>CM077029.1:174068554-175391054 GCA_039090855.1 Macrothele yani | reverse complement strand
TTTCTGTCAGCTCCAGTAAATGACATGTCAAATTTGCTCTATCTAAGTAACAAGCCAGCAGCGTTTTACTTTGCACCTTTATTTCACCTACGCCTTTTTTTCTAAAAGCCAATCACTTCAGTTTTCTCTCCCTTTAAAATGAAGCCTTCGTATATTAAGCCTTTTTCTTTCTCTCAATCGACTATTATAAAGTCTTATTTCATCTATAACCACAAGTAACAGAGCTTCACATATTTCCTTGAATGCCTCTGTTTGTTTCAGTGCTGCGAAAATATTTTTTTTATTTCACTTCTTGTTATCGATTTCCTGGTAAACCCTTTCTGATGAGTAGCAGGTGAGATATGTGAATAGGTCCAGTAATTTTTTCGTGGTTTATGATATCTGCAAAAAAAAAATTGCATCTTACTTTTCAGTAAGCTAGCCGCTCTAAGTAAAACATTTGCCTTCCATGAAAGATCAAGTCCTCGAAAATCCTGGTGGCGATTCTTCGATGTTTTGTTGGGAAGAGTTTTAAGAACTCCAGTGAGAACACGTCCCTAATTTAAAGTTACTGGTTCCAAGAAAGAGAGAAAATCTCCCTGGAGCTCTTCATGGGAGGTTTTCTATCTTTCCGGGAACCAGTAACTTTAAACACACCTCTGTTGTTACCCGGTATTCTAATCCCGACCCACGAATACGAGAAATCAGAATCCCAACTTCATTTTTTATACTTATCAAGTTATCTATTAAAGACAGCCACGCTTTGTTATTGGTGCAAGAAATAGCATATGCAGCTTTATTTTCTACGTCAAACCAAGGAACTGAAGGTCTTGACAAAACACCGTCGCTTGATGTATGATATCTTGTAACATGAATTTGTAGCTATCAAGCATTTCCTGCGCTTCCAGGCCAACAAATGAAAATGAGATTATTTAGAATGAACACCCTGTTCCTGTTTCAAATTTTTTAATGTTCGTATTTCAAATCACGAACTCTCATCAAACGATTCAACAAGACTGCTCGTTCAGAAGACCACACAATTCTTCTAAATGAAGAAATTAGTTCAGAGTGAAAGACGATTTGATAAATTGTACTGCAGTCTGCTCTACATTTCCAACAAAATCTACGAGTATAGTTTTTTTTTCAAATTTCTTTCACAGACAGATGCCGCTTCTTTTCTTTAATATATGTATATACTTCAGGTTCCCTTTCCATATTTTTCTTTATCTTTGCACCAAAATGCCGTTTAAATAGAGTGGTTGCTTTATCTTCTCCACGCTGTTTTCCTTCATGCAAATTCTTTAAGACTACAAAAGACAGCTGAATAAGGTTACTACTCCAAAAGATGTTTAGGTTTTGATGTCCTTATCATTTGTATTAAATACACTGCTGGCCACCCAAAATGCAACACCAAGAAGGACACGAGATAGCAAAGCCAGATTTACTGGACACATATCAACAGATACAAAGATGAAACGATTGAGCTTACATGCCCGTGCGACCTGCGGAACACGCAGATATCAATAGCTCGTGTGGCCCCCATGGCTGGCAATAACGGCCGCTACACGCCGCTTCGTCGAACGAAAGAGGCTTTGGATGTGGGCTTGGGATATGTCGGTGCAGGCTGCTTCCACACGTTGCCACAGTTCATCAGGCGTAGCCGCGTGTGGTGCTTGCCGGGCCACTCGGTTGCCGATCAGCGACCAGACGTGTTCGATGGGTGACATATCGGGAGAACAGGCGGGCCACGGCAGCAGTGACACCTGGTGGGCCGTGAAGATTTATTGCACGATGCGTGCCACGAGCGGGAGCGCATTGTCCTGTTGAAACGTGGCCGCTGGCAGGTCCTGAAGGTAAGGGAGAACTACAGGCTCCAAAACGTCGGAGATGTAGCGGTGGCTGTTGAGTGTACCGGCGATGCGTTCCAGAGGGGTGCGGGTATCATATCCAATTGCGCCCCAAACCATAACGCCAGGCGACGGACCGATATGGCGATGCATAATGCAGGCGTCATGCAGTCTCTCGCCGCGGTGCCTCCACATGCGGATCCGACCATCGTGCTGTTGCAGGCAGAAACGGGATTCGTCGGAGAAGACAATGTCGTGTCATTCCGTAGCCCAGGTGCGACGTTCAACGGCCCACTGCCGCCGCACTCGGCGGTGGTGTAACGTCAATGGTAATCGGAGCAATGGGCGCCGTAGGACATGTCCCAGCTCCTGCAGACGACGTCGAACGGTACGTGCTGACACAGGTTGTTGCGCAACACACCCTAATTCCTGCGCTAACGTTCGAGAAGTGGCGGTGCGAGTCGTCAATGCCCGCCGCACAACATGCCGTTCCTCTCGTTCGGTGGTGTGCCGCGACTTCGGCAATCACTCACGTCGGTCCGTCCGTCCCTCCTGCAACCACCGAATCCGTACTCTAGGTATTTTTTTCCTTTTCCCCTTGTGCAAAAAAGTATTAAATCGCAAAACGTAAGAAATGTTAAAAGATGTCTCTGCTTTATCATGATGTTCTCTCACTGAAATATGTCGTTGTGATACAATACATTTTTAATATGCTTTTATCCCTCTGGTTGAGCTATAATTTGTTTTTGTCTTTGCGCCTTCAATCACTGAGGGTGAAGAACAACCTGCACTGTCAGCATTGTTTACGAAAACTGGCAAAGTGATGGACACCGTGAAATACGAGATAAGTTTGGAAGCAGCACTGGGCATTCTTATGGAATAGAAACATTGAATATTCGAAAAAGGGACCAATACGAAATAAGGAGCACAAATATGTAATTAAATATAATTTTGTTCTACGAGTACTTTGGTGAGCTGGGAAGGAGGATAAGAAGAAAACATGATTTCATACATAGACAATTTTAAGTCATATTTCTGCAATGGACGTTTTGATGGCAAATAACGAGTCCAAATTTTAGATGTTAAATATTAAGATCCAAAGACGAAATGTTTGGTCCACTATGTTTATAGAGAATTGTACACGGAAGCAGCAAATTACGAGGATTGTACCGAGAGCAATGTAAAAGTGGGCATAACTTTTTTATTAACTGACAGAGGTCGTTCAAATTGCACAAGTTGGTAGAGTAACTCTTTCTCTATACAAATGTGTTACTCAACATTCTCCATCATAAGCGATGCACCCAACTCTCGAATCCTCTTTGAAATAATTCAAGTGTGGACGGTTTGTACCTGCTTTTTCACAGCCACTTTCACCTGGTCTGTGTCATCAAGACTTTGTCCGTAGAGACTGTCTTTTATTGGGCCAAACAGGTAGAAGTCGGAGGGCGCCAGATCTGGGCTATGCGGTGAATGGGGGAGCACCGACCAGTCTAATTTTTGATTGCCTAATTTGTTGGCAAAGATGTCTGGGGTCTTGCATTGTCATGGTGAATGTGGATCCGTTCCAGATTCTTGTTCGGTCTCTTCCTCCTCATGACTTCAATAAGCTTCTTGGGTATCTTAGTGTACCGCTCGCTGGTCACGGTATGGCCTCATTCCAAAAAAAACAAGAAGAATGTCACCCCTGCCATTCTAAAAAAAACGGTTATCATGACTTTCTGCGCTGATATCTGGTTCTTGAACTTCTTAGGCCTTGCTGAAGAGGTGTGACGGCATTCCTTGAATTGAATCTTTGTTTCCGGATCGTAAAGATACGCCCACGTTTCATCCCATGTCACCAGATCGAAAAACAATCAAGTCTTCATTGGCTTTAAACGCTTTTAGCAGATCAGAGCAGACTTCAATCCTCCTCTCCATCAAATCGGGTGTCTACTCACATTGCGCACACTTTCCGATACTCTAAGCCTTCCACCATCTTCTGTATGGCATTGTGACCACAGTCCAGTTGTTCAACAAGCTCACGGGTTGTGACTCGTCTCTCTGCGTGAATCAATTCATCCACTCGCTGACGATTCATGGCAGTGGTCGCAGATGATGGTCTCTCACTCCGTGGTTTGTCTTCAATGCTGGTTTGCCCTTCTTTAAACTTCTTCATCGATCTGTGCACGTTTCTCTTCTCAATGATGCTATCCCCGTAAGCATTCTGTAGCCTTCTTCGGATGTCGGACAGCCTACACCCTTCCTTTGTCAAGAATTCAATGACGGCACGTTGTTTCTGGTTGAAATGCATTATTTACCTGCAATGAAGAAGAATGGTTACTACAGAGAAATATTTATTCTACCAACATGTGCAATTTGAATGACCTCTGTCGGTTAATAAAAACGTTATGCCCACTTTTGCATTACTTTCTGTACAACCCTCGTATTATGAATAGCTAATAAAAACCAGTCACACGTGTGTGCGTGAGGTTCAGGCATACACGATGTTCGTAGGCACGTATGACGTAGGCTTTATAAACAGCTCACTGCAAAGAATTCTGACGGGCACGAAGCGTACATAGCAGTAATAAAAGAAAGACTCGTCATTCAAGTGACTTTGAATGAGTCATAATAGTGGGAGCTAAGTGAAGAGGTGCAAGCATCTCAATAGAACCTTATCGGCTATGCAAGAAGAACTGTATCGAGGGTATACAATGAGTGGTGCATAAACAACACAAGTCAGCAGCAGTCTTCCTCTTTGCGGAAACGACTGATCTGTGTCCGAGAGTAACGGCGGCTAGAGAGGATTGTACGAGGTAACAGACGAGATCCATTACGTCAAGCAACCGCGCTGTACAACGGCGGTATCGAGAGTAGAACGTCCGTTTACACATCCCGCCGCACATTGGTATGAATGGGCTATTACAGCAGACGTCCCTCTAGTCTTTGTTATAAACCGACAAATTCGTCTGTAGTGGGCACACGAGCACCAAAACTGGAACTTAAGGATTGGAAAAGGGCCACCTGGTCCGATGAATCACGTTTCCATTTAATACCTGCCGATAGACAGGCCACAATACGGCGTCAACAGCACAAATCGATGGATCCTATCTGTGCATCATTAACTGTACAGGCTGGTGGAGTCGGCGTATTGATCTGCTATCTGCTTCTATGGCAAGCACTGGTTCCGTAGCACTCGTGGAATAGCATTTGAATAACACGAGGCATCTTAATATCATTATGTACCAGATACACCCGTACACGTGCATGATGTCTCCTGATGAAGAGAGCTACTTCCAGTCGGATAATATGCCATGCCAAAAGGCTCGGATCGACATTTCGTGGTTCCAGGAATAATAATGTGACTTCAAGGAGCAAAAATAGTCCCCAGAAACTCCAGATCTTAGCCCAGTTGAACATCTTTAGGATGGGATTGAGAAAGCCATTCGTAACAGAGATCCTCTTCCAGGAGACATTCAGCAATTGACAGATCCGCTTGGTTGAATAGAACGATATCAGCTCCTTGTTGTATCCATACCACGATAAACCTCGTTTACATGGATAGCAGGTGCAGATACCCGATATGAGGCGCTGATATCTGATATTGAAGTGGATATTAGGTGCTGATATCCGTATAACGATATCAGCTGAATCCATGCCACATGGAATAGAAACTATTTTGAACATCATGTGAGCCTAAACACATTGTTAGGTAGATGTTCTTAATAATTTGCTACCTCGGCGTATATGAGAAATCAGACTTTCCTACTTTTGTTTTAATGCGTGTTTTGGTAGCCCATCAATCGTACGATAAACATCGAGTCATAACTCTTCTAGTGTGTAGGGATGATTTGAAAAAATACAGCGAACATTGTGACCATGATTTTTAAAAGCACACAGTAAAAATTTACCGTGGTAGTAAAAAAAGTTTATTTCACTTGGCTGCTGTAAATTAACTGTTAGTGCTTTGCTTTGCTCTTGCAGAGAAATTAAAAATTTAATTAAAAGAATTGCTTAAACTAACAACAGTAACCCTTTTTATAGCATGCAAAAGACTCTTAGCAAACAATATTGTTTGCTAAAAGTCTTTGGCAGCACATCACAAAAAATCTACCTTGTCGAACTGTTTTACTATTCGTACTTAATATTGAGTTCTCCTTCCCCACACACAAAGAAGACTAGGTGAGAAAAAAACTTGCAACGCTAGAATCTATTTTTACCATATCAACACAATAATGGAGCTTGAGATCCCATGAAAAGCCAACCCCATGACCCAATGGTACAAAGCTTTGGCTTCTAAACATTCGTTTGAGATGAGCCCGGTCCCGAATTTTGGGTGAGGCATGGATACAATGTTTCCAGTATGGCTTCCCTTCCTGAGACCAGTGACCTTAATGAAATCAGGGAGGGTCGACTGCTAGTTGCTCACGGTAGTCGATAAACCTCAAAATACAAAATGAAGTATCCCATGAAAACATGAAAATGAGCATAAAAGTGGGCACTTTCAATTAACTTCTCTATGAATGTGCTAATGAGACGCCATCTAAACAATGCAGAAGATCTATTTCCTTTCTGTGAAGGGGGAAATAATGTATATTATAACATACAAGTTTGTCCACGACGGGCAAACTTGTACGTTATATTGGCTCCCGAACTTCCAGGATGACCCGGCTGTTAAGTTCTCGCAATGATGTGATGTTCTTTCCACACGGCGAGACAGGAAAAATGAGAATCCCTTCTTCAGTGCTTCGGAAAAAAAAATCAGTGTGATGTTACGTTCCACACACCAAATTGTCTGGGATTTCTCAAATGCACGTTCTTCATCGGATGACTGCCCACAGCGACGCATGGTCCCGGCTGACCCGAGGGCCATGCCCCCGGTCCTCTTTCGGGTGGGAGGGAGGGTGAGATGTGACGTGCCTGCACCACAGGACGCACATCAGATAGAGGCAGATAGCAGTGAGAGCACATGTCCGAGTAGCTCAGTAGGGAGAGCAACTTACTCCGGAGTGAGCGGACCCGGACTCGATGTCCGACGTGGGCAAACTTGTACATTATAATGTACTTGTTGCGTTCTAGGAGTAAATGTTCTTTCGGGCCAACATTCGATATATTAAACCTAATTCTGTAGAAAGATCCAAATACACTGGTCACAAAAAGTGAGGAATATTGCGTTTTCGAAGGGAAAACTTGGTGTTATGCAAATTTAGCTATTGCTGGAGATAGGTTATCAGCGTGGGTATCTCTGTCATATGAAAATTAGCATTGTGGAAACACGGCACGTGACTAGCGAACTCCGATAAAAGTACCCTGCGAGAAGTACTGGTCGTTTCACCTCTTGGTCTAGAAGTTTCCTGAATGTATTGCCTTCAGCATGGGATTAACCTGAAATTATGTCCGGACAACGTTTGAGCATTGACAACAGAAGTAGGGCTGTGTACAGCAGATCAATATGGCTGCTGCTTTACGAGTTTCGCAAAATGTAGTAAGTCGGCTACACACAAGATTTCTGTGGCATGGAAATGTTGCAGAGCAACCCAAGTGTGGCCGGCCGAGGATAACTACCAGGCAGCAAAATCGCTACCTGATATTAAGTGCTCGAAGAAGGCCTAGCATCCCAAGTAGCCAAATCCGGGAATCACAACGAGCTGCTTCTGGTGTCACAGTATGTACTCACACGGTTCGAAACCGTCTTTATGAGTACGAACTCAGAGCAAGGAGGCCGTTGAGATGTTTAGCATTGACATCAGCTCATCGTCGTCATATATGTACCTAGGTCCAACAGTACAGGTCATATAATACAGAGTACCACAATGTACTTTTCACAGACGAGGCCCGTTTCGCTCCTTATTCTGATACTCAACGAGAACACGTGTGGAGGAGATCTGACACGCGAGTACAACTACACTATATGTCGTCCGACCACCCTTATCAGGGGCAGTCAGTTCAGCCCCAGCCAGGAGTGTGTTTTAATGATCATACTTCTTTATATGTTTGTCAAGGCAACATGAATGACTCAGTGTACCAAAACGAGATCATTGTGCCCATTGTGACACTTTTTCGTGCTGCTATTGGACATGCATTCCGTTTTCTTGATAACAATGCAAACAGTCACCGTGCCTGGAGCGTGCTTCAGAAGCTGGAAAATTATGGGATTGAATCGTTACAGCTGCTTGCGAGCTCTCCTTATCTCAATCCTATTGAGAACATTTGGGACGCAGTACAGCGACGTCTGGATAAACACGTTCCGTACCCCAGTACACTGGCAGACTTTCGTAATGTGTTGCCTGAAATATGGGAGGAGCTGCTCCAGACATTTATCAATAATGCCATTGCATGTATGCCTCGTAGATGTCAAGACCTTCTTCGACACAGAAGTGGTGTTACCGGGTTCTGAAATCCAGAGGTATGGAGATTCTCCGAATTTACCATTTTTGTCTAAATTGCAGTGCTGCTTTGTTGCGTGCGGAAATTGCACAATAAATTGCTTTTGTAAACGCACTCTTTAGCGTTTGCGTTACGTAGCCTCGCTGATGTTATTTCAATGCGTATTACTTGAGTCTGATACATATACCTTTCATTTCATGCAATATCCCTAATTTTTGTGACCAGTGTATATCATCAACAACAAATAACGCCACTGTGTAACGGAAAACTCTTGTGAACGGATAGATGTCCACTGCTTTCAACAAAACGTGTTCATAGAATTTTGTGTCAAAAGCTGACTCACGCGCACACAAAATGCATCTTTTATATATACCTTTGCTCTCAGTTGCTAATTAATATACTTTCGTGCGCGTGATAGTCCGAAATCCAATCCATCTGAACATGGATCCTGTTGTGTGACGTACCTGCCAGCAGGACGCACACGACATAAAGGCAGATAGGAATCAGAATAAACGTCTGCGTAGCTCAGTTGGTAGAGCGACTTGTTCCGGAATAAGCGGCCTCGGGTTCGAATCCCGGCGTAGACCAAAAATGACGGAGAAATTTACTTCGTTATAGTTGCTAATTACTTTGCATCAACGCTTTTCAGTTGCGAAATCTGCTTGAGAACTCATAATGAAAGCGTGCGCTTCGTTAATATGTACTCGGTGTGCCAGAAGCAAACGTTTAAAGCTTCTTTGCTAGATCTGATGTTTGGAATTTCCCCATCATAATGCTGTGTTTCAATATCAGATCCATCTCTCTCTAGCTTCTGTACTTGCTCAGTACTGATAGGAAGTGAAGGATGTGTATGAATGATGTACATATGTCACCCTGAGGAAAGACATAAGTAAATGCTAGCCTCCAAAAATATTCAAAAGCTTCAGTGGATAATTCAATACTCTATTAAAAATTACGAAGGGGCTTATTCGAAGAAAAACAGTTTGCGTTGGAATGAGTGAGGGATCTTTACAGAAGCGAACGACATAATATCAGTATTTTATTAAGGTTAAAAAATATTTAGTCCAAATTGCAATAAACGGAATTGATAGTAACTGGAGAGAAATTTAAACGTCAGCAGCGTATATACGATCAAAATAAATAACTGTTCTTGAAGCTATAGAAATGTTCAAATATCACAGCATTTGTAACGATGAAATTTCTTACCAGCTCCTTTTAGCAGGGCGCCTGATTATGCGAAACCTACGAGATAAAAGCCACTACAAACATCCTTTCTGTCATCTACACAAAAATCTGTAGAATATCACAATTACAGTACTAGTTATAATTAAATGGCAAATAGCTGTTTTCAAAGCTTTGAATATTTACTGATTGTTCATAATATGCTTGCCTGTTAGCTGATGCTGAGAAGAAAACGATTTCTGATGAAATTCAGCCGCCATTGAATGATAGCTTGGAATCTGTATTTTAAATTTTTCGTATGAAACTGTATTTCGTGAATTTAATTTTTATGGATCCGTATAAATGATGGAAGTAAACTGTTGTTTTTTATTTAAAATGAAAAGTTTGGTTAAGCAGTTTGTCGAAATGCGTGGCAAAATACAGTACAACCCGCTTAGAACGAGGAGCATGTTGAATCTGGGCGCTCGCTAAACCCGTTTTGGTGTGAAAGATCCCACCATGCAAAAATATGTATATGTGACAATATGCATACATATACGTTTATACTATAAATCCATAGATAGCATAACATATTGCCAATTTTTTTACCATTTTCTGCTAATCTTATAATGGCTTCTTTGTTGTTTACAGATAACAGTTTTTTCTAAGACATTTTGTCACTTATAAAGGTTTAGGAATAACTACTTGACGGCTACGTGAGTTGACCGCTGTTTAACGACGCACATAAAGCAAAAACTGCACCGATTTACCAATGCAGCGCTCACTTGGAGGGCGAAAGGGACAATGAGCACAATTCCATAAATTATTATCTCCCTTTTCCTCTCAGACGACATCCCCATTTCATTACTCCACTATTATTATCTGCAGTCGTCGCCCAGATATTCACTTAACTAAATTACCCTCACACATACTCTTTTTATCTAGAAGTAGGTGGCCTGGTTGTAACTTTGCTGACGCGATACTCCCAAAGCGTGGGTGGCGGAGATTCAGTTGTACAGCTCGCTTCCCGTTGCTTTTCTATCAACGTTCTTCCACTAGCATACCAAAATTTTACTGTGCTGTTTTAGTTTCGTCCGCTGCCGCCCGACGGCGCAGTTGTCTAAGCGCTGGCTTATAACCGTTCGTCTAAGGAGGTTCAATTTCGAATCGCGTAAGGCATGGATGTTGTACTTGTGTTACGGCATTGGATCTCTCCCTTCCCTGGGACCAGTGGCTCTAAATTAGGTACGAACGACTGCTTATAGCCCATTGAGTCGCTCACGGTAGTCGTTAAACCCCCAACCAATCAAAAAAATTTCGCCATGTGTGCCACAATTTCCTTTCCTCCATTCCAGGGCAGCGCGAAGCAGATTTTCTCTGTCTCGTTAAACATGAGATTTCATTTAAAACTTAACTTTCCTTTTCCTCGTTACATCTGGAGATTTCATCAAAATTTGTTCGTTAAAAACGATGAAATTAGCTTTGAATTAATATTATATCCAATAAATGTTTCTGCTTTGCTTGTTAAATCCGGGATCTCGCTAAATACGGCTCCTTATAAGCGGGTTCTACTATACTCAGTTAAATAGCATCACCTTCGTATTCCAGTTTTTAACTTGTAAATTGCACTTTAACCACCATTCTTACTTTCTTTTGCAGTGAAAATTATTACGGAGTGCCAGCACGGTCTACAAAACCTCAGCCTGCATCAGAAGAAACTGAAGATGCCGAGCCAAAAGTCTCTAGGAGAAGAAGACCTAACAAGAGGACGCGAGGAAGATCTGAGGATAGATATTAGAAGAAAAAATAGTGTATTTCATTCCTACAGTTTAAATCAAGTCACATCGCTGTATCCATTTTGAACTATTGGTATCCGTGCCAAGCAGATGTCATGTAAAAAAATTGGGCGTTACTAGACAAAATATATTTTTTTTATTATCACTTTTCATTGTTCCAGATAATCAAAGCGAAATTCATTTCGCTTTCGTTCTCTTCTGAGCTTCACACGCCGTTCTTTAATGCTCAATCAACCTCAGAAAAACCAGAAAGAAAGGGGGATGACGCTGTTTCTAATTATACGGGAGCATGACTTTGTAGAGGAATAGTTTGTCATGAATGAATTCGAATAGTCATGCTTGAGATGAATTTGTATTTGCTTGCCAGAAAGACTTTTTTACAACTGAGATTTTCATTCTGCTTGGGCTAAGGAATGGCCAATGTTCTTCGCAGTCAGCATGAAGGGAGAGGAAATACCACATCAAGTCGCCATCTGGAAGTCGTCAACCACAGTACTATGACGACGCCTGTTCATTTCTCAAGCAACTGAAAAAGCGAAGTCTAATTAGGCAATCATGCGTTCAATCAGTGATTGCTTAATTATGCCACCAGCAATTATTTCTGTAGTTGGAAAAACAGCTGAATACTTTTCTGGAAAACATTTTTTAAATGCTTGATTGAAACATAATGCTATTAACTTCTGCCAGAAAGCTAATGTTGCGCCTTTATTTCTGAAGACATTTATTTATTACACACTAGGCGTTTCAATATGCAGACCTAAAAAAATATAATCAGCCTTTGTTGTGATAAACATCGAACACACCAGTAGCCTTCATCAGTCTGCATTTCATTGTTATTGAATTAATTTATGTCAAGGAACAAAGTCTTAAGAAACTACACAAATTTACCGAATCGATTGATTGCGCCGATTATTAAAGAACAATCTTTTCCTTTTCCAAATTGGAAAGTTCAGCATAAGTCTTCTTCGTTTGGTGAAAAAACTAACTGTAAAAAGCATATCTTCAGTGATATAAAAAAGTTCTGAAACACACTTAGCATACATATAAACAGCTTCAAGCTTTTTGGGTATTTATACAACTATTTTGATAATAAAAAATAAAAAATGCATTACAAATAACGATTAATTTTACCAATTCAATAAATTAACGCCAATTAGGAACTATTCTGTTTGTGTTATTTCACAATTTCTTGACTCTCAGAATCATTATTACGGTTGCCTTTTCGTCTAAAGATATACATTCACTGAATGAATGAATGGAACATTTCACTTAATAATTTTCAGTGGGCATACACATTATTTTTTCAAAATATAATGGTTTGTACCTCTTTTGTACCCGAAGCAGTCAGCTTCTCACCAAAAAAACCTAATATAATTAAGGAGCTTCTATCAGAAAATGCATGACAACCATCTTTTCTCTTTCTTATTTTTTTATGTAACCGAAATTATGAAATTTTTGTTTTAAATATTTTTTATTTTTCTGTTGGACTTGAACTGAAGCCTCATATTCTGTAAGCTTAGACTCGCACCTAAGCTTATAAGATATGGAGAAATGTACAAAGGGCATCCTGAAAGTAATGCCTCGTCTCTCATGAGATTTTTATTTGTAGCAGCAAAAATGTTAAACTTGGTGACAAAATACTTGGACATATTGTTAATAATGCTAGCCCATTCAAAGTATTGCCCATCACTTTCTATACATTTCCACCATCTTTGAACCCACTGGTAAAATCCATTTTGGAAAAATTCCTGAGGTTGTCGTTTCACCCATGAGTTCACAGCCAGTTTAACGTCTGTCACATCATCGAAACGTTTTCCACGAAGGGGGCTTTTCAAAGGGGCAAATACAAAAAAGTCTGAGGGAGCAAAATCAGGACTGTAGGAGGGTTGGGACATCACCGTCCACCCCAGCATGTAGAGTTTACATTGAGGTGTGGGGACGTGCATTATCATGGTGCAAAACAACACTATGAAGTGGAATGTCACGTCTTTTCCTACTGATAGCTTCCTTTAGCCTTCTTCAATGTCTACACATAGTGAGCACTGTTTATTGTTGCAACTCCTGAATGGTGACACGACGATAAGCTATACTGAGGTCTTTCACTCGTTGCCTGTTGACATCTGTCACTGCAGTTGCGGGTCTTCCACTCCGTTGTTTGTCCGACACTGAACTTTCTCCCTCTCGAAACATCTTCATCCATCTTCGGACATTACTGATATCGATTGTGGCAGCTCCATACACCGCCAGGAGTTTTTTGTGGATTCTGGAGTCTCACATCCCTCTTTTTCCAGGAATTCACTTACGGCTCGCTGCTTTTCTCTGCCATTCATGATCTTTATTTCCGATTCTGAAAAAAATTTGTTCCCACATTGGTAACATATCATAGTACGTGTCAGTACAGTTTCATTAAAATAACTTCAAAATTTCAAAAGTTATTAAGGGGGAGTCATTGCTTTGAGGGTGCCCCTTGTAATACCAGTATTACGTGTGAGAGACCTACCTCAAAAATCAGTGGGCATGTTAAACTGAAAAGGAAAGTTGGCATTTCAGTAGCGATATCATTCGAAAATTCAAATCTAGAGACCCTCACCGTAGCTGTTGTTGATCCTTTTAATTTTTTCAATCAGGCTTGTATATTAATAAAACATTTTCCAGTTCCACTGAGACATCGAAGGGGATGTTGTATCAGAACGTAAAAGCGCTTGTTCAGCAGCAAATGCTGCAAAATGCACACCCGTCTGATATACCAGGAGACAGACAAATACAGAAATCGCCAAAAACAGGAACAATGTGTATAAAAAAGTGAACATGCTCTTATTGAGCAGCACTATGAATATTAGTCAGTTACTCTTTGTAGGTCTGTTCACTGTCTGCTCTTGAGTTACACAGGAGATTTTTGTCTTCTCAAAGAAATTTATTAAGATTTTTTTCCGAATCAGGTGAGTTTGCGCGCACGCACATTCAGCTGTTTATCTTGATAGTAATTTTCCCAAATAAAGTCCATTAATGAGTTTTCGTAATTTCATTTTTTAGGATGCCTTAGATACCAAGGGAGCAGTGTAACTCTTAATGGGTTCCTTTAGAAAGATTAAAATTTTGGCAGTTCCTCAATTTTATCTCCCGCTTACTGGCTTTCGGTACCTTGCTTGTGGCACCTTTTAGGGAGACTCAAAATTGTGCATTAACAAATTTGTCCTCCTGTATCGTTCGACAAGCTACGGGAAATTCCAACAAATTCCATGTCTTGTCATGTTCTGATTTCAGCGTAGTTTTTAAGTGTAAATTATTTTAGATGAAAAATCATACAACTACGGTCAAATTCTGGGTAACATTTTAAGTGTTTCGCCAAATCACAAATCTCTGGAAGGAGAACACGCATCTAGTCAGAGAAGTCTGTAGTCAGTGTAGCACTGGAAGCATCCAATGGGGTGCTACCTTCAGCTGAGCTTGTAGCACCTCTTCAGAAGAAAGAGAGTCGACACTTTTGCGTATTAGATGTATATAGGATTTCTGTAGAACTCGATTTAATGTGAGCTAGGTGGATGAGAGATCCAGTAAGATCTCTCGCAGTGAAGAGATATCTGTGTCCAGTACAGCAACATGCACTAGATGGGTAATTGCCACTGTCGTCTCTTCTTCATGGCCTGTGTCTTACACTGAATAGCAATTGAATTAGAGATACCTGTCTAGTAACGTGTAGCACCACCTTTCGCCCTGATGATGGCGGCGATTCGTCTCGGCATGGACTCGACAAGACACCGGAAGCGTTGGGAAGCCTTACGGATCCACGACCCCTGAACAAGCTCCCACAGTTCACGAAGATTTGATGGAGAGGGTTCAGAGCCTCGAACATCTCTCTCGATGACATCCCAGATGTGCTCGATGGGATTGAGGTCAGGTGACCTAGCTGGCCAAGGAAGCGAGGTCACGTCGGTGGAGTGTTCATCCAACCATTCGGATACATTTCGGGAGCGATGGCACAGTGCATTGTCTTGTTGCAGGATGAGGTCCCCAGTGGGATGTTGAAGACGCACAAACGGAAGCAAATGGTCGTCCAGGATATCCCGGTAACGTTGACCTGTGAAGGACGATGTCACACGTACCAGGGGTCCCATTTCAGTCCACGTAAATAGTACCCAGACGAGAATGCCACTCCCACCGGCTGGAACAGTACCCTGCTGGCAAGAAGGATCCATCGCTTCATGTGGTTTGCGCCGTACTCATATCCTTCCATCCGCATGTACCAACGTGAATCTCGACTCATCAGTCCAGGCAACATTTTTTTCATATGCTTAAGGTCCAGTGGTGATGTTCCCGCGCCCATGCTAATCTTTACACCCTGGGATGTGCGGTCAGCAGCGGTACCCTTGTGGGACGATGGCTTCTGTACCCCATAGCGAGGAGATGAATCTGGATGGTGTGGCTGCTTGCACGTTTTTGTGCACCAGCGTTAAATTGCCGAGTGATTTCTTGCACTGTGGCCCGTCTATCCATTGTTACAATGCTAGCTAGCCGACGATGACCCCGCTGATCCACACGCTGTTGTCCACGGCATTTGGCCCTTGCAGGGATGGTTTTACCGGATTCGATGTACTCACGGTGCACCCGTGACACAGTGGCTCGTGAAAATCCCCGTGCCTGCACGACTTCCGAGATGGAGTGACCCATTAGTCGGGCCTCGACAATTTGCCCACGATCAAATGCGCTCAGATCCTTCGTCTTACCCATATTGCGTCCGACTCTTACTGATTCCCGTCGCATCACTCCTTATATTGTCGGATGGCTGCATACGTCATGTCGTTTCCGTTTACAGGGCCACCCACAGCGCCGCATTTGCATAACGCCAGCTGTCTCTAATTCAATTTCTATTCAGTGTATCTAGACACAGCTCTGGCTTACCTAGACACAGGTGATGGAGAGATGTCACTGTCACTTCGAGAGCATGATGTCATGCATACTGAATACATAGATATTTTTCCTGAATAGAAAACCATAGAAATACTTCTCGGAGTCATTGTAGCCCCACTCACTTCAGAGTTATTGTGAAGATTTATCAGTGCGTAGTTGAATTTGTACACTGTAAGCCAATCATGTTATTCTGTCGTGCTCACTCACACTTCATATCGTTATAGTTAGGGGCATAACTTAAATAAATATGTATTCCATAAGTTTGTAAACATATCCAGAAGCTTATTCTTGGACCATCCACATACAGCCACAAGCTTCGCCATGTCTCTCACATGCTCACCTCCAGATGTTTGTCTTTTCTACTTAGCACGCAAAGCGAAGGCTCATCGGCAAGTACTGCAAGCTTTCATTCAATTCTGATTTCCAGAAAAAAGTTTCTTACTGTTTTGCTTACTTTATTTTACTTAAACATGGGACGTTCGATGAAGTTAACAAATTAGTAGGAACTCACAGATTTATTGGAAACTCAACCATAAGCTCTTTGGCAGTGTTTACAGAACCATAGTTCCACTTTTGCCTTTCTTATAAGTGTCAAATTTCAGAAGTGAGAAAAATAAATGCTTCTTCCTCCAAAATACCCGCAACCGTATCTTTCAAAATGCAAAACAAACTTATCTGAAATTACTATAGATGTATTAACGTTCGTCACAACTGTTATTTTGCGGGCTTTTTGAACAACTTCTGCCCAGACTGAAGGTTGAAATATCGTCTTCTTCCAAATTTTCAGTGAAATCAGATGGCAACTGACGGACCATTCTTGTAAGGTCAAACGAAACTGACAATTTGCTGGCATTATATTTCGAAACAAACATTTCGCCGCAAAAGTAAAAGTTTGTTACCCCATAAAGAGTTTTTTCATCATGAAACTAAAAATCAAAATACTTGAGAGAAAGTTCGCAAAAAGGAATAGAATGAATCTCACTAAAGGTTTTCTGATCGTGAGTTATCAACATCAATTTAAATCACGTAATAAAGGAGTAGAATTTCTTGAATTGGTCACAGAATTCAGGTGGAAATTCATTCGCATTAACATTAAAAGCTCCTGTATAGGACTTGAACAGGGTTGCGTAAGAAACTATATGAAAAGCCATCAAATTTCGACGCAACAGATTTGCGCATTTGACATAATTATGCTGGCATATTTTTAATTCAATTTTCGTTGTACTGTACATATTGAACTGTTTACTTCTTCATTTTGAGAGAAGTTAATTCGCACATTGGAAGACTGTTCTTTGGTCGGATCATTAAAATGTCCGTCTGTTTATTTAAGCGTTAGGAAGAAAAACCTGAATAAGGTAATTTCTTGTGTGCAGTAATACTTAATGTCTTGTGTATTGAAATTGGATCACAATCGTAAACACATTGCTTAACCAAAGTATATTCCTGGACGAGTTTTATATATTTTACATCAATCTACTGGGTATTTTATTGAAATGACTCTTTATATTAAAAACCCTTTAATTCAGTTATTAATTGAAAATTAATATCCTCAAAATAATATACGACTTGTCAGTCACTAAAATCATAGATGATGTGGTCATATCGAGTACCGAACTAAACATTGTCCCGTACAATATTTATGCCTATTAATTACTTTTGAGTCATGTGGTTGCGTCGTTATCATTTTTATTTTCCTTGACTGTATAAGACAAGATGTACCAAATTACCAGTTTAATTATCGTAAGGATTTGAGGTCTTCAGAAGTCGTTAGATTTCTTTGTTTTAACTACTTCTATAGAAGCACAGCTCTGGAAAATGCTAGTCTTCAAAGCTTTGGCTACCGAGGAAAGAATAAATCTTTGATTTACTCTACCCAGTTTAAGTAGTAACTCTAAAACAAATCAACGATGTCACATTTGCATCAGTTCTGTTGTTTGAAAAAGGAGAGGAAATCCAGCTACAACTGATTGAATAACTAAAAACATTACCTTTGTATCCAAACTTGGTTAATGTAAACACGACTTATTTACAGTTACGGCAGGGTACGTAAATGGTGACCCAGAGTGATAACCATTTTATTCACAATCGAATATTTATTACTTTAAACTTTATTCTGAACTGCAAACGACAAAAAACAGGGCACATTTGCTTTCTAGTCTTGCTTCCTAGCCCGGCCGTGAGATGGCGCATTCTCACCAAGCTTGTGAATCGCAGAATATTTGCGTTGACGACGAAGCAAGTCTTTCTCCTTTCTTGCAGATAGGGCACATTTCACCGATAAATTGCTTGGGGATTCTATAGATTAAAACTTGAACCACCAACAAGAAATCTCTCTTACATTTCTTTAATTTTTAAATTATTTTCTTTAATGTCATTATCTGTACAATCCCACCGTCTGACCTTAGAGATTATCTTGCTTCTCTTCACTGGTAGTTCCATGTTTGTAACTTTGGTTCTTACGTGCCTTTTGTTTCCTTGCCAGCACATACCCGAGCAGTAAGCTTATTATTTCACCTGCTTCGCAACTTTGTCGCCTTGATTGTTGACTGTATCCTCTTATTATTATCTTATTTTCTTTACATTCAAATCGACATCTACATACATAAACTTTCAGTTTTTTCTTTATACATCGGTCTTTAGGTCCAAGGAGGTTATATTACTGGAGACACCACTCCTATTCACGCCGTATTGGCCGCCATAAGTCACCGTCTGTGCTGCAAATGACGTCATGAGCAGGCACGACGCAGCCGCAGAAGAGAAGCTGCTTGGAAACCAATGGAACAAAAGCTTCTAAGCGTATAAACAGCTAAAATGAGTAATTCAATATTCTTTATCAATGATACACAAGCTTACTGTTTCATCAACGGTATAATTTAGTTCATTTTTGCCTGCTTGTGACGTCATACCACAGATTAGCTGTGACCTATGGCGGCAGAGCTAGTGGTGTCTCCAGTAATATAACCTCCTTAATTATGTCACGTATTACACTGTATACCACTACTCATACTACAAACTTTAGTTTTCAACCTCATTAGCAATTTTGCAACACTGAGTAGGCCTGTTGTCTTCCTGTTATTAGTCCATCAAACCTGCCCTCTCTTACTCTCTTCTCCTTCCACATCTGTCTCTCCCCAACACTGATCCCAGGTTCTTCAAACCTGTTTCATTTACTAGGCTTTAAATGCCGCCAGTTTGAACTTTTTGATGTCTTCTTTTTATTTTTCCATCTAGGCCTGCACTCTCTTTCCTCTCATATGTATGTCTTTCTCGAACGCCGATTTCAGAGTTTTTCAAACCAATTTCACTTTCCAGGCTTTAAATACCACCAGTTTGAACTTCATTTTTTTATCTCCAACACTTCTACTGTGCTTTGATAATACATATCTTCATCCCTCTGTTCTTGTCCAGCTTACTAACTATTTTTCCCTTTAAACTTCGAATCGACTAATTTCAAACAACAGGAACTAGGTTTTCTTTTACCTCTAGTTTGTGTATTTTATTAAGGTTGATCAAAAAATAAAATTGCAGGACTCATCATTCTACCAGCTCGCCTATAGGAAGTGCAACAGTAGTGAATATGGAGAGAAATGCACCCGAATGGTAACACTACGCTGTCTGAAGACGCACGAACACGATACATCAGTGTTGAGATAGTCCAAATTGGCCATTTGACTAGAACGCAGCTTTGACGAGAAAACGAGAAACCCCCAGTTGTAGTTACATTTCTGTGGGCAAAGAAGAGCTTCATCAGCTGATATCTATTGGTACCATTTTGAAGTGCGTGATGAAACATGGAATAGCGCTTCCACATGTAAATGAATAATGTACGAAGGCCACTGCAACCGACCACAATCCCAGTGGGTCCCAAAGCAGCTTCTCATCGTAAATCCACAGAACGTTAAGTGAAGAAATAAAACCTTGCATCCAGATATTTTCAAATTTTTGCTACTGAAAGATTCTTGAAAAGAACGTCGGTTCACCACAGATTAAAAATGGAAAATTGCTACTCTCCAACAACAGGGAAGGAAATTTTAAGTAGGGGTAATAAACAAAATCATTCACAGCAACAATTGCCGAATGTGTTGGATGACTTCGTTCAAAAACAAATGTTTTATTTTGGGGGTTCTCTTAAAAGGGTTAAATGTCTTAATTCGAAATATGGACTTCGTAAATTACTTTTTGATTAAACTACGCACAATCAATGCTAACGTTACGCTGTCAAAATTTCACTTAAGGCCTTATTAATGTGGAATCAGTTAAAATGTTTGAAATCCTTAGAATCGGTCACAGTGTATGTTATGCGATAGGAGGAACATTAACTGGCGGTACTGTTGTCGAGTAGCCTGAGCACTGGTAGAGGATCATTCGGCCAAGAGGGAGCCGAATTCCAATCTAGGATTTGGCGTGGGTAGTGTGCTTGTCTTATGGCACTGTCTCTTCCCCTTCCCTGGAAGCAGCTACCGCACATTTGTGACGGACGACCATATAACCCCCTCCTAGTTGTTCATGTTGATCATTAAATCCACCCCTACACCGAAAAAAAAAGCATTTACGATCTGATTGTGGATATTTATTTCTCAGTAATAAAATTTTAGCAGTGCCATGCTGTACACCAAAACTGAGCAATCAAAAAACTAAAAGGAAACGATTTTATCTTCCGATAACATCTATCAGTCTCCACGAATGTGCTCAACGTTCCAAGACTGAGAGATACAAAATTGTTTTCCATTGCACCCGAATATGTTACCATTCGGCTGCATTATTTTGTGCTCCAAAGTGAATCCATAATTTCCTTCCGTGTTTCGCTGAAACCTTGGATGTAGAAAAAAGTGCAGCCCAAGGGCAATCAAGACTATGTCAATCAAATGCGAAGAAGCTTATTCTTTTCCATGAATTGACATAAATGCGCTGTTAAAAATAAAAAATATCACGAGATCTGCAATACCTCGCACTTAACTGATACCGAAGTATTAACAGGAATATTGCGAAATTAATACTCAAGTCGTGGTTATTCAAAAACCAGATAAACCTTGGAGATTTTGCAATAAAAATATAGTCAAGATCTGGTTATCAACATGTCGAAATTTTAGGAAGCTGTCACAAACCATATGTGTGAACGCATTTTCCGAATACTGCACCATCACATTATTTTAGTTTGAGTTAGTGAAAGAAAGTTACATTCCCTTCTGTAATTTTATTATCACCCATTTCTATTGCAGCTGTAACAGCACAATATGGCATCAGAAAGGACACATGCGTTTCTAGAAAACTGAAGTTTAGGCCTTTCAGTACATGTCAAAATTTGATTCAACTTAATGGGATAAAGTTGAATCAAATTTTGGGATAAAGTTGAATCAACTTAATGGGTCTGCGTAAATAATCGAGTTTGGGCATGTTCTTACCTTTTCGGGATGGAATATTCACCGGTGAGGGATTACTCACCCGTGGATAGATACTCACCCGAGAGGGATTACTCGCCCGTTGATAGATACTCATCCAGATACACTATGTAGATGACAACTAGGATATTATTCTGGGCACGTGGATAAATGCCATATTATTTATGATAAAATTTCCTTTTCTATTTTCATGGTCATAGATATTTCCTTTTGGAAAAGCATCAGGATGACAGCTAATCACGTATTTTGCCACTAATAATTCAATATAGGTTTAACGTTTATCATAGTCTCAAATCACAGTTGGAATATGATTATTTCCGTTGCATTTCGGCTTCACGGAAAGATTTTAAAAACGATAATCATTTTACGTTCACTTAAAAGCCCGCGACCTAGTTCTATCTCTCTCGTGACCCACTTGCGAGTCGCGACCCACATACTTAAAAACACCGCCACATGAGGTCGTATCAATTTCATATCAGTTAGGGAT
This sequence comes from Macrothele yani, assembly GCA_039090855.1. Classification (NCBI taxonomy): domain Eukaryota; kingdom Metazoa; phylum Arthropoda; class Arachnida; order Araneae; family Macrothelidae; genus Macrothele; species Macrothele yani. Next base: position 175,369,111 of record CM077029.1, on the reverse strand, counting down.
AACTGCGTTGCATTTTCGTAATAATTGGTCACTTTTTCTGAAAAACATTGAGCTACTTGCATGAATATTAAAATATAAGTCCCTCCAGCGGTCGATTGGTTACAAACTTGTGATTACTCGTACATGATGACCAGGGTTCGAGTCTAGGATAAGTTTTTGGTTTGGGCGTGCACTTCAGTTTGTCCTGTCTTCTTCCAAATGCCAGGGCCTTCCACCACAGATACATATACTTCTGCCCATAATACTGTTACAGGTTCTCGTTGTTCATGGAAGGATGGGTGTTGCTGTCTTGAGACGACACCCAAAGAACCAAATGACCTATAACGAATGAATGCCATACATAATATGAAGTTCTTAAAATCTATTGATATGTATCTTCTAGGGAAATGTAATGCAGGAACTTCGTTAATGAGACAGAACACCTGTTTTAACTATGAAATAGCCGCACCGATATTTTCATATCTCAGAACAAATAAAGAAATTGATCAATTAACTTAGTAAGGTACTTAACGGGGATCGTAATCAATAAACGTAGTCATTTAATTTATTCTTGTGATATCGCACATTTTATAGTCAAGGTTCAAGAATTAATTATTTTGTCCAGACCTTACTACTTAAGATCTTGGATTTGATACTAAATATTTAATCATGCTAATCTGCATAAAGAATTTTGATCATGCGTCAGATGCAAATGCAGTCTGGAGTAAAGAATCTTATCAGCATTATGTTACTTTTATATAAACTGTATAACGTGTAATAGTAAATGAGAAGATGTTTTAAAATCAAATCATAAAATGAAACTAGGGTATATATTGGGTTGTTGAAAAGGTCATGACGTATTTTGGCACCTGATGGCGGGTGGGCGGTTTTGGAAGTACTAGAGGCATGTGCACAGCTCTGTTATCGCTATGGCATTCGACAGATGCCAGTTCTAGCTGCAGTCTGAAAGGAATAGTTAGCGATTTGGTTGATTTGCGGAGATTTGACATCAAGTTGAAGATGGAAGACCAAACTGTGCACTTTAGCCATATTTTACTGTTTTACTTCCGTAAAGGGAAGAACGCGCGTCAAGCTTGTGAAAAGATGCGTAACCAGTACGGTGATAATGCTCTACAAGAACGTCAGTGCCAGCGGTGGTTCTCAAAATTCTGTACTTGGTGATTTCGACCTCAACGATGCTCTTTGGTCCGGGAGGCCCACCGAAGTTGATGACTACCAAATCAAGGCATTGATCGAGTCAAACCCACGTTACACGACACGAGAAATTGCAGACACATTGCACATCCATCATTCAAGCGTTCACGACCACCTGAAGAAGCTGGGATACGTAAGCAAGCTCGATGTGTGGGTTCCTCATGAACTCAAAGAAGCTCAATAGACGGCTCGTATAAACATCTGTGATATGCTCATTAAACGTGAGGAAAACGATCCTTTTTAGAAGAGACTGATAACTGGTGACGAAAACTGGATTGTGTACAACAATGTGCTGCGCAGGCGGTCTTGTTCCCGACGTGCTGCTTCGCCTCAAATGACATCCAAAGCAGACATTCATCAGCGGAAGGTTCTGGTCTCAGTGTGGTTGGATTTTAAAGGTGTGTTTTTCGAGCTCCTACCACAGAACCAAACAATCAATTCGAATGTGTACTGTCGGCAATTGGACAGTTTGAACCAATTCATCATCCAGAAACGTCCAGAGCTCGTTTATCGTAAAGGTGTTGTGTTCCATCACGACAACGCGAGACCATACGCAAATTTGATCACCCGCCAAAATTTAATGGAGCTTGGGTGGGATGTGTTGCCACACTCAGCATACTCGCCTGACCTTGCGCCGTCAGACTTCCACTTGTTTCGCTCTCTTCAACAGTCTTTGCGTGGTATAACGTTCAATTCAGATGAAGCTGTAAATCAGCACCTTGTACAGTTTTTCGCCACGAAAGACAGGTCCTTCTATTAACGAGGCATTCTGCAGCTCACTGAAAGATGGAAAAAGGTTATCGAACAAAACGAGCATTATATCATTGATTGATCTTTGTTCTTTTTATCAATAAATGACCTTTGAAAAACATGGCTAAAATACGTCATGACTTTTCCGACAACCCAATAGAATTGTTCGATGACGTTACTTAAGGTTTAATATGGTGACCTAAAGGAATTCTTGTACTTGGAAAATTAAAGCAGCAAAATACAGACATACCCCCACCCCACCCACCCACCTACCCCGTGGCGCAGGGGTCTAAGCGATGCCTTCTGATCATTCGTCCGAGATGGGTCCGGGTTAGAATCCCGGTGAGGTATGGATGTTTTGTTTGTCTTGCGGTGCTAGTTCTCTCCCTTCTCGGGAATCAGTGGCCCCAAAAGTAGGGACGGGCGGCTGCTTATAACCCACTGAGTTGCTCACGGTAATCGTTAAACCTCCAATAAAAAAAATAAACTTACAGATGTTCATGGAATCGAGAGTACCGTATAACGAACATGAAAATGGTGGAGTTGAATCGGCTGTGTATCGATCTAGACGATGTATCGGGTGCGTAATCAGTGGTTACAGCAGAACAAAGCAAGAGTCTCGAAGGATAGCCAAAATAAGATGTTTGGTGAAGGCGACCGTAGAAATACGGCTTGCGCTATACTCAAGAACGGAAGCCAATGCAGATGCTAATCGACACCTTCAATGCCGGGCAAAAATTTCCATATCCGCTAGCACAGGGGCATAACTAGGCATTACTGCGCCCGGGGAAACCCGCAAAATATTGCGCCCCAATCTGCCTCTCTCTCTCTCTCTCTCTTTCTCTTACTCTCTCTATCTCTTACCCTCTCTATATATATCTGTCTCCTTTTCTTTCACCCTCTCTCTATGTCTTTCTCTTTCACTCTCTCTATCTCTTACCCTATCTATACATGTATATGTCTCTTTTCTTTCACTCTCTCTATCTCTTACCCTATCTATACATGTATATGTCTCTTTTCTTTCACTCTCTCTCTATGTCTTTCTCTCTCTCTATCTCTCTCTTTCTCTCTCTCTCTATGTCTTTCTCTCTCTCTATCTCTCTCTTTCTCTCTCTCTCTATCTCTCTCTTTCTCTCTCTCTATCTCTCTCTTTCTCTCTCTCTCTATCTCTTTCTTTCTCTCTCTCTCTCACTCTCTCTCTCTCTCTCTCTCTCTTTCACTCTCTCTCCCTCACACACACACACACACACACACACACACACACACACACACGCCACACACACACACACACACTTACACCAAAAGAACAAAAAACATAATTGAAAATCTAAGCTAGCACAAGCTGCAGAAACGAATAAGTTTCAAGAAAAATAACTTTAAATTAAAGACAGCAAAAAGCAGCTACAATTTCAAAAATATAACAGTACTACAAAGACTTTCTAACGAAACTAGGTGTAAACATGTATTTCTAAGTTCTAACGAAACTAGGCGTAAAAAAGGCCTTGTGTGACTGTTTTTACAGCTTTTCACAACTGCTTCGGAGTTCGGACCTTCAGCACGGCATCAAGCGGACCGAATGTAGTTGACAGTCGTTACATGCAGCCACAATAAAAACTGGATAGCCTCCAGAGAATCTTCAAAAACGTAAACAACATCCTTATCTTGCAATGCACGTATAGTTCATCCAACTAAAGAAGTACTGGGCGCCCCATTGTAGTAGAAGGGGGCCATCGTTCGTCTTCAGTCGGACGGACTATACAACCACGCCATCATTACTGAATGTGAGCAACTAACAACTCCTGAACATGTGAAGGAAATTGAAATTCTTTGAGAAGGAAATTCTAATTTTAATTGTACCAAAAACTTGTGTAAAAGTTTCAGTTCCAATTGTAATCGCATTCCGAGCAGTGGTTTCTGCACCCTCTCTTGAGCTGCGCACGGTGCAGGCGCCCCGTTTGTTCCGCCCTACTTACGGCTCTGACTAGCACGACACACACAGAGTGTTTAGATCAATGATTTTTCCCACCATTCATACGTAAGCATCTAGCTGTTGACAGACGTCTCTTTTCGCAGTAGCTTCGCGAAGGGTGACAATGGTCAGTGTAGCATTAAGAACGCGTAATAGTGTCAGGTGAGTCAGGTTACAAATCAGGTACATATACTAAGTTACGTCTTCTGTTTTCTACCATTAGCAACCTAACAACATAGTCATAGTCTTCGGTATTCTTCTTTTTCTGAACACTTTCTCCAATAATTTGCCTTGTCACAGCCGTGTTTCTTTCCTTTGCTGAATCCGTTTCAAGACCTCCAGACATATCTTTTGATCATGTGATACTGTTCTTCTTATCACGTGATCATTTGTAAGTATAAGAGTCATTCAAGTGAAACGTAGACTCGGGAGCTGATGCTGTTGCAGGCGGCATGCCGTCGTCGGTAGTGACGCCTATCTACACAGATAGATAAGAGCAATGCGTCCCGGTAAGTGGTCAGTTGTCGTAACAGAGCTGAAAAATGCAGCAGGTCGCTACTTGACGCTTAATACGACATAGATACGTTCAAGCAAGCACAACGCGTCATGATCCTGTTTCTGATTACGTAAAATGCTTAGCCGGGACACAGTACGGTTAGTGCTGGATTTAAGGCTTTCGGGGCACTAGGCCAAATTTCCTATGCGCCCCCTCCCACCCGGCCAACCCATATTTGAATTTTCTCTTATAAGATTTTCTAATAAACTTATCTTTAAGTTAAAAATATAATAATTAGTGGTATAATTTTATTGCTATATAAGTATTATCTAAATAATTATTTTGATTTAACTTGTTATTAAATTAAAGGTTATAAAACAAATATTTGTAAACATAGTCAAAGAGGTTCATGCTTATCCAGGAACAACACTTTGAATTTTGAATGTGCTCATTATCCCACATTCAAAATGTAAAGGAACAACACTTTACGTCGCATGCGCCGTCTATCGCACTCGTACGAACACTGGCGTGCTCGCAATAGAGCTATTATTACGTTCTTATTTCTTTAGTTATCATTCAAGATAAAATAAGAAATTACCACTACTTTATTTTATTCAAGTAAATTAAAATAACGGTACCTCCCCTTTTCTAAGTTTTTCTGTTCCATGCTCTCCGTTTTTCTGGGTTCTACACCTGGGGCCCTCTAGAGCCTGGGGGCCCCTAGGCCGCCGCCTAGTGGCAAATCCGCCGCTGAGTACGGTGGCTAAATTGTGGAAAGAATTTCGAGGACATCATGGACAGCGGACATTCCAAAACCTGGGTAATGTCAGTGTACCACTTCAACTATGAAGTACTTACTCATCATTTTTACAATTCCCACCTGCAGCCATGCGACTTTCACATTTCCGGTCACCTGAAAGAGTTCCTGAGGGGAGGGTGGGCAACGTTTCACGTCATATGACGCTTGAGAAGCTGTCGAGGATTGGTTCATCCAGCAGAATCCCGTCTCTTATGGGGAAGGTATCCAAAGACTTATGCAGCGACAGGACACATGTGTCAGAGTAGGCAGTGAGTACGTGTGGATAGTACAAAGCCTTACCCCTTGTACTTTAGATGTATCATCCTGCTGTGTATCCTAAGAAATCAATATTGAAGCGCCCCCTCAGTATACGCTTTTGACCGACCCTTATAACAAGTCGGTTTAACTATTGGGTTCTTACATTTCAGATAGTGCACTCAAACCAACTACGTATAAAACTTCTTAATGCTGTACACACAAAGAAAACTGGTTTCCTGATTAACCTGCTGGTATTCAGTGGTTTCCTTGTCAGTCGCTTTCTTAGGAGGCACAGCTGTGTTGATCTTTTACCTTAAATATCACGGACTTTGCTCTCAAGAGCTGTCAGCTCCTTTTTCACTCAGTGAAGTTTTTCCTCGCACCACAAGAATCGTGTACATTGCACACATTTTGTGAGTAAGCACCGTAGAACACATTCATTCTAACTACATCGAAACTTTGGGTTTCCTTATACTTGCCCACATTTGCGCTGTACGTCGTAAATTTCAGCTTTAAATTCAATGGCAAACAAGCTACTTTTCAATATTCCATGTTCAAAAACGTCACGGAGAGAAACTTGATCATGTATTTATGCGAAATTCGTTTCTCATTTTAATTTCAGATGAACGACAGTCTCTTGTTTTTAATATCTATTGTACTTATAACAGCATTAATAAATAAAATTTAACCTGGTTTTTTCATATTAGCATTGTTGATTTTTTTAATTTTTTGTGGGTACAAGTTTTTCCCACGAAAATATTATTCAGAAGAAAGTATTCCACCAAAGGAACAGGATGACCTGGAAAAAGGTCTCGCGTTAGAAAATTGTCGGTTGTTGTGGATTCTCATTGCTAACAAAACGTGAACATCTTCACTGCTTGTGCAAGACTGGGGTCAGAGTTCGTTCACTTTATTGTTCAAGAAATATTAGTTCAACGTCAAAAAGGCAGGCATTCCTCGTGTTGATTGTGTTGTATTTTGTTTGCAGATCTAGGTCTATGTAGAACTGTTACGAGTTTGTGTGTTGAGAGTCAGTGAGCCGTTAAGCGTCAAGGAGGTAGTGGTCTATTTTCTGAATTCCCATAGGCGCCTTTCCGAAGCATGAAATCCGATTGCACGCGTAGTTTGTAACATAATCGCTTAAGCTGCATTACTATCTGATTAGGTGCGAAAATTATAACACAACACAAAAATCGCTTTAGAATTATATGTTTAAAATGTTCTCAGTCGAATCAATTAAAGATCAGGAGTTGCAGCTAGTTGTTCTCCCCTCCAAGCCTTGGACAGCAAACGTAGTTGTTCCTTTCCTATTTTAACCTGAATTTTTCGGCTGGATGATTTTGAAGTATTTTATCATTACGTTTGAAAAGCTCATGGTGTTGTGTCTGAGAATTTCCCAGGATATTACCGCTTAGTATAAATCTAAACATTTGGTCAATAGTTTCTTTCACACAAGGAGAGAGAAAATGCCGAATTTAGTGGATTTGTTTCCTGCTCGTTTTACTCCAGTGAATTTCAGTTTCTGTAATTTGCTAGAAGAGGAAATACTTTTTAGGCCCATTAGATACTAATTTGCTGGGGTTTTTTACGTGCATGATAATTTAAGCTTCAAATTTTACTTTCAAAAGAACCGAAAGTATTTCTTATGCATTATATTAAAATGAAAAATGATTTTCTGATTATTTAAAATGTTTTTCTTCAAGTAGGACGACCATTTTCCAGTATTATCGTATTTATTTCTCTCAATATGTTTTAACTTCGAGGTACACTGTTGATAGTCTCTCGATTTCTGAGCGATTAAGAAACTAAACTCTATTTCGAAAACATGGTTTGAATCCGGTTTAAAACATAGGACTTGTATTTTTTAGATATCTGTTCATCCTTTTTCTCTAAAATATGGGCGATACATTGGAAATGGGAAACTTTTCTGGATTTTAGGAGCTTAAAAAGGGCCAGACAACTATATGAAAAATGTATACATTCTTCGCATTTGTTTTTGTTATTTTGGTTTTATACATAGAATAGATACGAAAATTCGGTTCAGTCTATGCGCATTGCAGCCTTTACTGTTTTCTCTCATTTCTCGTAAATTGCGTTAGTAATTTCTCGTTCGTAATTTATTTTAGTAACTTGTCACTCTTATTGGAAGTTATTCCCCATGTGCCGACCCATCTTGTCTTTAATATTCTTTTAAGGATGGTTAGTAATAATCATTTAACGGTATCTATTACTTTGTTATTCAGATATTGTCAGCGTCAATCACAGAAATTAATGAAGCTTAAAAATCTGAAGTGCATGACAAAACATACAAACGTATGTATTTTTGCACCAAACAACCTTCGTTTTAATTGCTTTTCCATGTAGCATTTTCTCAGAGAACTTCAAAATTGCTTACCCTTGAAGCGAGAGTCGAACACGCACCGCTCGATTTCTATTTGAGCACGTTACTACCCACAGTAACAACCCAACCTGCGGTTATTTAAGAAATCGTTTTCCTGGCTGATAATTATACTATCTACCAACAAGTAATTGGGCACCTGTGATAGCAAAGGAAAACGAAGTTTATTCACCTTCAATAGTTGGTGGAGCCTCCACGAGCGGCGATTACAGCTGCGACCCTCCGGGGCATACTCTCAACCAGGCGTTGTACGACGGCTAGCGGTATTTTCTTCCACTCGGCTTGGAGAAGACAGGTCAGTTCCTTCACTGATTACGGACGGTGGGGGCACCCCTTACGTCGACGCTCCAATTCGTCCCAGAGGTGCTCGATAAGATTAAGGTCCGGGCTCTGCGCAGGCCAGTCCATTCGATTAACCCTATTGTCACCATACCAAGCCATGGCGGACCTCGCAACATGACAGGTGGCATTGTCATCCTGAAAGTAACATGGATCCACCCCGTAAAACTGCCACAACGTATGAAGCGCATGGTCATCCAAAATGGTGCAGTAGGTCTCGGCGTTGAGTCTACTAGGAATTGCGACCAAGGGTTCCCATGCCATACCAGGAGAAACACCCACATAGCATAATTCCACCGCCGCCGAACTTCACAGTTGGCACAATACATTCCGGCAGGAGGCGTTCTCCAGGCAGACGCCAAACCCAGACCCTGCCATCCGAACGGTAGAGGGTGAACCTTGATTCGTCGCTCCAGAGAACCTGTTTCCACTGTTCAACGGTTTACTGTCGACGTTCTTTGCACCACGTTAGCCTGGCAGCGCTGTTGGACTTGGTGATCAAAGGCTTGTGGGCGGCAGCACGTCCATGATAACCGAGTAGATGGGCTTTCTTACGGATGGTATTCATCGAAAGAACACTCCCGGATGCCTGTTGAAACTCCTCGCGGATGTGGCCTATCGATTTGGTGCGGTTCTTCCGAATTTCTCTGGCCATCACCCGTCGGTCTCTGACTCCCAGTTTTGTGGGTCTGTCGGGTCGGGGCACATTCCGACAGTCACCTCTCATCTTCCACTTGCCAATCACGTAGGCCACTGTCGATTTTGGGTACTTCAACTTGCTGGATATGTCACGTATGGGTCGGCCATTTCTGTGATACCCGACGATTATACCTTTCTCGAAATCGGAGAGCTCCGAACTGCGTGGCAACTTGCATGCGACTGGTTGCGTTGTTGTTTCCCACACGATACTTAACGGCGGCGGCCGTGGCGTGTATCAGGACCGCAGATATCGTCGATTGCAGGGGTGTCCAATTACTTGTTGATAGATAATGTATAACAGTAGCACGCTCAAACGAAAATCGAAATATGCGGTTTTTAAGGTTGTAGGAAATGCTGCAACCAGAACAGTTAAAATGAAGATACTTCGATTCTGCAATAATATTATAAATTTGTTTGTCTAATGGTTGGATAATTTAAAAAAAAAACTCTTCGAATCAGACCTTTAAAAGTAGAGATTTCCTTGAAAATAGGTTATACTTTTGCTCGCCCTAGCGGGTAAACGGTTTATCATTTTGGGCAGAGGATACGTATAGTTTGGTGTCGTGGTTAGCGGTATCCTCCTGAAAAATATTTTTGTTTTCTCATTCGAGTTTTTAAACACGCAGATATTAATGCGAATGTGTTGTAAAAAGAATGATGAATTTACACCATCTAGTGGCAAAATTGTGCGTTACGAACAATTAAAGTGTGTGTTGTACATTCTTCACTAGAAGCGCTTCTCCGAACAACAATTTTTTTTTAAATCGGACTGTCGGAAGGACGGACAGATATAGAGAAAAAAAACATTTTCCGAGTTCATTTGCTTTTCAACTATTAGGTGTGAAACTTAATTTTCGCCCACAGGCACGACACGTTGACAGCAAATTACAGCAAATCGAATACGTACCTAATCAGGGAAATAATCCCCGTCCTGTTGGATACATTTGAACCATCGGTCAGGGAGCTGCAGAATGCCATTGCGGAAAAAAGAGGGCTGTTTTGAGTTGATAAAGTCATCAATATTTGTGTGGATATCCTCGACAGAAGTGAAGTGCGTATCACTCAGGTGATGTTGCAGAGAGCGAAAGAGGAAATAATCCAACGGGGCGAAGTCTGGAGAATACGCCGAGTGGTACAAAATCTCCCATCCTAGGTCGGTCATCGTGTTTAAAGTCGTTTTCGCGGTGTGAGGACGCGCGTTATCCTGAAGCAACAGGACGGACCTTCTGCCCTTTGCCCTCAGCATTGACCGTTTCACCAGGTTTGAGCAACTCATAGTGTACGACACTGCGCTGATCCCACCATATGCACAGCAACAACATCCTGGCGTGGATATTCGGTTTGGCGGTACTGGTGGCAGGCTGACCTGGATAAACCCACGACTTGCGCCACTCAGGATTATCGTAGATGATCCACTTCTCATAAGTCAAAATCTTGTGGAGGAAATCCTTCTTCTTGAATCTGGAGAGCAAGGACACAGCAACATCGTAGCGCCTAGACTTATTCGCAGCTGTGAGTTGGTGGGGCACCCAACCGCCCTCCCCTTGTGAATTCGTCCAAGCTTGTGCATGCGCTTTGCAATGGCTTGCCGTGTTACTCCAAGTTCCTGGGTGAGCTCTAACTGTGCGCGACAGAGATGCGCATCTAACAGTTGTTCCAGTTCCTCATCGTCAACTTTCTGTGGCTATCCCGGAAGTTCTGCATCACGGAGATCGAAATTTCCCTGCTTAAACCGCTGGAACCACTTCTTACACGTACTGTAGGACACAGCATCCTCACCCAAAGCAGCATAGATCATTTGCTGGGCCTCCGCGGAACTTATTTTCAGCTGAAATGAGAACAGGAGGCAGTGCCTCAAATGTTGCTTCTCGGACGACATTGCGTTCACCGTCAACTTTCGTTCCTTCTGTCACTACAGCTATGAGCGGTTACGGTTGCCTGGAAAGCTGTTGGATGGCGGTGCAATCAGCTATTATTCCACACAGCTATTTGCATTTGCCGTTCTATGATCGCTTCCGGTTGGGGGCCAAGAATTAAGTTGCACACCTAATAGGTATATTTATTAACCACTTGCAAAGGGACCTAAAGTTACCTGAGTTTAACACAAAAAAAAAACGTCAATAAGCTTCTGAGCCGCGTTTTTTCTGAGTTTTCCTAAAATTATAAACAGGACCCATTGCACGGAAACATTAGATTGAGAGATGTTCCAGTACTCAAACGAAAGGAATTAAAAAGAAAAGAAGGAATATGTACTTGTGCCGACACAATTGGCTGAAACCAGCAGTCTTCACTGACTCTGAACATTGGAAATTTCAAATATTTTGAAACATCCACATTTTCCTGCTGTGATGGGATCTGTGTAATGTACAGTTCTTCCGAAGCGTATTTATCCTTGAAGAGCCTCTGGTGGGTCAATGACGTTGAGTGTTCTTTTGTTTGGAGCCAAGATTAGGAGGTTTTCATTTTTGCCATCTATGGGCCAACCAACATAGAGCTGGCAGTTAGAAAAAGCAAGAGTTTTTGCAGGTTGAGTCTAACAACCTTTAAGACTGACTCTGTGCTTTCTCATGAAAAATCTGAGACGAACAGGAAACTGTAGGCGTTTAAACTGAAATGGAAGTCAGGTGGGTCGGTTAGAATGCGTGGAATAAAAACATGGTCTCCTTCAGCACGTCATTCATGATGGTAACTTTCATGACATTTGACAACAGCTCCAAAACAGTTGATCATTTTCCACTTTGAATGTTGGTGGAACCAGATTACGTCAAGATAAAATAAATAAAGAGTCGATATGAGGTAGAAGAATATGCAAATGGAAGAATAGCAATGTTCAACTTTAAACACACAGAATGCTACGAAATCCATATTTCTCTCGCATTCCATTTCTTGTATTCTATTTACTTTTAATTAAAATGTTTTTACTCTCAAAGAATCGAGAAACTATTTATATCAGGTAGTAAATGTACTGTGTAATCAAGTTATGGACAGAATGAAAAACATCCGTGTATATACACAGTCAAGTCACATTATTGTGACCACCAGCTAATATTCAGAATAACCGCCGTGTGCCCCGCGGACAGCAGCTAGACGGGCTGGGAGGGACTCGGTAAAGTGCTGGAAGGTGTTCACAGATATGTCGAGCCATGATGACTGCAGTGCATCTGACAGCTGCTAAAGGATGCGTGGTGGAGGATCCATAGGGCGAACAACACGATTGAGGTGGTCCCGCAGATGCTCAATTGGGGTTAAGTGTGGAAATTAGGGGGCCATGGAAGTACGTCGAAGTCTTCATCGTGCTCTTCCAACCACTCTTGGACATTTCTAGCAGTGTGACACGTCGCATTGTCGTTCTGGAAGATCCCATCCACCCCAGGGAAGACAATCAGCATGTATGGGTGTACGTGGTCTGCAGGGATAGATTCATAAAGAATTGGGTTCATATTGCATTCCACGGGTATGAGTGGTCCCAGAGAATGTCACGAAAATATTCCTCAGACCATAACTCTGCCCCCACCCGCTTGTGTTCTTCCAGCATTGGCTGAAGAGTGTTTGTTCTCCGATGTATCTTGCCTTGTACGCCAACGTCCATCCGTTCGATGAAGCAGAAAACGTGACTCATCGGAGAAGGCCATCCTTTGCCAATCAGCGCAGGTCCAATTCCGATACTGCCGTGCAAATGTAAGCCATTTATGCCGATGCACCTTCGTTAGCATAGGCGCAGTGACCATCCGTCTGCATCGGAGCCCCATATGCATCAGGGTTCACTGAACTTTCGTTTTAGACACACTTCAGGCAGCCTCCCTAGTTCATTCGGCCAGTTAGTTGCTTCAGTGTAGCGTGTCGATCAGCCCTCACGCACCTTCGCAGCCGAGGTTCACCTCTCACATCAATGGCACGTGGTGCTCCGTAGTTTTCACGTCGCTTATTCGCAATGGTGCCATTTCTCCAATCACGATACACTTTAACAACAGCAGCACGCGAACAGTTCACAAACTGCGCTGATTCAGAAATACTGCCACCCTTGGCCCGAAAGCTGATAATCATCCGTTTTTGCAAATCTGATAAATCGCTCCTTTTACCCAAGGTAGCAACTAGTGATATATTTTCAAGCCAGCTCACGACACGTGCCTTCTTTCATTGGCTACGTGCTGTTGACGTCAAAAGTAGGAGGTGGTCACAATAATGTGACTCGACTGTGTATTAGACGCTTGCAAACGTTTTACCTACTTTTTAAGGAGAGAAGAAAAACAATGTTTTGAGTTAATATTTTTAATATTTTACATATTTGGCATTATTATCAATGACATCTTTCCATCTTTCTGTTAGTGATTGAATTCCCCTTCTGTAGAAATCCTCCGGTTTGGAGTCAAAAACCTCTTGTACTGCAGTTTAGACATCTTCAACTTCGTCGAAGATTTTTCGTGCGAAGTTGTTCTGAAGAGATCAATAAAGGTGGTAGTCCGTAGGTGCAAGATCTGGGGAATACGGGGAGTGAGGTAACACTTCCTATTTAATGTCCAACAATTTTCTCCCAGTGGCTAAAGCTGCATGGAGTCTTGGGTTTTCATGTTGCCAGATGACGCCGTTGCAATTAACCAGTGCTGGACGCTTAGATTTCAGCTACTCTTTCAGCCTTTCTAATTATAAGCAGTACAGGTCAACTTTTATCATTTGGTTAGGTTCAAGCAGCTCCCAGCTAATTACCCCCCTTGACCTCCCACCAAACACTTAACAAGACCTTTCTAGGATGCAGTCCTCCTCTTGAAGTCGATGGAAAGGTTCTCCAATTCAACATACAGCTCTTTGACGCTTTACGTTTCTGTAAAGGACACCACTTTTTATCACCTGTAACTAATTATTCCATTCATTTCTGAGACGCGCAAGCAAAAAAGGACAGGTGTTCATTCTGTCCGATTGATTTCTTGCGGTAGGTCATGTGATACCCACTAGTCGAACTTTCTGATATACCCAACCCTGTGCATCCTTCTTCCTGCTGTTGTTCCATGTGTACAGAAAACATTTCTGATAATTCTTCAACTGCTAGATGTCGGTCATTTGATATAGCTCTGTTGATATCCTCTTCAGAAACTTCTAATGGGCGTCCAGAACATGGTTGATCTCTGCAGCTTCTGTCTCCACAGAATTTTCGGAACCAACGGCGACATGTGCTTTCGTTTACAGCATCGTCGCCATACACCTCACAAATGCTGTGGCAGGCTTCATCTGCGTTGTTGCCTTTGTCGAACTCATAAAGCAAACAACGCCTGATGTGATCCTTATTGCTTGGCACGCTAACCCTTGTGTGACTTCTTTACGAATGAGATGCACCTACATACTTGGTGCCATTTTATAGCCTACTCCTCGAACCATTTTGGCCATCACGCGCGCCATCTGTTATTGTACTTGTTACTTAAATGCTTTACTTGTAATTTTCATCATGAAAAACGTGCAGAACTTTTGCACACTCCTTATATAAAAAGGATAAAAAAATTAATTACTTGCCTGATTGTGTATGTGAATGACATTTTGGTGTTCACAAGTAAAAAATATACAAGGTAGAAAAAACCAAAGGAATACTACATGGAAAAAAAATAATGTAAGGAACGATGCTTACCTGGGAACAAAAAAAGAGCAAAATAAAGGTGGAAATTTTCTTATACGTAAAACTAAAGTACAGAAACTGACATGTATGATGAGAGCGGAGAAACGAAGACTTACACTCCCATGAGAACAGATTAAAGGGAAATATCACCACTAGATGACTAACTACTACATATATCGTAACAGTTACAACACCGGGTATTACACTGAAGTGCCAAACGTCATGGGATAGCAGTATGCAATTTTTTAACTGGCACTGCCGTTGTATAAAGGCTTCGACGCACGCCACAATTTTTATCAGTTGCGAGATGTAATCTCGTGAGTCAGGTTGAACAACTGCCAGCAGGATTATGGCAAGCCGACGTGAATTATCGGAGTTTGAACGAGGCATGGTAGTAAGAGCCAGACGGATGAGACATTCAGTTTCCGAAGTTGGGCGAATATTCAACATTCCTCGATACACGGTGTGACGTGTGTAGCGAGAATACCTCGTGGAAGGCAATACTATCATCCGTGGACATCGCAGTGGCCTACCACGGGTGCTGAATGACCGTGACCAGTGGGGTATGACGAGGATTGTCCGTGCTAACAGACAAGCGACACTGGCTCAAATAGCATCCACATTCAATCCAGGAGGTACCAGAGACATATCCATCAGGTCAGTGCAGCGTAATTTAGCGCCATGGGGTATGGGAGCAAAAGACCCACCAGAGTGCCTTTTGTTAACACCACAACATCGGACACAGCGCCTCACCTGGGCTCATGAAAGCGGTAATTGGATCATTGAAGACTGGCAACATGAGGAGTTGTCCGATGAGTCACGCTACCAATTGTCGCAAAATTATGGTAGGGTTCGGGTGTGGGGCAGATCCCATGAGGCAATGGACCCAAGCTCTCAACAAGGCACTGTGCAAGCTGGTGGTGTTTCCATACATATGTGGAGTGTCTTTACGTGGCACGGTTTGGGTCCTCTGGTTCTCGTAAACACGCCATTAACCAGTAATTGCTTTGTTGCTCTGCTGGATGACCATTTGCAGCCCTTCATGGATTTCATATACCTCAACAACGATGGGATTTTCCAGGCGGACAATGAATCATGTCATCGGGCCCCAAGTTCTCCAAAATTGGTTCAAGGAGCATTCTGTACAGTACCGACGAATGCTGTGGCCACCACGTTCGCTCGACATGAACCCGATAGAGCTCTTATTTCACGTGGTGAAAAGGTTCTTTCGTTCCCAAGAGTCTGCACCTACAAATACCAGGGAACTGTGGGCGGCTATTTAGACGGCATGGTTCAACATCTCTCCAGAAATCTTCCGACCAGTTGTCGAAGCGATCACACGTCGAGTTGCTGCACTTCGCCGGGCTAAATAAGGTCCTACACGATACTAGGTACGTATCCCATGACTTTTGGCACTTCACTGTACATTATCTGCACGTTTACTAGGAAGAATAACTAGAAAGTACTACAAATGATCCTGCATCACCTCAAGGTTACTGTCGACTACAAACTCTGACTCACACGGGGTGATCTTGAATTAACAGTGTACGTTGACGCCGACTATGCTGTTGATGATGACAACAGAAAATCATTTACAGACAACATATCCAAACTTGGTCATCTCACACTCATTTGGGTAAGCAAGCGTGTACAGCTCTATCCACTGCAGAAGAGAATGTGTTGTAGCCTCGTATGTTTACATGGAAACCATACAGAAATTTCGAAAGATTGTGGATTTCTGCAAACACCGCCAATAATTGCATATTATGACAATCAAAGAGTTTCAGAGTGAAGCATCTTGATGGGATGCTACCAGTTTTGAAAGAATTGCAGAATGATATTATACATGTGAGATAAGCATCTTCTAAAACCTGATCAGAAATTATGACAAAGCTCAATGGAGGAAACACTTTGAATCTCACTCAGCCTGTCTGGGTCATCAGCTCACTCTACAACTTGAGCATCCCGGCAAGTGGCAGGATGTTACAAAGGCATAAAATGTATGTTTTGCCAGGAGGCATCAGTTGAAGTTCGCTGATTCATACCTGCTCTTCTTCACTCAGGACTCGACCTCAGCGATCAGCTGACTGTAACATGACACAGTCATGATTCTTCTTGGAGCTGTACACGGCGAACTCCTTTCATGTGTTAGCCAATAACATTTCTGTGTGTTTTAGACTAGAAGAGAATGAGAACTCCCTGTGCAGCGGTCGAATGGAGAATGAAGTGTTCACCTCTACACCAAATAAACAGATAACTGACGATCCACACATACGAGTTTGTGATACACCAACTGAGGAAACAATGCTAAAGCTCCATTTCTTTTGTCGCCTTGTTTTTTCTATCTATGTTCATCATATTTCCGTCTAATGTATACACTATATTAACAAAAGTCACCAGACACCCCTTCAAAAGCAAATGAACGGATCCGATGCGTTGTTAAGATGCGGGGTACAGCTGCAAACGGTATAAAAACAAGCCTGCAACTGAACGCAATCATATCGCACTGTGAATTTGAGTGAACATGTCGCGGCGGGAGAGGACTGACTTTGAGAAAGGAAAGATTGTTGGGTGTTATATTTGCAGGTTGTCCATAAGAGGAACCGAGAGGCGTTTAAACATACCCAAATCGACTGTTTTGGATGTACTGAATACGTGGAAGACTCATGGCGTGCCTGAAGCAGCAAAACGTACCGGCAGACCAGAGATAATCAGTGATATAGGACGTCGAAGCCTCAGGAGAGTCGTTACAGCTAATCGAAGGAGTACTGCACAAAACCTCAGTGTACAGGTGAGTAACAATGCTGGAACCTCGGTATGTACACGTACCATTCGCAAAGAACTTCATTCCGTGGGTTACCGTGGTCGTGCGGCTGCTCATAAGCCTTTCATCTCTACTCGGAATGCTACTCATCGTTTAGCATGGTGTAAAGAACATTTATCGTGGACCGTATATCAATGGAAACGGGTCCTATGGACTGATAAATTCATATACACGATCCGTCAGTCTGATGGCCGTGTGTGGGTATGGAGGCAGCCGAAGGAACTCTATTTACCACAGTGTACTGTTCCTACGGTCAAGTTTGGAGCTCGCAGTGTAGGAGTGTTTTTTGTAGTATGGTCCCGTCCCATTGGTTATCATGAACAAACCTGTTAACCAGCACCTCTACCTCGATATTCTGGATAATTATGCCCTACCAACTCGGTGGCAATACTATAGTAGGAATGGAGCCTTGCTGGTACCAGCAGGATAACGCACCGAGCCATAAAGCAAGGACTGCTGCGGCGTGGTTTGACGATAATTCCGTATCGTGTGTGGACTGGCCAGCACAGAGCCCTGATCTTAATCCCATACAGCACCTATGGGATGAATTAGAGCTCCGCATAAGAAGTTTGGAACCAAGACCTACTATTAAGCAACACTTAGCGGCAGCATTATGTACTGAATTGAGGCGCATACCTACCGCTGTATTCCAAAACTTTGTCGAAAGCATGTCTCGAAGGGTCAGTGCATGCATTAAGGCCAAAGGTGGACCGACACCGTACTAATGTATGTCAATAAATGCTATGTGGTGTTTCTCTTCTAGATGTCCGTTGACTTTTATCAATATTGTGTATAAAGGATTTAAAAACAAATCATGATTTGGAAGGCAGCCATCTTTTTAACAGTGAGAGGTGTTTCATTCGATTTAGCTTGTATTGCTGAATGAAATGGATCAGTTTTGTTATCTCTCGCTATATTCAGGCATGCGTATCTCTTAAGCTTTTTCATCAACGGTGTACATATACCAGGAACACTCCAACAGCCCCGAGACTGGAACTAGCGAATTTTCTGGCCTTTGCAGTGGTAGATGAGTGATTATGCGTTTCTCCTTGAAAGTAAATTTAAGCTTCCCTTAAACCAAATTAGTTAAACTTCCTTTAAGAACTAAGTTTTAAGTACCATTAAGGGCTGAATCAGTGCGTGACAAAATCGGGTGATTTGTACGCCGTTTTATTACTTTAGATATTGTTTTTTATTATTATTGTCTTTCAACACTTGCAGTATTGAAGACCAGAGAATAACTCACACCGATTTATTCGCAGCTATAAAACACCGGCTAGTTATCATTTTACCATAACCTTTTCTCGCTATGGCTGGATAACAGAGAGTGGCAATTGATAATGACCTTATTTTTTAAATTTCTGAAAGATATTAAATATCTCGTTCTCGAAGGGACATGAAGAGAAAATAAAGTGCTTCAAGTTCCAGATACCCCACAGGTCCGTGGCTTGGGAACAATGCTGGGATATGCAGTCGATGGCCTTGATATCAGTCACTTGAGCTCAAACGGAATGAGCGCAAGTGTGCCGACGCTCGCCAAGCAGCTGGTAGTATTCGGAAATTAGTCTAAATCGAACAGAATGTATAGCTGGGAGGTGATCTTGTCTGATGCGTGACCGAATTCTTTTCGTACGGGTTGAATAATCATCCCTACTAGATCCCACCATTCTAAAAACAGCGATTGGTTCCGCATTGTTACAACTCAGTTTTTCTTTTTGGAATTGGAAAAAGGTAACCCTTTAAAACATTATTTTTCGAAACGAACTCTAAATAAAACTGTGGTTCTTAATATTTAATTATTGGACCAAGGTCGTTTTCTGTGGCTTGCAAAACATGAACAGAAAGAAAAAGAGCGTTAAAGTTAACAAAAGTATTCAATGGCTTAAAATTAATGGAATAAATAGGAAAACAGCAATGATGTAGAAGACCTTGGCTTCTTTTTATGGGAAGAGGCTTAAGCACCTTAGCGGCGCTAAGGCACTTTTCATGATTACTCGGACAAAAAACTAAGGCAAAGAAGTACAGGATGTGTCTAAAGACTTTCTCTAAGTACGATAAATCGTATAAAATGAACCACGCTCGTTAGATACAAACGGTTTTCCAATATAGCTTACCTGAAATCCAAAGTTTTTTTCGGGTCATCAACGTGGACTCCTTTTGTTACACGGAGGACATCCAGTGGGTACTCTATCTCTTTCCATGTCTGTTGCAACATGTCATCTGTGATAGTAGCAAACGCTCCAGTTATTCTTCCCTTCAAAATGTTAATATCTGCAATTGCTGTTGCATAAACTTGATCCTTAATGTAACCCCATAAAAAGAAGCCAAGGTCAATATCACATCTTTTTGCTAGTGTGAAACACCAAGTGATACATGTACCTTCACCAAGAGCTCACAGTTGCAAAATAACACATTTTAATTAAAGTGTGACCAAGTTTTTGGAGGTCCCATCCACTTTACTCAAAAGTCCCTATGGTTTTCCAGTTCACATATTATAGACTATACGTTTGTATTTATTCCAATCTCACAGTTACACCATGTACTTCCAAAGATATCTAAAATCCTTTTAACGATACAGTTGTTTACAATATCTTATTTTTCTGTTAAATTGCACATATTTTAATACACTGACAAACACCTACGAATTAATTGGGGTTTTTTGTAACACTTTGTCTATGTGATGTTACCAAGTACAGTAAAAATTCACATACTCTACTGTAATGATATCTATTGCTGAAAAATAGCTAAAATTTCAGCAATAGATATCATTACAGTAGAGGAGATTTTGTGCTATACATAAATTTTTAATCGACAGTAATATAGAAATGTACTTGTGTAATTTGGACAGTGCTCATTTGTCGCACTCAAGGATTACATGGATACACATGGTGTGAGTGAACATAGAATTGTGCGGTTTTTTCAGCTGCATGTGTAATAGAAACTGACTAACAAAGGACAAGTCCGTGACAAGAGAGTGAAATTTCCTAAGGACTTTACAAGGAAACTGTATTTATATAACTAAATTTTAACTTTTTTTTTTATATTTAATTTTTACTGTACTTAGTAACAAAACATAGACGAAGTGTTACCAAAAAAACAATTAATTTGTAGGTGTTTGTCAGTGTATTAAAATATGTGCAGTTTAACAGAAAAATAAGATATTGTAAAAAAATGTATCGTTAAAAGGATTTTAGATATCATTGGAAGTACATGATGTAACTGTGAGACAGGAATAAATACAAACCTATAGTCTATAATGTACGTGAACTGGAAAAGCATAGGGTTTTTGAGTGAAGTGCATGGGACCTCCAAAAACTTGGTCACACTTTAATTAAAATGTGTTATTTTGCAACTGTGAGCTCTTGGTGAAGGTACATGTATCACTTGGTGTTTCACACTAGCAAAAAGATATGATATTGATCATATGCAAAGTGTGTTTTTATGATAGATTATAACTCACAAGGTTATAATTTCAGACATTTAAGAAATCAAGGAGCGTAATGTCTGGAGATCTTGGTGGCCAGAGTATGGGACCATCTGTTAGCAAATTTGTCTATCCATCTGTTAGCGAATTGTCATCTGCCTATCCGTCTGTTAGCGAATTTGTCATCTAAGAATTGACGGGGAGGTACACCCCAGTGCAAGGGCGCACCGTCCTGCTGGAACATTACCCATGGTTGCAGCTCTTCCAATTGTAGTGGAACATGCAGCTGCATCATGTCAAGGTAAATACCCGATGTTAATGGTGGGCTCCATAAAAAAGAATGGTCCAATTACTTTGTTGTACCTTAGTCCGCACCAAACATTGATTTTAGGGCTGTCCCTCTGTTTCACCAAAACCATATATGGGGTCTCTAGGCCCCAGATACGGGCATTATGCGGAACTTTACCTGAGGAATGAAAAGTTGATTCCTCTGAAAATCAAATCCGCTTCAGGTAATCATTATTTTCATCTATTCGTTCTACCTGAGGAATGAAATGCTGATTCGTCTGAAAAACAAATCCGCTTCAGGTAATCATTATCTTCATCTATTCGTTCAAGAACATCCATAGCGAATATCACACGTCTGGGCCCATCATTAGGTTCCAAGGCTTGAACAATTTGCAATTTGCGCAAAAAAAAATGAAGCCGCTTTCTTAAAATGAAGTGCACTGTCTTCATAGGTATTCCAAATTCACTAGAGGCATGACGAATTGATTTCCTCGGGCTTCGTACGAATGCATCACGCACGGCCTTCTACAGTTTCCTCATTAATGGAAGTTCTTCTACTTCTTGCACGGTCACCAACACTTCCCGTCTGCTTAAACTTTTGATACCAGTTTCTAACGCTCTTCACATCAGGCGGAGCTCTATCATACTCACGCCTAAACTTCCGCTGCACTGAAACTGCAGATTTGGTTTCATGAAACCAGAGAACACAATTAGCCTTCCCGTGCATACACGCTATTTCGCCGACTGACGCTTTCAGCAGCAAACTACGCTGCAGACATGCAGCGCCACCTATTGTACCAAAAGTACAACGAACAAAAAACTTGAGAATATGACCCAATCAATGCAAGGACTCGCGTACGTCTAACTAGTTCGGTTCATTTTATACGATTCATCGTAATCAAGGTAAGACTTGAGACACATCCTGTATATATAGGTGATCACGTAGGCAGAATTAGGGAATACTACGATTTATATGAAATCAAACTTGTATCTTCACAGAATGTTCGTGTTGCAGGGATGAGACAATATTTGGATCACGCAGTAGGACTTCTCACGAATCACAAATTTTCAAATAAAAAAATAATGGGAACTCCTTTGTCAAGAAGGCAGTCCTCGGTATGAAGTTATAACTGATGGCTTCTATTGCGGTTAAGACCGCACAGCTACGAATAAAGTTAACACATGAGAATTAAGCAGGCACGTATGCTGAGTGTAAAGTGATTTACATTTGAGAAGGCAGTTTTTACTAAATTCTTCAACGGGTTCAAAGAAACAATACTCATATCGCTTTCTCGTTTTCCTTATGGGTAATACGGGAGGACGCCTCGGTGGCCTAGAGGTCAGAGACTCTGGCTAGCGGATAATGGCTCTCGGCGGGCCTGAACCCGTGTCTCGAATGAGGCAGTGCTCCTGCCACACAGTGCTGCCTTTCTTACCTCTCTAGAATCAATGGCCCCCAACCAGTGATGGAGGACTGCCTATGGGTCTAGATGCCCACTATCGTTTGATCCTTAAACAAACAAACAAAGCCAAAAAAATCTGCCGAACAGCGTCAAAGTCAAATGCATTCAGTGTGACTGATTGATTCGTATTATTCACACTGAATATTTGGAATCTAGTAGTGGCAGAGCAGTATTTAAAGGAAAACTTCATGTTCTCTGCATCTATAACTCCCATGTAACATTATTTAAAATTTCCCGAATTAGGTAACTCTTATCAAAATAAGAAACAAAAAAGATGACACTGAATTTCCATGTGTAATGAGCACGTTTTCTGAATCCGTTCTGACGCAAATTAAATTTATTAAAGCTATTCAGAGTCAATGGAACCGGTATGGAAAACAATAGTATCTGACGGAAGAAAGAAGTTTTTCAATCGGGTTTTTAATACCTCAGATATTGCTGTAAACGGAATCGTGAGCTTACGCCCTCTGGTTGCAGACTTGTGCGTTAAGAAAAATATGAATTTATATGAGAAACATTTCGCACCGGAAACTCTCTCGAACACAGAAAGAATTTTTCAAATCGGACTCTTGGAAGCAGAGATATTGACAAATAATATAAGATATGCATCTACGTGCCCTGGCGAGAAAACCATGCATTATTTTATTTTTTTGTTTATTATTTTAAAAAGAAAGTATTCTCCAAAGCTTTTCCGATGTGAGCAGTATCGATCCAAGAAAAAAAACTTTTAGTCGAGTTTTCAAGAGCGAAATCATATGAAAAACATTTTCCATCAGGAGCTGTAAGCGATACAGAATGAATTTTTCAAATCGGAGTGTTAGAAGCAGAAATAACTCGGAAAACGCAATTTACCTTTGCGCCGCCTAGCGGAAAAATCTGTGATTTACTTTAAAATTTTGAATTTATATGAAAAATATTTCGCATCGGAAACACTATCCAACAAAGAAGGGATTTTTTAAATCGGACTGTAAGAAGTAGTGATATTGACAAAAATAAGATATACATCTACGCGCCCCTGGCGTGGAAACCATGCATTATTTTAAGAAGAAAATATTCAAAAGGTCTGTCAACGTAAGTATTATCGGTCCGCAGATGAAGTTTTTTCAGTCGAGATTTTAGAAGCTCAGATATTGTGGAAAATACATCAGAAGTGGAAATTACGACTTACGCCCCTGGTGGCCAAACCTTTTTTTTTTTTTTTTTTTTTACCAAAATTAGAAATTAAATGTAAAGGATTTCCCATCAGGATCTGTATCCGGTGCAGAAAGAATTTTTCAAATCGGAGTTTTAGAAGCAGAGATATCGGGGGAAACGCAATTTACCTTTACACACGTAGCGAAAAGTGTGTGAATTACTTGAAAATTTTGAAATTATTTGAAAAACATGTCTCACCGGAAACTCTATCCAATAAAGAAAGAATTTTTCAAATCGGACCATTAGAAGCAGAGATGTTGGCCAAAATAGGATATACATCTACGCTCCCTGGCGGAGAAACCATGCAATATTTTAAGACGAAAATATTCCAAAAAGGTTTATCGACGTAAGTGGTATCGGTCCGCGAAAGAATTTTTTCAATCGAGATTTTAGAAGCTTAGATGTTAGGGCAAATACATCAGAAGCAAAAATTAACACTTACGCCCCCTGGTGGCCAAAGTATTATTTACCAAACTTGGAAATTATATGCAAAAAATTTACCATCAGGATCTGTATCAGCTGAAGAAAAAATTTTCAAATCGAATTTTTAGAAGAAGAGATATCGGGGAAAACGTAATTTACTTTTACGCCCCCTAGCGGAAAATCTATGAGGAACTTAAAAAAATGACTACTAGAATATTCTTAGACATGGATGGAATCGAAAGATGAAAGAATATTTTCAATCGGATGTTTAGAAGCAAATATATGGAATAAAATATATTTTGAATTCGACATCATCTGCATTTACGCCCTCTAGCGGCGAAATTGTGCATCGTAAAAAAAAACCGAAATGAATGATCATCATTCGCATATTTCAAGCTTCCCAATGCAAAAAGATTTTTTCAAATCGGACTGCAGAGATATGGTGTCTGCCGACGGACGGACAAACCCATAACGTAAGTACCATCTTTTTTTACAAAAGACCTGCTAAAAAGCCGAATTGCATAAAAAAGTACTATATGCTGAAAACAACAAATCAAATTTTAAATTGTTTTCAAAAATTTTGAAAGTCTTTTTCCGGGTCGTTTTTACTGCTAAGGTGCTTTTTGTCTTAGAACTACATCGCTGTTAAAGGCACCGATGATCTCGATAAACGAGGGACTAAACGTACAATTCGAGGGTGATGGAAACACTACAGCAGCAAGATATTAACATTAGTCAAGCATCGAGGGGACAAATTAAGACATTAATACTGAATGTATCATGGAAGACTGCGAAATACATCATTATGACCTCAAAAGTTTCATTAATTTCCAAGTGACAGTGCGTAACATTGTAGAGATTTTTCCGGGTCCTTTTTACCGCTAAGGCACTTTTTCTCTTAGAACTACATAACTGGAAAACAGTGCATGATGCTTGCATTAATTATTACAAAGAATTTACGTATCACAATTAGTTATCATAGACAAGGAATTCCGAAAATTATTTATATATGAAATGAAAAACCGCGTGGAATGAAGTAATTCAACAATTGCATTACTTTTTTGAAGGGTTTTTTCAGTAAACTGTACACTGAGTAACAATTCTATTAGGCACACACACACATGTTGCTCGTACAGAAGTAATCCTTTAAATCAGCATAGCAGTTTAAACCCTTTTTTTTAGTTTCTCAAAAAAAGTTGCCTTGAACAAAAGGTGAATTTTACTAAACTAATCTGAAGCACCGATATACACTGAAGAACAATTGAATTAGAGATACCTGTCTAGTAACGTGTAGCACCACCATTAGCCCTGATGACGGCGACGATTCGTCTCGGCATGGACTCGACAAGACACCGGAAGCGTTGGGAAGCCATACGGATCCACGATCCCTGAACAAGCTCCCACAGTTCACGAAGATTTGATAGAGGGGGGTCAGAGCCTCGAACATCTCTCTCGATGGCAACCCAAATGTACTCGATGGGATTAAGGTCAGGTGACCTAGCTGGCCAAGGAAGCGAGGAAACTTCGGTGGAGTGTTCATACAACCATTCGGATACAATTCGGAAGCGATGGCACGGTGCATTGTCTTGTTGCAGGATGAGGTCCCCAGTGGGATGTTGAAGACGCACAAACGGGAGCAAATGGTCGTCCAGGATATCCCGATAACGTTGATCTGTAAGGGACGATGTAACACGTACCAAGGGTCCAATTTCAGTTCACGTAAATAGTCCCCAGACGAGAATGCCACTCCCACCAGCTTGAAGAGTACCCTGCTGGCAAGAAGGATCCATCGCTTCATGTGGTTTGCGCCGTACTGGTATCCTGCCATCCACATGTTTAGGGTCCAGTGGCGATGTTCCCGCGCCCATGCTAATCTTTGCACCCTGTGATGTGCGGTCAGCAGCGGTACCCTCGTGGGACGATGGCTTCTGTACCCCATAGTGAGGAGATGGTTCCGGATGGTGTGGCTGCTTACGCGTTTTTGTGCACCAGCGTTATATTGCCGATTGATTTCTTACACTGTGGCCCGTCTATCCGTTGTTACAATGCGAGCTAGCCGATGATGACCCCGCTCATCCACACGCTCTTGTCCACGGCAGTTGGCCCTTGCAGGGATGGTTTTGCCGGATTCGATGTACTCATGGTGCACCCGTGACACAGTGGCTCGTGAAAATCCTAGTGCCTGCACGACTTCCGAGATGGAGTGACCCATTCGTCGGGCCCCGACAATTTGCCCACGATCAAATGAGCTAAGATTCTTCGTCTTACCCATACTGCGTTCGACTCCATGTATTGTCGGATTGCTGCATACGTCATGTCGTTTACGTTTACAGGGCCGCCCACAGCGTCACATTTGCATAACGCCAGCTGTCTCTAATTCAATTGCTCTTCAGTGTACATCAGTCACTTATGTAGAAAATCTTTGGTAGTCAAAATAAACAGAAGCGCTCATTTTCGAAAATCCTTATACACATATTTTATAAACAAGTAAACGAAGAAAGAATAGGTTTTGTTAACTTGTTAGCATTCGTCAGGCTTCAAAGAATCCGTTTTGTTATCATTCTCACAAACGAACCTCCAGTTTGAAAAGACATTTGGGATGCAAGGTCAAGTGATATGCAAACGTAACATAGCTTCTCTTTGACAAATGTCAAACGCGCCTTCTTGCAGGGCATCGTGTTCCCACTAAGAGGGCTCTGACGATCGCCACATCCACCGTACTGTGGATGGGGTCCACGGACCAACCTAATTTGGTGATCGCCTGATTTGTTGCCAAAGATATGTGTAGTCTCTCATTGTCATCGTGAATGTGGATCCTTTTAAAATTCTTGTTTGGTCTATGTCTCCTTATGACTTCACTTACATTCTTGAGTGTCTCAATGCACCGCTCGCTGATCACGGTACGGCCACGTTCCAGAAAATCAAGGATAATGACACGACCTCTGCCATCCCAAAAAATCAGTTACCATGACTTTCTGTGCTGATCAGTGGCTCTTGAACTTCTTAGGCCTTGGTGAAGAGATGTGACACCATTCCATGGATTGATTCTTCGTTTCGGGATGGTAAGGATACGCCCACATTTCATTCCCTGTCACTAGATCGAGAAAAAACGTGTCTTCATTGGCTTCAAACGCTTCCATCAGATCAGAGCAGACTTCCACCCTTCTCTCCTTCAAATCGGGTGTCAACTGCCGAGGTACGCACTTTGCACACAGTTTCCGATAACCTAAGTCTTCCACCATCTTCTCTATGGATTCTGACCACAATCCAGTTGTGCAGCAAGCTCACGGATTGCGAGCCATCTCTCCGCGCGAATCAGTTAATCCACTCGCAGACGATTCGTGTCAGTGGTCGTAGATGATGGTCTACCACTGCGTGATTTTTCTTCAATGTGGGCTTCCCCTTCTTTAAACTTCTACATCCATCTGTGCACATTACTCTTATCAATGGCGTCATCTCCGTAAACATTATGTAGCCTTCGGCGGATATCGTACAGCCTGCACTCTTAATCAAGAAGAAGGGTTACTATAGAGGAAGGGTTACTCTGCCAACATGTGCAATTTGAACGACCTCTGTCAGTTAAAAGTTATGCCCACTTTTGCATTACTTTTGGTACAACCCTCGTACATCTATTCCAGACATTAAGGAAGATTATACATATGTACAGAAGTCATCGCTTTTTCCACGTTTATAAGTGAGTCACGGAAAAATTCTCATTGGCCGCCACCGGGAATCGAACCCAGGGTCTTCCAGTTACGCGCCGGATATGCTTCTGCTGCACCACAGCGGCCTCGAATTCCCTCAGACTCACATACACTAACTGCCAAGCCAATTGGCAGATTGCTTCTTGGAGCCCCGCACAATGCTGGGGATTCACCAAAGATGATAAGCAGCAACTGAACAAATAATTAGAAGGCGAATGAATCTTTGACTTCTGTTTGATATTCCTAGTCCACGTCAAATGTATGTACACTGCTGGACAATTGCTAAGGACGGATCATAAACGGCTATACAGCGCATAAAAAAGTAAGTGCGGTTGGATGCCAAGTGAAATAAAATAATGTCAGAATGCCAGGACGATACAAGAAAGACAATTTATTGTGCTCTGAAATCCAGAAGGCTTTGGAACGTGTTCAAGGGACAAACAGGCCATTTTGTGCAGAATACGTAAACGTGAAAAAAATGCAATTACCGTCCGCAGGCGTTCCGGCGTAAGATGTCAATACGGGATATGGCCACCATGGAGGGCGATGCAAGATTCCACACGTCGTGTCATGCTTTGCACAACATTATCAAGCAGCTGTTGGGGTAATTTATCCCATTCCTCTGTCAGTGCACGGATGAGGGTTTCCTTGTTTATTGGAGGGCACTGGCGACCAGCAAGACTCCTCCCCAATGCATCCCACTAATTTTCAATGGGATTCAGATCTGGAGAACGTGCTGGCCATACGAGGCGTTGAATATCCTCGCTCTCAAGACATTCCTGGGCAGCGACTATTCGACGACATGTTGCGTTGTCGTCCATGAAACTGAATCTATCACCGACAGCACCACGGAACATGCGAACATGAGGTAGCAGAACATCATTAATGTATCGTTGGCCAGTCATAGTCCCAGTTGGAAGCACATAGAGGGACGTACGGCTATTGATCATGAAGCCAGCACATACCATGACACTACATGTCGGATATCGGTCCCTTTGCTGTATATTTGCTGGACAATATGCAGTACCACTATCACGCCAGATCAGTTGTCGTCGACAATCAGACGATAGACTGTATCTACTCTCATCTGAGAAGAGGACAGCAGACCAGTCGTTATCAGTCCAATTGCGATGTTGATGGCACCGTTGCAAACGGGCGGTACGGTGACGTCTGGACAATGGGATGCACACAACAGGACGGCGAGCGTATAGTCCTCCCTCATGCAAACGTCTGGCGACAGTTTTTCGGGAGATCCGCTTGCCAGGAGCAGCCATAAACTGATTTTCTACTCACTAGCTGTGCTGCGCCGGTGTCTTTTTGTTGATAGCACTGTGTACTGATCTTCTGCAGGTGTCGTACTGCGAACGCGACCTCCCCCGTGACGTTTGCTACACTCTCGATTTGTTTGAAATGATTTCCAAAGCCTTGAAACAACACTGTGGCTGACGTCGAACTCCCTGGCAACATCTGTTATTTCTCGCCCTTCTTCAATCTTGCCAATAATACGGTCACGCGTAAAATCATTTAGGTGATGTCGGGAAGACATACTGAAAATTGCAAGTTCGTCAATTGATTCTTTCCCTTTCAAGTTTGCGTTTGAACAACAACGGTCAATACGCGTCAAATCCTTTATATCTCTTATCAGCGCTATGACGTCACGAAAAAGTTCGGCAATCCAAAATTTGCATACGCACAACACGTCTTACTGTATCCCGCACTTATGCTGATTTCCACATTTTCCTGCCTTCCATTTTATGGTTGCTATCGTTGCTATTGTCATCCGTCCTTAGCAATTGTCCAGCAGTGTATTAATAATATATATGTTTCAGATGATATACCGGATGAAGAAGAAAATGTGTTTAAAAATAAAATGACACAACTTCGTTATTACTGGATCAAATTTACTGAAATTTTCAGAGAAACTCAAGCAATAAGTGAAATTAATAGAACAGATTTTTAAAATGGTCACCGTCTCCACAAACCATTGTATAGAGACGGGACTGGAAATTGCCGATAACATACTGCAACACGTCTTTTTTGATGTCCTGGATTTCATCTGCAATGGCTTTTTTGAGATCCTCAAGTGTCTTGGGGCCCGTTCTGAAGACTCGGTCCTTAAAATAACCCCACAGGAAAAAATCACATGGGTTCAGCTCAGGGCTATAGGGTGGTCATTCAATTCCCTGTCCAATGAACCTCGCAGTGTCCAAAACGATGATACGGTTCTGAAAGGTGTCCTGTAGCCAGGAAAACTTATCAGCAACTCTATGTGGACGTGAACCATCCTGCATGAACCAGTAGGTATTGAGCATCCGATGACGTCTTGCTCGGGATCCGAACTCCACGACCAGTAGATGCATGTAACTTGCACCAGTAACAGTTCCGTTGATGAAGATAGGTCCGATTATGCGTTTTTCATTGATTTCACACCACACCGTCACACGTTGTGATCGCATAGGTGCCACCAGGTGGACGTATGGGTTTTCACTGCCCCACTGTCTCCAAAACCGTAATATTTTTCACACCACACCGTCACACGTTGTGATCGCATAGGTGCCACCAGGTGGACGTATGGGTTTTCACTGCCCCACTGTCTCCAAAACCGTAATATTTTTGCACCATGAACGCAGTCGCTGCTCCATGCTGAGAGACTCCATTTTAAAAATGCGTTTTCCTGAAATGGTGAGGCGTTTTTAAATTTCAATCTCTATACTGTCCTGTGAAAAAAGCATACCGCAATTGCAGAGCTCAGTGACCTGATGAGAGCACTTTACTTTGTAACACCTTTTTTTTTTGGCCACCCTGTATAAATATATGTCATGTTGATGATATATAAATATACGTCCTGCTGAAACAGACCATTGGCCGCATGATGTGCGAAGACCATGATAGCATATACAGTAGCAAACAAAAGTATTTGGCGAAACACTTTTTCGACCATAATTTTTTCTGCTGGACCAAATCGGGTCATTTTGGGATATGATATGTGTTGATTCGTGGGTTACAATGCCGCGTAGTTTGTATTTCGCTCAGAGCGAATTTGTCGTTCGAAATGGGCCATATTCAAGAGTCGCCAATTATTACCCATTTGTTTGCTGCATGTATTAATATTTTTCTTGTGATTTTTGTGATGTGTAGTGTGATAATAAGTCAATCTTAGGTTTTCAGAAATGGGTAAAAGGGCGGAGATCCCTGTTGGAGTTTGCCAGGTGGCCGTAAACATGATGGAATCCGGAATGCGCGTCACCGACATTCCGAAAGCCCTGAAGATCCGACACCAGTCCATTTCAGCTATCCTGCAACGTTATAAGAAGACTGGGACCGTCGAGAACAGCCCGCGATGCGGTAGGCCTCGTTCCACTACGTTGCGTCAGGATAGACGCATCCTCCGTCGATCTCGTGCTGATCCCACCTTGACTGCTGTGGACACCGCCACCGAATTCCGCGACAGCGACGACCTGAACGTCAGCCGAATGACCATCTCCCATCGTCTTATTGCTGGTGGATTGAATGTAAGACGCCCCGCCAAGAAACCACTCATCGGAGTCAAGAATCGATGAGCCATAGTCGCGTTCGCGCGCCGTCATCGACACTGGACCGCGGCGGACTGGAGTAAGGTGCTTTTCACCAACGAGAGCAAGTTCAACTTGTTCGGAAGTGATGGCATCCGATACGTACAACGTCCCTGTGGCCAGAGATTCAACCCCCAGTTCATTCAGCCGATTGTCAAGCACGGAGGAGGATCGCTCATGGTTTACGGCGCCTTCTCTCGCAATGGAATGGGCCCCATCATCAATATTGACGGAATAATGACCGGCTAGAGCTACAGGAACATGCTCATCAGCGATGTCTTTCCATGGGCAAACCAGAATATGCCACCCGGATGGATCATGCAGCAACACAACGACCCGAAGCACATCTCCAGAGTAGCGAAGGCAGCCTTACAGCAGCAACAGCTCACTCTTCTAGATTGGCCAAGCCAATCTCCAGACCTCAACCCCATCGAGCACATGTGGGAGGAGCTGGAGAGACGATGTGCGAAGAAAACCGGCCGGAATAGGGCCCAGAAGTTCAACCAGCTGTCTGCAGAACTGGCGCGAATTCCGCAGGTCACCGTCGAGAAGCTAGTGGACTCTATGCCGGCCCGTTGTGCAGCTGTTATTAAGTCTCGTGGTTATCCCACTAAGTATTAGTTATTGTTTTGTCGTTTTCTCGTACTTGTTTTCTGTTATCGTTGAATTAAATGAATGTGATACACACCTACTTTGTTGGTCAATTTGTATGATCTTTGCGATTAAGCTCGGTACCAGATCTGTGTTAAGGTTTCCGATCCATCTGCATATGGGTCATGTTTACAACTGAATAACACATATCATATCCCAAAATAACCCGCTTTGTTCCAGCAGAAAAAATATTATGGTTGAAAAAGTGTTTCGCCAAATATTTTTGTTCGCTACTGTAGGTGGTCAGCCAGCACATGCTGGTAGCGCGCAGCAGTTAGGACTCTCCAGATACACTAAGGGACCTAATGTGGGCCATGAGAAAGATCCCCAAACCACCACAGAGCCACCACCGCCTTGTACAGAGCCAACCTGGCACGGCGGGGTCATGGCCTCATGATGCTGACGCCTAATCCACACCCTTCCGTTAGCCAGGTACACCTGAAAACGGGATTCATCTCACTACACGACGCGGTGCCACCATGAGACATTACACCTCGCTTGGTGCCGGGAACATGCCACAGGTTCAGTTGCGATGTTCCCAGCACCACAGGCGACGTGTAATGTTTCATGACGAGCAGTTAACAGTGGCACGCCTGTACGGCGTCGACTCCTCTAATGTGACTGCAGATCAGGAATGCCGTCAAAACTCGATTATGACGTTCTACACGGAGAACTGGCTCTTATCGGACATAGTGCCTCATTCATAATAAGGTCATGTCTCCCAGGGAAACCATCATTGCAGTAAGGAACTGTCAGCAGCTCTCGGATTTGGGGGCAGCAATAATAAAAAGGTGTCCTATGCATTCATCGGATATTGCACTAATTGATTTTTATCTGTTTTATTCCCTGCAAAAATTTCACACTGGCAAAACATTTCGGAATAACGAAGGCATTAGGTTCACACGGCACGGGACATTTCGGAATAACGAAGACATTAGGTTCACAAATTTTGATTTAGAGTTTGTTGAAAGCAAGATTACGGTTATGTAATAAAACAAGTTAGTAAAATCATGCAATGCATTGATTATGATACCCTTTCCAACATACCAGAAATCATTACTCAAGTTGTGAGGATAATGGCTGTGGAATAAATCTCGCTCCTGTGCCCTGACCTTTGACCCCATTTCGATTATAGTCAACGGAATTGGTTTAGTATACCTCCGGAACAACATACTAAAGTTTTGTCGCAACAGAAGCATTTCTAGTCAAGTTATGAGGATAATGGCTGTGGAATAAATCTTGCTCCTGTGCCCTGACCTTTGACCCCATTTCGATGATATTCAACAGAACCGGTTCAGTATTCTTCCGAAATAACATGATAGAGTTTTGTCGCAATCGAAGCATTTTTACGTAAGTTATGATGCATAAGGGCGATGGAATGAATCCCACTCCTATGTCCTGACCTTTGACCCCCATTTCGCTCATTTTCAATAGGGTTCGTTTCCAGATTGTCCCCTACCACATACTAAACTTTCATCGAAATCGAACCATTTTTACGCGAGTTATCGTGCGGACAGCCAGGCAGACGGACAAAGCTGGAGCATATACGCTTCTTCTACCTACGGTTGGAAAGCGTAAAAAAATAAACGACATGGTCCAATAGTAATTTTTTGTACTTATCATTTTTTTTATCTTTTTTAACAAAATTTTGATTTGGAGTGTGTTGAAAGCAGATTTCGGTTATGTAACAAAAAAAAAAAAAAAAGGTTAAGAGTCCGTAGGATGCAGCGTTATAAAAATAGACTTTCCAGGAAAGAGAAAATTAAGGTTTACAATGGAGGATGTAGAGATTGTGTGAACAACGGCATTTAAAGTCAGAATTTGAAGAGGGAAGTAGCCCACAAGACCGGGTTGAATAAAGAAAGACGGCAACTCCGACCAGGGGCGGATCCAGAAGTTTACTCCTGGGTGGGGCAGTTTTTCGGGTATAAAAAAGGGGGAAAAGACATTATTGAAGGGTTTTTTAGATATAACGTTAGTATATCTGTATATATTAGCCACGCTGCCTTGCTCCAACCCTGCCCCACCCAAGCAGGGATTGACTTTGGAGTGGGTGGAACAACGGGAAGCGCCCGTCAGGCATGAAGGGGCAGGAAAAATAAGAAAAAAGAATGAAGTTCTGAAAAGACTCTTTGGGAGGAAGCGGTGGGGACATTTTTACGAATTTTGTTTACAATCGAATTAAGAAACGTACGTAGATCAGATTGTTGTTCACAGTTTCTCCCACCTACTCTGATTTCAGTACCAAGCTCTGCCTTACCCTGTATAACGAAGTAAGTTACCCCGTCATTTTTGTCCACACCGGGGATTAAACCCGGATCCCGTCATTCCGGAATAAGTCGCTCTCCCAACTGAGCTGCGCGGATGTTTGCTCTCGCTGCTATCTGCCTTTATCTCATGTGCGTCCTGCGGGGCAGGCACGTGACACCTATTTCGAGACGTTACAAACGCTAGGCAATATGACAATAGCGAAGAACTAACAAAGAACACCCCCATGCCCCCCCCCCCGGTGTCCCCCTCTCTCTCTCTCTCTCTCTCTCTCTCTCTCTCTCTCTCTCTCTCTCTCTCTCTCTCTCTCTCACTCTCTCTCTCTCTCTATTCTATTTCCTTTTCTTTCTTTTTTACTGAAGCTAAATCAGTGTGATACGTATTTTAAATCCAATTCCGTAATAAGTTTAATCGCTAAATTTTTTAGAAAAACTGAAAACAAAATATGCAAAGTTAATCATTTACGATCTTCGCTATTTTAAACGTAAAATCTTCGGTAGGGTTTAGGTAGGGGGCGATAGCGCCAGTCACCCCCGCTGGATCCGCCACTGACTCCGACTATGTGAGTAATGAAAATAAAATTTAAAAAAAATTGAATTAAACTCTTTCAGTAAATTACTTCGAACTGTGTCACTTTTATGCAACGTGGGAAAATATTTTCTTCAATACAGAAAAACCTGAAACTTTTATGAAGCAGGTAAACTATGAAATTTCGCTTCTTTTCGGAATAAGAATACTTATGAGAGCATCAGGTTCATGAGCTCCGAACGGGCATCTCCGCGAACCTATTTTATTCTCATTTTCTGATATTTCATATGGTGGCTGTACGCAGAATCGAAAATTGTGTTTGCTTCATTGTTCAAAGAGATATTGTGAATATTCCCAGAGATCAAATTCGCAAAGTAAGAACAATTGAGCGGTTCACTGCTTATCGAACTCGACCAAGTATGAAAAAAGGGAAGAAAAAGAAATAAATACCAGTGGATTCTTGCCTTTATTCCCAGAAAACAAAACTTGCTGGAAACCGACCAAACAGGTTCCGGTGAATAGGTCTGCATAAAATAAGTTGGAAAAGCGGTCAGGTAAGATAAGCAGCCATGACATTAGCCGTTGCACTTCGACCGGCGAAAACTCTTACGGGAACATTTGATAATCTGCTGGTGTGAATAGTACCGAAATACTGAGAAATGTACTTTCTATGACATAGCTTTCACGAAGGACAGAGTTTTAGCAATTTTTTTTTCTTTTTTAATTATGATTACCGCTTCAGAAGAGTGTACAATAACATGATTTCGTTGTTCATATGGATACAAAAATAATAACACAGAACTAACTCCCTCTTCTCTTTCATCTTTCTTTTAAACCTGTTTTGTTCTAAATCCCCTTGAACCGAAAACCCAATGTCTGACACGCAAATTCAGTGGGTCGAACCCCGTGACTCATAGTAACCTTTGACATATTTGTAGTTCTTTCTCATTCCTCTTGCCCGTCTGCGCATCGGAACGCGCACAGAGCTCCAGACTGCTGGGAAATTGCCCCGAGTTCTGTAACAAAACGTTACATCCTTGAAGATTCCCTTAAAGTTACAACGCAGGTTTGTCTGGTCTCGAAACAACATTAAGAAAATTAAAAGAAAAGAGAAAGGCCGTAATAATGCTTGGACTCATCTCTGTTGTTTGTGTCACTGCTTTGCAGATGAATTTAGGTAAGATCTTTTTATCATTTTGTGGCGAAAAAAAGAAAGCGTAAATAGTCGAGGCTAACAATGGCAAATAGTTTTTTGACCACATTCCAAGCACTGTATATTTTCCTTTTCCACAGGTAAACCTCGATCTTCAGAAGACGAGCGCCTCCCTGATTTTGAATTCTTTAAAAGTATTTTCCTGTCACCATTTCTTCCTCAGTTTTTCACCGCGTCCTTTTACTTTCGGTTATTTATTTCGGTAATTTCTGTTTAAGTACAGTCACGCCCTTCTTTTTTCGTGCCTTTTCCTCCTTATTTACCTTTGGCCTCATTATGCGTTGTTGTTCTCGATTTTACTTTGCTCCTTATTTTTTTTTTATTCGTCCCCTTTCTTTTCTCTTCGCTTTTCTTTTACCACCTATCTCTTTTTATCGCAGATGTACATTCCTTTGTATTCATTCCATTTTTTCAAAACGCAAACGCACGCAGAGCATTCAGTTATCTACTGATTGCTAGTAAAAAGCAATCAGTAACCGGACTGTAAGTCAAATACGTAAGTCAAAGGTTTCTGCCCGAACCCTACTTTAAAACAAAACAAAAAAAAACGCTGTTGAAAGGACATAATTTGGGAAACAAAGATTAGGTGTTCTGATAAGCTTTAAATTTAGTTCACTCGGCAGAAACACCGCTCTACACACTACATGCGAACCAGTTGTCCGTGAACGAGAATGGATT
The DNA here is from genome assembly GCA_039090855.1 of Macrothele yani. Classification (NCBI taxonomy): domain Eukaryota; kingdom Metazoa; phylum Arthropoda; class Arachnida; order Araneae; family Macrothelidae; genus Macrothele; species Macrothele yani. The sequence continues at coordinate 175,332,377 of CM077029.1, read as the reverse complement.
GCACAATTTCTATATGACAAAACATATTGTGACGTACTACAGAGGTAAAGCACGTGTCAAAACACAAATATCCAGCGTTACATTCCGTCCGTGTAGCTTAGTTGGAAGAGCAACTTACTCCGGAGTGAGGGGGACGCGGATTGCATTTCCGTGACGGAAAAATGTGTGTTTTCACATTAATAAGAGTTCTCTAGCTTCTAAAACAAATCTTGTAGTTCACTTTCTGAAAGAAAAATTTTTAAAAGCGGTAAATGCCTATGGAAATTGTGAAAAACACAAATTTGTCTAGGATCGAAGCCGCGCCTCCTCGCTCCGGAGCCAGTTGTTCTAACCGACTAAACTACACCGACGAAATGTATCGCAGCAGATTTGTCGTCTTGACACGTGCTTCACCTCTGTAGTACGTAAAAAAATGTTTTTTGTTAAAACATAAGTTATACAACACACTTAAAGGGTATGAAAAGTTAAAGATATCAGATTACATGTACACTGCATGAGTAAAAATTAGTTGAAATGCTGGAAACAAGACTTTCGTTACCTAGGAAGCTTACTTCATTCGGTATTCAAATAAGCGTTTAGTAATATTTGAAAGGACTTTAATAATAACAAGTAAGAAAACGTCAATTGTAATACATACCGAATTCATGCATTTATTATAATGTTAAATGTTACTTTTATACGGGATTTGAATTTTTTACATAGATTCTGCCAAATTTTCTGCATTTCACGAAAATTATTATTGTACAAGTCTCTATAGTTTCAATGTGCTACTTCAGTTTTTTCCGTGGGAACAAATGCTTCCAATAAAAAAAATACGTGTAAAATCCTTTGTCATAAACGTTAACGCCAAATAAATAATTCTACGTAAAAAGTAATGTTAAAAGGAGTGATGGTAGTGTTTACATGTATATAGTGAGAATAACTAATGAAATTTTTTTTATTGGAAGTTTAACGACCACCGTAAGCAACTCAATGGGCTATAAGCAGTCGCCCGTCCCTAATTTAGGGTCACTGGTTCCAGGGAAGGGAGAGAGCCAGTGCCGTAAGACAAACACAACACCGATGCCTCACCGGGATTCGAACCCGGATCCCTTTCGGACGAATGATCAGAGGCCATCGCTTAGACCACTGCGCCACCGGGGCGTCCTAATGAAATGCATGAAATTAGATTATTTGCAATAGTGGCAATATTAGATTTAGATGGATAGTCTGTATTAAAAGGGTTGAAATTTGCTTTTAGCTCTTTAATATTGTGGAATGGAAGAGCGATTGTAATAAATTTGGCTGTTTCGGGATTTGAAAAAATGAAAGTATATCTGAATAACACAATGCTTTTCATTGTACTTTTTATTTAGCTTGATTAGTATTTTGAAAACTTTTATGATAGAGGATGTTGCTACTAGACAAGAAACTGTTTGTGTTTTTAAAGCCGTTTTAAAACTTTGCCAATATAAAATGAAAGGAACAAATTAAGTACGAGGATCTTTCAAAAGGAAACGACCCAGTGGACACAGAAAACTGCCCAATGGGTTTACGGCGGCATTGTCGATACCTTCGACCATGTAAGTGACAGATCGCGCACTGGTGGTGCCAATGAGCCGCTGTGGTCCCAACATGAGAGCCGTCAGATCACGTGACATTGGGCTGAAGTTATTTCGTCCTATCCAGTTTCAGTGCTTTCTTATGACCTAACAGGCTACTTTTAAATATCTCATTTAGTAAATCATGTAGGTAACAAGGGCGTTTTTTAGGAATAATAAACCTAAGGATATATTAATTAAGAAATTGTCATTTATAGAAACTTAATTGCAACCATTTCGGAGTTACAAGATGAGTCGTTAGGACGAAGGAGGTCATTTGTTTAGTGTGTATTCTTGTACGAACCGCCTACGTTTGTACTTAATACTTTAGTAAAGTGGTGTTCTCATTAATAATTTATGATGTCGAGCTACATTATTTCCAGTGTATTGTAATGTGAAAAATCTAGAAATACAGATTCAAATAATACGTAAAATATACGGAAATTACGTCATCGTACTCAGAGTAAGTTTACTTGAAATATGTACCTATGTGCATAAGTAGACTTGATTATAGGTTAGAATATTGTGATGAATGTTTGTGAAAAATTTAAAACACGTAGATTCATTTTTTAACGTGAGTTACTACACTGGTGTGCAAAAATTAAGGACGAAGAGGAGAAATTAGCACAGCAGCGGAACGAGCAGGCAGAACGAACCGGAAAGACCACTCAGGAGATAGACTAGGGTCCGGTACGTTAGGGCATGCGCATATATGCAGCATGACGTGGGGGGGGGGGGGGGGGAAGGAGTGTCGGAAGGGTATAAAGCACACGGGCGGTGTACGCTCAGCATTCGGTGAAAGCTATTGCACGGTGTACATCGGTTTGAGCGACGTCGAGTTGCTGCCACCGTGTGATATGGCCAACAGGCAATCCAGTAGACGACATCTGGACGACTTTACCCAAGGTCGCGTCATTGGAAAGTTGGAAGAAGGTCGAAGTGTGACTAGTGTGGCCGAGGAGTTCGGGATCGCTCACAGCATCGTTTCACGAGCTTGGAGAGCATTTCAAACGAGAGGAACAGCTGTCCGAGAGTTTAGCGGTGGTCGTCCACGAGCAACCACGGGTGCGGACGACCGGTATATTGTCCTACAGACGAGAAGAGACAGACGGCAGACAGCGGGAGAAATCGCAAGGCACATACAACAGACAACTGGACGTCCGTTGTCGCGTTTTACCGTGGCCATAAGGCTGCACAAAGGTGGTCTATTTGCACGACGACCAGTACAGTGTGTGCCATTAACGTCTGCTCATCGGAGACGGCGGTTTCTGTGGTGCCAAGAACACAAGAACTGGACACATCAGCAATGGGGTCGAGTTCTCTTTACGGATGAGAGCCGATTTAGTCTGACGAACGATTCTGGACGTATACACATCTGGAGAGAGCAGGGAACACGCAATCACACCTCAATATCATCGAAAGGGACCAGTTTGCAGGTGGCGGAGTTCTCGTTTGGTTGGTATCATGCTTGGTAGCCGTACTGTCCTCCACATCTTCCAAGGAGGTTCAGTCACTGGTGTCCGCTATTGTACCGAGGTTCTCCTGCCTCATGTGCGTCTGTTTAGAGGTGCTCTGGGTCCTGAGTTCCTCTTCATGGACAACAACGCTACACCTCATCGTACAGTGGCTGTCGCAGAGCTGTTGGAGAGTGAAGATATTAAACGGATGGGATTGGCCCGCAAGATCTCCGGACCTAAATCCAATCGAACACGTGTGGGACCTTCTTGGGAGTCGCTTGGTAGCACGTCACCAGCCGCCAGCAACGATTCCGCAGCTGCGATTGGCGCTACAAGAGGAATGGGCCGCGATGCCTCAACAGCTCCTTTATAACCTCGTTCTCAGCATGGACAGACGTTGTAAATCCTGCAACGCAGTCAGGGGTGATCATATCTCCTACTAAAGTCTGGATTTTTCTTGGCAGCCGCCTGTCACATGGACGTTTCTGTCTTCTGTCCAGTTGTGCTCGAAGCTACCTTTTCAATAAAGTGCCTTTGTATCCTTTGGATTCCTTGTTTGGACGGTTTTGCTCACTTGTCCCATATTCTTACATCTTGGGGATCTTATGGTATGATTTGAGTCGATGTGGAGCACTTCTGCACGACGTTACATTCGAAAAACCGTCTCGTCCTTAATTTTTGCACGCCAGTGTATATTATTTCTTTAATAGGCACACATTTTCTAGATTGGGAATTGAACCTCAATATTGATTATTTCTTCCCGTATATGATAAACATTACTGCAAATATGTAAAACTCAAGTGAAATGGTGGCTCAAATAAAAATAATAAAAATTTACTGGGGATTGGAATCACGTTATTAACATAGAGGCATGGAATCTGCTTAAAAATTTAATTAATTCCTCACTACAAATTGCGGATTTTTTTTAACATTTTTGACTGAGATCACGTGACATTTCCCTTTCTGATGTTGCACCCAGAAAACGTGACGTCATTAGCAGTCTATCTGTATGTAACAAGGAGGTTAGAATAATACTTCTGGTGATGCCCTGAATCTCTTAACTGAGCCGCGGGTGGCCTAGTGGGCAACGTTCGTGTCTGCCACAGGAAAGGACCTCAGGTTCGATCCCAGGCAGGTACGAACGCTCGATCCACTAAATATCCGCCGTGCTTCGGATGGGCACGTTATGCCGTCGGACCCCGGGCACTGGGCCCCCGGTAATAAATAAGGGCGTCTTCCTCCCCCTTTCTACTTCGCTACCGTTTCACTTTCCTATCAGGCACTCTAGCCCAAATCTCCTAGCTTCCTGTTTCTAAGGGGTGTTTAAGACATGGGGTCAGACACTCCCTTCCTAAAATCCTCTACATAGGATCATATGATCATTTGAATCTCTTAACTGTGAAGTCGCCAGGTATGAGAATTTGACGTTGTTTACATGATGCCTATGTAATTTCAACTGTGTGTATTCTGGAATTGCGTGATTTTTGGTTGCAGAAACAATGTTAATATCAAACCGGAATGAATTATACTTCTTACACGAGTAAAGTTTTCACTTTTAACATTATGTTCTGTTTAGAATTTGCAATAACATTCGTGTATTTGAATTTAAAATAAAAACGGAAAGGAATCTCAAAACAATTAAAAATTTTATAAATCCAGTATTTTCTCACGCATCGGCGGCAAGTTACAATGCGAAATTGGAAAAATCTGCGACGAAAGAATGCGATTCAGCCAACACAAAATGCATTGCAATAGCTTTGAAAACCATCAGCTTTCCCACAGTTCGACGGCCGTCGCTCGCGGTCATGGGCTTCACGCAAAGTGCTACTGCTCCATTGACAATGGCATCTCCAGATATCTTATTCTAACCTCCTTGGTATGTAAATTCCTTGGCATCTACGTTTTGTGGTCGACACAAAACGTAGATGATATCATTGTAGTGCTATGACACAGTGAAATGTGGCGCTGCGATCACGCGACGACGGAAGCAGTTGGCCTTTGTGCCTTTGTACAGGACCTCGTGTTGGTGTTCGTTTTTGTATTCTGAATACAGTAAGTACTTACCAAATGGATGTTAAGAACAGAATATTAAAATTTTCTGGAAACGCTTTTTCTACACTACTGGTCACCCAAAATACAACACCAAGAAGGACACGAGATAGCAAAGCCGGATTTACTGGACACATAACAACAAATACAAAGATGAAACGATTGAGCTTACAGGCCCGTGCGACTTACGGAACACGCAGACATCAATAGTTCGTGTGGTCCCCATGGCTGGCAATAACGGCAGCTACACGCCGTTGCATCGAACGAAAGAGGCTTTGGATGCGGGCTTGGGGTATGTCGGTCCAGGCTTCTTCCACACGTTGCCACAGTTCATCCGGCATAGCCGCGGGTGGTGCTTGCCGGGCCACTCGGTTGCCGATCAGCGACCAGACGTGTTCGATGGGCGACATATCGGGAGAACAGGTGGGCCACGGCAGCAGCGACACCTCGTGGGCCGTGAAGAATTGTTGCTCGATGCGTGTCACGTGCGGGCGCTCATTGTCCTGTTGAAACGTGGCCGCTGGTAGGTCCTGCAGGTAAGGGAGGATTACAGGCTCCAAAACGTCGCAGATGTAGCGGTGGCTTTTGCATGTACCGGCGATGCGTACCAGAGGGGAGCGGGTGTCATATCCAATTTTGCCCCAAGCCATAGCACCAGGCGACGGACCGGTATGGCGATGCATAATGCAGGCGTCATACAGTCTCACGCCGCGGTGACACCACACGCGGATCCGACCATCGTAGTGTTGCAGGCAGAAACGTGATTCGTCGGAGAAGCCAATGTCGTGCCATTCCGTAGTCCAGGTGCGGCGTTCAACGGCCCATTGCCACCGCACTCGTCGGTGGTGTAGCGTGAATGGTAATCGGAGCAATGGGTGCCGTGCGACAAGTCCCCGCTCTTGCAGACGACGTCGAACGGTACGTGCTGACACAGGTTGTTGCGCAACACACCTAATTCCTGCGCTAACATTCGTGATGTGGCTGTGGGAGCCGTCAATGCCCGCCACAAACATGCCGGTCCTCTCGTTCTGTGGTGCGCCGCGGCTGCGGCAATCGCTCATGTCGGTCCATCCGTCCCTCCTGCACCCACCGAATCCATACTCGCCTCACTGTGGCTGGATGTCGTCCAACACGGGCGCCGATGTCTCGGTACGATAACCCGCTGTCGCGATAAGCCACTATTCGTCCTCTGTGGAACTCTGAAACGTGCTGGAATGACTGCCGTATTCTGCGGCGAGGCATCAGAAAGCTTCCCACGCACAGGTCCGGCAGCACTTTACACTTCCACTACTTACACCCCGCCTTCTGTGCACCCTTCTTATAGTGCTTCTTCGTACAGGTCCGGCAGCACAACACACTTCCACTACTTAAACCCCCGCCTTCTGTGCACCCTTCTTATAGTGCTTCTTCGTGGTGTGCCGGGCGCACATGATTTGTATATGCCCTGCAATGCTAGTTGTTTGCATGTCCTCTCGCGGGCGACGCATCTTCTTGGTGTTGCATTTTGGGTGGCCAGCAGTGTAGAAACAGATTGTGACATCAGTTCGGTCTTGGTAGGTGTACAGCAAGTCTTCATATTTTTGGCATAATGCGAGAAATCCAAAATAAATAAGCAAAGTGTATTCCGTTTCTGTTTAGTGGTTTGAGTGATTACGTAAAATCTTCATTGTTGGAATTTAGTAGAATAAACTACTAGAATTTTGAGCGGTGAACATAATAAGTACATATACAGGGTATACGCGCTGTTTTATGTTAACGAAGTAACTCTAACAGAACAACGATAAAGTTTCATTCAAATACCATTTTTAGTGAAAATTTACCTTTTGCAGCCATGCTTAAACAAATAAGTTTAATGCAAAAACTTTACTTTATCCACAAATAATAAAAACACGTACTGTAACGTACCAGGAGATGTAACGTACCTGCAGAAGGACGCACACGACATAAAGGCAGACAGGAATCAGAATAAAACGTCCGCGTAGCTTAATTGGTAGAGCAACTTATTCCGGAATGAGGGGACCCGGGTTCGAATCCTGGCGTGGATAGAAATAACGGAGAAATTTACTTCGTTATAATGGCGCCCGAACTATCCGGATGACCCGACCGTTCAAAATCTCGCATTGGTGTGATGTTATTTCCACACCGCGAGATAGGAAAAATAAGAGAATCCTTTCTCCAGCACTTCGAAAAAAAAATATATATATATATAAGGGGGAGATGATGTAACGTACCAGGAGATGTGACGTACCTGCCCGATGGACGCACACGACATAAAGGCAGATAGGAATCAGAATAAAAGTCCGCGTAGCTTAATTGGTAGAGCAACTTATTCCGGAATGAGTGGACCCGGGTTCGAACCCCAGCGCGGATAAAAATGACGGAGAAATTCACTTCGTTATAGTACATCTAAAGAAGGCGAATACTATTTTAAAGTTTTCTTCGGTAAATTCCTTTTGAAACGACACACAATAAAAAACAAACCAGTTACTTTTTAACCCTTTAACAACCAGGCCCCTGAAATATTGTGACGCTCAGAACATAATAACGCCTGAAACTGTCTGTTGCTCCTTTTAGAATTTCCCCCATCCCCTTTTCTTGTTAACAAAATGATGGTTAATGCTCGGTCACCACATCAAACTTCCAATCTGTAGTTTTGATGTGCATTAGACCTTCAGATGGTTTCCCGGTCCAATCACTGCATTCTTTCCCGGAGAAGGCATGCTATGCTATGAGAGCAAGTAAAGCGTCCCGGGAGATACCAACGCCTGCTGTGCTTATTTGTTTAGCGACAGTATTGGTGACTGAGAGTGACTTCTGATAATCCCATAGAGGTCATGTAAATTCGAAGAACAGGTGGAGTAGGAGGTCCTATTTACTCTTGAAGCACGTGCCGTGTTACGTGGTCTCTCTTTCCAAACATGCTCTTGTTATGCACTGAGCTAATAAGTTCAGCCTGTACTGAAGGTATACAACGTTCATCAAATGGGTGAAGTTATCGTAATGTATCCTGTTCCCTCTCTAAAAATGTTCGGACTTCGGAACCTTCTCATCCCCTCAGAAGGAGATGGGGAGAGGGAAAGCCGTCACATTAAAAGAAACTCTTTTCTGAGGCATATGTTAGACAATTAACAACACTTTAGGGTTATGGAATCGTTTCCTAACTTTTCGGCACTTTTCAGTCTTAATGTAACAGAGTGGCATAGAAGAATGTCTCCACACTCTGTGAAAGCGAAATGTTTGCCGTTCCCTTAGGGTAGGGGTGCGCAAGCTTTGGTTCACGACCCTTTTTGAGGTCGGGAGGGTTTGTTAAGGGATAGTCATTTCTTTCTCATTTTTTCCTCTTTTTTTATAGAAAACAGAGTGGACACCAAAAGAATACGATTAGAATTATATAATATGCAATCTTTGTTTCTGATGAAGATGTTTGCTGGGTTCAAGATCCAAATTTCATTTAACATTTGATTCCATCTCAAGACTAACTCTGTAAGAAAAGGAGGGGTTAATTGAAAAATCTACAGATGAAATTCTACGAATCAAGTTTAGAACATCGACATTGATTGAATTTTGGCTATCCGTGCAGAATGAACATCCATTATTAGTGAAAATGGCATTGCGATACTTACTTCCTTTTGCGTCAACATATTTACGTGAAACTGCCTTTTATGATCTAAGTGTGGAAATCTCAAGTATACGAAAAATCATGAATGGGGAGCCTAGTTCCCAAGATTCAAGCTTAAATTTCACATTAGGAGTGCCAAAGAAAGGTTGTGTAGTTTTATTCCTCCCACTAATTGTGTTTATTTTTTGTTTGAATATTTCCTACTTATTATTTCTACTTAGATGAAATATTTTGAATTTTTAATAATAATAAATGCAACTAATAATTGGTGAGTATAAAATAAAAGTATTTTCAAAATACATATATATAATTATAATTTTAACCCCTTGTTTTATTTACATGGTGATATGGGGTACCCATTAATAATATAAACATTTAGATCCCTCTCTCTGGAGCGCCTGACATCACATCAACAGCTGCATTGTCGCGTCATCACTTATCGATAAATTCGTGTGTGCTCTCGCGATTTCAAAATGATTTCCTGCTATATAATAGCACGAGATCACTTTTAGATGTCAAGGTGATCGCGTGCTAATTTAAAAACATTGGATTATTAATTACTCGAGTTCTGTTTTTCTGCTCTACAAAATTCGAATTGATATCTTAATATCACAACAAGTTCAGTTTGCACGCGCTCACATTGAGATATCAAGGTGATCGCGTGCTAATATAAAAACATTGGATTATAAATAACTCGAGTTCTACTTATCCGATCGACAAAATTCAGCAAGACAATGCACCGACAATGCAGACAATGCACAATCTCAAGTTGCGTTTGTTTATTAATTCAATTTAGCACAATTCGAATATTAATTTGTAGGCCTTAATTATGTTTTACTTTTTAATTTAACTAATTTTCCGAGTTTAGTGCTGATTATATTATACATTTCGCAAAATACCGATCTATCTGAACGCTCTAACCTACAATAAAAACTGAAATCTTGCGATGTCGAAGTGAGCAAAATTGCATCTAAAAGCAGATGTCGCCCCAATAAACACATTGTCGAGAATTTACATAGTTCCGATTTGTAATGCCAGATGTCGCATTATTTAGTAGAAAAAGCTTCGGTATGAAGCTTCAAACTAAACTTCGGATAGGACAGTCTAAAAGAAACCGTGAGCGGAATAACATGTGCGCCGGAGAAAAAGTAAATTAACGCGAAAAATCGAAAGCAAAAGTTATTAAGGTAAGTTTATACGAAGAAAACTGGACTACAAAGAAAATTGTTGAACAACAATAAATATTTTGCACAGAATATTTTTTATCGCGAGGTCTTTTGAAAAACGGAAATAAATAGCATATAATTTTCAGTTCTAACATGAATGAGTTCTTACTATACGGGTTTTCACTATATTTCTTTACAAAAAATCCTGCGTCTATTTGATTTGTTTTCAATCTGCTTCAATTAAAAATTTCACCGTCTTAAGACGGGAAACATATCCTGTATATTAATATTTATTTAAAGCTTAAAAACAACCGTCTTAAGATGGGCTATAGGCTAGTAATAAAATAATTCTTCAGTGAGGTCGCACCCATAAAAAGGGTTGCGCACCACTGCCTTAGGGCAAGGTATGCTGTCCTCTGTCGTTTTATTGCAGTGGAGCATTGCCCTACCCACTTGGGCTGACAGAGCAGAAAATTATACGTCAAAGTTTGAAACAAAAAGGCACGATACGTGATCTGCATATACTTCTTAATCATGTACCGTATAATTATAACATGAAATAGTTATAAGGGAGTAGTTCTGTTAAATAAATTTAGATAAATCTAACCAGGAAAAGGAATTTCATCTACTGCTTCTTCTAATCATTTAACTTACTAGTAACGGGATAAGAAGAAATGTACATAAGTTAACCTCCTTCTTTATTATTATAGCACCTGACTATTTTGCCCGGTAAATTTAAGGGCGTCACTTTTACCTTGGGAAACAAAATTCTGTGTACAGCTGCCTACGCCCCACCCCACCACCCCCACACACACACCTTGGGAAATTTCTGGGTGCCCTACTGTTATGTTGTAGTCGAAAGTGAAGCAAACGGATAATTAATTTATGGGCATATGAAGGGCATGGGTACAGATAAGGACATACTGGTAGATGCGACTCTATGGTGCGTCATACAAAGAGTACCTTTACTTTAAGTTCTAGACTCCCAGATGAATATACACTGAAGAGCAATTGAATTAGAGATACCTGTCTAGTACATGTAGAGATACCTGTCTAGTACATGTACCTTTCGCCCTGATGACGGCGGCGATTCGTCTCGGCATGGACTCGACAAGACACCGGAAGCGTTGGGAAGCCATACGGATCCACGACCCTTGAACAAGCTCCAACAGTTCACGAAGATTTGATGGAGTGGGGTCAGAGCCTCGAACATCTCTCTCGATGGCATCCCAGATGTGCTCGATGGGATTGAGGTCAGGTGACCTAGCTGGCCAAGGAAGCTAGGTCACGTCGGTGGAGTGTTCATCCAACCATTCGGATACAATTCGGGAGTGATGGCACGGTACATTGTCTTGTTGCAAGATGAGGTCCCCAGTGGGATGTTGAAGACGCACAAACGGGAGCTAATGGTCGTCCAGGATATCCCGATAAAGTTGACCTGTGAGGGACGATGTCACACGTACCAGGGATCCCATTTCAGTCCACGTAAAGAGTCCCCAGACGAGAATGCCCCGCCAACAGCTTGAAGAGTACCCTACTGGCAAGAAGGAACCAACGCTTCATGTGGTTTGCGCCGTACTCGTATCCTGCCATCCGCATGTACCAACGTGAATCTCGACTCATCAGTACAGGCAACATTTTTTTCACATATCTAGGGTCCAGTGGCGATTTTCCCTCGCCCATGCTAATTTTTGCACCCTGTGATGTGCAGTCAGCAGCGGTACCCTCGTGGGACGATGGCTTCTATACCCCATAGCGAGGAGATGGTTCTGGATGGTGTGGCTGCTTACACGTTTTTGTGCACCAGCGTTAAATTGCCGAGTGATTTCTTGCACTGTGGCCCGTCTATCCGCTGTTACAATGCGAGCTAGCCGACGATGACCTAGCTCATCCACACGCTGTTGTCCACGGCAGTTGGCCCTTGCAGGGATGGTTTTACCGGATTCGATGTATTCACGGTGCACCAGTGACACAGTGACTCCGGAAAATCCTAGTGCCTGCACGACTTCCAAGATGGAGTGACCCATTCGTCGGGCCCCGACAATTTTCCCACGATCAAATGCGCTTAGATCTTTCGTCTTACCCATACTGCGTCCGACTCTTACTGATTCCCGTCGCATCACTCCTTATATTATCGGATCGCTGCATACGTCACGTCGTTTCCGTTTACAGGGCCGCCCACAGCGACATATTTGCATAACGTCAGCTGTCTCTAATTCAATTGCTCTTCAGTGTATCTACGTAGAAGAAAAGGTTGTTTAGGTACCATCAGGGGATTCTTAAGGCATATTGATATTCCATTTCGTGCCAGCATAAAAAGTAGGAAAGATATATACCTACAAACTTGATGTTTACCATGATCCTGTGGCTTACGGAACCCATGGGGACAATGTCTACGCAGCCTTTGATCTGTCTACGCAGCCTTTGATCTGTCTACGCAGCCTTTGATCTGTCTACGCAGTCTTCGATCTGTGAGTATGTGTCCCCACGGGTTAGGCTCCACTGCATAGACAGTTACTTGTCACTTATTTCCGCTAGTGATTTTTAGGTTTGCTGGGAATATTTCCTCATGTTTTGTTGATAATTTTCAGATCATTCTGATAATTTTGTTTACTTTTGACTTCCGATTAAGTTAGTTTGTGTGAAACGCCAACTTCAACCTCCTGCGGAAGCTGATATTGCATACGTTGCATTAAAATTGTCCTGAAAAGAAAACAGTTTTCATCATTTCAGAACTAATTAAATAGGTTCTGCAAAACTTCAGTATTTTGTAAAGTACTACCACTTAAAACAGTTATTAATTTCCATGACTTATTTGATAACACGTTTACAACACCATCTGGCATTATTTCTTGTAAATTAAGTAATGCGTCCTAAAATTTCACAAAATCATTTCAGTTTCAATATCACCAAACTATTCCTGTGAGTTCTTGCACAGGAATTGAGCTTCCAATGTTTTTCCTGTCTTTCTCATATTTTGATTAAATTCGAAAAATACATATACACGGTAGAGTCACATTATTATTGTGACCACTAGCTAACATCCAGAGTAACCGCCGTGTGCAGTGCGGACAGCAGCTAAACTGGGCTGGGTGTGACTCAATAAATGTCTGGAATGTGTTCACAGGTATGTGGAGCCATGCTGACTACAGTGCATCTGACAGCTGCTAGAGCGTGCGTGGTGGAGGATCCATAGAGCGAACAATACGATCGAGGTGGATCCACAGATGCTCAATTGAGTTTAAGTCTGGGGAATTAGGGGGCCAGGGAAGTACTTTGAAATCTTCATCATGCTCTTCCAACCACTCTCGGACATTTCTAGCTGTGTTACACGTTGCATTGATCGTGCTGGAAGATCCCATCAACCCCAGGGAAGATAATCAGCATGTATGGATGTACGTGGTTTGCAAGGATGGATTCATAATGAGTTCTGTCGATAGTGTCTTCCACAGGTATGAGTAGAACCAGAGAATGCCACGAAAACATTCCCCAGACCATAAAGCTGCCCCCCACCATTTGTGTTCTTCCAGCAATGCTTGAAGAGTGTTTTTTCTCCTATGTTTCGCGCCTTATACGTAAACGTCCATCTGCTCGACGAAGCACAAAACGTAACTCATCGAACAAGGCATCAATCCTTTGCCAATAAGAAGAGGTTCAATTCCGATACTGCCGTGCAAATGTAAGCCTTTTCTGCCAATGCACCTTCGTTAGCATAGGTGCAGTGACCATCCGTCTGCATCGGAGCCCCATACGCAGCAGCGTTCGGTGAACTGTCGTTTTAGACACTTCCGGTAGTCCCCCTGGTTCATTCGGCTAGTGAGTTGCTCCACTCTAGCGTGATGATCGGCCCTCACGCACCACCGAAGCCGATGTTCACCTCTCACATCAATGGCATGTGCTGCTCCGCAGTTTGCACGTGGTTCATTCGTACTGGTGCCATTTCTCCAATCACGATACACTTTAACCGCAACAGCACTCTAACAGTTCACAAACTGAGGTGTTTCAGAAATACTGCCACCCTTGGCCCGAAAGCCGATAATCATCCCTTTTTGCAAATCTGATAAATCGGTGCTTTTATCCATGACAGCAACGAGTGATATGTTTTCAGAATGCCGACAGCACACCTTATATATCCTCTATGCCAGCACACGACACGTGCCTTCTTTCATTGTCTACGCGCTGTTGACGTCAAAAGTAGGAGGTGGTCACAATAATGTGACTCGACTGTGTATAATGCGATATGATATCCACAATATCCTGTTTCGCTGCAGGACCTCAAAATCAGGTCTGCCACCAGATGGCTGAAATTGGATGTTTAATCAATCTTCAAGTATTCCAGTGAAACACTCTTATAACCGGAAATTTTCCGTCATATGGATTGTAACGTACCAGGAGATGTGTCGTACCTGCCAGCAGGACGCACACGACATAAAGGCAGATAGGAATCAGAATAAAATGTCCGCGTAGCTCAAATGGTAGAGCAACTTATTCCGGAATGAGTGGACCCGGGTTCGAATCCTGGCGCGGATAAAAATGACGGAGAAATCCACTTCGTTATAGGATATGTAAAAAAGTGAGAACAAACAATTTTCCGTCATATGGATATGTCAAAAGGTGAGAACAAAACATTTTCCCGTCATATGGATACGTAAAAAAATAAGAACAAAAATTTTCCGTTAATATACGAAAGGAACTGAGGAAAGGTTTCCTGAAAATTCAAGTTCTCCAATAACACCTCTTAGAAACAGCAATTTTCCGTTATTGACCAGAGAAAGATGAACAGCAGTATTTCTGTCAACTCACGTATATGAAAAATTCGTAAAATTTATGTTTTCTTCCGTGATTTCATGGAAAAGGTTGAATCAGAAATATGTTTCGTTAATTCACGAAAGGAATTATATAAAATGGCACGTGAATTTCAGGAATTTTTTAATAGTGGAGTTGATAAATGATCCACTGGAACCCATCTGCTGACAGCATTTCGTGCATGTTTCATAGGATTTATATTGGAAGACTGAGTTGGCAATTACATACGGTTGACAGTTTCTTTATCTTTTCCCTCCATTTCTTTTATCCTGTGGAGGTTTTCCAGGTCAACATTTATACCACCGATCTAATCCCGTAAGGAACCGAATACTGAAACTCACTTTTGCTCTTTGAATTCTGCGTGGTAAGTTTAAGCATCATGCCATAACAAAGGATGTGTTCTAAAACACATTATTAATTAGAACGTGTTTCTTACATTCAAAACTTAATGTTTCTAATTTTAAGGTTAGAAAATTTCAGTCATAGATTTATTACATTTCAGATCCCAATACAGCTTTCGGTAGGGGTGTTGAAATATCTTCTAAGGTTTTGATGTATTTGTGCGTTTCAATTTAGAAATGGGCTTTCAATATTATACGTTAATAGAATCATTCCTTTCTTTTAAGGTAGGATCAAATATAAATGATAGTTTCAGAAAAAGTTTTGAACTAACGAATTATGTCCAAAGAAATCATTTGTTTATTCTTTAACGGAAGAAACAGCCTAAAATTTCTTTTAACTAGAACGAAAGCCTAGCACTGTTTTGCTTGTCAGGTGGTTTTTATTATCTCCTTTATATTTATCATCATTTGTATTACTAGTTAGAGAAGCTTGTTTGACTTATAAAGAGTGAAATAGAAAAACAAGAAATCGGGAAACAAGGAAGCCCTCGTTACGTAACATACGTGTAAACAATTTCTGAACATGGCCGTCCTTTTTTCAGAAATAAACAGACGTTGAAACTTGTTCAGCAACATTCCTTTTCATCAAATATTCATAAAACCAAACATCCTCATTTCTCGATTTAGTCTGCATGACCTTTCAGGTATTTTATTTATTCCGTGCTGAAAAAATTTCCGTCGCGAAGGACGGGTTCTTTAACCTCACATCTTTGTTTACATTTATGATTTCAATCTTTTTATACTTTCTGCTTTGGAAATAAGGAAGCCAAACCCTCCGCAATGGCGGACTCCTAACAAACAACAGCCTTCATGATGCAGCTTGAGAATGGACTACTTTGCATTTGTTGTAGCAGTAAAAATATGATAACAAGCATCACACGGAGCAGCGAGCTTGCTAGCCATGTTTGAGAACAGAACTTTCATGTTCCGAAATGGCTACATACCTACTCCCTATGTTTTTTCTTCTTTTACTGTGCAGTCCTGTGTGTAATAATCCTGGACACGCCCTGAACTTACGCCGTAAAATTACACTAACTAACTAATGTAACTAAGAATGAACGCTGATTACGAGGTCACCTAGTTCACTCCTAGTTAACGGAAATATCCTTACCACACAAACCCCAGTCCGTTACTTGCAGTACTGACACCAAAAAGGCAACACAAGGGTCATGTTTCACGTACAAGTAGATTTTCGTATTGGAGCGGCCACTTTGACCACCACACCCTCACGACCGGGTTTGTCCGCAGTCTACTGTCCAGAAATCTACTGTTACAAGCATTTCAACTAAATTAGTGACGCCCCTTTACCGTCTGGTACACGAACAATATGAGATCGTGACGGGAAAGAAATACTTGACAGTAGTTTCAGGCGATACCGAATCTTAAGCAGGATTTTTGATTGCTTGGCTGTTTATCTATGAAAATCAATGCTAAAAGAACAAGAGCTCAAGGCATATATTACTCAACTTAAAATGGTATTTTTCTGAGAAATTGTTCCAAACGTTTTGGTTGTTATTAGTCTTCTCCTGATGAACAGTAAGAAAAACTATGTGATTTCAAGCTGCATATTGTAAACAAAATAAAAATAAATGTATTCAAAAATAAGTACTAGATTACGTGAATTTGTCTGCTGGGAGAGAAAATGAATTTGTTTGTTATGATACATACATAATCACGTAACGTATCCATTTCTTTTGCATGCTAATGATTAAACAAGTATTGAAATAATAGTTTCAAATTAAAATTTTAGTTCTTTTTAAGCGTGATTATTGGCATGAAGAATATTTAGTTGAATCCAAGATTCGTAATATGAATAAAACGTCAACACATGAGATGGGGCTATCTGTTTTCACCCTAGAAATTATCCACAGCGCATGCGCGCGTCTGTCATATCGATCTAGGTAATAAAATTATTTCACAGTCTAAGCATTCATCTTTAAATATATTTTTCTATTTGGTACTGCTTTCTTTAGTTCTTTTGATACACAAATTACACACATGCCTGTATGTATGTACAGTGTACACAGGGTGTGGACAAATTAAAGGAAACATCTGCTACAAAACTACTATTTCTTGTAATGGCTTATTTACATACTTATGAACTTGCCGTGATGAAATATGCTTTCATTTCTTGTAGGTAGTATTGTTAGGAACCTAGGGCACAAATAGTAGTTTCTTTAGACGTGATAAAATGATACTTGAGACAAATTGACGGACCTTTCTGAATTTCAAAGAGGGCAAATTACTGGAGTCCGTTTAGCCTGGCATAGGTTACTGAAAACGCAGATTTCTTGAATGCATCCAGAACAACTGTACCGAAATTTAAGACTGCATTTTCCCCAAGTCTGTAAAAACAACTTTTGATAGCGCGAATTGTGACGTTGGTAAGAATAGACCACCGGGCAATGAAACGGATTTCAGTAGTAAAACAGTTCGCCTGAAACTTCATATAGCTGAAATACATCGCACAGCTGCTATTACCAAACCACTCGTTCATGAAGCTAATGCATAAAGGGGGAATCAAAAGTGTCCTGAGCACAAAACATGGACACTGTATAATTGGAAATTTGTAATATGGTCCAACAAATCATCGTTCTGAGGGAGGGGGAGGGTTTCAACTTCGCAGAGGGTTTATGCTCAGCGAATATAGAAGGAAGCGCATTTTCTCGACTATCTTATGTCAACCGTCAGATAGTAGAGGATCAATAATGGTCTGTGCAGTATTCTTTAGGTCCTATTGTTACCCTGAACAGGGGAGTTACACCGACTGCATAACCTGATATTCCGGGTAAGCAGATCCAACCCGTGGTACAAATATTGTTTCCCGCAAACTATGCCATCTTTTAAGATGATAATGTTAGCTTGAGGATCATGAAGTTGAACATCTTCCTCCCGTGGCATGCACAATCACCAGACTTAAACATTATTGAGCCCCTGTGGGTAGAATTGGGGAGAAAAGTGAGAAACAGATTTCCTTCATCATCGTTACTAAAGAACATTCCTCCAAGATAAATGGTCCAATATTCCTTTGAAGACTGTTCACGATTTATTTGAATCTATTCTACGCCGTGCAAAAGTTGCTGCCAAAGTAACACCGTATTGAAGTACCTGCAGCTGTTCTCACAGGTGTTTTCATTGTTTTTCCTGTCCTCTGTGTATATATATATAAATATCTATGTTCGTGTTATACAGAGACATTTGCACATACAAAATGTACAGAAGGTGGATAAAAATATGGAAATACCTGGTAAAAGAAGGAATTCCATACCTATTAGGGTGTAGGACCGCCTTTTGCATTCAAGGCGGCCAGTATTCTCCTGGGAATGGACAAATATAAGTCTTGGATGGTGGATAATGGGATGTTGTACCATTCTTCTTGCAACACGCGTTCAAGTTCCTGTAAAGATGCTGGAGGTGGATAGGGCGCTCGAACCTTGTTCCTCAAAACGGCCCATAGATGCTCAATTATATTGAGGTCTGGCGATTTAGAGGGCCAGGAAAGATGAGAAACCTCATCAGAATGCTGAGAAAACCATGACTGAACGATATGAATTGGGGCCTTATTGTCTTGATTAATGGTATCGCCTACAGGAAACACTTTTTGTACCATGGGATGGACTTGGTCGCTCAAAATGTTTAAATAGTCCTTGGCAGTGACACGACCTTGCAAGGTAATAATGGGGCCGGCAGAATACCATGGTATGTTTGCTCAAACCATGACAGACCCGCCACCATGCTTCACTGTCGGCAAAAGGCACGCCGGATCGTAAGTTTGGGCGAGTGTTCGCCCACAGGTTTGAAACAGTGTAAAGGTCGAATCATTGGACCAGATGACAGTCTTCCATTGCTCAACAGTCCACGTTTAATGAGTGTTGCACCACTCTCTCCTGCGTGCTACATTCACGTTATTAACCAGTGGTTTAGCGATTGCAGCTCGACCATTAAATTCCCTGTCTATGGAGTTATCTTCGCACTGCTTTTGTACCGACAGGGTTTGAAATCACGTTATTCAGCTCAGCAGTAACTTTTGCAGCTGTTGTCTTCTTATTTGCGGTCACAATCCTCCGCAATGTCCTTCTCTCTTTGTCATTCAACGCAAACTTTCGTCCACGGTGGTGTTTATCGGATGATGTTTTTCCAGAAGCACAATATACGATAGAGTACATCGCGATACACCAAATAAACTTGCTGCTTGGGTCTAGGAAGCACCCACCATACGGACCCTAACAATTTGCCCTCTTTGAAACTCTGTAAGCCCCGAGATAATTCACTTGCAACGCATAGATCAATGTCCAGACAGCAACTGTGGCTACCTGCTGGTTTGCCCCGTTTCGTAGCACACATTCGCTATCAAGACCTCGAGCGCCATCTACATTTTCACGTGGAAAACGTTGGTCGTTTTACCCATACTTTCTACCAGGTGTTTCCATGTTTTTGTCCATCCCTATACATATCGTCATTTATTTTTTTTTTTGATTGGAGGTTTAACGACCACCGTGAGCAACTCAATGGGCTATAAGCAGTCGCCCGTCCCTAATTTAGGGTCACTGGTTCCAGGGAAGGGAAAGAACCAGTGCCGTAAGACAAACACAACATTCATGCCTCACCGGGATTCGAACCCTGACCCCTCACGGACGAATGATCAGAGGCCAGCGCCTTAGACCACTGCGCCACAGGGGCGGCACATATCGTCATCACCAACCATTAACAATCCACTGCTTGATGTCTTCCCAATTCCTACCACAATTTTCTGTCCTTTAGGCAATCACTTCCATGTCACTCCGAGATACCTTCGAATTTCATCCACAAATCTCCGACGTGATCTTCTTCTGGATCTTTCCCTATCGCTTGGAATAAAGTCTAGTGTTTCAATCGTCCAACAGTAGTCCGTGCTTCTAACAATATGTCCAATCCATTGCCGCTTCAAGAATTTTTACCTTGATCATGTCATTTTTTTTTTTTTTTTTTTTGATTGGAGGTTTAACGACCACCGTGAGCAACTCAATGGGCTATAAGCAGTCGCCCGTCCCTAATTTAGGGTCACTGGTTCCAGGGAAGGGAGAGAGCCAGTGCCGTAAGACAAACACAACATCCATGCCTCACCGGGATTCGAACCCGGACCCCTTTCGGACGAATGACCAGAGGCCAACGCCTTAGACCACTGCGCCACCGGGGCGGCAATCATGTCATTAACTCTCGTCATTTTCCTGATCCATGAGTTCCTTTTTCAGTCTTTCTTGGTTACGATATAATCATGCATCTTTCTATTCTCCTTTAAATTTTCCGCAGTCTTCATAACCTCTTTTCCTTTTTCAACTATCTGTATCTCTGATTTGTAAGTAAGACTGGAAGGATGCATTGATTAAACACTTTTCTTTTAAGAGATAATGGTAAATTGCTCTTGAAAATTGTACTGTTTCTTCCAAAAGCTCTCCAGCCAAGATTTATTCGCCTATTAACTTCTGCTTTGATATGGCCTTTTCTTGATGTCTGTTGTCATGAAGGCATTTGGTTACTTCTACATTTGCTCCATCAATTGCTAAATCTTCAATCGTTGTAAAAGCATTATACGTACATCAGTTTTGTTTTATGTAAGTTCATTTTAAAGCCTGTGACGTAATACAGAGGTGAAAACATGTGTCAAGACGACAAATCTGTAGCGAGACATTCTGTCCGCGTAGCTCAGTTGGGAGAGCGACTTACTCCGGAGTGAGGAGACACGGATTCGATGCAGGATTTCAGACTAATAACTGCTGATCGCTTGAGGGAATCCAAAAGCCTTTTCATAATAAATAAAAGTCGTACATAACGGGAGTTCATACTCATTCATTCATTCTTTCAGTTATTTCTTTTAATAATGATCTAAAGTGCTCTTGGTTGAGCCTCATCAAGTATTTCCTTCATGCGATGCAGCAGTACCAAAATGAAGATTTTATAAATAACTGATTGGGTCTGTAATTCCTGAGATCATCAATGTTTCCTTTTTTAATGTATGCGTGCATATATACACTCATGTTAATGATTAGCGCCTCGGTGTCATACGTACGAGGTGCGTTGATGTAGCTAATAACGTGATACCACCTCTGGCTTGTATCACCTGCTGTATATGTTCATTAGGCAATACAGAACAAATGACTATCGTCTCGGTATCATACGTACCAGGTGCGTCCATGTAGCTAATAATCGGTGTGGCCACCTCTGAAACCAGTGACCCTAAATAAAGGACGGGCGACTTCTTATAGCTCATTGAGTTGCTTACGGTGGTCGTTAAACCTTCCATAAAAAAAATGACTTATCAGGTGACGAACGGTATTTTAACCTTTTGCTTAGTTACGCCTCCACTTTTTTCTTTTAAATTTTTTTCCAAATTTTAACTTTCTCCGAGAAAAAATACATTTCTCTCTTCCTTGATCCTTAACACCAACATGCCCTGAGAATCGCTGGTGCAGCTGTGCCTACTAATTCACATCGAGAAGTAATTTCTTTGGCTTATCCGCAGTTTATGCGTATTTTTTAAAAAATCTTATATTTTTTAAATGTGCAAAATAAATAAGTTAGGGGCTGTCCATAAAGTAAGTCCAAGATTACCAGGGAGGGGGGGGGGTCCTGACAACCGGACCAAATGTGACATGGGGGAGGAGGGAGGTTTAGTAAATCGGACGTCCAGCGGCAAAAATATAGTGGATGGTATTCCTTCGTTTTGTTTTCCCTCTTTTTTTCTTTTAATAGTTAAAAAAGGCATGAAATATTTCAGATTTCTGGTGATATTTAGCTAAATCAGAACATTAATATTAAGTTCTCGTATTTGTAGTACCAAATCTATCGTGTTTTGTAGATGGTATAATCGGGAGTGTTGCAACCTTGAATGCGTGCGTTCATTTGTAGATATTTATTTCAAAATGATAAAGTTCGGGTAGCATTAGGGAATAAATTAATGCCTAAATAACAAATATTTTCTGAAGCGAACGTGTAAATACATGGATGATTCCTTTAAATAATTACATAATTTCTTTCTTTTTCTCAACGGACTTCTAAAAACAGTCGTCAAAAATAAAGGGGGTTGCGGGAATTAGGACGTACTTTTTAGGGGGAGAGGTGTCAACAATCGAACAAGATGTGACATGGGGGAGGGGGAGGTCTAAAAATAGTAAAAAATCAC
Source organism: Macrothele yani (assembly GCA_039090855.1). NCBI lineage: Eukaryota > Metazoa > Arthropoda > Arachnida > Araneae > Macrothelidae > Macrothele > Macrothele yani. Next base: position 175,310,140 of record CM077029.1, on the reverse strand, counting down.
GGACGGACTTTATGGACGGCAATTTAAAGCATTGATGCTTATGCATTTACAGCTAAAATATTTGCGCTTTTAATGAAATACAAAACTGATTTTCATAAACCACAGGAAATAAAAATTCGGAGAATTTACAACGTCTATTTTCTAGGAGGGCTTAATTACTTTGCAGAAGGTGGAGGGGGCGTGAGCCGCTCCTGTCCCTGCTCTCTACAGCCCAGGTCCTTTAACCCCTCAGCCGCCTGAGCGACATAAGAGGTGAAATTGCGCTGTATCAAATCTCTGTCAAAAACCTTAAAATTGAATTGAAACCTCTGATGCTGTGCAATTTGTTATTGATTTTAACAAGTTAGCGGTCATTCCGAAGATGTGAATGAGCAGTACTGGAACTGCTGTACAAGCTTTAGCTGCTGCAATAGTAGTATCAGTGTTACTGTGGAGTATTACAGCACTGTAACGCTATGTTTACAAAATTTGTTCAGAACAAATATTTCACAAAACTGCTCTGGAAGGAAAGAAGTGGATTTTGTTTTTCCAGTGTTCTCTTCCCATAACGATGATAACTGCTTGTTTTAAATACAACAGGCTCACACGCAATTGCTAAATACATTCATTCATTTACATATTCCGAATCGAACTAAATCGTAACACCAGCAGCGCTGCGAAAGGAAAAAGATAAGGAAAGAAAGTAGTTGTTTTCGTGATCAAATGCCTTGTTTACTTTAACACCGTTACGTAATAATAATTCCTTGCCGGTCAGTGATAAAAATAACTTGCTTTCTCTTCGATAATAACAGAGAAAGGAGGAAGTGCGATAACCTTCGAAAAGATGTTGTCCTCGCCAAAAGGATTCTAGAGTCTAACCTAGTAAAAGCGGTTTTGCTCGCATTTAAGTTTAGGCTTATTTTGCTCTTAAAAGGTCTCAAATATGCATTCTAAACGTAAACAACTGAATCAGATCTTAAGTAAATGGTACATCTCATCGGATTTTCAGTTAAATATTCTCCGAAATGAAGATTTAGTGGGATTATAATTTCACCAAGCTTAGATTTTTAATACTTAGTTTTACAAAGCTATAAACAAAACTGCTTTATCAAATGCCTCGATTTTATGGAACTTGTGTAAACCATATTTCTTCATCACAACGGGAGTTTTATAACTTTTGTTAACAACACTCTTTCATGAAAACCTGGATTTTAGCGCAGTGTGTGACGCCTTCGCTTTGAACACTTTTCTAAATATATGACGCCGCACCAAACTTTGTATTTATATGTCAGCAATGCTTCTTGCAAAATGAAGAAATACCTGGTCAGATATTCTTAGAAAACCAGAATTTCATGTATTTTGATCCAGACAAACTGTACGTAAAATAATCAGTTATCGAATTCATAGCTACTTAATTATTGCTTCTACAGCAACATCTATTCTCAATCCACTGCTGAACGAAGGCCTCCCCGACCCTCATCCTCAACTCTATGCCTTTTTTTTTTTTAGTCGCCCGTCCCTAATGTAGGGCCTCTGACTCCAGGAAAGGGAGAAAGCTAGGGCCGTAACACAACCACAATATCCATGCCTCACCGGGACTCGAACCCTTCTCGGACGGAGAGTCATAAGCCAGCGCTTAGACCACTGCGCCACCGATGCCACGATCTCTGTCTTGAACAGTTCTCTTTTCTACTCATTCCCGCAGGCTTTCGAACTTCATCGACGCTCATCTGCCACATCGTCTTGTGACGTACCTGCCAGCAGGATGCACATGACATAAAGGTAGATAGTAGTCAGAACAAACGTTCGCGTAGCTGAATTGGTAGAGTGACTTGTTCCGGAATGAGGGGATCCGGGTTCGAATCCCGGCGTAGGCCAAAAATGACGGAGAAATTTACTTCGTTGTAGTCTTCTTCTGGGTTTTTTCTGTACTCTGTTATCCAATCTTGCATTTCAGTTACCCTAGAATGGTCAGTTCTAGTAATATTCACCCAATTGCCACTAAAGGTTTTTACTTTGATCGTGATGTCATCAACTCTAGCCATATTCCTGATCCACGAGTTCTCTTTCTTGATTACACCAAGCATATATCTCTCCACGCTCTTTTGAATTGTCCATAGACTCTATAAGTCTTCTTTTTTTTTTTTTTTTTTTTGTTAAGGTTCATGTCACCGATCAATAAGTAAGAAGTGGAAGGATGCATTGGTGAAATACTTCTCTTCAGACAATTGACGTGGATTAGGAATATCAAACAGAAGTCATCGCTCTTTCTAAGTTTATAAATGAGTGACACAAAAATTATCATTAGCCGCCACCGGGAAGCGAATCCAAGGTCTTCCAGTTACGCGCCGGACATGCTACCACTGCACCACAGCGGCCTCGAATTCCTTCAGACTCACGTGGGTTCGATTCCCGGTGGCGGCCAATGATAATTTTTCCATGACTCACTAATAAACGTGGAAAGAGCGATGACTTCTGTTTGAAAAAACTTCTCCTTTAGACATAACAGTAAATAGCTTTTGAAAATTGCGCTGTTTATTCCAAATGCATTCCGCTCAAGTTTTAAACGCTAATTAATTTCTTCTTTGATGTGGAAGTCGCTTGATGTCTTTTGTTCAAGGTATCAATTACCTCTAACATTGCTCCATAAACAGCTAAATCGTCAGTTCTTGTAAAAGCACTGTACATCAGTTTTGTTTTCTGTAAGTTCATCTTTAATCCCACTTCTTTGCTCTTGTCAGCAAGCAAGTTCCTGGATCATAACATGTATCTCTGAAGGGATCTTGCAAAAATTACTATGTCGTCAGCAAAACGCTGTAGGTTAAAACAATCTTCTCTAACCCATAGGAACTTAAATACCGAAAAATTATTCTATGCGACATTGTGTTCTTGAATTTGATTAAGCAAAAAACAAGAAAGACGACACCGAATTCTCCGATGTGATGAGCACGCCTTTTGAAACCTTTTCCTGCATAAGAACAATTTTTTCAAAGCGGATTTTCAGAAAAAAAGAAACGTAGGGAAATACTATGAAAAAGTGGAAAATCCTTGCGTTATTTGAAATGCTTAATGTGCGCAGTGTTCTTTATTAGCAAAAGAACCAACTGCAAAATTACTTTCAATCGGATTCCTGGAAGCGGTAAAAAAACCCACAAACAGAAATAGCTGCTTACGACCACTTGCGACAGAAATATGAGTATCGAAAAATTAAAAATTGTGCACAAAATGCTCCTGTTTTTCCTCACGAAGTTAAAAGGAATTTTTCAAATCCCGCAATTAGAAACACAGACATGGAGGAAAACGTGATATAACTCTACGCCTCCTTGTAGAAAAACCTTTCGTAATTTGAAGAAGAAAATGAGGTAAAATATTCTTCCCAGTGAGGAGAGTCTTAGGATTTTCCATTGGATATTTAAAATGCCAGAAACTCTGGCAAATTGCAATACACATTTACGCTCCTTGGCGGCACAATTGTAAATTATGAAAACGTTGAAAGCATGCACAAAATAATCCTTATAGTGAAAGATATCCGGCGGACAACAATTACTTTTTTTATTATTAAGGTTTACCGATCACCTTGAGCAACTCAATGGGCTATAAGTAGTCGATCGCCCCTAATTTAGGGCCAGTGGTTCCAGAGAATGGAGAGAGAAAGTGCCATAAAACAGACAGAATATCCATTAGGGTGGAGCGAAAAACACTTTTTTTTATTTGAAACGTCACCATGTGCAATAGTTGCGATTTTATTACTGAAATTACCCCCCGAAATATGGATGACATTATTTGATATCTTAGGCTGCCCCAAGAACCTCGAAGTTTGAAAGTTAAAGGGAAAAATGGTTTAAAAACACCCGCTTTCCCCATTTTGTAAATATAAAAAAATACTGTGTCACCATGTTATTTAATATCACCTTTGAGTGTATATATACACGGGTAAAAATTCAGCAGACGTGAGTTAATTTCTTAGGCTTCCCCAAAGAGCTCAAGATTTGTCATATTTCTCCAAAAATGGCATAAGTTATGTAAATATGATAGACACCAGCCTTACCTAGTAGCATAATTTGAGGAGTGAGTTTATTTCACTTGAAAATCAGACTTTTTTTCAAAATTTGGCATCAGCTTCCTATCCAAAATTTTTGCTCTGATGAATCCATCTCTTGCAAGAAGGCCGCACACATGAGCAGAAGAATCTGTTACAATCTTAAACATCCTCTCTACTGCATGAGAATGGCAGGGTATTTTCGTAAATTCCTGGCAAGAACTTGGATATTTATCCGACTGTAGTAATTCCAGAAGCTCATCGTCTTTCCATTTCCGTGTGATGGGAGGCTCAGTTACATTACACTCTTGCCAGTCGATTAGGCCGATGTAATCATTGCTCTGGAAATTCAGCTTAGGAATCCGAAACTTCCTAATGGTAGTTGTTTGTTCGGAAGATTTCCTGGCCTTCATGATACGTCAAACAAGCAAGCTCACGGACATACCTTCTGTCGTCAAACAACATTGCAGCGAGCAAATTTTCTGAATGGGGAAAATACGCGGTTGTCTTGGACGTCTCTTTTTGCAATATCCTTTATATTATCTGGAAGATACTGAATCCTAGATATAAAAAGCTGCAAATTTCTTGGACCATCTTTACAGGTACCGTTACATTTTATCGTGAACCACGATGGTGCATATACTTTCATTATGAAGGTGGCTAATGAGACAAGTTGTGGTGTTGGATCACTAGTTCCAACATACAAACGCAAAATGCGATTTGCGAGGGTCAGCCAACGGGAATGTGCAAGTGTTCCAGTATCCCGATTTGCAAGATCTTGTGGGCAATCACCTGCAGAGACTGCCTTACAAATTTCCCACAAATAAAGTTGATCCGAGCTAAGATCTCCATAGTTAATGTCGGACTTAAGCGAAAATTTATTTTTCTGGAAATTTACGATGGCTAGGTTTGCGCACGTCTTCATGCGCTTTCCAATCAATCCACTAAATCCTCTTGGACCTGATATTTTTCAATCAAGTGCTTCAGTGAGGTGGCGTAAAGGCAGTTCATTAAAATGAAGTTGACATATAATCCAGTGTACGGAAGAATTGAGCTTCTCTTCAAGGCGCCTAATTACACCTGCATTTGTGCCGGTATTAGTCACTTCCCCGTCACTTTCAATAAAGACTAACTCCGACAAGTCAAATGCCTTCTGGTTCAATAAGCTGAAGATACCGTCGGAAATGTCCCTTGCACTCTTACTCTTCGGTGCAAAATGTCCCAAATAGACTGAACCCGGTTCTTCAACAAGCGTAATATGCTCCTCCCATTCTTTTTGCTCGTGCCACTTGCCATCATCTGTCTGTGTATTCGTAAGAGTTTCATCCCTTCTTCCGTCCAAAACTAAAGCTACAATCTTGCGACCAGTCAAGTTTACCTCATCTTGAATTGTTTGACGGGTCTTTTTCCTTTCTCGTCGTACTTTATGCCGGTCAATAACAGATACATTACATTCTTTCGAATGAACCGGTTCACTTACATCATGAAGCAACGCCGAAGCAAGATCAGCTGCCGCTCGGTCGCTGATGCCTCGCTTATCGCACTTTCTAGAAAATGCAGACAGTCTCATCTGACGCTTAGGTTTTGAGAAACGACGTGGAGTGAAATCGTAATCTTTCTTCGAGGCCAACAAATGACTAGGACCCGGCTCGTCTGGTTTTCCTGCAGAATTAGTATTTGTATCCTCTTCTGAAGGATCATCCTCGACTCGCACGGCCGATTTCAGTGATGCACTTTTCTGTAATTTCCTACGGACATGCTCTTCCCTATCACTCTTTCGAGCTGATCTTTTCTTCAGTACACTGGTGGTTTTTGCGTCAAGCCCACTTATTATCATTCTTCTGTTCGTTCTCTGGTCCATCAGAAAGTCTCGCTCTTTCACGGGTACCTTTTTTTGCAGAGCTGCGTTTGCAGGTTCTAAAACATTTGCACTTTCATGAGCATATGTCAAAGATACGCTGCGAATCTGCACGAAATTGTTCAATCTTCTTTCGGTAGGTTTCATCCATTCTTGCAGCGTGTTTTTTAGCTTTCGGATTTCAGTGTTGTATGCGGTAATACGCTTTGCAACAGATTTGTGGAGAGATGTCGGAAGAGATACTTTCTTCCATATACTTAGCACTTTGTCCGCGACAATACTTGCTATTTCTGCTGCAGCAGACTCATAATTTGCACTTCCCTGCCTAAGAGTATTCCTCACAAGGTAGTAATGGCGCATTACATCTTCGTACGTAGGCAACACATTTTCATGCATCTCTTTATACCTCCCGAGGATAGGGCAATCAGCTTTATTTCTTGTTTCAGCCATCTTAAGTAGTTGGACGACAAAACGAAAATGCCAGTACGATTCAAGGAGTGAGAGAAACTGCGTCACTAGGAGTGAGAGAAACTGCTGCATCATTATGACGCAAACCCGCCAACACTCTCTCCCAAACGGACCTGTGCGACTGTGATGAGATGACTCAGCGAGTTCCCAAACTGAGCTCCGCTGTGAGAGAGGGGTGGGCTGAGATGAAAAAAGTAACAAAAATAAAGCAGAGCGCAAAACAACAAGGTATGTTTCTGAAAATCAACAAGAGGTTTCCAGAAAGTATGAGAGGGGGGGGGGGGATTGTTAATATTAAGCCCAAATTGGTAACAATAAGGCTGCTGTCGAACTTAATGCTTACGCAACTTATCATGCCATTTTTGACAAAAATTGCATACTTTAAGGGATCTGGGGAAGCCTAAGAAATTAACTCATGTCTGCTGAACTTTTACCCGTGTTTATACACTCAAAGGCGATATTAAACAACATGGCGACACAGTTTTTTTTTATTTTTACAAAATGGAGAAAGCGGGTGTTTTTAAACCATTTTTCCCTATAACTTTCAAACTTCGAGGTTCTTGGGGCAGACTAAGATCAAATAATCTCATCCATATTTCGGGGGGTCATTTCAGTAATAAAATCGTAGCTATTGCACATGGTGACGTTTCAAATTAAAAAAAAAGTGTTTTTCGCTCCACCCTAATATTCATGCCTCACCGGATTCGAACCCGGACCCTTCTCGGACGAATTATCATAAGCCAGCGCTTAGACCACTGAGCCACCGGGGTGGCAACGAATTTTTAGAATGCGACATTTAGAAGCAGAGATAGAAACAACAGAAAGTTATACATATACTACCCCGGCAGGTAAACTGTGCATTGTTCTAAGTAGATAATGTTCCCAATTTTTGCTATAGCTGATCGCACGAAAAGAAAGTCTTCAGTTACATTTTTAGAAGCAAAGAGGGAGTTGCAAGGGGTAAAGCACATTAAAGCCACCTAGTTTCCGAATTGTGCGCTGTGGAAATTTTAAGAAAATGTAGCAAAATGAATGGTATCCTACGCTAAAAAATCTCCAAATTGGACTTTTGAAAGCAGATATGTTGAGCAAAACACAAATATACAACCTACTTCCGAAAAGTTCAGGACTGACCGCATAATTGACGTAACCGTAGTGGGATAAAATATCACGTGTATGCCAGCAGTCCTTGGCCAATCAGCAAGCAACTGGAGACCAGTTTCCGCCGGTTCTGACAGGCGACAGACGGGAAATACGGGTGCCATAGCGTTATCGTGACATTTCATTTTAGCTATGCAAGAGCAGATAGTAAACATACCTTTTTGTTGGAAACTTGGTAAATCAGCTACTGAAACTTGCAGAATGTTAAAAGAAGCATTTGGAGACACAGCATTAACCCGTAGAAAAGTTTTCGAATGGTATGCACGGTCCCGTGACTGGCGGGAATCATTTGATGATGATCCGAGATGTGGGCGTTCGTACCATTCTGGCATTAAGTTTTCGTTTTCCCAGATCGTCGTGTAGAATCGCATGACAGATAGACTTACTTATACCCATCGACTTAGGCAAAAGTTCACTGTAACTTGGCGATCTTCCTTTCACTTATTCCGCACCTCTTCGATTTTTTACCCTGTCCGCCAACTGGAGGGCAGCCCAGATTTCGGATCATCATCAAAGGATTCCCGTCCTTACGAAACCATGCATAAAAACTCTGCTGCGGGATAATGCTGTGTCTCTATACGCTTCTTTTAACATTCTATAAGTTTCAGTAACTGATTTACCAAGTTTCCAATAAAAACGAATGTTTACTCTCTACCCTTCCATGGCTACAAAGAAACGGGACGAGAACGCTCCCTATGACTCCCTTAAAACAAAGAATATCTAACGAGAAGTTAAGGCTCGGCGAGACGTAACTAGCGCCGCCGTATCTTCAGAGAAAAAATGCAGTGCACAGAAGCCAACATATAGGCTGATGCCGGATCAGACTGCGCATGCGTATTTCTGTTGACTTCAATTCTTTGCGTAAAGTACAGTCAGCCGAGCTACTCACAGCACGTGATTGTTACCTTCTCGGTAGCATAATCACTTCGCAAATCGGATATATGTTACTTTAGTTACGCCAATCGGGTTAGTTAAGGCTTTTGTTTGTTCTTCAGTTTTTCAGAAACATTTTCAGTAATGCCAAATACATACTAGGGAATGTCTGCATTTTGTACTTGATCCTTAGGCCTAACTGTAATATTTGCCGAAATTTAATTTAAATAGTAATACTAATGTTATTGCATATTTTTCTCACCAAAATAAGGGATGGGCGAGATATCAGAAAGCAGCAACAACAACAAAAAAAAACTGCTCTAAGCAAATAGTCGAAGGAAACCATCGTGAATCAAAGAAAAGCTTCACTGCCGTAGTCTCCTTAACGTGTTTTGCTCCTGAATGTTTGCTTTCTGGCAGAGCATATTACCTCTTAAGATGTGGTGGCGCTGTTGCCGCCTGTTTTACGTTATCTCTATGAGAGTTGACCTTCTTTAAGCGTTAGATATTCTTTGCTTAAAACCCGTCTGCCGCCTGTCCGTACCGATACAAACCGGTTTCCAGCTGTTCACTGATTGGCCAATGACTGCTGCCTTCTGGCATACACGTAATATTTTATCCCACTACTGTTACGTCAGTTATGCGGTCAGTCCTGGAACTTTTCGGACATAGGTTTATTTTTGGGCTTCTTAGTTGGTATATTTTTGATTGTTTTGTGCAGGAAATACGCATAAAATGTTTTCGCAGTGAGAGGTATCTAACAGAAAGGATTAGTTGGATTTTCGAACAAGTAGATACAGCTGCAAATATGTTGCAAACAGGAATGCGTTCTTGCGCCCTCTGGTGGCAAAATTGTGCACTAAGGAAAATTGAAATTATATGCATAACATTCTTCACAACAAACGCTCTTCGATACGAAAAAGTTATTTTTAATTGCACTGCAAGAAAAAGGGCCGCCCCGGTGGCGCAGTGGTCTAAGGCGCTGGCCTCTGATCATTCGTCCGTAAGGGGTCCGGGTTCGAATCCCGGTTAGGCATGGATGTTGTGTTTGTCTTACGGCACTGGCTCTCTCCCTTCCCTGGAACCAGTGACCCTAAATTAGGGACGGGGGGACGGGCGACTGCTTATAGCCCATTGAGTTGCTCACGGTGGTCGTAAGGAATATAGAGAAAACTAAAGGAGCGTATTTATGCTTTCTACTAGCGGAAAAACTGTGAATTATTTCGAGAAGGAAATCTGGCCAAAATATTCTCCGTCACGAGCGGTATCTCATCAGAACACAATAAATTCTTTCAATTGTGTTTTTAGAAGCGTACATGCTGCAGCAAATATATTGGAAGCATAAATATGCACTTATGCCCCTTAATGGCCGAATCGTGTTCTACGAAAGATCAGAAATTATGCGCAACATATTCTTCATCAGGAACGGTATACGGTGCAAAAACAGTTTATCGAATAGGACTTTTAGAAGTCGATATAGCAAGAAAAGTGTGCATTACTTGAAGAGAAAACTGAACACAAAATATTCTTCACGATAATAAGTATCGAAGAAAAAATAATTATTTCAATCGAATTTTAAGAAGCAATGATATGAAAGGAAATATATTTTGAATTCAGTAGTATCTGCATTTACGTTCCCTAGCCGCTAAGTTATGAATCGGGAATAGATCCAAAAGGCAAGGATCGTCGTTCTGACTGTACAACAGAAATCCGAATGTAATTTTTTTGTTTTTTTGTTTTTCCAATCGAACTAATAGACGCTAAGATATGATGTCCACAAATAAAAGACTGGACGAAAAGCACCGTCATTTTTAGCACGACTTTTGTAAAAAGAGATCGTGCTTATGTTATCAGTTTGTCCGTCCGTCCGCTTGTCCGTCCGCCTGTGGACACCATATCTCTGCAACTATTAGTACAACCTGATTTTATTTTTTTATTTTTTTATTTTTTTTTGCATTGGAAAGTTTGAAGTATGCGAATGATGATCCTTCATTTCGTTTCTTTTTTTATGTTGTACGATATCGCCGCTAGAGAGCGTAACTGCAGATGATATCGAATTCAAAACATATTTTAGTTCATATATTTGCTTCTAAACATTCGATTGAAAAAATTATTTTACCGTTCGATTCTATTTATGTCGGAGAGTATTTTAGGTATAGTCACTTTTTTAAGCTACGCATAGATTTTCCGCGAGGGGTGTAAAAGTAAATAGCGTTTTCCCCGATATCTCTATTTCCAAAACCCCGATTTGAAATTTTTTTTTCTTCGCGGATACAGACCTTGATGGGAAATCTTTTGCCTATAATTTCTAATTTTTGGTAAAGAATGGTTTGGCCACCAGGGGGCGTAAGTGTTAATTTCTGCTTCTGACGTATTTGCCACAAAATCTGAGCTTCTAAAATTTCAATTGAAAAAAATTCGATCATGGATCGATGCCACTCATGTCGATAAACCTTTTCGGAATTTTTTCTTTTTAAAATATTGCATGGTTTCTCCGCCAGGTGGCGTAGATGTATAATATATTTTTTTTTTCAATATCTCTGCCTCTAATGGTCCTATTTGTAAAATTCCTTCTTTGTTGGATAGAGTTTCCGGTGTGACATGTTTCTCATATAATTTCAAAATTTTCAAATAATTCATAGACTTTTCGCTAGGGGGCGTAAAGGTAAATTCCGTTTCCCCAGATATCTCTGCTTCTAAAGTTCCGATTTGAAAAATTATTTCTGCAGCGGATATTTCCGGATGGGATATTTTTTTTATGTAATTTCTAATTTTTTGGTAAAAAATGGTTTGGCCATCAGGGGGCGCAAGCTGTAATTTCTGCTTCTGATGTATTTGCAGCAAAATCTGAGCTTCTAAAATCTCCATTGAAAAAAATTATTTTGTGTACCGACACTACTCACGTCGATAAACTTTTTCTGAATATTTTATTCTCAAAATAATGCATGGTTTCTCCGCCAGAGGGTGTAGATGTATATCTTATATTTGTCGATATCTCTGCTTCTAAGAGTCCAATTTGAAAAATTCTTTCTTTCTTGGAGAGCGTTTCCGCTGCGAAATGTTTCTGGCCGACCCGGTGGCGCAGTGGTCTAAGCGATGGCCTCTGATCATTCGTCCGAACGGGGTCCGGGTTCGAATCCCGGGTGAGGCATGGATGTTGTGTTTGTCTTACGGCACTGGCTCTCTCCCTTCCCTGGAGCCAGTGACCCTAAATTAGGGACGGGCGACTGCTTATAGCCCATTGAGTAGCTCACGGTGGTCGTTAAAATTCCAATAAAAAAAAATGTTTCTCATATAATTTCAAATTTTTCTCAACGCACAAATCTGCCACCAGAGGCCGTACGTTCACGATTCCGTTTACAGCAATATCTGCGGGATTAAAAACCCGATTGAAAAACTTTCTTCTTCGGTCAGATACTACTGTTTTCCATACCGGTTCCATTGACTTTGAATAGCTTTGATAAATTTCATTCGCGTCAGAACGGATTCAAAAGACGTGCTCATTACACTCGAAAATTCGGTGTCATCTTTCTTGTTTATTTTTCAAAAGACAACGTGCTATAAGAAACAACAGAATCTTGTTCTGTGTGAATCAAATGCACCTGCACAAGTGCGCGTATACAACACTTTTTTTAAGTTTTATCTTAAATTAGTATAAAATTCTGTATTTTTCTATCCTAGAGAAAGTGATTTCAGTAGTTTGAGTTTCCATACTGTTGCAGTTTGAAAGATGATTGATTCCATAGTTCCAAGCTTTGGATAGTTTATTTCAGGTTCAACTGGTTAACACCCTCGATATCCTGATTCTTCTCCTACGGTTACGTAATTTATAAGATGCACATGAGTTTTAATGAGGAATCTTTTCTTCGCTGTTTTTGAAATTGTAACTACACTGCTGGCCACCTAAAATGCAACACCAAGAAGGACACGAGATAGCAAAGCCAGATTTACTGAACACATAACAACAGATACAAAAATGAAACGATTGAGCTTACAGACACGTGCGACTTGCGGAACACGCAGACATCAATAGTTCGGGTGGCTCTCATGGCTTACAATAACGGCCGCTACACGCCGCGGCATCGAACGAAACAGGCTTTGGATGTGGGCTTGGGGTATGTCGGTCCAGGCTGCTTCCACACGTTGCCACAGTTCATCAGGCGTAGCCGCGGTTGGTGCTTGCCGGGCCACTCGGTGGCCGATCAGCGACCAGAAGCGTTCGATGGGCGACATATCGGGAGAACAGGCAGGCCACGGCAGTAGTGACACCTGGTGGGCCGTGAAGAATTGCTGCATGATGCGTGCCACGTGCGGGCGCGCATTTTCCTGTTGAAAAGGAAGAACTACAGGCTTCCTTTTCAGGTCCTGCAGGTAAGGGAGAACTACAGGCTCCAAAGGTGGCTGTTGAATGTATCGGCGATGCCTACCAGAGGGTTGCGGGTGTCATTTCCAATTGCGCCCCAAACCATAACGCCAGGCGACGGACCGGTATGGCGATGCATAATGCAGGCGTCATATAGACTCTCGCCGCGATGCCGCCACACGCGGATCCGACCATCGTGGTGTTGCAAGCAGAAGCGGGATTCATTAGAGAAGACAATGTCGTGCCATTCCGTAGTCCAGGTGCGGCGTTCAACGGCCCACTGCTGCCGCACTCGCCGGTGGTTTAACGTCAATGGTAATCGGAGCAATGGGCGCCGTGCGACAAGTCCCGCTCTTGCAGACGACGTCGAACGGTACGTGCTGACACATGTTGTTGCGCAACACACCCTAATTCCTACGCTAACGTTTGTGATGTTGCGGTGCGAGCCGTCAATGCCCGCCACACAACATGCCGGTCCCCTCGTTCGGTGGTGTGCCGCGGTTGCGGCAATCGCTCACGTCGGTCCGTCCGTCCCTCCTGCACCCACCGAATCCATACTCGCCTCACTGTGGCTGGATGTAATCCCACACGGGTGCCGATGTCTTAGTACGATAAACCGCTGTCACGATAAGCCACTATTCGTCCTCTGTCGAACTCCGAAACGTGCTGGAATGACTGCCGTATTCAGCGACGAGGCATCAGGAAGCGTCCCACGCACAGGTCCGGCAGCACAACACACTTCCGCTACTTACACCCCGCCTTCTGTGCACCCTTCTTATAGTGCTTCTCGGTGGCGTGCCGGGCGCACAGGATTTGCATATGCCCTGCAATGCTAATCGTTTGCATGTCATCTCGCGGGCGACGCATGCTGCGAATTTCAGGCCAATTGGATGTTTCCTTCTTGGTGTTTGTTGCATTTTGGGTGGCCAGCAGTGTATGTTGACGAATAAAGAAATTAATGTCTTACCTTAATTTTCACTCAGTGTGTGTTACATGATTTCTCTTTGCACAGGTTAAAGGTAAGCCACCAACATTAAGCTTATCTTCACGTGTGCAAAGTAAAATTACCCCACTACATATACTGTGTAGTAATCCAGGTAGAACTAATTAAAAAAATAATTCATTTTTCAATGTACAGAATTCACAAAATTCAAGACATACTCCTCGCATTTCACTTATTACATTGGCCCATGTTTCTCTTTGTGCAATTTTGCCTTCATAATAAATTATAAAGCAATAAATCATTTTTGTTGATCGGTAATGAAACAGCAGCTTTGAGAAAAAGTTTTATACCCTTCTATAGTTTATAGTCACTACATTTACAAATGGGTGATCGGATGCCACATGTTGGAGTGTAGTAACCATCTACTATATTTAAAAAAAATGAAATTCCAAAGCACCACACATAGGACTGATCTTTGTGTTTCTGAATGCCGATGTAATTCACAAAATATCCACTTCCTGGCGAAGCAGTGCATAAATTGAGCCTTTTTTTTCATATGGAAGGGATAAATATCTATTCATATGTGCAGAACGAAAAGGGCCTTGTTATGAAAAATTCAGTTGCGAGTAACTGCGATAATCTGAATTGTGAGCAATAAATTTATTTGTTTTGTTTTTTTCATCTAGTACGTTTTGCTCAAATTTCTTCTTGAATTCCGCTTAAACACTAAAATCCTGAAAGTCATCCTCTTTATTCGAATAAATTGAGAAATTATGAACAGCATTAACTCAATTCTAGGCAAATTTCAAAAACTGGTATCATTCTGATAAGTAATCCTCTCACGCTTGGAAAAAAATTACAGTTAGCGTCCTATATCGAATTTTTCCTAAAATTCGGTGCCAAAAGTTCGTTTTTTATGTGACTAATGATATATCTCATGTATGCTGTGTTTTCAAACATCTCTCTTGAATGTAAACAAACGTAACTACACTTTAGCTACAGCAGAAAAACGATATCTCAAACTGAAATCATTGCCCTTTAATACCAACTCACTTGATTAAAGTTCAAATACCAAATAAATCAGAACACACGTTCTCACTTACAAATTAAGATAGAGTTCTTAATTCGGACACACTTAATACCCGAAGCTTATTGCATCAGAAAATGAAAAGACCGTTAAAAACATCGCAAACATTTCACAAAACTAATTGAAATTCTAATATTTACTGCTTTAAATAACCTTTATTCAGTAAAGAGTAGATTAGCTTAATATGTAAACAAATCACATATTTCTAATAATAGCAACAGTTGTTTCTGCAATTCTTATGGTGGCATAAAATGCCATGAACCTTTCGAAAATCATGCGAGAAACGCAGAAATCTAAAATGGGTTTTTAAATTCCTGCATAATTCAAAAGCAGCTAGACAAATTTGATTAAAATATGAGGTAGAATTTATACGCCATATGGCCACGGGACATAGATTAGAGAATGAGTACCGTATAGAAAGTAAGTCAACGTCTGCAAAATTTAAAAAAAAATGTAATTAAGAAACGACGGTTTGGGGTCCGTAGCAGATAACTACAATAAAATCCGGTGGCTTTGTTGCTCAGGGTGTAGTGGTCTGTGAAGTTAGTTACGACAAATGCACAACCGAAAGAGATACGGTTGCCAAGGGCAACAGCTGCTCACGAGGACCAATAACTATACTCGTAGAGTAAAACAACGTTATAAGCGTAAAATATTTTTTATATTACCTACGTAGTTTTCGTTGAACCTGTAGTGCAACTAAGAGGAATCAAAGACCCTCTTAGTTGCTCCGAGGTGGGTTTCTTTCATTTGTAAAACAACTCTAAAGAGATAGCTATCATAACTAATTTTTACTATTGCGAAATCCTTGTTTTGCCTTTTTCCACCCTCGTTAAGAACCAGAACCATAACATCGTTACCAATAATAGTAAAAGATATGAGCAAAGAAAGTACATTCTGTATTCATAAATAAAGATGTTCGTTCTCTTTTTACTTCAGACCAATCGAAGTATACCCTGTCTTTTTTTCAGGGCTTAATAACCCCTACAAGAAACTAAGGCTATAAGGAGTTGCCCTTTCCTAATTTAGGGCCACTGATCCAGTAAAGAGATAAAGAGAACCATCTCCGTTAGGAAAAGGCATCACCTTATCCAGAGCTTGAGCCTATACCCTACTCAGACGATTGATCAGAACACTAAAAACATTTTTCCGTGATTTCTTTCGTGAATCAACGAAGCATATTTCTCACACAACTTTTGCTATGAAATGACCGGGAAAACTCTGAATTTCATGGATTTTTCGTACGCCAGAAAAATTCTGAATTTTCAAAATTTCCTTAATTCCTTTCTAATATTGACGAAAAAATTTCGTTATCACTTCTTCAGTATCCATATGACGACAATTTTCCGGTAATAGGAGAGATTCACGGAAATACTTGGAGGTTTGATTAACTGTTAAATTTCAATATTCTTTCGAGGTATCTGATTTTGAAGTTCTGTAGCGAGATCGCATATTGTGTATAGTATATCGCATGAATTTCGGTTACTGTTGCACAGGATATTTCTTCTCTTGTTCCCCATTCTGTGCACCAGCTATTGGTCCGATCAAAAAGTTCCGAGACTAGGTCGATGTGCAACAAAGTATTAACGTTACTTAGATCTCTCTCAAAGTAGTCTTCTTGGGCAGCGATACACCACTGCCAGCGTTTTTGCCACTGTTGGAACGTTCCCTGGAAGTATTGTTCGCAAATCGCGTCAAGCACCGTCTGCAATTTGCGCAGGATCTTGTCCACGGCTTCAAAACGGCGACCCTTGAGCGTTAGCTTCATCTTCGGGAACAGAAAGAATTCGCGGGGGGGAATCCGGCTAGTAAGGCGGGTGAGGAAGGGTAGTCATGCTGTTGCGGCTGAAAAACTGGCGTGTTGCTAACGCTCTGTGAGCTGCTGCATTGTCATGATGGAGCAGGAAATCGCTTCTGTGCCACATTTCAGGTCGTTTGAGGCGAATATCCTCCCTAAGACGCCGGAGAACATCGCAGTAAAAAAGGGCGGTGACGGTCTGGCCCTGGGGGACGAATTTACGGTGCACAACCTCACGAATGTCCACATTTTCGAGGGTTTTGCTCGTGGACGGTCACAGTGACCTCTCGTCGTCTTCCAGTGCAGTTCTTCCGCTCTGTAAGCGCGTGTGCCACTCAAAACACCTTGCACGACTCATTGCTTCATTGCCATAAGCCTGCCGTAACATTTCATGCGGAGCCGGAGTTTGATTCGGAATTTGATGTTCGCTCGCTGCTCTAGTTTGCAGTCCATACCGAAATCGCAGCTGTGTTCTGCACGTGGTCACCAAATATCGTGTAGCACAGCTACCGATGTTCACAGAACGACGCCACTCGGCACAATGACTCATGATGGTCACTGCCATCAGTTGACGCGCTACGTACCTAGTGTTGGAACTTTTTGATCGCACTACGTATATTGGGTTACGGTAAGAAACCGAGTGCTTATCTTACTGTACAGGTAACCGTACGATGTCTATGTATCAGTCTGTGGAGTCCTAAAGACAAAAGTTATATAGCTATCAAAAGTAAATGGACGATGTCATCGCTCTTTCCACGTTATTTTTTAAACAACGCATAGCGACTGAAAAATTGTATACCGGCACCGCTGGGATCGAACCCCAGAACTCTCGATAACCAGTCGAGTGCGCCCGATTCTACGCAATTTTTCAGTCGCTATGCGTTGTTTAAAAAATAACGTGGAAAGAGCGATGACATCGTCCATTTACATTATCTCCTCGTATTTGATATATATTGGCCCTATCAATAGTAAACTTTATGTTTAGAAGTTTTGGGAAATAATGTTATAAAACACTACGTTGGCCCTTCTCTTAAACATAATTGAAAGTTATTGTCCTTTGAAAAAACATCTCAAACTCCAAATCATTCTGTAGATACGAAAAATATTTTGTAATAAGACCTCCTACAGAAAAAATAAAGTTATTACAAACGCATTCAAAAATTAATAAACTCCGAGAGAAATTAAAATGACCAAATCAGTCACATTAATGGGGAGAAAAATAATCATTGCCCAATTAGTTTTCTTTTGAACGTGAGTCTGATTCATGTTACTTTCTGGCTCAGTGGTTAAGACACGCGCCTTTAATCCAAACGACTGGGATCGATCACTGGCGCAAAAAGATTCTCTCGCGTAAGGTTCAGCGTGTTGGATTTTGCAAAATTTCTGTCTAAATACGGGAAAACTTGAAATGTACTTTTCTGTGATAAATGGAAGTACTTACTACGGAAAATCTGTGAAAATAGGGAAGTTAAAAAAAAACGGACACTTTTAAGAACGGAAATTCCGTTAGAAGACGGACCTTGCCGACAACTTTGCTGCATGTTATTTTCAGAAATGTTCCGTGATTTCACACCTTATTTTTTAAGGTGAAGTCAGAGCCTCTAACTGCTCGACCGTACGGTGGTAAGCAGTCTTTATAATGGTAGTTGACGTAAACCAATATATTAAATACCAGGCACGAAGAACTCGTCCGTGCTCAGAAAAGAACCACAAAGTACTATACAGTATTTATATAAGCAAGTTTCCGTTTCTCTTTAGGAGTGGATGAACATGCATTCCAGGGGCGAGTTGGGGAGATCAGACTAGACTATTTTAGTCTTAAATAATAACACAAGGAACTTTACGACAACTATACTTAAAACAGTATAACTATACTAGTAATCCGAATTTATTGGTGTAGAACAGAAATCAGAGTTTCCAATCTTTCGCACATCAACCAGATGGCTTTTTCAAGGAATTTTCAAGTCACAGCGTTCAAATTGTTGAAGAGTTTTATTATCCAGTTTGCTGTCAACCCTCCTTGAAAAAGCAATCTGGTTGATGTGCGAAAGCTTGGAAGCTTTTATTTCTATTCTACCCCACGGAATTCGGATTACTATAGTTATATTAGTTTAAACAAATAAGTTTTAAAGCGTGTTAAGACAACGCAACATGTAGTTTGAAAGAAAACGACAATACCTTTACGAATCAAAATATGCGCCGTCATTATCTATCACCTTCCGCCATCGGTCGGGCAGCTGATGGGTTTCAGCCATGAAGAATACTTCGTCGTGTGACGCGATGAAGTCATCAACCCATTTTTGCATTTCGTCACATGTCCAGAACCGTACAGCAGACAAACCATGTTGCATCGATCGGAACAAATGATAGTCTGAATGGGGCTAGGTCGGGACTATAGGCCGGGTGCTCCAAAACTTCTCAGCCAAGCGTCAATAATGTTTCCTTGACCGATACCGCGACATGCTGCCTAGTGTTATTATGCAGTAATTTCACGGGACGCAATCCTTTGCCTGTGAATGGACGTTTCCGATAGATTTCCTGGTTCAATCGCAGCAATTGTTGCTTGTATCGATCAGCAGTAACAGTTTGACCCTGTTCTGATAGTTCATAATAGAGCTCACTCTTCATATCCTACCAGATGCACAGCAGAACTTTCTTGGAATGAATATTGCGTTTGGTGTCGAAGACGTTGCTTCACAGGGATCTGCTAGTGTTTTTTTTGTGTTTGGGATTGTCGTACCATATCCACTTTTATCACCCGTAACGATTTTCCACAAGAAATATTTTGTTTGTTCAACAGATTCAAACTCTTCATGACACACTCATCCTTGTTCCTCTGGCTCAGGTCATGTGTCACGCATTTTGTTTCTTTCTGAATCTTTCCCATTGCGCGTAAACGATTGATAATGGTTTGTTGAATTACCCCCAGTTGTTCAGCTAGTTCTTTTTGCGTTTGAGACGAATCTTCATCGAGCAATGCTTACAGTTCCTCGTGTGCAACCTTCTGCGGGGCGCCGCTACGTTCTCGATTGCTAACATCAAAATCACCAGCTTTAAACCATCTAAACCAAAACTCACACTTGCTTTTCGATACAGTATTCTCCCCCAGAACAGATCGATGCCCATGCTTTTGCAGCACTTTATCCTTGATGAAATTCGTAACGAATGCAGTGTCGAATAAATGCAGTAACGCTTGTCATCTTTCACCTACCGATGTGCAAGTGCGTTTGACTGTTGAGCAAACTTCTGTGTCACATTTTATACTCTGGACCAGTTACGGTCACATGACAACAACGCGGGGGAATGTCGGAAATGTAAATTAGCGGTATACGTCACACAAAAAATGCTTTAAAACTTATTTGTACACCTAATACTATGTTAAGTATTTTAATTTTGCTGACCACTATAAAAACGCACGTACCTACAAGGGAACACCTCATTAATTCTCTCATGCAAAAAACAAAAAACTACAAATATTCAAAACACGTAGTACAACTACGTATATTAATGATTCGAATTTCTTGGCGTAGAATAAAAATCTAAGTTTCCAAGCTTTTGCACATCAACCAGATGACTTTTTCAAGAAAGCTAGACAACCTTTCTTGGAAACTTTTATTTCTATTATACGTCAAGAAATTTGGATCATTAGTATAGTTATACTGTTTTGAATATAATTGGTGTACAGTTCCTATTTATTAACTACGAGTATGTTACAATCTAGATGAAAGGGAGCTGTTGAAATACGCATTGTAAATTCACTAATGATTGAATGTATCATCCAACCAAGCTCAAAACGCGTTATTATACCAGCTAATTATTTTGTTTTTTTTAATTTGGCTTAGACAAAAAAATCACAGCCCTTTTGAAGACCCAATTTCGAACTAAATCGCCATAAAGATGATTCTGGTCAACTACTGCGCAGTACTGTTGGTATCTCCTCCTTGAGTAGAGGAATTAGTTCTACCTGTTAATTTGTCCGTGAATAAGCACTGGCAAATAAATCACTGTTTCTTGTGGGACATAAATGTCAGAATATCTCCGGGAAAGAATCGCTTTGTGTTAGCCTGTGGATAAGGTGGTGAGAATGATAGGCCATCACAATGGGTACTGGTGTCTCTTTCAACATTACAGTATTGCCAATTCTAAAAAACTGATGGAAAATATACATCATTTAACAAAAGGATATCCTTTACTATGGAAGAACATTTTTGCGCTCATTTTCTTCTTAATAACGACAGTTTTCCCGACAGGCGTAAATTGTTTTTTTTTTTTTTTTTTTGTTTTTTTGTTTTTTTTTTCCGTCCATATCAGTGCTTGTGTAAAAATTCCCGTTGATGTAAAAAACTCCTTTTGTTTTTGACATCTTCTACTATGGAGAACAGTTATGGATTTTTTCGTGTCGCTCTTTTTGCCCGCTAGAGGGCGTGTATTGCTGCTTCTACTTGTAAATGTCTCCATAGAAATTCAGTTAGAAAAATTCTTTGAGTAACCGGTCGCTTTCATCATGAAAAACATCGCGAACGATGTGTCTTTAATAAAGTGTAGTTCTTCTGTTAGGAATGCAAATACATTTTTCTTAGATTTAATCCTTTCCTAAACAGCTGCTTTGAAAAAAAAATTTTATATCGGAAATTATTTAAAATATGTGCTCAATACACGCGAGTATAACGTACAAGTTTGTCCGCTCCGAGCATCTAATCCGAGTCCCCTCACTCCGGAGTAAGTGGCTCTACAAACTGAGCTACGCGGACATGCGCTTTCACTGCTATCTGTCTTTATCTCATGTGCGTCCTGCGGTGCAGGCACGTCACACGAGAAATCGCTTTTTTTCTCTCTCTCCCATATTGGTCATCATTTTTTGGAGTTCCTCAGTAAGCGAGTCTCACTCACTCTTCAATATGTGATGAGCTCCCTAATGATTATTGGTCATCAGATTCTTTGGAATTACACAGCAAGCGAGTCTCACTCACTCTTCAATAAGCGATGCGCTCGCTAATGATTATATTGGTCATCAGATTCTTTGGAATTACACAGTAAGCGAGTCTCACTCACTCTTCAATAAGCGATGCGCTCGCTAATGATTATATTGGTCATCAGATTCTTTGGAATTACACAGTAAGCGAGTCTCACTCATTCTTCAATGAGCGTTGCGCTCCCTAATGATTATATTGGTCATCAGATTCTTTGGAATTTCACAGTAAGCGAGTCTCACTCACTCTTCAATAAGCGATGCGCTCCCTAATGATTATATTGGTCATCAGATTCTTTGGAATTACACAGTAAGCGAGTCTCACTTACTCTTCAATAAGCGATGCGCTCCCTAATGATTATTGGTCATCATATTCTTTGGGATTTCACAGTAAGCGAGTCACTCACTGTTCAATAAGTGATGCGCTCCCTGATGATTATAAAGCAAAGATACACGTGTGTGATATGACCAGTGTCGGTCTGCGGAAAGAGGACAATATAAATGAATAATCCATGTCTCATATAAGCAGGTTTCCAATCATGCCCCCGCTTCTTTTATGAGTAGGAAGCGCCCTAAATCAGTAGTCCATCTTTGAAACCGTATATTGGGTTGTTCAGTAAATCATCAGAATTTTGTAACAAGCATGCACCCGAATTTTTATGGCGCTCCTGAATATCTAGCAATTGCTCGAAAAGTTATTTCAGTCAGGTATCCTGAACCACATTTTTACAATCGGATTATATTTCCCAACGTACACCGAAAATATATTTCTGCAGATGTAGATAAGGATTTCCATGGGGTTTTCAACTGCATTGATCTTTTTTATTTTTTACTTTAATCAATAATTTTTGTAAATAAATTTTCTTTCTTTTTATTCCTGACCTACAACTCAGTTAATAAATCTTCTAAGGTGCGTCGCATAAATATAGAGACAGTCGACTTTGTGCCGTGAACGCAATGCGAATATAGGTAGGAAGCTGAAGTGGTACCTAATTAGACATAACCCTACAACAAACGTTTCGATCCGTCGAAATGACCGGATTGTGTGAAAAGAACAACACAAAGCGAAATAGTGTAATTTTAGGTGTCTCTTAAATATAAAGACAACTATGTAAAGTAGCCACATGCAAATGAGATGTACAAATTAGCATGTTGTACGCACACGCATGGGCCGTAATTCGGTCCAGCCTACAAAAAACAGCGGACCTGCCATCAGACATTCATTTGCCGAAATGCCACACAACAGTCAACTTTCTGATGAGGAGGTGCAGAAGATTTGGAGACTGGGAGCAAATGGATTGCCTGTAGCGAAAATTTGTTAAGCCATGGGGAGGAGTAGGGCAGTCATTTATAAGGCTTTATCGAAACGCGGTGCGTTAACTGCCAGAAAACGACCTGGAAGGCCTCGAATAACAACCAAACAAGATGATCGTGCCATCATGAGTTTAGTTTCATCCCAAAGGTTATCACTACGTCAAATTTCTCAGACTGTTGGTGTCACCGTCTTAAAGGACACAGTACATCGACGAATCAAGGAAATTCGCAACATTGTGCTCTGTAAAATGCACCGCCTGCCACACTTCACACGGTACCACAAGGTAGCTAGGTTGTTATAGGCAAGCAGCCACACGCACTGGACAGACGAGTGGATCACAACTATTTTCTCCGATGAGAAAAATTTCAACCTGGACGGCCCTGACGGTTGGAACTGCTATTGACATGATTTACGACGCGAGCCACGCACCTTCTTCAGCAGACAGAAAGGAGGGGGATCTGTGATGATCTGGGGAGCTTTTGCGTTCAATGGAACAACGGATATCGCTTTCCTGCAAGGCAGGCGAAACTCCGAAACGTATCAGGACATACTCAGCAGCCACCTTCTACCGTTTGCCGAAACTCTAGCGGGTGTTTATATCTGTTCCAGCAAGACAATGCCTCTATCCATCGGTCTGCATCAACGAAAAGCTGGTTTAACACTCATCATGTGACCGTAATGGATTGACCAGCACTCAGTCCAGATCTGTACCCTATCGAGAACCTCTGAGGTATCCTAGCTCGTGATGTGTATGCGAATGGACGGCAGTTCTCAAGTGTGGTGGCACTGAAAGAGCATATTTAACGAAGCTGGTATGCACTACGTCCAGAACACTTACATCGCTTGGTGGACAGCATGCCCAATCGGGTTTTCAGTGTTATTCGGAACAACGGCTCCACTATTCGTACCGGAGGTGCTCATAACTAGTAAGTCTTTATATTTTTGAGACACTATTGTGCAGCTGCGTGTCTTATGCTATTTTTGCTATAAATATGAGGTGTACATTTCAGCTCGTTGTTGTTTATTTTTTATTCGAGAATTTGTTTCGTCTCTATATTTATGCGACGCACTATACCAATGTTGTTCGTGAATCACTTTCTCGCGCAAATGAAAAGTGTCATTATTTATGTTATCTGTTTTCTTTCCAGTGATGTCAGAGTTTTCTTGCCCCAGAGGATCAGGATATTTCCCTGATCCCGTGCAGTGTGATCGATACTTTGAATGCCGGGACGGAATAGCCAATCCTAAGCTCTGTAAAGATGGCATGGTCTTCATTGGAAACAATCCTTTGTACGAAAGGTGCGACTTCCCTTTCAATGTCAAGTGTGGAGACAGAACTCAGCTTCGTAAGTAGTGTTCTATGCATTTTTCTGCGTAAAGCTATGTAATATTTACATGCCCTGATATGGATTTCCTTTCTATTTTAGCCATTTTCGATGTAACGTTGCCACTAATATTTAATTTTAGAAATAATATATCTTAAGCTGTTGGCATTCATCAGTTAACGAAGCCGCTCCTCTCATGAAGCAGTGGAATATGATTTTAAGATGATTTGCTCGTACAATTATTGAAAACAGTTCTGAGTTACAAGTGCATTTTATCAAAACGAAACAAGTTGATGAGCAAGGAGACTACTTCTCAAGATGAAATATACTTTCGTATCAAGAAAAGTTGAATAGTCTTTAGCGCAGTGTATCTACTGGTGTCCAAAATTTAAGCATATTCAATAAAAAGTTGTAAAAATACAAGTTTGTTCGCGACGAGCATCGAATCCATGTCTCCTAAATCCGGAGTAACTTGCTCACCCAAGTGAGCTACGCGGACAGAATGCCACGCTGCAGATTTGTCCTCTTGACACATGTTTTCACCTCTGTAGTACGCCACAAAGTCTTAAATTACAAAAACGAAGAGGCAAAATGAAATAGGCTCTTTATTACACATAGATATCTTAGTGAGGAACTAAATGCGCAGTACAAATCACATAAAAATATTAACCAGGAAAACGTACCGATAACCCTATTGGTAAAAACTGCAGGCATTTTTTGGAGGCGTTTCTGATTTTGTACAACGGTCCAGTAAGGCGTATGGTGACCTCTTACAGCGATGCAATTGTCACACCGATGTCTCGTGTTGTTCACAAGAGAAATAAGACTCTCTGGCAGCAAATCCCACTCCCGAACAAGAGCAGATCGGAATTGCTCGAGAGTTCTAGCAGGAGGTGGACCACCTGCAATGCGTCCCCCAATGCATTCCACACATGCTCTATTGGGTTAAGCTCTGGAAAACGCCCTGGCCATGGCATAGGATAGATATCTTCACTTTCCATATAATCATCGACAATAGCAGCTTTAAGAGGTCTCGCGTTATCGTCCATGAACAGAAAATCTGGAACAACAGCACCCCGACAAAGCCTCACGTACGGATCAAGGATTTCGTCTCTGTATTTCGGACCAGTTAAAATTCAAACCGAATAGGCTTGGAGCTGTGTGCTCCCGTTAGACATAATGCCAGTCCAGAAAAGCACGCCACCACCTCTGTAATGGTGAGTTCCTCGGATTTTTGTGGAGTGAATAACGGGTTCCAGGTCCTTTCCAGATGAGAACTTGACGACTGTCACTTTCGAGACTGAACCTGGATTCATCGGAGAAAAGGACATTGACTCATTGATTTTCATTCTAGTCTTGATGTTGTCTGCACCACAGTGCTCTGGCATTTCTTGCTGACGAAATGTGTGGGGTGTTCAAATTGCAGGTCTTCTCGTGTACATTCCTTGTTCGCTGAGCCGTCTGTATAGTGTTTGTCTTGAAACAGCTGGTCCACTAGCAGCAGACAGCTCTAAAGCAAGCGCGGTCGCTGACATCGACCTGTTACGTCTCGCTGTTAGTGCCACATACCTATCATCCTTTGCCGTTGTATAATCCGTGGACGATCTGCAACAGGTTGATCATTAACATCTCGGGTGTCCTGATGCCTTCTCCAAAGTCTGAATACAATGGATTGATTAACCCCGCTGGTTCTGGCGACATTTACTCTGCGTCTGGCCGGATTCCAGCATTCCGATAATTCAACCACGTTTAAACATATCCATTTACTGTCTGTCTGACACACTGTTTAATAAATAATAATTTTTACCACTAGCAGGATACGATGACGACAAGAAATGTCCCTTTTCGTATTTTTGCAGCTCTTTCTCAACTCCAGAAATGTGTTGCTTCGACTTTTATACCAAATATCGTTCATCACATGGTATTGCGTCATGACTTCCATATTTGCATATTCTCACGTCCTTTGAACTTTATTACAATCCTTCTTCCTTTCATTTTTTTTAAATGACTCTTTATAACAATGCCTAACTTTTAGGCACCAGTGTAGTTCGCGAAATTTTTGTGAGAGACAATATTTTCAATCTCTGTAATGACTCTTCTTCTGTGTTCACAGAAAATTTCAGGTTCGTAACTATTTTCTTTTCCTTCACAGAGAGCGTTGATATGAGGAAGGTGAATGAAAATGCCGCCTGTTGAGAGAATGAAGCGCCGTGCAGTCATTGCGTACCTCCATTCAAAGCGAATATCTTTGAAAGAAATTCATAAGAATATGCAGCAAACATGCAAAACTGTAATGCAGAATACACTCTACTGTGGGATTTCTGTTGCAGTGTCGATACCGGGAAATATGAACCACTTTCACGACCTGATCGTACAAGATTGCAGAATAACATTCAAGCCCATTGAGACAATATTCAACATTTTTCATGAGCGAGCTTACGATGTTACGGTGAATGTTTTAGCAACGGAGGTTTCTCCAAGGTGGGTTCCTTTAGCACACTGAATGCAGATCAGAAGCGGAAAAGAGTATTGCTAAGTGTTGTAATCAGACTGAGCAGCATTTTTAAGCAAAGCTGTTTTGCGAGGATTATATGTGACTGTGGACAAGACATGCGTGCACAACTTCAACTCTGAAATAAAAGAACAATCGAAACGCAGGAAGCATCCTTCTTCTTCCTCTCCTAAAACGTTTCGAGTGCAGAAATCGGTTGGGAAAATCACAGCACCCGTCTTCTGGGATAGAGAAGGAGTGATCATGGCTGAATTCCTACAACTAGGTGCCATTATCAATGCAGATTATTCTAACCTGATGAAACTGTTCCGCGAGGAATGGAAATCCAGGAGGTGTAAGAAATTGCCCGAAGGAGTCATCAAAGCGATACACCAGCGCACATTGCATTTGTGGGTCAGGCAACACTGCGTGATTGTGGGGTTACGCTCTTACGTCACCCATACTACTCACCAGATTTGACACCATCAAACTGTTTCCTATTTTCAAATCTCAAAAAGGACTTGAAATGGAGGAAATTCAACTTTGACACTACTGGGATGGATGCAATGAACAAAATGGTTTGAATTAAAATTCTGAATTTTATTGAAGTCGGATACGAAAGCTGGGGATCTTCCGAGAAAGTTGTGTTGCACTATGTTGAAAAATAAATGAGTTTTTACGCTTTCCAACCGTAGGTTGAAGAAGCGTATATGCTCCAGCTTTGACCGTCTTTCCGCACGATAACTCGCGTAAAAATGGTTCTGTTTCGATGAAATTTTAGTATGTGGTAGGGGACCATCTGGGGACGAATTTTATTGAAAATGTGCGAAATGGGGTCAAAGTTCAGAGAACATAGGAGCGGGATCCATTCCATTGCCCCTATGCGTCATAACTTACGAAAAAATGCTTCGATTGCGACAGAACTTTATCATGTTGTTGCAGAGGTACACTGAAACCGGTTCTGTTGAATATCATCGAAATGGAGTCAAACGTCAGGACACAGGAGCGAGATTTATTCCACAGCTATTATCCTCATAACTTGACTAAAGAATGCTTCGATTGCGACAAAACGTTAGTATGTTGTTCCGGAGGTATACTGAACCGGTTTTATGGAATATCATCTAAATGGGATCAAAGGTCAGGACACAGGTGTGAGATTTATTCCACAGCCATTATCCTCATAACCTGAGTAATGATTTCTGGTATGTTGGAAAGCGTATCATAATCAATGCATTGCATGATTTTACTAACTTGTTTACAACATTCCAACATTCCTTTTATGTAAGGCTAGACACTTCTCAACCCAACCCTTCTTGCATCACCTGTTTCCAGGTCGGTAATGTTTTTTGGTATTGGAGGCAATCGATTCTGAAGGAATTTACTGAATTTCGTCCATTTTGTTAATTTTATGTATATCTTGCATTGGTTACTCTGGAAAATAGATTTTGCAGCCACAGGAGAAGGGTTTTATTTTGAAATTCCACTCATCTCTAATATCGGGACGCTACAACGCTTACGCACAGCCAGGAAAGGCAGATGAAAACACAGGACTGATCAACTATTCTACCAATTGTCATCACTCCCCAGCATAATTTTTTAGAATCCGGCCAGATTATCTGAGCATATGTAAAAAAAAAAAAAAAAAGGCAAATTTCGTGCTAACTATAATGCAATGACCTAAAAATCATCCGTCTTATGCACGATCCAACAAACTTGTCAAACATTCAAACAGTCGTGACTCCAAGCCTGCGTTACACTTTAATCACAATGTTTAAAATGACACGTTAAAAACTTTAAAAACTTTTTAATGTGTGAATACCTTCCGGACCGATTCCTGGTCCGGAGGGCATTCACACATTCATCAAGTAGGCTACTACGGAGACTAGAAATAAAAAAGATTATAAACATAGCCTGTAATTTTGGTTATAGTGCTCGTACAGTGTTTGCCTTAATTCGAAAATTTCAACAATTAACAAGTACTGAACGAGAGACACACCCTAAGAAATATGTAAGATCATTGGACTTTCACCCTCACTGTACTAATATACTGAAAACAGCATGTAAAAAACATGGATTGAGCTTTGGGACAAAAACATATAATACATTCTCTCAAATTAGGACAGATCGCGACCAAGTACATCATGATCAAAAGCATGGAGTATATGATATTCCTTTAAGATCTTTAACTCCAGACCAAAACGATAAACTTTATATAGGCTCTAGAATGCGTACGGTTCATATAAGAAGGACTGAACATATGTACGATGTGCGAAAGAAATCACAATCTACAGCATATTCACGTCTTGTGTTCAATGGAACCCATCAACCCGAATGGACAAACATAAAACTGCTCGCGACATCCTAAAAATGAGACTATGACTTTGATGGTTGAGGCAATGCACATTTATACACTGAAGTGCCAGAAAAACTGGTACACCAGTCTAATACTTGGTAAGTCCCCCACGGGAGCGCAGGACTGTAGAAATACGACGGAGCATGGACTCCACTAGCTTCTGGAAATATGCTGTAAGCAATGCACACCATACTTCCTGCAGAGCGTTCCACAATTCGGGTGTGTTCCGAGGTCTCGGATTCCTGTGTTCGATAGCACTTTGCATGACATCCCAAATGTGTTCTATCACGTTCAGATCTGGGAACTTGGGTGGGAATGGCAACACCCCAAACTCAGATGAATACTCCTCTAACCATAATGTGGCGTCCCGACACTTGTGTGGTGGTGCATTGTCCTGTTGGAACAGGCCCAACCCATCAGCATGAATGCAGGACATTAACGGGTGTACCTCGTCAGAAAGGATGCGCACATAGTGTGGGCCGGTCACAGACGTTTGTAGACAGACCAGGAGTCCCAGTGAAGTCCAGCTAAATACACCCCATACCATTACGGACCCCCCACCAGCCGGTACAGTTCCCTGTTGACAGGCGGGATCCATGGCTTCATGGGGTTTGCGCCACACACGAATCCTTCCATCTGCCCGAAACAGTTGGAAACGCAACTCGTCAGACAAGGCTACTTGTTTCCAGACATCAAGTGTCCAGTGGTGGTGTTGCCGTGCCCAAGCGAGGCGCATATCTCTGTGTCGTGCACCCATCAATGCGGACTCGAGTTGGGCGTCGGCTTCCAAAGCCCATATCGTGCAGGGTACATTGCACAGTCCGGACGCTGATGCTTGTTGAGGCTCCAGCATTGAATTCCGATGATACCTACCTGCGAGAATGTTGCACGCCTATCGCGTGAAACGATTCTTGACAGCCGACGATGGTCATGTTCACCCAATTTCTTTTTACGGCCACACTGGTATCGTAGGTTGGAGGTTTAGCCGGAATTCTTGTAGTCACGGTACACCCTTGCAATGGTCGTCCGTGAAAATCCGAACTTCGTTTCTACTTCCGAAATACTATGGCCCATCTCACGAGCGCCAACTATGACACCGCGTTGAAAATCACTTAAATCGTTATTACTTGTCATGCTCATGCCGAAAACAGCTCTGACAGCTGGCAAGGATGTCTATCGCTTTATATACGCACTGGCGGACGCAACTGAGTTCGCGCATAGGTGACGTTGCTATGCATTTTGCATAAACTCGTCTGTACCAGTTTTTCTGGCACTTCAGTGTATATTGCATCTTGTATGTTGTAATGATGAAGCACCATGCGAACTTCCTCAACCTTGGTTACCTTTAAACTTAAAAAATTTGTGTCACTGACCTATGTGACTAATTGTATGACACCAATTAATTTATCTTCAACCCCCCCCCCCCCCAACTTAATGCCGAGCGCTAACCTAAAGGAGCCCACCGCAACACATTGGGCATGCGCGGATGTAATGCATGTCTTCATTTTCGAAGTAAGTTATATAACTTATTGAGTGTTTGCTAAACGCCGCATGTGTTCATTCCTGATGATGAAGGCACAGTGCCTTCTTCATTCCTGATGATCTCGGCACAGTGCCTTCTTCATTCCTGATGATCTCGAATTTTAATGTCATCTTTTTTAAAGTTTTTAACCTGTCATTTTAAACATTGTGATTAAAGTGTAACGTAGGCTTTTTTTTTTTTTTGATTGGAGGTTTAACGACCACCGTGAGCAACTCAATGGGCTTTAAGCAGTCACCCGTCCCTAATTTAGGGTCACTGGTTCCAGGAAAGGGAGAGAGCCAGTGCCGTAAGACAAACACAACATCCATGCCTGACGGGATTCGAACCCGGACCCCTTACGGACGAATGATCAGAGGCCAGCGCCTTAGACCACTGCGCCATCGGGGTGGCAACGTAGGCTTGAAGTCACGACTGTTTGAATGTTTGACAAGTTTGTTGGATCGTGCATAAGACAGAGGATTTTCAGATCATTTCGTCGAGATTAACCGAGGCTGGCGGGAAATGCGGGAGAGATAAAATAGCGTTGCGTGGCTTTACAGAAGCGTCGCAGCATATCGATATTGGGAATGAGTGTTCGCGTAAAACAAAATGATTTTCCAGTGTTCACAAAATTGAGTTCCACGGGGAAAAAATAACAAATTTCACCAATCCATTGAAAATCTGAAACTGCCGAAAAGAACGAAATTCAACAGCTAATTTCTTCAAAATCGATTGCGTTCAACTTCTTCAAAAATACAGTTTTATCACCACTAATATTCATTCGTTCACGAAAAAAATCTCTAACTCGTAATCTGTATCGCTACTGACGAATTTGGCGATTCACAGCGCAACTCTTGTACATACACGTACCTGTAGGTCACATCATTATGGCCACCAGTGTCTCCACGAGTTGATGCGTTCCTCAACACGGAGTGATATCACCGATCAGCGAGAAAGGGCGCATCAGTTCGCCCATACGGAAATCTTGCAATGGAGGAGAGGAAGGACTTGTCCCAGTTTGAACGGCGAATGCTTATCGGCGCGACGAAGACGAGAGTCACCATGTCAGCCAAACTTAGGCATTGCTGGCTGTTCGAAGGCTGCCGCAGTGAAGGTGTGGGAGTAATGGTCCAAAACGAGACAGCTACTACGAGAGACTACCTGGGAACCATGTTTACTTCATAATGTTGTGCCTCCACCCAGAGGGGAATGGGTTCTTCCAGAACGATAATGCATCGAGTCATCGGGTCCGCCCCTTGCAGGAATGGTTCGACTCACACAGTGCTGGTATGAGGCATCTTGAATGGCCACCAAAATTGCTTAATTTCAACGCAATTGAATATCTGCGAGATGTTGGGGAACGCCAGATGAGATAGTTGGAGACATCAGCCAGCTCCATACCAGAACTGTGGGCCTCAACACACACAGCTCGGTTGCAGATCCCCATACAACTCCACAGACACCTCGTGGAGTCGATGTCACGCCGGATATATAATAAATGAATTAATTGTTGCGTTTAGAACAGCATTATTAGACAAACTGGTTAAAAAAAGTTATCTGTTACCCATTCCTGAACACAGATCAGTTTACTCTATTTTTTCAGATCTTGTTTAGAGGACCTTAACTTCGTTCTAATTCTAGAATTGTATGCGAATGCACGATGTTTAGTAAACTTACAGCTTAGAGAAATTTACGGTGAACCCAGAGTTTACAAATTCCAATTTGCTTTTCACTTTTTACTTGTCCAAATTTAAGGAAGATCCTGCAATGCTTGGTTGGTGAGATGATCTTTAAATCTTTAAATGCTTTTTGATTATGCTATTTCCATTTTTTCAGCTGAATTTTTCCCACTTAAATCAAATACTGATCTTCAAAATGACAAAACTGTGCCAATTTTCTTTCAGAGGAAGCAGTTTCCAGCACCAACTGCCCGAGAAGAAATGGTATATTTCCGCACAGCGACACGACTAATTGCAAAACCTTCTATCAGTGCGTTGATGGAGTAGCTTCGAAGATGAGCTGCCAGACAGGCCTTGCCTTCAATTCCAAGTCCGGCACTTGCCAGTGGAAATATCTGGTGCCGCAATGTCAAGGTAATTAATACCCACAGCTGAACCACCTTCTTCAATTTATTACCCTTTATTTAATCTTTGCTCAATCCTTCCAGTGAAAACGAGTATGGAATAAGAGTCAGCGAAACCACTCTTTCTTTTTATTTCGTACAAAACGCCCGGAGGTCAGAACTCGTTGCTCAAAGTTTTGTGTGTGGATGTGTAAACTGAAAGGACAAATTATTACGTTCACCCCAGTGATAATACTCAAAGCAGCAGGACAGCAGCAAATCGCGGTGTGCATGACAACCGGTTGGGGCTATAAATAGAGTGGGTCGCTAAGCACAGGAATGCATTCCGTCAAGTGCCAGCATGGATCGAGGACGAGACTTGAGTGAGTTTGATCGAGGTCAAGTCGTGGGATCCAGGAAACCCGGATGTTCAATCAGCGCAACGGCGAAACTGTTAGGAATTCCGCGACAAACCGTATCAAGTGTGTACCAGGATTACGTGAAATCCGGCGAAACCGCTAATAGTCGAATGAAATGTGGCCGCAAAAGTGCATTGGGTGATCGAGGGTGCCGACGATTGGCCCGTATCGTACAGATGAATCGGAAGGCTTGTTTGCAGTAAATCACGTCACAATTTAATGAAAGAGTATCCACAAGCCTATGCTTAAACACAATCCGTCGACACATGGCACAACTCGGCTGGGGCAGTCGACGACCACATCGTGTCCCGATGTTAATGGCACAGCATCGCATGATTCGGCTGCAGTTTGCGAAGGCCCGTCGAAACTGGAACATGGATGATTTGAAACGCGTCATATGGTCTGACGATTCCCGTTTCATACTGTATCACGCAGATGGCAGGCATAGTATGTGGCATAAACCACACGAAGCTATGGACAATGCATGCCGAGTTGGGGTACTATAGCCCGGTGAAGGTGGTGTAACTGTTTGGGCAGCTTTCACGTGATCCGGCCTGGGTTCCTTTGTACCTCTTGAGTCTCCCATCACTGGTTCCAGCCATGTGCAGCTCCTGCACGACCATCTTCCACCTTTCATTCGTGCCTCCGACCGAAGTTCCGATCTTTCAACAGGAGAAGTTCCACCCCATTGCTCCCGACTAGCGATCAACTGGCTCCAGGAGCATAGCAGGGAGCTTACCACACTCACATGCACCCTCGCTCACCAGACATCAACACCATACATAATCTATGGGACATATTGGAACGAGATGTTCGTGATCAACCATCCCCACCTACATCTCTGCTTGCTCTACGCCAAGCACTCTTAGATTGTTGGTCAGCAAAACCTGAGCTTGTATTTCGGAACCTCATTGCATCCGTACCACGACGTTTGGATGCTGTCCTGCATGCAAAATGTGGTGCCACACGCCATTAGATGGGTGTACGTAATAACTTGTCCTTTCAGTGTATTTAGGAGCTATGAAGAAAAGTAGGGTCAAACGTGGTTAAGATGCGCCATTGCAGTAGCTGTGTACCCCATACATCCGTTATTATGAGGGAAGTTTGAAAAGTAATGAGTTCGATAACACTGCATATCTTTGATAGCTCTGATTCAGACGTCGCATGCATTGCAATGTTTGATCAAGTTTCTTTTGCTGCTACTGGAAACGTATTTTTTTAGTTAGCATGTGTGAGATTGTATGATCCTTTAGGAAGCCTGTTTTGCAATGGTGAGTTGAACAATATTTCATAAATTTTAACCCAGTGATGCGTGATAAAATTGTGTGTGTGTGTGTGTGTGTGTGTGTGTGTGTGTGTGTGTGTGTGTGTGAAGCTCTGAAAAAGAGGTTCGCGCAGACGTAAGAGATTTATATGGAACAGAAATAATGAGCAGATGGTATTAGCAAGTGCAACAGTTCTCTATTACTGACCTGACACGGAAATAAGAAGAGCCACAGCCTTTATTTTATGAAGTGACCTATTGCGGTTTTGGGGGAAATTGGTGGCATGTAAAGAGGGTCACTTGGAAAAAGAAACAGTGTCCATGCCTCAGAAAGTCGTCAAATTCAGACTGTACAGCGAATACTCTCAAGACTTCCTCGTAAATTCTGGGTTTTACTTACACTGGTGTCCAAAGGTTAAGTATAGTTGGTAAAGCATACAAAGTAAAGGGTTACAACCGATAGAACAACGGACATTGGTTTGTAGCTTAGTCACACACACCTAAACCAATCGCAGTGCACGATCACATAACATCCTCTGACGTTTGATATGCAAATATCTCGCAGTTCCAAAAAACAGCTTACCCTAACCTGAGTGTCTTTCTTGCAATTTTCTTGCAATCCCCGTGAGAAGAGTTTTTGACAATGGTGATCAGGAACGTAATGTGGAACAAAGTCGTCAGGTTGACCATTTTTGCAGGGTAGAATAAAAAGAAAGCTCGAATCAGGACAGTCACAGATTCCGGTCTCCAGAGTACTGAATGTTCCTCAAAGTGTCATCTCCAGGCTTTGGAGTAGATTCCAAGACACAGCAGAGGTTAAAACGCCAATCAGTCCCGGCAGCAGGACTGGTATCTTGCATTAACTGCACGACGTCATAGGACGATGTCTTCCAGGAAACTTTCTGCAGAGCTTGCGACCGCCTCGGGACCAGGAGTTTCAAGACAAACTGTTTACAGGAGGCTCAAGGCAACTGGTATCTATGCCAGAAGCCCAGTAGTTTGTGTCCTGCTCACTCTTCCGAACAGGAGGACCCGTTTAAACTGGAATCGGGAACATCTAAACTTGACACTGAATCAGTGGAGCAATGTGCTCTTCACTGATGAGTCCAGATTCAGTTTAAAGACTCTCGTCGAACCACTCTCTTGATAGAACGGGAAACCCGTTGCAATTCCAATAACATCAGAGAAAGAGATCAATTTTATGGCGGTGTAGTCATGGCTTGGGTAGGCATCGTGTTGAATTGGCGCACAAAGCTCCACTTCTTCGACAGATGTATCGTTACTGCTCTGAGGAGTGAGACATTTCAGATGTGCCGTGTCTAGAGCTGGTATTCATGGAGGATAATACACGCCCCCACAGAGCTCATCTGGTGAATGTCTTTCTCCAAAATGAAGATATCCAGCACATGGAGTGGCCAGCAAGGTCTCTGGATATGAATCCGATATATAATTCATTAGATGCATTAGGGAGGCGAATGGCGTCCCGTCAGCCTCCACCAAGGACCATTCCTTCGGTGGGAGTGGGACTTGTTGCCCACAGGGCTGTTGGACTAACTGATAAGCAGCATGAGAAGTCGCTGCGAGGCTTGTACGACTGCAAGGGGTCACCACATCCCTAATTAGTCATGGTGCAGCAACATTTTCTGAATTTTATGTACTCAATACGAAAATCACTGTGTTGTTGATTTTTGTAAATTTTCATAAGTAATGCAATAAACTTTGTTTAATATTTTGTATTGTCTGCTGTTGTACTTGCAATATGTTATTACACAAGTATACCCAGTTTCGTGCCTTTCCGACGATTGGTTCTTGAAATATTCACAGGTATATTGATTATGCTTTACTTTTGGATATCAGTGTAGTTTCCTTTCTTTGTATCGACATTTACCGACCACCATGAGCAATTCTAAGGGATATAAACAGTCTCTCGTCGGCCGCCCCGGTGGCGCAGTGGTCTAAGGCGTTGGCCTCTGATCATTCGTCCGTAAGGGGTCCGGGTTCGAATCCCGTGAGGCATGGATGTTGTGTTTGTCTTACGGCACTGGCTCTCTCCCTTCCCTGGAACTAGTGACCCTAAATTAGGGACGGGCGACTGCTTATAGCCCATTGAGTTGCTCACGGTGGTCGTTAAACCTCCAATCCAAAAAATCCATCCAGTCTCTCGTCGCTAACCTGGGACCACTGGTTCCAGGGAAGGGCAGAGCCAGCGCCGTTAGATACTCATCATCAAGACTCTAATCTTGCCCAGTTCAGGACTAGGTAGAAACTTACGCTGCTGGCAACCCGGACACCGGAGGGTCGTGTTTTCCTTCCATAAAGTTCGTTAACAGGCTTCTCAGGTACTAAGTGTTTTGTGGTGGGTGTTTGTTTGTTTGTTTGCTTGCTTGTTGTTTCTTTTCTATGAATTAGGTGAATATTAGGAATTTGGTAGATAAGAAAAGTCATCGGTCGGCACGAGTCCTCTATGATGAAACAAGTTTTAATCGCAACAGTTTATATGAACCAGGGCCAGATTTTGGGACTAAACATCCAGGAAGCTGCCTGAGCCCCTAACCTGCATGGGGCGCCAAAGCAACATATGAATATAGTTTTGTTACATAAAAGTTTCCCATTCGTCCGGTGCCAAAACGTCTCGGTATGGCCTTGGTAGGAGCTACCAAATAAAGGATACTAAAAACACTGAGGTATAGCAGTGTAGCAGCAGCAGCAGAGAACTGCGATAAGGTTGGAAAATTTTTCAACTTAAGAATAGTGTACTTCCTCTTCTACCCTGATAATCTTTTCGCAGACATAAACTACTAATTACGTCAAAACAGCAGGTCCAGTTTCATTATTTTGTGTAACATCATGTTTCTTAATTTATTTTTCTACAATCGCAGTTCAAAGGTGCAATCTGATGTTTGTGTTAGCTAATTAAAATATTATTTATTATTTGAAGTTACACGCTGCGCCACAAAACACATCACAACTAAAAAATACTCTTTCCAGAAAAGAAGTTGGTCTTTCAACTATAGACATATTTCGAAAACCGTTAAGACGCAGCTTTCGCAAATATTTCGAATGTCCGAATTATAATTCGAGAGTAAGCATTTCAATTTTGGATTAAAAGGTTTATCGTGAGCTCCACGTATAACCCTCGGCAGGAATCTTATCTCTAACTCAGTTCCACAAGCACTATATTTTCGAAATAGCAAGAGCTACAATTATGTTTTGCTAGTAACGTTAGTGGTGTTTTTAGTTTTATGTTTTTATTGCAGACCTTTAATTCAGTTTCTGTGAACAACTAAAGCGGCTAGATTATAATTTTCTGTGATTCAAGGAAGAATTGCTTACGATATTTAATGACATATTTTAAAAATCTGCAAGTGTGCATAAACTCTTCAAATTAAGATTGTTGTCACTCTCTCAAATAATTTTGAGCGCATGTGTACCGATTTTACTCCAACTTGAGTCAAACTTCTCGGATGTATGCTCATCTGTGGAGCTTATATCGAACTTATTGACACATAGCAATAAATGTTGCTTAGCAAACTGACAGTACATTGGGTTTCTTTACTGATACACCATGTCTAAACTTCAAACGCCAGCATTTTTTTTGTGAAAACTGTGTTTGTGCAGAAGCTAAAATGCCACACCCTTTTGCTTCTGCAGTTCTTGGAGAATGGGCAATATATCACTTGCTGTTTTCACCAACACATAATCATCAGTTTATATGCAGAATGATCAGAAGGCATAAAAATAGATAACAAGAAGAAAAAAACAGATGGATTAAGAAAAGCAGGGTACGGTTTCACACTGCGTTATCATTTCCAATTTCTTCTTAATTCATAAAATGAACGTTACGTAGACTCGGACGTAAATAGAAACTTAAAATTCCTCAAAGACATCTGATCATTCAATTCCAGGTGAAAATCAAGCGCAAGCCCTCTGGGTTTTGTGAGTGTGACATAGAGAAGCAAATTACTGGCGATATCTTTCCTTATGTCTTACTCGAAAAAAACATCAGCCTCGAGCTAATTTCGTATGTGGAACAAAGAACAGCAAAAGCAACAGGAACATCATTTGCATTCAGCAGGCAGCAAATTTGACCTTGTGACCGTAAAAAAATAAAAAATAAAATAAAAAATAAATAAAATAAAGATGACACCGAGTTCTATTTGCAATGAGCACATGTGTTTAAATCTTTCCGATCCAAAGAGATTTTCAAAACAGATTTTTAGAAAACGAGCAAAACAGAAAAAACATCTTCATCGTGTTTTCTACACGATAATTGAAATACACGATGTGTTCGGTGTTCTTCAGACTGAAAGCTATAATACACAGTCTAGTCACATTATAGTGACCACCAGCTAATATCCAGAGAAACCGCCGTGTGCAGCGCGGACAGCAGCTAGACGGGTTGGGAGGGACTCATAAAGGTTCTGGAAGGTGTTCACAGGTATGTGGAGCCATGCTGACTTCAGTGCATCTGACAGCTGCTGGAGGGTGCGTGGTGGAGGATCCATAAAGCGAACAACACGATCGAGGTGGTCCCATAGCTGCTCAATTGGGTTTAAGTCTGGGGAATTAGGGAACCAGGGAAGTACTTTGAAGTCTTCATCGTGCTCTTCCAACTACTCTCGGACATTTCTAGTTGTGTGACACGTCGCATTGTCATGCTGGAAGATCTCATCCGCCCCAGAGAAAACAATCAGCGTGTATGGGAGTACGTGGTCTGCAAGGATGGATTCATAACAAATTCGGTCCATAGTGCCTTCCACAGCTATGAGTTGACCCAGAGAATGCGACGAAAACATTCCCCCAGACCATAACACTGTCCCCACCAGCTTGTGTTCTTCTAGCAATGGTTGAAGAGTGTTTGTCCTCCGATGTTTCTCGCCTTATACGTCAACGCCCATCCGTTCGATGAAGCAGAAAACAAGACTCATCGGAGAAGGCAATCCTTTGCCAAACAGCGGAGGTCCGATTCTTATACTGCCGTGCAAATGTAAGCCTTTTCTGCCGATGCACCTTCGTTAGCATAGGTGCAGTGACCATTCGTCTTTATCGGAGCCCCATACTGAACTGTCGTTTTAGTCACACTTTCTGTAGCCCCCTGGTTCATTCGGCCAGTGAGTTGCTCCACTGTAGTGTGTCGATCGGCCGTCACGCACCTTCGCAGCCGACGATCACCTCTCACATTAATGGCGCGTGGTGGTCGGCAGTTTCCACGTGGTTCATTCGCAATGGTGCCATTTCTCCAATCACGATACACTTTAACCACAGCAGCACGCGAACAGTTCACAAACTGCTCGTGTTTCAGAAATACTGCCATCTTTGGCCGGAAAGCCGATAATCATCCCTTTTTGAAAATCTGATAAATCGCTCATTTTATCCACGACAGCAACGAGTGATGCATTTTTAGAATGATCATATGTAGAGGGTTTTAGGAAGTGAGTGTCTGACCTTAGGTCTTAAACAACCCTTAGAAATAGGAAACTAGGAGATTTGGGCTACAGTGCCCGGTAGGAAAGTGACACGGAAGCGAAGTGGAAAGGGGAGGAAGATGCCCTTATTTATTACTGGGGGGCAGGATCCAGGGTCTGACGGCTTAACGTGCCCATCCGACGCACGGCGGATATTTAGTGGATCGAGCGTTCGTACCTGCCTGGGATCGAACCTGATGCCCTTTCCGTTGCAGTCACGAACGTTGCCCACTAGGCCACCCGCAGCCCCATACATTTGCAGAGGTATGCAAGATTGTTTCACTTCAGGACTCAGTATCGTGTGAAACCACCTCGAGTAATAATAGCAGCATCTACATGGCGTAGCATTGAATAAAAGAGTTTTTTCATATCGTTTCATTTCATTTATTGATCTTGCTGTTACATATTAAAATTAATAATTCTGAATAGTAAAACATAAACATAAAAATAACAGCAGGGAAGATCAAGGTAAAGGCCTCAAGGAGACTTGGCCGGCCTTGATCTCCCTAGGTTTAAGTCAAGACAAGAACATTTATATAACAGCAACAGAGACAAAAGAGGAAACAAATATCAAATTAATCATAATATTGAATTAACAGCATATCAAGGGGGAAATGATGTTAAAGTAATGTAAAACATGAGTTTTTCATTACTTTAACATTATTTTCCTGTGGAATAGCCTGCCAGACTGATTCTATGCAAGACCAGAGTTCGTTTGTTTTGACTGTCGGAGGCGCTTGACGGGACAATCGCTTAGCTACCATGTCCCAGACATGTTCGATCGGGGACATATCCCGCGGACATGCAGTCCAGGGTAAAAGTTGTATCTTCCGTGCATGGCAGAGGTCTTAAAGATTCCGGGCCACATGTGACCGAGCATTACCCTGCTCGAATATAGCGCCAAAACAACTCTGAAGGAAGGATATCGTCTATGCCTCTAAAATATCCCTGATGTGTAGCTGGCTGTTGAGGGTTTCCTCAATTCGTATCAGGCGAGATCGTGAATTGAACTCAATGACGTCCCAAACCGTGACGCTGGGCGTTGGACCGGTATGACGCTGCAGGATGCCCTTCACCACGATAACAACAAACACGTACGCGACCATCATGGTGCATCAAGTTGAATCGTGACTCGTCAGAAAACACGACCTGTTACCAATCAGCTCGCAAATGTCCGTGTTCGAGACCTGATTGCACCCTAAGGTGTCTGTGGTTAAGGGTTACAGGAATGTGCAGCAATGAGCTGCTAGCGACCAGTCCTCTGTTAAGCAGACGACGTCGAACTGTACTGGAGTACAAAGCCGGCCCTGTGACAGGGTTCCACTGCTGCGCTAACACCGTGGACTTGAGGGTTTCCTCAATTCGTACTGTGCGATCGGTTACTGCCATGCGGTGCCTGTCATCCTGTGCAGTCGTGTGATTATGCGGTCCACTTCCCGGACTTCTGTGCATCCGAGCCTCAACACCACATTGGCGTTTGGCCTCGTACGAGTGGCAATTTCACGGTAGGAAAATTCTGCTTCTCTCATCCCAATAATCCTTCCTCGCTCAATATCCGCCAGGTGTTCATAATGCGACCTTCTTCGGCGAAGTGAGACACAAGAAACACCGTCAGTGCCGGCTCTTCACTGATTGCAACATCAGATCAGATCAGATGTAGAGGATTTTACTAGGGGTGTTCAAATGAATAGGTACGAAATGACACTGTGGGTATAAATGAAGACTTTATTCAAAGTATACACCATAGGCCGTGGCACAACGATCCCATTGATTAACGAGCCGAGGGATTCCTTGTTCCCAGAATTCCTGTGGCCGTGACGAGACCCAGTCCTGCACAGCGTCCTTGAGTTCGTCGTCCGAGTGGAAGCGCTTCCCTTTCAGATGTTTTTTCAGGGGATCAAACACATGGAAATCGCAGGGCGACATGTCCGGGCTGTAGGGCGGATGGTCAAGCTGCTTCCACTGGAACTTGGCCAGTTCCGCGTGTATGACCCTGGAGACGTGTGGACGCGCGTTATCATGCAGCAGAACCACACCCTCCGTGAGCAGCCCCGGTCTTTTGTTCTTGACGGACCTGCATAGGCTTCGGAGTGTCTCACAGTACACATCGGAGTTAATGGTTCGTCTGTGCTGGAGGAATTCAACAAGTAGTCAATTGGACGGCGCTCTTTATAAGAGCCTCTGCTCTCTCCTGCGCATGCGGGCGCCCGCGCATGCTCCGATCCACGCCGGCGACTCCAATCGCATCCCTAGATGTGTCGCTACGTTCTCCCACAGCGGCATAGGCAAATATGTTAACGGTTACGTTCTTATGACGTTTCGTACCTTTTCATTTGAACACCCCTAGTAGGAAGGGAGTATCTGACCCCAGGTCTTAAACAACACTTAGAAATAGGAAGCTAAGAGATTCGGGCTAGAGTGCCCGATAAAAAAGTGACATGGAAGCAAGGTAGAAAGGGGCAGGAAGACGCCCTTATTTATTATCGGGGGGCCAGTACCCGGGGCCCGACGGCTTGAGGTGGGCTTCAAATAATTTTGCTTCCTATACTTCCATTGGAAAAACTTCTGTACACATTTTCTTCACAATTAATGTGTTCCCAAGAATGAAAATTTGAGCATCCATTAAAATAGCTTCATTTATAACTTGGAATACTTAATATTTTCTAAAACATAAACACAATTATGCAATCCAACATTTGTTTGTCTACTGACGTCATCAAAGTACATGTCGCGACATCTTTTTTCTGGTTTCAACACCACCAAAGGAAAAGTTATTGATTTTTAATATAATTATGGTTATGTTTTAGAAAATATTAAGTATTCCAAGTTATAATATGAAGTTATTTTAATCGTTGTTCAAATTTTCATCCTTGAGAACACACTTATTGTGAAGGAAATGTGCACAAAAGTTTTTCCATTGGAAGTATAGGAAGCAAAGTTACTTGACGTCCACCTTAACATGCCCATCCGACGCACGGCTGATATTTAGTGGTTCGAGCGTTCGTACCTGCCTGGGATCGAGCCAGATGTCTTCTCCATGGAGGTCACGAGCGCTGACCACTAGGCCACCCGCGGCTCAGCCTGTGATTGCAACATCTTGTTGAGCCATCTCTTTATACCCGAGACCGGACAGTTCACAGGGCGCTGCTTCGAAACCGCATGCGTATTTTCACTGACATTTTAATCATCTTCATATTTGCATGTCCCAGCCTGTTGTACATATCCTGTGAATCTCAAGCTGATACCAGCAATCATTCATGGTCTTGCAATTTTCGCAAACAGTAGTGTATCTAAAGCAAAAGATTGAAATTCCTTGGAAACGCTAGCAAAACTCAGTTTTTCCCCCATAACGATCAATTCATAGCGATATGTAAATGGAAAAAACAGAGTTCAGAAACTCTACGCTAATTTTGTCTTAAATGAAACAGATCGGAAAGTCGATGGCTCCTAGTCTGCTTCCAGTACGTAAAGGAAGTACAGTGAATAAGTTTCTTTTTTTGGAAGGTGGCTGTGGGATTTTAACGACCACCATAAGCAACTCTGAATGCTATAAATAGTCGCCCATCCCTGATTTAGGGCAACTGGCTCAAGGAAAAGGAAAGACCCAGCGTCGTAAGACAAACGCATTACCCAGGCTGATCTCGGAGGAGTCGTCAGCAACCTGCGCCTTTGATCACTTGGCAACCGGAGCAGCATGAATCAGTTAAAGACTACGTTGTGATACACAGGAGTTCAGATACACCTTCAAATAATCTATTTATTAATATATTTGCATACCGTTGTGGAGGAAACTTGGAGACCTTCGTCCAGCAGTGGATTGATAATGGTTGACAATGATGATGATGATGATGATATTTGCATAACAAGTGCAATCTCCGTTTCTAGGTGTAATACACTACGACATTAAAATTGCAAGCTTTCGCTGCTATGGGTAGCTCCTTCAGACTGAGGAACATAAACAACAACAGAATCTGAAAAAGGAACTCGAACTTAAAAATAAAATTGTAATATGGCGCGTGCGAAATCCGCGCGAACTATAATTTTACCATGGCTCGCGCCGTAGTGACTTTGCTGGATGTTGAGAATCTTGTACCAGATAGGGGAGATGTCCGTGCTATCTTCCCTGTTCGACGAAATTTTAACGTGTGGCGATATGTTTAACAGGGAAGTTAACACGGACATCTCCCTATCTGGTACAAGATTCTCAACATCCAGCAAAGTCACGGCGCGAGCCATGGTAAAATTCTAGTTCGCGTGGATTTCGCACGCGCCATATTACAATTTTATTTTTAAGTTCGAGTTCCTTTTTACGCTTTCCAACCGTAGGTTGAAGAAGTGTATATGCTCCAGCTTTGTCCGTCCGTCCGTCCGCGCGATAACTGGCGTAAAAATGGGTCGATTTCGATGAAATTTTAGTATGTGGTAGGGGACCACCCGGGGACGAACCCTATTGAAAATGGGACAAATGGGGTCAAAGTTCACGTGACGTAGGAACGGGATCATTCCATTACCCTTATGCGTCATAACTTGCGTAAATATGGTTCGATTTCAATGAAAGTTTACTATGTGGTAGGAGACCACCTAGGGACGAACCCTATTGAAAATGGGACAAATGAGGTCAAAGATCACGACGTAGGAGCGGGATCATTCCATTACCCTTATGCGTCATAACTTACGTAAATATGGTTCGATTTCAATGAAAGTTTACTATGTGGTAGGAGACCACCTAGGGACGAACCCTATTGAAAATGGGACAAATGAGGTCAAAGATCACGACGTAGGAGCGGGATCATTCCATTACCCTTATGCGTCATAACTTACGTAAATATGGTTCGATTTCAATGAAAGTTTACTATGTGGTAGGAGACCACCTAGGGACGAACCCTATTGAAAATGGGACAAATGAGGTCAAAGATCACGACGTAGGAGCGGGATCA
The DNA here is from genome assembly GCA_039090855.1 of Macrothele yani. Lineage (NCBI taxonomy): Eukaryota > Metazoa > Arthropoda > Arachnida > Araneae > Macrothelidae > Macrothele > Macrothele yani. Next base: position 175,265,449 of record CM077029.1, on the reverse strand, counting down.
TTCCATTATTCTTATGCGTCATAACTTGCGTAAATATGGTTCGATTTCAGTGAAAGTTTACTATGTGGTAGGAGACCGCCTGGGGACGAACCCTATTCAAAATGGGTGAAGTGGGGTCAAAGGTCCGGGCATAAGATCGCGATGCATTCCATTGCCCTTATGCGTCATAACGTGCGTAAAAATGGTTCGATTTTGATGAAGTTTCAGTATGTAGTAGGGGACCACCTGGGGACGAACCCTATTGAAAATGGACGAAAGGTCAGGACATTGGATTGCGATCCATTCCATTGTCCTTATCCCATATTATTAAGGTAGACGTCAAGTAATTTTGCTTCCTATACTTCCAATGGAAAAACTTTTGTACACATTTCCTTTACAATTAATGTGTTCCCAAGGATGAAAATTTGAACATCGATTAAAATAACTTCATATTATAACTTGGAAAACTTAATGTTTTCTAAAACATAACCATAATTATGTTAAAAACCAATAACTTTTCCTTTGGTCGTGTTGAAACCAGAGAAAAGATGGCGCGACCTGTACTTTGATGACGTCAGTGGACAAAAAAATGTTGGATTGCATAATTACGGTTATGGTTTAGAAAATATTAAGTATTCCAAGTTATGAAATGAAGCTATTTTAATCGATGTTCAAATTTTCATCCTTGTGAACGCATTAATTGTCCAGAAAAAAGATGGCGCGACCTGTATTTTCATGACGTCAGTAGACAAACAAATGTTGAATTGCATAATTATGGTTATGTTTTAGAAAATATTAAGCATTGCAAGTTATAAAATGAAAATATTTTAATCGATGTTCAAATTTTCATCCTTGGGAACGCATTAATTGTGAAGAAAATGGGTACAAAAGTTTTTCCATTGGAAGTATAGGAAGCAAAGTTACTTGACGTCCACCTTAAAGTTGAAATTCTTGTATGTATATGTATGTACATTTTATTTTGAAAACAGCTCTAAGAATTTTGTGGAAAGTCGTTAACCTACCGTTTTCTGGTACTAGAAATCGATTTAGCTTGATCTCGATTTTAGAAGAATTCGTTTAGTGGGTTAAATAACCACCCGGAATTATAACGTTTTTAGTGATGGCGTTGTTCCATTAATGTTAGCAATGCTTAGAAATCTTATGACGTCACAACTCGCGTTTGAGAATGTTGACGCGCGGGCACGCCATCTGTCTCTTTACGTCACGCGTTGTGTGTGGATCCTATTAAAGATTTATGAGCCGTCCCGGTGGCGCAGTGGTCTAAGGCGCTGGCCTCTGATCATTCGTCCGTGAGGGGTCCGGGTTCTTTTTTTTTTTTTTTTTTTTGATTGGAGGTTTAACGACCACCGTGAGCAACTCAATGGCTATAAGCAGTCGCCCGTCCCTAATTTAGGGTCACTGGTTCCAGGGAAGGAGAGAGCCAGTGCCGTAAGACAAACACAACATCCATGCCTCACCGGGATTCGAACCCGGACCCCGTTCGGACGAATGATCAGAGGCCAACGCCTTAGACCACTGCGCCACCGGGGCGGCAGGGTCCGGGTTCGAATCCCGGTGTGGCATGGATGTTGTGTTTGTCTTACGGCACTGGCTCTCTCCCTTCCCTGGAACCAGTGACCCTAACTTAGGGACGGGCGACTGCTTATAGCCCATTGAGTTGCTCACGCTGGTCGTTAAACCTCCAATCAAAAAAAAAAAAAAAAAAATTTATGACGTCACACTATTGCCGCGGGCAGATGGTCGCGATTCCCATCTGCCTCATTACGTCATGCATTGTGTGCGTATGTCTGTCAGCACGATAACTCGCGTAACAACCGTTGGATTTCGATGAAATTTTAGTATCTGGTAGGGGATCACCTGGGAAGGAACCCTATTTAAAGTGAACGAAATGGGGTCAAAGGTCAGTACATAGGAGAGGGATACATTCCACTGCTTTTATGCGCCATAACTAACGTAAAACAGGTTCGATTTCGATGAAATTTTAGTATGTGATAGGGGACCACCTAGCGACAAACCTTATTGAAAATGGGCGAAATGGGGTCAAAGATTAGGACACAGGAGCGGGATCTATTCCATAGCCCTTATGCATCATAACTTACGTAAAAATGCTTCGATTGCGACAAAACTTTATCATGTTATTTCGGAGGTATACCAAGCCGGTTCTGTTGAATATCATCAAAATGGGATCAAAGGTCAGGGCACAGGACCGAGATTTATTCCACAGACATTATTCTCATAACTTGAGTAATGATTTCTGTAATGTTGGAAAGCGTATCATAATCAATGCATTGCATGATTTTACTAACTTGTTCAGATTCTGTAGTTGTTTATGTTCCTCAGTCTGATGAAGCTGCCCGTGGCAGCGAAAGCTTGCAATTTTAATGTCGTACTGTATTACACCTAGAAACTGAAATTGTACTTGTTATACAAATATATGAATAAATAGAGTTAAAAACTGATCTCAAATCGATGAATGAATATCAGAACTACAGTATGTCCCGTGCCCAGTTCGCACACTGAATTTTGTAGTGGTAAATGCGGTAGAAATGTGCAGAAGAGCTCCAGTTTTTGTTCGTTTTGTTTTGCTTTCTTTAACAGCTTTACAGTGCCTTCTCCGCAGAGAGATGGCGATGTTCGGTAATACAGTTTTCCACCATTTGTCGAGTAATTCCATATTGTTTTGCACACGATAAATATTTACTACCAAACACAATAGAACATCGGTTATACGTTTTTCACTTTGGTACGTAATTTTGCGTTGGCTCCGATATTTTACTGTAATTTCTAACGCTTTTTTAACTCGGTTATGCGTAACTCATTTATACGCTTTTTGCGATTATACGTTAAAATTTAAATTTCAGATAAACAAAAAAACATGGTTCTTTTATTCCTTTATACGTAAGCCGGTATGTTACAATTCTGAGAGATTAAATAAATTAATTCTGAAAAGACAATGACAAAATTTTCAGCTTTCCAAAAGATAAATAGATACAAGATTAAGAAATAACTATTAACATTTCATGTTTACATAATTACCGATTTCTCCACATGCCGTTCCGATATTCAATACCGCGTTAAAACTATCATCTTCCTTAGATTTGAATGGCTCGCGAAACAAGTTCAACGGGGGCTCAAAGTAAACACGAGCACAGAAGCTATTATGTTAACAAAATGAAAGTGCAAAAGCTAAAAGCAAACAATCATTTTGGGTGATCTAGCATGAAAATATCTAATTATAGAACTCCGAATTTCAGAACTACGAAAATCAGTATTTTATCAGTAGCATATTAACTGTTTTAGTACTCCCTTTGATTCACTCGATGTGAATTTCATAGAGAAGTTGAGAAAAATGGGACAGGATTAAAACATCTATGACAAATGCTTAAAAAAAACAAAAAAACTAAGATGTGATGTTAGTGTCAAGAAGCTTTGTGACGTGCGTGCATAACAGGACGCACATGAGATACAGGCAGATAGCGGCGAGACATTCTGTCGGCGTAGCTCAGTTGGGAAAGCGACTCCGGAGTAAGGGGACCCGCATTCCATGCCCGGTGCGGACAAACTTGTTAGTTTTAACGTCGAATAGCAGCTATTTCCTCTTAGAAAAAATAAATAGATAAAGCATCCTTTGTTTCCTTTTTTTATAAATGATCCAGACTTTTATTACTTTCTTTTACTGTGATACTACCAAGTATCTGTGCCATTTTTATTATTGCTACTACTATCATACTTACTAGTTATTATTGTTGTAGTTTTGTCATTTTTGTTATGGCTATCTGAAATTTGTATACGCATCTTGGTGTCTTACAATTCATAAAAATTGTGATTCATTTTTACAGGAAATTAAGGACATTGGGCAAAAGAAAAACGGGAACGAAGTTAGCTTCAGTAACTTAAGTTCAAAATAAAAGCATTTGTTTCAAAATAATTGTTCTTTGTCACTCGTTTGTTTCATGTTTTTTCAACACATACAGTTGAATATCAAGCGGAAGATTCTTTCTTTTTCTTATACAGGAATAATACACAGTCGAGTCACATTATTGTGACCACCTCCTACTTTTGACGTCAACAGCACGTAGCCAATGTAAGAAGCACGTGTCATGAGCTGGCTTGGAGGGTATATAAAGTGTGCTGTAGGCATTCTGAAAACATATCACTCCTTGCTGTCATGGATAAAAAGAGCGATTTATCATATTTGCGAAAAGTGATGTTTATCGGCTTTGGGACCGAGGGTGGCAGTATTTCTGAAACAGCGCAGTTTGTGAACTGTTCGCGTGCTGCTGTGTTTAAAGTGTATCGTGATTGTAGAAATGGCACCATTGCGAATAAGCGAAGTGGAAACTGCGGAGTACCAAGTGCCATTGATGTGAGAGGTGAATGTCGGCTGCGAAGGTACGTGAGTGCCGATCGACAAGCTACACTGGAGCAACTCACTGGCCGAATGAATCCGGGGACTACCGGAAGTGTGTCTAAAACGACAGTTCAGCAAACCCTGCTTCGTGTGGGGCTCGGATGCAGACGGAGGGTCACTGCACATATGCTAACGAAGGTACATCGGCAGAAAAGGCTTATATTTGCACGGCAGTATCGGAATTGGACCTCCACTGATTGGCAAAGGATTGCCTTCTCCGATTATGTCACGTTTTCTGTTTCATCGAACAGATGGACGTTGGAGTATAAGGTGAGAAACATCGGAGAACAAACACTCTTCAACCATCGCTGGAAGGACAGAAGCCGGTGGGAGCAGTGTTATAGTCTGGGGAATGTTTTCGTGGCATTCCCTGGGTCCACTCATACCTGCGGAAGGCACTACGGACCAAATTTGTTATGAATCTATCCTTGCAGACCATGTACACCCATACATGCTGATTGTCTTCCCTGAGGCGGATGGAATATTCCAGCACGACAATGCGACGTGTCGCACAGCAAGAAATGTCCAAGATTGGTTGGATGAGCACGATGAAAACTTTAAAGTACTTTCCTGGCCCCCTAATTCCCCAGAGTTAAACCTAATTGAGCACCTATAGGACCAACTCGATCGTGTTGTTCGCTCTATGGAACCTCCAGCAGCTGTCAGATGCATTGTAGTCAGCATGGCTTCACATACCTGTGAACAGCTTCTAGCACCTTATTGAGTCATCTAGCACCTTATTGAGTCATTTCTGCCCGTCTAGCTGCTGTCCGTGCTGCACACGGCGGTTACTCTAGATATTAGCTGGTGGTCACAATAATGTGACTCGACCGTATATATATATACTACAGACGAGTTAACCATCCGCCGCAAAATATGAAAGAATTCTTTTGTGCAACGAGTTGTCCTCCTCACAGAGGAAAAGATACAGAGGTTCAACTCTCGTTTTTTGAACAGCGCCCCAGTGGTCGAACATAAAACAACGATATCGTCTTTAATGTGATACGGTATTAGTGGCTATATAAGTAGCACCACGGAGAGAGTTGTAAACCCGGGAGCTGCAGATGGCCTATTAGTCAACGTTCGTGGCAGCCACGGAGAAATCTCATGTTCGACCCCAGGCAGGTACGAAAGCTCGAGCCACTAAATATCCGCCGTGCGTCGGATGAGCACGTTAAGCCATTGGACCTCGGGTACTTGCCTGGCGGTTATAAATTAGGGCGTCTTCCTCCCCTTTTCTACCTCGCTTCCGTGCCACTTTCTTGTCGGGCAGTCGGGCACTGTAGTACAAATCTCCTAGCTTCCTGTTTCTAAGGGTTGTTTAAGACCCGGGGTCAGACACTCCCTTCCTAAAATCCTCTACATATGATCTGAGTTGTAAACTCTTGAAAAAGAAGAGTAAAAATAGTAGACTTTCACGGTTACGGTTTCGACGCTTTAGTTCCATGTCCGTCCACTCGCGCGATTTTCGGGGCTAAATTGTTGTCATGAGCCTCTATGAAAGATTTACTTGATTCTCCTACTCGGTGGTCCTCCTAAGCGTGAATATAAATTTTGTACCTGATTGCTAAATATTTATTTTGAAAACAGTATATAGCTATCACATAAAAATAATTTTAAAGAAACGTGTATGGATAATACAATCAAATTTCACAAGCCTAACTACTAAAGAAAAGTAAAAAAACTATGGCTTCGTAGTTTAAAATATAGACACTACGAATGTTGGATATAAAATAGCGGCAACACTGTCCGCACGTTGCTGATAGACATGTTGCTATTCCAAGAGCATAGTTTCGGCAGTGCAAGTCTTACAGAGGGAAAAGTATACATCGTTAAAGTATAAGTTAAGTGTCAAACAGGACCGCACTAAAGGGATGTTTTCCAAGTCTGGAAAAATGTGCGTGGAAAAAAATTGAGATGACGTAGGGGAGGAACGCTATGGAATGTTATCAAGTTCTTCAGAACGCAGCACTACTAGATCTCTCACTGATTGGAGGTTCAACGACTACCGTGAGCAACTCAATGGGCTATAAGCAGTTGACCGTCCCTAATTTAGGGCCACTGGTTCCAGGGAAGGAAGAGAGCCAGCGCGGTATGACAAACATAACATCGACGCCTCACCGGGATTCAAACCCGGACCCATCTTGGACGAATGATCACAAGCCCACGCTTAGACCACTGCGCCGAGGGGCCATTACTACATTGCTGGCCACCCAAAATACAGAACCACGAAGGAAGCATCCGATTGGCCTGAAATTCGCAGCATGCGTCGCCCGCGAGGGGACATGCAAACGATTAGCATTTTTTTTTTTGATTGGAGGTTTAACGACCGCCGTGAGCAACTCAATGGGCTATAAGCAGTCGCCTGTCCCTAATTTAGGGTCACTGGTTCCCGGAAAGGGAGAGAGCCAGTGCCGTAAGACAAACACAACATCCATGCCTGACCGGGATTCGAACCCGGACCCCTTACGGACGAATGATCAGAGGCCAACGCCTTAGACCACTGCGCCACCGGGCGGCCGATTAGCATTGCAGGGCATATGCAAATCATGTGCCTCGGCACGCCACCGAGTACTATAAGAAGGGTGCACAGAAGGCGGGGTGTAAGTAGTGGAAGTGTGTGGTGCTGCCGGACCTGTGCGTGGGAAGCTTCCTGATGCCTCGTCGCAGAATACCGCAGTCATTCCAGCGCGTTTCGGAGCTCGACAAAGGGCGAATAGTGGCTTATCGCGACAGCGGTTTATCGTACCGAGACATCGGCGCCCGTGTGGGACGGCATCCAGTCACAGGGAGGCTAGTAGGGATTCGGTGGGTGCAGGAGGGACGGACCGACGTGAGCGATTGTCGCAGCCGCGGCACACCACCGAACGAGAGGACCGACATATTGTGGGGCAGGCATTGACGGCTCGCACCGCCCCATCACGAACGTTAGCGCAGGAATTAGGGTGTGTTGCGAAACAACCTGTGTCAGCATGTACCATTCGACGTCGTCTGCAGGAGCGGGGACTTGTCGCACGGCGCACATTGCTCCGATTACCATTGACGTTAAACCACCGGCGAGTGCAGCGGCAGTGGGCCGTTGAACGCCGCACCTGGACTACGGAATGGCATGACATTGTCTTCTCCGACGAATCCCGCTTCTGCCTACAACACCACGATGGTCGGATCCGCGTGTGGCGGCACCGCGGCGAGAGACTGTATGACGCCTGCATTATGCATCGCCATACCGGTCCATCGCCTGGCGTTATGGTTTGGGGCGCAATTGGATATGACACCCTAAGCCCTTTGGTACGCATCGCCGGTACACTCAACAGCCACCGCTACATCTCCGACGTTTTGGAGCCTGTAGTCCTCCCTTACCTGCAGGACTTGCCAGCGGCCACGTTTCAACAGGACAATGCGCGTCCGCACGTGGCACGCATCGTGCAACAATTCTTCACGGCCCACCAGGTGTCACTGCTGCCGTGGCCCGCCTGTTCTCCCGATATGTCGCCCATCGAACACGTCTGATCGCTGATCGGCAAGCGCCACCCGCGGCTACGCCTGATGAACTGTGGCAACGTATGGAAGCAGCCAGGACCGACATACCCCAAGCCCACATCCAAAGCCTCTTTCGTTCGATGCCGCGGCCGTTAGTGCCAGCCATGGGGGCCACACGAACTATTGATGTCTGTGTGTTCCGCAAGTCGCACGGGCCTGTAAGCTCAATCGTTTCATCTTTGTATCTGTTGTTCTATGTCCAGTAAATCTGCCTTTGCATGTCCTTCGTGGTGTTGCATTTTGGGTGGACAGCAGTGTAGATCAAACAGTGGCACGATGGGTGACAGCATTCCGCAGAGGTCGCGATAGAGTGGAGGATGTGGCACATTCAATTCGACCTGGCATCCAAGACCACTACATAGAGTTATGCAATCATTGATGTCGGTGAATCGACAATGGACAGCAAGCCGCAGAGTTAGGAATAAGCCACAAAGCAGTTTTGCACGTGTTGAAGGAAGTCCCTGGTTACCGCAAACTTGCAGCACGATAGGTGTCTTATCACCTTGCGGAAGCTCCGAAATGACCCCGCTACGCCGGACAGGATCATCGCCCTGGATTAAACGTGGGCGAGGTCGTATGAACCAGAACTGAAATGACAGTCCAATGAACCGCGGCATCCATTGTCTACCAGGTCAAAACAAAGTTCGCGAAAATCTCAAGTGATGCTGATAGTGGCTTATGATGTCCAGGGTGTGATACTCAATCATGCAGTTCCGCAGCACGAGACTGTTAACGCTCAGTACTGCCAACATTTTCTGGAACAAGCTGCCAAATTTCCAAACAAGTGAGCCCACTGTCTTGCATGACAATGCGCGATGTCACACTGCTGCTCCTGTAAGGAGTTTGTTTGCGTGGTAGCAGTGGGAGTTTTATATCCAACCTTCGTATTTGTGCTGAAGATATGCAAAATTTCGGCAATTAAATACCACATTAAAAAAACTAAAACCTGTAGCAGCCCAAGATAGTGCAATATCTCATTTATCCCTTTAACGAACATAACGCCCAAAACGACAATACATGCATACTATCATAGCCACCCGAAACGCTTCTCTAGAGTGAGTCAGATTCCCTACCTTTATCTTTTTCTTTAAATTTGCACGACCTATGAGGGATCATCAGGGGTCACATTCAGTCATAATTATTACCAAACAAAGAAGCGAATCAACAGACAGTTTTGGGCGTTATGGTATTTTAGAGTGTTACAAAATTTTAGGGTCATGGTCGTTAAAGGGTTATACTAGGCATACAAACATTTATCACCGTCATAGCGCAGTTGGTTAAGTCGCTATGCACTGTGTGGGAGACGAACGTTTCTGATGGGTGTTCGAACCACGATCCTGTTGGCCATCTAGTCTGCGGTTTTTGCTTTTTTTTTTTATTGTAGGTTTAACGACCACCGTGAGCAACTCAATGGGCTATAAGCAGACGCCCGTCCCTAATTTAGGATCACTGGTTCCAGGGAAGAGAGAGAGCCAGTGCCGTAAGACAAACACAACATTCATGCCTCACCGGGATTCGAACCCGGACCCCGTTCGGACGAATGATCAGAGACCACTGCGCCACCGGGGCGGCGCGGTTTTTCCACAGACCACCAATGTTTGAGAACGCGAATGCGTAGATGGTTCCCTCTGAAGTCTGCCCCGAACGCGCTTTGTCCTTGCCCCCTCCGTCCCTCCCACGGAATGCCTGGGTTTACCAGATGAGTGTCGATGCGCTGGTAGTAAAACAATGTAAGACGAATGAAATCTGTCACATGGCATCAGGCACCTACGAGACCATTACCCAGGGTTGTTGATGATGATACAAACACTTCCCTTTCTTGGGGTTCCCCGAAATTCCAATTTGCCAAAGAGGTTGGAATACCAGTCTCTACTTGGCCATCTTTACAATTAAATATCTTCATATTTAGATCATGAAACAAAATGTTAGGGATATTCATACTCACAAGAAAAAGTAAAGTGGGCACATGAGATAGCAAGATGTTAAGTCATATACACTCAGTTAGCTTTGAATTAGGAACACCCCCCCCCGTTTTATATATTCGAAGCGATAATAAAGTACCTCGTGATATGAATGTCCAATGTGGCTACTATAAATTGTGCACACCGTTTGCCAGTAATGAAGAAACGTGACTTAAGCCAAATTTGACCACGACCAGATGGTAGGGGTACAGAGCGTAGGTGCCAGTATTTCGGAAACAGCTGCACTTGTCGGCTGCTCCCATACTACTGTATCAAAGGTGTACCAGGACTGGATTAACCATGTGCAGACATCCAGCAGAAGGGCTCACATTGGTCAGCCACACTTGTTGGCTGCTTCTGTGCTACTGTATCAAGGGTGTACCAGGACTGAATTAACCCTGCACAGAAATCCAGCAGAAGGGCTCACATTGCTCAGCCACACTTGTTGGCTGCTCCCGTACTACTGTATCAAGGGTGTCACAAAGACTGGATTAACCCTGCACAGAAATCCAGCAGAAGGGCTCACATTGCTCAGCCACACTTGTTGGCTGCTCCCGTACTACTGTATCAAGGGTGTCACAAAGACTGGATTAACCATGCACAGACAGCCACACTTGTTGGCTGCTCCTGTATCAAGGGTGTACCAGGACTGGATTAACCATGCACAGACATCCAGCAGAAGGGCTCACATTGGTCAGCCACACTTGTTGGCTGCTTCTGTGCTACTGTATCAAGGGTGTACCAGGACTGGATTAACCCTGCACAAACATCCAGCAGAAGAGCTCACATTGGTCAACCAACCACGGTTGAACCTAGATGTGAGCGTCGGGTGTCACTACTGGTATATCAGCAATGACGTGCAACAGTCGCCCACCAGTACAACAGCTGTGCACTTCGACCTATTTCTACATGCACCTGCGGCCTACCTTGCTTCTCCTGACCTTCCACAGCGGTAGGCTAACAAGGCTGCTCATGATCACATCATCGCAAATAATGCCTCGCATGGGCCAACGAGCGTCGACAACGACCCTCGACAGATGGAATAAGTCTAGTGACGAATCCTGTTTCATGCTGAACCCTACTGATGGCCGGGTTCACACATGGCGTGAACTACATGAAGCCCTATTCTCTGGTTGCACATTAGGGGTTCAACAAGCCAGTTGACGTGGTGCTCTGGTCTGGGAGCTTTTTCCTGGCAAGCCCTAAATCCGTTAGTGTGACTACATATGAGGCACCCTACCTTGCTAATTACTAAAGTTGAGAAATAGACACCTAAATTTACTACGCAGTATCCCAAAACATGACAATCAATATGGCCATGTAGCCACCATTTCAGGCTCCCCTCTGCTTGTGATGTCAGAGATACACAACAACCCAGTCGGGCCTTACAGCTCAACATATTGGGAAACCGTATGCATTTTCTCCAACACCCGGGCTCAACGAAACTGGCAATAACTAAGAAATTGACTCATATCCATCCCAGCGAATGAATGGATCACAACTTAGTCTTGTATCATGTTGCAGAAAATGTGTCAGCTGCCTGTGGTGAGTTGTCACTCTTTCCCTGGCTCCAAGACCCCCTCCCCTTTTCCCTAAAAGTAACAAATTAGTTTGTTTCCTTCCAATATTCAACCCTTAAAAATGAAAAGCTGTGTATAAATAAGTTCTACTGTATATATTTACTATAACCACAAGATTTATAAATCACTTTATACTGAACTTCTTTTATAAGTTTTCTAGCTCCTGCAATTTTAAAGTATTTTTTCGCTACTAATGGCAGGGCTTGACAAATATGTTCCAGATCTAGGAGCCAGGTCAGGAGCATATATAGAATGGTGGGGAGGAGGGGAAGGGCAGAAAAAGGAAGTTCTTTAAATCTATCGGGACAAAATAAGTTATTGAAAAACAGAATAAAAAAAATAAAGCTCTTTCTTCTAATGCAAGTTTGTGCATTTTTATTAAATTAAAGCATTTTTTCTTAGAAAGCCTCATTTTAACAAGAAAAATGAAATATTTTCAGGGACCAAGCCCCCCCCCCTCTAGATACGCCCCTCAGCTAGGTGAAAGGAAGTCAAATTTCAAAAAAATAATGCATGAGCATAATTGTGGTGATAGAACCATTTGTCAATTTTTCTTTTTTATCCAAACCACTTATTGCAAAATAAAGTTCAAATTTGATCAATGATTTTCTATTTCTGTTCTGCCAGTTGCTGTCCCAAAAAATTAAGTTTTAGATTTTGATTTTATTAAAACAATGTGGAAGTCAAATTTTGTACCAATTAATTCCCAGCACCATTTTTTTACTTCATATAATCTTCACACCATAAAATTCAGAAAAGAAAAAAATCCTTTATAAGATTTGCACCAGTGTGTAATCCACGAACTGTGAGGGGAGGGGGTAGATCCGATGCATAAGCATAATCGTAGCAACTTATAATCTGTAGATTGTGAAATTCTGAGAAAAACAATTTATTTTGTATAACCCTCAGTGCCATGTCTGCAAACCATAAAATTGAGAAAAACTATTGTAATATGAGGGTTGTACTGAAATAAGTTATTTTTTTATTAACCGACAGAGGTTGTTCAAATTGCACATGTTGGTAGGGTAACTCTTCCTCTATAGTAACCCTTCTACATTGCAGGTAAATAATGGATTCCAAGCAGAAGCAACGTGTCGTCATGGAGTTCTTGATGAAGGAAGGGTGCAGGCTGTCCGACATCCACAGAAGACTCAAGAATGTTTACGGAGACGACACCATTTAGAAGAGCAATGAGCACAGATGGATGAAGGAGTTTAAAGAAGGGGAAACCAGCATTGAAGACAAATCATGCTGTGGGAAACCATCACCTGCGGCCACTGACACGAGTCATCAGCGAGTGGATGAATGATTCGTGGAGGGACGCAGTGACAATGCGTGAGCTTGTTGCACAACTGGACCGAGGTCACAATGCCATTCAGAAGATGGTGGAAGACTTAGAGTATCAGAAAGTGTGCGTAAAGTGGGTACCTCGGCAGTAGACACCTGATTTGAAGGAGAGAGGGGTGGGAAGTCCACTCCGATCTGATGGAAGCGTTTGAAGTCAATGTAGACACTTTTTTCCAATCTGGTGACGGGGAAGAAACGTGGACATATCTTTACGATCCGAAAACAAAAAATGATTCCATCGAATGGTGTCGCACTTCTTCATCAAGGCCTAAAAAGACTGTTTTTTGGGACGACAGAAGTGTCGTGCTTGATTTTCTGCAACGTGGCCATACCGTGACCAGCGACCGGTACACTGAAACAGTTAAGAAGCTTAGAGAAGCCATAAGGAGGAAGAGACCAAACAAGAATCTGAAAAGGATCCACATTCTCCATGACAATGCGAGACCACACACATCTTTGGCAACAAATCAGGCGATTAGCAGATTAGGATGGTCGGTGGTTTCCCCATCCACCGTACAGCCCACACCTGGCCCTCCGACTTCCACCCGTTCGGTCCAATGAAAAACAGTCCCCCGGAACAACGATTTGATGACACAGATGAGGTGAAAGTGGCTGTGAAGAAGTGGTTACAATAACCCACACCTGAATTTATTTTAAAGAGGGTTCGAGAGTTGGGTTCAACGATAGCACAAATGCATCGCTTGTGATGGAGACTATGTTGAGTAGTACCTTTGCATAGAGAATGAGTTACTCTACCAACCTGCACAATTTGAACAACTTCTGACTGTTAATATAAAAGTAATGCAAACTTTTGCATTACTTTAGGTACAACCTTCGTATAATCCGCACTTGTTGTGTTGCCCTGAATCATAATTTCTGACAGAAAAGCTGCGATTCACAGGAAGACCACGAAAGGAAGAAGTGATTGTTAAATTAAAAAAGCAATTGTCATTTTTTTTTTGTATTTATCTCTTAATTTTAAAGTAAATACAAAACTAAAATCCCTGGTTTTTGTAACATTGCCGTAGTTCATTAAATAGACATAAAAATAAAAAAAACTTAAGAATTACACCAATCAGCAGTGTGTCTCTTTTCTGAATGTTGCAACTGAATAGCAAACAAAAACCATAACTAATACAATTAGCACGGCGAAAATAACGAATGCAATTCGAAAAATGATTATGTGCCACGTAATAGCTGTGGGCTTCTCGCAGCACGTAGGCGTTCACGAGAGCAAATAATACCTCCTTCGCAGCATCTTTTCTGTCAGAACTCTCGTAAGTTAAAAACAAAAAGGATTCTATCTCTTTGCAGTCCTCTACCTCCATATTGTGTTGTATTTTTCCTGTCACCACATTCTTCGGTACTTTTTTCAACACCACCTCTCTTGACAATTAATGTGATTTTTTTTAAAGTCAAAGAAATGTTTTTCATTACTGGTGTATTATTTACAGAACCAAAAATTTATAAGTTTGTAACAGATAATCTGTGGATTAACGACAGAAATTCCAGTATTTACTACAAATTACTACATCGGAAGTAAAAAAAATTATGTCAGTGTGTTTTCTAGGTGCCTGGAATTTGTAGAGCCCAGACAATTGGAGCAATTTTGGAATTTATCAAGCCCATTGGTAAAAAAAAAAAAAATCTAGCTGTCACCAGAATACATTATTCCTTCATTTGAATGAAGCTTTTTTGAAAATGCAGCACATACACCTTTTAGTAGTTTTAACATTTGGCACCTTACCGATACTTTTAATGCAACTACATACACTATCTACCAACAAGTAATTGGACACCCCTGCAGTCGACGATATCTGCGGTCCTGATACAAGTCACGGCCGCCGCCGTTAAATATCGTGTGAGAAACAACACAACAAGTCGCATGCAAGATGCCACGCAGTTCAGAGCTCTCCGATTTCGAGAAAGGTGTAATCGTCGGGTATCACAGAAATGGCCGATCCATACGTGACATATCCAGCAAGTTGAAGTACCCAAAATAGACAGTGGCCTACGTGATTGGCAAGTGGAAGATGAGAGGTGACTGTCTGAATGTGCCCCGACCCCGCAGACCCACAAAACTGGGAGTTAGAGACAGACGGGTGCTGGCCAGAGAAATTCAGAAGAACCGCACCAAATCGACGGGCCACATCCGCAAGGAGTTTCAACAGGCATCCAGGAGTGTTCTTTCGATGAATACCATCCCTAAGGAAGCCCATCTGCTTGGTTATCATGGGTGTGCTGCCACCCACAAGCCTTTGATCACCAAGTCTAATAGCACTGCTCGGCTAACGTAGTACAAAGAACGTCGACAGTGGACCGTTGAACAGTGGAAACAGGTTCTCTGGAGTGACAAATCAAGGTTCACCCTCTACCATTCAGATGGCAGGGTCTGAGTCTGCCTGGAGAACGCATCCTGTCGGAATGTATTGTGCCAACTGTGAAGTTCGGTGGCGGTGGAATTATGCTATGGGGGTGTTTTTCCTGGTATGGCACAGGACCCTTGGTCGCAATTCTTAGTAGACTCAACGCCGAGACTACTGCACCATTTTGGATGACCACGCGCTTCCTACGTTGTGGCAGTTTTACAGGGTGGACCCATGTTACTTTCAGGATGACAATGCCACCTGTCATGTTGTGAAGTCCACCATGGCTTGGTATGGTGACAATGGGGTAAATCGAATGGCCTGGCCTGCACACAGAACGGATCTTAACCCTATCAAGCACCTCTGGGATGAGTTGGGACGTCGACTTAAGGGGTGCCCCCACCGTCCGAAATCGGTGAAGGAACTGGCTTTTCTTCTCCAAGCAGAGTGGAAGAAAATACCGCTAGCTGTCGTACAACGCCTGGTTGAGAGTATGCCCTGTGGGTCGCAGCTGTAATCGCAGGGATCATAGCATACTTCTGGAAAATTTTAGGTAGGAATTTTAGGACTTTTTAGAAAAGTTTTAGGAAAATTTTAGGAGTGTATTTCAATAAAAACTAGATGTATATTTGTATACATCTAGTAAAACAACTTTGTATACATTGTAAAGAGTTTGCTTCACACCCTTCAACCATATATACTGATAGACTGCGCATGACATCAAAATTTCTGGCTCCAACATAAAATCACATGACATCAGTCAAAAAGATGGGTTACACCTGCTGTGCTTATGGTTGCTCTGAGCGATATAGTAAAGAAAGTTCTATGATTTTTCATGGGTAAGAAACAAATTAAATACCTAAGTCAATGAAGTTCAATTACTTGACCAGAAACTTGCAGCTATTGATATAAAAATATAGTAACTTAAGAAAAAAAAATGGAATGCATGTTCCAAATTCTTCGCAAATGTTCATCACATTATAAACCACAAAATGTAAACAACCCGATCATGCATGTATATAGCTCATAAGTAAACTTACCTGAAGAGTTTTCATTATATATGAGGCGCATTCACATAATACACCGAAAACACTGAAGTTCTGCAGCGTAAATTAGTAATCATAACAGCATTTTTACACGAAATTTGGAATCTGATGATGACGTGCCTAATGTTTGAGCCATGGCGGCTTTGATGCAGCTATTGCCAATGCGCAGTCCATTAGTATATATGGTTGAAGTTCACACCCAAATTTTTTGCATAACGTCTAATGTTTAAGTATGTTTTACTTCTAATGTTCAGTTCTTATCTTTTCACGTGTTATTATCATATTCAAGTATATTTACCACATTCAAGTTTCACTTTGAACATTAATATGCTGTTGAACCAGAAGCAATTCACGATTTTCACAGTAAAGTTTTCAGGTTTCACATTAAATTATAATATCCTAAAAAGGTAATTGAAAACCAAGAACTATGTACAATTGTTCACTGAATTACTTTTTTCATATTATTGTTTTAACCTTTTCCTGATAAGCCTATCTTTTTCTGCTTCCACCACAACTAATTTACTTTCAGTTTTCTTTATTTCAGCTGAACCTTGTATGATCAAGTTAGAGGCAACTGCTATTTCAGCAGTATTTTGTTTTTCCACAGCTTTTCTCATTCTTTCTGTTCCCTCTCTGAATTACTGCTAGGGAGGCTTCTTTATCTTTTTTAAGCCTATTTATTTCTGCATCATTTTCTTTTATTTTATCATCAAACTCAGCTTTTCTTTTTTTTCTCTAGCTGCTTTTCCCTCTCTTTCTGCTTCCTTTCTTTTACCTTTTTTGATTCTTCTTACTTCAGCTTATCAACATACTCTATAAAATTTATGTGAATCACGAAACACTATTTAACAAATTTCTTGTTATGGGAACTTTACTTACACATCCATAGTGTTTAGTGGCCCCTTTAACTATTCTTAATGACGTTATAGTTGAGTCTTTTAAGTTAGCCTTGTCCTTCCTTAACAGAGCAGTGTTAACCGAAAATCCCCTTTCTGCATCAGCATTACCATGAGGTAAAACTTAAAATTGACTTGATGAGTTTAGCAAGATTTGAGTATTTTTCTTTCCGCTAGAGTCTATAATACTAAATATATTACGCCAGTAATGATCAATCCGCACTGGAATATGCCCTTCCTCTGAAAATTTCACTAGTTCATCTAGAGTTGGCTTATCGCAATTTAAAAGTTTCCACTCTTCTCTTACTCTATTAATTCGTTCCTCAGAAAGATGCAAAACACTTGAAATTCTGGTCATTTCCGAAAGTCCTTCAGTGACTGAAAGTTGAGTTGACTCTTTCTTTAGTTCTTTTACCTTTAAAACTTCTATGTCTCTTAGCTTTTGATTGCAGAATGGCAAATTTGACTTTAAATATTTTGTGGTTGCAATTAGTGATGATCTTACATCTAAGAGAAATAATTTCTGCCTGGTCTCCTGAACATTCCTGAGGAGATTTTTTGTCTTCATACCAACTTCTAACTCCCCTAGTTTTTTCCATGAATTTTTGTTTTCAAAATCTACATTCTTTAGGTCTTCTCCAAATTTCCCTGCAATAACATCATCTTGGATAAACTGAGCCATAACATTCCTCATTAAAGTATTTAAATCAGAATATAACTGGTGTATTTTTGGTTCTTCACTCTGATAACATAATGAAAACTTTTCAAAATTTTGGTGTGAAAATGAAATTAATGCTAAATAGCAAGGAGTTAGCTCATTTTTCAGGAAACAGTGAATTCTTTTATACCTTGCCGAATTGCGTAGTTGTTTTTCAAATATTTTTTGAGATGGCAAGAAGTTTAAAAAATATTCTGTAATATTTAGCCATTGATCCAAGAGCCTCTGGGCTACAGAACCAACGGTTAACCATCTGTTGCTGACATGACACAAAAGAAATTTGGCTGTGACCAATGTTATATCCTCGACAGATTTATAATCCTCTCGTCTTGCAGCACTACTCTTTAAAAAGTAATGCATATCAGTAGCAATTGTCCAAAATCTATATTTAAGCTTGTCAAAAATTTTTTAAATGCATTACTAACAACATGCAGGTTGCAAAAAACCTAGTTCCAAAGATTTCTGGCCTGTTTCTTGTTTTACAACTTCATTGAATTTGCGTAAAAGCACATATTTACATTTGGGCTGTCCATGGATACACAAATAATTCTGTTCAACGAAATATTGAAGGATGACAACACATCAAGAATTTCTTTTAGCAAAATATCTGCTGTTGCATGACCCAGAAAAACGCTTGTTAGGTATCGGCAAGAAACAGAATTTATTTCTGAAGACCAGTACCTGAGATACACATCCAACTGCCGTTTCACTTGTGTATTTGTAGTTTCATCAAATGCTATAGTAACCTTTCCTGGGCTACTAGATGCAATGTCTTTTTTCAAATCCTCTTCAAAATATTTTGACAATCCATGTGATATCACATAAGCAACTTTGTTTTCTTTAAGTTGCATTTTGGCTGCAATAGCAGAATCAGGAAACATTTCTTTGAAAAGTTAAACTGTTTCAGTGCATGAAACAAAAGACATATTTGTCCTAAGCAACTTTCATGGCCCATAATGCTTCGGCTTTAGCCAACTGTAAATCATGACTCAGTACTTCACTAATATTTGTTTTGGGCTGAAGATCCCGTCCTCAAAGGCTTTCAAGGATGGACTTATTTTGAAATTTACTTTGAAATTTCTGCAAATGTTTTTTTCCTTTATGATGCGCTCTTTTACTTGTGAAAAGCCACTATTAGAAATATTGAAAATTTCTGAACACAATTTACACTTAGCAGAAAATATTGTTTCAGTTGCAGAACACCATTCTTTCAACTTCACTCCGTCCAATTCTTTGGCGAGCCACGCATCTTGAAATTTCGTTTTGAATTTAGGCATCTTAAACACTTGTATTACTAACCAGAAAATGAAAGGGAAGTACAAAAACACGTTCCAATATTGCAAAACCAGACAACTTCCCGAAGTTTGGCTGCGAGGATGTCAGAAGATAGAAGAAGAAGGGGAAGAAAAAAAAAAAAAAAAAGCAGGTCACCACAAGAGAACTGAACCTGCACACAGCACAGAGAACACCATAAAAGACGCAAAACCAGAAACTATCATACACATCTCACGCAAGTTCAGTCAATGCGAGTCGGAGCCGAGATATATTGCGCATCGAAGGTCGCTGTCGCCGACGCACGATCGAAGGTCAATGATCACGTGCTCTACTGCCTGCCACGATAACACTCGGCTACCATCCCATAGTCATTACCGGAGGTTACGGAAGGAGACCACATTTCCCTCTTTGCTTCCACCCACCTGCGGTTTACAATAACAAAACATCAGCAGAAAGAGGAGGTTCCACAAGGTATGTACAAAAATAAAGTACGATCTTCTGCGTGCCACGGAGTTCTTCTGCAAAGCGCAAACCAGGTGAAAATGACCCCACCCCTTTTCCCTTAGATCTCTTGTTACCCTCGAAAACTGTCCGAAGGCACAAAGTGGAGCGCCCGCCGAAGCAAGTGCATCTCGATGGCGTCATTTTCCCTCCCTTCAGCAGCACAGCATATAGGCTGTGTTTCTACAACAACAGGTCTTTTTACCTTACCGTAATGGTAAATTTATTGGCGTTAATAACGGTTGTATTTTTAATAAATAAGCTTACGAAAATTTTAGGAAGAATAGCAAATTTTAGGTATAATTTTAGGAATTTAAGGAGGGTCGCAAAATATTAGGAATTTTAGGAGGAATGCGATCCCTGTAATCGCCGCTCGTGGAGGCTCCGCCAACTATTGAAGGTGAATAAACTTAGTTTTCCTTTGCTATCACAGGTGTCCAATTACTTGTAGGTAGATAGTGTATTTGTCTGTCTATAATCATGTAAGAACTGCCAGACTTTTTCCAGTAACACCCAAAAATTATTTTATGTACCTAAAAAGAATTACTAAGGTTCAGTATGGCAACAAAACTGTTTTAACACTGAAACCAAGGAATATATTACAAAATATTCCGAGCACATATTACAAAATACTGCTTAGAAGGGCACCTGTGCGACACACTGACAATTACACAAGAAAACTGTTCTAACCATATGAATACGCATATGAAAGCACAACAGCACTTTTGATACCTATGGCTTATAAGAAATTTTACGGTGTAAGTCTTCCAACCAGTTTTAACAAAGAAGATATAGATAAATTTTTGAACAGTATTTTTGTAACCTTTCACCTCATTTTATTAGTTTAGGAATTATTACCTTTGACAATTTATGCCAAAATCTCACAATCATGGATCACATGTAACTAATAACATACTGAAGGAAACACCGAGTCACACAAAACTGGAAGCATGATAGGACAAAACATTTATTCATGTTAAGTGAAATACACAAATCAGCATTCAAGCACTGCAACTATGAGGTTGTGCTAAACAGATGCTTTTTGGTTCAGTACATAATGCAAAACAGGGTTGAAATGAAGTGAACGAAGACAAAAAAATTATTTCATAAGCTTTTTTCTTTCTTTCATCTCCCTCATCAGAGATTTCAAGTATGTTAACTCATTCCTCAATTGATCATATTTTGTCTGAAGTGCTTTCTGTTCCGTTTCCAATTTCTGCACTTCGCCATTTAACTCTTGATCCTGAATTCTTCTTTTCGTTCGATAACGAGCCGCAGCCTCTTTTATTCTGGACCTTCTTCCGCTCTTTTCGCACCTCTTTTTTTTTTTGATGGGTACGGAGAAGATTTTTTGGATTTACCTAATGCTGAAAAAATTGGCCCCACACTGCTTTGGTCAGATTCAGCATCATCTGAAACTTCCGAATTTGAATTAGCTATTATGCACGCTTCGTTTAAAAGCCCAACATACTCAAATATTTCTGGGTTTTCATCCTGTGGGTTATTCAGAGGGTCTGAGTAAATACTACTGCATACACTTGAGGTTGGACTACTAACTGAACTTGAAAAATCTTCAGAGGGAGGTGAATTAGGTTCTCCTGTAAAACTATTCAAATCGCCACCTTCAGGAGATGTAGTCTCACATGAAAAGATTTCATTAGCAATTTTTTCCAAATCATCAGACAAAATTTTGACAGTTTCAGTTTCCGGGGTCAAGATGCTTGCATCAACTGGATTACTGCCCATCAAATAATCAAGAATAAATGATACGGATGCATCCTCTGCTATCATCTTTGCAGAATCATTCTGAGGTTCCAACCAATTATCCTGAAAGTCAAAGGTGGACAGATCCAGTTTTTCATCTAGCCATCCATCTCCAATATCTGAAAAGGAATGTTTCAATATCAGAAAAAAATTTCAAAATTGCTATTTCCAAAATGGATTTATCTATCTATCTATACATTACAAACACCAAGATAAATACTTAATACATTACCGAAATAAGAGGCATTTCATGAAACTTCCTATTATCGTAAATTTATAATATATAAGAAAAGCAAGTTTCTAACAGCAGTTTAAAAATCATTTGATGGGGTAGACACAATAAAATTGCACTATACTGCCAAGACCACTAAATTCATTGCCCACTGAACTGCAAATATGCCAATGCCTTATTCTGCCAAAAAAAAAAAACATTTCATTACTTTTATAGTTCTACTTGCAGGAGTTTAAGAGAATTAAAAGAATGCCAGAGCTAGTATTGGTCATGTTAAACAACTTGTCCATACCAAAATTAGTTCTACACAAATGTTTTCCTCAATAGATAATGAAAATAACTCAAATATTGCTCTGTTCCATAGCATAGCCACCTGTTGTGACAATGTTTGCCTTGACCTATTCAGATAAAGCATGCCAAGGCTTATAAAACAAAAAAATTCCCCATTCTAAGAAATTGGCTATTATTTGGATCAAAATTTCCATTCTTTGATCTAATGCTAGTTTGATATTCAAAATGGTCTTCAGTCATGAGACTTCAAGAAATACAACTATCATTTGTTAATTGGGGGAAACAAAATATTTAGTGGGCCAAATGTCCAGTAGAAATCAAATGTCAACATATATATAGAGATCTTGGCTAAAAACCATTACTGTGTCATAAAACAGAAACTTGATGTGATCAAAAGCTATAAGAAAAAATTTACTAAAGTAACTATTAAACACCAAAATGCTTTCTACTGGACATTTGGTCCACTTAATTATTTTGTTTCTCACCAATTAACAAATGATAATTACAATACAATTATTAAACATGAAAAAAATATATCATTACAAATTCCCACACTGCTGCCAAAAAATAAATACTTTCTCGTTCAATTTTATTTATTCAGAGTCTAAGAAATATTCTTTTCATAATACATGGTCAATAAGTCATGATAACTAACACAGCAATTGGACATCGTCGAATTGACTGTAATTACTGTTTTACTTTTATAGTTCTACTTGTTCATGTGTGAAACAGAAATTACAGTAAATTCGGCGATGTCCGATTGCTGTGTTAATTATCATGACACAATTATATTTATTTTTAACCTTCTTAGTTGCTCTCAACAACAGGAAAATAAAAATGTGAAGTGCAACCAGATCAAGCACATTAAACCAATAATGCACGATACTCCACCAAGAAATTTATTAAATTCTTCCCAGGAGGTCTGCTGCTATCTTGTAGAATCACTTCACCCCTTCATTAATGTCTTTGTTAATACAGTGTAACTTTCCTAATTCGAACGTTTTTAATTCGAATTCTTGGTTAATTCAAATTTTTCGTTTGGTCCCTTGAATTTTCTACATAATGTTAAAAAAATACCTTTAATTAGTTTGTTTTGTTTTTGTTTTTTTTTGTTTAATTTGAAGTAAACCCCATTTTTGCAATCTCGTATTTTCAACAATTACCTTTCAAAATGGGTACGTGCTGTTCTGGATGAAGTTCCGAGTGTTGTTACGAGGTAGAGGTCACAAGCGCCAACTCTGCCCACTATAGGTTTACCTCAAAGCTGTTGTCATGCAGGTCGGTGGCGAGTGGCGGGAAGGGGTCAAGGTCACGACACTTCAGGTGTAGGCTGTATCCGTAGATGTTTAGTTTGTTTGCATTTACGTGAGGTGAACAATGTAAGTGCCTGCTCCGGTTGTTGTAATGTCCGTGTTTATGAGTAGTGCTGTAACCTGCTGTACCTATGTTTTTCATCATGTCTTTGTGTAGACCAGTCTGTGGTGAGTACAAAACATTGACTTTTGCTCAAAAGGCAGAAGTGATTCATGAAGTGGAAAAGGGATTTTAAAAAAAGCCTCAGATTGCAAAGGACTTTGGCATTCCTCCCAATACGTTATCATCCACTTATCTAAAATATAAGGATAAAATTTTGAATACTTATGGGACTCATCGTAGTGGTGGAGAAAGGAAAAGGGTAAGAGGACTGGATAATCCCGATATTGAGTAGAGCGTGTTGAAGTGGTTTAAGCAGGCACGTGGCAAAAGCATTCCATTAAGTGCCACCCTGATTAGAGCTAAAGCTGAAGAATTTGCCAATAAATTGGGGGGAAATGATTTTAAGGCCAGTACTGGCTGGCTTGATGGATGTAAAGAAAGAAATGGCATTTCTTTTAAATCTATTTGTGGGGAAAGCTTAACCTAGAAGCAGCTAATGAGTGGAAGGGAGAACTGTTAGAAATGATTGGGAACACAACCCCTAAAGACATCTTCAATGTCGACAAAACAGGTTTATTTTTCAAATGTACCCCAGACAAAGCATTAGCTTTCAAAAAGGTGAAAGCTGCAGTGGTGGAAAACATAGCAAGGAACAGGTAACAATTTTAGTTGCAGCTAATATGGATCAGAGAAACTTCCTTTATTAATGATTGGCAAATCAGCTAACCCAAGCTGCTTCAAAAAATGTAAAAACTAAACTAGTTGAATATGAAGCAAAAAAAAAAAAAAAAAGCGTGGATGACGAGTGACAGCTTTGAAAAATGGCTTCTAAAAATAGATAAAAAATTTCAGAAAGAAAACGGAACGATCTTGTTTATTGACAACTGTACAGCACATAACACCATAGCTCTGCTGGAAAATGTAAAGGTTTTTTTTCCGACAAACATGACTTCAATAGTTCAACCCATGGACCAGGTTGTGATTAAGAACTTTAAGCACTTCTACCGATGCCATGCAGTCCAGACAATTCTATTGGGTATCGATACACAAGATCGCTTCAAAATAGACTTTCTACAAGCTGGTCATATGACTCTCAGTGCATGGCAACAAGTTAAACCTGAACCTATATAGCCAACCGTTTCCGAAAAGCAGGCTTCCAGCACTCCGACGACGAGTCTCAACTGCATCAAGATAATGGTGCTGAGGAGATCATACCCACTGTGGAGTACTGGGAAGACGTAGGCAGTGATGTACCGTACGAGGCTTTTGTGAGCGTTGATGACAATTTAGCTGTTTGTGGTGAGCTCACAGATAAGATCTTAGCTGATGTTTTGAATATGAAGAACTGGAATGGCCAGAAGTTCCTGAAGAGTGCCTTCCAAATTCAGTAGAGGCCTTGGTTCACCTCCAACAGTTAAGGAAGTTTGTTGAGGGACAGCAGAATGTAAGTGACTATTTCATTCAATCGATAAACTTGAAGAATTTACACTTACCCATAACATGAATTCTAAGTAGCAAGCCAAAATTTCAAGGTTTTTTTTACAAAAAATAAGTAAATTTACTGTACCGTATTTTTTTTTTTTTTTTTTTTTTGTATGTTATGAATAAATATGTTGGTTTTTACAGTACTTGAAGTGATTTTTGAACGTGCTCATATTCAAACTTGCCCAATTCGAATTTGTCGATAATTCGAATTATTTTTGTGGTCCCTCACAGCTTCGAATTATCCAATTTACACTGTACTTCAACTTCACAAAATTGACCTCCAATTTACACTGTACTTCAACTTCACAAAATTGACCAATGCTTGTACCTTGCAGCAATTTTCCCATGAAATTGTAAAAGCTGATTTACATCTTCATGTTCGTTATTATTAGAGGAGTTATTTGTCATAAATTTGTATAAACAGACTTTGGATTCCCTTAAAATGCACCTATATAATCTCAAACCTGCATATCATGTAGTGTTAAGCTTTGCAATTTGGACAGAACACCTTAAAAATCCTGGTTTAACTTTCTTCCCACTGCACAATATTTTGCCTCTATCCCACGTATTCAAATATAAATCTTAAACACCATTGGCATTGCCTCCCTGACTGGTAATGTCTCATTTTATACAAATTAAGGAAGAAATATTCCTCATAAATACATGGGTAATTCACTGCAATAGTACATTCACACATTATATAATTTGATTAGTGAAAATTGACCTTCGGTTTACATGGCTACATTATAAGTCAATAGTTGACTAACTATTATCACTACTGTTACACAAGTTATAAAGTATCTTCAAGTCTAGTGCTGTATGCCTCAAAACTTTTGCTATTATATAAAATTTTCAAGGAGTTAAAATATAATACATTTCAACAGTTATTAAAATATAACTGCGAGCCATTCCATCTCAGCTCAGGCAGGGCATGTCAGGTGACCATTTTAGATTTCTTCCAAAAAATTACAGTAGTTACAACTACAGGAGACATTAAATATCCTGAAAGGATTTTCCTAAAAACATTTTTTTTTTTTTTACTTTAGCTACAGCGTTTTGAAGTTTGGCTAAAATCTAGCGATCTTTGAAAAATGAGGAAAATGCTGTATTTTAAAACTAGCGCTGCTTCAAAACTACTTAATCTATTCACTTATTTTTTTTTTTATTTTGTAGCTATTGAATTAAATTTTAACTTGGCATAGTTTGAATAAGCCTAACTGACATTATTAATAAGAAAAAAAAAACATTGCAAAAAAAAATGTTTTTTGCATTTTCGGAAAAAAATTTCCCACTAAATAATTATTTTTCAGGTAAGTAAGGACGGCAATCTGAAGTCCCTCAATGGTAGTTTTACAGCAAATTTTATTTTAAACCTGGGATGCATGCAGTCCATAGAATTTAATTTTAAGTTATGCAGAAGTTCAAAAAAGCTCAATTTTTGAATGGCAGTATCTCAAAAACCCCATTTTCTAAAAATCTGTCCATTTGATGTCCTCTTAGTTGTTAATAAATTGCTCATTGCAGAATAGTGTATTTTTGCGTGGTTAATTTTATATATATTTTTTAAAGATTGCACGTTTTCAGCATTGTTGCGAAATACAACACAAAATGCAATAGATTGTCCATATTTCCCTGAAAACATCGTTTAATCAGGTTTCAAAGTTAAAACATAGGTTACTGGCGTTTGATTAGTACAATTACAATTAGATTTTGAAGTTCAGCACAAAAACATTCACTAAAAAATGTGCAGAACATAACATTATTATACTATAGCATCACTGTAATTCAATAACATACAATTTTTTTGACACTTGGTATTATTGTGATTTTTTTATTAATTTTACTTTCATAAAAAAAATTTTCACAAATAGCCTTTTAGATGATAAACAATTTCTTAGCAGTATATTAATAAAGTTACCTGTAAAAGGTTTATATAGAAAGATTAGGCACAGTAGATGTGGTAGATTTTTCTCAGCTCCTGTTGGTCAAAAGTATGGAGTCGTGCAAATAGTCCAAGTGGAGTAGGATTCCTTACTTTAAGCTGCACATTTTCTAATGGCATTGGACATTCATTAATCTTTCTTCTTTCCAGATTTTTTTTTTTTTTTTTGATTGGAGGTTTAACGACCACCGTGAGCAACTCAATGGGCTATAAGCAGTCGCCCGTCCCTAATTTAGGGTCACTGGTTCCAGGGAAGGGAGAGAACCAGTGCCGTAAGACAAACACAACATCCATGCCTCACCGGGATTCGAACCCAGACCCCTTTCAGACGAATGATCAGAGGCCATTGCCTTAGACCACTGCGCCACCGGGGCGGCACTTTCCAGATTCCTCTGGCCACTGGAACCCTTTAGCTGGACCATGGGGATGCATAAATGATACAGTAATGTCATTGAGCTCTCGAGATATACCTGTAATCTGCCCCATCCACCAATTATTGTCATAAACACACCCAACAAACTCACCTACCTGGAAATCACTTACTGAGTAATGTTTTTTCACCTGGCTGAATGTTCCAACTTGATGTTTAATTGTACGTCCCATATAAGACTATTTTTAACCAAGCACTAATGTTTTGATTGTATTGCTACAACAGGTTTTACATTAGCCCCCCATTCTTCTTCCTTACAAGACCTGTAGGCTTGAACAGTTTTACCTTCAAGAATCAGTAGAAAGATGAGAAAGTTCAGTAACAAATGAAGCTGCATTTCTTATGGCTTGCACAGGCCCTCTTTGGAGATTAAACTTTGTTGCATAATGATTACATAACCTACCTATAGCATCACATTAACTTTTACTATGCCCAGTCGCTGAAAAAAAATCCACTTTTTTTTCCTCAATTTGATTATTTTTAGAAAGTTCATAAATTTGGTATTTATTTTTGAAATGTCCAGCAGCCCCATCGGAAATGTAAACAAGTCATCTAATATTTTCTAATTGGCACAACTTAGAAATTTCTTTTTTTATATAATCTCTATAGCACTGAGAGCATCAGCTATGTCATCAGCTGTATCATGAGACACTACAACAAAACTTTTTATCTCTTTTTCAAGATATGCAACACATGTGAATAGTGAAATCTGAACATTTAGCCAGTGGTAACTTTGTATTTCATCGGGCAGTATCACTGTCCAATTTTCAGCAAAATCAAAACGTAAAACTAGAATGTCAGAAATTTCTTTCTCAGAGTTTTGCTATGAGAAATTGCTTTCTTCACCCAATGTCTTACATCTTGCAGAAACTTTTGGACAGATACAGATTTTCTTATGAGGTCACCACCTTCCCAAATAGCAAATGTAACTTCATTCAAGCAAAGAGTTTCAACTGTCAGTGCTTCTGTGCCAGGGCAGTCACCACACTCTTTGAGCCAAAAATCTTCATTGCTTATTCTATCACAAACACTTCTGTAAAAGAACAACTTCCTCAATTCGTGTGTTTGTTATATTTTGGAGAGCTGTACATATAAGTTTCAGATTACTGCAATAAATACAAGGATGGGTTCCATTTCAACTCAGGCAGGGTCGTACCATCACGGTCTCAGATTTCTCTAAAAAAATTAAGGGTGTTCCTTGACTAAAATAAGGAGACCCATATTTTTTCTTTCGGCAAGAAAAAATTTTCCCTTCGAGATAGAGGGTTTCAAATCTTGCACCGTCAAACAAGCTCTCTAGAAAACGGTTATTTTTCCTAACTTCAGCGAGTCATTGCAGCAGAGTTAAAAAAGATATCGTGTTCTTGTATTTTTTTTACATTGTGTGTATAACATATAATAATATATGGTGCTAATATTTGCTACACATCGTATGATTAAAATTTAAAAAAATCGTAAACTTTGTGATTTTTAAAAAAAATTGAATTTTTTAAGTTTTTTTAAACAGGTTTGGATGGAGTTTTTCTATATTCGTTTTTTCGTTAAAGACATACAAATGTGCACTTTATTTGTAATTTTTTATGTGTCTGTGAAACTGCTAGTTTCCGCGTTTCGGCAGCGTTAAAAACAGCCGATTTTGAAAAATCTCTAACTTTGCCAACGATTTTCTCAAAAAGGCCATTTTTTAAAATTCTGAAAATTAAATCCCTGTTTCATTATCAACAGGAGAATATCTGTGTAAATTTTCACGGACCTAAAAACGCTCGTTTCCGAGTTAGACGCGTTTGAATTCGGCTTTGAAAGCCTACGATTTCCCGTGTTCTAAAGGCGCCATTTTGCAAAATCTCAAGCGCAAAGTACGTACGTTATCTCTTACCCAAATCAAAGCGTTAGATATTCTTTACCCGAATGATGGAATGAGAGCATTGGGTCAGCTGGCCCTGGTTGGATACATCCACCTCACCCTTCCCCGAGTGATGACATGCCTATAAAACTGTCGGGGGGATAACCAAAACATAAAAAAATTCTTGCTGCTCCACTAACAAAGTTGAGTTGCGAAAGACAGCAGCAGTTGTTTGTTTGTTTGTTTACGTATATACTTAAACATCGCATAAGAAAAGACTATGAAAGAGTAGAAAACTGTTGTGAAACAATTTTAAGAAAAAGAGTGCAGGCACGTGTACTGTAAGTTAATTTTCGATGGCTAAACACCCTCGAGTTTTTT
Source organism: Macrothele yani (assembly GCA_039090855.1). NCBI lineage: Eukaryota > Metazoa > Arthropoda > Arachnida > Araneae > Macrothelidae > Macrothele > Macrothele yani. The sequence goes on along the minus strand of CM077029.1, from coordinate 175,236,024 downwards.
CTGGGGAGTTGCTAATTGTAGGCTACTGTCAGAAGAGCAGTTACTAAAATTAACTTCTCAGTTTTTCGTAATAGTAAAATATTCGCTCAGGAGAGTTTTGTCCTCTGCGAACGGGGGAGAAGGTGCAATGCTCTTGACCTCGCTGCTGGGTTGATAGCGCTGGTCGCTACCGAAGCTCTGCTTACCTCCACTCCAAAAACGTAATGGCATTGTCTAATCTACTAAATAAATAACAATTAACACATACGCGTGCATGCTTATTCATAAAATGTAAGTTGAGTATATTTCCTGTTCAATCAGCTGATTTTACAAGTAAAATTCATATACAACTAATGCGCTTATAATGGTGTAAAGATTTTTATCTATTTAAACATATTCAAAGATTTCAATTTTTTTAAAGAGGGAGGGGGAGGGAGTGTGTTCGTAGTGATCTCCACCTGGGCCACGATAAACCATGCACTGCCCATGTCTTCTGCTCCCTTACAAGATAATCCTGGATCGATGGGAGACCAGCAGAGTTTTGACACCCCCTCTCCTCTCACGTGGTGGTGAGGTGTCTCAAAGCTAGGTAGCTTTCAAAATGTTTCAACTTAGTTGGCTGGTAATAAGAGAGTGATTCCATTTCAATTCTGGCAGGGTCGTACCATCACGGTCTCAGATTTCTCTAAAAAAATTAAGGGGGTGTTCCTTGATTAAAATAAGGGGACCCATATCTTTTCTTTCGGCAAGAAAAAATTTTCCCTTCGAGACAGAGGGTTTCAAATCTTCCTCCGTCAAACAAGCTCTCTAAAAAACGGTTATTTTTCCTAACTTCAGCGAGTCATTGCAGCAGAATTAAAAAGATCTTTTGCTCTGGTATTTTTTATTACATTGTGTGTATAATGTATAATATTTGATGCTAATATTTTTTACACATCGTATAATTAAAATTTTTAAAAAATCGTAAACTTTGATTTAAAAAAAATTGAAATTTTTAAGATTTTTTTAACTGGTTCAAATGAAGTTTTTGTTTTCTGTACTCGTTTTTTTTTTTGTTAAAGACATACAAATGTGCACTTTATTTGCAATTTTTTATGTGTCTGTGAAACTGCTAGTTTCTGCAGCGTTAAAAACAGCCGATTTTGAAAAATCTCCAACTTTGCCAACGATTTTCTCAAAAAAGCCCTTTTTTAAATTCTGAAAATTAAATCCCCGTTTTATTATCAACAGGAGAATATCTGTGTAAATTTTCACGGACCTAAAAACGTCCGTTTCCGAGTTAAACACGTTTGAATTTGATTTGAAAACCTACGATATCTCCGTGTTCTAAAGGCGCAATTTTGGAAAAATCTCAGGCGCAAAGTACGCACTCTCTTACCCGAATGTGAGAGCGTTGGATCCGTCCACCTGACCCTACCCTGGGCGATAACATGCCTAAAAAACGGTCTTGGGGAAAAAAAAAACAAATCTATATATATAGAATTGAATGTATGTCTGCTAAACAAATTTACAGTTTTCAATTTAGAACCACCAAACTTGGTATACTATCTCATGGTACCCTAACTTAAACCGTAGACGGTTTTTGGAAGGGGTTGGAGCCCGGGGTCAAGGGGCTCCACACAAAACTTCCATAAAATCTAGTTTTCAATTTAGAACCACCAAATTTGGAAAAGACATACAAATCTTATACCGCAGACTGTTTTTGGAAGGGGTCGGAGCCCTGGGTCAAAGAGCCCCCACACAAAATTTCCGTAAAATATACTTGTAAACTATAGTGCCCTAACTGAGACCGTAGATGGTTTTGGAAGGGGGGTAGAGCCCTGCGTGTGTGGGAGCCCGTGGTCAAAGGGCCCCACACAAAATTTCCGTAAAATCTAGTTTTCAATTTAGAACCATCAAATTTGGTATACTGTTTCTTGGCACCCTAACTTTGTAAAATATTTTACGAAAATTTTGTAGGGGTGGGGGGCTTGACCCCGGGTTCCGACCCCTTCTCAAAACCGTCTAGTCAAAGTTAGGGTGCCAAGAAAAAGTATACCAAATTTGATGGTTCTAAATTGAAAACTAGATTTTACGGAAATTTTGCGTGGGGCCCTTTGACCCGGGCTCCCCCTTCCAAAACCGTCTACGGTCTAAGTTAGGGTACCATGAGATAGTATACCAAGTTTGATGGTTCTAAATTGACATACATTCAATTCTCTCTATATATAGATTTGATATTTTTTTCCAAGACCGTTTTTTAGGCATGTTATCGCTCAGGGTAGGGTCATATGGGCGGATCCAACACTCTCATTCGAGTAAGAGAATACGTACTTTGCGCCTTAGATTTTTCCAAAATGGCGCCTTTAGAACACGGAGAAATCGTAGGTTTTCAAATCAAATTCAAACGCGTCTAACTCAGAAACGGGCGGTTTTAGGTCCGGGAAAATTTACACAGATATTCTCCTGTTGATAATAAAACAGGATTTAATTTTCAGAATTTTAAAAAGGGGCTTTTTTTTGAGAAAATCGTTGGCAAAGTTGGAGATTTTTCAAAATCGGCTGTTTTTAACGCTGCGGAAACTAGCAGTTTCACAGACACATAAAAAATTGCAAATTAAGTGCACATTTGTATGTCTTTAACAAAAAAACGAGTATAGAAAAAAACTCCATTTGAACCAGTTAAAAAAAATCTTAAAATTTCAATTTTTTTAAAAAAAATCGAAGTTTACGATTTTTTAAAATTTTAATCATACAATGTGTAAAAAAGATTAGCATCACATATTATTATACGTTATACACACAATGTAATAAAAAATACCAGAACAAAATATCTTTAATTCTGCTGCAATGACTCGCTGAAGTTAGGAAAAATAACCGTTTTTTAGAGAGCTTGTTTGACGGTGGAAGATTTGAAAACCTCTGTCTCAAAGGGAAAATTTTTTCTTGCCGAAAGAAAAGATATGGGTCTCCTTATTTTAATCAAGAAACACCCCCTTAATTTTTTTAGAGAAATCTGAGACCGTGATGGTACGACCCTGCCAGAGTTGAAATGGAATCCCTCTCTTGTTACCAGCCAACTAAGTTGAAACATTTTTGAAAGCTACCTAGCTTTGAGACACCTCACCACCACGTGAGAGAGGAAGGGGGGGGAGGTGTCAAAACTCCGCTGGTCTCCCATCGATCCAGGATTATCTTGTAAGGGAACAGAAGCCATGGGCAGTGCATGGTTTATCCTGGCCCAGGTGGAAATCACTAAGAACACACTCCCTCCCCCTCCCTCTTTAAAAAAATTGAAATCTTTGAATATGTTTTAAATAGATAAAAAATTTTACACCATTATAAGTGCATAAGTTGTATATGTATTCTACTTGTAAAATCAGTTGATTGAACAGGAAATATACTCAATTTACATTTTATGAATAAGCATGCACGCGTATGTGTTAATTGTTATTTATTTAGTAGATTAGACAATTGCCATTACGTTTTGGAGAGGACGTAAGCAGAGTTTCGGGTAGCGACCAACGCTATCAACCCCCCAGCAGCGAGGTCAAGAGCATTGCACCTTCTCCCCCGTTCGCAGAGGACAAAACTCTCCTGAGCGAATATTTTACTATTACGAAAAACTGAGGTTAACTTTAGCAACTATAACAAAACAGCAACTGCTCTTCTGACAGTAGCCTACAATTAGCAACTCCCAGAAAAACTCAAGGGTGTTTAGCCATCGAAAATTAACTTACAGTACACGTGCCTGCACTCTTTTTCTTAAAATTATTTCACAACAGTTTTCTACTCTTTCATAGTCTTTTTTTATGCAATGTTTGTATATACGTAAACAAACAACTGCTGCTGTCTTTCGCAACTCAACTTTGTTAGTGGAGCAGCAAGAATTTTCTTTATGTATTTGTTACCCCCCCCCCCCCCCGACAGTTTTATAGGCATGTCATCTCTCGGGGAAGGGTGAGGTGGATGTATCCAACCAGGGCCAGCTGACCCAATGCTCTCATTCCATCATTCGGGCAAAGAATATCTAACGCTTTGATTCGGGGAGAGATAAACGTACGTACTTTGCGCCTGAGATTTTTGCAAAATGGCGCCTTTAGAACACGGGAAATCGTAGGCTTTCAAACCGAATTCAAACGCGTGTAACTCGGAAACTGGCGTTTTTAGGTCCGTGAAAATTTACACAGATATTCTCCTGTTGATAATGAAACAGGGATTTAATTTTCAGAATTTTAAAAAATGGCCTTTTTAAGAAAATCGTTGGCAAAGTTAGAGATTTTTCAAAATCGGCTGTTTTTAACGCTGCCGAAACGCGGAAACTAGCAGTTTCACAGACACACAAAAAATTACAAATAAAGTGCACATTTGTATGTCTTTAACGAAAAAAAAAACGAATATAGAAAAAACTCCATCCAAACCTGTTTAAAAAAACTTAAAAAATTCAATTTTTTTTAAAAATCACAAAGTTTACGATTTTTTTAAATTTTAATCATACGATGTGTAGCAAATATTAGCACCATATATTATTATATGTTATACACACAATGTAAAAAAAAATACAGGAACACGATATCTTTTTTAACTCTGCTGCAATGACTCGCTGAAGTTAGGAAAATAACCGTTTTCTAGAGAGCTTGTTTGACGGTGCAAGATTTGAAACCCTCTATCTCGAAGGGAAATTTTTTTTCTTGCCGAAAGAAAAAATATGGGTCTCCTTATTTTAGTCAAGGAACACCCCTTAATTTTTTTAGAGAAATCTGAGACCATGATGGTACGACCCTGCCTGAGTTGAAATGGAACCCATCCAAGTGCATACTGCTTATATTGGCTGAATTTTGACCCACTTTGGACGTAGAGCGTAAAAACTTTGAAAGGCCAATTTTTATATTTGGGTTGTCTTTTTTCATTAGCCTTGTATGCCTCTTTGATTGATCTTGTCATAAATCTTTTTACCTTTTTAATTTTCTATCATCTCTAACACAAACAACATCATTATCATCTCTAACACAAACATAATCATTTTTGTTTAGACCGTCCCTAGTACAGTCTGTACTATCATCTAGGTAGTATCACAATGCCAGAGTTACAGCTTCTGTAGACAATGGATGCCCACTGTAGGGGTCAGGTTGAGCATAGATTCCCTTTTCTCTTCTAACCACCTTGCACGATTTATCTATGAGGTACTTCGATACTGTAGGCAACTCTCCCTTCAAATCAGTTTTACTAACAGTATGTGGTAGCAATGTCAGTAATTGCACTTTTTCAGTGTAGTTACAAGTATGAAGTGCTGTATTAATATTAGAAAACCACTGATTACAAGTAGAACAGTCAGGCTTCTCAAGAGACAACTGACTTGAAACACCAACTCCATATATGTCTTCTAATTTCTGCACAGCTGAAGTTGTTAGTGTTTTCAATAATATCAACTTTTTCCTCTTCACATAAGCTTCTCTCCTATCCTCTCTAACTTCTGAAGGGACTTTAAATGGTGACACATTAACATCAAGCATTGTAATACTGCTATTTAAAACATCCACAATCTCATGACTGGGAATGAAAAAACCCTCTCTCTCTGATGTGGGAATTTCTTCAGTTTCATTTGCACATTCCAAAATTTTTCTTTTGTAAAAAGCCACACAATTGCAACACAGATAATCATTTCTATTTACAGAGACAGATGGGCCTACAATCCTTTGAATTTCATAACCTAAATCACCAACACCACAGAACCTAACAAGCTTAGTTTGGTACACAACTCTTTTGTGTCTTTTAATGTAGTCCACACATGTAACTCCTCAGAACTATGATGATCAGACATAAATTATTCACTGAACAATACTGATCACTCATCAACAGACAAATGCAAACTGGAGTGGGAGAAACGTGGGGAATTAATAAATGGACATAACAGCTGCTGATTCAATTGGCTGTTCAGTGAGCAATCAATGGACATGTTTGTACTTGCAAAAGCCTGTCATAACCTGTTTTTTCAGCATTGTGGCTTGTGCAATTTCATTACAAAATGCTATAAATTTATGAGGAGTATCAGAACAGTGGATGGTTACAAAATTAACAAGTTTAACAAAATAAATAATTTAAAGTATATATAGAGAGGGAGAGAGTATGAGGTTGCAAATAATTCCCCTAGAAAAGAAATGAAACCAGCAAGAACATACTGCCATGTTCTGCAAATATTTTTTAGTATATGTTTTTGTGCTGAACTTCAAAATATAATGTAATTGTACTAATCAAACACCAGTAACCTATGTTTTAACTTTGAAACCTGATTAAGTCATGTTTTCAGTGAAATATGGACAATCTATTGCATTTTGTGCTGTTAGCTGTATTACACAACAACGCTGAGAGGCTGAAAACATGCAATCTTTAAAAAATATATATAATTAACTAGGCAAAAATACACTATTCTGCAATGAGCAATTTATTAACAACTAAGAGGACATCAAATGGACAGATTTTCAGATTTTAAAAAAATGGGGTTTTTGAGTTAACGTCATTCAAAAATTGAGCTTTTTGGAACTTCCGCATAACTTAAAATTAAATTTTATGGACTGCATGCATCCCAGGTTTAAAATAAAATAATTTTCTGTAAAACTACCATTGCAGGGACTTCAGATTGCCATCCTTACTTACCTGAAAAATAATTATTTAGTAGGGAAATTTTTTTTTCCGAAAATGCAAAAAAAAAAATGCAATAATGTTTTTCCCCCCTTATTAATGTCAGTCAGGCTTATTCAAACGATGCCAAGTTAAAATTTAATTCAATAGCTACAAAATAAAAAAAGAAGTTAAGTGAATCGATTAAATAGTTTTGAAGCAGCGCCGTTTTAAAATACAGCATTTTCCCCATTTTTAAAAGATCGCTAGATTTTAGCCAAACTTCAAACCGCTGTAGCTGGAGAGAAAAAAAATTTTTTTTAGGAAAATCCTTTCAGTATATTTTATGTCTCAAATAGTTGTAACTACTGCAATTTTTTGGAAGAAATCTAAAATGGTCACCTGACACATTTTGGTACTGTCTGCCTGAATTGATATGGAATGACTCCTGCCACAATATTGGGTAAGTGCAACTGAGAAAGTTTCACTTACCCAATATTGTAGCACAGTTTGGAAGGTTATTGTTGGTTGATTTATTCTTCAGGTGCAAATTGCTGACATTCAAGTTGACAAGTTCTTGAGGAGTTGGTTCATTGAACTAAAAACATTCACCAGTTTTTCAATCAGTCTATATCACGGTCATCCTCAGTGGTACTATTATCGAAAGTCGATGTCATGCAAGGTTGGTGTGAACTAAGTGCAGACTTCCACGAGTCATTCTCGAACAGGTTGTCACACGTTGAAAAACCTCGTCTGTGTTCTTATCAGCATGTACCTCAACTTAGTACACACCAACCTTGCATGCATACCTGTCAACTTTCAGAAACAGAAATCCGTAAAAAAAATTAATCTATACATTCGATGAAAATTTTAATCGGTATATTCGATTAGATTTCTTGTCGCACATTGATTAAATGTACCGAACATATAGATTTAAAAACGGTGTTACCCAAATCAAGTACAACCTTGTAATTGAAGTGACTACAGAATTTTGAATTTATCGGCACATTTATATCGATTAAAATAGATTCTATACATAATTTCGCATTACTATGCTATCATTATAATCTATAAAGTGATAAAAAATTACTTTTACAGAAGTTTGCATCTAAAGAGAAGGTTGTTCTACCCTTTCAATGGGATCGTGTCCCACGCCGTCATGAAACATAATAAAATGTTTTCAAAAACAAACCGTTTTCATTTTAGGCTTTTATCTTACGCAGGCACGGACGACGAGACAATCAAATAAAAAAAAATTAAATAAGTAAGAGTAACTGAGAGACACTAACTGGTAAATTATGTTCAATTAAAAATGAAGTGAACAAACATTTTGTACGAATCGCATCGAGTTCATTATAACTTTTAACAAAGGAAGTCAATTTCGTAATTTTTACCATGCAGTCAACGTTATAGTTATGCTTGTCACTAGAAATATGATTTATAATATCATTCGTTCCACCATGCAAAATGTTGAAATTGCATCGACACATATATTCAAAACATCAACACGTAACGCATATTTTCCATTTTTGAAGATTTTGCAATACACTGTAATTCTGCAGAACATGCATCGTGAAATGTTTGATAGTACTTTTTTTTCCCTTTTTATATTGCTGCTCATAGCGAATCACTAATACAAAATTTATTACCACTGGAAAAAAATGCAAGTAAAAATTGCACAGTAAAATAGTAGCAGCTTAAAGAGTTGAAATTTAAAAAGGAAAAAAAATACTGATTGCAGAGTTACCCGATTCAAGCTGGTCAGCTAGGAAAGCAGATAGCAACTGAAAGGTTCTTTCATCTAGAAACAAAGGTTTAGGTTTTAGTTTGGAATGTCATCCCTGGGGTCCTCCCCTCCCTCCCAATTATTCCTCACAGGCGGATCAATGCCTTGTCTTTTACCAAATCAGACCCCTTTATACTTCCAAATGGCACTGCTTTTATAGTTCTGTCTTCCCTTCCTGTCCTTTTCCTCATCTTACTGAATAGAGCTTCTCTAGTCTAGTTATTATTTTACAAAAACAATCTAGGCCCATCAACGTCTGAACTACCCCCTCTCCAACAGTCTTTTACATCAGGCGTCGCAAGAAATGATAGTCACTTTGTCGGTGACTTCCTCCCCATCTCCCTTTGCGGCATAGCCACGGCACAAAACGTTCGAACCAGGATTTTAATTACGATCTTATACCTCTGTAAAATATATATATATATATATATATTGCTTACCATAAAGACAAAATGCAGAATACACATATTCTGTTTTAAAAAATGAAAATCTCTAAATATCACACAATTCCGTTTGATAGAAGTTACAAAGCCAATGGCGGTTTTTTTTTTTTCAAACAGATAAAAAAAAAAGTCTTCCTCCCTAGATTAAACTCGTGCTGTCAAAATCTGGATATTTTAAAATTCAGAGTTGTTTTCTAAAAGCCCAAAATTTCATACCTACAAAAAAGTGTGGCAGTGGGTTTGCAAAAGCAAGTGTTCTTCAAGATACCTGTTTTCTTTATGAATCTTAGTATGAATTAATTGATACTGTATATTTTGCGCGTTTTTGTTTTATTATAGAACATTTGTTGTGCCTGTTAATTTCTAAATAGCTACCACAAACACGTTGTTTTATAATTAAAAATTATATCCAAATCGGTCAATTTCCATGGAAGATATTGTGCTGAAATTCTAAAACGTGAGCGAAAGAATCTTGCGCATGTACTTTTGCACTGTCCCCGTGAATGCTGATAGCAACCATTTTCAATAGGATAGGTCCACTATGGGTGCTGAGCAGCATGCCCAAACTTCATCACAATCATGCTTTGATTTTACGCAAGTCATCACCAAAAAAAAAAAAAGGATGCAAGAATGAATAGGAAAGCAGAGAGCAACCGAAAATAATGTCTTGACCTTGCCGTTGACCATTTTCAATAGGGATTTGACAAATTAGTATGTACCCCAACATATTAATTTCATTTAATCAAGTCAAGACATTCTTATGAATGTTATCGAGCGATGAACAAAGCACGGTTGGAAAGCATAGAAAACTTACTAACGGACCAGCAAAATAAATCATTGCTGGAGCAGCACTGGCTCGAATAAACATTGGATTTTTTTTTTTTTTTTAACTTCCTCTTATAGTAGCATTCTTTCCTTAGATCAAATTTATTGCCAGAAGTCACAAAACCATGCCCCAATGCATTTTTAATTTCACAAAACTGGTAGTTTTTGCTTAATTTCAACATGTTGGGTATCGATCTGGGCTTAAAAATTCCACAGATTTAAAATCAGTTTGAATTTTTTTTTTTTTACGATAACTACGTTCTGAGATAGCATTTCGAACTAGGAGGAATAAAGACCTGTTCCAATGCAAGACACACCCCATGCTGGCCTGCTGAGAAGTTGTGACTCGGGAGACAAACAATGCGTTATCTGAAAAGAAGGTGGAAAACAGCGCACGCGAGAGAACCGAGCCCAAGGTTAAACAAGCCCAGCTGGTTAGTGTTCTAGTGTTTGAAAACAGGCAAAACAATAACCTAAAACGAGGGAAACTACAGTAAAATCAGGAGGTGAAGGGACCCGTTTTGAGTGAAGCCAAAACAGATCAGCTGTTTCTGTCCTCTCTCTGAGGTGGTGGAGTTTGCGCTGCGGGAGTTCGGGAACGTGGTGTCACTTCCTGTAGCTTAAGCAGTTTTGCTTAACGCATGCAAACCAAGGATGGAAAGGAGGAATATTTCGGACTTCTTATTTCTTAACATTAGGCTTTTGGTTATATTTTAAACGTGGTTACTTGCACATGGGCAGTATGCAAGTAACCATGCGCACTAAGCACTTCCGCTCAAAAAATCATTATTTTGTTCAGTTTTTTAAAGAAATACTAACACATATTTTCCTGTTTTTTCTGGAATTTTTTTTTTATTATGGGAATGAATATTTCAGCCTCAATTTTTTTTCATGCCTGTATGGGTAGAGTAAGGGTCCGAAAAACTCGTTCAAAATCGCAATTTCCCCATAGAGATATACAGCAGATTCTCAGATTGGGCGCATTGGCGTAGTCAGCTGATTAAAAAGTGGCGTCACGCCAGAAGCACAGGGAGAGGAGCTGTTGCCACCTCCTCCTACTTCTAACCTCCTCGAGTAAAATGTTCCCAAATAAACACACGTAACTGAAAACTTATTCGTAACTTACATCGGCACTTTACTTTGAATGGATTAAGTTAAAAAAAATTAATAGTGGGTGCAAAATCATCAGAAAAAGAAAAAAATCTGAGAAATGCCAAATTCGTAAAAATAACATTTGCCCCTAAAACAAGTCACATTTCCGTAAATTTTACGGGTAAACTGTAAAACCTGGCAGATGTGTGCATGGCATCGACTTTCGACGATAGTACCACTGAGGATGACCATGATATAGATGGATTGAAACTAGTATGGTTTTGTTTAAGTATTGAGTGCCTATGCAAAAATTGTCTGCCTTCTATTCAAAGATAAAAAATTTACGCAAACCTCGTAATCTCTTTATGCAACTTCGGATACTCGTTTATGATTCGGTTTTTAACCAATGACGACGTCGTTAAGGGCTAAGGATTTTATTCATACTGTAAATAGGTTTTTTTTTTTTATCACTTTAATCCTTTTAAACTTCACCTTCATTTTTTCATAATCTGAACTCTGGTTGTATAATTTCAAATAAAATGGCGATTGTTTTTAGTTCAATGAACCAAATCCTCAAGAACTTAGATGTCAGCGATTTGTACCTGAAGAGTAAATCAACCAACAATAACCTTCCTAATTGTGCTACAATATTCAGTAAGTGCAACATTCTCGGGACAATTTAATAACTGTTGAAATGCTTTATATTTTAACTCCTTGAAAATTTATATAATAGCAAAAGTAATGAAGCATTCAGCACTCAACTTGAAGATACTTTATAATGTGTGTGTAATTAGTAATGATAATAGTTATACAACTATTGACTTATAAAGTATATTCACAGCTTGTAGTTTTTACTGGTCACCATATAACAATTTACTGAAAACTTGAATGCACAAAAGAAGAAAAAAAAAAAAGCATACTGCACCATTACACAGTAGTATGCTCAAACAGAAATTGGGAGATGCAGGTTCGATTCCCGCTACAGGACGATGTAATTTTAAAGTTTCCTAATGAGATGTAACGTGGCGACTGGTAAAAACAACAAGCAATTCAATATCACAAACTGACTGCTGTGAATACTCCAGTCTCAATTTGCATATTAAATACATCTCTTTGTGCCAATAATTACCTAAACATATGTACAAGGCAGTACATCAATTCTTTCACTCTCTACATCTTGACACTGCAAAATTATCATGAACATGGAAAGAAAAAATTAAATATGGTATAACCTTTCAGAAAACACTAAAACATTCATTTTTATCATGCTCCGACCTTCGAAAAGTAAAACTAATCAGAACGTAACAGAAAAATGGCAATTTTTGAGCCCCCCCCCCCCCCCCCCCATTTTTTTATTTGACATTTTTTGTGTCAGAAGCACAGTTCTGTTCCTTTCGTGAGACACTTCTTTATGACGCTAGATCATCTCCAAAGTGTTGGATGCACTGTGACAGGCAAATGTGTTGAGTATGCTGCAATTAGTCACTAGGAACTCTTTTCCCAATCTGGTGTCATCTACTAGTTACTATCTGCATATCAGACCAAGTTAAGGAACAGACTGAAAATTGCCCCTGTGATGTACAGTATTTTGAATCTAAAAGGCATCTATCTGGTACAAAAAGAAATTTGTCAGGCTTGTAAAATCTGTGGTGCAAAACATACAGATTTTACAAAGTAAAATTGCACAACTTCCTCCAAATGTTGTCCCTCTTTGAAAAGAAAGTTACAATTCAAGAATGGAAAATCCAACAAATAACAATGTCTCCTTTATATTGTGTGTTTGGGATGCAATTACATAACATAACTGAAATGGGCAAATTAAACCCACATTTCCTGTTCAAGGGGGTATAAGATAATATAATTTGGTTAGTGAAAAGTAACCTTTGGTTTACGTGGCTATAAGTCAATAGTTGTATAACTATTATCACTACTGTTACACACGTTATAAAGTATCTTCAAGTCGAGTGATCTATGCTTCATTACTTATGCTATTAAATAAATTTTCTAGGTGTACAAGATGTTTTCCTAAAAAAAAAAAACGTTAGACTACGAGAACCCTAAAGATTTCTTCCTTGGCAATATTTCTGCAGAATACTTACTCTTTATGTGTTTACAAGCAAAAAATCAAAAAATTGGGAAAGGGGACTTTGTCCAACATGGCATGCTTGCTAAATAAACTTGGATGCTTCAGGTTCCTTTCAATAAAATTTTAGCTCTCTGGGATTGAAAAAAAATTCTACTTTTCGGACAAGAATGTTTCTTGAATTTAAAGAATGTTATTACCTTACATTTTCCCAAGCATCTGTTCAATTTCAATCAAAACTTCCAATGCTCCAGACTCAGTACACAAATTCCGAGCACCTCAAGACAAAAATGGATTAGGTTTTCAACTTTCTCTTCCCCGCAGTATATAAACACCGACAGAAACAGTACTCCTCCCACTTTTCCCAAGAAGCAGAACACAATGTAAAAGCTGTAAAAATATAAAAGCACAACTGACAGTTTACGTTTCTCTTTGAAATTCAAACAAGTGTCAGCAAAACAGATCAGACATTTTTCATACAAGAATGCCAACGACTGCCACTTGTGTTGAGCATGACCTTAAAAAATTAAAAAGGCTTGAAATGCTCTTGATCAAACACCAATTCATATCTTGGATTGTGTTCAAGAACATTTTGTTACACTTTGACTTACTAACCATGGTAAAAGCATTTTGTAGCAACAGAATGAGATAGTGAAGATAGAAATTACATGATGTGCAAGGAAAAAGTTTCCTAGGGAGTTCTTTCTCCACATGATATCAATTGCTGAGAGCATGCATTTCTCTATTCAGATTAATGTTTTTGCTTCATGACTTTCTTCCTTGTTAAACTTAGTCTTGCATTGCCATAAAAATGTCACAGAAATCTAAAAATTTAGAATTTTGAGTGCCACTGTTAAGACTTATGGATCATGACTTCATTAACATGAGTATTCTGTGTGACAAAGTCTTGAAGTTCCTAAGAACATATTAAATTGAAAATATCATACATACTCATGTTTATGCCGGGAAATTTCATAAATTTTCTTCTTAAAAAGATGGTATTTTATACACACACCTCAGCAGTTAAAAAATTAGTTAAGTGAAGAAGAGAGCAGCTTCATATTTTTTATGAATTTTTATAATAAATAAGATTTTTCCACTCCTGTATCTTCTTGCCATGCTGAAGAAGCAAGCCCACCCCCTCCAAGTGAAATTAGGTTCACTACTAGTACTCAGCCTTCCACCATTGCAATCTTTCATAACTTGAAGTTTTTACAACAGCTCAGTAATGAATTTGAAACTTCAATTTTACTTAAAAAAGAGGAAAGTGCTTCCTCCTTTGGTAAAGCATCAACAGACTGCAAGTTGGAATAAGATAACATGCATTCTAAACAAAACTGAAGTTCAAACATACGATTAAAACCTGTGACAGCTCACAAAAGATAATGCCAGCAGCAGCATGAGCAAGGTGGGAATTATATATGCTAGCTCTATTGATTGATGTATGTAGTAAGACTAGTCTATACTGAATGGCAAAACAAATTTCATTACAAAAACTAATTAAGGTTTTAGGAGTAAAACATTGGAGGAATTTGGCATTGAATAAGGAAAGCTGGCAGAAGTTTCTGAAGAAGGCCAGAGCCTCACACGGGGCTGTTGAGCCATTGATGATCTTAGTTGAGTCACCACCTCTTACTTTTTACATACACAGCAAGTAGCCAATGAAAGAAGGCATGTGTCATGAGCTGGCTTGGAGGGTATATAAGGTGTGCTGTAGGCATTCTAAAAACATATCAATCATTATTGTCATGCATAAAAGGTGTGATTTATCAGATTTGCAAAAAAGGACAATTCTCAGCTTACGGGCCAAGAGTGGCAGTATTTCTGAAACAGCTCAGTTTGTGAACTGTTTGAGTGCTGCTGTGGTTAAAGTGTATCGTGATTGGAGAAATGGTACCATTGAGAATAGGCGATGTGGTAACTGCAGAGCACCACGTGCCATTAATGCAAGAGATGAACGTTGGCTGCGAAGGTGCGCGAGGGCCAATCGACACGCTACGGTGGAGCAACTTGGCCAAATGAACCAGGGGGTTACCGGAAGTGTGTCTAAAATAATAGTTCAGTGAACCCTGTTGCGTATGGGGCTCCGATGCAGACGGATGGTCACTGCACCTATGCTAACGAAGGTGTATCGGCAGAAAAGGCTTACATTTGCACAGCAGACTGAACTGGACCTCCGCTGATTGGCAAAGGATTGCCTTCTCCGATGAATCACATTTTCTGCTTCAACAAACATGGACATTGGTGTATAAGGCGAGAAACATCGGAGAACAAACACTCTTCAACCATTGCTGGAAGAGCACAAGCTGGTGGGGGCAGCGTTATGTTCTGGGGAATGTTTTTGTGGCATTCCCTGGGTCCACTCATACCTGTGGAAGGCAATATGGACCGAATTCATTATGGATGGGATCTTCCAGCACGTCAATGCGACGTGTGACACAGCAAGAAATGTCCAATAGTTGTTAGAAGAGCATGACAAAGACTTCAAAGTACTTTCCTGGCCCTAAACCCAACTTCAAATTACTTCCCTGGGATTTAAACCCAACTGAGCATCTGTGGGACCACCTCGATCGTGTTGTTTGCTCTACCATGCACCCTCCAGCAGCTGTCAGATGCACTGCAGTTAACATGGCTCCACACACCTGTGAACACCTCATGGAGTCACTCCGAGCCCGTCTAGCTGCGGTCCACGATGCACACGGCCATTACTCTGGATATTAGCTGATGGTCACAATAACGTGACTCAACCGTGTCACATTATTTTTGTGCTAATTATTTCAATAAATGTCCATTTTTACAAACTCTTCAAAAGGGCCAGCTTTTAAAACAAATCTCAACTTTTTACCCCCCCCTTTTTTTTTTTTATTTGCTGTTAAAACTAGTGGGGTCTTAGCTATTATACACCAAGTCTAAAAAACATACACACGAAAGTAATAAATATTAACATACGACTAAACAAATTCTATTGTACCAAAATTTTCCAAATAGCAAAAACAGTAAAATAAAGATATATTTACTCGACAGTGCCGACACATCCTTGGTTTCAGGATACAGATCAGTAGTAGTGCGATGACATAACTGCTGCTGATTAGGGAAGAGAGTAGACTCCCGAGCCACCCCTCCAAATCCATCTGAAATTCCATCATCTGCTTGGCTGATTTGTGTACCACTAGCCACCACAAAAAGGAAAAAATACACCATGGTGAAAGAACCTGAAAGTATGATTTCATTATGTATCAGAACATGAAATACACACACACGCAAGCAAAGCTCATAACTCCTGTTTAGAGTAGCACTGGGACAAGAAACAAGCATTTTAGATCTGCCATACCCCTTTCACTTGTTTAGTTGGTAACAAGTCTTTCTTCAGTAAAAGTCTTTTTTTTTCTTTTAAATAAATTAATAAGAAAGGTAGGGAAGCTTTTGTGCACTACCCAGGGTCACGCTGCTGATCCCATCCTTCCTAATTTGTGAAAAAAAAAAAATTGTTGGTGGATAAAAAGTTTTGGCAAAAATATTGATTACCTTGTTTAATCATATTATATTCTTTTAATATTTTGCTGCTTAATTGTAAAGAATATATATAACCAATTGTTTTTGTACTATTATAAAAATTTATGTTTATATGGTTTTTATATTTTCAATGGAGAGTGCAAAAAAATAGCAACTTCAGATTACGTTTAATGAAAAAAAAATTGAATTTGGCAAAAACTTAAAAAGCCAGAGCAACTGCTGACTAAGGGAATTTTTTAAGTACCATGTTCTAAGTTAAAACCCTGGCACATAAAAACAAACATGTGTGGGCAATAATTGAACATTTCTACTACCTAGAGATTCATTTCTCATCAATTCAACCTATTAATTCACCCAACTGTTGCTGATGTTCATAAAACTTGCTGAACCTGTTCTACGAAAATCTGCTGCTCCAAAATATCAGATTTTAAGGAACAGAAACTTCAAGATATGAGGATGAGAAATCTGCATTAAAAAAAAAAACACTCTTGTCAGACATAAAAACTGCTACAATTCCAGCTTTATAGAACTTCAAAAAGTTAATTGCAAAAACGTTCCACAGCTTTTTTATTGCCTTTTATTGGTATGCAACTTCGGTGGGTTTTGCCAAATATATATTATTTTCAGTTGAATACTAAACTTTGACCTTGAGTTTCTAACTTTTTTTTTCAGAAATTAATTAACCACATTTTTACCAGAATATTAATTCAGAACAGAGTTCCAAGCAATCAGGAACTAAGAACTTTCTTATACCTGTACTACAGCATGTGTTAATCCTAAGTTTTGCACTCTGCTAAAAACACATACAGCATCATCAGCTACATTTCAAAATTTTTTCCTAAAATTGATGTGAGGGCATGTGTCCTTCCAATTATCAAACAGAACAATGCAACAACAATGTAATTTCTTCAACTTTTATTTAACAGAACATTTTTTTGTGTAATCAACCAAACAAAACTTACCAATGTTTAGCTGGAATGTACCTGGCCAAGGCAGCGGCCAGTGCGACATGAAGGCAGAGGGTGCTAAGAATCCCCGGAGGACCGGACTAGGCTGCCATCTGATGCTGACCTTGGCTACTTACAATGGACGCTCCCTATCTTCTGATTCAAGGCTTCTTGAATTGGAAGAGGAACTACAAAGGATCAAGTGGGACATCGTGGGGCTAAGTGAGGTAAGGAGAAAAGGAGAAGATCTCATCGAACTGAAAAGTGGACATCTCTTTTACTATCAAGGGACAGATACTGGCAGAACTAGTGGTGTTGGATTTATAATAAACAAGAAACTGAAGGATAAAGTTGTAGAAGTTGAAAGTTCCTCTGACAGAGCTGCACGACTTGTTATCCAACTCTCGAAAAGATACCAGGCTCAGATTATTCAAACTTATGCACCCACCACAAGTCATCCTGAAGAAGAAATTGAAGAATTTTATGAGGAAATTTGTCATCTAAATAATAAAGGTAAGCAGCACTTGAAAATAATTATGGGAGATTTCAATGCAAAAATAGGGCAACGGCAACAGAATGAAACTTCAGTAGGTAAATTCGGTCATGGCAACAGAAACCAGCGTGGAAATACTCTCGTTGAGTTTGCAGAGGCAGAAGGGTTTTTCATCTTGAACTCCTTCTTCAAGAAAAAGCCACACAGGAAATGGACATGGAGACATCCAAATGGGACGACAAGTGAAATTGATTTTATTATGTGTAACAAAAAATTCGTCATAGAAGACTGCAGTGTGCTAAACAAGTTCAACACAGGTAGTGACCATAGATTGGTGAGATGTAAGATGCACCTCAACACTAAACTGGAACGTGGCAAGCTCATAAGACAAAACAAAATCTATTGACATAACCAACCTTAAAAAACACCATAATACCTTCAAGTTAGAACTGAAGAACAGGTTCTCTGCTTTAGAAGGCCTAACATCGGAAGAAGTGGACATCTCTGAAGTTAACAGAAACGTAACCAAAGCTCTTATGGAAACAGCAACAAAATTAGCTGGGTCTAAGAACAAGTTGCATGTGAACAAATTATCAGGAAAAACCAAAATGTTGATGCAAAAAAGAAGAGAGATGAGAACAACTAAAGAAGATGTGACTTCCAAAGTGGAATATATAGAGCTATGCAAGACAGTAAGAAAAAGTATCACTGAAGACGTAAGGAAATTCAACTGTGAACTAGTGAGGAAAGCAATTGAAAAAAACCAAAGCCTAAAGATAGCAAAGGGACATCTCAGTAAGGGAAGAAAACAGATTATGGCACTGAGAAAAGAAGATGGTTCTGTAACAAGAAATAGAGGTGAAATTTTGACAAGAGTGAAAGATTTCTACTCCAAATTATATGAAAGGGATGATATATGCACTCCAGACATCATGAAAGATACCAGTACCAGAGTTCCTCCAGTCCTTCCAGCAGAAGTTGCACATGCAATCAAGAACATGAAGCGAGGAAAAGCTCCAGGAGAAGATGGAATTACTGTAGACATCATACAAGAAGCAAGTGGAGAAATCGAAACAGTACTCGCCCAAATTTTCACTCGATGCCTTAATGAAGGAAAGATTCCTGAGGATTGGAACACCGCTACAATGATCCTGCTACATAAGAAAGGTGACATTGAGGATCTCGGAAACTACAGACCTATCAGCCTCCTATCAGTAGTTTATAAAATCTTCACTAAAGTTCTTTCACACCGCTTGAAGGTAGCACTAGACATGGCTCAACCGAGAGAACAAGCTGGATTCAGGAGTGGCTACAGCACAATAGATCATATCCACGTGCTGAGAGAACTAATTGAAAGAGCGAGGGAATATGAACTTCCATTGTGCATGGCTTTTATCGATTATGAAAAAGCCTTTGATTCGGTGAAACCATCAGCAGTTACAATGGCTCTGAAAACCTGCGGTATTGAAGATGCATACATTAATATTATTAATAACATCTATGAAAATGCAAGTGCAAAGATTAGGCTGTTTGAAAATACAACACACGTAAAAATTGGAAAGGGAGTGAGACAAGGTGACACCATATCTCCGAAGCTCTTTAATGCCACATTGGAGGGTGTTTTTCAGTCGCTGAGCTGGGAAAACAAGGGGATAAAGATTAATGGAGATTATCTAACCCACCTTCGTTTTGCTGATGACGTAGCCATTTTTGCAACTACCCCATCAGAGCTGCAGAGTATGATCCAGGAACTTGCTGACAAGAGTAAAGAAGTGGGATTAAAAATGAACTTTCAGAAGACAAAAGTGATGTTCAATGCTTTTACAAGAAATGAAGATTTATCGATTGATGGAGAAAAGCTGGAGATAACAGACACGTACGTTTATCTTGGACAGCAGATATCAAGTGAGGGTCACATTGATGAAGAAATTAATCGGCGTACAAAACTTGCCTGGAGAGCTTTTGGAAGAAACAGCATAATTTTCAAGAGCAATATGCCATTATGTCTTAAAAGAAAAGTGTTTGATCAATGCATCCTTCCAGTGCTTACGTATGGTGCAGAGACGTGGACCTTAACTAAAAGAGACATACAAAGGCTGCAGACAACTCAAAGCAGCATGGAGAGGTGCATGCTTGGTGTAACCAGGAGAGATAAGAAGAGGAACTCGTGGATCCGAAAAATGACAAGAGTGGAAGACATCATGATCAGAGTTAAATCCCTGAAATGGCAATGGGCTGGACATACTGCCAGAAGGACAGATCATCGATGGACAGCCGAAATTTTAGATTGGATTCCAAGGGACAGGAAAAGACCCAGAAGAAGACCACATAGGAGATGGGTGGATGAAATTCGAAAGTATGCAGGGGTGACATGGAGGAGACTGGCACAAGACAGACCGTTGTGGAGGAAACTTGGGGAGACCTTCGTCCAGCAGTGGATTGATAATGGTTGACAATGATGATGATGATGATGATTAGAATTTTCTAACTAGTACACCTGCAAAAGAACTGAAAATGCACCAAACTTGAGCTTTCGCCTTGTGGTTTGACGTACAGGCATAATGCTTGAGTTAAAAAGTTAATTTATTAAAAGTTTTGAAATGTACTTTTATTTCATGTGTAGTAGCATGCTTAAGTTTTGCTAAGCTTAAAAAATATTTTTAAGATTAAATACTGAACTTTGACCTTGAACATTGGAGGGTGTAATCATCAGGCAAGAAAATTAGCAAAAGATAAAGGCATTATATCAGTTCCCAAACCCAGCCATGGCAAGAAACTTTCACAAGATGCCATAAAACAGATTGTAGAGTTTTATGAAGATAACTATTCTAGGCAAATGCCAGGAATGGAGGACAAAGTAAGTGGTGCTAGAAATGTCCATGCTCAGAAAAGACTTATTCTGTGCAATTTGAAAGAATTATATCGACAATTTAAGCAAAGACATCCTAATGAAAAAGTAGGATTTTCTAAATTTTGTGCTCTTCATTCCAAAATGATGCATTCTTGCGGGCTCCTCTGGAATCCATTCTGTATGGTGCGTGCACTATACATCAAAATTTCTAACTTTTGAGTAGTGCAGCACACTTTGAAGGATCACATCAGGACTTTATCAATAGTCTTGTCTTCAGCAGTAATGATTCAAAGTGCATGTTTTGGTGTTGTTCAGTGTCCAAAAAGTACAAATCTGAATCAGTTATTGTTGCAGAAATTTAAAAATTGTGATCCCACTGATGAAATCGAATATCGTCAGTGGGTGTCTACAGACAGAATGGAGCTTCAAAAGTTTTCTTTTTCAGTTGAGGAATGCATTGAATTATTTGTGCCAAAAATTGAGAAGCTCATTCTGCGTTCATACATTACCAAAGCACAGTCTTCATTTTTCAGTAAGTTGAAAGGAACAATTGGTCCAGAATCTACCATTATACTGATGGACTTCAGTGAAAATTATGCATTTGTAGTTCAGGAAGAAGCACAATGGGTATATCATTGGACTCGCCATGCATGCACAGTTCACACTGATGTTATTTACTGTAAAAAAATTCCGACTCTTTGATCTCTGCATTAAGTCACTGTTTCATTTCTGATTATAGTGATCATGATGTTGCAATGGTGTACAAGATTCAGAGTGAAATAATAACTTTCTTTAAAAAGAACTACCAACAAGTAAAATAAGTACATTATTTTACTGATGGTTGTGTTGCTCAGTACAAAAACTATAAATCTATGTCATCACATTAATGATTTTGCAGCGACAGCTTCATGGTCTTTCTTTGCCACCAGCAACGGGAAGTCTCCTTGTGATGGCATAGGTGGAACTATCAAACGAATCACTGCAAAAGCAAGTCTCCAATGTCTACTGAAAGAGTAAATAACCACTCCACAGGAGATGTTTGACTTAACTGTCGTAAAAATATCATGAAAATAGTTTCATTTTGAAAAGTGATATGAATGCTGTGCGCAATGAGTGTCAAGTAAGATTTTCTTATGTTCAAACAATACCTGATACATGGAGTTTCCACGGCTTTATTCCATTATCAACATCCAAAATAGCAACCAAGAGAACAAGCTTGGATGAAAATTACTTTTTGATTTTGGCTGTAAAAAAACTAGGAATACAAAGGCAGTTATATACACATTGTTATGTAGCATGTGTATATGATTCTAACTGGTTTCTAGGAATAATAGAGAAAATCAATTGTGAAGAAAGTGATGCATCTGTAAAATTTATGCACCCGAACGACCCTGCAGTTTCTTTTTACTGGCCTTCATTTAAAGATGAGTGCAATATTCCATTTGGACACATTTAATGTTTAATTGACGCTCCGATTACAAGTTCTGGTAGAACATAGTGTTTTCCAAGTTGGACATGAAAACCTGTCAAACTAAGTGGCTGATTATAAGGACTCCATCCTCAAGAGTTGATCATGACATATTAAAAAAACAATGTAAATATTTGTGAACAGTGCAAAGCTACTTGCTTGTGTTTCTTTTTTTAAAGTCAAAACTAATTATGAAAAAATAGATCTATGTACCATAGGTGAGTATGACTAAGCAGTTTGTTACATATGCTGACCTAACTTGTGGGGTACAGCTGAACTAGCTATTTCGTCAAATTTGTTAATATGGTATTTCTGAAACTATATGGTGTAAAAAAACAAATTTTTATATTTTTGTGTCCTTGTTAGTTATATCTCCTAGTGAAATTTCTTGAATGCCAGAGATGAGTTATAATTAATAAAAAAAAATGGTTAAATTGACGAAGTGAAACCTTACACACATTTCAGATATTTGCACATATCTCCAAAAGCAAGCTGAAAGCCACTATTTTTTTTTCTTGCTATGTGACAATATATGTCAAAGACCAATATACATTAAAAAAGAGCTCCCTCATACCTCTGAAATTTGCTGTAGAGCCTAATATAGAATAGCAAGTTTTTTTCTTAAATTTTCACTTTACCACTATATTTCATTTATTTATTCAGTGTTTTCAATGAAATTTGAAATGGTTTCTTATTCTGGAAGCTCTTTTGCATAAGGGTACAAAATGTCTTCTAAACTAAATAGCACTACAGTTATGCAGCATTTTGTGAAAAGTGGTACTCCGTCGCTCTACGTGTGCGATTGGTGTTCAGTGAAATTTTGGAGCACTGTATCTCAGAAACTATTAGGCGTAGGAAGTTAAAATTTGGTCATTTTCTATATCTTGGTGAAGTATGCCTCCATGCCAAATTTCATCAAAATCTGAGATGGTGGGTTACATGGCCTGGATGAAGTGATGTGGAACCAGAAGGAAAAAGTTCAGATATGTTGGAGTATGCCAGTCACCACTTGATAAAGACTGGGAAATAAAAGTGACATCTTTAAATATGTCTGGAGAACACAATACTTTATTCAGATTAAATGAAAATGATATTGCCTATGTGGAGTGTGAACAAATTATTGCTATGCTTCCACAGCTTATTTTGAAAATGAAAGGAGATTGTATTTTCTGCAAGTTTGATGGTAAAATAAATGTATTTGAGTAAAGCTCACAAAAGCGAGTGCAGTGGAGGAGGTTTCAAGTTTTTGAGAACTTGATACATGCACTATTTTGTCACCGTTTTTTACTGTAGTCACTTACAGGGGTGGCTCCTGCTGGGGCAGCGGGGCTGCAGCCCCCCCAGATATTACGAAGCATATGTTATAATATTTTCTCTCCTTCCTGCCGTTCATAGTTCCCTGACGGCCTAACCTTATTTAGTTTCCGTGTACATTGTACAACTGCAATATACGCAATGCGCGAGACTGCAAAATTTGCAGCTCTTTATCTAAAGAGCGTGGCGAGGGGCTGAAATTCCCGTATGTAACATCTGTGTGTTTAAACTTACAAGGTGGGCATACAACTTCACCGGGACTGGTATCTTTGCAGCCCTCGCTTCGAAATATCTTTTCATTGGCTGCCGTTAAAACAAACTTCATGGCTCGTGATGTCGATCGCCTAGGGGTGGGGATAACTTGTGCAGGGATCAGAAAATCTAATGAAGGGAAGCGTCCCTCTCTGAACCCCCACTGCAATTCCCGTTCCCCAAAAGCTTTGGAAGGCTGAACGGTGGGGGGGGGGGGGGGGGAGGTCACTCTAATGCATTTCTTGTTTCTCATCGGAGACTGCAGTTCCTGCAGCCCTTAGTACTAAATCAGTTTTCACTTGCTGCCGTAAAAACAGTCCTCGTGGTGACGATCGCCTAGGGCTAAGCTGGACGGGTAGGGCGCATAGGGTGAGGGTGGTGAATAGAGAAATTTCCCGCTCAAAACCCATTCTGAGATTCGTCTTAAGCTTTGGGAACATGAAAGAGAAGGGAAGGGGGTTTCTCCGGAGAAGAAATGTTGATTATTTGACATTCGCATTAGCGGTCAGTTTGCTTTTGCTGTTAGAGAGTTCAGTTCAAACGTTATTGTCCCTTGCGTGTCATCAAATTCTGTAGTTAGTATGGCGCAAACTGTGGAATATCTGAAGCGGATTCAGTTCAGCAATTTGACATTTCAAGAAAAATTAGACTTGAAAAACTTTGGTAGACCGATGCCCGATTTGAAAATAACGCAGATAGCACATAGCCGAAATAAAAGTTATCAGCGTAATTTTAACACTAAGATGTACATGGAAAATGACTGGATTTGTGGATGCGAAGTCTCAAACTCCCTGTTTTGCTTTCCATGTCTGTTGTATGGTGGGGACTCTGTGTGGACCAAAACAGGTGTGAACGACTTAAAAAAACTCCGTGAAAAAATGAAAATTCTACGAAGCACATAGAAAGTTCAGTGGATTTCGCGATGTTGGGGAGTGTCAATATTGCTATGCAAATGGATAGTGCGTACAAATTGAGCACTGAACGCCACGATAAGGAAGTCGAGAAAAACAGGTCAGTGTTTTCAAAAATTATTGATTGCATCAAATTTTGTGGAAATCACGAGCTTGCACTAAGGGGGAATGATGAAACATCGGAATCCTCCAATTCCGGAATATTTCGAGGTTTACTCGATTTTGTTAGTCAGTTAGACCCAACAGTCAGGGAACATTTGGAGAATTCAACAGTCTTCAAGGGCACATCAAAAACAATCCAAAATGAGCTCTTGGATTGTATGTTAGAAATTTCACGCCAACAAATAAAACAGGAAATTGATTCTGCACAGTTTTTGTCCATTATGGCAGATGAAACCACAGATGTATCGGAAATAACACAAATAGCAATTGTATTCCGAAATGAGTTAGAAGGTTGCGCTGTCGAGCGTTTCTAGGGCTTTTATAATCCTTCTGGGCAGGATGCTGCTTCCATTTCAGGATGTCTTCTAAAAGTGTTGGAAGAAATAATTCCCAATGAATCTCAGAAATTAATAGCACAGAGCTATGATGGTGCAGCTGTGATGAGCGGTGCAACTTCAGGTATCCAGGCCAGGGTGAGACAGATATATCCTAATGCTTTTTATATTCATTGCTATGCTCATCAGCTAAATTTAGTGATGGAGAAAGCCGCATCACAAAACACTAAAGCCAGGATTTTTTTTTTCAAACTTATCTGGAATACCTACATTTTTTCATGTTCACCACAAAGATTAGCAGCTCTTAACACCATAGTTGGAAAGAAAATTCCACACTCTGTGAAGACCCGTTGGAATTTTAATATTCGTACTGTGAATTCTGTTTTCGAACAACAAGTCAATCTATTGGAATGTTTTCGATCACTCAAGGAAAGTAGTACATCTCCAGCAGTTACAATAAATGCTGCAAGTGGGCTTGAACTGCTATTGAAAGATCCGTAATTTAAATTCTGGTTGACATTTTTTCATAATCTTATGCCTCACGTAGACATATTATACCACCAATTGCAGAATCATCAAATGGATGCAGTGAAGACAAAACATTGTGTTTCAGCTTTCATTAATGCTGTGCAGAACATAAGGGCTCATATGCCGACAGAAAATACAGACTGTTCTGAGGACAAAACTCCGGATCGGCCTCCCCCTCCAGAAAAGACAGGTCGAGCAGAACAACAATATTAGAATAGTTGCCGCAAAAGAAGTATGTGATCTAATTACCACTCAAGCCACTGAACGGTTTCATTTTACAGATCATCTTGAAGCTGCCAAACTTTTTTACCTGAAAATTTTGCCAGTTACGCTAAGCAGTTTCCAAACCATGAGATGGACATTGTAGTAAAACGTTTTGGAGTGCTAGAAAAGGAAAAGCTGTATTCGGAGCTCAGTGTGTTGTATAACCGAAGCGATTTCCACAATATTACAAGTGTGACTCAGCTGTTACAGTTCATGCTGAAAAATAATTTGGAAGCATCCTTTTCGGAAACTGTGAAACTTCTTCGCATCTTAGTTACTATCCCAATGACCACATCAGAGCCAGAACGTTGTTTCTCGTCCCTCAAGAGAATCAAGAATTTTTTAAGGAACAGTATGGGACAAGATCGACTGACAGCACTTGCAATGTTGTCAATAGAAAAAAACATTATTGCTAGCACCAAGAAATTCAACAAACAAGTTATTGATATGTTTGCTACTCGTCGAGATCGGCGCATGGAATTTATTTACAAGTGACAGGTATGTATGTTATCACTGCTAAAAAAAATTGCACGCTTTGCTAAAAACTGCTAACATTTTGATTTTGTGTGTATTTTTTGATCCTATGTGGTGCCCTGTTTGGTGTTGATCACTATAAAATATTTTTAATATCTTATATCTCAAACAGAATAACTTTTTTTTCCCAAAATTTAGAAACATTCTTTTGTGACCGGTAACATTTAAAAATCGTAATGTTTAGGTACAATTAAATTTGCAACATATTTCATAAAGGAAATTAGAAAAATTTTAAGTCACATTGGAACAGGTATTTTAGGTGAAGCATCTCCAGCAGTTACAATAAATGCTGCAAGTGGGCTTGAACTGCTATTGAAAGATCCGTAATTTAAATTCTGGTTGACATTTTTTCATAATCTTATGCCTCACGTAGACATATTATACCACCAATTGCAGAATCGTCAAATGGATGCAGTGAAGACAAAACATTGTGTTTCAGCTTTCATTAATGCTGTGCAGAACATAAGGGCTCATATGCCGACAGAAAATACAGACTGTTCTGAGGACAAAACTCCGGATCGGCCTCCCCTCCAGAAAAGACAGGTCGAGCAGAACAACAATATTAGAATAGTTGCCGCAAAAGAAGTATGTGATCTAATTACCACTCAAGCCACTGAACGGTTTCATTTTACAGATCATCTTGAAGCTGCCAAACTTTTTACCTGAAAATTTTGCCAGTTACGCTAAGCAGTTTCCAAACCATGAGATGGACATTGTAGTAAAACGTTTTGGAGTGCTAGAAAAGGAAAAGCTGTATTCGGAGCTCAGTGTGTTGTATAACCGAAGCGATTTCCACAATATTACAAGTGTGACTCAGCTGTTACAGTTCATGCTGAAAAATAATTTGGAAGCATCCTTTTCGGAAACTGTGAAACTTCTTCGCATCTTAGTTACTATCCCAATGACCACATCAGAGCCAGAACGTTGTTTCTCGTCCCTCAAGAGAATCAAGAATTTTTTAAGGAACAGTATGGGACAAGATCGACTGACAGCACTTGCAATGTTGTCAATAGAAAAAAACATTATTGCTAGCACCAAGAAATTCAACAAACAAGTTATTGATATGTTTGCTACTCGTCGAGATCGGCGCATGGAATTTATTTACAAGTGACAGGTATGTATGCTATCACTGCTAAAAAAATTGCACGCTTTGCTAAAAACTGCTAACATTTTGATTTTGTGTGTATTTTTTGATCCTATGTGGTGCCCTGTTTGGTGTTGATCACTATAAAATATTTTTAATATCTTATATCTCAAACAGAATAACTTTTTTTTCCCAAAATTTAGAAACATTCTTTTGTGACCGGTAACATTTAAAAATCGTAATGTTTAGGTACAATTAAATTTGCAACATATTTCATAAAGGAAATTAGAAAAATTTTAAGTCACATTGGAACAGGTATTTTAGGTGAAGCCAAAATTATCGGTACGATTGATCCTGAAGCACAATAACAGTTTGTTTGATACGGTAACATTTCAAGTAGTTCTTAAGCCCCCCTCCCCCCGGTGTAATGAAAGTCCTGCATACTCGTATCTTTAAACTTACGTTTCTAAACAGTCTTCGCTGCTTTAAAAGTTCGTTAACATCTAACATGCACTTCCTAAAACATAAATTTACTAATTTAAGCAGTACTGAAGTTTTAATTACGGTGAAATTCCTTTGTATCATATTTATTAATCAATTTTTAAAAAAATTATTTTGATCTCCCTATCACTGCAAGTCATTTCTCAATTTTGACACTAGGAAGTACATTTTTTATTACTTTAATTAAAATTAAGAACCGTTTAAAAATTCTTAAAGCACTTGAAGGAAGTCAGAAACTGTTAAATTTGACATTATTGACATTTCCCGCTTGCACTGCAAATTTTCCGCGGCTTCTGCTAAATATCAGTAAGTTACGCAAACCATGTGTTTTTGTTACAAAATGTATTCTTGATATTCCTTGAGCAGTGGAAAGTTACATAACTGCCAGTATTCCAATACGGAGTGCGCTGGGCCGAGGTAGCTCAGTGGCAGCATGCTCGCCTCCCGACTTAGAGGGTTCGAGTCTTGTTGCCGCTGAAGACCCGTCGTGGTTCAGAAGTGATGTTAAGCCGGCGGTACCGGGGTAATGACTCCTCGTTATAAATAAACCTAACTCCCATCCTCCGATGTTTGGCCCGGGCCGTTTAGCCCTCAGTGTAGCATAAATAATCACTGGTGGGGGTCAGCTAGTAATGTTTTATTTATATATAATGGAAAATAAACCAGCAGGCAACTGGTGAAAGAAAACATCAAAGTGATTTACTTGCATTTGGAAAATAAGTGTATAAGTGCAAACTGGATGTCTTTTGCTTGTTAAACTTTTAATTAATCATTTCTGTTAATGTAAGTATCGGGAGGGAAAAAAGCTGAAGTGTATCTGTGAAATTAAGCTCTAAGCATATAATATTTTTTATTCATTTCAACTGTATCACACAAAAAATTTGGCTGTATGTGTACACAACACAGCAATAAATAACCCTTACCAAAGCATGAACAGACGCAAAAAAATTTATCTTTGAGAAAGATATCCATAAAATTTGGATGCAGCCCCCCCCCCCCTTATCAACTAGGCACGAGCCGCCACTGGTCACTTAAATGTGCTCAAAACTGTTAAACTGTTTAACATCTCGCGCATTTTTTTTATTTATGAAATCAACATTAAGCTGTTACCTTTGTATTGATTACTGCTTCTATTTTGTGCTTATTAATGTCCCATTAAATTCTTAAATTGTGATATTTCTCTTTTTATGAAGTTTTTTTACATTTCAATATCATGAGTGTTACTGTCTCATGAGTGTTACCATAGCTAAAGGTCAGCTTTACAATAACACATTTTTTTTTTGTTGCTTCAATTAAATTGTGTTGTGACTAACTTTTTAATTATTCATAGTAACTGCAGTGAAAACTTTTACTTATTAGAAATTAACCCCTTACTTAAAAAACAAAGCAACACTCATGAGAAAATACTACTTAAAAACTTAAAAATAAATAAATTATACCATTATAACTTAAAATTAAGTATTTAAGTTAATATAATAACAATTTATTTTATTGATTATTGACACAAAAGATATTACATAATTTTTTTTAAAAAGTAACAATCATAAGAAAAATTGTGACTAGGCAAATATTTTTTTAATTTCTCAAATATTACAAAGGAAACTCAAACAGTCACCTACTTACAGTGCTGTAAATTACAAGAAATTAATAACTGAGTACATTGTTATTTTTAATTCAAGTTAATTTTCACCCAATTAAGTCTTTCAAAACTTTTGAAAATGGAAGTTAGACACAATGCAGATTTCTCCCGTAATCATTTTTTTTTTATTCTTGCAATGTTCCCTCTGTAAAATATCATTTTGTTCAATAAATGACTGTTTCAGCTTGAAATTGAGGCAAAATTTCCAAAAATGGAAATCAGGCAAAGCGAAGGTTTTTACTGTAATCATAATTCTTCATGATGTTTCAACTGTCCTGCATTATTAAAGGTTATTTACTTCCTTAAACAATTGCAAAATGAAAATCTGGACATTTCTTATAGCAGAACGGTTGAATCAACCAAGTCTTGACTGTGTGAACTGCAAACACCTCAGTGCTCAGGAAGATTATTTTTTTCAGTGCTGAAGTGAAACATGTTCAAAAATAATAAATTAGTTGACCTTTAAAATGCTAAAACTTAAATAAGGCAATGTCAAACCAAGGTTTCTTTAATCTTTTGTGAATGAGATGGACTGCAGCTTCCTTCCTCCACAATGGAACTCTTTTAGAAGTTTGAGTGTGTGGAACCTGAATCTGTAAAATAAAATAACAGACCAAACAACAGAAGTTTTGGTAGTCTTTCAAAAGCCTTGCACAGACCAATTTTGTTCCAAATATTAATGAAGATGCAGTTAAAGAATATTCACTATTCACCAGGGTTCGCTAAGGTGGGCCCCCAGCTCGAAAAGGCAGCTGGGTTTTTTCAGTCCGGGTCCAGTTGAAAAAACTCACCAAAAAACCAAACTGTTTTTTCAAAATTTGGTTCTATTTTTGGCTTCCACAATATTCTAAATTTAAACAGCACCAGGCCTTATTTTTTACTAGCAAATTCATTACCTACTAGCAAAAGTTTATTAACATTATACAAAAGAAACTAATGACCCCTTCCATTAGTCAATCATGACATACAAAAGAAACTAATGACCCTATCAATTAGTTAATCAAGAAACTAATGACCCCCTCCATTAGTCTTCGGACGGATCATGACAAATCTTGAATTTACCCCTGTAACTGTCACATTTTAATGCTGAAAAGATTACAAATATTTAGATATAACTCATCTTTTCATGACCTGATAAATTAATTCTTAACAATTTAATTTATATGCAAATATTTAAAAAACTTTTTATTAAACTTTATTCACAAAATTCAAAAACACTATATTCAAAATCTTAAGTTATTTTCATCATACCACTTTAAACCAGCAGGCCTGAGGGTCAAACTTGTCTACGGACAGAACTTCAACCTCAATACTTTTTTTTTTTTTTTTTTTTTTATTAGAGGTTTAACGACCACCGTGAGCAACTCGATAGCCTATAAGCAGTCGCCCGTCCCTAATTTAGGGTTACTAGTTCCAGGAAAGGGAGAGAGCCAGTGCCATAAGACAAACACAACATCCATGCCTCACCGGGATTCGAACCCGGACCCCTTTCAGACGAATGATCAGAGGCCATCACTTAGACCACTGCGGCGGCCCTCAATACTCACAAGAGCATTCAATGTTTGCAAGTTTAAACTGCCCATCCAATCACCCTGGATTCTCTTCATGAAATTGAACCCAACCTCATATGCAGAAGTAGATAAGGGAAATATACTGGATATTTCTACTAGTGCAAAAGATTTTATAATGCTTGTACTTTTCAAGAAGCATTTGTTTCCAGAAAGCAGTTGTTCCTTTTTTTGTGTTTCTAAAATATTTCACATGTGCAATATAGTGACACTTTACACACTGTTAAAAAAATCTACTTAAAAATGAGAACCTGAACCTGCTCTGTTTATTTTTTTTTTTTTTTTGAGATACAATCAAATAGTAAAACGAGTACACAACATGCTCAAATATAAGTAACCATATGTTCTTACAAATAACTGCGTCAATAAATATAATCTCATATTACTTCATTTTAGATAGATTTCAATAGAAATTGTTTAATAAATGTGTATAAAGTGGCACACATAAATAATTAGTACAACAAAGTCACTAATCACAAGTAATTTAATTATGCACAAAATATTTTTGTGTATGTTTTTACATTAACTATAGTTGTGTCAATCTCATAAATAATATATTGTTGCTTCACTATATTTGTCATAAAATTGTACGGTCAATTTGCCCAGCATGTGAAGAGTTTAAAAACCACTATGAGCAACTCTATTGGCTATGAGCTGTTGCTAGTCCCCAATTTAAGGCCACTGGTTCAAAGGATGGGAGACAGCCAGTGCTAAGACAAACACATCCATGCCTCTCAGGGATTTGAACCCAGGCCCATCTTATTTCTTTTTTTATCTTGGTTGGAGGTTTAACGAACACAGTGAGAAACCCAATTGGCCTGTCGCCAGTCCTAATTTGGGCCCACTGGTTCCAGGGAAGGGAGAGTGCCGTAAAACAACCGCAACATCCATGCCTCACAAGGATTCGAACCCAGACCCATCTTGGACGAATGATCAGAAGCCATCGTTCAAGACCACTGTGCCACCAGGGTAGCCAAGGCCCATCTTAGATGAACAGAACCCAGCAATTAGACAAACAGGGTGACTGAGAATACCAGGGTGACTAAGAACATGGATTCTCAACAGCATTTTTACACACTTCAGAAAATGTTTACTTAAAATGCTAAGTAACTTTAGCAGTAAAAGCGTGCGTTTCATTATCTTTAAGTATTTTATACGCAAAAGGCCATCAGCTTTCTTTTTTTTTTAATTGGATGTTTAACGACCACCGTGAGCAACTCAATGGGCTATAAGCAGTCGCCCTTTCCTAATTTAGGATCACTGGTTCCAGGGAAGGGAGAGAGCCAGTGCCGTAAGAAACACAACATCCATGCCTCACCGGGATTCGAACCCACACCCCGTTCGGACGAATGATCAGAAGCCATCTCTTAGCCCACTGCGCCACTGGGGCAGCCATCATCAGCTTTCCACCAGGGCCTTTCAGTTTCTCAAAGATAAATTTATTCTACAAAACAGGGTGATCAAATATGATCATCCAAGCTTGCATAATAGATTTGGAATTTCACTGTCTGCTACTGTTACCAAAACCTAGTATTTCGTAGTTGTTTAAAGTGTTGTACACATCTGTAAAGTCCTTTCCACGGCAAAAACCGAACAGGAAGTATTTTATCTAAGGAACTATTATATATATATATCGCGGTTTTTGAGTTATGTGCTTCCGCACAATTACCGAAATTGCATACATAAACCTGCTGTTATTCATTTTCAAATGCAATTTAAAATTTGCTTTTTCTCCTGGACATTCTACGGTACATGCCAAATTTCCCAAAACAATCGCTTTACTTTAGCATCAGTGTCAAATCTGTTACACGATGACCTCAATGTATGCATGAACTACAATCCGAAGATTGCGCAATGTGATGCAATACCTAGTGGGGTCAAGCTTACGAATAAAATTGTTTGTCTTTACCCGAAGTTCACATTAACAAACATCACTTCAACACAAATTACTTTTACATCAGCCTTTTGTTAACCTTAAAAAAAACTCAACACGACCTTGCACGGTAATACAATGGAAACAAATCAGTGGCAAAATGGCGGGATCCACAAGTACCGTTGCAAACGAAATATTAAATTAGCATTAAAAATACACAACTTCCTTAATTAAAATAAGAACATTAATTAATTACTCACGCCATTGTAATTGTTTGTGCCGCAGCACCTTACGGTGCGCTGTTGTAAAAAAGTACTATTCCATGATCCTTATTAAGGAACACACAATGAAATACTTAACTAGCCCTGAAATAACAGCAGAATGACGATGTTGGAAATAACGCTGGCAACGTTAAGCAGATTGCAGTCTCACAAGAGGTACTTATCCGCCACATATAATAAACATTCTATTTACATAAATGTTTCGATCACATGATGAACCAAAAGACAAACAATAAAATCTTTATTGATAAATGTTTATAAAATCTTAATAAAATGGTTTCTCAAAGGGAAGAATTTCTTAATATTTTTGTACTAGATTTTACTCGCGTAGTTACATAGACAAAGCATTGTAAGTAGGCAATGGCAAATGACGTAACCTGAAATATCCACATTTACAGTTTTCACAGGTGTTTTCGCGCTACTGCGTTAATCCGAGATCACGTGGTTTCGAATTGAACGTTAGGCCTCAGAGAGTGAGATGTTTTTATAGCTTACTTCAATCAAGGCGAGTATGTACAGTTTTTAGTATAACTTTTTTTTTATTTTTGCTCACACTTCAACCTTGACTTGCACTGCCTTTATACTAAAAAAGATCGTTCATAATTCATATACATGAAAATAAAATCACTTTGCTATACCCACCAAAGGCGTTGGAAGAGAATAGACCCGGAACCAGTGACCCTAAATTAGGGACGGGGACTGCTTATAGCCCATTGAGTTGCTCACGGTAGTCGTTAAACCTCCAATCAAAAAAGAAAATAGACTGGCATTCTGGTAAAGAGCATGCTACTTCCGGCTTACACAGGAAGCCGCCATTGTAAGGATAAGCTGACCAGACGTCCCCAATTCTTGAGGACAGTCCTCGAATTTAGTTTACTGTCCCCAAAAACGTCTGAAGCCTTTGGGGAAGCAAATTGTTCTGAAATTTTAATGTTTGTCCCCAAATGTCCTCGAATTTACACTTCCTCATTAACCCTTTAGATTTCCAATGAAAAATG
Source organism: Macrothele yani (assembly GCA_039090855.1). Classification (NCBI taxonomy): domain Eukaryota; kingdom Metazoa; phylum Arthropoda; class Arachnida; order Araneae; family Macrothelidae; genus Macrothele; species Macrothele yani. Next base: position 175,201,703 of record CM077029.1, on the reverse strand, counting down.
TTGTTAAAAGTAGTTTCCGTTGTTCTAATTTTCCGACATGCTTCTTGTGAAATGAAATTTTGACTTTTTTTTTTCTTCTTTCTGGGTTTAACGACCACCGAGAGCAACTTTAAGGACTATAAATAGTCACCTGTCTCTAATTTGAATACATTCGTTCTAGGGAAGGGAGAGAGCAAGTGCTGTAAGACAAACACGCCATCCATGTCTCAGTTGGGACTCGAACCCGTACCCACTTGTACGAATGGTCAGTGGCCGGCACTAGGACACTGAACTTCTAGTGTGGTAAAATTTCGACTGTACTTGATCTAAGTTTCTCCAAAAACTTTGGCAAAATGAAAAATTTGCCATGCAATTAGTTCGGTGTGTAGCTTGATCTTAATTCGGCACATTTCACTTTTGCTAATATGTTCTGGCCATCATAATTCTACTTTGTCAATACAAATTACCAACATTCTACAAGATATATCCTTTTAAGACATAAATTTCATATGTCATCATCATCATCATCATTGTCAACCATTATCAATCCACTGCTGGACGAAGGTCTCCCCAAGTTTCCTCCACAACGGTCTGTCTTGTGCCAGTCTCCTCCATGTCACTCCCGCATACTTTCGAATTTCATCCACCCATCTTCCATGTGGTCTTCTTCTGGGTCTTTTCCTGTCCCTTGGAATCCAATCTAAAATTTCGGCTGTCCATCGATGGTCTGTTCTTCTGGCAGTATGTCCAGCCCATTGCCATTTCAGGGATTTAACTCTGATCATGATGTCTTCCAATTTCATATGTAATATCACAGTTATTGAAGCAATGCAGTTTTGTGCCGCCCCGGTGGCGCGGTGGTCTAAATCGCTGGCCTGTGATCATTCGTCCGTAAGGGGTCCCGGTTCGAATCCCGGTCAGGCATGGATGTTGTGTTTGTCTTACGGCACTGGCTTTCTCCCTTCCCTGTAACCAGTGACCCTAAATTAGGGACGGGCGACTGCTTATAGCCCATTGAGTTGCTCATGGGGGTCGTTAAACGTCCAATCAAAAAAAAAATCAATGCAGTTTTGTGACAAAAATATTTGCATATTTATTTTGAGTACGTATATGTCCCTAAATGAACTGCCGATTTGGGGGTACCACGCCCTTTTGTCCTCAAATCGGTGTCCCGCTATCTGGTCACTTTATGTAAGGAGAAACTAGTGTACTGACGAGTTTCCGTGAGTATTTCAGTTCTCATTTTTTTTAATTGGAGGTTTAACGACACCGTGAGCAACTCAATGGGCTATAAACAGTTACCCGTCCCTAATTTAGGGTCACAGCTTCCAGGAAAGGGAGAGAGCCAGTGCCGTAAGACAAACACAACATCCATGCCTGACCGGGATTCAAACCCAGACCCCTTTTGGACGAGTGATCAGAGGCCATCGCTTAGACCACTGCGCCTCTAAATCTTTGATTTTGATACATCTTTCAGATTTAAGTGTATGTGACGCGAAAATTTCCTGTTCAGTAGTTTTCTTTCTTTCTTTTTTATTTCTCTGCCCGTATATATGGCCAGCCATATTTTTTCTCGAATATGAGCACTTGCTAATTATAATTTGATTTAGAAATTTCTCGGGTCAATCATTCTTCCTAGGTAATTTTTACAGTACATTATGAATTGAATCAAACATTCGCCGCCCCGGTGGCGCAGTGGTCTATGGCGCTGGCCTCTGATCATTCGTCCGTAAGGGGTCCGGGTTCGAATCCCGGTGAGGCATGGATGTTGTGTTTGTCTTATGGCACTGGCTCTCTCCCTTTCCAGGAACCAGTGACCCTAAATTAGGGACGGGCGACTGCTTATAGCCCATTGAGTTGCTCAAGGTGGTCGTTAAACCTCCAACCAAAAAAAAAAAAAAAAAAAAAAATCAAACATTCAAACATTCTTGCTCTTCAATAAACATCTGTTCACTGCCAATTCACCCTCATTCATAGATGGCGCTGCTGGTTCAATGAATCTCCGTCTTTCCGTAATCACTAGCATTACATTTGCCTCTCTAGCATAGACGGTCTCCGTCAAAGACTTTTAAGTTCTCCGTCGTTTCATAACCTGCCGCCCCGGTGGCGCAGTGGTCTAAGGCGTTGGCCTCTGATCATTCGTCCGAAGGGGTCCGGGTTCGAATCCCGGTGAGGCATGGATGTTGTGTTTGTCTTACGGCACTGGCTCTCTCCCTTCCCTGGAACCAGTGACCCTAAATTAGGGACAGGAGACTGCTTATAGCCCATTGAGTTGCTCACGGTGGTCGTTAAACCTCCAACCAAAAAAAAAAATAAAAAAAAGTTTCATAACCTCTATCATTCATCAAACGAAATGCTGGTGGTTCTAAACGACGGAGAACAATTGAAAGTGCAACGCCATCTATGGATGGGGGAAGTTGGCAGTGAACAGATATTTATTGAAAAGCAAGAATGTTTAATTCAATTCATAATGTACGGCAGAGATTACGCAGAAAGAATGAATATTCGCGTACTACCCGAGAACTTTCTGTATCAAATTGTAATTAGCAAGTGTTCATATCCGAGAAAAAAAAACTAATAAGCGGGAAAATATGAGGCTATATCGCTGCCGGCTATATGCACGGACCAGGGAAAAAAACTACTAAACAGGAAAATTTTGCGTCACATACATTTAAATCTTAAAGATATATCAAAATCTTAAAGATTCAGAACTGAAATACTCGCGCGCACACGTAACACGCCAGTTACTCCCTAGAATGGCGGTTTTCTATGTATGCCGGAAGTAGCATGTTCTTTGCCAGTCTGTTTTCCTCTAATGTCTTTGACACATACATCGTAATATTGTTCATGTTTAAAATCTCAAAGCTTCAGGAAAATTTGGTACGAAATAAATAAGATAAAAAGTATAAAAAAGCAAGTAAGCGAGAAAAGGCTTACATGTTAGGAATCGAAAACAAATTTGCTGATGTCATAACACTAACCTTACGACAGGTGGCAAATTTTGAGAAAGCTTGCTGAAGCTTCTGGCTTATAATGATATTACAAGGTTTTTTCTTCTTTGTTCATATCTTACTACAGTTGATCCGCACCCGAACAGCTTAATATTCATCTTGAGTAAACTGCGAAATGCACGAGTTTAATCTGTTGCAGAGAATTGTCAAAATTTTGGAATATCACGTATACTTGATATCTGCCTTCATCGTATAGATCTTTATTGTCCCTTGACGTAAGTAGAATGTTTGAATTCCGTCAGGTGTTATCAAGGTTATTAACGTTCAAGATCATCGAATAATATTTTATAAAAATTCAAATGTCCGTACGTATCGAAACCGTGCTTTACCTTTTGATGGCATCTATATTTTCACCCTATTGCTTTGAACGAGATCACGTGGTTAAGTGCTGCCCATCGAATTTTTTGCAAGTGCGCAAGTCCAGCGGCGCAGCACGTACAAAACTAAGAAAAAGAATGAAATAGGATGGCATCATATCTCCCAAACTCGTCAATGCCGAATTGCAGAATGTCTTTCTATCACTAAACTGGAAAAACAACGGTATATTCGTCCGAGAAAAGGTCCGGGTTCGAATCCCGGTGAGGCATGGATGTTGTGTTTGTCTTACGGCACTGACTCTTCCCCTTTCCTCGTACCCAGTGGCCCTAAATTAAGGACGGATGACTTCTTGGAGCCCATTGAGTTTCTTACGGTGGTCATTAAACCTTCAATAAAAAACAAAAACAAAAAGAAGACAACGGTATAAAGAGTAATGGAAACAGCTCAAACGACCTTCGATTTACTGACGACATAGTCATTTTTACAACTATACCTTCCCAGAGCCGCAGTGTATGATCCAGGAATTTTGCAGACAAGACTGAATAAGTGGGATTAAAGATTAACCTACAGGGAAAAAAACTGGTGGTCAATGTTTTTACAGAACTGAAGATCTGGGAGTTGATGTGACAAATTTAGAAGTAATTGATGCCTATACATCCACTTTGATAAACAGATATGGAAGTAAAAATTCATAACTAAAAACGATATACAGAGGCTGCAGACAACTCAACGAGGTATGGAAAGATGCATGCTTGGTGTAACCAAGGAAGATCCAGCTTTATCTAGGGTGGTATTGAAGCTTTTTATAGGGCTAAAAGTTAATTTGTTTGCCAACCTGACGTTTAGGCAGATTCAAATCTTTTTGGCTGTTCTGGATCTTTTAGGAGAGCTCGAGTGCACTGTTCCCCTGGCTCACTCTTCTTGCAATTTTACGGCTTTTCACTTAGTATTTTCACTTTTAAAGTTATTTGGCTCTAGGTGTTGAATGGTTTTGCTTCACTAGTTTGTTCTATATGATATTTGCTCCCCAAACCACAGTTGATTTTATTTTTAGTACACCTGGATTTTTATCTGGAGCTGAAGCACATGTTTGCACAAAAATGCAAATAATAACTTAAACTATTGTTCACATCAAATTCTTTTTGGTGTCTAGGTATGTTTACAGACCAGGAATATTCTGCTAAATTTATTTAAGGATAAATAAATTAGGGCGCAAATCCCAGCAAAATTACTGCGTTTTTCACCACAATTTTGTGTGAAAAACTAGATTTTGCTCTAAATTTTCCAAGTTTTGGAAATCGTTTCCCAGAGCTTAGAAAAACACTTTTTTATTAAAAGAGTTACTAATTACTCACTAAATTATTAATACCATGTAAAAGAATATCCACGATAAGAAATTGTTATATGCTTTGAGACTTTTATATGCCTCGAACCATTCTGTGGTAAAGGCGCTTAGACCAAAGACGAAGTAATAGAAAATATTTACTATTTGCACTTTGGAATACTTTTCGCGACAGCTTCGAAGATACTTGTATTCAGCATATAGGGATATTTTCTTTCAATCTCTTTAATTTTTTCCAAATACCGTGTTTTGTACTCGGAAGTTAAACTTTCAAAGTAACACGCCATCATTTCAACGGGAGCTGGTTGTCCTTCACTTACGTTACTAAGGCTCGTTTCCATGCTGTCTGCAAAATGTTCTTTGCCACTTGGAATCCGATGAGAGACTAAAATGGCTTTCATCTGTGAACATTGCCTATCCCATTGATCTGAAGACCATTCATCTTGAGAAATACATCACTGACAACGGGCTGTACGACACGCCATGGATAATGGTAGATAGCATACCGGCTTCCGGGCATATAATCTGCACCATTTTGAGGTCTTGAAAGGGTTTGATACAAAATTTGCACACCTGTCCTCGCTTGAATACGATTCGCGAATCGGTTCTCAGTAACTTTCTGACTACGTTTCGCATTTTGTGTCCAGTTACTGTTCATCCCGCTGGCTTCCGAAGCGGGGCCGATATCTAACACACCACCTGGCAGCAGTTATACGTCTCCTGAGCGCTGATCAAAATTGAAACACTATGCTCTGTGTATAATGAATAAAATTCTCCGGCTGGACATGTAGTGCAGGAAAGCTTACGTTAAGTCACGTTAGGGTTATTGAAAGGTTACTTGACGTAGCTAAAGTGTGCTTAATCTTCAAAGAGCTAGAGTTTGTTTAGGTAAGACACGCACGTGCAATAAATTCCAAGAATATGGAATTTATTTTTACTCAGCGTTCCTCATTATCTTGAATATCATTAATATAACTTCGGTTTTAATACATTAGTACCTTGAAGGCTCCTTATTAGAGCGGTAAACACAATATACCCTGAACTTAACGTAAACACTCAATGAAATAGACTTAACGGCCAGACAGAGGTCTGACAATAATATGAACTAAGAAAACGTACTCACTTTTAACCTTTTATTGGGGAGCTCCTGGTATTACTCAAATACACACTCCAAAATAACACAACTACTGATAGCCTGAACTTTCGTACTATCGTAGTATCGTAGAAAAGTAGGTAAATCGCATATCAATAATCAGGAAGAACCTATCACATATAATACGAAGCTCTTTGGTATACTTGAGCGCGCCTATATATACTGCATACCACACGTCATGACTTACACTCGTTGCCACATATAATTCAGCGGGAGAAACAACATCTCGTTAAGTGAGAAGATAATTTGCATAGGAAAATAAAATAGCAAGAGATAGTAAAATCAAAAAGAAACTGAATCTAGAGTATACGTTACATGTGTGTTAGCTTAAACCCTCTGGTGACATCGGTCACTTTCCCGCATTCTTCAAGCTTGTCGATAATTTGATCTCTGGTAATAAGATCCATTTGGTGTCTGCCATACTTTTATTACCCCAGATATACATTTCCTTGCTCGGTTGCTGAAACACATGAAAAACAGAATGAATTCCTACGAGACACGACTCGATCTTCTTCCTATATACACCTTCGGCAGCTGTCCCGAGCTCACAGAGAATTTGAATTTGCATATATCATCATCATCATCATCATCACCATTGTCAACCATTATCAATCCACTGCTGGACGAAGGTCTCCCCAAGTTTCCTCCACAACGGTCTGTCTTGTGCCAGTCTCCTCCATGTCACCCCTGCATACTTTCGAATTTAATCCGCCCATCTCCCATGTGGTCTTCTTCTGGGTCTTTTCCTGTCCCTTGGAATCCAATCTAAAATTTCGGCTGTCCATCGATGATCTGTCCTTCTGGCAGTATGTCCAGCCCATTGCCATTTCAGGATTTAACTCTGATCATGATGTCTTCCACTCTTGTCATTTTTCGGATCCACGAGTTCCTCTTCTTATCTCTCCTGGTTACACCAAGCATGCACCTCTCCATGCTGCTTTGAGTTGTCTGCAGCCTTTGTATGTCTCTTTTAGTTAAGGTCCACGTCTCTGCACCATACGTAAGCACTGGAAGGATGCATTGATCAAACACTTTTCTTTTAAGACATAATGGCATATTGCTCTTGAAAATTATGCTGTTTCTTCCAAAAGCTCTCCAGGCAAGTTTTGTACGCCGATTAATTTCTTCATCAATGTGACCCTCACTTGATATCTGCTGTCCAAGATAAACGTACGTGTCTGTTATCTCCAGCTTTTCTCCATCAATCGATAAATCTTCATTTCTTGTAAAAGCATTGAACATCACTTTTGTCTTCAGAAAGTTCATTTTTAATCCCACTTCTTTACTCTTGTCAGCAAGTTCCTGGATCATACTCTGCAGCTCTGATGGGCTAGTTGCAAAATGACTACGTCATCAGCAAAACGAAGGTGGGTTAGATAATCTCCATTAATCTTTATCCCCTTGTTTTCCCAGCTCAGTGACTGAAAAACACCCTCCAATGTGGCATGAAAGAGCTTCGGAGATATGGTGTCACCTTGTCTCACTCCCTTTCAATTTTTACGTGTGTTGTATTTTCAAACAGCCTAATCTTTGCACTTGCATTTTCATAGATGTTATTAATAATATTAATGTATGCATCTTCAATACCGCAGGTTTTCAGAGCCATTGTAACTGCTGATGGTTTCACCGAATCAAAGGCTTTTTCATAATCGATAAAAGCCATGCACAATGGAAGTTCATATTCCCTCGCTCTTTCAATTAGTTCTCTCAGCACGTGGATATGATCTATTGTGCTGTAGCCACTCCTGAATCCAACTTGTTCTCTCGGTTGAGCCATGTCCAGTGGCACCTTCAAGCGGTGTGAAAGAACTTTAGTGAAGATTTTATAAACTACTGATAGGAGGCTGATAGGTCTGTAGTTTCCGAGATCCTCAATGTCACCTTTCTTATGTAGCAGGATCATTGTAGCGGTGTTCCAATCCTCAGGAATCTTTCCTTCATTAAGGCATCAGTGAAAATTTGGGCGAGTACTGTTTCGATTTCTCCACTTGCTTCTTGTATGATGTCTACAGTAATTCCATCTTCTCCTGGAGCTTTTCCTCGCTTCATGTTCTTGATTGCATGTGCAACTTCTGCTGGAAGGACTGGAGGAACTCTGATACTGGTATCTTTCATGATGTCTGGAGTGAATATATCATCCCTTTCATATAATTTGGAGCAGAAATCTTTCACTCTTGTCAAAATTTCGCCTCTATTTCTTGTTACAGAACCATCTTCTTTTCTCAGTGCCATAATCTGTTTTCTTCCCTTACTGAGATGTCCCTTTGCTATCTTTAGGCTTTGGTTGTTTTCAATTGCTTTCCTCACTAGTTCACAGTTGAATTTCCTTACGTCTTCAGTGATACTTTTTCTTACTGTCTTGCATAGCTCTATATATTCCACTTTGGAAGTCACATCTTCTTTAGTTGTCCTCATCTCTCTTCTTTTTTGCATCAACATTTTGGTTTTTCCTGATAATTTGTTCACATGCAACTTGTTCTTAGACCCAGCTAATTTTGTTGCTGTTTCCATAAGAGCTTTGGTTACTTTTCTGTTAACTTCAGAGATGTCCACTTCTTCCGATGTTAGGCCTTCTAAAGCAGAGAACCTGTTCTTCAGTTCTAACTTGAAGGTATTATGGTGCTTTTTAAGGTTGGTTATGTCAATAGATTTTGTTTGTCTTATGAGCTTGCCACGTTCAAGTTTAGTGTTGAGGTGCATCTTACATCTCACCAATCTATGGTCACTACCTGTGTTGAACTTGTTTAGCACATTGCAGTCTTCTATGACGAATTTTTTGTTACACATAATAAAATCAATTTCACTTGTCGTCCCATTTGGATGTCTCCATGTCCATTTCCTGTGTGGCTTTTTCTTGAAGAAGGAGTTCAAGATGAAAAACCCTTCTGCCTCTGCAAACTCAAAGAGAGTATTTCCACGCTGGTTTCTGTTGCCATGACCAAATTTACCTACTGAAGTTTCATTCTGTTGCCGCTGCCCTATTTTTGCATTGAAATCTCCCATAATTATTTTCAAGTGCTGCTTACCTTTATTATTTAGATGACAAATTTCCTCATAAAATTCTTCAATTTCTTCTTCAGGATGACTTGTGGTGGGTGCATAAGTTTGAATAATCTGAGCCTGGTATCTTTTCGAGAGTTGGATAACAAGTCGTGCAGCTCTGTCAGAGGAACTTTCAACTTCTACAACTTTATTCTTCAGTTTCTTGTTTATTATAAATCCAACACCACTAGTTCTGCCAGTATCTGTCCCACGATAGTAGAAGAGATGTCCACTTTTCAGTTCGATGAGATCTTCTCCTTTTCTCCTTACCTCACTTAGCCCCACGATGTCCCACTTGATCCTTTGTAGTTCCTCTTCCAATTCAAGAAGCCTTGAATCAGAAGGTAAGGGAGCGTCCGTTATACGTAGCCAAGGTCAGCATCAGATGGCAGCCTAGTCCGGTCCTCCGGGGATTCTTAGCACTCTCTGCCTTCATGTCGCACTGGCCGCTGCCTTGGCCAGGTACATTCCAGCTGCCGGAGACTGAGGGCCAAGATTGAAGTTGTGGAATCATTTTGGAGGTTTGGCCATAACTCACCACGCTGGCCAAGCGGGTTGGTGAGTGTGGGATAGAATTTCCTCTAATCCCGATGGTATAGTTATACCGCTATGGGCGGTCGTCAGAGCCCCTTTAGTGGGAACAGGATGCACCACGAGAAGGCGGGGTTGACATTTGTCAAGGAGAGGCTCTGATGTTACGCATCACCTGACCTTACATCCCTGCATATATATATATACATATATATACACGGTCGAGTCACATTACCGTGACCACCAGCTGATATCCGGAGTAACCACCGCGTGCAACGCGGACAACAGCTAGACTGGCTCGGAGTTACTCAGTTAGATGCTGGGAGGTGTTCACAGGTATGTGGCGCCATGTTGACTGCAGTGCATCTGACAGCTGCTGGAGGGTGCGTGGTGGAGGATCCATAAAGCGAAAAATACGATTGAGGTGGTCCCACAGATGCTCAGTTGGGTTTAAGTCTGGGGAATTAGGGATGAAGACTTCGAAGTCTACATCCTGCTCTTCCAGCCACTCTCGGACGTTTCTAGCTGTGTGACATGGCGCACTGTCGTGCTGCAATATCCCATCCGCCCGAGGGAAGACAATCAGCATGTATGGGTGCACGTGGTCTGCATAACGAATTCGGTCCACAGTGCCTTCCACACGTATGAGTGGACCCAGGAAATGCCACGAAAACATTACCCAGACCATAACGCTGCCCTCACGAATGTGTGTCCTTCTAGCAATGGTTGAAGAGTGTTTGTTCTCCGATGTTTCTCGCCTTATACGCCAATGTCCATCCGTTTGATGAAGCAGAAAATGTGACTCATCGGAGAAGGCAATCCTTTGCCAATCAGCGGAGGTCCAATTCCGATACTGCCGTGCAAATGTGAGCCTTTTCTGCCGATGCACCTTTGTTAGCATAGGTTAAAGTTCTGGGTTATCAGATACTTTTTGGATAAATAAAAGTTCGCAATCTATATCTTGAGTATGCTCTAGGAGTTGCATCCAAAAACTGAGCCCGTGAATAATAGAAACAGTACTGACACCTTTTCTGAGACCTCGGAAGAGCTGGTGTAATCCTCTTTACGCTCACAGGCACATACCACAAACTTGCACCTGGGTAGATTCTTTTAAGACGTGCACCTCGCACACACGCACACACAGCAGTCTGGTAGCCACCGGGTTTTGAAGATCTTACAATGACACTCCTGAGAAAAAACAGCGATCACCTCTCTGTGATGCGCTCTTCCCGCCGACTGTTTGGGGATACTCTGTTCGTAAGAGGGTGTCGCTGCCTATCCCTATTCCCTTTGAGGGCCACTGCGACGAGCAGTTGCTGCTGGGATCCGTTTAAAGTTGACGACTCATGTGGTCAAGAATCTCCCTTGCTATCGGTTTCCTTGCGACGCTTTCATTCGGACGCTGCTGTGGCAACATGTGCTGCTAGGTAGATTTCCAGGGTAACGTTTCCCCTTCCCCCTGTCTCGGCAATAACGACGCTCGAAGAAATTTCGTTGTGCTGGGCTGGGCTTACTCCTATCGACCACAGCTCTTATTCATTTTGTTAGTATTCTCCTCTTGTTAGGCTGACAGCTGCTACCCAAGTTATCAACCTTCGCGGCTATTTTTATTACATTAACAGAAAACTATCTCTCCTGTCTTACAACCGCCGGACAGGAAGCATAGCTTCTTCGGGGCCGCACTACCACTCTTACTCCTTCGAGAATTGGAATTCCACTGACTTTTTGAGTCATTTAAACTTTTCTTCGCCCTGCTGCCCGGCATCATTGGAGCCTTATGGTCCCCGTCAATTGTCAAGATGGCCACTTCCCCAGATAAGGCGCTTTTGCATGTCTGCCGCGGAATCAAAGGCTGAACTTCTCCTTTCGACCCCAGTAACCATTATTCTGCTACACATTATTGCGCTTTTGATGTTAATGCTCCACAGAGAGACACTTTTATGAGGATTTCACCGACATCCTTGCAAACTGTGGGTGACCCCCCTTCGTCTGAGTGGGATTCTCACAAACCTTATCTCTCCTTTGTTCTACTTTTTGCAGAGACCTTTTAATTGTCCTCCTGAACAAAGCATGATCATTCTCTAATTAGTTGCCGAACTGGCCAAATTATCAACCAAATTTAATGACACCATTTAGGCCTATTCCCCTCGGTTAATCAATTATTATGGACGCCCAATCTCGCGTCAATAACTTCATCAATTCCAACAACAGCTGTTGTGATACATTGTTTCAGATCAGCTAAATTAACAAGAAGGTGAGGAACGAAGACGTTGTCTTTGACATATCCCTCTAAAAAATTCCAGGGTGTCATATCAGTGAGTGACACGTGGTCTGTTGCGCTGTCAATCCAGCGCTGTGGAAGATTTTTATCGAGGTTATTTCAAACTTCCCCATGGCAGTAGAATATTGTTGGAAAATGGAGTTGTTACTGTCTTCGTGTAGTTGAGTCATCCACCAAATAATAGCATATCGTTATAAGAACTTCCCTTTACAGCGTATTCTTGGGAAAAGAAAAGGCCATACACCTTTTTACGGGATATAGCACAGAACACATTAATCTTTGGGGAATCCCGCACATGCTCCACGGTTGCTTTAGGATAATCAGTTCCCAAATGCCAATGTTATGCTTCTTAAATTTCCCATTTACGTGGAATGTCGATTCGTCCTGAAAATTAGGCTCTCGCTAAACCAATCTTCTTCAAAACGCTCCTGTATTTCTGTACGGAAATCACGACGGGCCGTTCTGTCATTGTCGCTTTGCAATCACTGTAGTTTTGAGGGTCATTTTCAGCCACTCGTCAAAATTTTCGAGTCGGTTGTGAAATTTGTAACTCTTTAGCCGCCATCCTTGTGGATTTCCTTGCGCTGTGTTGGTAAATGGCGCGAACACGCTGTACTTTGCAGATACACGCGTTCTCCCTGGACTTTTACACAAACACCAGATTGTTTCAAATATCTTGCGCTATAGTCGAAGATGAGTTGTCTATTTGGCAGTGATTTTTTAAACGTGCTGTAAAACGCCGTTGTCCAACAGTAACAGAATTCGTTTTGCTGATTTTAAGCACACAGAACGCCTTCTCCACAGCATTTGCGGCCATCTTGCCTAAGTAGTCACGTTACAGTGAACACGTACGATCTTTTAGAGGCGCCACTACATAATAAAATCGTTATTATTGGTGATAGACTGGTGCATCGTGTCTATACCTTACATAATTTTGGTTTTATAAAATGTTGAAATTGGCTATTTCAGTTGTAATAACCCTGTATATATTCACCGATGAGCTATTACAATATGACACTCCAGCTCAGAGAAATGACCTCGCCTGGAAACCGAACGGTGGCACAGCTGAAGTTCACAGAGCAGTATACATATACTAGGGGTGTTCAAATGAAAAGGTACGAAATGTCATAAGAACGTAACCGTTAACATATTTGCCTATGCCGCTATGGGAGAACGTAGCGACACATCTAGGGATGCGATTGGAGTCGCCGGCGTGGATCGGAGCAAGCGCGGGCGCCCGCATGCGCAGGAGAGAGCAGAGGCTCTTATAAAGAGCGCCGTCCAATTGACGCGGCAGTGCGTGTGAGGACAGGATGGCGTTCACATTGCAAAATTCGACGATTGAGGAGCAGCGAGGCGTTATCCGATTTCTGACAACGGAAGGTGTTAAACCGGCCGCTATTCATCGCGGAGGGTGTGGTTCTGCTCCATGATAACGCGCGTCTGCACGTCTCCAGGGGTCACACACGCGGAACTGGCCAAGTTCCAGTGGGAGCAGCTTGACCATCCGCCCTACAGCCCGGACATGTCGCCCTGCGATTTCCATGTGTTTGGTCCCCTGAAAAAACATCTGAAAGGGAAGTGCTTCCACTCGGACGACGAACTCAAGGACGCTGTGCAGGACTGGGTCTCGTCACGGCCACAGGAATTCTGGGAACAAGGAATCCTTCGGCTCGTTAATCAATGGGATCGTTGTGCTACGGCCTATGGTGTATACTTTGAATAAAGTCTTCATTTATACCCACAGTGTCGTTTCGTACCTTTTCATTTGAACACTCCTTGTACAACCCGAGGGCCGGCTTTCGGTTAGCAGAGTGTTCAGAGTCAGAATGGGAAAAGCTGCCGATTTATCGGAGTTTGATAAAGGACAAATTATGATGGCACGACGCCTCGGAACTACGATCTCGGAAATGGCGCGGCTTGTGGGTTGTTCAAGTGTCTCTGTATGAGTACGTATCAAAAGTGGTGCACAGATGGCCGAACGGCGTAACGTCGTCCAGCCGTGTATCGTCCTCACCTCAATGATGCCAGAGGGGACCAGGGGCTGCTGCGCATTGTTCACAGCGACCGCAGGGTCACCGTGCGACATATCACCCGCAGCGACAGTAGAGGTGATCAGGGCAATGTGTCACAGCACACAGTTCATCGCATCCTTCTGCGTATGGGCCTGCGTAGACGATGACCCAGCCGTGTCTCCAGGCTCACTGCACGTGATTGCCAACAATGCATGAAATGGGCCCAAGATAATCGAGATTGGACCGTGGATGATTGAAAGAAAGTGGCCTGGTCTGACGAACCAAGATTCCTGGTTCATCACGTAGACGGCCGCGCGCGAATACGCCGATTACCAACGGAGGCTATGGCACCTGGATGCACTTTTGGGCGGAAACAGGCCAGCGGCGGCGTTGTTATGCTGTGGACGACGTTCTCTTGGTGCACCTTAGGCCCCATTATCCCAACAGCATAATCTCTGACAGCCGTCTGGTATCTGAACGTCGTTGCGGACCAAGTTCACCCATTCATGGCAACTGTGTTACCTGCTGGTGATGGCCATTACCAACAGAATAATACACCATGCCATACTTTCAGAATCGTCAAGGAGTGGTTAGAGGAACATGCTGGTGACTTTCTGTTAATGCACTGGCCTCCAATTTCACCTGACATGAACCCAATCGAACATTTGTGATTCGACTTGAAAAAGCGAGTTCGCGCTAAATCACCACGATCCCGAAATGTACGGGAACTGGAGGACCTGTTGTTGATATTATGGTACCAGATACCCTGAGATACCTATCGCCACCTCATCGAATCGATGCCTCGCCAAGCGGCCGGCTTTTTCGGGCTAAAGGGGGTTTTACAGCTTATTTGGTAATTTGGTAGGTAGTCATAATGTAATGGCTCATCGGCGTGTGTGCGCAAGCGCGCGCGCACGTGTGTGTGTTGCTATTTTGAATTCAGGGTCGTGGGGTTCTACATCCTAAACAGACGAAGAACAGGAGGCCCGGACTGTCAGACTATCGCTGCTTGAGAGAAATTGAAAATGACCTTCAGTATCTTCTGAGATTTTGAGGAAACCATCAGTCTCTCTCTCTCTCTCTCTCTCTCTCTCTCTCTCATTCTTGCAATACTGTGTAGTTCCTGGTTAAGGAACTAAATGGCTGAAGAGAGAAGAGGGAGATGGTGATATAGTTGAAACCGGTGGCGTTCTTCTCTGAGGACGCAAGAAAAAATCAGGTGAATCAAGAAAACTAGTCCTTATCAGTCTACTTCGAAAGACATAATGGAAGTACTTGGCGTGTACGGGTTCGGGCGCCAGTTTATAATGATTTAGGATTCATACTCACTCTTAGGAAGCAAACAATTAATGAATTCATTTACAATCAGGTCTACGAAGTCACTGGTTTATTCCATATTGAAAAGGAATGATTTAACAGCAAACTGTATAATGACACACACTCTCTGATAGAGTATGCACTAACCTGAGCTAAGTTCCTAATCACTATATAGACTTTCAAGCTGTTTTGTTTCCTTGTACTTAGACAACATTTCATGACTTTACTTACGGCTAGCGCTAGAGAAGAAAAACTCATGATTCAGACGCGACGTTCGATATTTAAAACATTACAAGAAGCAAACAAAATGCACATAAATGGGTGGTCCGAATGTCTTGTCACCCCATATATTTGAATGAAGTGGTGTAGTTACATTTTATCTTCTGTTGCAGATAGCCGACACAAACTCCTACACTGTTGAAGAACAGCTGATTGCAACTGTATGGGCCCATGAACGTCCACACAATGGGAAGAACATGGAGGATGTGCGATGTGACTTCCAGAGACGACTTAACAAAGCAGCCCCTCCTAAAAGGGCAATATTGCGGTGGGAACACAAGCTCTTCCTGATTGGATCCATTAACCCCTTCAGTGGTTAATGGAACGGTTGGATCTTTGAATTAACCGTTCCATTAAAGTGGACGTCAAGTAATTTTGCTTCCTATACTTCTAATGGAAAACTTCTGTACACATTTTCTTCACAATTAATGCGTTCCCAAGAAGGACAATTTTAACATCGATTAAAATAGCTTCATTTTATAACTTGGAATACTTAATATTTTCTAAAACATAACCATAATTATGCAATCCCACATTTGTTTCTCTATTGACGTCATCAAAGTACAGGTCGCGCCATCTTTTTTCCGGTTTCAACACCACCAAAGGAAAAGTTATTAACTTTTAATATAATTATGGTTATGATTTAGAAAATATTAAGTATTACAAGTTATAATATGAAGTTATTTTAATCGATGTTCAAATATTCATCCTTGGGAACATACTAATTGTGAAGGAAATGTGTACAAAAGTTTTTCCATTTTTTTTTTTTTTTGGAGGTTTAACGACCACCGTGAGCAACTCAATGGGCTATAAGCAGTCGCCCGTCCCTAATTTAGGGTCACTGGTTCCAGGGAAGGGAGAGAGCCAGTGCCGTAAGACAAACACAACATCCATGCCTCACCGGGATTCGAACCCGGACCCCTTCCGGACGAATGATCAGAAGCCATCGCTTAGACCACTGCGCCACCGGGGCGGCGTTTTTCCATTGGAAGTATAGGAAGCAAAATTACTTGACGTCCACCTTAACCCCTTCATTCGGCCAGCATATAAACTATGTTCAAATTAGTAAAATGGGCCCGATAATGTTTCGCGCTTGAACGCATTGAGCACTAAACAGACCACGGAAATCTTCCGGGATCGAAAAGTGCAGGCAGTAGAGCTTGCCCCTAAATTTTTCCGGGCATATCACTTAAGAGGTTAAGGATAAACCGAGGATAGGACGACCATTTACACGAGAGGAAATATGTGCGGCAGTGGAGGCATCTGTGCTCAGATCCCCCACAAAGTCACTACGGAAACGATCATCCGAACTTTGTATCCCTAAAATCACCATATTAAGGTGGATCCACCTAAAATCTTTGCCTTGTATTTCCAATTGGCAAACTTCTGTAGCCATTTTCTTCACAATTAATGCGTTCTCACAGATGAAAATTTGAGCATCGATAAAAATAACTTCATATTGTAGCCTAGTACAGTAGCGTACCCAGAAATGTATTAAGGGGGTGGGTGATACAAGGGTTTGGTTCATTGGTGAAAGCCTCGTATGCTTTAAATTCGTGCTCAGTCTCCTCTCAATCCCGTCATGGCCGCCCCGGTGGCGCAGTGGTCTAAGGCGCTGGCCTCTGATCATTCGTCCGTGAGGGGTCCGGGTTCGAATCCCGGTGAGGCATGGATGTTGTGTTTGTCTTACGGCACTGGCTCTCTCCCTTCCCTGGAACCAGTGACCCTAAATTAGGGACGGGCGACTGCTTATAGCCCATTGAGTTGCTCACGGTGGTCGTTAAACCTCCAATCAAAAAAAAAAAAAAAAAAATCCCGTCATGGGGGTGAGGATGTTCAACCCCCCTCTGGGTACGCCACTGGCCTAGTATACCCAATATTTTCTAAAATTTAACCATAATTAAGCAAACCAACATTTGTTTGTCTACTGACATCATCAATGTACACGTCACCCCATTTATTTTCTGGTCTCAACACCACCACAGGAAAAGTTATTAATTTTTAATATAATTATGGTTAAGGTTTAGAAAATATTAAGTATACTAAGCTATAATATGAAGCTGTTTTTATCGATGTTCCAATTTTCATCCTTGGAAAGGCATTAGTTGTGAAGAAAATGGTTTCAGAAGTTTTCGCATTGGAAATACAAGGAAAATATTTTAGGTGGATCCACCTTAACACACACGAAAAAGGATCTTGCAATGAAACGTTTTAGGTCAGCATCAATCAACGAGCTAAGTGATAATGACATGGAGAAAAGAAGTTCAGCATGTGCACGATTACTTGTGTTGTTTCCGACGCTCCCGCAGCGTGGTAAACTATGTTTCTCTGATGAATGTGCAATTTATCGGAGTGCACGTAATAGGAATGTCTATTTCTGGAGCAAGGAAAATCCGCATTATTAAGAAGAGCTCGAGCATAACTTTAGCATGTATGTATAGATGCATAGCACTAGCATGTTATGATCTGGGAAGCTATGACCAGCAGGTAGTTGATCGGTTCCTATTTCATTGATGGCCCTGTCAATCAACATTCTTATCTCATCATGTTAAGGGGTTGATTTGTTCCAGAGCTCTAGATGTTACACCTTCTAGGAGATTGCTGGTTTCAGCAGGATGGAGCAATGCCCCACGGTGCCAACACTGTCAGGGAATTCTTAAGTGAGGTGTTTCACGATAGATGGGTAGGGAAAAGATCAGCACATCTTCCAGCGCCCATTGATTGGCCTCCCAGAAGTCCTTATCTCTCGTCTTGTGACAGCGCTCTGTGGGGCATTATTAAGGACCGTGTGTCGCGGCAAAGATACCAGTCAACCGAAGACTTGAAAGAAGCTGTTAGAGCTGCCTTTACACAAATCAGCAAGGCTACGCTTCATAAAATATCGCACAGAACATAGCGTCGCATAATTGTGTGCCACGAACATGATGGTGCTCATACGGACATCCTGGATGTTTAAACATCCGTCATGGCTGATGTATAACGAAGTAAATTTCTCCGTCATTTCTGTCCACGCCAGGATTCGAACCCGGATCCCCTCACTCCGGAATAAGTCACTCTACCAATTGAGCTACGCGGACATTTCATTCTGATTCCTATCTGCCTTTATGTCATGTGCGTCCTTCGGGCAGGTACGTCACATCTCCTGGTACGTTACATCATCTCCCCCTTATTTTATTTTTTTTTTTTTTTCGAAGTGCTGGAGAAAGGATTTTCTTATTTTTCCTATCTCGCGGTGTGGAAATAACATCACACCAATGCGAGATTTTGAACGGTCGGGTCATCCTGATAGTTCGGGCGCCATTATAACGAAGTAAATTTCTCCGTCATTTTTATCCGCGCCGGGGTTCGAACAAGTCGCTCTACCAACTGAGCTACGCAGACGTTTATTCTGATTCCTATCTGCCTTTATGTCGTGTGCGTCCTTCGGGCAGGTACGTCACATCTCCTGGTACGTTACAGATGTTTCATTGATTATATTGTGTGTTATTATATGTATTCATTATAGCCTATGTATTCTATGTATGTATTGCACTGTGTCTATCTAGGGGTGATAAGACTTTCGGACCACCTTGTACAATTTTCAAGAGCGATGTACCATTATGCCTTAAAAGAACAGTGTTTAATCAACGCATCCTTTCACTTCATGCTTACGCATCTGAGACATGGTCATTAACTAAAATGGACATACAGAAGCTGCGAAGAACTGAAAGAAGTATCAAGAGAGGCATGCTTGGTGTAACCAAGGGAGATAGGAAAAGAAATTCCTAGATCAGGAAAACTACAAGAGTTGATGGCATCGTGATCAAAGTAAAGACCCTCAAGTGGTAAAGGACTTGAGATGTTATGAGAAGAACTTACCACTATTGGACAACTGAAATAGCAGCCCCAGTCGTGCAATGGTCTAAGCACTGGCTTCTGGTGAATCGTCTGAGTTGTCCCGGATGAGACATGGACGGTGTGTTTGTCCTACGGTACTGGCTCTCTCCCATTCCTTGAACCAGGACCGGCTCAAGACGGTCAGCAAGGTAAGCTGGGCATCGTGGCGTCTTCTATATGGGTGAGACTTTGACAACTCAATTCTTGTACAATTTTAAACGCTGAATAGCTTGTTTGAGAAAAATAAAATGTTTTTGGGGTTCATACAGCTCTGTGCGCCGCACCGGTGCGCAGTGGTCTAAGCTTAGGCTTCTGGCCCTCCGTCCGAGATTGGTCCGTGTTCGAATCCCGGTGAAGCATGGATGTTGTATTTTTCTTACGATCTTGGCTCTCTGCCTTCTTTGGAACCAGTGGCCTCAAATTATGGAAAGCTTCTGCTAATAGCTCTGTCGTTAGCCCCTTTCTCCCAAAAAAGTATTTAAAATAACGCTGTTGACATTAAAATCATCTACATTATACTAGTACCAAACATTGCGGCATTATCACACTAATAATGCTGTTTTCCGATTTATATACTGAAATGCAGAAAGTAAATAAATAACAATTAAACGTAGCGACACATAAAAAGAAAAACTACTTGAATTGTTTTCTCTTGAATACAAAAACACTTACACAGCACAGTGTTTTCTCTTGAATACAAAAACACCTACACAGCACGGTGTTTGGCAGATAGCAAAACTATTTCCTCTTGTCTTTTTTATAAAAAGAAACACAGGTCCCTGTTATTACATCCACGCGAAAAACACCTTCCATTTTACAGGATTTTTTTTTTTTTTTTTTTTTTTTTTGTAGGAACTATTGCTATGTCTGTGAAAATTGGCCTCAAGTCCTCTGAGTTGCTATTTTTCCGTCATCCAGTTTTTATAAACTTTAAAACCGCGAAAAGGATTTTTAACAATTTTACTTATTTACTGAAAAATAAAACTACCAAAAATTGCTTTTCTTTTTAATACGTCATGCAAATCTGCCGTCGAAAATTCCTGGTCATTTCTTTAACCAGTTTCATGTGAAGTGTCCGCACAAAATTTTGTCTAATCTTTTTACCGAGGTAGGCCCTCTTAGCCATGAGCTCTCCCGCAACGTGAGGGTTGCGGTGTCTGCTAGTACGTCCCTGGCCACAGGGGTACCTTGCTTTGTCGCATCTTTTAACGCGTCTTTTTTTTTTTTTTTTTTTTTTTTTTTTTTGAAGAAATGAAACACAATGTTTATTTGTGGATGATCACCTCCACCGCAGAGTGCCGTACTTTTCCTTAAACAAAACAAGCAGTTGCTTGGAGCTGCGTTTAATGGTGGGGTGGAATTTCGCTTTCTAAATATTTATAAAGCTGTATTATTACTTTTTCTCATGAATAAAATAAGAGAACATTGAGAGTAAAGAGAAATTACTCAGAATACGCAAGTAATTGAATAAATATAGAGAATATCTGAGTAAAGAGAAATTGCTCACAATACTCAAGTTATTCCGAGAAATTTTTCTTCTTTAAGAATACATTCTGACTAAATGAATCGAGTACACCCAACGAACTTACGAGAAGGGCAGATCCTATTCAATAGTTTTTAATATGAATGAAATCACAATTTTCCCAGTGGTGGCAGTTTGTGTTATTAAATATATCTCTCTCCAAAATTGTTTTTGGAAGTATGGATTTGGTTCAGCGGTGAAAGCCTCCCGGAAAAAAATACTCCAAATGGAATAAGCCCAAAGTCTTTAAAAGTAAGAAAAGTGTAAAAAAAAACATTACTGCGAAAAACGTTTATATATATATATCATCATCATCATCGTCAACCATTATCAATCCACTGCTGGACGAAGGTCTCCCCAAGTTTCCTCCACAACGGTCTGTCTTGTGCCAGTCTCCTCCATGTCACCCCTGCATACTTTCGAATTTCATCCACCCATCTCCCATGTGGTCTTCTTCTGGGTCTTTTCCTGTCCCTTGGAATCCAATCTAAAATTTCGGCTGTCCATCGATGATCTGTCCTTCTGGCAGTATGTCCAGCCCATTGCCATTTCAGGGATTTAACTCTGATCATGATGTCTTCCACTCTTGTCATTTTTCGTATCCACGAGTTCCTCTTCTTATCTCTCCTGGTTACACCAAGCATGCACCTCTCCATGCTTCTTTGAGTTGTCTGCAGCCTTTGTATGTCTCTTTTAGTTAAGGTCCACGTCTCTGCACCATACGTAAGCACTGGAAGGATGCATTGATCAAACACTTTTCTTTTAAGACATAATGGCATATTGCTCTTGAAAATTATGCTGTTTCTTCCAAAAGCTCTCCAGGCAAGTTTTGTACGCCGATTAATTTCTTCACCAATGTGACCCTCACTTGATATCTGCTGTCCAAGATAAACGTACGTGTCCGTTATCTCCAGCTTTTCTCCATCAATCAATAAATCTTCATTTCTTGTAAAAGCATTGAACATCACTTTTGTCTTCTGAAAGTTCATTTTTAATCCCACTTCTTTACTCTTGTCAGCAAGTTCCTGGATCATACTCTGCAGCTCTGATGGGGTAGTTGCAAAAATGACTACGTCATCAGCGAAACGAAGGTGGGTTAGATAATCTCCATTAATCTTTAACCCCTTGTTTTCCCAGCTCAGTGACTGAAAAACACCCTCCAATGTGGCATTAAAGAGCTTCGGAGATATGGTGTCACCTTGTCTCACTCCCTTTCCAATTTTTATGTGTGTTGTATTTTCAAACAGCCTAATCTTTGCACTTGCATTTTCATAGATGTTATTAATAATATTAATGTATGCATCTTCAATACCGCAGGTTTTCAGAGCCATTGTAACTGCTGATGGTTTCACCGAATCAAAGGCTTTTTCATAATCGATAAAAGCCATGCACAATGGAAGTTCATATTCCCTCGCTCTTTCAATTAGTTCTCTCAGCACGTGGATATGATCTATTGTGCTGTAGCCACTCCTGAATCCAGCTTGTTCTCTCGGTTGAGCCGTGTCCAGTGTTACCTTCAAGCGGTGTGAAAGAACTTTAGTGAAGATTTTATAAACTACTGATAGGAGGCTGATAGGTCTGTAGTTTCCGAGATCCTCAATGTCACCTTTCTTATGTAGCAGGATCATTGTAGCGGTGTTCCAATCCTCAGGAATCTTTCCTTCATTAAGGCATCGAGTGAAAATTTGGGCGAGTACTGTTTCGATTTCTCCACTTGCTTCTTGTATGATGTCTACAGTAATTCCATCTTCTCCTGGAGCTTTTCCTCGCTTCATGTTCTTGATTGCATGTGCAACTTCTGCTGGAAGGACTGGAGGAACTCCGGTACTGGTATCTTTCATGATGTCAGGAGTGCATGTATCATCCCTTTCATATAATTTGGAGTAGAAATCTTTCACTCTTGTCAAAATTTCGCCTCTATTTCTTGTTACAGAACCATCTTCTTTTCTCAGTGCCATAATCTGTTTTCTTCCCTTACTGAGATGTCCCTTTGCTATCTTTAGGCTTTGGTTGTTTTCAATTGCTTTCCTCACTAGTTCACAGTTGAATTTTCTTACGTCTTCAGTGATACTTTTTCGTACTGTCTTGCATAGCTCTATATATTCCACTTTGGAAGTCACATCTTCTTTAGTTGTCCTCATCTCTCTTCTTTTTTGCATCAACATTTTCGTTTTTCCTGATAATTTATTTACATGCAACTTGTTCTTAGACCCAGCTAATTTTGTTGCTGTTTCCATAAGAGCTTTGGTTACTTTTCTGTTAACTTCAGAGATGTCCACTTCTTCCGATGTTAGGCCTTCCAAAGCAGAGAACCTGTTCTTCAGTTCCAACTTGAAGGTATTATGGTGTTTTTTAAGGTTGGTTATGTCAATAGATTTTGTTTGTCTTATGAGCTTGCCACGTTCAAGTTTAGTGTTGAGGTGCATCTTACATCTCACCAATCTATGGTCACTACCTGTGTTGAACTTGTTTAGCACACTGCAGTCTTCTATGACGAATTTTTTGTTACACATAATAAAATCAATTTCACTTGTCGTCCCATTTGGATGTCTCCATGTCCATTTCCTGTGTGGCTTTTTCTTGAAGAAGGAGTTCAAGATGAAAAACCCTTCTGCCTCTGCAAACTCAACGAGAGTATTTCCACGCTGGTTTCTGTTGCCGTGACCGAATTTGCCTACTGAAGTTTCATTCTGTTGCCGTTGCCCTATTTTTGCATTGAAATCTCCCATAATTATTTTCAAGTGCTGCTTACCTTTATTACTTAGATGACAAATTTCCTCATAAAATTCTTCAATTTCTTCTTCAGGATGACTTGTGGTGGGTGCATAAGTTTGAATAATCTGAGCCTGGTATCTTCTCGATAGTTGGATAACGAGTCGTGCAGCTCTGTCAGAGGTACTTTCAACTTCTACCACTTTATCCTTCAGTTTCTTGTTTATTATAAATCCAACACCACTAGTTCTGCCAGTATCTGTCCCACGATAGTAGAAGAGATGTCCACTTTTCAGTTCGATGAGATCTTCTCCTTTTCTCCTTACCTCACTTAGCCCCACGATGTCCCACTTGATCCTTTGTAGTTCCTCTTCCAATTCAAGAAGCCTTGAATCAGAAGATAGGGAGCGTCCATTGTACGTTGCCAAGGTCAGCATCAGATGGCAGCCTAGTCCGGTCCTCCGGGGATTCTTAGCACCCTCTGCCTTCATGTCGCACTGGCCGCTGCCTTGGCCAGGTACATTCCAGCTGCCGGAGACTGAGGGCCAAGATTTAAGTTGGGGAGTCATTTTGGAGGGGTTTGGCCATAACTCACCACGCTGGCCAAGCGGGTTGGTGAGTGTGGGATAGAATTTCCTCTGATCCCGATGGTATAGTTATACCGCTATTGGCGGTCGTCAGAGCCCCTTTAGTGGGAACAGGATGCACCACGAGAAGGCGGGGTTGACATTTGTCAAGGAGAGGCTGTGATGTTACGCATCACCTGACCTTACATCCCTATATATATATATATATATATATATATGTATATATATTCTATAAAGAAGATACCTAAGCAAAAAAATACATATATAATTTTGACTCACGCCTAGTACAACATAGAAAAGGTTATGTATCTACCTGTGTGAGTAAAAGGAGAAAAGATAAAAAAATAAAATAAAACAACTGAATGTAGAAGGTGTCGAGAATACTGAGCCTTGGCTTTATCAAGGACCAGCAAAAACTCTGCATTTTCTCACTTCCACAAAGACCTAGTTGGAAATGGGTTTCTGCAAGGCCATAGATGCAAGTAACATTCCCACCTAAAATAGTTTAAAATATATATATATATGTCAGGTCCTCCGTAGAGTTGCTTGACCTAGCACTAGTTAACAATTTCGCTTGCATCCATTAACCTGAGAGAAGAAGATACTCTTTAATCTTCTTCTCAAGCTGTGAGAGTGACATAATAATTAGAAATGATTTTCAGCCATAACGAAATGCCAAGTTCGTTAGAGAGAGAATTTAAACCTGAAAATCAATGCAAAAGAAATCCAAATTTTTACATTGCAATTAAAAAAGGAAATATTAATTTTTAACGAACAGATTTTTGAAAGAAAACTTGAGTCTAAAACCCCCTACTCTACAACTTATGACAGCACGAAAACGAGAATAAGTTAAAGATAATAATTAACTAAAGAAAACTTTGTGAAAGTTATATACCTTAAACAGTTAGTTGCAATATGTACAAAGTATTTCAGCAGTGCTTTAAGTGCATAATTAATTAGTTATTAAGAACTTAACTACTTTGAAAAACAGCGCATAGAAAAGGAACAAGCTTAGCCATCTTCTGTTCCTAGGTACCCCAAAAGACGCTCAAAGTTACAAAGAAAAGAAAGAGTTAAAACCCGCAAAAATGTTAACAGACAAACCAATGCCTAAAAGCTGAAAAGCTAAAAAACAACAGAGAAAAAGTACATGAAGTACAAACATTGAACTTATAAAACCTAGAACCCAAAAACAAGGAAGAGAGCTTACCTCTTGTGTGACAAAAACTTTTCTCCTCACAAGAGAAGAACATGGCTGACCTCTTCCGCCACTCCCTAGTCGCTGGGGGGCAGAGAGGGTGGGGCTGATGGCCTCCTCATACAGCAAGAAACCAACGCGCGGAGATTTTAACCAGAGAAAAAAATATATAAACTTAAGACTGTGGATCTGTATGATCAGAAAGAGCAGAATTAACTCTCCAGAATACATGAGAAATATTATAAAATACACGAGCAGTGTATTTAATAATCTTTGCATGTATTAAATCACCTTAGTGAGCTTCTATAGATTAATCAGAATCTTATTAATTTTAATGTTGGTTTTACTATTTTTAGTATAGCTATCCTAGTGATGAATAACTAGTTTTCTTTTTTATTTGTTTTTATTTTCTTTTATAAACAGATTTTTAAGCTTTTTTTGTGATTTTGTTTATATTATTTAATTTTTTGTTTTAATAGGACCGTCATATCCATAGCACTAAGGTTCCTTTAGGTAGTTAATAGGCATCCTCTAGCCAACTTCCTTACGGCTTTGATTGGTCAGAATCATATTATTAACTGTGTAGAAAATTAAAGCAGATCTGCCAACCTTACTCTATTATTCAGAATAATTTTTCTTAAAGTTCTTTTGATGAAAGAAGAGGGAATTTCGTTCTCTAGAAAACTTTCTAATAGTATATTAATGTGGTAATTGAAGTCCAAATTGTTGCTGCAGATTCTTGAAATTCTTAGGACCTGAGAAATTAGTACATTCTCAATTACTTTGGTTGAAATGTTATTATTCCAGTGTAGATATTTAATTACTTTGAAAGGAAAATTAACTCTTTTATCAAAGAGGCTAATAGATGGGTTACCTCTGTTGAGCTTAATGCTTAAGTCTAGGAACTCAAATTCCTGATTACTGTGGTTGGTTTTACATAAGTTAAGAGAGCTAGGATAGATATTATCAAAATCACTCTCTATAACTTCTGAATTATTGATACACAGCAGATCATCAATATATCTAAAAGTGTAAAGGTAGTTATCTGAGCAGGTGGGGTGATTTTTAATGAATTTATATTCCTTAAAGAACAGGAATAGATTAGCGATATTCGTGGACGTTGATGTTCCCATGGGAATACCGTTCACTTGCTTATAGAGAGTATTATTATATAAGATATGGTTATTTTTTATGCAGCAATTGAGATAAGAGTTCCAAGTTCCTACATTAACAAATTGGTTAAGTTTAAATTCTGCATACAGCTCTTTAAAGGTAGTGATTATATCTGATAGAGGCAGATTAGTATAGAGGTTTTCAAAATCATAACTGTTAATATCTAGGGGACAAACTTTGAGTATAGTAGAAATTACTTCTGCATTATTATTAATTATCCAAAAATCTCTGTACATCAAGTTAGAACAGTTTCTAATGTGTTTCAAAACCTTCTTTAAGACATCTTCAAAAGCAAGATCTATTTTCTTTTATGACTCCTTACTCCACTAGCTATGAACCTGAACTTCACAGGATCCTTATGAAACTTAACCGTTGCAAAAAGAAATGGAAATTCAGGCTCATATCTTCTAGTTTGTGGAATTTTAAGTTTCTTGAAGAATGCCTTAAACCGATTTTCTAACTGTTTGGTAGAATAACTTACGGGCTCGTATGTTACTCTATTATTGAGTTCCATAGTTAACAATTCAAAATAGAACTTCTTACAGATCATTGCAAAATTATTGCTAGCTTTATCCGTAGTGGTAAAAATAAATTGGTCTTGTAGTTTGGAGAGTGACCTTTTAGCTTCTCCAGAGAAAAAGAGATTTCTGTCGAAACAAAAGTCCAGACCTGCCAACTCACCGGTGAAGCTATTGATTATATTATATTTCCATTCTGCGAAGGCCTCAATAGGCTGATTGTACGTTAAACTGGTTTTTGCGATGTACCTATTAACATCTTGAGTGAAGCTCTCAAGAATCCTTTCTTTGGAAATTGTGAAGGAAGGTCTGAATTTAGAGCCATACTCTAATAAATTCCTAAGCTTTTCATTTTCAACAAAACTCAAGTTTCCGGTGATAATATGGTTGTAATTCTTATCATAGTGAACTGTTTCTTTATGTTCAACACAAGAACATGTAGTAATTACAGGAATGTAGCTCGAAGAGTTAAGTTTGTAGTTTTTAACTATTGACCCTAAGGTCTTAACATATTTAAAACTTACAATAGACTGGTGCCTGTGGATGGGAAAAAAATTGCATTATTATAGAACAGCTTCCTTACATTGAGATTATCGTAGGCTTTATTTAGAAACCTGATGGTAACAAAATTACTGGAAAATTCTTTAAGAGAAATTTTATCTTTAAGAATGTCCAGAACCAAAGCAAAAACATGCTTATCAACATGGTCAGCAGTTTCATTCCAGAATTTGAAAAAACTTTTAAGGACAGAGTGCTTGAAGGACTTGAGAATTTTGTAAGTATTTTTAACAAAATTAGTGCCAGTTTTAAAGCTTTCCAGAGTTATTAGCAAGTTAGCAAAATCAACTTTGCTTGATGTGCGAAATAACCTCTGTCCTCTATTACCTCTAGAGCAGCTCTTATTATTAACAAGAAAGAAGAGTTCACGAATTGAAAATTTATGCTGATTATGCTTATTGTCAGATAGAGTGGAATTAAGGCCATAGGGATAAAGAGACTGATGCTGCAAAATTTCAAGGGATTCAGTTTCTAGCCGAGCATAGAGGTCAGGGATAATATGTAGTACCTCTATTTTCACTTTGTCAAAACCATGAGTATGGAAATGCTCTAATTCAAAGGTAGAGTACTGGTTGGCGTTTGTGGAGGGGTTCACTCCTGAATTAGAGAACTTGTTAACTAGAGACCTGTGACCATTAATCCTAAGATGAAGAGGATTTTTACTTTGGCCAATATAGCTAAGGTTGCAGACAGTACAGGTGAGCTTATAGATGGTATTGTAGGCTTTGCAAAACTTGTTGGAGCAATTATCCTCAACAGAAGAATGACCTCTATGCTCGGCTAGAAACTGAATCCCTTGAAATTTTGCAGCATCAGTCTCTTTATCCCTATGGCCTTAATTCCACTCTATCTGACAATAAGCATAATCAGCATAAATTTTCAATTCGTGAACTCTTCTTTCTTGTTAATAATAAGAGCTGCTCTAGAGGTAATAGAGGACAGAGGTTATTTCGCACATCAAGCAAAGTTGATTTTGCTAACTTGCTAATAACTCTGGAAAGCTTTAAAACTGGCACTAATTTTGTTAAAAATACTTACAAAATTCTCAAGTCCTTCAAGCACTCTGTCCTTAAAAGTTTTTTCAAATTCTGGAATGAAACTGCTGACCATGTTGATAAGCATGTTTTTGCTTTGGTTCTGGACATTCTTAAAGATAAAATTTCTCTTAAAGAATTTTCCAGTAATTTTGTTACCATCAGGTTTCTAAATAAAGCCTACGATAATCTCAATGTAAGGAAGCTGTTCTATAATAATGCAATTTTTTTCCCATCCACAGGCACCAGTCTATTGTAAGTTTTAAATATGTTAAGACCTTAGGGTCAATAGTTAAAAACTACAAACTTAACTCTTCGAGCTACATTCCTGTAATTACTACATGTTCTTGTGTTGAACATAAAGAAACAGTTCACTATGATAAGAATTACAACCATATTATCACCGGAAACTTGAGTTTTGTTGAAAATGAAAAGCTTAGGAATTTATTAGAGTATGGCTCTAAATTCAGACCTTCCTTCACAATTTCCAAAGAAAGGATTCTTGAGAGCTTCACTCAAGATGTTAATAGGTACAT
Organism: Macrothele yani; assembly: GCA_039090855.1. Taxonomy (NCBI): domain Eukaryota; kingdom Metazoa; phylum Arthropoda; class Arachnida; order Araneae; family Macrothelidae; genus Macrothele; species Macrothele yani. The sequence continues at coordinate 175,172,721 of CM077029.1, read as the reverse complement.
CGCAAAAACCAGTTTAACGTACAATCAGCCTATTGAGGCCTTCGCAGAATGGAAATATAATATAATCAATAGCTTCACCGGTGAGTTGGCAGGTCTGGACTTTTGTTTCGACAGAAATCTCTTTTTCTCTGGAGAAGCTAAAAGGTCACTCTCCAAACTACAAGACCAATTTATTTTTACCACTACGGATAAAGCTAGCAATAATTTTGCAATGATCTGTAAGAAGTTCTATTTTGAATTGTTAACTATGGAACTCAATAATAGAGTAACATACGAGCCCGTAAGTTATTCTACCAAACAGTTAGAAAATCGGTTTAAGGCATTCTTCAAGAAACTTAAAATTCCACAAACTAGAAGATATGAGCCTGAATTTCCATTTCTTTTTGCAACGGTTAAGTTTCATAAGGATCCTGTGAAGTTCAGGTTCATAGCTAGTGGAGTAAGGAGTCATAAAAAGAAAATAGATCTTGCTTTTGAAGATGTCTTAAAGAAGGTTTTGAAACACATTAGAAACTGTTCTAACTTGATGTACAGAGATTTTTGGATAATTAATAATAATGCAGAAGTAATTTCTACTATACTCAAAGTTTGTCCCCTAGATATTAACAGTTATGATTTTGAAAACCTCTATACTAATCTGCCTCTATCAGATATAATCACTACCTTTAAAGAGCTGTATGCAGAATTTAAACTTAACCAATTTGTTAATGTAGGAACTTGGAACTCTTATCTCAATTGCTGCATAAAAAATAACCATATCTTATATAATAATACTCTCTATAAGCAAGTGAACGGTATTCCCATGGGAACATCAACGTCCACGAATATCGCTAATCTATTCCTGTTCTTTAAGGAATATAAATTCATTAAAAATCACCCCCTGCTCAGATAACTACCTTTACACTTTTAGATATATTGATGATCTGCTGTGTATCAATAATTCAGAAGTTATAGAGAGTGATTTTGATAATATCTATCCTAGCTCTCTTAACTTATGTAAAACCAACCACAGTAATCAGGAACTTGAGTTCCTAGACTTAAGCATTAAGCTCAACAGAGGTAACCCATCTATTAGCCTCTTTGATAAAAGAGTTAATTTTCCTTTCAAAGTAATTAAATATCTACACTGGAATAATAACATTTCAACCAAAGTAATTGAGAATGTACTAATTTCTCAGGTCCTAAGAATTTCAAGAATCTGCAGCAACAATTTGGACTTCAATTACCACATTAATATACTATTAGAAAGTTTTCTAGAGAACGAAATTCCCTCTTCTTTCATCAAAAGAACTTTAAGAAAAATTATTCTGAATAATAGAGTAAGGTTGGCAGATCTGCTTTAATTTTCTACACAGTTAATAATATGATTCTGACCAATCAAAGCCGTAAGGAAGTTGGCTAGAGGATGCCTATTAACTACCTAAAGGAACCTTAGTGCTATGGATATGACGGTCCTATTAAAACAAAAAATTAAATAATATAAACAAAATCACAAAAAAAGCTTAAAAATCTGTTTATAAAAGAAAATAAAAACAAATAAAAAAGAAAACTAGTTATTCATCACTAGGATAGCTATACTAAAAATAGTAAAACCAGCATTAAAATTAATAAGATTCTGATTAATCTATAGAAGCTCACTAAGGTGATTTAATACATGCAAAGATTATTAAATACACTGCTCGTGTATTTTATAATATTTCTCATGTATTCTGGAGAGTTAATTCTGCTCTTTCTGATCATACAGATCCACAGTCTTAAGTTTATATATTTTTTTCTCTGGTTAAAATCTCCGCGCGTTGGTTTCTTGCTGTATGAGGAGACCATCAGCCCCACCCTCTCTGCCCCCCAGCGACTAGGGAGTGGCGGAAGAGGTCAGCCATGTTCTTCTCTTGTGAGGAGAAAAGTTTTTGTCACACAAGAGGTAAGCTCTCTTCCTTGTTTTTGGGTTCTAGGTTTTATAAGTTCAATGTTTGTACTTCATGTACTTTTTCTCTGTTGTTTTTTAGCTTTTCAGCTTTTAGGCATTGGTTTGTCTGTTAACATTTTTGCGGGTTTTAACTCTTTCTTTTCTTTGTAACTTTGAGCGTCTTTTAGGGTACCTAGGAACAGAAGATGGCTAAGCTTGTTCCTTTTCTATGCGCTGTTTTTTCAAAGTAGTTAAGTTCTTAATAACTAATTAATTATGCACTTAAAGCACTGCTGAAATACTTTGTACATATTGCAACTAACTGTTTAAGGTATATAACTTTCACAAAGTTTTCTTTAGTTAATTATTATCTTTAACTTATTCTCGTTTTCGTGCTGTCATAAGTTGTAGAGTAGGGGTTTTAGACTCAAGTTTTCTTTCAAAAATCTGTTCGTTAAAAATTAATATTTCCTTTTTTAATTGCAATGTAAAAATTTGGATTTCTTTTGCATTGATTTTCAGGTTTAAATTCTCTCTCTAACGAACTTGGCATTTCGTTATGGCTGAAAATCATTTCTAATTATTATGTCACTCTCACAGCTTGAGTTCTCTTTAATCTTCTTCTCTCTGTTTAATAGTAACAGATGAAGAGCATGGGTCGGGCCAGGAAGGTTAATGGATGCAAGCGAAATTGTTAACTAGTGCTAGGTCAAGCAACTCTATGGAGGACCTGACATATATATATTTTTTAAACTATTTTAGGTGGGAATGTTACTTGCATCTATGGCCTTGCAGAAACCCATTTCCAACTAGGTCTTTGTGGAAGTGAGAAAATGCAGAGTTTTTGCTGGTCCTTGATAAAGCCAAGGCTCAGTATTCTCGACACCTTCTACATTCAGTTGTTTTATTTTATTTTTTTATCTTTTCTCCTTTTACTCACACAGGTAGATACATAACCTTTTCTATGTTGTACTAGGCGTGAGTCAAAATTATATATGTATTTTTTTGCTTAGGTATCTTCTTTATAGAATGTGAATTCTGAATTTTCAAAACTGCTGCGTTGCGCGTTTTGATCTTCAGGTTATTTTGCAACCTTCGTTTTAAATTCTAAAGTTTTTTCCTTAGTCTTCAGTTTTGCTCTTAAGTATATATATATATATACACACACACAGTGCGTCAAATAATTTTTAAGACTGGCGCTAGATTTCAGCCTACGGTGGCGCCACCAGTGTAATAGCGAATGTGTTATAAACCGTGACCATCTGCTTGCTTTTTGCCGAAAGTACTGCGCAGTTGTTAAAGTAACTCAAACGAAACGGGCGTTCATTAGAGAAGTAAAATTTTTTCATGTTGAATTATTAAAATGGAACAAAGTGCTGTTATTAAATTTAACGCAAAACTTATTAAAAGTGCCTCGGAAACGTAATGATGAAACAAGTTTACGGTGAGTTTTGTTTAAGTAGATCAAATGTTTTCCTGTGGCACAAACGTTTTTGGACGGAAGAGAGACGCTAGAAGATGATAAGCATACCGGAAGACCAAGTTCATATAGGACACCTGAGATTATTGAAAAAGTGCATGATTTCGTGGAAAACAATCGATTTGCGTCACTAAGAATGATGGAAGAGTATTTAAACATCAACAAAGAAACGATTCGAACCATCCTGCATGAAGATTTTGGGCAAAACAAAAGTCTGTGCTAAATTTGTTCCACGCACGTTAACCAATGAACAAAAATCAAGGAGAAGTGCACATTGCAGAGACATCATTTCAGCCGCTGAAAATGATCCAAACTTCTTAAGATCGATTGTTACTGATGATGAAACATGGTGTTTTCAATATGATCCTAAAACAAAGCGACAAAATACGGAATGGAAGTCAAAAAACTCGCCACAAGCCAAAAAAACAAGAAAAGTTCCATCGAAAATCAAAACAATGCTCATTACATTCTTCGATAGTAAGGGTATTATCCACAAAGAATTTGTTCCAAGTGGAAAAAAAAATTACTGGTGAGTTTTATTTAAATGTTTTGAGGCGTTTGATGGGCAGAATTCGTCGCATTCGTCCAGAATGTCGAGATGAAAACAGTTGGTGTTCGTTGCACGATAATGCACCCAGTCACACCTCCCTTCTTGTTCGTAGATTTTTGGCGAAAAATAACGTCTGCGTTTTGAATCATCCACCGTATTCGCCTGATTTAGCACCCTGCGACTTTTTCTTCTGTTCCCAAAACTTCAAATGACGTTAAAAGGGTGTTATTTTTATGTTATTTCGACCATACAAACAGCTTCGACGCGCGCTTTGGAGGCAATTCCGCAAAGGAACTGGAACCGGCATTCGAATCATTATTAAATCGCTGTAACAAGTGTATTGAAGCCGGAGGGACTTATTTTGAATAACATACCAAAACAAATTATAATTTCTTGTTTCTATTTCATTTTACAGACCCAGTCTTAAACATTCTTTGACACACTGTGTATATATATCGGTTTAGATTCGTACTGAATACCCCTCAAAAAGTTGGGGACCCAAGGATATCTCCCCTCCCCTCCGGTTACGCCTATGCACATGTAGCTATATTTCTGTGCATAGTGCAACGCAAAAAGTTCGTGGAAGGTTTTTCATGCAATAACTGTTATTGGATAGAAAACAAAAGCGGAGTTATCGTTCCTCGTCCATATATGGAACGATAGATATATCCTGCCAAACAGAAAGGCATTTTTATTACATCTAGCGCGAAACTCTGTTGTCCTGGTATCAAGTATAGTGGCCGGCTCCAGATACGGGCATACCGCTCAACCTCCCAGGGACCCGAGTCCAGAGGGGCCCTCCGCAATAATATCCAACATTCCTGTTACTGTTGCGTCTGCCGATAGGAGCTTTTCTAAGCTAAAGCTCATCAAGATCTACCTAAGGAACGCCATGACCCAAGACAGGCTGTCAGCACTCGCTGTTCTGTCCGTAGAAAACGACGTGGTATCTACTCCGGACTATAGCATAGTGATTTGATTGAAGACTTAAGCCACAAGAAAAGTCACTGAATTCTTTAAATAATAGACATATCTTATAATTATACAGCTATCCTTGTTTATTTGGTAACAGGTATAATTTTGGAACAGGTAATATTTTGGATTCCTAATTATTAGGTGTACAAATAAGTTTTAAAGCGTTTTTTGTGTGACGTATACCGCAAATTTACATATCCGACATTCCCCCGCGTTTTCGTCATGTGACCGTAACTGGTCCAGAGTATAAAATGTGACACAGAAGTTTGCCCAGCAGTCAAGGGCCGCGGGTGGCCTAGTGGTCAGCGTTCGTGACTGCCATGGAGATAACTTCAGGTTCGATCTTGGGCAGGTACGAACGTTCGAACCACTAAATACCCGCCGTGCGTCGGATGGGCACGTTAAGCCGTCGGACCCTGGGTACTCCCCCCCCGGTAATAAATAAAGGCGTCTTCCTCCCCCTTTCTACCTTGCTTCCGTGTGACTTACCTATAGGGCACTCTAGCCCATATCTCCTAGCTTCCTATTTCTAAGGGTTATTTAAGACCTGGGGTCAGACATTCCCTTCCTAAAATCCTCTACATATGATCAGATCAGCCCAGCAGTCAAACGCACTTGCACATCGGTAGGTGAAAGATAGCAAGCGATACTGCATTTATTTGACACTGCATTCGTTACGAATTTCACCAAGGAAAAAGTGCTGCAAAAGCATGTGCATCGATCTGTTCTGTTCTGGGTGAGAATATTGTATCGAAAAGCACGTGTGAGTTTTGGTTTAGACTGTTTAAAGCAGGTGATTTTGATGTTAGCGATCGAGAACGCAGTGGCGCCCAGCAGAAGGTTTCGCATGAGTAACTGCAAGCATTGCTGGATGAAGATTCGTCTCAAACGCAAAGAGAACTATCTCAACAACTTAACAAACCATTTTTAATCGTTTACGCGCAGCGGAAAAAATTTAGAAGGAAGTAAAAGGGGTGCCACATGACCTGAACCAGAGGAACAAGGATGAGCGTGTCATGAAGTGTTTGTATCTGTTGAATAAACAAAACAGAAAATCTTTCCTTTGGAAAATCGTTACGGATGATGAAAAGTGTATATGGTACAACAATCTCAAACGCAAAAAACACTGGGTATACCCCGGTGAAGCAACGACTTTGGCATCGAAATGCAATATTCACTCCAAGAAAGTTCTGCGGTGCATCTGGTGGGATATGAAGGGTGTGTGCTCTATTATGAACTATTGGAACAGGGTCAAACTGTAACTGCTGATCGCTACAAGCAACAATTGCTGCGACTGAACTAGAAAATCTGTCGGAAACGTCCATTTACAGGCAAAGGACTGCGTTCCGGGAAATTACTGCATGACAACGCTAGGCCGCATGCCGCGAAATCGGTCAAGGAAACGTTATTGATGCTTAGCTGGGAAGTTTTGCAGCACCCGGCGTGTAGTCCCGACATAGCCCCTTCAGACTATCATTTGTTCCGATCGATGCAATATGGTTTATCTGCTGTACGGTTCCGGACATGTGGCGAAGTGCAAAAATTGGTTGACGACTTCATCAGTCACACGACGAAGTATTCTTCATGGCTGGAATCCGTCAACTGCCCGACCGATGGCGGAAGGTGATAGATAATGACGGCGCATATTTTGATTCGTAAAGGTATTGTCGTTTTCTCTCAAATTACATGTTGCGTTGTCTTAAAACGCTTAAAAACTTATTTGTACACCTAATATATTAATAAACAATGTATTGTATTACATCATGTTTATTTCATATAAATCAATACTACAATTCCCGATAAAAAAATGGCTTTGAGATCAGATTCACACCAAGTGAGGGTTTGTGTGAGAAAAAAAGAGCGAGCGACTGGTTTACGATCAGAGTAAGCAACATGTCACTTTTACACACACACACACACACACATATCTTGGAAAATTATGCGTACCTATATATATATATATATCATCATCATCATCATCATTGTCAACCATTATCAATCCACTGCTGGACAAAAGTCTCCCCAAGTTTCCTTCACAACAGTATGTCTTGTGCCAGTCTCCTCCATGTCACTCCCGCATACTTTCGAATTTCATCCACCCATCTCCCATGTGGTCTTCTTCTGAGTCTTTTCCTGTCCCTTGGAATCCAATCTAAAATTTCGACTATCCATCGATGGTTTGTCCTTCTGGCAGTATGTCCAGCCCATTGCCATTTCAGGGATTTAACTCTGATCATGATGTCTTCCACTCTCGTCATTTTTCGAAAAAATATATATATATATATATATATATATATATATATATATATTGGAACTTTTTGTTAAGCTATTGTCCCTTAAAGAACTTTTTGTTAAGCTATTGCCCTTTTTTGTTAAGCTATTGCCTCATTTTGTTAAGCTATTGCCCCTTTTGGTTTATTGCAATTGCGAAGGGCACCGTGAAGAGCCATCGCCCGGCCCCCGCAAGGGCTAGGGCTGCCACTGGTACCAAGAACACAACCCTCTTCATTTGGAGAAATTCTGAGCCGCTGATTTGCTTTTCCATGCTGTGAGAAATCGGAAAATTCCTACGATATAGTGCAAAAGAGGACACAAAGCAAATTTGGTTAAGTTTCGAATTCTTGAAAACTTTTTCCCTCCGTTAAAGGATAGACTATGACCCTACAATCAAAGAACGGCATCTTTACAAGCGGATATCGTGAAGTTTTCACGTAAATAACATAGCAATAACATAAAATAAAAATCACAAAAAATAAAAAGGAAGAGGAAGCGAGTGTGTTAGAAATTGTATACTGTTCAACAATTTCCGAAAAATTGCTTTCACGTCGCCGATAAACTTCTTCAGACAGGTAAGTTTGTTTGTTCAGGTGGTAATGGCCGCTCTGTAAGGTTTCGCAATTTGTTGACCGTGTGTTTAGTAGACCAAAGACCTTTCACATACGATGCATGCATCCTTCACGTGCGATCTCCATGCAACCTGTGATGAATGCGATTCGGGTGATGCATGCAACGTTCACGTGATCTTGCAGCATGTTATGAATGAGTCTCTCACTTGATATCGATATACCGTAGCACATGTCTACTGATGGAATGGGATTCGTGGGGAACTCCAGAATAATCCCTAAAATGCGCTTTCCTTTAGTGATGTTGCTGAGAGTTAGCTGGAGCAGCAGTGGAGACGCCAACTGCGCAGAATTGGGTGGGCTATTAGGGGGACTATACATGATGGAGGGGGCAGAAATTTTGAAGTGCTAGGCAGAAATTTTTTTAAATCTCCCGACGCTTATAGTATTATCCCTAGTCAAAAACGTTTTCAGGTTCATAATGTACGCAGTATTTATTCAACTTATGTAGTATGGGAACAGTCGATTCGAAGCTCTATGTCAAGTTATTACATATTTCTTGGCAATTTTAGCTTACTTTCCCTTCGTTTTTTCTTTCTTTTTTTTTCTGTCATAAGGCTGTTTATGAATTTTATCTTGTAACCTGGCAAGGAATTTCCATCTCTCTCATCTTTTAAACCGTTACTATAAAAACGGTGTGTTTCTACCACTGGCTTAGAAATTCGTTCAGAGCATTCCCGCCATTTCCTAGAAGTACAAACACTAAATTTACAACAGACATTTGACGTGGACCAGGAACATCAAACAGAGGTCATCGCTCTTTCCACGTTTATAAGTGAGTCACGGAAAAATTCTCATTGGCCACCACCGGGAATCGAACCCAGGGTCTTCCAGTTACGCGCCGGATATGCTTCCACTACACCACAGCTGCCTCGAATTTACTTTAAAAAAATCATTTTATATAACAACATTTCTGTGAATTCGAAAACTTCAGGTACGTTTATAAAAGATCCGTAAAATCTTCGACACTTGCACCAGCCACACACTATATTGACAAAAGTCACGAGACACCCCTTCAAAAGCAAATGAACGGATTCGCTGAGTTGTTAAGATGCGTGGTACAGCTGCAAACGGTATGAAAACAAGCCTGCAGCTCACCGCGATCATATCGCACTGTGAAGTTGAGTGAAAATGTCGTGGCAGGAGAGAACTGACTTTGAAAAAAGAAAGACTGTTGGGTGTTATATTACTGGGTTGTCCATAAGAGAAACCGAGAGGCGTTTAAACATACCCAAGTCAACTGTTTTGGATGTACTGAATACGTGGAAGACACATGGCGTGCCTGAAGTTGCAAACCGTACCGGCAGACCAAAGAAAATCAGTGATAGAGGACGTGGAAGCCTCAGGAGAGTCGTTACAGCTAATCGGTGGAGTACTGCAAAAGACCTCAGTGTACAGGTGAGTAAAAATGCTGGAACCTCGGTATGTATACGTACCATTTGCAGAGAACTTCATTCCATAGGTTACCGTGGTCGTGCGGCTGCTCATAAGCCTTTCATCTCCACTCGAAATACTACTCGTCGTTTAGCATGGTGTAAAGAGCGTTTATCGTGGACCGTAGATCAATGGAAACGGGTCCTATGGACTGATGAATCCAGATACACGATCCAGCAGTCTGATGGCCGTCTGTGTGTATGGCGGCAGCCGGGTGAACGCTATTTACCACAGTGTACTGTTCCTACCAGTGGCGTAGACAGAAATTTCTTAAGGGGGTGGGGGTCCATGCGTTTGGTTCATTGGTGAATGCCCCGTATACACACATGTATTGCTTTAAAATTGTGCTCAGTCTCCCCTCAAGGGAGGGGTTCAAACCCTGATTAAGCAAACCTTACATTGATACGGGACTGGGAAAATCTCCGCCAATCGTAGGGTGGTATTCAGCTTCAATGACAACACATATGGGTGGGGCTTATCTTCATGTGTCACGTGGGATTACTTCTGAGATACGATCTGAGCGGCTTTTGTTTTATGTGATTTCATGTCATTTTCACGTTCGCTGACTTTCGGATTGAAAAATAAAAGAAATTTGCATACATTAACATAATGAAAACAAATACAAGGAAATAAATAAATATATAAATACAAAAATATAAAGATAAGGGGTAAGGTAAGTTTTATTTTTAATTTTGTAACGGTTATTTCATATCTTAGGTAACGATGTGTAATATAGAATGGGTTCATGTGTAGATTAGCGTCCTAAATTATTTCGTCGGAAAAATATAAGTACCTGGGAAAAGTGCGACGTACAGATTTTAGAATATGGAAATTAATGGCAAATGATGCAGAAATTTCATGTTTTAAATGTCGTTTAAAGATTTTTATCGTGACGCTTACCTGTATGTGCGATGCTGTGAAGAGACGCTGCAGCAGGCTTAACGCATTGCTACCGCGACGATGTCAAGCTTTGCTCCGTTGAAAAGAAGATTCGCTGTGGCGTGTAATTCACGCGCGGATGACTACAAGTACAGACGCGTACGTTCTTGCCAGAGGAGCGAAGCATCATGTACTCATACGCTACAAAATATATGAGGTTCGTTCATGTTTTGTCATTGTTTTTAAAGCAGATGTCGAGAAATGTTTCGTTCTTTTACACATGATTCTCTGATTCTAAACAGAAAGTACGAATATGGCTTTCTATATTGCACAGGAAACCGGAGAAGTATAACTTTCGGTTCAGCTTAAAACGGCTTCCATTCGTAGCTGATTTGCTGTGCCACTGCAATTTTTTTTTCTCCTTTTAATTCTTCGTTTGCAGGTCAGTTTCTATCTCACTGATACGTACATTTTGCAAATCAAAGAGGTTTTTTCCGCTTTGTTCTGCCAACAACGTACAGGATACAACAAAATAAAGTGTGGATAATCTGGACCTATTTTCTGTAGCGTATCACTACAACATTTATCGTCCTCCTCCCAACAACGTAACCGCTTTCTCTTGTACTCTTCCGCCCGTCATTTCGGTACAGCAACGAACCATCCTTTTAACGCAGCAAAGTTTAACATCGCCGCGGTAGCATACGCGTTAGGCATACCTATAACGAAGTACATTTCTCCGTCATTTTTATCTGCGCCGGGGTTCGAACCCGAGGCCGTTTATTCCGGAACAAGTCGCTCTACCAACTGAGCTACAAAGACGTTTATTCTGATTCCTATCTGCCTTTATGTCGTGGGCGTCCTTCTGGCAGGTACGTCACATCTCCTGGTACGTTACATCATCTCCCCCTTATTATTTTTTTTTTATTATTTTTTTTTTTTCGAAGTGCTGGAGAAGGGATTCTCTTATTTTTCCTATCTCGCGGTGTGGAAATAACATCACACCATTGCGAGATTTCGAACGGTCGGGTCATCCGGATAGTTCGGGCGCCATTATAACGAAGTAAATTTCTCCGTCATTTTTATCCGCGCCGGGGTTCGAACCCGAGGCCGCTTATTCCAGAACAAGTCGCTCTACCAACTGAGCTACGCAGACGTTTATTCTGATTCCTATCTGCCTTTATGTCGTGTGCGTCCTGCTGGCAGGTACGTCACATCTCCTGGCACGTTACATACCGCAGCTGCCGCCCCGGTGGCGCAGTGGTCTAAGGCGCTGGCCTCTGATCATTCGTCCGTAAGTGGTCCGGGTTCGAATCCCGGTGAGGCATGGATGTTGTGTTTGTCTTACGGCACTGGCTCTCTCCCTTCCCTGGAACCAGTGACCCTAAATTAGGGACGGGCGACTGCTTATAGCCCATTGAGTTGCTCACGGTGGTCGTTAAACCTCCAATCAAAAAAAAAAAAAAAAAAACATACCGCAGCGTCTCTTCACAACGTCGCACTGACAGGTAAATGTTACAATACAAATCTTTAAAAGACATTTAAAACATGAAATTTCTGCACCATTTGCCATTAATTTCCATTCTCCAAAATCTGTACGTCGCACTTTTCCCAGGTACTAATATTTTTGCGACGAAATAATTTAGGACGCTAATCTACACCCATTCTACATTTCACATCGTTACCTAAGATATGAAATAACCGTTACAGAATTTAAAAAAAATTTACCTTACCACTTATTTTAATATTTTTGTATTTATATATTTATTTATTTGTGTGTGTGTTTTTTTTATGTTTATGTATGTAAATTTCTTTTATTTTTTAATCCGAAAGGCAGCGAACGTGAAAATGACATGAAATCACAAAAACCAAAGCCGCTCAGAAGTAATCCTACGTGGCACATGAAGACAAACCCCACTCATATGTGTCGTCACTGAAGCTGAATACCACCCTCTGATTGGCGGAGATTTCCCCAGTCCCGAATCAATGTAAGGTTTGCTTAAATGCGGACCGGCACCGTACTAATGTATGTCAATAAATTCTATGTTGTCTTTCTCTTCTAGGAGTCCGGTGACTTTTGTCAATATGGTGTATGTTCTAACAGCTTAATTTTTTAGGGGGGGGGGGTTGTAAAGGGTGAGCTGAAAGAAAAGTTGTTGGGTGGGCTAAAGCCGCCCACCCCTGCCCGCCCGTAGCTTCGCGCCTGTTGAGCAGCGACGTTAGAATAATTTGTGTGAGGCCAAGCGGGCAAGACATGTTTTGTTTTATTATTTCCTTAATCGACCACATACGAACTTTAATCAAATAGCAAAAGAACTATGCATGGCTATCTGCTCCGTTTTACTAGTACATCATTTTTCCTCTTTTTATTATTATTATTTCTTAACTATCCTATAGCCCGTCCTAGGACGGTTGTTTTTAAGCTTTAAAGAAAAATATACCCTTTATTTCGCATATTTTGTGACCCCTACTTCCCTCCCAGCTCAGGGCTTCAGTGCAAATGAACCACTGATTGATACGTTAACGACAAATGCACGCACAGTGTGTGTGTTGTAGCACAGTGCATGACTCGGATGTACTTTACTTTTTTCATTTCGAAATGCGGCTGTTAAGTGATCTTAAACTCCTCAGAACGAATGTTTCTGTCCTTCAAGTTTTCATACTGTTCTGTACGGTTTACAATAAATATTACTGTTCTGTACGGTTTACAATAAATATTACTGTTCTGTACGGTTTACAATAAATATTAATCGCCGTATGAATACTACAACTGAAATCTTGGCCCTCAGTCTCCGGCAGCTGGAATGTACCTGGCCAAGGCAGCGGCCAGTGTGACATGAAGGCAGAAGGTGCTAAGAAACCCCGGAGGACCGGGCTAGGCTGCCATCTGATGCTGACCTCGGCTACGTATAATGGACACTCCCTATCTTCTGATTCAAGGCTTCTTGAATTAGAAGAGGAACTACAAAGGATCAAGTGGGACATCGTCGGGCTAAGTGAGGTAAGGAGAAAAGGAGAAGATCTCATTGAACTGAAAAGTGGACATCTCTTCTATTATCGTGGGACAGATACTGGCAGAACTAGTGGTGTTGGATTTATAATAAACAAAAAACTGAAGGATAAAGTTGTAGAAGTTGAAAGTTCCTCTGACAGAGCTGCACGACTCCTTATCCAACTCTCGAGAAGATGCAAGGCTTAGATTATTCAAACTTATTAACCCACCACAAGTCATCCTGAAGAAGAAATTGAAAAATTTTATGAGGAAATTCGTCATCTAAATGATAGAGGTAAGCAGTACGTAAAGGTAATTATGGGAGATTTCAATGCAAAAATAGGGCAACTGCAAAAGAATGAAACTTCAGTAGGTAAATTTGGTCACGGCAACAGAAACCAGCGTGGAAATACTCTCGTTGAGTTTGCAGAGGCAGAAGGGTTTTTCATCATAAACACCTTTTTCAAGAACAAGCCACACAGGAAATGGACATGGAGACATCCAAATGGGACGAAAAGTGAAATTGATTTTATTATGTGTAACAAAAAATTCGTCATAGAAGACTGCAGTGTGCTAAACAAGTCCAACACAGGTAGTGACCATAGATTGGTGAGATGTAAGATACACCTCAACACTAAACTCGGACGTGGCAAGCTCATAAGACAAACAAAATGTATTGATACAACCAACCTTAAAAACACCATAGTACCTTCAAGTTGGAACTGAAGAACAGATTCTCTGCTTCAGAAGGCCTAACATCGGAAAAAGTGGATATTTCTGAAGTTAACAGAAAAGTAACCAAAGATCTTATGGAAACAGTAACAAAATTAGCTAGGTCTAAGAACAAGTTGCATGTGAACAAATTATCAGGAAAAACCAAAATGTTGATGCAAAAAAGAAGAGAGATGATGATTACTAAAGAATTAGATGTGACTTCCAAAGTGGAATATATAGAGCTATGCAAGACAGTACGAAAAAGTATCACTGAAGACGTAAGGAAATTTAACTGTGAACTAGTGAGGAAAGCTATTGAAAACAACCAAATCCTAAAGATAGCAAAGGGGCATTTCAGTAAGGGAAGAAAACAGATTATGGCACTGAGAAAAGAAGATGGTTCTGTAACAAGAAATAGAGGCGAAATTTTGACAAGAGTGAAAGAATTCTACTCCAAATTATATGAAAGGGATGATACATGTACTCCAGACATCATGAAAGGTACCAGTACCAGAGTTCTTCCAGTCCTCCCAGCAGAAGTTGCACATGCAATCAAGAACATGAAACGGGGAAAAGCTCCAGGAGAAGATGGAATTACTGTAGTCATCATACAAGAAGCAAGTGGAGAAATTGAAACAGTACTCGCCCAAATTTCCACTCGATGCTTTAATGAAGGGAAGATTCCAGGAACTACAGACCTATCAGCCTCCTATCAGTGGTTTATAAAATCTTCACTAAAGTTCTTGCACACCGCTTGTAGGTAACACTGCACGTGGCTCAACCGAGAGAACAAGCTGGATTCAGGAGTGGCTACAGCACTATAGATCATATCCACGTACTGAGAGAACTGATTGAAAGAGCGAGGGAATATGAAATTCCATTGTGCATGGTATTTATCGATTATGAAAAGGCCTTTGATTCGGTGAAACCATCAGCAGTTACAATGGCTTTGAAATCCTGTGGTATTGAAGATGCATACATTAATATTAGTAATAACATCTATGAAAATGCCAGTGCAAAGATTCGGCAGTTTGAAAATACAACACACATAAAAATTGGAAAGGGAGTGAGACAAGGTGACACCATATCTCCAAAGCTCTTTAATGCCCCATTAGAAAATGTCTTTCAATCACTGAACTGGGAAAACAAAGGGATAACGATTAATGGAGATTATCTAACTCGCCTTCGTTTTGCTAATGATGTAGTCATTTTTGCAACTACCCCATCAGAGCTGCAGAGTAGGATCCAGGAACTTGCTGACAAGAGTAAAGAAGTGGGATTAAAAATGAACTTTCAGAAGACAAAAGTGAAGTACAATGCTTTTACAAGAAATCAAGATTTATCGATTCATGGAGAAAAGCTGGAGATAACAGATACGTACGTTTATCTTGGACAGCAGATATCAAGTGAGGGTCACATTGATGAAGAAATTAATCGGCGTATAAAACTTGCCTGGAGAGCTTTTGGAAGAAGCAGCATAATTTTCAAGAGCAATATGCCATTATGTCTTAAAAGAAAAGTTTTTGATCAATGCATCCTTCCAGTGCTTACGTATGGTGCAGAGACGTGGACCTTGACTAAAAGAGACATAAAAAGGCTGCAGACAACTGAAAGCAGCATGGAGAGGTGCATGCTTGGTGTAACCAGGAGAGATAAGAAGAGGAACTCGTGGATCCGAAAAATGACAAGAGTGGAAAACATCATGATCAGAGTTAAATCTCTGAAATGGCAATGGGCTGGACATACTGCCAGAAGGACAAACCATCGATGGACAGCTGAAATTTTAGATTAGATTCCAAGGGAGACCCAGAAGAAGACCATACGGGAGATGGGTGGATGAAATTCGAAAGTATGCGGGAGTAACATGGAGGAGACTGGCACAAGACAGACCGTTGTGGAAGAAACTTGGGGAGACCTTCGTCCAGCAGTGGATTGATAATGGTTGCCAATGATGATGGTGATGATGATGATAAATACATATTTATTTTACTTACTCAAAAGAGTTCTGCTTTGTCGCTCGTTTCTGCCGGTGGCAGCACTAGAACCCATATTCTTCTGCTACGGAGCCGAATGCTTTACCAATTAAGCTACACGTCAAGGTCTTACAAAGGTGGGGCACGTAATCGCAGGTTTCTTGTCCGCCCCAAACCATGCTTGAAGTAACTCTTTGTAGAAGAAGGAATTCTCACTAATTTCAGACGATCTGTGGGAGAAGCATCACACATTTTTCGAAGCGACGAAGGAGTTCTCTTTAATTCCAGACAATGTGTGGAAAGAATATCGCACATTTTTCGAAGAACCAAAAGGTCAGAAGATCCATTTTTACGTTCGGGAGCCAATATCAAACCAAATTTGTCAGTGGTTGAACTCGAATCCACATCCTTCTGCTCCGTAGCCGATGCTTTCCTAATTAAGCTGCGCCGGCAAAGGCTTTTTAATGCTACTTGTCGTCTTGACGTGTGCGTCATCTCTGTAGTGCCTAACAACTTATAGATTAGAGACATGGACTTTAACCAAAAATATATACAGAGGCGGCGAACAGCTGAAAGAAACTTGGAGAAATGTATGCTTGGGGTAATAAAAAAGGGTGTCACGTCAATTCGTCGCGTGCGTCAATTCGTCGACTACGTCAATTCGTCGCCTGCGTCAATTCGTCGCGCGTCAATTCGTCGACTACGACAATTCGTCTCGCGTCAATTCGTCGCGCGTTAATTCGTCGACCACGACGATTCGTCGCGCGTCAATTCGTCGCGGACAAATTCGTCGACTACCTCAATTCCTCGACTACGTCAATTCGTCGCGTTTACAGATTTTGGTTACATACAAAACGAATCCAGGAAAACGTACGATTTCGAACGTCTTGCTCCCTGATCAAATTTATAAACTTTGGACACGCAGACAGGATAGGAATATTACGTTTTTCTTTGGCACTAAAAATATTAGACGGTAAACGGTTTTTGGAACGGGGCAGGGCCCGGTTGGACAGAGCCCCCCATATACAAAATTTTCGTAAAATCTACAGTTTTCAATTCAGAACCACCAAATCTGGTATACTATCTCGTGGTATTCTAACTTAGACTGTAGACGGTTTTGGGAAGCGGTTGGAGAGGGGGGAGGGTTAGCCCCCCCCCCCCTACAGAAATGCCGTAAAATATAGTTTTCAATTTAGAACTACCAAATTTGGTATATTATCTCATGGTACTCTAACTTAGACGGTAGACGGTTTTTGGAACGGGTCAGGGGGCCCGGTTGGTCAGAGCCCCCATACACAAAATATTCGTAAGATCTAGAGTTTTCAATTCAGAACCATCAAATCAGGTATCCTATCTCAAGGTACTCTAACTTACACAGTTGTCAGTTTTTGGAACGAGTCAAGGCCCGGGGAGTCAGCCCCCCCCCCCTACATACAAAATTTTCGTAAAATCTCGTTTTCATTTCAGAACCATCAAATTTGCTATCATGAAACTCTAACTTAGAAGCTAAACGGTTTTTGGTAGGGGTTGGTGCCCGCAGGGTTCGGAGCCCCCCTCATAAAAAATTTCGTAAAATCTACAGTTTTCATCTTAGAACCACCAAATTTCGTATACTATCTCATGGTACTCTAACTTTGACGCTAGACGGTTTTTGGAAGGGGTTGGAGCCCGCGGGGTCGGGCCCCCCCCTCATAAAAATTTCGTAAAATCTACAGTTTTTATCTTAGAACCACCAAATTTGGTATACTATCTTATGGTACTCTAACTTAGTCGGCAGACCGTTTTTGAAACGGGTCAAGGCCCGGGGGTCAGAGCCCCCACATACAAAATTTTCTTAAAAACTACAGTTTTCAATTCAGAACCACCTAATCTGGTATACTATCTCATGGTACTCTAACTTAGACGCTAGACGGTTTTTGGAAGGGGTTGGAGCCCGGGGATCAGACCCCCCTCCGAATAATTTTTTTTTTGTAAAATCTACAGTTTTCAATTTTAGAACCACCAAATTTGGTATACTATCTCATGGTAATCTAACTTAGACAGTAAACCGTTTTTGGGACGGATGAAGGCCCGGGGGTCAGAGCCCCCACATACAAAATTTTCTTAAAAACTACAGTTTTCAATTCAGAACCACCTAATCTGGTATACTATCTCATGGTACTCTAACTTAGATGCTAGACGGTTTTTGGAAGGGGTTGGAGCCCGGGGGTCCGACCCCCGAATAAAAACTTTTTCGTAAAATCTATAGTTTTCAATTTAGAACCACCAAATTTTGTATATTATCTCATGGTACTCTAACTTAGACGGTAGAAGGTTTTTGGAACGGATCAAGGCCCGGGGGTAAGACCCCCCCCCACATACAAAATTTTCTTAAAATCTTTATTTTTCAATTCAGAACCGCCAAATTTTGTGTCATCAAACTCTAACTTAGCGGGAGACGGTAAGTGAAAGCGCAACATTATTAACTTGATTTGTTATGCAAACCTTATAAATACGACCACAGCGATTAAAAGTTACTAAAGAGTCCTTGTAAGTAATATTTTTTGACCGAGTGCAAGTACAGTTTACGAAATGTCAACAGGTCAAAATATCTAAAGTAACAATGAAATTTGGGATATTTCTTTTTCTTTCTTTTTATTTCAGTTTTGACACTTGTATTAAGTTTTAAAAACATATATTTCTGCTATCGTATACCTTGATTGTGCTTTAAACAGAATTTCTTACCATGTTTTGGGTATTTTGTTTCGTGTGGTTGCAGTTTTTTTAATGTTTTGGGCATTTCATTTTGTGTGGTTACTTCTTTTTATGTTTTGGGCATTTTACTTTGTATGGGTGTTTTTGTTCTTTTTGTATGTGGGGGCTGTGACCCCCCGGGCTTGACCCCCGGGGCTTGACCCGTTCCAAAAAGGTCTGCCGTCTAAGTTAGAGTACCATAAGATAGTATACCAAATTTGGTGGTTCTAAGATAAAAACTGTAGATTTTACGAAATTTTTTATGAGGGGGCCCGACCCGCGGGTTCCAACCCCTTCAAAAAACCTTCTAGCGTCTAAGATAGAGTACCATGAGATAGTATACCAAATTTGGTGGTTCTAAATTTAAAACTGTAGATTTTTCGAAAAAGTGTTTATTCGGGGGGGTCTGACCCCCGGGCTCCAACCCCTTCCAAAAACCGTCTAGCGTCTAAGTTAGAGTACCATGAGATAGTATACCAGATTAGGTGGTTCTGAATTGAAAACTGTAGTTTTTAAGAAAATTTTGTATGTGGGGGCTTCACCCCCCGGGCCTTGACCCGTTCCAAAAACGGTCTGCCGTCTAAGTTAGAGTACCATAAGATAGTATACCAAATTTGGTGGTTCTAAGATGAAAACTGTCGATTTTACGAAATTTTTATGAGGGAAGGGGGCCTCCAACCCCTTCCAAAAACCGTCTAGCGTCTAAGTTAGAGTTTCATGTTACCAAATTTGATGGTTCTGAAACGAAAACTAGATTTCACGAACATTTTGTATGTAGGGGGGGGGAGAGCTCTGACTCCCGGGTCTTGACCCGTTCCAAAGACCGACAACCGTCTAAGTTAGAGTACTATGAGATAGGATACCAGATTTGGTGGTTCTGAATTGAAAACTGTGTGTGGGGGGCTCTGACCAACCGGGCCCCTGACCTGTTCCAAAAACCGTCTAAGTTAGAGTACCATGAGATAATATACCAAATTTGGTAGTTCTAAATTGAAAACTATATCTTACGGCAATTCTGTAGGAGGGGGGGGGGGCTCAACCCCCCCCTCTGCAACCGCTTCCCAAAACCGTCTGCAGTCTAAGTTAGAATACTACGAGATAGTATACCAGATTTGGTGGTTCTGAATTGAAAACTGCAGATTTTACGAAAATTTTGTATATGGGGAGCTCTGACCAACCGGGCCCTGCCCCGTTCCAAAAACCGTTTACCGTCTAATATTTTTAGTGCCAAAGAAAAACGTAATATTCCTATCCTGTCTGCGTGTCCAAACTTTATAAATTTGATCAGGGAGCAAGACGTTCGAAATCGTACGTTTTCCTGCATTCGTTTTGTATGTAACCAAAATCTGTAAACGCGACGAATTGACGTAGTCGACGAATTGAGGTAGTCGACGAATTTGTCCGCGACGAATTGACGCAGTCGACGAATTGACGCGCGACGAATTAACGCGCGACGAATTGACGCAGTCGACGAATTGACGCGCGACGAATTAACGCGCGACGAATTGACGCAGTCGACGAATTGACGCGCGACGAATTGACGTAGGCGACGAATTGACGCGCGACGAATCGTCGCAGTCGACGAATTGACGCACGCGACGAATTGACGTAGAACCTAAAAAAAGACAGGGAGAGAAACACATGGATTAAGGAAATGAAAGAATTGATGACATCATGAGCACAATGAAGAATCTCGAACTGCAATGGGCTGGACATATTTCTAGAAGAACTGACCACACCGTTGGACAACTGAAATAGTAGTTTGGACATCAAGGTGCAGGAAAAGACCCAGGAGAAGACCACGTTGGAGATGGGTGGATGAAGTTCGAAAGCATGCTGGAGGGAATTGTAGAAGACTGGGCCAAGGCAGAAAATTGTGGAAAGCACTTGGGGAGACCTTCATCCAGCAGTGGATTAACAGTGGTTCATGATGATGATGATATAATTTACAATATGACGCGTTTTATTGGTCCCATGGAATTCTTGTTGGAACAACCCTTGAGGAAATTCTGTGTGCGCCACTGCCAGGGATACTTTAAATGCATTCCCATGTGACCATTGTGGTTTCCTATCACTTTATTAATTTTTTAGCGTGTTTGGAGCCATAAATACTAAGAAACTGTATCAGTATCCGTTTCCTGACAGATTCGGTTACAAAGCAACACCTGTTCGCCTATTTTGTAAATGTGTGCACGATTCAGCACAAAGTAACTGAAATGAGGATAACAAGAGATTAGCTGCGTTTTAAATTGGAACAGAAGATTTAGCTGGAAAGCAGATGACGTAACAGAAATGTGGCTTTAACTGCTGATGCAACGATCGCCCAAAGGGTCTTGAAACCATACGTGCGATCATAGATTACAGGATTGATTTTTCCCACTGGTGAGTATAGTAACGCTAAGAGATGAAACACGTCTAGCGCTGATTATTAGCAAAACTGAATATGTTTGATTTATAAAAATTTGATTTAAAAAAAAACCCGCATCACTTTTATAGTTAAACGGGCTTTCTGCTTAGGTCCTTTAAGTTTAAAGGAGCTTATACACTATAGTGCAAGCTCCTTTAAGACTTTTCAAAGCCTTAAAGGGTAGTACATACTACGCTATTTTGAATACCGTGTCATTTTAGCATCTATTCTAGCTGAGAAGTAAAATGTTGTGCTGTATTTGCCCTTGGAAACCTATTCACTTTGCTCTGTTTACGTGTACACCGCGCAACGATAACAGAATTCCACCTGTCCCGTTCAAAATTTGGTTGCACCGTACGAGTACTAGCGCCAGTGAAATCATGAGGAAGAAACATTCAAACATTCCTTCCTTTCAGAAACTTGCTGACAGCTATCCTTAACGTTTTTAATTTCATAACCCTTCCTTGAAATTTTGCGATTTCGATAAGGGGCCGTCCATAAAGTACGTCCGAGATTACAGGGGAAGGTTTTCCCTGACAACCGGATCAAATGTGACATGGGGGAGGGGGAGGTTTAGTAATTTGGATGTCCAATGGTAAAAATATAGTGCACGGTATTTCTTCGTTTTGTTTTCCATTTTTTTCTTCTTCTAATAGGTAAAAAAAGGTATGAAATATTTCAGATTTCTGATGATATTTAGCTAAATCAGAATATTAAAATTAAGTTCTGGTATTTGTACTACCAAATCTGCCGTGTTTTGTTGATGGTATAATTAGGAGTGCTGCAACCTTGAATGCGTGCGTTCATTTGTAGATCTCTATTTTAGAATGATAAAGTTCGGGTAGCATTTCAAAATAAATTAATGCCAAAATAATAAATATTTTCTGAAGAAAAAGGGTAAATATATGGAAGATTCCTTTAAGTAATTACATATTTCCTTTCTGTTTCTCAACGGACTTCTAAAAGCAGTCGTCAAAAATAAAGGGGATTGCACGAATTAGGACGTACTTTTTAGGGGGAGGGGTGTTAACAATCGGACAAAATGTGACATGGGGGGAGCGGAAGAATCAAAAATAGTAAAAAATCACGGTCGTACTTTATGGACGTCCCGTAAGCCTCACCGCACCAGCGCTGCTGTTGTCTAATCCCTGACCTCTGCCTATTCTTCCGAGCAGGAAAACTACCACCATAGGTTTTAAGGGTTAAAACTCCCTACAGATCCTAGAGTTTTTTTGTTTTGGTTTTTTATTTCACGTAGGACTACGTCTAGCTCCGCGGATAGTACGGGGCGACTTACGGCCGACCGCCTGTGACAAAAATAGGTCCCAATTGAGTTCATTATAGCGTTAAAAATACGTGATGCACACTAATCGTGTTAGCATATTCGTAAACAGCATGGAGTCCAATTCGCGTACTGCGCAATACATCGCGCAAGCGACGCTCCCCTTGCTCCCTGTGCGTGACAGAGACGATACAATATTTCTGAGTGTACCGCCGCGTTTGACTCAACCTATCTCGGTAACCGTGAGCGTAACGTGACTGTGCGTGGTAGCGTTTTATAGCTCTCGACGAGATCTATTCAAATATACGAAGAACATTCACAATGGTTTGAACTGAGCACCATAAAAATTGTTTTCTGGTGAACAGACGTACACTTTTGACAATATCGCGGTTTATCTGGACAACCGTGAGTGCAAAACGACTGTGCGTGTTATTGTTCTAAAGCTCTCGACAAAATCTCTTCAAATACACTGCCTGAGAGAGAAAATGCTACACCACGAAGACGTGAACGCAGCGCGATGAAAATTACAAGGTGTGCACATACGTACAAGTTATTCAGATGATTGCATTTGCAGGCCAATCACACGAACGGCGCGCGGGATATAAGTGGACAACCAGCCAGTGAGGCCATCAGTCGAGACGTCGTCACGGCCGGGAGAAGTGAGTGGTTCTGCTGTAACCGTGTCTGGAGAACGAACAAGGGGTGCTAATGCCGTTAAGACGCCTTGTACGCAATTTTGTCAGACAGATGAGCTCACGGGAGGTGTCATCGTAGGCTTTCGTACCGCCGGATGGTCCTTGCGTCGTATTGCGGAAGAAAAGCAACGTGGTACCACAACCGTCGGTCGCATTTGGAAACAGTGGTCCCAGGAAGGATCTGTGCAACGTATTAGGGGGACCGGAGCACGGAGACGGTCGTCTGAGCTCACCGTTCGTCGCATCCGACGTCATGCCGTAGCGGACCCACAGGCCACAACGGGCGGATTTTGCGGATTGTACGGGGAGGCTTGGATGCTCCGATATAGACGCGGACAATGTCGCGCCGATTGGCTGCGTCTGGTTTGCTGCTCAACCGTCCGTTGCGAAGACTACCCTTAACAGAGGGCCATCGTCGTTACCGCTTGGCGTGGTGTCGCTCCAGAGCTGCGCTGGGTGCCGAATGGAACAGTGTGGTGTTCAGCGACGAATCACGGTTCTGTCTCACCACGGATGATTGCCGTGTGAGAGTATGGAGACGACGTGGCCAACGGGCGGATTCCGCCGTCATTGTGGAGCGCCACATGGCCCGGCAACGTGGAATCATAGTGTGGGATGCTATCGGCGCCAACAGCCACTCACCGCTGATACGCATTACGGGCACATTGACGGCACGCCGCTATGTGGACGAGGTCCTGCGACCTGTGGCATTACCGTATCTGCAAAGCATCCCAAAAGCCGTTTTTCAACGGGATAACACCCGGCCGCATACCGCTTGGATCAGCCTGAATGATTTTCATGGTATGCGGATGCTTCTGTGGCCAGCACGATCCCCCCCCCCCCCCACCTTTTCGACCTCTCGCCAACCGAGTATCTGTGGGACAGGATTGGACGTCGGTTGAGTACCTTCTCACCCCCGCAAAATGAAGATGAACTGTGGACTCGGATCAACACTACATGGTCCACGATACCCCAGGACTCTACCCGGACTCTCATTGCCTCGATGCCACGCCGGATTCAACGCTGTATCGCCCAAAATGGGGACCACACTCCTTATTGATCATCCTGTATACTCAGCCACAGGAGCCTAGTCTGTATGTGACAATTAAATAATTTGTTCAGGACTTACTTGGCAATCTGTGTGTGCAGTTTGGTCTGCTTTCGAGCGTTCCTTCGCGGTGTGGCATTTTTTCAGTCAGGCAGTGTATATAAAGGGCATATCGCAGTGGTTTAAACGCAAAAATAAAAAATAAATGTTTTCGTGCGAACGGGTTAACATTTTTGACAATGACACGGAATTCGCAGAATGAACGCTAGCAAAAATGGAGAAAATCAAAACGAGAGCGAAGAGAAGCCTAAGAAGACTGCAGCGCAACGAACTAGAGAGTATCGTGAACGCCTGAAAGCAGCCGCCACCAAACAAAAATCCAGCACACCGATTGTACCTGTACCCGGCCGATCCCGAACTCTGCTTTGTGTTCCCAATGTATCCAGCATTATTTGTAAAAATTATGTAAGCTACTTTTCATATCATAAACCTGTGTTGGCTATAATAAATTAAATAAACGATCGGAGAGTTGAAATGATACTCGACTAGCTCATTTCCACTGTCCGACCTGGAAGTCGTAGTCCTACGTTCCAAACTGAAGGCTCAATCAGAACTAAGCCAACCAGTTTTTTTGGGTTTTTTTTTTTCTGGATTAGTAATGTAGTTTTACTGTTTCCCATGTTTCATTCTGAGTTTGACTCTGTTTTCCTCTGCACTGAGCGCTCTTACGACTAAATTGTACATGAACGCAAAACGGAAAGCAAAATTTTGCGTTCTCACATTGTCGGGCTTTCTACCTGTAACCTTACCCTAAAGCGCAGTCAACACATTTACGCCACTTTTCCCACTGCTCATATATCCCGTTGAGACAAGAAGTGGAATAAACTTATCTTTATGAATCCATCTAATGAGGGCCGGAGCGATCTTTTTCCGGTTAATACAATGCTTGACGATTTCCTCCTCTATCATTAATAATATTGCTCATTTTGCATTAGAAATGCTGATTCCAGGGTTCTTTTTTCCTGTTACAATCAATGCTTGACGATTTTCTCCTCTATTATAATAATACTGCTTATTTTACATTTAGAAATGCTAATTCCATGATTTTCACAGCGTTTTTTATACGCACATTTCTCTTTGCAAAGAGCAAAAACGTAACCTTGTATCCACAGCTTGTTTACGAGGGCCATTTTCTTAGCAGAAGATATTTGACTGCTGCCGATGTTTCTTTCGTGTTCATCTAACACATTGTTGCCAGTTTCAATTCTTTGAACTTCTTTTATTTTCTATAATTTCTTATCAAAAACGTTCTAAAAATGTGTAACAACCTCTGTATTTTTAGGTCTTAATATGGAACGCACATTTCCGATTGTTCTGTTGCGTGCGATAATTGCCCACATTTGCAAACTTCTTAAGCGAATTTAGGATTCTGTCATAAAATGTTTCTATCTCTTGCCATGAGTTATGCCTTTCTCAAAATGCCCTTCAAAAGTCTGTCTTTTTTCTTTGCTATGTTTTATTAGCAAATACAGTTATTGTAAAGCCATGTGAAAGGTGTTAACAGAAACTTTAAGTGATTACTAATTACATCATCAATAGCTACACCCATGGGCGGCGGAAGGTAGGGGACGCGGGGGTCCGGACCCCCTCTGGAATCTTATGGTCCCCCTCACTGAGGGGGTCCACCCAGGAAACATCTTAAAAATATGTGGTTCACATGTATAATAATGTACAGTTTTTTTAACGATTTCCCGGATACCGTCACCATGCCCCGCAGTTTTTTTCGAAAACTCTTTATGTACACTTTTGAAAATTGATTTCGCACAAATAATACTGAAAAGTTAATTCAATGCTCTGTTTTACTCCTTGAAAAGATCGCTAAAGAATTCTTGAAATCTCTTTAAAACAATAACCAGGGCGGAGAAGGGATCTCTCTCTTTCTCTCTGTGAGTTTTCTTTTTTACCCCCCCCCCCGAGTCCGAATAGGTCTTACTCGAGATCAGAAAACCTATTAAATACTTACATCTGAGAAATATATAACTGAACAAATGAACTCGAACTCAAATTAAGCAGTATACTACTTGTTGTGCACAGAGTACAAATCTTTCTTGGTGTTTTGACATATAGGAGATAAACGATTCTGGACGAATGTGAGTGCGTTTTCGGCCTGTCATTGCTAGGAAAACTGGCCGTGTTTCAGCAACTGTAATCATCATCATCATCATTTCAACCATTATCAATCCACTGCTGGACGAAGGTCTCCCCAAGTTTCCTCCACAACGGTCTGTCTTGTGCCAGTCTCCTCCATGTAACTCCCGCATATTTACGAATTTCATCCACCCATCTCCCATGTGGTCTTTTTCTGGGTCTTTTCCTGTCCCTTGGAATCCAATCTAAAATTTCGGCTGTCCATCTATGGTCTGTCCTTCTGGCAGTATGTCCAGCCCATTGCCATTTCAGGGATTTAACTCTGATCATGATGTCTTCCACTCTCGTCATTTTTCGGATCCACGAGTTTCTCTTCTTATCTCTCCTGGTTATACCAAGCATGCACCTCTCCATGCTTCTTTGAGTTGTTTGCAGCCTTTGTATGTCTCTTTTAGTTAAGGTCCACGTCTCTGCACCATACGTAAGCACTGGAAGGATGCATTGATCAAACACTTTTCTTTTAAGACATAATGGCATATTGCTCTTGAAAATTATGCTGTTTCTTCCAAAAGCTCTCCAGGCAAGTTTTGTACGCCTATTAATTTCTTCATCAATGTGACCCTCACTTGATATCTGCTGTCCAAGATAAACATACGTATCTGTTATCTCCAGTTTTTCTCCATCAATCGATAAATCTTCATTTCTTGTAAAAGCATTGAACATCACTTTTGTCTTCTGAAAGTTCATTTTTAATCCCACTTCGTTACTCTTGTCAGCAAGTTCCTGGATCATACTCTGCAGCTCTGATGGGGTAGTTGCAAAAATGACTACGTCATCAGCAAAACGAAGGTGGGTTAGATAATCTCCATTAATCTTTATCCCTTTGTTTTCCCAGTTCAGTGATTGAAAGACATTTTCCAATGTGGCATTAAAGAGCTTCGGAGATATGGTGTCACCTTGTCTCACTCCCTTTCCAATTTTTATGTGTGTTGTATTTTCAAACAGCCTAATCTTTGCACTTGCATTTTCATAGATGTTATTAATAATATTAATGTATGCATCTTCAATACCGCAGGATTTCAGAGCCGTGGTAACTGCTGATGGTTTCACCGAATCAAAGGCTTTTTCATAATCGATAAAAGCTACGCACAATGGAAGTTCATATTCCCTCGCTCTTTCAATTAGTTCTCTCAGTACGTGGATATGATCTATTGTGCTGTAGCCACTCCTGAATCCAGCTTGTTCTCTCGGTTGAGCCATGTCCAGTGTTACCTTCAAGCGGTGTGAAAGAACTTTAGTGAAGATTTTATAAACCACTGATAGGAGGCTGATAGGTCTGTAGTTCCTGAGATCCTCAATGTCACCTTTTTTATGTAGCAGGATCATTGTAGCATTGTTCCAATCCTCAGGAATCTTCCCTTCATTAAGGCATCGAGTGAAAATTTGGGCGAGTACTGTTTCAATTTCTCCACTTGCTTCTTGTATGATGTCTATAGTAATTCCATCTTCTCCTGGAGCTTTCCCCCGCTTCATGTTCTTGATTGCATGAGCAACTTCTGCTGGGAGTACTGGAAGAACTCTGGTACCTTTCATGATGTCTGGAGTACATGTATCATCCCTTTCATATAATTTGGAGTAGAAATCTTTCACTCTTGTCAAAATTTCGCCTCTATTTCTTGTTATAGAACCATCTTCTTTTCTCAGAGCCATAATCTGTTTTCTTCCCTTACTGAGATGTCCCTTTGCTATCTTAAGGCTTTGGTTGTTTTCAATTGCTTTCCTCACTAGCTCACAGTTGAATTTCCTTACGTCTTCAGTGATACTTTTTCGTGCTGTCTTGCATAGCTCTATATATTCCACTTTGGAAGTCACATCTTCTTTAGTTGTCCTCATCTCTCTTCTTTTTTGCATCAACATTTTGGTTTTTCCTGATAATTTGTTCACATGCAACTTGTTCTTAGACCCAGCTAATTTTGTTGCTGTTTCCATAAGAGCTTTGGTTACTTTTCTGTTAACTTCCGAAATATCCACTTCTTCCGATGTTAGGCCTTCTAAAGCAGAGAATCTGTTCTTCAGTTCCAACTTGAAAGTATTATGGTGTTTTTTAAGGTTGGTTATGTCAATACATTTTGTTTGTCTTATGAGCTTGCCACGTTCCAGTTTAGTGTTGAGGTGCATCTTACATCTCACCAATCTATGGTCACTACCTGTGTTGAACTTGTTCAGCACACTGCAGTCTTCGACGACGAATTTTTTTGTTACACATAATAAAATCAATTTCACTTGTCGTCCCAATTGGATGTCTCCATGTCCATTTCCTGTGTGGCTTTTTCTTGAAAAAGGAGTTCAAGATGAAAAATCCTTCTTGCCTCTGCAAACTCAACGAGAGTATTTCCACGCTGGTTTCTGTTGCCGTGACCGAATTTACCTACTGAAGTTTCATTCTGTTGTCGGTGCCCTATTTTTGCATTGAAATCTCCCATAATTATCTTCAAGTGCTGCTTACCTTTATTATTTAGATGACGAATTTCCTCATAAAATTCTTCAATTTCTTCTTCAGGATGACTTGTGGTGGGTGCATAAGTTTGAATAATCTGAGCCTGGTATCTTCTCGATAGTTGGATAACGAGTCGTGCAGCTCTGTCAGAGGAACTTTCAACTTCTACAACTTTATCCTTCAGTTTCTTGTTTATTATAAATCCAACACCACTAGTCCTGCCAGTATCTGTCCCACGATAATAGAAGAGATGTCCACTTTTCAGTTCAATGAGATCTTCTCCTTTTCTCCTTACCTCACTTAGCCCCACGATGTCCCACTTGATCCTTTGTAGTTCCTCTTCCAATTCAAGAAGCCTTGAATCAGAAGATAGGGAGCGTCCGTTATAGGTAGCCAAGGTCAGCATCAAATGGCAGCCTAGCCCGGTCCTCCGGGGATTCTTAGCACCCTCTGCCTTCATGTCGCACTGGCCGCTGCCTTGGCCAGGTACATTCCAGCTGCCGGAGACTGAGGGCCAAGATTTAAGTTGTAGAGTCATTTTGGAGGTGTTTGGCCATAACTCACCACGCTGGCCAAGCGGGTTGGTGAGTGTGGGATAGCATTTCCTCTGATCCCGATGGTATAGTTATACCGCTATTGGCGGTCGTCAGAGCCCCTTTAGTGGGAACAGGATGCACCACGAGAAGGCGGGGTTGACATTTGTCAAGGAGAGGCTGTGATGTTACGCATCATTTGACCTTACATCCCGCAACTGTAATATTAGATATAATATCAAGGGGCAGGAAAAGACCCAGAACATTACTACGCGAAAGATGGAGCAGAGACATTAATGTCTTTGCACCATATGTGGATGAAATACGAAAGACTGTTGGAGTGACTTGGAAGAGACAGGTTCAAGACAGAAAGTTGTGGAAGGTACTTGGGTAGACCTTCATCCAGCAGTGGATTGAAAATGGTTGATGATAATAATGATATGTTCGAGTATGTACTCATATAACGACGTTGTTTTATTTCTCTCTCTCTCTCTCTCTCTCTCTCTCTCTCTCTCCTTACTTTTTTTAAATTGTTTTCGCTCTGGGCTAAGTTGGACCCCCTCCCCTGAAAATATTAGGTACCGTCGCCCATGGCTACACCGCACCTAGTAAACCAGGGCGAGAATCAGAGCTAAACAATTTTATTTATGTAGCAATGCTATGGGCATTTTTGCATATTTCCGAGATTTGGGAATTCTTTCCGTGGGCATTTTTCTGTAGACTTTACTTTTCCCCCGCAAGCATTGTTTCAATGATATCTAAAGAGTTTGGCAAAGAAATGGTAAATAAATATTCGCTTCTAATCGGTATCAGCGTGCTCTCAAAATCTTTCAGCCTTTGTTCACAGTTAAGATTTTTCTTGTGCAAAAATTGAGCTAAGTGGAGATCGTTTTACACTGGACGGGTGGATGGGGTGGGTCAGGTTAATTGGCGTTTGTTGCAGAGGTTCTCAGTTTGTTTGTTTTTTGTTTTTTCTCTCGCGAAATAGACACTTTTTTTCATTGTTACTTCTGAATTTTTTTTTTTTTTTTTTTTTGGCTTTTCCACTGCCGAAGATTTTTTAAAAACCGATCCACCGTTGAGCTTTATTTTTTTTTCATTCGTTGTGCAACTTATTTTGGATGTACTTCAATCTTCGGCCCCCGCCATCTGCTTCAGCCAACGCGCCACTGGAATGCCGGGAGAAACGTTTCGCGATAGGTGGCGCTGCAGCTGCGTCGGCGTTTTTTGCTCCTTCGCTGCGTGTTGTGCGGGAGGAGTGTTAAGGACGCGAAATATGCGGCGGGGGGTATTTTTGAAAGGAAGGGGTTTATTTTGTAATATGGCTGGCCCTGAAAACGGCCTTTATGGAATGTAAGTAGTTCAGGTGTTGTTAAATATTTTTATAACGACGGAAAAGAAGTGTTTCCTCGACATTGAGAACAAATTATGAATAGATTCTATTTTAATCGAAATAAACGTGCCGATAAATTCAAACATATGTAGTCATACCAATTAAAAGTTGACACTTGATTTAAGTAACATATCGTTTATTAATCGATATGTTCGGTACATAAAATCAATGTGCGCGGCAAGTAATTTCATTGAATATTTCGATTAAAATTTTCTTCGAATATATCGATTTTTTTTTATTTTACGGATTTCGGTTTCTGAAAGTTCGCGGTTGTGATGATGTAGGAGAGTGTAGGAGCAGTTGAAATAACAAGAAGTTTGTTTCAATCATTTTGGCAGTTTAAGCAATTGTTATAAATGTGTTAATTCACAGCAAAGATGTACATTGTTTTGTTCAGTTGAGGAAAGTAATGATTCAATTGAGAACTATAGAGTGCAATTTTTAATGGAAGTAATATTTGTGTGAAAAAATGATCCGTATAGGCTGAGTATTGATTTTTTCGGAAGGTGGGCTGCTTAAAAAAAGCAACCTTTAAAATTTCAGTATTATCTCGATTTAGTTTATGCCCAGCTTAGTATTCTACCATTTAGAGAAGATTTATTAACGTAACTGATTGGGATTATTTGCTATCGCAGTGTAGAAATCTCCTGACTCAAATAAACTTCCCACCTAGGTAAGGTGAACTTAGATAATGTCTTGATATCTTTGGAATGTGGAAAATTATTTTAAGATTGTGTTGAAAAATAAGATGGTAAAATTGAGGTATCCATAGGTAGTGAGTGTTCGGTTGACCTCTCTAAAGTGATTATTTAAAGCATGAACTTACTTGCGATGATGATGACCTGTGTTCTGGCTAAGTGATTTTGATCTGTTATCCGTAAAAAGAGTCTAAATTGCCTGGTTTAAAATCGTGCCTTACTGCCTCTTCTCATTTTTTTTATTTACTTTTTAATACTACTGTGTATTGTAAACAAATATAGGCAATAGCCTTTCGAAAACTCATTTCATGCTTTGGCATTTATTCTGAATCTAGCAAACTCCACCCAGAGTCCTGACTGTGATTTCTGGAGACATCTGGTTGTTTTGTTTTGGCCACAGATGCCAATGTCCTCATGATAATCCAGCACTAGAAGTTTTTGTTTTGTTTCACATGCACAATAACCACCAATCATCTTGTTGTATTGTATAACACAGTGGTGGCCAACCTCTTTATGGCATGTGCCACTTTTAGGCTTTTGTATCTTGGGCGTGCCACTGAAGTAATTCACTCTGCTAACTAAATCGGCCCATATCCGGTTTAAATAAAAACACAATTATTTTCAGTTTCATGCAGATTAAATTAAACAACACGTTTGCAACTCACAATGACAGTGGGATTTATAAATTTTAATGCGGCTTCGGAATTTGCATGTTTCTTAAAATCTCCTGTATGTTTGGGTTTACCTCTGAACAACCAAGCAAGATCAAATTACTGAGGTGAGCGTTAGGTAATTTTGAACGATATTTAGTTTTAATCGTATTCATTACAGAAAAAGATTGTTCACAAACGTAGGTTGAGCCAAACCTATAACAGTACCTCAGTGCAAATTCGTGTTAAATCGGAAAATCAGGAACTGGAAGAAATTTCCAGAATTCCACACAATTTGGTCTGGTTGAAGTAGAAATAAACTCATTATATTTACTTTTTTTAAGTGTAGTATTATGCTGAAGGTCAATCATTTCTATCTGAATGTCTGGAGGATAATGATTTACGTCTCCAATAGCAACTGAAAAAGGGTTTGTAAAAAGTTCACTGTTTTTCTTATCTTTCTCGAAGTCACAAAATCTTGTTGCAAAGGAGTCATGTAAAACAGATATTAACTTTTTGTATTTCTCATAATTTGGGGCATTTTCAGATACTTTTTCTTGTTCTTGCATTTGAGCGAGTTGAGATAATTTGTTTTGAGAAACATCATTTAAAAACATCAAAAGTTTAGTCATGAAAGATGATATAGAAGTCATCAATGTTGGAAACAGGCAGTATTTTCCTTGTAAACGTAAATTTAAACTCTTCAGATGCTCCATTATATCTGTAAGAAATGCGAAATCCCACAGCCAATCTTTGTCCTTGAGAAGTGAGCACTCACTTGTGAGTAAACCATTATCTTCAAAATACTTTAAAACACAATGTCGCAGGTTCCAAAATCTCTCCAAGGCCTTTCCCTTTGAAAGCCAACGCACGTTACAGTGAAGAAGCAATTCGCCCATTTCTTCCAGCTCCTCCGCAAGCAAACTGCGAAATTCCCAAAGATTGAGTACACGGGCTCGAAATTTGTTAATACAACGCACTACTGGATCCAGAACAGAAGATAACCCCAAGCCCTTTGCGCAAAGATCTTCTTGGTGTATGATGCATTGGTACTTAAATATCTTCCTTTCCACATGATCTTCAAAATCTGCACACCCCTTATTCGTACCAATCATTGCTGGAGCCCCATCTGTGCAAATGCTGTCTGATTTTCCCCACTCTAACTTATTGTTTTCAATAACATTTTTCAGCTCATTAAAAACATCTTAACCTCTAGTTGTTATTAATTGATGTAAGTCTAAGAGTTCTTCAATTAAATCAAAGTTGTCGTTGATAGCACATACAAAAATATTTAACTGGGCAGTGTCAGAAATATCACAGCTCTCATCTATAGCCAAAGAAAAAAACTTACAAGAGTGAATCGAAGACACAATTTGAGTGTTAACGTTATTAGCCATGTCGTATATACGACGCATCACTGTATTCCGAGAAAGCGAAATTGCGTTAACCAATTCCGTAGTTTTTGGATCTCCTGCATGGTTAGCAAATATTTGTATTCTGAAATTGACTATTTCTGCGCCATCAGATGATGGTTTCTTCTTTCGTGCCAACAGAAGAGAAATTTCGTAGGAAGCTTTCATCATTGATGTCAGTTCTTCACTCATTTTCTGGAAAAGCATTGTTGACCAGTTAGTGATTTTTTTTTTTTTGTTAATAAAGTCTGTTTGTAATGTTGAGCCAACAGGATACTTAGAATTAAAATCAGGATGCTTTTCCTTGAAATGTCACTTTAAGTTAAACCTTTTCGGTACCGCAACACAAGATCCGCAAATCAAACAAACTGGTTTGGCTGCATCTTGATTACTAAACAAAAACTTTTCTTCCCAATCAACATTGAAAGCACGTAATGCAATGTTTTCTTCATACTTCGTTTTTAAGGTCAACGGTTTACTAACAGACATTTCTAAAATTAAAGCACAATGTGGCGCCAACTATTCACATTACAAAGGAGTTAAGCCTTACCTTTTACGATCGCTGTTCGAAAGACACCATGTCAAGAGAAAGAGAGAGAGAGAGAGAGAGTCACTTCCTCATCGCTCGCTAGCACTATGTCAACGAATGACGTCAACAAACGGGGAGCTCCCGAGCTTGTGAGACCTCCAGGTTGGTTCTCGCCAACCAACGTTTAGTTTTTCTGTTTTGCTTTAACTTCGTCTGTGTCTTCAGTGAAGACAAGATATCCCTGATTTACAACCACGATAACAGTGACAATGGAAGTAGGCTGATGGCTTCCTGGGCCCAGCAATAGTAGCAGCCAGGGGTACCAGCTTTGCTTTCTGACGCACGCACGCAAGCAAACAAAACACACTTGTAAGGCAACCTTGATTATGTATTTTCGCCAATTGCTTTAAGAATTTTTTTCTTTTTCTTTTTCTCTTTTTAAATAGAGTGCTGAAATTTTGAAGGTTTCCCTGTGCCACCCAACACACCTCCGCGTGCCACTAAATGGCACGCGTGCCGCGGTTTGGCCACCACTGGTGTAACACATAGTATACAAATATAACGAACACTATTTTTACACTTTTTTAGGGGGACAGCTGTTCAGCCTCAAGCACAAATAAACGAAACAACAAACAGAAAATAAATATTTGTATATATATATTTTTTATTATTATTGGAGTTTTAACGACCACCGTGAGCAACTCAATGGGCTATAAGCAGTCGCCCGTCCCTAATTTAGGGTCATTGGCTCCAGGGAAGGGAGAGAGCCAGTGCCGCAAGACAAACACATCATCCATGCCTCACCGGGATTCGAACCCGGACCCCTTCGGACGACTGATCAGAGGCCATCGCTTAGACCACAGCGCCACCGGGGCGGCTATTTGTATATGTATACGGCCGATTCACAGCATTACATGGCCAACCGCTTGAGATGGGCGAGGTATGGGCGGTGCACCTGTCCCACGGCGCTGGCGATTCCCGGAATCAATGGCTCCAAATCAGGGTTAGGTAAGTTGACCAGAAGTCCCGAATTATTGAGGACAGTCCTTGAATTCACTTTACTATCTCCAAAAACAGCATTTGATGCCTTTGGGGATGCAAATTGTCCTCAAATTTTGATGTTTGTCCTCAAGTGTCCTCGAATTTACACTTCCTCATTACCTCGTTAAATTTCTAATGAAAAATGTTCTTAAAAATAGTTTTCGTTATACTAATTTTCCAACATGCCTTTTGTGAAAACATATTTTCACTGTTTTTTTTTTTCCTCTTTTTCGAGTTTAACGACCACCATCAGCAACTCTAAAGACTCTACGCAGTCAGCTGTCCCTAATTTGGAGACATCCGTTCTAGGAAAAGGAGAGAAAGAGTGTTGTAAGACAAACACACCACCCATGCCTCATTCAAGACTCGAACTCGTGACAACTTGTGCGAATGGTCAGGGCCCGACTTAGGTCTACTGAGGCCCTGTGCACATCCTATGTCTGGGTCCCCCTTCATTAAAATTTTCAGTCAGTCGAAGGGAATATTTACTGGTAAATATTTTTCTTGCAAGCAGTTTTTCTAGCAGTAAAAACAATAAAACACATGCTCGTCAACTTTACAGCCAATGTGGCATGTAATTGATGAAGCTTCACATCGCTGGTACTTCCTCGCACCCGCAGAGCTTACAGCTGTAACATTAATTACTCTGGAATTCTTTTTTTGTTTTATAGTATCATTTACGGAAACAAATAACTATCCTCCCAGAGATATAATTTAAAACACCTAGTTTACCATAAATTTAATGGAAACGATGGACCCATGGTAGTTTAAGCTGTAAGAAGCAATTCCTCACAAAGTCTTACAGCTGACCACACACATGGTAAGAAATTGCTGCAACACTCTATGTAGATTATTACAACAGTCTTTAAATAAAGTAGTCTCAATTAAACTTTCTTTTGGCATTTTTATTTATGTAAAAATAAACCCTACGTAATTGTGAATATTGATTCACAATTTTTGCTTTCACAAGACTAATATTAATAATAAAAATATTTTTAGTAAATCATACATGTTTGCTGAAATGCTTTTCATGTATACTATACCATATTGCTCCGAATTTAGGCTGTTCCCATTGCATTCTGGTTGTTACAAATAAGGGTCAGATTACGATGTTACCCTGGCTGATCACAGCTCAGCACAACGCTTGAGCTCTGTTATATGAAATAGCAACAATTTGGTTTCCAAAATCTCATCCGAAATTTTGAAACCGAACCATATAGTAATTTCGTGCTATAATGAAAAATATATTCTGTTTCTGAAAAATTATATTAATATTAAGGTAGTTTGGAGGCGCCTCCAAATTCTGAGGCCCTGTGCACGTTCAGAAATCAGGCCCTGCGAATGGTCGGTGGCCGATAGTAAGAACACTGCATCACTTGGGCGGTCAAATTGAGACTGCACTTGTTCCTACAAAAATTTTGGCAAAATGAAAAATCCGCCATGTAATTCATTCATTAGTGTGCAGCTTGATTTTATTCAGCACATAGAGGAGATGGACAAAAATATGGAAATATCTGGTAAAAGAAGGAACTCCATACCGAATATGGTGTAGGACCACCTTTCGCATTTAAGACGACCTTGATTCTCCTGGGAATGGACACATATAAGTCTTGGATGGTGGATAATGGGATGTTATACCATTCTTCCTGCAACATGCGTTCAAGTTCCTGTAAAGATGCAGGAGGTGGATAGGGCAATCGAACCTTGTTCCTCAAAACGGCCTATAGATGCTCAATTATATTGAGGTCTGGCGATTTAGAGGGCCAGGAAAGATTGAAAACCTCATCAGCATGCTCAGCAAACCATGAGTGAACAATATGAGCGGTATGAATTGATCGTCCTGATAAATGGCATAGCCTGCAGGAAACACTGTTTGTACCATGAGATGGACTTGGTCGCTCAAAATGTTTAAATAGTCATTGACAGTGACACGACCTCGCAAGATAATAATGGGGCCGGTAGAACACCATGATATGTCTGCCCAAACCATGACAGACCCGCCGCCATGCTTCACTGTCGGTAAAAGGCACGCCGGACCGTAAGTTTGGGCGGGTGTTCACCACACGTAAACTCACCCACAGGTTGGAAACAGTGTAAAGGTAGATTCATTGGACCAGATGAGAGTCTTCCATTGCTCAGCAGTCCAGGTTTTATGAATGTTCCACCACTCTCTCCTGTGTGCTGCATTCCCGTTACTAAGCAGTGGTTTAGCGATTGCAGATCGACCATAAATTCCCTACCTATGGAATTCTCTTTGCACTGTTTTTGTACTGACTTTTGCAGCTGTTGTTTTCTTATTCGTGGTCACAATCCTCCGCAATGTCCTTCTCTCTCTCTGTCATTCAACGCACACTTTCCTACACGCTGGTGTTTATCAGGTGATGTTTTTCCAGAAGCACAATATGCGGTCATAACTTTCAATACAGTAACTCGCGATACACCAAATAAACTTGTTGCTTGGGTCTAGGAAGCACCCACCGTACGGACCCCAACAATTTGCCCTCTTTGAAACTCTATAAGCTCCAAGATAATTCACTTGCAACGGACAGATGAATGTCAAGACAGAGACTGTGACTACCTGCTGGTTTGCCACGTTTCGTAGCACACATTCACTATCAAGATCTCCGGCGGCATCTACATTTTCACGTGGAAAACGTTGGTCCTTTTACCCATACTTTTTACCAGGTGTTTCCATATTTTTGTCCATCCTCTGTATATACCTAAGGTAAAGCATTTCACTTTTGCTAATATGTTCTCGCCATCATAGCTCTGCCTTGTCAGTATAAAGTACCACCATTCTACAAGATATATCCTTTTTTAGACATAAATTTTGGTATGTAACAACGCACTTATAGAAACAATACAGTTTTGTGAGAAAAGACCCATATTTATTTTGAGTATGTATGTATCCCCAAATGATCTGCTGATTTAAAGAAACTCAGCCCTTTTGTTCTCAAATCAGCGTTCCAAAATCTGGTCACTTCAGGGTTAGGGGACTATGGCCCTGAATGATCGTGGTGGTCTTATACCTAGAAAGAAACAAAAAGCAACACAAAAAATATATCTGCCACACCCACCTCATAATCTTAACAAGAGCAGCATGTGAGTTATATGTATTCAGTGTGACGGACATACAGGGGTTGGACAGAGTAATGTAAACACCACACTCAGAGACGTGACTTTTAATGCAGCTACGTACGCCGCAATACGCAAAGGTATCCAACACTTTTTGAGTGTAATACCAAGGTGAGCCATAAGTTCGTTGCGTTTCACGGTACAGATGTAGAAACTCGGCCAAACAGTTAGGATATGTGCAGTAAGGTGGAATGTGTGCCAAACCTGATTGGGTGACGTTCTCCGCTGCTCAGAGAGGTAGGCATACACCGGGTCCAACACGTGTGTCCCGCTCATACGAGACGAGAAAATGTCGGAGAAACTTATTCTTCATGTGCTCCTACGCCATTATTGGAAAAAGGGGTTGAACGCGACAGCTGCCGTGAAGCAAATTTGTAGTGTTGAAGGTGAGAAGACAGTGCACCCTGCAACAGAAAGAAAAGGGTTCCAATGCTTTAGCTCCGGAGTCATAGGTCGTTGACAAATTGAAGTGTGGTAGACCAGTCACCACCAACACCGACGCCCTATGCCTGGCTGTTGAACAGCCCCAGAGAACCAGCACCCGACGATAAGTGGAGGAGGTCCATGCATCACAAACAACCGTCGTTCTTCACCTACACCAGCTTAGTTTTCACTCTGGACGTCCGCAAATGGCTCCCCATGAGTTCAGCCCAAAGCAAGCTGAGGAGCGTGTCACTCTGTTGAGAATTTCTGCAAAATTCACGTGACAACCGGTTTTGGCAGAGAATCGTAACGAATGATGAGGAATATGTCTTCCTACATTATCCTCATACCGGAAGCCAATGGCTGCTGCCAGGGGATGAGCGCTGGTTAAAAGAGGGGGTCTTGAAGTGAAGACAATGTTGTGTTCATTGTGGAATTTCGAGGGTCCTGTCCACTGGGAGTTTGTGTAACATGATCGGGCCGTCGATGGGAGCCTGTATGCCGACTAGTTGCAGCACGTTTACGACATTCCACGTCAGCGCTACTCCTCAATGGTGAACCGAAAGAAGGTCCTCAATCAATTCGACAACGCCCCATGTCATAGGTCACGGATTGTCCGCCAGAAAATTCAGGATTTGGATGGCGTCGAAATCCTACCACACCCAGCCTATAGCCCGTATCTAGCCCCTTCTAATTTTCACCTGTTTCATTCCATGGCGCACTTCTTGGCAGGAAGAGAGTTCTATTCCTTGGAGGCTGCGAAAGATGGCGTCAATGATTTTTTTGCATCCGAGCCAATTGCAAAACGTTTTTCTCCCTGTAAATGTTACTTCTTTATGCCAGCCAATGAATCAGGGCACTCTCGAAACTTTGAAGAAAGCATACAGGGGTAAACGTTTTTCTCCCTGTAAATGTTACTTCTTTATGCCAGCCAATGAATAAGGGCACTCTCGAAACTTTGAAGAAAGCATACAGGGGTAAACGTTTTTCATCACTAGTGTTAGCTATCGATGAAGGCCTTAATATGATCGAAAAGTTAAAGGGAATTGACTTGTTGGACGCAGTGCGGTGGATTGTTGAATCTTGGAATGCGATCCAGTTAATAAGTTTTGTTCGTTCCTGGAGAAAGTTACTTGACGATTCAGGAAATGAATTCCAAAAGAATCCAGAGGAGACCGAAAATTCCGAGCTAGTGGACTTAATAAAGAGGATTCCAGGCTGTGAGAAAGCTACTGATGGTGATGGTGACGAGTGGATGAGGCAGGATGAAAATGATAAGCTTCTGGGAGATGAAGAAATTGTTGCACTGGTAAAAGATGAAGAATCGGAAGGTGAGGACATGGAAAATGAGGGAAAAGTTAAAAAGATGAGGCGCACTGAAGGATTAAAGGCAGTTGAAGATAATGTACATTATTTCGAGGAGCAAGGTGGTTTTGCAATGGATATATTATTCCTCCGTCGCTTAGGTGATGAAACGGCACGAAGAAGACATGAGTATGAGGGACAATCCAGCATCACCAGATTTTTATACAAACGTGTCTAGTTTCTTCGTCTGGAGGTAAAAATATTTGTACGTCTGGAGGTAAATATTTGTTTCTTTTGTAGAGCAATTACTGTATTTTTTGTTAAATTTTCCTTCGCTATGTATTAAATGCGTATAATATATTAATTTGTAGAAAAGTATAGTATGAGTTTCGCATAATTCACTGCGGAGTCCCGAAAACTCGGCATCTGTTCAGTCCACACTGAGTCGAGTTATCGGCGTTCTACTGTATTTGAGAAGTTTAGTAATTCTGCCATGTTGCTTTCGTCAAAGTTTTTGGCCTTTGCAACTACACCTCAGGCTAGTTTCATGAGCGGCATGCATTCCGTTGCTGACTATAAACAATATTTGGAGTAAAACTACATATTGTCCAATTTGTAGATCTGGAGCTTAATGTAAATGAACAAGCTATATTCTTCTGTCCTTGACACTTCGTAACAAAAATACAACTTCCGGTGATTGGCAGTGAAATGAAACACGAAATGCGACGACTGCCTTTATATATATATATATATTCCAGCTGCCGGAGACTGAGGGCCAAGATTTAAGTTGTGGAATCATTTTGGAGGGGTTTGGCCATAACTCACCACGCTGGCCAAGCGGGTTGGTGAGTGTGGGATAGAATTTCCTCTAATCCCGATGGTATAGTTATACCGCTATTGGCGGTCGTCAGAGCCCCTTAGTGGGAACAGGATGCACCACGAGAAGGCGGGGTTGACATTTGTCACCACGAGAAGGCGGGGTTGACATGTCGAAGGTGGGTTAGATAATCTCCATTAATCTTTATCCCCTTGTTTTCCCAGCTCAGCGACTGAAAAACACCCTCCAATGTGGCATTAAAGAGCTTCGGAGATATGGTGTCACCTTGTCTCACTCCCTTTCCAATTTTTACGTGTGTTGTATTTTCAAACAGCCTAATCTTTGCACTTGCATTTTCATAGATGTTATTAATAATATTAATGTATGCATCTTCAATACCGCAGGTTTTCAGAGCCATTGTAACTGCTGATGGTTTCACCGAATCAAAGGCTTTTTCATAATCGATAAAAGCCATGCACAATGGAAGTTCATATTCCCTCGCTCTTTCAATTAGTTCTCTCAGCACGTGGATATGATCTATTGTGCTGTAGCCACTCCTGAATCCAGCTTGTTCTCTCGGTTGAGCCATGTCCAGTGTTACCTTCAATCGGTGTGAAAGAACTTTAGTGAAGATTTTATAAACTACTGATAGGAGGCTGATAAGTCTGTAGTTTCCGAGATCCTCAATGTCACCTTTCTTATGTAGCAGGATCATTTTAGCGGTGTTCCAATCCTCAGGAATCTTTCCTTCATTAAGGCAACGAGTGAAAATTTGGGCGAGTACTGTTTCGATTACTCCACTTGCTTTTTGTATGATGTCTACAGTAATTCCATCTTCTCCTGGAGCTTTTCCCCGCTTCATGTTCTTGATTGCATGTTCAACTTCTGCTGGAAGGACTGGAGGAACTCTGGTACTGGTATCTTTCATGATGTCTGGAGTGCATGTATCATCCCTTTCATATAATTTGGAGTAGAAATCTTTCACTCTTGTCAAAATTTCGCCTCTATTTCTTGTTACAGAACCATCTTCTTTTCTCAGTGCCATAATCTGTTTTCTTCCCTTGCTGAGATGTCCCTTTGCTATCTTTAGGCTTTTGTTGTTTTCAATTGCTTTCCTCACTAGTTCACAGTTGAATTTTCTTACGTCTTCAGTGATACTTTTTCTTACTGTCTTGCATAGCTCTATATATTCCACTTTGGAAGTCACATCTTCTTTAGTTGTCCTCATCTCTCTTCTTTTTTGCATCAACATTTTCGTTTTTCCTTTATATAAAATATGATATATCATCATTATCCTCATCGTCAACCATTATCAGTCCACTGCTGAACGAAGGGCTCCTCAAGTCTCTTCCACAACTCTGTCCTGAGCCATTCATCTCCCCCATGGCCTTCTGAGTCTTTTCCTCTATATATATCATCATCATCATCATTGTCAACCATTATCAATCCACTGCTGGACGAAGGTCTCCCCAAGTTTCCTCCACAACAGTCTGTCTTGTGCCATTCTCCTCCATGTCACCCCTGCATACTTTCGAATTTCATCCACCCATCTTCCATGTGGTCTTCTTCTGGGTCTTTTCCTGTCCCTTGGAATCCAATCTAAAATTTCGGCTGTCCATCGATGATATGTCCTTCTGGCAGTATGTCCAGCCCATTGCCATTTCAGGGATTTAACTCTGATCATGATGTCTTCCACTCTTGTCATTTTTCGGATCCAAGAGTTGCTCTTCTTATCTCTCCTGGTTACACCAAGTATGTACCTCTCCATGCTTCTTTGAGTTGTCTGCAGCCTTTGTATGTCTCTTTTAGTTAAGGTCCACGTCTCTGCACCATACGTAAGCACTGGAAGGATGCATTGATCAAACACTTTTCTTTTAAGACATAATGGCATATTGCTCTTGAAAATTATGCTGTTTCTTCCAAAAGCTCTCCGGGCAGGTTTTGTACGCCGATTAATTTCTTCATCAATGTGACCCTCACTTGATATCTTCTGTCCAAGATAAACGTACGTGTCTGTTATCTCCAGCTTTTCTGTATCAATCGATAAATCTTCATTTCTTGTAAAAGCATTGAACATCACTTTTGTCTTCTGAAAGTTCATTTTTAATCCCACTTCTTTACTCTTGTCAGCAAGTTCCTGGATCATACTCTGCAGCTCTGATGGGGTAGTTGCAAAAATGACTACGTCATCAGCAAAACGAAGGTGGGTTAGATAATCTCCATTAATCTTTATCCCCTTGTTTTCCCAGCTCAGCGACTGAAAAACACCCTCCAATGTGGCATTAAAGAGCTTCGGAGATATGGTGTCACCTTGTCTCACTCCCTTTCCAATTTTTACGTGTGGTGTTTTCAAACAGCCGAATCATTGCACTTGCATTTTCATAGATGTTATTAATAATATTAATGTATGCATCTTCAATACCGCAGGTCTTCAGAGCCATTGTAACTGCTGATGGTTTCACCGAATCAAAGGCTTTTTCATAATCGATAAAAGCAATGCACAATGGAAGTTCATATTCCCTCGCTCTTTCAATTAGTTCTCTCAGTACGTGGATATGATCTATTGTGCTGTAGCCACTCCTGAATCCAGTTTGTTCTCTCGGTTGAGCCATGTCTAGTGTTACCTTCAAGCGGTGTGAAAGAACTTTAGTGAAGATTTTATAAACTACTGATAGGAGGCTAATAGGTCTGTAGTTTCCGAGATCCTCAATGTCACCTTTCTTATGTAGCAGGATCATTGTAGCGGTGTTCCAATCCTCAGGAATCTTTCCTTCATTAAGGCATCGAGTGAAAATTTGGGCGAGTACTGTTTCGATTTCTCCACTTGCTTCTTATATGATGTCTACAGTAATTCCATCTCCTCCTGGAGCTTTTCCCCGCTTCATGTTCTTGATTGTATGTGCAACTTCTGCTGGAAGGACTGGAGGAACTCTGGTACTGGTATCTTTCATGATGTCTGGAGTGCATGTATCATCCCTTTCATATAATTTGGAGTAGAAATCTTTCACTCTTGTCAAAATTTCTCCTCTATTTCTTGTTACAGAACCATCTTCTTTTCTCAGTGCCATAATCTGTTTTCTTCCCTTACTGAGATGTCCCTTTGCTATCTTTAGGCTTTGGTTGTTTTCAATTGCTTTCCTCACTAGTTCACAGTTGAATTTCCTTACGTCTTCAGTGATACTTTTTCTTACTGTCTTGCATAGCTCTATATATTCCACTTTGGAAGTCACATTTTCTTTAGTTGTCCTCATCTCTCTTCTTTTTGCATCAACATTTTCGTTTTTCCTGATAATTTGTTTACATGGAACTTGTTCTTAGACCCAGCTAATTTTGTTGCTGTTTCCATAAGAGCTTTGGTTACTTTTCTGTTAACTTCAGAGATGTCCACTTCTTCCGATGTTAGGCCTTCTAAAGCAGAGAACCTGTTCTTCAGTTCTAACTTGAAGGTATTATGGTGTTTTTAAGGTTGGTTATGTCAATAGATTTTGTTTGTCTTATGAGCTTGCCACGTTCAAGTTTAGTGTTGAGGTGCATCTTACATCTCACCAATCTATGGTCACTACCTGTGTTGAACTTGTTTAGCACACTGCAGTCTTTTATGACGAATTTTTTGTTACACATAATAAAATCAATTTCACTTGTCGTCCCATTTGGATGTCTCCATGTCCATTTCCTGTGTGGCTTTTTCTTG
The DNA here is from genome assembly GCA_039090855.1 of Macrothele yani. Lineage (NCBI taxonomy): Eukaryota > Metazoa > Arthropoda > Arachnida > Araneae > Macrothelidae > Macrothele > Macrothele yani. Next base: position 175,128,481 of record CM077029.1, on the reverse strand, counting down.
AAGAAGGAGTTCAAGATGAAAAACCCTACTGCCTCTGCAAACTCAACGAGAGTATTTCCACGCTGGTTTCTGTTGCCGTGACCGAATTTACCTACTGAAGTTTCATTCTGTTGCTGTTGCCCTATTTTTGCATTGAAATCTCCCATAATTATTTTCAAGCGCTGCTTACCTTTATTATTTAGATGACAAATTTCCTCATAAAATTCTTCAATTTCTTCTTCAGGATGACTTGTGGTGGGTGCATAAGTTTGAATAATCTGAGCCTGGTATCTTCTTGAGAGTTGGATAACAAGTCGTGCAGCTCTGTCAGAAGAACTTTCAACTTCTACAACTTTATCCTTCAGCTTCTTGTTTATTATAAATCCAACACCACTAGTTCTGCCAGTATCTGTCCCACGATAGTAGAAGAGATGTCCACTTTTCAGTTCGATGAGATCTTCTCCTTTTCTCCTTACCTCACTTAGCCCCACGATGTCCCACTTGATCCTTTGTAGTTCCTCTTCCAATTCAAGAAGCCTTGAATCAGAAGATAGGGAGCGTCCATTATACGTAGCCAAGGTCAGCATCAGATGGCAGCCTAGTCCGGTCCTCCGGGGATTCTTAGCACCCTCTGCCTTCATGTCGCACTGTCCGCTCCCTTGGCCAGGTACATTCCAGCTGCCGGAGACTGAGGTCCAAGATTTAAGTTGTGGAATCATTTTGGAGGGGTTTGGCCATAACTCACCACGCTGGCCAAGCGGGTTGGTGAGTGTGGGATAGAATTTCCTCTAATCCGGATGGTATAGTTATACCGCTATTGGCGGTCGTCAGAGCCCCTTTAGTGGGAACAGGATGCACCACGAGAAGGCGGGGTTGGCATTTGTCAAGGAGAGGCTGTGATATATAGTTTCTTTTCCTGTATATATATATATATATATATATACAGTGGACAAAAAAAAAAGTACTTGCACACATACATCTTTTCCTCGCCCCTGCCTCCCTTTGTGTCCGGCCCGCATACCGGAAGAAGTAACCGAAACTTTTGAAGGTCATCATCATACAATGCTACCTGCCTACATGCTGCTGTAGCCTGTTAAGTCATCCCTCCTTGAGCCACCCTCGCCTCACTTGAAAGTTGCTTTCTGGAATCAGGGTTTTTGAGTTAGCGAACGGCGCATCGCTTGGAAATTAAAAGACCCTGGTCAACCCTCTAAAACAGAACGCCTACTAGGCTCAACACTTTATTTTTCTTTCATTTTATGAAAGGAAAGATTGAGCAAAACACACACATACACATCTCTATCTTTTCTTATAATAATATATATATATATATATATATATATATAACACGATAAATGAATTTGGAGTGGTGCATTGCAACGCAAAAACTTTCTGGAGTGGTGCGTCAGCACCACTCGCAATAAAATAGTACCGCCCCTCCCCCTTGCGCAGTACCCAGGTTAGGAAAGAGTGCTTATAACGTATTATCAAGAATTTGCCTGACCTAGGGTGGCCTAGTCCTAAATCCTCCAGACTGAAAAGTGATATGGAAAACTGAGCAATATTATTCCCCTTTATTAGCTTCAGGCACTTTAGAAAGGCTGTCATTTCAATCCACAATTCAGGGATAATACATTTTCCTTGTATTCAAAATTACACAACTCTGTGTTATTGAAGGATACAAATGTTCTTTACAACAATGGAGCAAACACAGCTGTTTTCTTATCATATGGGTTCCCGTCTTTAATAATTTTACAGCAGATATTTGCACTAAAATCATCAGTAGAGAGAAGAGACTTCATCTATTCAAGATATTCATTAACATCTGCATGTTTTTTCGTGAACAAAAGCGCAGATATTGTGTGCATTTCAATTAATTGGTATATTCTGCTAGATAGCCCTCCGATTGATAATTTCTTGCCTTTTAATTAATTATTATCTTATTTGACAGGCGTCAATTTTTTCAGCAATGGTGAAAATAGCCTATTGAGTTCAGCAATGCTCTTATAAATAACATAGGCAGAATTGACTCTACAAGTGGGCGACGCATATCCAGCGGCTTAAGGGTGCCATTCTGCTCAAAGGGACACCCTTATTTCTACACTTCGTACAATATTTCTCTTTTTGGAGATCACCTTGGACTCCAATGCACGCATAAACCGGAGCCTGGTACCGCCTGTCCCCACATACTATGAAACTAAAGAAAACATAACTGAACACCAACAGGGCAATCACCGATACAATTTTTCACGGCAATGGTAAAATGTCATTAACAAGCCTATTGATTTCAGTATCGTTTTTATAAATATCATAGGCAGAATTGGCTCTACAAGTGAGCGACCCATATCCAGCGGCTTAAGGGTGCCCTCCTGCTCAACGGGACACCCTTATTTTTACACTTCGTACAATATTTCTCTTTTTGGAGATCACCTTGGACTCCAATGCACGCGTAAACCGGACCCTGGTACGGCCTGACCCCACATGCTATGAAACTAAAGAAAACATACTGAACACCAGTAGGGCAATCGCCGATACCTCTTGCATTATTGCATCTCTGCTGTCGTCTACAATGCCATCTGATAAAGTTCCGTTCCTACTATTCCTTTACCTTCTGTGTGGCAATACAGGAATAGTGACTTAATGGTGCCTCCCGCTCAACTAAACGCCATTAGTTCTACTTTCAGGGATGCCATACAGAAAGAAAAGAAGCATAGCAAATTTTTGTCAAATGCAACATCATAGGCACACCGTTCGTTTTCATCAGATTAACTTTTAATATCCCAGTCGGTTTCGACTCTAACTAGACCGTCTCAATTAAAAAGGCCGTGTGTTGTGTAAATACTTATTTGAAATGTATTCGACATTTCAGCATCTCTGAAAATCAAGCCTGCCTTGTGCTGTGGATTCTTAAACTTACTGCAGATTTATGTACGATGTTGGTCACGATTGCAAATTTACTTTTGTTATCATTTTTCTGCTTTGCGTTTTTTCGCAAGTTTCTCTATATGATTTATGTTACTCAATTCAAATTTAAAATATGCCTTCTATTAACTCTCTGTACATCAGAAAATATTTTTATAGAATTTTGAAAGGAGCTATAGACAATAGTGGAATCAGTCAAATGCTAAGAAATCGGAGAAAATTAGTTTTTTTTTCGTTAGACCCTAAATTTCATGAGAGAGGGGGGGGGGGAGACAGGCAGACAGACAGAGACTCAGCGGATAGTGAACAGCAAAACCCATTCAAAGTCACACCAGGAAGAATATCAGAGATACACTACCTTCGCCTGAGAAAACTGGAAGTGTCTTTTGAAATTCAGAAAGCGTGATTCGTATTTTGTTAAAATCATGGCAACTATATACTGACGGATAGTTTTTCGTATGTGTTTTAACTGAACGGTGACTATACGCATGACAATAAAATATACTTGTACAAATATAAAAATGATTGACACACTATGATAAATACTGTTACCTTGATCGTCAGCAATTTGATAGAAGTTTGGAGATACTTTCCATTTATTATTATTTTAGCATTTGAGCTTTAACAAGTGATGGCTTTGTTTTATCATTAATAACAGCACTGTGTTTAATGTAAAACATTTTGAAATCATCGTTAATTTCAAGAAAGAGCATTTGCTATATCAGAGGATAAAGAAAAAAATAGGAAATCCTGTGGGACAGATCTGAACATTTGATTCAGCAAGATTACAATTATACACTCTGAAAAGGGAACTGTAATGCATGAAAATAATGACGTGTTCAAACCTGCAACAGGATAATAGAAAATCAGCTTACTTCCTGTGAGAAGACGTATATTGCGCGCTTCAAGGAATTTTAGATCCAGAATATTACAACGCGTGACTGATATGTCTCTCCAACGAAGTTAAACTGATTTACATACCAGAGCAGATGCTTCTGGAAAAAATGGCAGATCTACATGTTTTTGTTGGTTTTTCCTTCAACAATATCAAATATACATCTCACAATGTTTCTTCCTAATGCACAGCTGCAAGACTAGTTAATTTCTGAAGACAACGAAAAAAAAAAAAACCCAGAAGGAACTTCCTACTCATAACAAACACCAAAGACAACAATCTCTCATATTGCTCACTACATTCTCTTGCTTATATAATTTCCCGTCAATTGTTGGTTGTTTAACAATGGAATAAAGTAATCTGCAAAACGATAGTCGTTCAGATGTACAACAAAGAACGAAGCCTCTGTTTTGTTCTACAGTAATGGCATTGTTGTTCAACAATGCTAACTTCTTCACCATTCTCAAATTTGTAACATAAATTTCTCCAAATTACAGTCATTGATCTGCTTGAAAACTGAAGAAAGTGAAACATATTGTATAAAAGTGCTCGGATCAATATGAAATGCTACTACACAAAGATATTCGTGGTGAAATTAAATGTCAAATTAAAAGAGTTTTGCTTATGCTAAAAAACGAGTTATCAGCTTTGAGTCCTTATATGACTTCAACGGAGTCATTTGCTGTGACTTTTTATTTTTTTTAGTGGAGGTTTAACGACCACCGTGAGCAACTCAATGGGCTATAAGCAGTCCCCCGTCCCTAATTTAGGGTCACTTGTTCCAGGGAAGGGAGAGAGCCAGTGCCGAAAGACAAACACAACATCCGTGCCTCACCGGGATTCGAACCCAGACCCCTTTCGGGCGAATGATCAGAGATCTGTTGTGACTTCGGTAAGATGTGTTGAGATGAGAGAACAGAGTATTTGTTCTGGCATTTCTATAAGTCCTGAATGAAAGAGAACTGTTGGAATGTGTATTTCAAAATGAATTCAGTCGTGAACAAATTTTAACGGTGAAAGAATTTTAAAAGTGCGATAATGATTGAATTTGGTATCAAACCATGCTCAAAACTGGATGTTATACCAAATAATCAGTTTCCTTTCATCTGTTTAAATTCTGCCCATTATTTTGACTCATAATCCACTATTTTTTTCTGTGAGTCAGTACTGGTAAATCGTTATTTATTTTAAGATACATGTGAGTGGGACACTGATTTAGGAATATTTCCGTCAGAGAATCGCTTTGTGCTCTGTTTCAATCCGTAGATAAAAAAGTGAAAATGATGGGCAATTAAAAGGGTACTAGTGTCTCACTGAAGATGGCAAAAGGAGCGTAGAGCATACCAATGACGTTGGGATTCAAGTCTAATGATCTACGTCTAACTGTAGTTAACTTTAGATTAATTAAGGGACGATCAAATGAAAGTGAGACTCGTGTAATATCGTCGTTATATAATTTCACAGAGCGCATTTGCTCCGGTGGCGTGTCATGTCAGAAAATACGCTGTTATCGACCGCACGTGTGAACGTGCTATTTACACGTGCGGAGGCAAGTTGACTACGTAGGGTCGTGACATGGATTCGTCTAAACACGCCCAGCGGGCAGTTATGCAATTTTTTGACGGCAGAAGGTGTTAGTGGAGCCGAAATTCATCGTCGTATGAATGATGTGTATTATAGGGTGTCCCAAAATTCAATGTAAAAACATTTTTCTTAAAAAGGTGGGTCTCACCCTATAAAAAGTTTCTTCTACTCCTATTATTAAAATATATGAAGTTAGAGCTCATTTGGAAAAGATTAAGAGGTCCCTCAAGGTCACACAAGCTACACTGATTTATGTTAGAATCGGGAATTTTAATCAAAAGCATAAGTGATGATCAATTACATATTTTATTTTCATTATTAACAAATTTTTAGTATCTATATAACAAAAAATAAAATAAAAAGCATAATTAAATATAAAAACATAATTAAAAGCTGCGCCTGCTTCTGTAGTGCAATTATATGATCCAGGAACTTGCTGACAAGAGTAAAGAAGTGGGATTAAAAATGAACTTTCAGAAGACAAAAGTGATGTTCAATGCTTTTACAAGAAATGAAGATTTATCGATTGATGGAGAAAAGCTGGAGATAACATATACGTACGTTTATCTTGGACAGCAGATATCAAGTGAGAGTCATATTGATGAAGAAATTAATCGGCGTATAAAACTTGCCTGGAGAGCTTTTGGAAGAAGCAGCATAATTTTCAAGAGCAATATGCCATCATGTCTTAAAAGAAAAGTGTTTGATCAATGCATCCTTCCAGTGCTTACGTATGGTGCAGAGACGTGGACCTTAACTAAAAGAGACATACAAAGGCTGCAGACAACTCAAAGCAGCATGGAGAGGTGCATGCTTGGTGTAACCAGGAGAGATAAGAAGAGGAACTCGTGGATCCGAAAAATGACAAGAGTGGAAGACATCATGGTCAGAGTTAAATCCCTGAAATGGCAATGGGCTGGACATACTGCCAGAAGGACAGACCATCGATGGACAGCCGAAATTTTAGATTGGATTCCAAGGGACAGGAAAAGACCCAGAAAAAGACCACATGGGAGATAGGTGTATGAAATTCGAAAGTATGCAGGAGTGACATGGAGAAGACTGGCACAAGACAGACCGTTGTGGAGGAAACTTGGGGAGACCTTCGTCCAGCAGTGGATTGACAATGGTTGACAATGATGATGATGATGATATGCTTTCTAAACCTTAACTGTAACCACTAGCATCACTTATTGCACCTTAACTGCAACTTTAAACTTTAACCGTAACCACTAGCATCACTTATTGCACCTTAACTGTAGCTTTAAACTTTAACCATAACCATTAACATCACTTATTGCACATATGTTGTTGTTTGTTCTATTGTATGTTTTGCCTTTTGCTGTTTGTTGAGATGGGTATTTTTGCTGTTTGTTGAGATATTTCTATTGTATGTGTTGCCTTTTTGCTGTTTTGTCCAGAAGAGAAATTTGTTTTAGTGTTTCTTTTTAATATAATGGCAAAACAAACTAAGAGTAGTAATTATGTATGGCTTATTGGATATCCTACTGAATCAATAACAGGTTCACGTCTGCCATCTGGAAGAGATGTTATGACCAATTTATGTACTTTCACCGTACTAAGAAGCTTTCGATCAGTGATAGTGCTGTTCTTGTAAACAATAACATTGTACCATTTTGGGAAAAATCAATGTTGTCAATAAGACATAAGCAGCATATCTTAAAAAAGATTAAAGATTTATTGGCAAACAAGTAGGCTTAATGAGAAATCGAAAAAGGGATAATGCAAAAGAACAGGAGAATCAAATAATGTATAGTGAAAATCTGGATATGTTATTTGACATAAGTCACGCTAATTCGGAACAGCTTATTAAAAATGAAGAGGATCGTCAGTTTTTCAGATTACAAAGACAATCCAGGGCAGGTTGTATTGGATCTGTGTTTTTCAAATTCAGTGCCAGCGTATTTTCTTGCCTCCCTAGATTGAAGGATTCCTTTCCCACTTTCATATTGGATCGCAAGTTTCCCAAGTGCACTGTCAGGCTCTTTTGTTTTTAGCTTGTCGCGAATTAATTTTTCGTTGAGTAAACACTGGAGTGTTGCGTTGGCATAGCAGGACACGCCGTCTTTGTTTTCAAAACCACAAACTGTTTCATCGGGAGCGTTCTGGGAAAATTTACCTCTCCCCAAGAGGACTTCTTCGCTGTTAGATGCCTTTTCCCCCAAAGATTTCGGGAACCAGTCGTCATTACTTCGCTTTTGGTTTTGTAAATTTACGTCATATATCTGTCGAAGACGTTTATCTTCTGACTTCTGGTTCACTGTTAAATATGTATGATCCAGATTCATTAAGTATACGTTGTTGAGTGACGTGACTTTCGACAGAGCTGAGTAGGCGAATTCACTAGCAATGTGCGAATTTCCAATATCCATAACAGCTTCGTTGAAACTTAGACCTTGGCTCTGATGTATCGTGATACCATAAGCTGAGTGAATCGGGAACTGTCTTCTCTCGAGAAAAACATGGTCACTAATAATGACTCTTCCTGTTACTCGTTCTACGTCTTTTATTATTCCATTAAAGTTCACAGTAACTGTATCCGATCTGCAAACGCGACTGCTTGAAACCTTCACGACTATGCCTATGGCACCATTTATAAGGCCTTTCGAAACGTCCAGATACTCTCGATCTTAGTTTAACGATCACGCGTCTCTCGAGTCCCGTACCGAGATAAATGTTATCCTCCAGTTCCGTTAACCTGGTTTGCGCACTGTGGTAGCGAATGGGAGAAGCGTATAAAATATCTATTGCGTCCAGATGTACTTCTCCACCTGTTAGCTCTGACAGGAAAACTGAGTTAAATGAATCACACATCTCCTTGGTAGGTAATAAGCTTACCTTGTACGCATTTGTAGCTTTAGTGTCTCTGCACAATTCCATAATCTGGAGCTGTTGAGAACGATTTGATTTGAAAAGTATTTCCCGTTTCTTCAAACGTTCCAGGTTTTCCTCCTCAACTTCACCGACACGTATTCGGTATAGCATATCAGCATACTCGGTATCTTCCCTATGCCTCACGGTAGTAAGTAGTTCATCATACGTAAACAAGTATTTCCACAACTTCTCGTAGCTGAAAGCTTCTGATTTCTCATTTATTTCTATTGAAGTAGAATCTTCATTCTTATTTGAATCACTAAATACTACCAGATTATTGGTGCCAAACCATCCGCATGTAAAGAGTTCTGACAGTCTCAGGTGAATCAGCCAGAACATAGCATTACTTATCATGGATACTTCATCAATTATGAACAAGGCAACGTTCTTCAGCTGTTCTCTGATGTACTTTAAAACTTCGTCGTTTAAGTATTTAAAGCAGATAGAATCTGGATATTTAATAGGGAGCATCAGCAGTGTATTTATAGTCATTCCTTCTACATTGAAAGCCAAGATTCCCGTTGGTGCCAGAACAGCTACATCTTTTTTCAAGACGTTTTTAACCCAGCTTTTTATCACTTTTACCAAAACACTTTTGCCTGTTCCTTCAGCACCGCTAATGAAATGTCGCATAATCCCTTTACGTTCTAAGAAGTAAGACGTGACAAACTGGAACACTCTTTTCTGTTCTGTGTTAAGTTCCATAGTATGATACACATTCGTTTCGGCCTCTGTGTTCATGAAACGAAATGCCGTGATTGTTTCCTCTGCTTCAGTAACGTCAGTAATGAAATCGTTTTCGAGGTCCTGAAAAAAAAAAAAGTCATGCGGCATCTCGTAAATACATGATATTTTCAAACCGCAAAGTCAAAAAACAAGTATAACAGAACAAAATGATATTAAATCCGATTAGAATGTACAAGGGTCGTCGCAAATAATTCGCTTTTCAAATGAGAAGAAAATATATTTTGTAAACTCTTTTTGCATTAGGGATGGGTAGTAACGATTAACAACTCGTAAGACTATAAGCAGTCGCCGGTCTCTAATTTGGGACCATTGCTTTCAATGAAGGGACGTAGCTAGTGAGTCATCAGACAGGTGCACCACAAATGACTAATACGATGCTCGAGCCTGTGCCCATCTCGAACAAATGGCCAATCATGACAATCTTAGGCCCAGAGCAATAAAAAATTGTTTGCTCCATTTCCAGATCTTTCTACAAGGCATGGGAAGCAAAACAATATTACATATTAATATTTGTTATTGAATTAGAGACAGCTGGCGTTATGCAAATGTGGCGCTGTGGGCGGCCCTGTAAACGGAAACGACATGACGTATACAGCGATCCGACAATATAAGGAGTGATACGATGGGAATCAGTAAGAGTCGGACGCAGTATGGGTAAGACGAAGGATCTAAGCGCATTTGATCGTGGGAAAATTGTCGGGGCCCGACGAATTGGTCACTCCGTCTCGGATGTCGTGCAGGCACTGGGATTTTCACGAGCCACTGTGTCACGGCTGCACCGTGAGTACATCGAATCCGGCAAAACCATCCCTGCAAAGACCAACTGCCGTGGACAACAGCGTGTGGATGAGCGGGGTCATCGTCAGCTAGCTCGCATTGTAACAGCGAATAGACGGGCCACAGTGCAAGAAATCACTCGGCAATTTAACGCTGGTGCACAAAAACGCGTAAGCAGCCACACCATCCAGAACCATCTCCTCGCTATGGGGTACAGAAGCCATCGTCCCACGAGGGTACCGCTGCTGAACGCGCATCACAGGATGCAAAGATTAGCATGGGCGCGGGAACATCGCCACTGGACCCTAGACATGTGAGAAAATGTTGCCTGGACTGATGAGTCGAGATTCACGTTGGTACATGCGGATGGAAGGATACGACTACGTCGCAAAGCACATGAAGCGATGGATCCTTCTTGCCAGCTTGGTACTCTTCAAGCTGGTGGAGGTGGTATTGTCGTCTGTGGACTGTTTGCGTGGACTGAAATGGGATCCCTGGTGCATGTGACATCGTCCCTCACAGGTCAACGTTACCGGGATATCCTGGACGACCATTTGCTCCCGTTTGCGCGTCTTCAACATCCCACTGGGGACCTCATCCTGCAACAAGACAATGCACCGTGCCATCGCTCCCGAATTGTATCCGAATGGTTGGATGAAGACTCCACCGACGTGATCTCGCTTCCTTGGCCAGCTATGTCACCTGACTTCAATCCCATCGAGCACATCTGGGATGACATCGAGAGGGACGTTCAAGGCTCTTGTTACACGGCACTAGCAGTGTTCCTGCCGAGTCTGCCGGTAACGGTGCTTGAGACCTGAAGTACAATTTAGTTGGCCACGGCACCAGGTGAGAATCTCAGGTGCACTGCTGCACTCAAAGATTCACACCAGAACATAAAAAATGAAAAGTTGAAGAATGACCCGAAGCATAACAGGCTTGGGTGAATCCACCTTGTGAACAAAATAACAACAACAAATAAAAAATAAAATAATCTAAAAAAAATGATACTTTGGGATCAGAGTTGTGATGAGGTTGACCCGCAATCACCAATTCGTGACTGAGTGTAGTGGTCCGGATCTTACTCCGGTACATTCAATCCCCAACCAGCCAGTACAACACTCACTTTCGCAAATAACACATGATTCTCAAATACACATCACAACATTTAATAACGTTCTGCGAGATTTAAACAGATACGGCGCTCTCTAGGCGCATAGACAATTGCCCCTCATATGTGGGCAGCATACGGTGTCACACTTTACTGTCGGATAACGCAGCCGACTGAGTCTCCACCGGACTATCTGAACAAGAGATACTACTCGTTTACACACTAAATAGAGCTGCAGGTGATATTCATATACAATTGCTTAGAGAATAAAAAAAAATTATATGCAAACGATCACATTAAAAATACTCGCGACACAAAATACACAAGCACGTTAATTTGCGGTATAAGATTATAGGTGCGAAATACTGCCAAAGTTAATTAACTAAATCTAATAAGCATGCACATGCAGAACCCTGCCCCGCTGACGTTGGTCCTGAACCAAAGTTAAAAGAAACTGTCCCGCCCAGCGGAATTTGTGGCCACACCTTCTCCCTTATTCATGTAAAAAAAGTAATCAGGAAATGGGCCCTGTAAGAAATTGAAATCTGTATGTGCAGGTATTTCCTCTGAGGTTCAGTCACTCAGCATTACTGCATCTATGTCCATGCAGCTTTGGGTGTCGGGATAGCACAAGTTCGCAGATGTGCGAAGAAAGAAAAAGGAAATATTCATCTACTTACAGTTACGTGACTTTGCTGTGCAAATCCGTTGTGCATCACATAATATCACACGACAAAAAAAACACACACACACAGACACTTGCACCATGTGGCAGCACCGATGATTCAACACTTCACTTTGACGCTTGATGTAAATGAAGCACACAATTAAAAATGGTAATATCACGCCGCACTTTGTTGCAATGATTAGAGTGCACACTGATCTATTCTCGTGACGATTTGAAGGTGGCCGTTAAGCAAAATAGGCCCTCTCACATCTGATGTTGCGGTTTCCAAGATTAATTTTCTCGGCCGAGCGAAATCAGACGTGCTTTTACCTTAAGCGTATATCGGCAACTCAACATTTCACCTGTATATTTGTTAGGTATCGAAGCCACCGCTCTTACGCTCATATTTTTCTTTCGACATGTTTTTATCCCGTCGCACTTACACGTAGTGGCTTCGCTGCTTACGCGACCACACACACGCACACATGGGGCCTTGCTTCGCCCCGTAAGACAAGCGCATCTCTTCACTTCCTCCACAGTAGGGGATGAATGGGGGTGACGATTCCACACTGCAGTGGTTGGCATCCGAACCCGACTTTTGCTTGGCTTCGCTTCTCATTGGAATGACCACTGTCCACTCGCAGACTTCTTAATTCCCCTGTAACTTGGCTTTCATTAGGCCAAACAGTCGCTGAGTTCCATTACGCTCCAGCCTAGAAATTTCTGCTTTATCCTGCGGATTTAGGCATTCTGCTGTCTTTATGGCAAACTGGCATCTCCAGCTGCCTCGAGTTGTCTCCATTTCTTACCAAATGCGGGGAGGTTTGCTGCTTCATTTTCCCCAATTCATTTTGCTGCAGATCCAAGGCATCCAGCCTTTCACATCGGAGAGCATACAGACAACTAACTTTCTTCCTTATGTTCATGCCAAGTGCGAACTCTTATTTTTCTGCACGGACCACACAGAGAGCAATTGTTCTCGAAAATGCCCCAAACAATCGACGAATTTACGATTATTCGCTAAACCTTTTGTCCCCATCTTCATTCATTTACTCAAGTGGACCCCTCTTCGAAAGGTACCATTCCGTGTTGCTTAGTTTCCCGTCAGCTGCGCCCTGATATTTATGACCTAACAGAGCTATTCTGAGACCACCCAGCCAGAGAGAGAATTCTTCGCCTCTTTTCTTTCCAAACCCCCAGATAAAACTTTATCTGCTGTTTACACTTTTAAACTCCAATCAAGCCTCGAACATAATTAATACTTAATTAATTTCACACATCAACCACGCCCATTAATTACTAAATTAATGGCGGGGGTGGGTCGTAACATCGGCCCCTCCTCAAGAAATCTAGAAGTCCTCTTCTGGGCCTATCGCTTTGCTCTTATCAATTTCCAGAGTAACCATTGAGTGCTAACTTTTCCCACAGATAGAAACAATTCAAAATGGCAAAAATATTGCGTTTCTTGCCTTCACAAGCATTGGAGCGACTTCCCAATTATCCCGCAATTTTGTTAATTAATTTAGAGAACATCCGAAAGAAAAAACAACGTAAATGAGAAATAAATAAAAAAAAACTGAACTGTAAAAGAACATGTGATCCTGCCGAACTGTGATTCCTAGCTGCCTCATACCATACGCGACATGGCGGACAAATTTTAGAGTTTTCTTCAGGTTTTAGGATGGGGGGGGGGTGTCCACTGTAACATTCCATCCCCCCATGAAAGAAAAAGGGATGACTGGATGAAGTTTATTCATCCAATCATTCCATTCTTTTTTTTTTTTTTTTTTAACTGTAAACACTCAACCCTTTCCCACCGTCGCAAGGCACCTAATTCCGGACTTAAGCGCCCTGAGAGCGGAAGGAAAGTTTAAGGATTTCATCACACGTTCATTGCTACCCGTCGAGATATGCGGAAAGAAAGTTTAAATATGAGGCATAGCTTCGAGAATCCACGAGTTCCACAGATCTCTCACGTTCGATGCTCCTACGCCCGCGAAATGATTGGAGGACTTTTGACCTGGCTTCCCTGCACTCGTAAGGGATCCACAATCATGCGGGTTCGCGCTGCAAAGGGTTCGGTTTCTGCCCTCAGCTCATCGCTATCAGATAGAAATTCAGCAGCTCTCTCCCGAAATTTAGATTTTGCAATCGCGAGTTTAGTTTGCTCACACCATCTACCCACCATCGCTACACTTTCGACATCCTGAAAAAAGTGTTTAGCACGATACAGCGGATCAGTGCCTGTAAATAGCCTCAACATGTTTATGCATCCCGCTATTTGCTCACCGTAAACCATAGGTGCGGCTAAAGCTGTTTGTCTCAGCTGTGATGTACCCGCTGTACTTGTAACAGGTGTACTCTCTTCCGGAACAATTGCAGCCCCAGTGCTCACATGTTCTCCGTCAGAGTGACCACCAGAATCATCTGAATCCATGTGACTCGCAGATGACGATTTTTTCGTGTTAGCCATTTTGTTTTTCTTACCCACTAAAATTATGGCAGTTCTTAGAAAACAGCTTAAGGCTTACTTAATGCTAAATTATACAAAATTCGCACCGAACAAAACTAAATAAAAATAGTAATGGCAGTCAATTCGCACTTATTTTACGAACATGAGTGTTGTTCCGCTAGCTGCAAAATATAGGTATCGATCCTGGGACAACGGCACCATTAATGTTACACGGCACTAGCAGTGTTCCTGCCGAGTCTGCCGGTAACGGTGCTTGAGACCTGAAGTACAATTTAGTTGGCCACGGCACCAGGTGAGAATCTCAGGTGCACTGCTGCACTCAAAGATTCACACCAGAACATAAAAAATGAAAAGTTGAAGAATGACCCGAAGCATAACAGGCTTGGGTGAATCCACCTTGTGAACAAAATAACAACAACAAATAAAAAATAAAATAATCTAAAAAAAATGATACTTTGGGATCAGAGTTGTGATGAGGTTGACCCGCAATCACCAATTCGTGACTGAGTGTAGTGGTCCGGATCTTACTCCGGTACATTCAATCCCCAACCAGCCAGTACAACACTCACTTTCGCAAATAACACATGATTCTCAAATACACAACACAACATTTAATAACGTTCTGCGAGATTTAAACAGATACGGCGCTCTCTAGGCGCATAGACAATTGCCCCTCATATGTGGGCAGCATACGGTGTCACACTTTACTGTCGGATAACGCAGCCGACTGAGTCTCCACCGGACTATCTGAACAAGAGATACTACTCGTTTACACACTAAATAGAGCTGCAGGTGATATTCATATACAATTGCTTAGAGAATAAAAAAAATTATATGCAAACGATCACATTAAAAATACTCGCGACACAAAATACACAAGCACGTTAATTTGCGGTATAAGATTATAGGTGCGAAATACTGCCAAAGTTAATTAACTAAATCTAATAAGCATGCACATGCAGAACCCTGCCCCGCTGACGTTGGTCCTGAACCAAAGTTAAAAGAAACTGTCCCGCCCAGCGGAATTTGTGGCCACACCTTCTCCCTTATTCATGTAAAAAAAGTAATCAGGAAATGGGCCCTGTAAGAAATTGAAATCTGTATGTGCAGGTATTTCCTCTGAGGTTCAGTCACTCAGCATTACTGCATCTATGTCCATGCAGCTTTGGGTGTCGGGATAGCACAAGTTCGCAGATGTGCGAAGAAAGAAAAAGGAAATATTCATCTACTTACAGTTACGTGACTTTGCTGTGCAAATCCGTTGTGCATCACATAATATCACACGACAAAAAAAACACACACACACAGACACTTGCACCATGTGGCAGCACCGATGATTCAACACTTCACTTTGACGCTTGATGTAAATGAAGCACACAATTAAAAATGGTAATATCACGCCGCACTTTGTTGCAATGATTAGAGTGCACACTGATCTATTCTCGTGACGATTTGAAGGTGGCCGTTAAGCAAAATAGGCCCTCTCACATCTGATGTTGCGGTTTCCAAGATTAATTTTCTCGGCCGAGCGAAATCAGACGTGCTTTTACCTTAAGCGTATATCGGCAACTCAACATTTCACCTGTATATTTGTTAGGTATCGAAGCCACCGCTCTTACGCTCATATTTTTCTTTCGACATGTTTTTATCCCGTCGCACTTACACGTAGTGGCTTCGCTGCTTACGCGACCACACACACGCACACATGGGGCCTTGCTTCGCCCCGTAAGACAAGCGCATCTCTTCACTTCCTCCACAGTAGGGGATGAATGGGGGTGACGATTCCACACTGCAGTGGTTGGCATCCGAACCCGACTTTTGCTTGGCTTCGCTTCTCATTGGAATGACCACTGTCCACTCGCAGACTTCTTAATTCCCCTGTAACTTGGCTTTCATTAGGCCAAACAGTCGCTGAGTTCCATTACGCTCCAGCCTAGAAATTTCTGCTTTATCCTGCGGATTTAGGCATTCTGCTGTCTTTATGGCAAACTGGCATCTCCAGCTGCCTCGAGTTGTCTCCATTTCTTACCAAATGCGGGGAGGTTTGCTGCTTCATTTTCCCCAATTCATTTTGCTGCAGATCCAAGGCATCCAGCCTTTCACATCGGAGAGCATACAGACAACTAACTTTCTTCCTTATGTTCATGCCAAGTGCGAACTCTTATTTTTCTGCACGGACCACACAGAGAGCAATTGTTCTCGAAAATGCCCCAAACAATCGACGAATTTACGATTATTCGCTAAACCTTTTGTCCCCATCTTCATTCATTTACTCAAGTGGACCCCTCTTCGAAAGGTACCATTCCGTGTTGCTTAGTTTCCCGTCAGCTGCGCCCTGATATTTATGACCTAACAGAGCTATTCTGAGACCACCCAGCCAGAGAGAGAATTCTTCGCCTCTTTTCTTTCCAAACCCCCAGATAAAACTTTATCTGCTGTTTACACTTTTAAACTCCAATCAAGCCTCGAACATAATTAATACTTAATTAATTTCACACATCAACCACGCCCATTAATTACTAAATTAATGGCGGGGGTGGGTCGTAACATCGGCCCCTCCTCAAGAAATCTAGAAGTCCTCTTTCTGGGCCTATCGCTTTGCTCTTATCAATTTCCAGAGTAACCATTGAGTGCTAACTTTTCCCACAGATAGAAACAATTCAAAATGGCAAAAATATTGCGTTTCTTGCCTTCACAAGCATTGGAGCGACTTCCCAATTATCCCGCAATTTTGTTAATTAATTTAGAGAACATCCGAAAGAAAAAACAACGTAAATGAGAAATAAATAAAAAAAAACTGAACTGTAAAAGAACATGTGATCCTGCCGAACTGTGATTCCTAGCTGCCTCATACCATACGCGACATGGCGGACAAATTTTAGAGTTTTCTTCAGGTTTTAGGATGGGGGGGGGTGTCCACTGTAACACTCTGACCTCCCCTCCATCACATCTTCGTGAACTGTGGGAGCTTGTTCAGGGTTCGTGGATCCGTATGCCTTCCCAACGCTTCCGGTGTCTTGTCGAGTCCATGCCGAGACAAATCGCCGCCGTCATCAGAGCGAAAGGTGGTGCTACAGGTTACTAGACAGGTATCTCTAATTCAGTTGCTCTTCAGTGTAGAATAACTGCACGAACATATTGCATGTGGCTTTACTATATTATATATAAATACTCTGCAGTGCATGAAACTGATGGATATTTGTATGCATATGTAACATAGTATCTAGATAGGTAGATAGCAAAAATAATTCTGTGCACAACTGTCGAAATTGCTTTTACTTCATTGAGGTTCTGAGAATATAAAAGAAAACAATTATGACATATTCACTGTATATTTTAAAACTGTGGCCGGTGAAAGTATTTAGGATTTTTTTTTTTAATTACACTCACAGGCAGTGAAATTTGCTCACCTAGATGGCTAACTTTGCAAATAGCTAGAGTGCGTGCTGGTATGCAAATAATCCACGTTTCCTGCGAGTTCGCATGACCGCACACCCTCTGGCGGCGCTGCAAGCACGAATCGCCAGCCTTATAAACCGGCGTGTAGTTGATACCCCATGAAAGACGAAAAGCACCGGACGACGCAAGCAAGAGTACAGAGTGACAACAATGCCGGGCAGACGCCAGAGACGTCGATTTACGCAACTTACGGACTTTGAGAGAGGTCTGATCATCGAGCTGGAAACCGCAGAATCGTCTGATCATCGGGCTAAAAAAACGCCGTACAGCCCGCGACGCGGATCGTTCTGACTATACCGTCCGATTGTGTTGGGAGCAGTGGACACGTGACGGCACTGCCACACGGCGGAGTGGCTCCGAACGTACAAGGAGGACCAACGGTAGAGAGGATAGACGGATCGTGTGCTAGGACCCACGGGGACCTGGTCCGCTATACATGCAGATGTAGTGGTTCCTATGTGTCCACGAACCATTTCTCGAAGCCTCGCGGAAGCGGATCTGCGATCCCAGCGTCCCTTACGTGTACAGCCCGCGACGGCGGAGCCGGCGATGTTTCAGTGTTAATAGCACTGGAACATCACCGGCACCGAGTGCAGTGGTGCCAGGCCAGAGCGACGTGGAACACCGCAGACTTGCTAGGTGTGGTGTTTAGCGATGAGAGCCCCTTCGTTTTCGGGACAGATGAACATCGTGTCCGGGTGTAGAGATCCCCGGGTCAACGGCGCAATCTCAACCTCGCTATCGAGCGCCCCACCTACCCCACTACAGGCATTATGATCTGGGGAGCCATTGCCTACGATAGCCGATCAGCTCTAGTAGTTGTACATGGATCATTGACGGGCCAGCGGTATGTGGATGAGATCCTACAAACACATGTGCTCTCATTCCTCGCCGGGATTCCAGGTGCGCTATACCAGCAGGATAATGTCCGCCCGCATACGACTCGGGTTGCCCAGGCTGCCTACGACATGGCCAGACACTTCCATGGCCTGCCTGCTCCCCGGATATGTCCCCTATCGAGCATATGCGGGACCAGTTGAAACGGCCAGCTGCCGCCGTTCCGCACTGTGCGGGATTTGAAGCACACCGTCCGACACGTTTGGGCCAATCTGCCGCAGGACAATATCAGGCGTCTGATCGCCTCCATGCCAGACCGTGGTGTAGCATGTATCGCCGCACGAGGCGGTGCGTCCCGCGCTATTGGAGATGACCGGACTGCTTGCCACAGATCACTCTGTAATTGTCCTACAGCTCTGTTTTTGCCATCATGTTCCATCTGTATCATTACGTCCATAAAATTTCTGTTCAATCCCAAGCTTCCTTTTAGGTGCGCAAACTTCATTGTCCATGAGTGAGTGATATATATATATTTTCTTTTAGATTTAGTTGAGTTTATAAATAGCATTCAAATATTTCTCAAGGGCAGAAATAAAAATTATTAAAAACTGGCTTAAATTCACCTGGTCAAGTCTGCTTGAAATGAAAATTAAAATGGTTAAGGTTAGTTTACCTAGCTAACCTGTTACATATTTCAGAGTTGACTTCGGGCTCGATTTTCGGAGCCCGAGCGCGTCCGAGTCCGTCCGTGCCCATGGTATATCAGCCCGAGCCCACCGGAGCCCGAATTTTATATTGCAAGATAGAGCCCGGGCCCGAACGAGCTCGAAAACTGGCTAACCTGTTCAACCATTAATAAAAAAAACATTTCCTTTTCCACACTTCCACTCTCTCCTTCTCCTGCAATTAACCAATGTATTTCTCAAACGGGGAGTGGGGAAGGGACCTCTATCTATTTTTATAACGTAACTGTACGATTTTCTTTTATCGTTCGTTTCCACCTGAAGTGCTTCGGGCGAACGGGCATCCAAAATGATCGGGCGGTACTGCCATTGTATGTTGCTCAAATAATGCTAATATTATCGCGCCATAATGTGCTGCAATATGTACGTTGCTAAATAGAATTAGCAGGGAGCTACTGCGTGGAGATCGGGGATAAATTATCGTTTGCAAGCTATCAATTATCTAATATCAATAATTCTTGAAAAAGCTTTTTCCTCTCTGCAAAAGCACACTAATGCGCGGCCTACAGCATTTTCTTCCCAAGCCCGGACTAAATATCCATCTCGAATGCCCGCTCTCCAACCAGAACCAGTTGCCGAAGAATTTCCCTTTACCGACTATAAAGTATCTCATTTGCTAAATCATATAAAATGCCATTTTTATATAAAATATATATAAAAGAAATTTGCTCTCTCTTTCTCTAAGAGCCCGAGCCCGAACCGCAGTAAATATTCTGCAACCCGAGTCCGATTCGGGCCCGGGCTCTTCTTTGGGCTTTCGGGCTCGGGCTCAGTCCGTCTGAGCTCTGTTACATATAGTGGACGCTTAGAAGCGTGTAACGTGGTCGTATGAATCCACATTCACATTATCTCCCGTCCCCCCGCAGGACGTGTTTACGTGTGGAGAACACCGACAGAGGCGTGCAACCCAGACCGTCTGCTCCCAATACTACAGCATGGTGGTGGTTCTGCCATGCTTTGGGCAGATCCCCTGATCACTTTGAACAGACGGATGAGTGACAGGGAGTATGAAACCAGTTTGGCCAACCAAGTCCATCCAATGGCTCGGGCATTGTTTCCTGCAGGGGATGCCGCCTATCAAGATGATATTGCCCCAATTCACAGAACTTGGAATGTCCAATCATGGTTTGAGGAACATGAGGGCAAACTTTTACACCTTCCTTGGCCTCCCCAATCACTAGACTTAAACATCCTCGAGCCACTGCGGTCTGTGTTGGAAAACAGAGTACGATCCCGTTATCCTCCTCCTGCATTTCTCAAGGACCTGGAGCAGTTTCTCTACCTGAAGAATAGTATAACATCCCACTAACCACCATCCAGGATCTGTATGCGTCCACTCCAAGGCGGATTCGGGCGATTTTGAATACCAAAGTTGGCCCCATATACCCTACTAGGTACGTAAAACCTTTTTTCTTAGGGGTTCATGTCCAGTTCCTGCATATGTACTATTCCCTTAACGTGCACTACACACAAATGAAAAAATAATGGTAGAAATGATCGAAACAGATAAAATAATTCAATGTCACTTTATCAAAGCAAAACTCCTTGCAAAGCAGCATGAACTGAGAAATAAATAAAGTATTGATTCAATGATAACCCGCGGTTTGAGGCTAACAGAGATGTAAACAACCAGAATTATGGTGTTGCCATTTGCTTTAATAAAACTATTTAAAAATTTTAATTAAAGTTTGCCAACATTGGTGAATGTACTGTGGGGATTCAATGTTGCAATTAATAGAAGAGAGAATTTCAAGGCTTTCTAAAAAGTATAATTCTTTTCTATTAGAAACTGGTGCACGTCTTAAACTGATGGTTTGGTTCCACATTGGAGTGGCAGTAGGATGGTTTTCCAGATAGTGTGTTAATGACGACTGGTGGTGTTCCGTTGTTATTAGGGTTTGGTTAACTGCCTTTCGATGTTCGAGAATACGTTTAGAGATGAGTCAGGAAGTTCTGCCATGTAGTATGTGTGTGTGTGTGACACAAGAACAAAAAATTTGTGGGCCCTGGACAAGTGCCTCGTGTACCCTGCCGCTCAGCGGGCCTTGCGAATGGCCAGAAGTCAGAGACCTCATACACTGTTTAAAAAATCTACTTAAAAATAAGAACCTGAACCTACTCGGCCGCCCCGGTGGCGCAGTGGTCTAAGCGATGGCCTCTGATCATTCGTCCGAAAGGGGTCCGGGTCCGAATCCCGGTGAGGCATGGATGTTGTGTTTGTCTTACGGCACTGGCTCTCTCCCTTCCCTGGAACCAGTGACCCTAAATTAAGGACTGCTTATAAGCCCATTGAGTTGCTCACGGTGGTCGTTAAACCTCCAATCAAAAAAAAAAAAAAACCTACTCATTTTTTTAAGTACAATCGT
Organism: Macrothele yani; assembly: GCA_039090855.1. NCBI lineage: Eukaryota > Metazoa > Arthropoda > Arachnida > Araneae > Macrothelidae > Macrothele > Macrothele yani. The sequence goes on along the minus strand of CM077029.1, from coordinate 175,107,026 downwards.
ATCGTAAACGAGTACATGACATGCTCAAACGTAAGTAGCCATACGTACTTATAAATAACTGCGTCAATAAATATAAATATAATATCGTATTACTTCATTTTAGATACTATAGAGTTCAAGAGAAATTGTTTAATAAATGTGTAAAGTGACACACATAAATAATTTGTACAATAAAGTCACAGATCAAAGTAATTTAATTATGCATAAAATATATTTGCGTACGTTTTTATATTAACTATATTTGCATCAATTTCATAAATAACATATTCTCGCTTCATCACTATATTTGTCATAAAATTGTGCGGTCCATTTGTCCAGCATGTGACGAGTGTATCTATTATCCTAGATGTGCCATCGAATAATATACTTCCAGTTGATTCTATGAATAAATTAGTATGTGTGGAGCATACGTATTCCAAACGTGATATTGAGCCGCGGATGGCTTAATGGTTAGAGATTCAGACTACTGATGGAGTACTCCAGGTTCAAACCTATTTTGGTAGTGTGAATTTCTAACAACCGCTGAATATCCGCCGTGCATCGGACGAGCACGTTAAGTGACGGCCGCCTGGTAGGAATCTCCCGGTTACATATGAAGAGGTGTTCATTCCTAAGACGCACACCCCCAATTTCTCTCTGCCTTCTATGTGCAAAATCGTACGCTTGTATGGTGGCGCTACCTAGTGTGCTCGCTGTCACTTACAAACTCTCCTGTCAGAATCGCTAGTTTCGCTCTAACTTCCTTCAGTTTCTGTGCCCTGCCTCGAAAGGGCACAGAAACTGAATGAAGTTACAGCACATACATTTGAAATATATGGGGTTTTTTTGAGTACATATATTTCAAATACATGTACTCAAAAATGAATACATATATTTCAAATTACAAATACCAAATACATCCACAATTGATACCCTGTATGTACTCAAAAATGAGTACGTGTCTTTTCCAAAAAATAGACAGAAGTACTCGAAGCTATTATAAGCCCAGAATGTACTCAAAAACGAGTACATTTTGCTTATTTCTAAGTACTAATTTTTAACAGTGAACCACTCGGCACACGATACAGCAAATGGTTTCATTTAATAAATACGTGATTCTTTCCCCCACTGTTACTTATCATATGACTTTATTTTCCTAGTCCAGTACCTCTCTTTTAAAAATTGTTGGTTTATATTTCAAAAGATCGTTGATGTAGCCTTCCCTTTCTTATTGAAAAATTTCAATTTTCATTATCATCATCATTGTCAACCATTTTCAATCCACTGCTGTATGAAAGTCTCCCTAAGTTTCTTCCACAATTCTCTGTCTTGAGCCTGTCTGCTCCATGTCACTCTGACATACTTTCGAAATTCATCCATCGAGCTAGTCTTGCTCTGGGTCCTTTTCTGCCACTCGGAATCCAGACTAAAATTTCGGTTGTCCATTGGTGCTCCGTTCTTCTGGCAACATACCCAGCCCATTGATTGCTATTTCAGCAATTTCACTTTGGTTATGGTGTCATCCACGCCTGTCATTTTCCTTACATACAAGTTCCTCTTCTTATCTTTCCTGGTTACACCAAGCATGCATCTCTCCATTGTCTTTGAGTTGTCTGCAGTCTTTGTATGTCTCTTTTAGTTAAGGTCCACGTCTCTGCACCATACGTAAGCACTGGAAGGATGCATTGATCAAACACTTTTCTTTTAAGACATAATGGCATATTGCTCTTGAAAATTATGCTGTTTCTTCCAAAAGCTCTCCAGGCAAGTTTTGTACGCCGATTAATTTCTTCATCAATGTGACCCTCACTTGATATCTGCTGTCCAAGATAAACGTACGTGTCTGTTATCTCCATCTTTTCTCCATCAATCAATAAATCTTCATTTCTTGTAAAAGCATTGAACATCACTTTTGTCTTCTGAAAGTTCATTTTTAATCCCACTTCTTTACTCTTGTCAGCAAGTTCCTGGATCATACTCTGCAGCTCTGATTGAGTAGTTGCAAAAATGACTATGTCATCAGTAAAACGAAGGTGGGTTAGATAATCTCCATTAATCTTTATCCCTTTGTTTTCCCAGTTCAGTGATTGAAAGACATTTTTCAATGTGGCATTAAAGAGCTTCGGAGAGATGGTGTCACCTTGTCTCACTCCTTTTCCAATTTTTATGTGTGTTGTATTTTCAAACAGTCGAATCTTTGCACTTGCATTTTCATAGATGTTATTAATAATATTAATGTATGCATCTTCAATACCGCACGATTTCAGAGCCATTGTAACTGCTGATGTTTTCACCGAATCAAAGGCTTTTTCATAATCGATAAAAGCCATGCACAATGGAAGTTCATATTCCCTCGCTCTTTCAATTAGTTCTCTCAGTACGTGTATATGATCTATTGTGCTGTTGCCACTCCTGAATCCAGCTTGTTCTCTCGGTTGAGCCATGTCCAGTGTCACCTTCAAGCTTTGTGAAAGAACTTTAGTGAAGATTTTATAAACCACTGATAGGAGGCTAATAGGTCTGTAGTTCCTGAGATCTTCAATGTCACCCTTTTTATGTAGCAGGATCATTGTAGCGGTGTTCCAATCCTCAGGAATCTTTTCTTCATTAAGGCATCGAGTGAAAATTTGGGCGAGTACTGTTTCGATTTCTCCACTTGCTTCTTGTATGATGTCTACAGTAATTCCATCTTCTCCTGGAGCTTTTCCCCGCTTCATGTTCTTAATTGCATGTGCAACTTCCGCTGGGAGGACTGGAAGAACTCTGGTACTGGTACCTTTCATGATGTTTCGAGTACATGTATCATCCCTTTCATATAATTTGGAGTAGAAATCTTTCACTCATGTCAAAATTTCGCCTCTATTTCTTGTTATAGAACCATCTTCTTTTCTCAGTGCCATAATCTGTTTTCTTCCCTTACTGAGATGTCCCTTTGCTATCTTTAGGCTTTGGTTGTTTTCAATTGTTTTCCTTACTAGTTCACAATTGAATTTTCTTACGTCTTCTGTGATACTTTTTCGTACTGTTTTGCATAGCTCTATATATTCCACTTTGGAAGTCACATCTTCTTTAGTTGTCCTCATCTCTCTTCTTTTTTGCATCAACATTTTGGTTTTTCCTGATAATTTGTTCACATGCAACTTGTTCTTAGACCCAGCTAATTTTGTTGCTGTTTCCATAAGAGCTTTGGTTACTTTTTTGTTAACTTCAGAAATATCCACTTCTTCCGATGTTAGGCCTTCTAAAGCAGGGAATCTGTTCTTCAGTTCCAACTTGAAGGTATTATGGTGTTTTTTAAGGTTGGTTATGTCAATAGATTTTGTTTGTCTTATGAGCTTGCTACGTTCGAGTTTAGTGTTGAGGTGCATCTTACATCTCACCAATCTATGGTCACTACCTGTGTTGAACTTGTTTAGCACACTGCAGTCTTCTATGACGAATTTTTTGTTACACATAATAAAATCAATTTCACTTGTCGTCCCATTTGGATGTCTCCATGTCCATTTCCTGTGTGGCTTTTTCTTGAAAAAGGAGTTCAAGATGAAAAACCCTTCTGCCTCTGCAAACTCAACGAGAGTATTTCCACGCTGGTTTCTGTTGCCGTGACCGAATTTACCTACTGAAGTTTCATTCTGTTGCCGTTGCCCTATTTTTGCATTGAAATCTCCCATAATTATCTTTAGGTGCTGCTTACCTTTATTATTTAGATGATGAATTTCCTCATAAAATTCTTCAATTTCTTCTTCAGGATGACTTGTGGTGGGTGCATAAGTTTGAATAATCTGAGCCTGGTATCTTCTCGAGAGTTGGATAACGAGTCGTGCAGCTCTGTGAGAGAAACCTTCAACTTCTACAACTATATCCTTCAGTTTCTTGTTTATTATAAATCCAACACCACTAGTTCTGCCAGTATCAGTCCCACGATAGTAGAAGAGATGTCCACTTTTCAGTTCAATGAGATCTTCTCCTTGCCTCACTTAGCCCGACGATGTCCCACTTGATCCTTTGTAGTTCCTCTTCCAATTCAAGAAGCCTTGAATCAGAAGATAGGGAGCGTCCATTATACATAGCCAAGGTCATCATCAGATGGTAGCCTAGTCCGGTCCTCCGGGGATTCTTAGCACCCTTTGCCTTCATGTCGCACTGGCCGCTGCCTTGGCCAGGTACATTCCAGCTGCCGGAGACTGAGGGCCAAGATTTAAGTTGTGGAGTCATTTTGGAGGGGTTTGGCCATAACTCACCACGCTGGCCAAGCGCGTTGGTGAGTGTGGGATAGCATTTCCTCTAACCCCGATGGTATGGTTATACCGCTATTGCCGGTCGTTAGAGCCCCTTTAGTGGGAACAGGGTGTACCACGAGAAGGCGGGGTTGACATTTGTCAAGAAGAGGCTGTGATGTTACGCATCACCTGACCTTGCATCCCATATATATATATATATAAATTGTAATTATATAATCAGTCAACAAGTTTTAGCCTTATCGAAATTTGTGATTGCCCTCCGAAAAAACCTCTCTGAATGCAACACTGAGTCTAGTGCAGTGTTTCCGAAACACCACCGGTACGTCACGAGGTTTCCGCCGGTCCGCGGAAACGGAGGAAAACTTGAGAAATGGTAGAGATTTCCGAATTTGACCAGTAAAAACAGTGCAACCGTCCTAAAACGGTTGTTTCTAGACTTTAAATGAATACTAAATTATAGGGGATGTTGCCTGTCCTAAGACAGGTTGAAATTTTTAATTGAAGCAGATTGAAAACAAATCAAATATACGCCGGATTCATTATATGCTATTTATTTCCGTTTTTCAAAAGACCTCGCGATATATAACATTCTGTGTAAAATATTTGCTGTTGTTTAACAATTTTCCTTGCAGTCCAGTTATTTTCGTGCAAACTTTCACCTGATTAGGATTTCAAGTATCGGCAATGTGCTTTTGGTGCGACATGTGTTTCTAGATGCAATTTTGCTCACTTTGTTTATATTGAATCAGAACTGTGCATAAAAAAATGAAAAAACGAACTTTGAGAAATCTTAACGAAACGGGCTGAAATTTTGATGAAGACCATGAATTGGCAATAGGAAGAGTCCCTCAAATTTTCACCGGAATCGATTAAAAACTTTTTAAAATAGGCATGGAACTTTTAATTCATCACTAAGCAGGAATATATACGCAGAAACTGTTAATTAAAATTTTGACAGTTAATTTAAAATTTTTTAACGATTCAGGCGAAATTTGGAGGTAATGTTCCTATGAGCGATTTATGGTATTCATTAAAATTTCAGCCAGTTTCATAAAAAATTCGCAAAGATACGTTTTTCACTGTTTTTATTGATAAACCATGTGACAGATATTCGCCGTCCACGCACGCGACAAACTGACCGCGTATCATTGCACAGAATGCCGATGTACTGTGACGTTGCTGTGACGTCAGTGTTCCAGAGAGATCTGTGTGATTATATATATCATCATCATCATCATCATTGTCAACCATTATCAATCCACTGCTGGACGAAGGTCTCCCCAAGTTTCCTCCACAACGGTCTGTCTTGTGCCAGTCTCCTCCATGTCACCCCTGCATACTTTCGAATTTCATCCACCCATCTCCTATGTGGTCTTCTTCTGGGTCTTTTCCTGTCCCTTGGAATCCAATCTAAAATTTCGGCTGTCCATCGATGATCTGTCCTTCTGGCAGTATGTCCAGCCCATTGCCATTTCAGGGATTTAACTCTGATCATGATGTCTTCCACTCTTGTCATTTTTCGGATCCACGAGTTCCTCTTTTTATCTCTCCTGGTTACACCAAGCATGCACCTTTCCATGCTTCTTTGAGTTGTCTGCAGCCTTTGTATGTCTCTTTTAGTTAAGGTCCACGTCTCTGCACCATACGTAAGCACTGGAAGGATGCATTGATCAAACACTTTTCTTTTAAGACATAATGGCATATTGCTCTTGAAAATTATGCTGTTTCTTCCAAAAGCTCTCCAGGCAAGTTTTGTACGCCGATTAATTTCTTCATCAATGTGACCCTCACTTGATATCTGCTGTCCAAGATAAACGTACGTGTCTGTTATCTCCAGCTTTTCTCCATCAATCGATAAATCTTCATTTCTTGTAAAAGCATTGAACATCACTTTTGTCTTCTGAAAGTTCATTTTTAATCCCACTTCTTTACTCTTGTCAGCAAGTTCCTGGATCATACTCTGCAGCTCTGATGGGGTAGTTGCAAAAATGACTACGTCATCAGCAAAACGAAGATGGGTTAGATAATCTCCATTAATCTTTATCCCCTTGTTTTCCCAGCTCAGTGACTGAGAAACACCCTCCAATGTGGCATTAAAGAGCTTCGGAGATATGGTGTCACCTTGTCTCACTCCCTTTCCAATTTTTACGTGTGTTGTATTTTCAAACAGCCTAATCTTTGCACTTGCATTTTCATAGATGTTATTAATAATATTAATGTATGCATCTTCAATACCGCAGGTTTTCAGAGCCATTGTAACTGCTGATGGTTTCACCGAATCAAAGGCTTTTTCATAATCGATAAAAGCCATGCACAATGGAAGTTCATATTCCCTCGCTCTTTCAATTAGTTCTCTCAGCACGTGGATATGATCTATTGTGCTGTAGCCACTCCTGAATCCAGCTTGTTCTCTCGGTTGAGCCATGTCTAGTGCTACCTTCAAGCGGTGTGAAAGAACTTTAGTGAAGATTTTATAAACTACTGATAGGAGGCTGATAGGTCTGTAGTTTCCGAGATCCTCAATGTCACCTTTCTTATGTAGCAGGATCATTGTAGCGGTGTTCCAATCCTCAGGAATCTTTCCTTCATTAAGGCATCGAGTGAAAATTTGGGCGAGTACTGTTTCGATTTCTCCACTTGCTTCTTTTATGATGTCTACAGTAATTCCATCTTCTCCTGGAGCTTTTCCTCGCTTCATGTTCTTGATTGCATGTGCAACTTCTGCTGGAAGGACTGGAGGAACTCTGGTACTGGTATCTTTCATGATGTCTGGAGTGCATATATCATCCCTTTCATATAATTTGGAGTAGAAATCTTTCACTCTTGTCAAAATTTCGCCTCTATTTCTTGTTACAGAACCATCTTCTTTTCTCAGTGCCATAATCTGTTTTCTTCCCTTACTGAGATGTCCCTTTGCTATCTTTAGGCTTTGGTTGTTTTCAATTGCTTTCCTCACTAGTTCACAGTTGAATTTCCTTACGTCTTCAGTGATACTTTTTCTTACTGTCTTGCATAGCTCTATATATTCCACTTTGGAAGTCACATCTTCTTTAGTTGTCCTCATCTCTCTTCTTTTTTGCATCAACATTTTGGTTTTTCCTGATAATTTGTTCACATGCAACTTGTTCTTAGACCCAGCTAATTTTGTTGCTGTTTCCATAAGAGCTTTGGTTACTTTTCTGTTAACTTCAGAGATGTCCACTTCTTCCGATGTTAGGCCTTTTAAAGCAGAGAACCTGTTCTTCAGTTCTAACTTGAAGGTATTATGGTGTTTTTTAAGGTTGGTTATGTCAATAGATTTTGTTTGTCTTATGAGCTTGCCACGTTCAAGTTTAGTGTTGAGGTGCATCTTACATCTCACCAATCTATGGTCACTACCTGTGTTGAACTTGTTTAGCACACTGCAGTCTTCTATGACGAATTTTTTGTTACACATAATAAAATCAATTTCACTTGTCGTCCCATTTGGATGTCTCCATGTCCATTTCCTGTGTGGCTTTTTCTTGAAGAAGGAGTTCAAGATGAAAAACCCTTCTGCCTCTGCAAACTCAACGAGAGTATTTCCACGCTGGTTTCTGTTGCCATGACCGAATTTACCTACTGAAGTTTCATTCTGTTGCCGTCGCCCTATTTTTGCATTGAAATCTCCCATAATTATTTTCAAGTGCTGCTTACCTTTATTATTTAGATGACAAATTTCCTCATAAAATTCTTCAATTTCTTCTTCAGGATGACTTGTGGTGGGTGCATAAGTTTGAATAATCTGAGCCTGGTATCTTTTCGAGAGTTGGATAACAAGTCGTGCAGCTCTGTCAGAGGAACTTTCAACTTCTACAACTTTATCCTTCAGTTTCTTGTTTATTATAAATCCAACACCACTAGTTCTGCCAGTATCTGTCCCACGATAGTAGAAGAGATGTCCACTTTTCAGTTCGATGAGATCTTCTCCTTTTCTCCTTACCTCACTTAGCCCCACGATGTCCCACTTGATCCTTTGTAGTTCCTCTTCCAATTCAAGAAACCTTGAATCAGAAGATAGGGAGCGTCCATTGTAAGTAGCCAAGGTCAGCATCAGATGGCAGCCTAGTCCGGTCCTCCGGGGATTCTTAGCACCCTCTGCCTTCATGTCGCACTGGCCGCTGCCTTGGCCAGGTACATTCCAGCTGCCGGAGACTGAGGGCCAAGATTTAAGTTGTGGAATCATTTTGGAGGGTTTGGCCATAACTCACCACGCTGGCCAAGCGGGTTGGTGAGTGTGGGATAGAATTTCCTCTGATCCCGATGGTATAGTTATACCGCTATGGGCGGTCGTCAGAGCCCCTTTAGTGGGAACAGGATGCACCACGAGAAGGCGGGGTTGACATTTGTCAAGGAGAGGCTGTGATGTTACGCATCACCTGACCTTGCATCCCATATATATATATATATATATATTATGCCATTAATGCAAATTCTCTCTCGGTGATACGGTGAATCATCCCGATGGACCCAAGATACTTGAATTCTTTTCACTAAGGCAATAAAGTATAATGATATTAAAAAATTTTAAATGCCATTTTTACATCGTTAAGTGTCATTTATTTTTAATACATTCATGGGTGTACGCCCTGCGCAGACGCACAGGGCTCCTTTAAGCGCGGGGCTCTGTGCGTCTGCACAGGGCGCACACCCATGAAGCCGGCCCTAGTGTTAATCGAAAAGCAACAGAGGGTATTTCGGAACGACCATTAAAACTGATCATACTACTGCTGTAAATGACTGTTTACTACCCAGCAAAAACACAAGTGCTGGGAAACTGCTGGCCATCAGATGGCAGTGATGGGTCACTGCTGGCTGGAATCTGCCGCTCACGGCCCGGTAGCGGTCCGTTGGTGGCAGCGCTATCAGTTGGCGAGGCATTGTTGGCCCTGCAGCATCGCCGTGAATTGTGGGCTTCCATGCAAGTGCCACTAGTGGCTCGTTGCTGGCAACCAATGCAACCATAACAGCAGGTGGAAGCAACGGGACTGCGAGTGCGCAGAAGCAGCACTTGCTGTGTCTCTCATGGTACCAGTTAGTTGAAGACGACGCTATTGCCATCGTGTTATTTTAGTGCATGTTAAGAAAAAAGAATCCATATGTAGAGAGGCGAATTAATTTCCTAATGAAATTCCACGTCGACGAAGATATCAGATTAAGCCATGAAATACACCTACTCCATTCCCATGAATAACAATTTATGGAATGGAGTGGGTGAATAACAAGAAAACATTTGAAACCGCTTGAAACAAATGTCCTAGAAAACTATTAAAAAAACATTTGTTGGGGAAAAAAAAAGAGAACTATACGCGTACAAAATTTATTAATTATTTGAAAGAAAAAAACAAAGAAAGACGACAAGGACAGTACAAAACTTTGAAAAGCGACTCTAAGTATGTACACTCCTTGAAAATGAGTTAAATTCCCTTAAGGTAAAAAAATATATATATTGTTACGTTGAAAAAATAAATGTATGATTTATATGAAACTGACTTTTATTAAAAATACCTCGCAATATTGTAAAATGAAAGAGGGAAGCATTCGATTGCACATTGCATACGAAACAGACAGCTTCAAGCACAAGCTCATGTATGGCAAATTAGTTCGATCGGTAGAGAGCTCAGCACCCAGGTTCAGATCCAAACGGGCGTTTTTCCGGTCTATTGAGAAAATTTTCCCAGCGCAGTGCTATAATTCACAAGTTTCGTAAGGGTAGAAAAAAAATTGTAGATTTGGGAAACCGTGATTATCATTGATTTTTTTTTTTTTTTTTTTGCTACTACTGGGAAATTGGTGGACAAGATTCGGCAAGCCAACAGTTATATCACGTGTTTGCTGGCTGCCACTACCTGCAAACTAGCGGACCACATTAGGCTAGCCATCATTTCTGGCACATAGAAATCCACGTATTGCAGGGCCACTGAAGGGCCACTTGTGGCAGCTAGTGCCTGTGATGGACAACTGATGGCCCTGTTGTGGCATATGACAACTGATGGGGTGCCACCTGTTGGCCGCCCGGACATTTTATTGACGGTTCGGCTGCGACAACATAGTGCTGGGCCATTGTTGGCCCAGCAAGACTGTTTTTGCTGGGTACTTGAAAAATAAATAGCAACAATTGAATATTAGGGCCAAGAAAAGAAAAAAGCTAAAAAAAATTAAAACGAGAGTTAAAAAAGTAAAAAAGCTGAAAAAAGAATTGAAAAATTAAAATGAGAGAAAAAAATTAAAAAGCTAAAAAAAGAAAAATGAGAAGAAAAAAAACCTTCTTGGAGGATGAACAGTTAACCTCCAAGTAGTATTTCATGGGTAACGCTAATAAGCTCTGTCGATTTTACGATAGACTCTGTCGAGGTTCACTGTTCCAGCAAATGTTTCCTCAGATTCCACAACTAGTAAAAATATCGACATGTCTTGAACTATTGATACGTCTGTTGTACTTTGTTACAACAGACGTATCAATAGTTCAAGACATGTCCGATCTTTAAAAATATAAAACATGCATGAATAAATAATGAAATACCGGAAGTTTGCTAGGCGGAAAAAAGAGAAAGAAATCCGCGTATTTTTCTGTGAACCGTATGCTAAGTTTTGATAAACAATGAACCTCTTATATCAATTTTACTTTCCGGGAATTGCTCTCAAATCACAATGTTCGTCCTAATTCGGAAGAAGAACGCCGACTCACATGAAAAGGTAATAGGATAGAAACACACCTCAAATTCGGTGGTCCCTGAGTGCAGTAATCTCTGGGGGATTACTGCACTCAGGGACCACCGAATGAGGGTGGGGTGGAGTGAAGCAGGGTGTCTGTGTCCAGGACAGTTAGCCGATTAACCGGGATAGGCTGGGAGGGCAGCTGACTCTTTTCGTAATGGGGTCAGTGCAGTTGACCAAACCCAAGAAAGGACAGTGATTCTTAGACTTGTACTGCAAAGATGTTTAGACAGTAAACAATGATGCTGAGCTGACATCCCGTTATTTTTAGGGAAAGGGTACCTTAACAATTTTTCCCAGAAGTGGGCAGCACAAAAGCAATTTTCTGGGCCGTTTATGGACAGCCAATCCGCAACTGTCTAAAAGAACAAAATTTCCATGATATAATTAACTTTGGCGCAAGTGTTTTCTAATACTTTGTATTGGTATAAAACTAGGGCAATCATTTTATTACCAAGCGTACATTTGTGTTACACGCAATAAAATGTAACAATTTTGGTTTTACGAAAAACACCTGTAGGTTTCAAAGAATTCGAATTATTAAAATGCCAACAAATCCTAGTTAACAATATTGAATGTAAAAATTTCAGTAATTGAAAGCAAATAGATTTTTGCAAAAGGGCCTCGAAGATACTTTTTTGGCTGAGGGGGGAGGGGTGCGAGTTTTTCAGGTACGCCACTGCCGAAAATTCTTTCACAGAAACTGAATATTCAGGTTTGGGCTGTACTTGCTTTTGCATTTAGTATAAGTATTTGCAAAAATAAATTATTTTTCATTACAAAGACGTAATTAGGTTTTAAGTTCGAAAGCAACCTCAAGTGAGCTTTCCGCCTTTTAAATACCAAAATACCGTGCTACAATATCTTTAAGAATGCTAATGATGTCACAATGATTTAAATATTGACGCTCTATTTGACCTGATGAAGCCGAGCCAGACGCTAAGCAAAACTGTAATAGACTTTATAATAAATTATAATAGTGAAATAACGTTATTGTTTTGATCATTCTCAGATAATTTCTAATCACTCTCGTTAAGCATTGTTACGATGTCAGTACACTTTGAGAACCTTTCGTTGCACGTTGGACGTTGGCTCTCTTAAAGCCCATCCATTAATACAATTTTCAGCTTTGAACATATCTTCCTGTATGATTAAATTTGGCGGTTCCCTAAATTTCTCATAACGTATCAGAGATAATTTTTTTTCTAATGTATGTGAAAAACAAGGCCAAAAAAATTTCCGTCAGCATTCCGTAGACTCATCAATGCAGTTTTAAATGCAACTACTGTTGAACAACTTTGCCCTTTCTTCAAACTTTTTGTAAAGGTTTTGTCCCTGAATCTTTTGTTTCTCGTACCACTATTAAAAGAAGAAATACTTATAGTCCTATTATACCTTCATAATTACGTAAAAAGGTCCAACTTAATTATTTTCTCTTTTTTGGTTTTGGTGTAAAGGCTACTATAGCGTCGTCCGAGAAAAACAGCAAATGTTGTAACTATGTACTGAAATTTTCCAATAATACAAGACTTTACAAGTGTGGCATTTCTTTTTGACATCAATCGCAACCAAAGAACGTCACTTCCGTGTATGATGAGAATCAACACCTTGACGAAGCCTTCAACAAAAAAGGCATCATAATAAATGCTATAAACCGGTTGGACATTTTTAAACACGCCTATTAATAAGCAGCCCCGAGGGCCAATGAGTCTGAATCGCAAACCCCTGATCATTCGTTCGAGATAGGTCCGGATTCGAGTCCCAAATGAGGCATAGGTGGTTTGCTTGTCTTATTGTGTTGTTTTTTCTCTTCTCTGGAACGAGTGGCTCTAAATTAAGTACGAACGAGTACCTATAGCCCACTAAGTTGGTCATGGTGGTCGTTAAACATCGAAACAAAAACCTGCAGTAACAGAAACAAATAATAATTTGGCATCAGAATAAGGGATTTATGGTCGTATCTGGGGCCTCGTTTCCTCAAACGAAAGAACGTCCACTTGAAACCCACTACATACGCCAAATAGTATACGTACATCGGTGGCCATATTACTGATTTCTGGGTATAAAGCAGTTGTCATTGCAGTGAATTTTCAACATAATGGCCGCCAGTACAAGTGGTAAATTACGTAACCAGCAGCTCGAGCTGAAATCTCTTCCAATATACTAAAGATCGAAGGTTTGCATGCATCACTCTTTGTGTATTGGATATAATCGAATGCGGTATCCAGTTTAAGAGTTAAATTATGTTACCGTGCTTCGAAGCACGTTCAATTAATGTAGGACGCAACACTACGAAAAATAATCTATTATAGATACATCAGAAAATATCAAATAACACACTCAGTTCATACCTCTTTAACCCCAGCAGTAGCCATTAGATGTTGCAGAGCGCCTGCGGTTTCTTGAAGAAATTTAGGAAGGGAAATATCATAAATAAAACCTTCACTGTAAGAGACTGTAGGAAAATGAGATCTGGAAAGACAACAATACGATTTTTTTTTCTTTTTCAAAACTATCAAAATATTTCGACAATTGACTTTCTTTCTTCTTCTTCTTCTTTTTTTTTTTTTTTTTTTTTTTTTTTTTTTCATTTTAAGGAAAGAAGATTTAAAGATCGTGTCTTGATCCTGACCTTTAAAACGGAATTACAATCAGTGTACGCGCGCCTAAGTATGTATATAATACGGTTTGTACTATATACAGATGTGTTCTAAAGAAAAAAATTAAAGCGAGATACAGTATGTTCCCTGAAAAATCATTTTTTTGGGGTGCAACAAAGAATTTGGTGAACAAGATATTTATGGGATTACGATAGACAAAGCGAAGACCGGTAGACCGACACCCTTTTTGGTGCCCGGGGGAGAGAGGCGTAGTTTCCTCGCTTGTCGTCCGGGATGGGTCCGGGTTCGAGTCTCAGATCAGGTTTGGTTGCTGTGCTTGTCTTACGGCGCTGACTCTCTCCTTTCCCTGGAATCGATACCCACCGCCCCCTCAAATTTCGGACGAACCCTTTACGTCGCTCATGATAGTCATTATACACCCCTCCCCCTCCCAAAGTGCAGACTGTATCATAAGCCAATCTGGATTGAGGATGGCACGGCTGAAAAGGCTTCTTCTAAGTATATGGTATGTGACGCACCTACCTCAGAGGCGACGCACATCTTAAGACTGCAAAATTGCAAGATAAACTTCGTCTGTGTAGCTCAGTTAGGAAAGCATTCAGCTCTGGAGAAGAAGGATGCAAGTTCGATTACTTTCACCTGCAAATAGCTTTACGTTATATTGTCATCCGAGCTTAAAAATCGTTGGATGGAACATACAACACACATTTCTTTTTTCGAAAAATGTGTGATGTTTGTTCCACAAATCGTTTGGAATTAATCGAAATTCCTTCTGCAGTGACCTCCTTCAAGCGTGGTTTGCCGGATAACCCGGAAACCTACGTAGATCGATCATACAAAAAGGCCACACGTGCCCTTTTGTATTTTTTTGATTGGAGGTTTAACGACCACCGTGAGCAACTCAATGGGCTATAAGCAGTCGCCCGTCCCTAATTTAGGGTCACTGGTTCCAGGGAAGGGAGAGAGCCAGTGCCGTAAGACAAACACAACATCCATGCCTCACCGGGATTCGAACCCGGACCCCGTTCGGACGAATGATCAGAGGCCATCACTTAGACCACTGCGCCACCGGGGCGGCGCCTTTTTGTATGATCGACCTACGTGGATGTCGTACGAGTGGCCTAGATGGAAAAAATGCGGGATGTCGTACGAGTGGCCTAGATGAAATGAACGCTCGAGAGATGGCGATAATGCTCCAGCAACTTCTGTAAACTCCTGTGTTCACGTGAGATGCGCAGTGACCTTTCGAAATGGCGACGCGGTTGGAAACATGGTCTCAGTTCGAAGTGAGAGCTGTGATAAGAACGTGCGCAGACGAAATTCATCATCAGCTCGTCGGCGTTTATGGTGACAACCTGATGTCTCGAAAACATGTAGCAAAATGGCGCCGTCCGTTTTAATCCTGCAGGGATGATGTGGGGGACTGACATCGCCCAAACATTGGACGTCCAAGTACGTTGATCAGCCCGGTGGCGCAGTGGTCTAAGCGATGGCTTCTGATGGTTCGTCCGAAAGGGGTCCGGGTTCGAAACCTTGTGTCGCATGGATGTTGTGTTTGTCTTACGGCACTGTTTCTCTCCCTTCCCTGGAACCAGTGACCCTAAATTAGGGACGGGCGACTGCTTATAGCCCATTGGGTTGCTCACGGTGGTCGTTAAACCTTCAATCAAAAAAAAAAGTTCGTTGACGACAAAGTTCAATACTGCACGTGTGGACAAAATGATTCAAAACGACCGAAGGGTAACTTTAAGCTATATTACGTCCGAGCTGGGATTGGGGTGCAGGACAAAGCACCGACATCTCGTTTCTATTTTGTTGCCTCATCAGCAGTCAGCGCTGTATATCAAGGAACAACTAATATCAGGAAGTTTGTACGACAGCTATGTAACTCATATTGGCGTTATGTTTCTATCGTAAGTTTGTACGACATCTATGTAACTCAAATTGGCGTTATATTTCTATCTTCATTCGGCAGGGTCACTTCTATTTGCTTCATGCATAATAATGATAATGATAACTAATATTGTTTTTATCAGAACGGCAGATATTACTAATCACAATATTTGACTGGTAAACTAGTAAACATTCATAAAATGTACCTAATTATTCTAGCCAATAATATTACACCTTCACTGAGGTATGAAACAAAAATTTTACTGTCCTAGGCGTTGACCTTTTTAGCAATTTTTAATCCGTGATTCTCATATTTATAAGGTTTACATAACAACTTATAAGGTTTACAATGTACTCACTCAAAAAACAGTAATCATAAGCCCTAGGCCGGCGCCTTTTTAGCAGTTTTTAGTCTACCGAGCTCACATTCAAAAAGTTTACATAACAATTCAATAAATTATATTGCACCTTTACTCAAATCAAAAGCAAAAATTTTACGGCCCTTGGCCAAGGCCTTTGTAGAAAATTTTAGTCTGCCGTGCTCATATTTATAAGGTTTAGTAATTATGAGGCCTAAGCTGGCGCCTTTTTAGAAATTTTTAGTCAACCGCGCTGATATTCAAAAAGATTACATGCCAATTTAAATCAATCATACTCCAGCTTTAAACAATCACAAAACAAAAATGTTACAGCCTCAAAGGCCTTGGTCTTTTTAGAAAGTCTTAATCCGTTAAACTCACATTTATGAGGTTTACATTACAAGTAAAGGAGAAAATGCACCATATGCACTCATTCAAAAACCATTAATTAGGAAGCCTAGGCCGACATATTTTCAGCGAACTTTAGTCTACTGTGCCTATAGTCTAAAAGTTTACATGACAGTTCAAGTCAATTATACTCTACCTATACCAAATTAAAAAAAAAAGTAAACCGTCATAGACCTAGGCCTAGGTCTTTTCAGAAATTTGCAATCCGTTGTGCTCATATTTATCAGCTTTACATAACAAGTCAAGATGATAATATTCCACTTGTACTCGTTCAAAAATATTGGTTATAAGGCCTGGGCCGGCGCCTTTTCAGCGAATTTTAGTCTATTGTGCTCATATTCTGAAAGTTTGTATGAAAGTTCAAGTCAATTATACTCCACCTTTACTTGATTCCAAAATAAATAAATAAGTAAATTTATAAATAAATAAATACGGCCATAGGCCTCAGCCTAGGCCTTTTACACAATTTCTAATTCGTTGTGCTCATATTTGTAAGGTTTACATGACAAGTCAAATTGATGATGTTCCACTTGTACTCTTTCAGAAACATTAATTATAAGGCCTAGACCGGCGCCTTTTTAGCTAATTTTAGTCTACTGTGCTCATATTCTAAAAGTTTACATTAAAATTTAAGTGCCGCCCTAGTGGCGCAGTGGTCTAAGGCGCTGGCCTCTGATTATTCGTCCGTGAGGGTCCGGGTTCGAATCCCGGTCAGGCATGGATGTTGTGTTTGTCTTACGGCACTGGCTCTCTCCCTTCCCTGGAACCAGTGACCCTAAATTAGGGACGGGCGACTGCTTATAGCCCATTGAGTTGCTCACGGTGGTCGTTAAACCTCCAATCAAAAAAAAAATTAAGTCAATTGTACTCCGCCTTTACTGATTCCAAAATAAGTAAATAAATAAATAAAAATAAGTACGGCCATACGCCTAAGCCTAAACCTTTTTTAACAATTTTAAATTCGTTGCGCTCATATTCATAAGGTTTACATAACAAGTCAAAACGATAATGCTCCACTTGTACTCGTTCAAAAACATTAATTATAAGGCCTTGGCAGGCGCCTTTTTAGCGAATTTTGGTCTACTGTGCTCGTATTCTAAAAGTTTACATGAAAATCTACGTTAAGTATACACTACCTTTACCCATGTAATAAGTCAGGTTGATAAAGTTCTGCCGCCCCGGTGGCGCAGTGGTCTAAGCGATGGCCTCTGATCATTCGTTCGAACGGGGTCAGGGTTCGAATCCCGGTGAGGCATGGATGTTGTGTTTGTCTTACGGCACTGGCTCTCTCCCTTCCCTGGAACCGGTGACCCTAAATTAGGGACGGGCGACTGCTTATAGCCCATTGAGTTGCTCACGGTGGTCGTTAAACCTCAAAAAAATAAAAATAAAATAAGAATAAATAAAGTTCTACTTCTGTTCAGGCTAAAAACCGTAATTATGAAGCCTTTTTTTTTCTGGATTTTTTAGTACGCTGTGCTCATGTTCATAAATTTTACATAAAAGGCATAGGAGCCGCTTTTGTGATGTGTAAGGCAAACCTCCTCCCCCCCCCCTCCTCCTCAATAACTTTTCTGGAGACGCTCATTAGAGTTCCCTCCTTTAAATGAGAGCAATTTTTCCAATATTCGTCTCAAGCCCAAAATTCGGGCCTCGGTTCCAGGCTTAAGTAAGAGCTACAGCCTCTTCTAGCTCGATTAGCCTTGCCATATGCTTAGGTAACGTAGATTTTTCGCCAAGCTTGATAAAAAGCTTGAAGAAGATAAAATGTTTTTATCAAGTTCTGTTAAGTACGCGGGATAGCAACGTTCACAGCATTTTATATGCATATACGTACGAGTGTTTGTATACGTAGTGTGTCAATCAAGTTTGGTGAGCCGTCCCAGTGGCGCAGTAGTCTAAGCGATGGCCTCTGATCATTCGTCCGAAAGGGGTCCAGGTTCGAATCCCGGGGAGGCATGGATGTTGTGTTTGTCTTACGGCACTGTCTCTCTCCCTACCCTGGAACCAGTGACCCTAAATTAGGGACGGACGACTGCTTATAGCCCATTGAGTTGCTCACGGTGGTCGTTAAACCTCCAATCAAAAAAAAAAAAGTTCGGTGAATGCTGTCGTAACGCGTAAAAGGAAATGTGAAATTTGCCGTAACTTCTACGATGCAGTCAAGCACATCAGTGAACATGTCCGTAACCATCAGAAAATTGTTAAAACGGGTCACATAGCATGTTCCGGCTGTTGATGAATGTGCATGTTGTTAGTTGTCAAATATGGAGTAATAAGTTCAAATAACCAATTCTGCTTTAAATTGAGAAAGTATGCATCGGAAACACTTGCAGTGCTGAAAGAAGTTTATTGGGAGGGGCGAATTTCAATGCCTCCCCTAAAGTGTTTCTTTTTTTTTTTTTTTTTTTTTTTTTTTTTGATTGGAGGTTTAACGACCACCGTGAGCAACTCAATGGGCTATAAGCAGTCGCCCGTCCCTAATTTAGGGTCACTAGTTCCAGGGAAGGGAGAGAGCCAATGCCGTAAGACAAACACAACATCCATGCCTCACCGGGATTCGAACCCGGACCCCTTACGGACGAATGATCCTAGGCCAGCGCCTTAGACCACTGCGCCACCGGGGCGGCCTAAAGTGTTTCATTGCTTTATGTGTTAAAATGCGACTTACATTGGAAAATATATTTTTTATTAAAAATAATCGACTTACATTAGAAAAAAATGTCTTCTATATTTACATTACCTTTTATAATGTATTTTGTTCTGGTGAATTTCAAAAACTTCCATTTATATGTATTTTGTTCTGGTGAATTTCAAAAACTTCCATTTTTCGTTGCCCCCCACCCCACCCCCGAATTTTTTTATATACGTCCTTGGGGGTCAGTATACTTTAAATATGTTTTTGAGTGGTTCAAGAACTTATGCAAAGGAAGGGACTCTGTAGAAACCCTCTCTTTGGTTTGGAAGGCCCCAACCTCCAAAAACCCTGGCCGCCCCGGTGGCGCAGTAGTCTAAGCGATGTCCTCTGATCATTCGTCCAAAAGAGGCCCGGGTTCGAAACCCGGTGAGGCATGGATGTTGTGTTTGTCTTATGGCACAGGCTCCCTCCCTTCCTTGAAACCAGTGGTCCTAAACTAGGAACGGGCGACTGCTTATAGGCCATTGAGTTGCTCACATCATCTCCAATCAAAAAAACAAAACAAAAAAACCTGAGAACATTGAAAAAGTGCGTGAGCTCATAGCGATTGGTCGTCTGCTGACTGTGCCAATGATCGCATATGAGCTGGGTATTAATCAAAAAGCCGTCCGTACAATTTTAAAAAAGGATTTGGGGAAGCGCACGATCTGGTCAAATTTCGTCTCACATCTCCTAACGACGGAGAGAAAATTCCACAAGTTCCAGGCATGCGGCGATTTCAATAGCATGTGTGATTGTGACCTCTCCTTCTTAGGTGAGAAGAGCTGGTGCTTTAAATACGATCCAGAGATTAGCACCAAACCATAAAATGGCGGAGTCTCATTTCTCCAAAGTGGCAGAAGCTTCGTTTCCGAAAGTCAAGGATAAAGACCATATTCATCGTCTCTTTTGACAGAGATGAAATCATCCAAAGCGAATTCGTTTCAGAATGAGAAATTGATAATGCTAAATTCGATCCTCAAGTTCTAACACGACTGTTGAAACACATTCGTCCAGTAGGGCCGCACTTTACACATGGGTTATGTAGCATGACTATGCGCAGTCCCATTCTGCCGAGACAGTAAAGAAATGAATTTCTTGGTAAGCGAGCCGTTGCTGCGTTGAATCACCATTATCCCGATCTGGCCTTGGCTCGGTGAGTGAGCCCTACTATCAACGCTGAAAGAAAGAGATTTATTGATATTTCTAACATTCAGACAACATGACAACCCAGCTGAAGAAGATAACAAAAGAGGTCTTTTACCACAGCTTTCATTGGTTATACGAACGATGCCGAAAGTGTATTGTATGAGGTATTTTAAACGCCAGTAAAGTAAATTTTCTTAAATATTACCTGTTGTTTATTTTTACTGTGCATTCTTACCGAACTTTATTGAGAGACATCGCCGAATAGCAATAACTTCTAAATAACGGTGAGTTTCAGATGGTATACAGAATATGTGCACTACGAGTAATATTAACGATAGCCACCTAGGCTATCGTTAATTTTCTACAAACAAAAGAACATCTTAACAGCGCTTAACGGGCACCTTCTTCAGTCCCGAATAAAAAGCAACCGTCACCTTGTGCCCTAATATTTTGCGTAGTTCCTCCGTACTTCGTCGGAGGTGATACGTTAGGGACAAAGAACATCGTTAAAGGAACTTCGGTTCCGTGGACTGAGGTGGTTGGTTAATTGGTGTCAGTGCTGAGCTGGCAAACATCGATCTGAGTGAATAAAAGAGCTGGCCGCCCCGGTGGCGCAGTGGTCTAAGGCGCTGGCCTCTGATCATTCGTCCGTAAGGGGTCCGGGTTCGAATCCCGGTCAGGCATGGATGTTGTGTTTGTCTTACGGCACTGGCTCTCTCCCTTCCCTGGAACTAGTGCCCCTAAATTAGGGACGGGCGACTGCTTATAGCCCATTGAGTTGCTCACGGTGGTCGTTAAACCTCCAATCAAAAAAAAAAAAAGAGCTGTTGAAAAATTTCATAGGTGACGTGAATATTAATAAAGCCACCGCTGGGGATTCGAATCCCAGATCTCTCGATATCCTGCAGAGCGCGTTAACCTTACGCTACGGTGGCCAACAATCAGCGGCGCTACGTGTGTTTTTTTGTCAGCTTCTAACATCATAAGTCCGTAAGATGGACTCAGCTACTGAGACGTCTCCATCTGGTGGACATTAACGGCACTGACTATATATTACTTAAAGCAGTTAAATCCAAAGTGAAAATCCTCCAAATCCGTGACGTCAGTGAATAAACAAAGACATCGCTCTTTCCACGTTTTATCAACACATGGCAATCGAAAAATTAAGTAATAACAAGGAACTGCACACCAATTACACTTAAAATAGTACTGGTGATCCGAATTTCTTGACGTAGAATATAAATAGAAGTTTCCAAGCTTTCGCACATCAACCAGATGGATTTTTCAAGGAAAGTAGAAGCCTAACTGCAAACTGGATAATGGAACACTTCAACAATTTGAACGTGGTGACTTGAGTACACAATAAATGAATAGGCGCAAATGTGATCAGACATTCGAAGAAACGAGGTCACGTTGGTTGGGCGCGCTGTACTGTGGTAGGAAACAGCATTATATGAAGAATTGATTCCAAAGGCGTGGCAACTCGAGAGAGACGCTAGCATAACAAGCCTCGCTGCTGGTCAAGATTTCCAAGGTTTCGCGAATGGCAGTAGATTTAAGTGTGGAATATGAAGCTAATTTTTTGATATCATTCCACATAGGATCAGCAGACTTGAACTTGACCTCTCTTGATAGAGCAGTGGTTATTTTACCGTCTTGTGTATCCCTTTTATGTTCCTTGATTCTAATTCCAAACGAACGTTTGGTCATTCCGATATAGTATCGCCTGGAGCCGTCCGGATATTGTAGTGGGATATAGCACAAACACTTGTCTCATTGAGAAGAGGGGGCCTGTCAATATTTCTCTTAAGCATCTTATATAAAGATGCCGGAGACCTTATGCCGACACTGAAGCTCATCCTCCTGAGCGCGTTTTTGAGTTGATAGGAAACTTTGGTATGTAAGGAATAGAGCCCAGGTGGCGCGAAGTTGCGGCATAGAAAGATTGACACGGCTGGTTCTGGCTTTTTCGATAAAGTTATGCATCTGGTTCGACGTATACCTTGCCTCAGTGGTCAATTCGACGATGTTTTCTAGTTCCGAATATCTAGAACGAACATCTGAGGCTCTTCTAATTCGGAATCTGAAGAAGGCCGTCTTGTAATCATGGGGACAGAATGAACTGCGGAGCATCAAGTTGGGAACGGAGGAGGATTTATAGTAGACTTCCGTACGAAGACGATTGTCATGTGATTTTCTCACTAAGACGTTGAGATAAGGTAAGGTGCCACTGCTCTCAAACTCCATAGTGAAATTGATCGTAGAGTGTATATAATTGACTTTATCGAGGAAAGATGGGAGAGTCTTCTTTCCGTGAGGCCATATGAAAAATAGGTCGTCCGCATATCGCAGCCAGGTGGTAGGTCTTGGGGTGATGTTAGTGAATATATGTTGCTCAATGGGGCGAAGTATTGCCTCTGCGAGAACGGCTGAAAGCGAAGATCCCATCGGAGCGCCATTTACTTGCTTATAAATGTGCCTTTGAAAACTGAAGTAGCTGGAATTTGAGATCAAGCCCATTAATTTGAAGATGCTGAGGTAAGACTATGGCGAATAAACGGATGCATTAGAAACAGCCTCTTTCAACGTTCTGATAGCTTCCAACACGGAGACTGAGGGGTAAAGGGATACCACGTCGAAACGGCCGATAATATCATGTTGTTGAACAGTGAGTTGCTTGGTTTTCGTGATGAAATCTAAAGTAGAAGTTAACACAACGTCCGATTTAGGTAGATGACTAGTCAGGAATCTGGATAATGCCTTCTCTAAGTGATAAGTCTGTGCGGACCTTCTGGACACAATTGGTCTCAATAGATTGCCAGGCTTGTGGTGTTTAAGTCTACCAAAGAGCTATGAGATCTGAAGGCCAGGCGGTAATTTGGAGGCTTTCTTGAGATCTTCCGGAAGAGCAGGTAGTCTTGCAACTCGTTGTACCCGTGCAACCCAAGAATTTAGCGGGTTAGTTCGTAAGACCGTAGATCCAGAATCGGAAATAAAGTCCTCTAGTTTCTTATTATAATCCGCTGTGTCCATAATAGCTATCTGACCGGGTTTGTCCGTTAGCGTCAACGCTATTGAGCTGTCATTTCGAAGGTTCGAAATCGCCCTCGGAATTTTAAAATTACCAAGGGTTTGTTTATTATTGTACCTCGATCTCAGCCCAGAGTAACATAGTTGGCATAATTTATCTTTGGCGTCTTCCGGAACTCGCAAAATTATGCTCTCTAATTCAGAAACGACGCTTTTGGGGTTCGATTTCGATCGGAAACAGAAATTTGGTCCGAGTTCCAAAACCTCAACAGTGAGCGTCCACTTAGAGATATTGACGAATGGAATGGTAAAATCTTTAGGATTTTGATTCTGGGATGATTTCAAGAAATCCATCTTCTTGTTGTGTTTGGAGGATAAGGAAGATTGAAGTCTTTCGGCTAACATGTCCACTCGGAGCGTTAGGTTGTTGAAAGTGATCGGGTCGCAAAGACTATCTAGTTTCATATATAGAGTATAGCACTTAGCTTCCAAAGACATAACTTCGTTTATTTTCAGGTTTACTATCCTAGATAGGGTCTGACGAAGAAATTTGTCCTTTTTCTTCTCGAACCAAGTTCCCTTTAGCGAAGTCTTGAAACTAAGGAACTTTGGGATCAAGCAAGTGGATAAAAAGTCGAGGTGGGAATGTTCCTTCTCCAGTTTGAGCCGCAACTGTCGGAATAGATCAAATGTGTTCCACATTGCTCGGAGAACGCAAAACTAATTAATAACAAGGAACAACCGAAGTGGAAGAGATAATGATGTGTCCTGTTATAGATTACCATCTGAACGAACGAAGTGCGATACGAATTATAAAAATTAAATTCAGGAATGCCAAAATTTGTGGATTGGATTGGAGGTTTAACGACCACCGTGAGAAACTCAATGGGCTATAAGCAGTCGCCCGTCCCTAATTTAGGGTCACTGGTTCCAGGGAAGGGAGAGAGCCAGTGCCGTAAGACAAACACAACATCCATGCCTGACCGGGATTCGAACCCGGACCCCTTACGACGAATGATCAGAGGCCAGCGCCTTAGACCACTGCGCCACCGGGGAGGCCAAAATTTGTGGTTATCACGTATCAGCAGAGTTGGCATTGATAACCGGAAACGAAGGAACATTAGTGTGCAGTTTAGATTTGTAACAGGTATGCTCATAAATTTACTGATGCATTATCTACAAAAGCTCTATGAAGATCTTTAGACTAGAATTCGCCTTTCTTATTAGTAAGATTGTGCTGTTCTTTATCGTGAATGTATCCACTGCTATAGGGAAATTAATATATTATGGAAGCTTCATACATTGGGTTCCCAGGCCGATTTTGGAAAAATGATCTTATGATAACATTCACCAGAATTAAATAAATAGCCAAAGATGACCGGACGTTTCTATCTTAATTAAGTGTGTGAATATGCTGTCAGCACAGAAGCTGGTGGCTGTGCTGGAATGAAAAATTTTGAGTTCCTTTCAAGCAAAAACATTCCCTTTCCTACGATATTGTTCAGGAAATGTGAGTATGGAATTTCATATGGGTCAGCACAATTGCCCAATAACTTTAATTTATCAGAATAAAGCTATTTTTGATCACCAGATAACCCACTTACGTAGCCCGTGCAATGCATCTTTGACCTCACTTGTACACCAGTTGTTCTGCAAGAAAGCAGCAGACGAAAAAGTGACGCGAACGGCGGTTTTGGGACGTCAATGCATACGGTCTATAAGCAGTCGCCCGCCCTAATTTAACGCCACTGCTTCCAGGGAAGGGAGAGAGAGCCAGTGCCGTAAGACAAACGCAACTTCCATGCTTCACGGAGATTCAAAACTGGACCCTTCTCGGAAGAATGTTCACAAACGAACGCTTAGACCAGTACGACACCGGGGTGGCAAACTTTCACATTAATGAGATATAATAAATCTGTAGGATTTTTTTCATTGGAGGTTTAACGACCACAGTGAGCAATTCAATGAGCTATAAGCAGTCGCCCGTCCCTAATTTAGGGTCACTGATTCCAGGGAAGGGAGAGAGCCATTGCCGTAAGACAAACACAACATCCATGCCTCACCGGGATTCGAACCTGGACCCCTTTCGGACAAATGATCAGAGGCCATCGCTTAGACCACTGCGCCACCGGGGCGGGGCGGCTGTAGGATTTAGTTACAAAAAAGTATGTGGATTCCTGTCCACTCATTTCATTACATTAAAACAACTTATAATTTTATGAAATATAATGCATGTGTTTTTCTTAAATACTGTATATGCACATCGTTAAGAATAAAAGAACATACTAGCAAAAATAGAATTTTTTATATTAATAAATCAAGTGAATGATATTTTATATTTCCATTACTGTGAATTTTGATGTCATAAAAGTTACTTCAAAACCATGGCATTCTTTATTAGTGGAGTCACACAGAGAATAACTTTAACGTCCCAAAAGACAGATTTAGTCGAAGTTACCGAGGGCACTTTGCTGACATTAGTTAGTGCCCAGTAATTATGATACTGGTTCTCTCAATAATGAAGAAATCCCCTTGTTTGCGGTTTATTTTATTTATTTTTTTCTGCAAATGAAGTGTAGCTTAGCCAACCTTATAGAATTCCTGGTATTTTTTTATTTTTTTTCATTCAAGGTTTAACGTCCACTGTGAGCAACTTAATAGGCTATAAGCAGTCGCCTGTCCTTAATTTAGGGCCACTGACTCTAGGGAAGGGAGAGAACCAGGGCTTTTAGACAAACACAACATCCATGCCTCACTGGGATTCGAACCTGGACCCATCTAGGACGAATGATCAGAAGCCATTGCTTAGACCACTGCGCCACCGGTATGTGTGATTTATTTTATTAAAATTATTTTCATTACACATGTCATTTTCAACACATTCCAACGCGGCTTCTTTGTGAAAAACGACATTGCATTAACCAAATCACAGCCATTCACTTGTTTCTTATAGTGAACGTTTGACTGATTTTGCATATATTGAATTTTGAATCAATTTGATTGTATTTTCGATCCAAATGGTCTTTTAAATCCAGCAAAAACCAATTCCTTTGAAATCGTGAGTTACTTATTTCAATCATATATGTTTTTTATTTACATTCACTAAACCGTTCCCACCGATTTTCAGATTACACTATCGAATGGCTTTGGCAAAATTTTACAGGATTGTCACAATCCTTAGTTCCACCTTGAGTGGTCTTTCGAACTAGCACATAGCTCTGATTGAAGGATGAAAAATGAAGATATATTAAAAATCTCAACTCACTTCAAGTGAGGTTTACGGTTCTCGTGGTCGTGGTTGCTGAGGAACGTTGCGTTAAAGTAAAACGTGCTGGGAAGTTGTTTTGTTTGGCCGTTGTGTTCCTACTGTTGAAATTTGAATCCTTTTATGTTTCATGATGGTAATTATGCTGATATATATTTTTAAATGATCATTTACAGTCAAGCTTGTAAAATGAAAACTCGTTTCTAAATACCTGTGACAATTTTTCCAATGTTCACCCGTTTGGTATCATATAGATTCTTAAATTATGATTGGTTTTCTATCTGTTATTATAATTTTGGTGTTAGCAAATGAAAAAAATATGAAGTAGTGTTTTCAAAAAGGTTTAACATAATCTTATATTTTTCATGATTCTCCATTTCCGTGGTTTAAAACTTCGATGGAGAATTTTTCGGTGCGCGTTATTTGTTCAGATAGGAAAAGTAAGAAATGGTTGTGTAGTGCAAACGAAGAACACGAATCATGGTAAATATTTGGTTGTATATATTTATTCCACAACCGCTGCGAATTATGTTGTAAAGATCAGGTCTTGAGGAAATGCGTTTGTTAGACCCTTAACTTTTGTAGCTTTCAATCGCACCTAACAGTTCAAGAACTTTTCTTAAAACCAATAACAGCAATTTCACTCTTTCATTAGGTTATATGCAAATAAACGAAACAACCGTATTGCACATTCTGCAATATGTCTGATCTAAGATTGCATTTTGGTGGCACAAGACTTATTAGATGTGCAACTTTTTTTCAATCATGCCATAAGAATTTGACACTTTCCAGCTTGCAATCTCCATTACAAAAAAAAAATTAATTAGTTAATTGGGTAAGTTTGCATTCTGATGATCAGCTTATTTTTGTATATATGTTTGTAATGAGTTTTGGCATACATCGTTCCTTGTGAAATCTAAAATGTCCAAATGAGCAACAAAAAAGTTAACTAGGCCTAAATTCTTATTCCTGAGACCAGTTTACCTTACAACTGGAATGTGGGTACAAAATTGGCTAGTGCCAACTTCCTTCAGAAGTGGTTGTCAAAGTGTTTTTATTAGAATACTTAAGATTTTCTTTTTTTTTTTCCAGTGCTGTTATGAGATATTCCTAACGGATATGCATCAATGTAATCAGAGATTAATATGATTTTGCATATGTCTTATTCCTGTTTGGCGAGTGGATATTTTTCTATGCTTGTGTATTGAGTTAGCATGTAACCAATGAAGTATTCAATGATTAATGCTAAATTGGCAGGACTTGGAATTTATTGAAGGTATAAAGATTTTGCCCTCAGTTCCTTTGGAATGATTACCATCAGAGTGAAAACTGCAGTTCATTTGTTTGACTAACCTTCCAAAAGTGGCCCGCTCGTAGATGGCACTACGGTAGCACCTCTCCTCCGCTCTTCACGTTTTCAAGTGAAATACGTTGTAGCTACTTAAGTAACTTAGTTCTCCGTCTCTGCTCCTGTGTTACCTAAGTTTTTTTCGATCTCTGCTCGTGTTATATGTGGAACTGGAAAACGTTCTTTAATGAAGTTGGGAAGGATGAGGAGACCTCTATTTCATGGTGGATTAAATAACTGAGAGCAATTGGCATCCCCTGAAACATTAATTAACACAGGGCAACCACAAAATGTACTTGGTAGACCATATTATGCAATATTTATTCCGACGGAATTGCCGTCTTTCCTCAGAACATTGCTTTGAAGTCCTGATTCGTGCGATCAGGCAGTTCTTCCGTGGCAAATAAAACTTGCTTTTATTCTGCTAGGTAGACAGTTTTATATTCATGAGGAAAACTTATTCTTCCGTCATAATAAATATTTCACACATATGCCGCAATGTACATTCATAAAGGTCCTTTTAAGGGCGACCTTTAATCCATATTATTCTTTGCCACTTTCACAACACTTTACGATGTAGCGATAACGTGTCGCCATCTATCGTCGCTTCAGAAAACTATTTCAGGGCCATATTTGGAAAGTTTAACATTTGTTTTATTGGCAATTGGAATATTTTTTGTTAATTATGAAGCTCACAGATTTCTTCCCTCCCATCTAAACAGGTAGTTTTGCCACAGTAATAAAATTTCCTGTTAATTTTGGTATACTGTAGGGAATTTTTCATGTAATTTTTTAGATGACTTTATTCTCACTTTTAGATTTCCCCTTTATATTTTCACAAAAACCATAGAAATATGCCCTCAAAACTTGTTAATAGTACTACAATATGCCAGAGCAATAAAAACTTAGCAGTAACACATTATATAATCCATACTTTACAGCAGATATTAGGGTTTTGGGTAGTGTAGGAATGTATGGCTGAAGGATATCTGTATTTCGTAAGTACACAACTAATAATAAACTTCTGTTTTTTACTGTGTAACAAATGATGAGCTGAATCATGTATTTTAGATTTATTTCAGAAACATTCAAGAGCTCTTCCTGCTAGGTGTAACCCCACCCCCACTTCCAGGAATGCTTTTTTTTTAATCCAAGGAAACTTGCAGTTGCTAATCTTTTCTTCACCCTTACACTCAATGTACTTCAAAATTATGACATTTTGAACTGTCTGAGTCAGATTTATATATTTATTAGGGAAAATGTGACATTAAGTGGGGGTACTAAGTACTGTAAAATTATTTTTTATTGTTTTTTTGTAAACTGGTATCCAAAATTAACTGATAAATATAAATTCGAGAGTATATCCAAAACAAGATGAACAATTGTAAAGATTTTTCAGAGACGTGCAAGGGGAAATGCTAAGTTGGCGTACCAATACACATTATGCTAGTTCCCATGGGAAGATCTGTAGACTAAGACCCTACTTCATCAAGCTGGCAGGCATGTGATCTGGATGAATGTTGTTCTGAGCGGGGTGCGACAATTGATGCTTGAGTTGGACTGTTAATGGAAAATGTCTCCATGCCATCACTTAGAAGACTCTTCGCAATGGAGAGCGATTAGTAGGTTGGAAGCAGGGCAATTGCAAACTCAGGTAGCAAGATGGCTGAATGTGTTGAAGCAAGTGGTATCCAATCTTTGAAGACAGCTCCAGGAAACCAGAACAATATCTAAAGGACCAGCACAAGGACTCTCACTAGCTACAAATCAAGAAGACCGGTATTTGTAGAAACAGCTCACTGCAGAAGGTGTTGACAGCCAGACAACTGTCACAGGAGCTCTCCTCTGTGGGAACCATGATATTAAGGTAAACAGTTTACAGAAGACTGTAAAAGTGGTCTATATGCAAGATGGCCATTGCTCTATATCTCACTCGTTGCATTGCACAAAAAAGTATCTGAATTGGTCCCAACAACATCACCCTTGGACCCCTAATCAATGGGCTTACGCTGTCTTCAGTGACAAGTCGTGGTACAGCCTAAACACAAATTCTTGATGGATGTATATTTAGAGAGACAGGAAGCCAAAATCTTTCCTCAAATATTAGGAAAACTGACCACTACAGTGGTGGAGAACTTCTGGTTTAGGCTGGCATGTTGGTTGGACTCACAGTGCTGCAAGTATTTCCAGAAGGCATTCTGACTGCTGCACACTATAGGATGATATCCAGTAAATGTGTAGATTAGTGCCCTAAATTTTTCGTCGGGAAAATATTAGTACCTGGAAAAAGTGCGATGTACAGATTTTAGTGTATGGAAATTAATGGCAAATGGTGCAAAAATTTCATATTTTAAATGCGTTTTAAAGAGTTTTATGGTAATATTGACCTTTGAGTCCAACGCTGTGAAGAGAAACTTCGGTTGGCCTAATACATCGCTCTGGTAGAGATGTGAAGCTGTGGTTCGCTGCTGTGCCGAAATGACGGGCGGAAGAGTACAAGAGAAAGAGGTTACGTTGTTGGCAGGAGAGCTATAAATGTTTTAGTGATACGCTACAGAAAACAGGTCCACAGCATCCATCCTTTATTTTGTTGTATCCTGTACGTTGTTGGCAGGAAAAATCGGATAAAACCTCTTTGATTTGCAAGATACGTATGAGTAAGATAGAAACTGACCTGCGGACAAGCTATTAACAGGAGTACCAAAAGTGCAGTGACACAGCAAATCAGCTACAAATGGAAGCCGTTCAAACCAGAACCAAAAGTTATAGTTCCCCAGTTTCCTGTACAACATATAAAAGCATATTAGTACTTTCTATTTTCAATTGGGGAATTATATGCGAAAGAACGAAAAATTTCTCAACATCTGCTTTAAAAATAAGGATCAAACATAAACGAACTATATTGTATAGCGTATGAGTATAACATGGTTCGCTCTTCTGGCAAGAAGGTACGTGCTTGGACTTGTAATCGTCCATGCATGAATTACACTCCACGGCGAATCTTCCTTTCAACGAAGCATAACTTCATATCATCGCCGTAGCGATGTGTTAGGCTTACCGCAGCGTCTCTTCACAGCATCGCACTCACGGGTCAATATTACGATAAAAATCTTTAAAATATGAAATTTCTGCACCATTTGCCATTACTTTTCGTTCTCTAAAATCTGTACGTTGCACTTTTTCCAGGTACTGACATCTTTCTGACGAAATAATTTAGGACGCTAATCTACACATTTACCTGATATCCTAGAGTCCCATGTACAGCTTTTGAGGGGAGCTGTTGCCCTCCAGTTTTTTTTTTTTTTTTTTTATGGGCAATAATGCTTTTCACCATAGGGCTTGGCTAGTCAACAAGTGCCTGGAGTAATTAATAATGAGGAACTGTAAACCAAGTATACTTAAAATTGTAAAACTGTACTAGTAATCCGAATTTATTGGCATAAAATAAAATTCGAAGTTTCCAATTTTTCGCACACGAACTAGATAGCTTTTGCAAGGAAAGTAGACAGCAAACTGAATATTAGAATTCAACAATTTAAGTGCGGTGACTTGATGTTAAACAAACATGCAAATGTAATTATTCATTTAGACATGAGGCTTCATGTTCCTTTAGCATGTGGAATCCTGGAAGGAAAACAAAAGGCATTCACTATTTGAAAAACTGGTTCCAAATTCGTGTTAACTTTAGCGAGACACTATCATTGCATGACTCACTGTTGGTAATGATCTCCAAGTTTTGTTGAATTGCAGTAGATTTAGGAGAATAGGAACCTAACTTCTTTTTGCCATCACACATAGGAGCAGCAGACCTGAACTTGACTTCCCTGGATTGGGCCGTATTTTATTGTTCTTTGTGTACCTTTTGTGCTCGTTGACTGGTACTATAAATAAACGCTTGGTCATTCCAATGTACAGTTTCAATTGGAGCAGGCTAGATATTGTAGAGGAATGACAAAAACACGTGCTTCGTTGGAAAGTGGGAGTTTGTTAGTATTTCCTACCAGCATGGCATGATGGAGACCCTTATGCTACCACAGAGCATAAGGTCTCCATCATGCCATCTTCTTGAGTTGATAGGAAACATTTGGTATGTTGGGAGTTGAGTCCAGGTAGCGTAGCTGCGGCATAGAAAGATTAACATGACCAGTTTTGTTTTTTTCTATATAGCTATGAACCAGGTTCAGGGTGTATGCTGCCTCAGTGACCAATTCAGTCGTGTTTTTTAATTTGCATTATCTAGAAGGAACGTCGGTGGAGACTGCAAAGGCGCTTCTGATTCAAGAATGGAAGAAAGCTGTCTTTTAATCAGTGTGGCAGAATGAGCTGTGAAGCATCTGTTTGGGGATGGATGTGGGTTTATAATAGACTTGTGTGTACGAAGGCAAGTCTATTATGAGTAAATAGTACCTTACCTTCCAGATGTGGCAAGGTACTATTGTGTTCTAGCTCCATAGTGAAATTGATTGTAATAGTGAATATCACTGATTTTATCTAGGAAAAGCAGGGGTATCTCCTTTCCACGAGGCCACATGTAAAATACGTCATCAGTATATCACAGCCTAGTGGTAAATCTTGGGGTGATGGTAGTGAATACATTTTTACTCGATTGGACGAAGGATGACTGAAAGTAAGGATCCCATCGGAGTGCCCTTTGTCTGTTTATAAATTTCTCCTTGGAAACTGCAGTAGCTAAGGCTAAGTCCATTAACTTGAAGATGCTGAGGCAAGGCTTCCATGAATAAAGTGATGAATTATAGTATATAACATCTTAACGTCCTGAGGGCTTCTTACACAAAGACCAAACAGTAAATGGGATTATTGGCAGTTTTGACGTGTTAAAGAGAAACCACATCAACACTGCTGAGTGCTGATGATGTTGCATTGTTGTTCAGAGATTTGCTTGATTTTCATGCTAAAATCTAGAGTGGAAGTTATTATTAAGTCCGATTCAGGGAGATGATTGGCCAGAAAGCTGGATTGTGCTTTCTTTACATGGTGCATTGGTGTGGACCTCCTTGACATGATGGGTCTCAATGGATTACTGGGCTTGTGGTGTTGTGAATTACTGCTTGTGGTAGTTTCCCGAAGAGCTCCTGGATCTGCGAGCCTGGTGGTAATTTAGCAGATTTCCTGAGATAGGACGGGGCATTGGTTAGCCTGAAAGCTCTTTGTGCCTGCACAATCCAACAAATTAAGATGGTTCCTTCATAGTACTGTAGATCCAAAATGTGAGATAAAATCTCTGAATTTCTGATTGCAGTCTGCAACACACATAATTGCTATCTGACTGGATTTGTCCATTAGCATTAATATTATGGAATGGTCATTTCTGAGGTTCAGTCTCAGAATTTTAAATTTATTAGGCGTTTGTTTTGGATTGTACCACGATCGTAACCTAGAGCAACAGAGTTGGCATAGTTCGTCTTTGGCATCTTCCGGAACTCGCCGTATTATGCTGTCAAACTCAGAAATGAAGCTTTTTTCGATTTGGTCTCATTCAGAAGCAGAACTTGGGTCCAAGTTCCAAAACTTTAGTTTCTTCTTGAATGAGCATCCAGTTAGAAACATTGATGAGGCAATGGTGAAATCTTTAGGTTTTAGATTCTGGGATGATTTCAAGTAATCCAGCTTCTTGCTGTGTCTGGAGGATAAGAAAGATTAAAGTCTTTTCAACTAACATGTCCACTCAGAGTGGTAGGTTGTTAAAAGTGATCAGTGATCAGGTCACAAAGTCAGTTCTGCTGCTTGTGATTGACCCCCTTCCTTGTAAGTGCAGTCATACAGTTGATTATTACATCCATGATAAGATGTGGGCCTTCATAGCTACCACATATAGCTATTTGTTCTCAGACACCAGTCTTTTTTTTTTTTTTTTAACCTAGTTTGTTGCTATTTGGTGCTCTCCCCCCTCCAAAAAAATATTTGGGCAGTATTTGGAAACAATTATATCACATAATTGGCTCTGGACTATTTTTTCAGCCACTAATTATGAACAGGTCATTGTGAGCTCTTAGTGATAAGATCATGGTTGTCCTTTTATGTATTTTTAAACAAACTGTTTTACTAATCATTATGTTTCATAGAATATTTTACCATGCATTAGGCTGACTGTGTGTTTATGTGGTGCTTTAGGACATTTGGGAATTGTGGCTTGTATTTCGTTCATTGGTAGCCATGTTATAATGATTTCAGAAAAAAATGCGGATTCCACTTAACATAAATGTATTAATAACAAGAAACTGTTCACCAGTTAAAGTTAAAATAGTACTGGTGATCTTAATTTCTTGGCGTAGAATATAAATAAAAGTTCCCAAGCTTTCACACATCAACCAGATAGCTATTTCAAGGAAAGTGTGTCCACTTTTCAAGGAAAGTAGTTGGCTGTCTACTTTCCTTGAAAAAGCCAGTACTATTTTAACATAAATTTGCTAACAACAGATTTCCCACTTTAAATGTTAGGTCATCTATATGCAGTGGTGGAAATGGGCTGGGACGCAGCGGAACCCTGTTCCGAGAGTGATGAGACACCAAAAGAAAGGAAGCATTTAATTTGAATAAAACATTTCACAATGCATTATACATTTCAACTAATAATGCCATCTTGTATGAAGTGTTCGTCATTTCAAAATTAAAAATTATCCTTCTGCTCTAATAAGTTGTTTGGCAAGAGAGAAGTTCGTGGCAGGAGCTGATCGCTGACCATCTGGTGGACCTCCGCAGTCCGCCAGACAGTTAGAATACAGAAAATTATTTTAGGACATAATTTTTATTTTTTCAAAACAAAGTTATAATAGATATTTCAGACAGAGCCAAGTTTTTTTTATTTTGTTACCCAAGACAATTGCATATCTCCGCCTCAAATACCAGCTGACTTTTTCTCCAAACTTTATCAATAGTGAACACTTTTAATTAATTGCACAATGGTCTTTTCAATAAGAAATGTACCTCTATATAAAGAAAACAGCTTTTACTTCAGCTAAATGTGAGTACTTCATTTTAAAGTTTAATAACAAAATTTTCTTATGGTTTATATCTACTGCAAATGGGTTTTTGCCTATTAAATTTTTATGGCATTCACTTGTACGTTGGGTTCCGGCAGTGAATAATTCTTATTTCCACCAGTGTCTGTATTGTATGTCTGCTAATCTTTTTTTGGTAACTTTTGTTGACTGCATGCATGTGTTTTAGAAAGTGAATGTGATTTCTATTTTCAGACGGAAGAAGTAAATCCGAAAGCTTACCCACTGGCCGATTCTGCACTCACTACAAAGATCTTAAATTTAGTGCAGCAAGGATCAAATTACAAGCAGTTGAAGAAGGGTGCCAATGAGGGTATCAATCTTTAAAAACAATTCTCAGTATTTAGGCATTTACTTCTCTTTATATATATGCACTAGTATTTAAGTTCCAGGGATTTTATGTATCCTTTTCATTTTGTACATTCACGATATTGCTTTTATAGGTGTCCATATGCATGGGTGCACAACACTTTTTTTTATGACCAGGGTTATCTTATATTTACACAGTAGAACTTGCTTATGATGAGGAACTCAGGACAAATGAAAATCTTCACTGAATCCGGTTTAGGGTGAAAAATCCAAACATGCAAAAATATGCTTATGTGATAATATACATATATGTTTATATTATATTTCCATAACACAAATGGTCTTGGGAGATTTAATTAACTGCCATATTATTTGCAACTTTAACGGCATTAAATACCAGCAAAGTGCGCATATTTACATGCAAGTCATTACTAACATATCAATCAAAAAAAGCCAAACTTTTACCTAAAAGCTCTTGGCCACTTTCTTGCTATACATTTCATGCACGTCAATTAGAACATCCTGTTATGTAGCTGGCCGTCAAAGGTTGAAAACTTCTTGCTTATAGGGCGCTGTTTTATATTCGTTCTTCCGCTCATGAAACATCGTATTTTTATTCACAGGACAAAAAACACTGACTTTTGTCTGCCGTCTGAGATGTAACATAGCTCGTCATCACTAGGTATGTACTCACTATAACGTGAGTGTTGTCAACTTTCACTATGCCTATTATTATTTTTTTTAATCATATTCCTCTTTCACTCCCTCATATGCAACATGGCCCTAAAAATTCACAATTCAAAAAATGGTACTCACTCCGAAAACACCCGATCACCCGCCTAATAAATACTCAGATACAGTACTCTCAACAATTTACACTCCCCATAAAAACCACTCTAAGGTACACTATATACAACACATTCATACACTCAATTAAAACCACTATGTACATAATTACACTATTTGCATTCCACGGCAGTCAAACTGTTGTCAGCTGTGACTAATGTAGTGCTCCATCTGCCTCATATACCGCACAAACCCCACAGCAAACGTCAGCCTGTTATACACACTCCCCTAGCACTTTCAACAGCATCACTGTCATCCTCAAGAGGTCGATGTGGTTGGCAGAGGGTAAAGGGAACCCCATACAAACATTTCAATTTTATACTTAAGAACTGCAACACAATTCTGCACTCCAATACCCTATCTGCGGTCTAAGTTAGAGTACCATGAGATAGTGTACCAAATTCGGTGGTTCTGAATATAAAACTGTAGATTTTACAAAAATTTTGTGAGCCCCCCCCCCCGGCCTTACCCCTTCCAGAAACCTGTACAGCCCCCACCACTTCCGTCCAGTCGCGTTCCAAGGACGTCGCCAAGGGTGTGCAAGGTTGGGCTCTAGCCCACCCTGAAAACTGCCTTGGCCATCATGCTGCCCACCCAGTTCAAGATGTGCCATAGTTTAAATGTTTTTTAACTTTAAAGTAATCTGGAATTTGCCAAGGAATAGTGACTCCTGTGTTTTCCATCGTGTAGCGCTACGTATTTTCCCCTAGAAAGTGTGTTTTTCCTTTTCCATAGAAAGGTTATCAACATAGCATCCGCAGGGCCATGAAAATTCAGTTGTTCTCCACTCTTCCAAATCCTCAATTTAAGCCTTTTTTCAAGTTAGTGTGATGAAGGGTGAATGAAGCGTGTGAATAGAAATTCACTGAGGTCATTAGTAGTTGCTGTGCTGTTTGTTTGTGCTACTTTTTTGGAAGGGCCCCTTAACCCGGGTCCCGGACCCCTTCCAAAAAGCTTGTATGGTCTAAGTTAGAGTACCATGGGATAGTATACCAAATTTGGTAGTTCTAAATTGAAAACTGTAGATTTTACGAAAATGCTGTATGGGGCCCCGACCCCTTCCGAAAACCGTGTATGGTCTAAGTTAGAGTACCATGAGATAGTATACCAAATTTGGTGGTTCTGAACTTTTTTTCGGTTTTTTAGAAATCGAATGTTTGCATATATAGTGTTGACGAAATGAGTTGTCGACTAAGTGATTATCAACGAAATGAATGAGACAGTTCTTGAATTGGGAATCTTCAGTGCCATGGTAAAATTGTTTTGTATTATTGTGATTTTGCTAGGTTCCAGGTTACTTCTTGTAAGTTTTATTCAGAGCAATTTTTATGCAGAGGAAATTTTGACACTTTGTTGAAGATGTAATGCACACTAAAGAATGCTGGTGTAACAGCGGAACCCATAAGGCTTCATAAGAATTCTAAACGAATTGTAAATTTCAACCCAAAACTCAATGTTATGAAATATAAAACAAAACACTATGAATCTTTACAAGAAGGTGCTTTAAAATTTATGTTGTCATATGCTCAGTGAATGGCAAACAAGTTCTAGAATCAGTGACATGCTCAGTCATTCAGTACTTTTCAATTCTAGAATACAGGTCTGCAATGCTATGTGCAATTTTGGCCCAAAAGAAATATTTGTTGTAGAGATGTACTCCTGCCACACTTGCTTTACATTTGGCACTTATATACTTTTTTTTTATTGTACTAACTTTAAGCATAATTTTGTGTGGTATCTCTTTTTATTCAGTGCATTGTTGCCACTTGTTCTGCACTGATATGACCAATGACAAAGTTGACTACATTTGAGGATCAGTATCAGTTGCATGCACTGTGGAATCAAACAAGCAAATGAACAGCATGCAGAGCTAGGACAGGACTGTTCTACAATTGCTGACCATTCTGAACCCATTTGCAAGAATCACATCCACCTTTTAGCTGCTTTGAAGTGGAATTGTATGTAAACACATGCACACAAATGTAAAGGAAATTTGTTATTGAAAAAAGAATCCTGAAATCTACAAAAAAAAAAAAAAATTAATCGAAATTTTTATTTTGTGCTCACAGATTTCATGCATAGTATTGTTATATCTTTCCAAGTTATTTTCAGAAGTTTTTGTGATAAGGTCTCCCGTAGAGCCATACCATACATACCATACCAACCTGCGTCAAAGTGAGACATGGCCAGCTTTGAAAATCTGAAAAAAATAATAATATAAATGTTGCCCAATCTTTTTTTACTGTTGAATTGTGGTAGAATATTTCAGGTGATTTTAGGATTTTGCTAAGAAAGCATTTGCCAAATTAAAACATTTTCATCAATTTCATAAATTTGATTATTATTCAGACTGACTTTCCAAAAATTGCTAGTGGAAAGATTCTGCTAAAAGAGTATATATGTCTAGATAGTTTTTTTTTTTTTTTTTTTTTTTTTCAAGTTAAGGTCAGTTGACAAATTCTGCTCATTTTTAAACTGTCAAGCCAATCTTAGTGCAATCTTCAATGTTTATACTGTATATTTTCCAGGGTAAAACAATATTTCCTTCTGATACATAGTTTCTCCACTCCTTTAGAGGAGATATGGGATCTTTCTGGAAGGAACGAAGAGTGGGATGCCCTTTTTTCTTTTTGAATTTTCTCTTAGATGTTTTCCATATTTCTTTTCAGTGTAGAAGACAAATTTGGTTAGCTTTGTTTTAAATTTTAAAGCACTTGAGAGTAAAGTGTTCAATCCCATATATCCCTTTGCCATTTTTGTTACACATCTCTTCTTCCATAAATTTAGCCTTCTTTTAAAACTAGCGAAAATAAATGTATAACTTTATTCAGTCCAAGCAGCAGGAAAGTTTGAGCCAATTTATACATGTACAGCATTACTTAAATAACTTTTTTTTTTTTTTTGATTTACGCACTTCACTACACAAAAATGTTTACAACACATTCACCACAGTCACATACCCTCATATTACCAACTTATTAATAAAAACTTATGTACACTATGTACAATTACATTTATTCTTAATTTAATTCATTCTCATATTGTTTTTTATACTCCATGAACACCACATAGTTTGCTGACGCAACCTTCAATGCACTTCACCATCAATGTTTTAACCTTAATATTCATGACCACTCCGTTCCATAGTCACCACATTCACATACTCTCACATTCATTTAAAAAAACTTTCTGTATACACTATTTACATATACATTTATTCTCAATTTAATTCATTCATACCATGGCTCGCTTCTTACACTCCAAGTCCATGAACCCCACATAGTCCGCCAACATGAACCTTGATGTCTTAACCCTAACCCTCGTGACCACTCTGCCTCAAGTGCTTTCCACCGAGCTCCGGCCATTTTCAGGAGGCATGTTTTACATCCACTCCTCTCTGCCACTACAGATCAAGTGATTCATTCGGCCCCAGTCCCATTCTCTCTCTATGTATCTACAGATGTCCGCATGTGGCGTCGTCTGTTCTTCAATCTGGTCATTTTTCTAGCTTTCCAATTTCTTTTTTTCTTCTGTTCAATTTTGATCAAAGCTTTCCAGTTATCAAGTATGTTTGGATCATTGAAGTTACATATCCTATCTCTATTTTTTGCTATAAGTACTGACTCAGCAATCTGTAACTGCCTTTCTGTTTTACATTTTTTTTGTAATTTTAATATCTTTGAATTTTGGATAGTCCTGGGTTTCAAAGCAGTATTAAATTAACGCAATTTTTGCCTCTTTTTTTTTTTTTTTTTTTTTTGCCAATGTTTTAAATGTTTTTAATCTGTGCTTTAATTTATTTTTAGTACTGCCAATGTATGAAATTGGTAGAAAATGCTTGGTTTATTGGCAGTTT
This sequence comes from Macrothele yani, assembly GCA_039090855.1. NCBI lineage: Eukaryota > Metazoa > Arthropoda > Arachnida > Araneae > Macrothelidae > Macrothele > Macrothele yani. Next base: position 175,067,291 of record CM077029.1, on the reverse strand, counting down.
GCATTAGCCTGGATTGAATTAGTGAGGCTACATGCACAATGATTAGCCAAGTAAATATTGAAACATTGGAAGTTTAAGCTGTTGGTTAGTGTAATACGAAAAAGAAAGTAGTGGACTTTTAAATGTTCTTAATTATACTGTATATTGTGTGTCAATACTGAAGTAGAAATTTTGGATAAAAATTAGTGCAAATCATGCAAAATTATGCATAAAACAAGTGATGGAAGATTAAAAGGTACAGCTCTTTTGAAACATTAACTCTTAAGAACAGAGTGAAGTTATTATATGGTACTTCAACCTAACACAAATTGTTTAATGAATATGACTACACATCAGACATATTCACTGATGTTGGCAAAATATCAATATCACTTGAATACTGAATGTGTGTTTGTACAAGGGTCGCACTGCTAATCGCTTTATTTGCAATTTGCGAAGAAAAAAATCGTTTTGGTGATTACCTTTTTGTATTGTTTTGGTGAAAAAAATTAAATTTGCCAAATGAGTTGGGGAAAACTTACAAGAAGGCAGAGCAATCATTGCAAATATGTTCAAACTCTAGCTTCAGCTCCCAAAAATTTAGGAGCCAGGTAAAACAATGTCAAACTGCAAAGAATAACACATGGACAAAAATATGTGATGATGCTGGAACGAAAAGTGGTAAACTGTTTGTTGTCCATATTTTTCTTTTTATCCAAACCACTTATTGCAAAATAAAGTCCCAATTTGTTTAATAATTTTCTTTTCCCATTATTCCACTTGCTGCTCTCAAAAAAATTTGATTTTATTAAACCACTATTTGCAGAGGTCAGAGTACTTCATTTTCCTTCGTATAAACTGCAGACCATAAAATTCAGAAAAATGATAAAAAGAATTTCTTCCTAAGATCTGCGGTGGTGTATAATCCACAGGCCCTGAAAAAAAAAATCGAACGTATAATCTGTTGATCATGAAATTCTGAGAAAAACAAATTTTTCCTTCACACGTAATTCGATCACAAACAATAATTTCCTACGGAAAAGCTGCAATTCACGGGATGACTGACACAGAAGTCCAAAGATGCAAGAAGGAAGCGATCGTCTTGTTAAAAAAGTAACTCAATTTTAAGTACTTTAGTATTACTTTTAAAAGAGTAAATGAACTAAACTCCCTAGCTTTTGCAGCATTACTGTAGTTCATTAGTTAGACCTAAAAAATCCATGGAAATTACGGACAATCCATTGTATTTGTCTCTTTTCCGAATGTGTTTCAACAGAATAGCGAAAGAAACATAAGTAATAAAACTAGCTCAGCAAAACTAACGAATGTGATTCACAAAATGGTTACGTGCAGTGGAATAGTTCTGCGGACTTCTCACAGCACACTGGCTTCCACAAGCTCTCAAATAGTACTGCCTTCACTTTGTCATATATATAGGGATGTAAGGTCAGGTGATGCGTAACATCACAGCCTCTCCTTGACAAATGTCAACCCCGCCTTCTGGTGGTGCATCCTGTTCCCACTAAAGGGGCTCTGACGACCGCAAATAGCGGTATAACTATACCATCGGGATCAGAGGAAATGCTATCCCACACTCACCAACCCGCTTGGCCAGCGTGGTGAGTTATGGCCAAACACCTCCAAAATGACTCTACAACTTAAATCTTGGCCCTCAGTCTCCGGCAGCTGGAATGTACCTGGCCAAGGCAGCGGCCAGTGCGACATGAAGGCAGAGGGTGCTAAGAATCCCCGGAGGACCGGACTAGGCTGCCATTTGATGCTGACCTTGGCTACCTACAACGGACGCTCCCTATCTTCTGATTCAAGGCTTCTTGAATTGGAAGAGGAACTACAAAGGATCAAGTGGGACATCGTCGGGCTAAGTGAGGTAAGGAGAAAAGGAGAAGATCTCATTGAACTGAAAAGTGGACATCTCTTCTATTATCGTGGGACAGATACTGGCAGAACTAGTGGTGTTGGATTTATAATAAACAAGAAACTGAAGGATAAAGTGGTAGAAGTTGAAAGTTCCTCTGACAGAGCTGCACGACTCGTTATCCAACTATCGAGAAGATACCAGGCTCAGATTATTCAAACTTATGCACCCACCACAAGTCATCCTGAAGAAGAAATTGAAGAATTTTATGAGGAAATTCGTCATCTAAATAATAAAGGTAAGCAGCACTTGAAGATAATTATGGGAGATTTCAATGCAAAAATAGGGCACCGGCAACAGAATGAAACTTCAGTAGGTAAATTCGGTCACGGCAACAGAAACCAGCGTGGAAATACTCTCGTTGAGTTTGCAGAGGCAGAAGGATTTTTCATCTTGAATTCCTTTTTCAAGAAAAAGCCACACAGGAAATGGACATGGAGACATCCAATTGGGACGACAAGTGAAATTGATTTTATTATGTGTAACAAAAAATTCGTCATCGAAGACTGCAGTGTGCTGAACAAGTTCAACACAGGTAGTGACCATAGATTGGTGAGATGTAAGATGCACCTCAACACTAAACTGGAACGTGGCAAGCTCATAAGACAAACAAAATGTATTGACATAACCAACCTTAAAAAACACCATAATACTTTCAAGTTGGAACTGAAGAACAGATTCACTGCTTTAGAAGGCCTAACATCGGAAGAAGTGGATATTTCGGAAGTTAACAGAAAAGTAACCAAAGCTCTTATGGAAACAGCAACAAAATTAGCTGGGTCTAAGAACAAGTTGCATGTAAACAAATTATCAGGAAAAACCAAAATGTTGATGCAAAAAAGAAGAGAGATGAGGACAACTAAAGAAGATGTGACTTCCAAAGTGGAATATATAGAGCTATGCAAGACAGCACGAAAAAGTATCACTGAAGACGTAAGGAAATTCAACTGTGAGCTAGTGAGGAAAGCAATTGAAAACAACCAAAGCCTAAAGATAGCAAAGGGACATCTCAGTAAGGGAAGAAAACAGATTATGGCTCTGAGAAAAGAAGATGGTTCTATAACAAGAAATAGAGGCGAAATTTTGACAAGAGTGAAAGATTTCTACTCCAAATTATATGAAAGGGATGATACATGTACTCCAGACATCATGAAAGGTACCAGAGTTCTTCCAGTCCTCCCAGCAGAAGTTGCTCATGCAATCAAGAACATGAAGCGGGGGAAAGCTCCAGGAGAAGATGGAATTACTATAGACATCATACAAGAAGCAAGTGGAGAAATTGAAACAGTACTCGCCCAAATTTTCACTCGATGCCTTAATGAAGGGAAGATTCCTGAGGATTGGAACACCGCTACAATGATCCTGCTACATAAAAAAGGTGACATTGAGGATCTCAGGAACTACAGACCTATCAGCCTCCTATCAGTGGTTTATAAAATCTTCACTAAAGTTCTTTCACACCGTTTGAAGGTAACACTGGACATGGCTCAACCGAGAGAACAAGCTGGATTCAGGAGTGGCTACAGCACAATAGATCATATCCACGTACTGAGAGAACTAATTGAAAGAGCGAGGGAATATGAACTTCCATTGTGCATGTCTTTTATCGATTATGAAAAAGCCTTTGATTCGGTGAAACCATCAGCAGTTACCACGGCTCTGAAATCCTGCGGTATTGAAGATGCATACATTAATAATATTAATAACATCTATGAAAATGCAAGTGCAAAGATTCGGCTGTTTGAAAATACAACACACATAAAAATTGGAAAGGGAGTGAGACAAGGTGACACCATATCTCCGAAGCTCTTTAATGCCACATTGGAAAATGTCTTTCAATCACTGAACTGGGAAAACAAAGGGATAAAGATTAATGGAGATTTTCTAACCCACCTTCGTTTTGCTGATGACGTAGTCATTTTTGCAACTACCCCATCAGAGCTGCAGAGTATGATCCAGGAACTTGCTGACAAGAGTAAAGAAGTGGGATTAAAAATGAACTTTCAGAAGACAAAAGTGATGTTCAATGCTTTTACAAGAAATGAAGACTTATCGATTGATGGAGAAAAACTGGAGATAACAGATACGTATGTTTATCTTGGACAGCAGATATCAAGTGAGGGTCACATTGATGAAGAAATTAATCGGCGTACAAAACTTGCCTGGAGAGTTTTTGGAAGAAACAGCATAATTTTCAAGAGCAATATGCCATTATGTCTTAAAAGAAAAGTGTTTGATCAATGCATCCTTCCAGTGCTTACGTATGGTGCAGAGACGTGGACCTTAACTAAAAGAGACATACAAAGGCTGCAGACAACTCAAAGAAGCATGGAGAGGTGCATGCTTGGTATAACCAGGAGAGATAAGAAGAGGAACTCGTGGATCCGAAAAATGACGAGAGTGGAAGACATCATGATCAGAGTTAAATCCCTGAAATGGCAATGGGCTGGACATACTGCCAGAAGGACAGACCATAGATGGACAGCCGAAATTTTAGATTGGATTCCAAGGGACAGGAAAAGACCACATGGGAGATGGGTGGATGAAATTCGTAAATATGCGGGAGTGACATGGAGGAGACTGGCACAAGACAGACCGTTGTGGAGGAAACTTGGGGAGACCTTCGTCCAGCAGTGGATTGATAATGGTTGACAATGATGATGATGATGATGATATATATATATATATATAAATAGTACATAAAATATTATAAATTATTTTAACACAAAAAAATTAGACAAAAAAGGCTAATACCATGAGAAGCGCCGAAGGCAGCTAAACCTCATGTAGTAGCTTATATAGAATGAAAATATTACAGAACAAAAATACAAAATTTCAAAACAAGCTGGAACAGGTTGCCATCATCAGGAGAGCATCAACCTGTGGGAGTGGCCTTTCTAGTACCAACAAAACGACAAGGCAAGCCAAAATTGTCGGTTGGTCATGCTCCCTAGGCCACAAAACCAAAATTATAAAAATCAAATTTATAAAACTAAAAAAAAAAAAGAATTAAAAGCTTACCGGCAGAACAAAAAACCGCCATGACAAAAAGTCAAACAAGACTGAACAGAGCACCCACAAGAACCCAAATATATACACTGATAAGAAATGTGGTCACGGTTAAATAACTACCTGGTAAGCCAAAAAATGTGTGAATTGACGAGATGCAAAACTGTGTATGTATATAAGATCTTCAGCTATTAGGAACCCACCAAATAGTTTTGTGGTCTAGGGAGCATGACCAACTGACAATTTTGGCTTGCCTTGTTGTTTTGTTGGTACTAGAAAGGCCACTCCCACAGGTTGATGCTCTCCTGATGACGGCAACCTGTTCCAGTTTTTCACTTGTTTTGAAATTTTGTATTTTTGTTCTGTAATATTTTCATTCTATATATATATATATATATAGAGAGAGAGAGAGAGAGAGAGAGAGAGAGAGAGGATGTAAGGTCAGGTGATGCGTAACATCACAGCCTCTCCTTGACAAATGTCAACCCCGCCTTCTCGTGGTGCATCCTGTTCCCACTAAAGGGGCTCTGACGACCGCCAATAGCGGTATAACTATACCATCGGGATCAGAGGAAATGCTATCCCACACTCACCAACCCGCTTGGCCAGCGTGGTGAGTTATGGCCAAACACCTCCAAAATGACTCTACAACTTAAATCTTGGCCCTCAGTCTCCGGCAGCTGGAATGTACCTGGCCAAGGCAGCGGACAGTGCGACATGAAGGCAGAGGGTGCTAAGAATCCCCGGAGGACCGGACTAGGCTGCCATTTGATGCTGACCTTGGCTACCTACAACGGACGCTCCCTATCTTCTGATTCAAGGCTTCTTGAATTGGAAGAGGAACTACAAAGGATCAAGTGGGACATCGTCGGGCTAAGTGAGGTAAGGAGAAAAGGAGAAGATCTCATTGAACTGAAAAGTGGACATCTCTTCTATTATCGTGGGACAGATACTGGCAGAACTAGTGGTGTTGGATTTATAATAAACAAGAAACTGAAGGATAAAGTGGTAGAAGTTGAAAGTTCCTCTGACAGAGCTGCACGACTCGTTATCCAACTATCGAGAAGATACCAGGCTCAGATTATTCAAACTTATGCACCCACCACAAGTCATCCTGAAGAAGAAATTGAAGAATTTTATGAGGAAATTCGTCATCTAAATAATAAAGGTAAGCAGCACTTGAAGATAATTATGGGAGATTTCAATGCAAAAATAGGGCACCAGCAACAGAATGAAACTTCAGTAGGTAAATTCGGTCACGGCAACAGAAACCAGCGTGGAAATACTCTCGTTGAGTTTGCAGAGGCAGAAGGATTTTTCATCTTGAATTCCTTTTTCAAGAAAAAGCCACACAGGAAATGGACATGGAGACATCCAATTGGGACGACAAGTGAAATTGATTTTATTATGTGTAACAAAAAATTCGTCATCGAAGACTGCAGTGTGCTGAACAAGTTCAACACAGGTAGTGACCATAGATTGGTGAGATGTAAGATGCACCTCAACACTAAACTGGAACGTGGCAAGCTCATAAGACAAACAAAATGTATTGACATAACCAACCTTAAAAAACACCATAATACTTTCAAGTTGGAACTGAAGAACAGATTCTCTGCTTTAGAAGGCCTAACATCGGAAGAAGTGGATATTTCAGAAGTTAACAGAAAAGTAACCAAAGCTCTTATGGAACCAGCAACAAAATTAGCTGGGTCTAAGAACAAGTTGCATGTAAACAAATTATCAGGAAAAACCAAAATGTTGATGCAAAAAAGAAGAGAGATGAGGACAACTAAAGAAGATGTGACTTCCAAAGTGGAATATATAGAGCTATGCAAGACAGCACGAAAAAGTATCACTGAAGACGTAAGGAAATTCAACTGTGAGCTAGTGAGGAAAGCAATTGAAAACAACCAAAGCCTAAAGATAGCAAAGGGACATCTCAGTAAGGGAAGAAAACAGATTATGGCTCTGAGAAAAGAAGATGGTTCTATAACAAGAAATAGAGGCGAAATTTTGACAAGAGTGAAAGATTTCTACTCCAAATTATATGAAAGGGATGATACATGTACTCCAGACATCATGAAAGGTACCAGAGTTCTTCCAGTCCTCCCAGCAGAAGTTGCTCATGCAATCAAGAACATGAAGCGGAGGAAAGCTCCAGGAGAAGATGGAATTACTATAGACATCATACAAGAAGCAAGTGGAGAAATTGAAACAGTACTCGCCCAAATTTTCACTCGATGCCTTAATGAAGGGAAGATTCCTGAGGATTGGAACAATGCTACAATGATCCTGCTACATAAAAAAGGTGACATTGAGGATCTCAGGAACTACAGACCTATCAGCCTCCTATCAGTGGTTTATAAAATCTTCACTAAAGTTCTTTCACACCGTTTGAAGGTAACACTGGACATGGCTCAACCGAGAGAACAAGCTGGATTCAGGAGTGGCTACAGCACAATAGATCATATCCACGTACTGAGAGAACTAATTGAAAGAGCGAGGGAATATGAACTTCCATTGTGCATGGCTTTTATCGATTATGAAAAGCCTTTGATTCGGTGAAACCATCAGCAGTTACCACGGCTCTGAAATCCTGCGGTATTGAAGATGCATACATTAATATTATTAATAACATCTATGAAAATGCAAGTGCAAAGATTCGGCTGTTTGAAAATACAACACACATAAAAATTGGAAAGGGAGTGAGACAAGGTGACACCATATCTCCGAAGCTCTTTAATGCCACATTGGAAAATGTCTTTCAATCACTGAACTGGGAAAACAAAGGGATAAAGATTAATGGAGATTACCTAACCCACCTTCGTTTTGCTGATGACGTAGTCATTTTTGCAACTACCCCATCAGAGCTGCAGAGTATGATCCAGGAACTTGCTGACAAGAGTAAAGAAGTGGGATTAAAAATGAACTTTCAGAAGACAAAAGTGATGTTCAATGCTTTTACAAGTAATGAAGATTTATCGATTGATGGAGAAAAACTGGAGATAACAGATACGTATGTTTATCTTGGACAGCAGATATCAAGTGAGGGTCACATTGATGAAGAAATTAATCGGCGTACAAAAAGCCGAAATTTTAGATTGGATTCCAAGGGACAGGAAAAGACCCAGAAAAAGACCACATGGGAGATGGGTGGATGAAATTCGTAAATATGCGGGAGTGACATGGAGGAGACTGGCACAAGACAGACCGTTGTGGAGGAAACTTGGGGAGACCTTCGTCCAGCAGTGGATTGATAATGGTTGACGATGATGATGATGATGATATATATATATATATAGAGAGAGAGAGAGAGAGAGAGAGAGAGAGAGAGAGAGAGAGAGAGAGAGAATGAAAATATTAGTCGTCCGTGAAAATCCGAACTTCGTTTCTACCTCCAAAATACTATGGCCCATCTCACGAGCGCCAACTATGACACCGCGTTAAAAATCGCATAAATCGTTATTACTTGTCATTCTCATGCCGAAAACAACTCTGACAGCTGGCAAGGATGTCTGTTGCTTTATACACTGAGTGGCCACTTTATTATGACCACCCCCTCAGTACTTTGTTGGGCCACCTCCACGAGATGTTGATAGGTGGTTTGTGGAATCTGAGACCATGCTTGATGAATGGCACTTTCCAGGAGTGAGATTGCAGGGTTGTGGATCCAGCTGTCTGATGGCTCGTTTAACTTCATCCCACAAATTCTCAATGGTGCTAAGGTCTGGAGATTGTGGGGGCTACCTAAGCAAAGTAAACTCACCGGCATGTTCCTGAAACCAATCCTGTACAATACGAGCACTATGGCAGGACGCATTATCTTGTTGAAAGTAGCCATCGCCATTGGGATCCTCATGACAGGATGCACTTGGTCCGTAACGATGTTTAGGTATGATGTGCCAGTCAGACGTTGATCAACACGAATTAAAGGGCCCAAAGCATGCCAGGAAAACATTCCCCAAACCATAATGTTGCCTCCACCAGCTTGAAGGGTTCTAGCAATGCATTTGGGGCCCATGCTTTCGTGCTGTTTTCGCCAAATTCTCACTCGGCCATCGGCATGGTGCAACTGAAAATGTGATTCGTCGGATGACATAATTTGTTTCCAATTATCGACTGTCCAATCCTTGTGCTCATGTGCAAACTGGAGACGTTTTTTCTTGTTAACTGCAGACAGCAAAGGTGTTCAAACAGGCCTTCGGCTGCCACATCCCATCTGATGCAGTGTATGGCGAACAGTGCGTGCAGAGTTCATTTGAGGGGATCCTTGTTAAGATGGTCTGTAATTTGCTGCACTGTTGCCCTTCTGTTGTCTGTTACCAGTCTGGACACTGTTCCGCCCAAGCAGTCGCTAGTCGATGACGACCACACGTTGCACGTATAGACCCAGTTTTTTGGCTGACAGTCCAGTCTTTAAACACTTTAACAACAGCTGCTCTGGAACATTTCACGAATGCGGCGGTTTCGGTGATACTCGCTCCATGGCTCCTAGCTCCTACAATCATTCCACGTTGAAAGTCCGTCAAATCGCATTCTTTACCCATCTCGTCACCAGAGTCGCAGAATATAGACGTACACGCTTACGCCATATGCATATAGTTTCCAAACTATTAGCAGATTTTGCAGATATTTTTTACTTGCAGATTAAAATAATGAAAATGTTATTTACAGCAATTAAAACACATACTCAAGGCTTTACTCAGATTAATATATTTAATTCTATCTTAACGTGAGAATGTTCAACTATTTTTCACATCTACCGATAGTGAGTTATTTTGTTTTTACAGGCGTTTCTGCCTCTTGATTTTATCAAGGCCTGTTCTCAATATATAGGAACTGTAACAAAAGTTTTGTTTGCACAGAAAGACTTTAAATTTTGTTGCCAGTTATTAAGTTAAAATCTTTTCCTTATGTATTTTTATAAGTATTATTTTTTAATTAAGTTGTTGAAAACGCTATTTATAACTTTTGAAAGTTCATTAACGAAACTGCTTTTCTTGAAATAAAAACTTTCTTTAATTAGTCTCCTGTTTTTATGAGGTTCATAGCCCAATATTTTAAAGTTTTGACCTTAAGGTCCAGCGCATTCAGTCGTAATGTACTTTTGTTCTCTCTGTAATCTGCAATGTTCTAACTAATAATTATTTTTTGGTATGTTCATTTTTCTTTAAATTATCTTCTTCTATTGTTATGATTCGCGGGTTTGCAGCAAGTTTTCTGTTTCAATGGTTGTGTACGCAGATACATTTTATTTTTATTACAACTCTGCTCGTCACCCAAAAATCACTTCTATTACTGTTGCAAGCACTAAGCTTTCCCTTTTTATACTAGCCTCGCCCTCTGGCGGCAACAGCGTGCAGCCATAGCTCATTTGCTTAAGACTGTCAGGTGGTCATAATCAGGCCATGACAAATATGATTCATTCAGATTTAGGAGCCACCTCCAAAATTTAGGAACCAGGTTTGTGTAGGGGGTGGGGTATTTGTTTTCTTTAAAGTTGATAAAATATCAATAAACAGAAAGGGGAAGACTTAAGGTTTATTGTTTTTACCTCTTATTTATTCTCAATTTTAAGAAATCTGGGCAGGATAAAAATATATAATCGAGTAGAATGTATTTTACATACCATTGACAAATAACATGAAACATATCAATAAGAAACATACCTTACGTCTAGGTGCTTGCTGAAATCACAAAGATATTTCAGTTCCAGAAGCACAACGTGCAGTAAGTTTGCTACATGACTCATAGTTTAGAATTATGTCTTTGAATTTATATTTGTCTTTCAATTTACTTATGACAATAAAGCAGGTGATTTTTCACAATTCCTATAATATGGAGACTGTTTATGATATTGCTTTCAATTAAATTATATTAATATTAGCTGATATTGTGCAGCAATTGAAGGATTGAAATGTGGAAACTTTTTTTAAACAAATGAGATAGAATTAAATTACTGAGTAAAAGCCAAAAAAAAAAAAAAAAAGAGCATTGTAAAAAGACTAAATCCCAGATGCCCTATTATGGCCATGAATATGTCTTGTGGTTTTAGCACCAAAATACCACCTGTCAATAGCCTTTGAAGGGTCAAATTCAGATAAGGAGGGGCCATTAAAGTTGATTATCATTAAATCATTTAAGCTCTCCGCTTCCATTGATGATCGAAATTTGTTTGCAATAAGGTTCATCAAGCTGAAACCTCTTTCACAACTTACAGTGGAAACAGGCAATTCTGACACTATTGATAAGAGTTTCCCTAAAACTGGAAATCTGTCACTGTTAGACATCACTTTGTTCAACAATTCGCTGAGCTTCATCCCTTGTCCAAGCACCTTAAACTCATACCATTCGTTCTGGAGAAGATTTATGCATGTTTTGCTATTCATATCTGGAGATGATAGTTGTTTTTTGAAATGTTGAGCTAGGGCTCTTATTTCATCAACTCCAAACTTCTCCAGATCCTTTCCTGTTGGCCACGTGAAGGTGTCAGAAACCCTGCAATGTTGAATGATGTTATGATTGTTCAGAAGTCTTTCCTGTAAATATTGTGCTCCGCATTGCACCAGCTTTTTTTTTTTTTTTTTTTTTTTTTTTTTTGTCAACTTCAAAGGAAGTACTTGAACTGGCATTCAGTCCATGCAGTTGCACTTCTTGATAAATTCCTTTCAGTTTTGTGCTACTGATGAACATGTCTTTATAATGACCAGGAGCATCGATCAATGCAGTGAGTGTTGTTACAGTACTTTTTATGTGCAGTTCAACAGCACTCGTGAAAAGTTCTTGCCTTTGAAATATGAGAGACAGGTTCTGAAATACAGTAAGATAAACTAACAGAAAGTGTAGCATATAAGCAAACCTGAAATCCTTCAGTTTCTTCAACAGACCCTTTGCAACTGCAGAAGCATCACCTTTCTCATTAGAAATATCTTCAAGATGTACCACCACACATTTCCAATCTTTTACCAAAGCAGCAAGTGCACCAACTTTACTGGCAACCCATCTTACTTTGTAGAGAAATTGAAATTTTAAAAGTTGGCCCTGCAAAATTTCAGATACCTGCTTCAGTTGACGCATTCTCTTTGGTGATGACCGATAAAATTTGTACAGTTTCTTAAGAACTGTATCAATGTCATCAATGAATTTTACATTTTTTACAGCACTCAACACACTTAAGTTTAATCTGTGTGCAATACAGTGAACACCTACCACATGGCTCAATGTTTGACGAATCTTCTGAACTAAATTCTCAGCAATCATACTGGCTGCTCCATCAGTCCCAATACCAATCAGATGATTGGAACTTAACCATTCTGACAGTTCTAGTCTTTCAAGTTCACTATAAATTGCTTTCATGTATCCGTCTGCAGTTGCACTTTCAAGTGGAATGATGGATAAAAATACTTCTTTTATTCCTTTGTCTTTCAGATATCTTGCATATAATATAAGTTCTTCTACACCTCCTTTGTCTGTTGATCCATCCAGCAATACACTTACAAAATTCTGATCTTTTAGTTCACAAATCAGCTCATTTCTTATCCCTGCTGCAATATAAGACACAAATTCTTTACATCTTTTGTCATTGTTATATTCTTTTCTGACTTCAATACCTAATTTTTCTGCCAATAACAATTGCCCTTCCAAGTCGCTAAAAGGTTTATTATTTTTAGCAATGAAAGAGGCAATATTAAAAACAGATTTCATGTGCTCAAACATCTTTTGATCCATTTTTTTACACACACTGCAATAGTGGTAGTTTCTGGATGTAATTCTGAATTGTGTGCTACCATGCATTTCTGATGCTGATATGACTTCTCATGTTTTTTAAATGTTTCCAGTTTGAAAGGTCCAACAAAACCCTTTACCACTTTAGAACTGACATCCGCTATCCCAGGAAATGCAGCACATACTTCACATTGTGCTATACCTATTCTTTCATTAAAAGTAAGCCACAGTAATTCCTTTAACCGTGCTGTTTGAAATTTCCTCCTTTTTCCACTGTATGCCTGACTCAGTGAAGGGGAATGGAGGTTCAGATCTTCTGTGCTAACTTCCACCTCAGTTTCTTCTAATGAAATGGAAGGCTCGGGATCTTTCCTTTTTTGTGGAATCACAAAAAACTTGTTAAACGGGATTGCTTCCCATTTTCCAAATCTCTGCTTGCAGCTGCTCGTTTTTTTTTTTTTTTTTTTTTTTAATGAATAAAACGCGCAAAGCTGAGGTTAAAAAAACACAGTAGAATCTTGAAACCAAAATAAAATAAAATGCATAAGCATGCGACTGAAGTTGAACTATCACCACAGAAGGGTTCTCTGTTAATGACAACCTGTCTGCAGGTACGCGACCTTTCGTGACGCTTATCTGCCTGCAGGGAGAGTAAGGTAGAAGGGGAACAATGAAAGTAGAGCCAGAGAAATAAATGGAATGTTTTCCGCTGCAACTCGCCCCAGGTCAATCAATGGTCAGTCACATGCTTTGTTTTGTCGACTTGCGGCACGCGGGAGAGTGAAGAGTGCAAAAGAAACCGGACGGACAAAGGTCAAAACCAGGGTCGTAGCCAGAGTCGAGCCGCCCAACCTCAATCTCAATGACCTACTCCCCCCACCCCACCACTTCTCTGCCTGGATACGGGCCGGGTCAAAACTCTTCCTGCACAACTGAATTTCAGCTAACTTTGGTCGGCAAGCGTAATTGCCGAAGCCGAAGCCATCAGCCCGTTCGCTCCCGATAAGTTACGAGTTCCCAAGCGCAGAGTGTGCTTCTCCACTAAAGGAGGAATTGCTTTGAGCATGCACATTTGCTATTATTGACGCGTGCGTCCCACCTGTAGGATCAAGCGGCACGGGAGAAGCAGCTTTCCTTTATTTTTGGATGGCCTTAAAACGTTTAACAGAAAAAAATTAAACGCAGTTCTTAGCAGAAAATGGAAAGCCATCTGCAATTGCACTTTTAAATATTAAATTAACTTCCAAGAAAAGGCCTGCGGAATGAATACATCAAAGTACGATCTGACAAGAAATCAGTTTCATGTAAATTAATAAACCACAGACGTATGGTAATAACTTCTGTGGTTTATTATTTTACATTTATAATGAGGAACGTACTCCACTTCAACCTTTCACTAGGCTACGTTGAAGGCATCTAGAGTCTAATATAAGCCACTCTGCATGCTTTAATACGAAGCAATTTCAGAAGTACTGAAAATGTTATCACAACTTACTCATAAATAAAGCAGAAGAATCAGTTATAAAAATCATAGCAAGATATAAAAGTGCATTTAAACAGCTGTTGTGGAAATGTGGAAATAATAGACTAATAAAAGCCACCTGAGTTTTGAATTTATAAGGAGCAAATGGAGGAATAATACGATATGAAGGCAAGTATTTGTACTGTGCAATTTGGGAAATAATATGCATATGAGACCGACGAAAGATAAAAAAAAAAAAAAAACGCTGAACTTTTTAACAGGGTGAAAAATCAAAATTCACAGCAAGAATGCGAACTACTTTCCATTTCTTTTGTTGACTGCAGCTGCAGAGCATTCATTCTGTAATTTAAAATTTTTTTTTCCTGCTATCATTCTTTCCCGATTTCTTCATTGTCGCTTTTCTTTCTTTTTTTCCTCCAATGACAATTTCATTTGTCATGCTGAAAACTTTCCTGCACGACTGCATGATATCAAAGCTTAACAAATACATCATGTAAATGGTGCAACTTTGAAAACATGAATGCTTTTGAACACCATGCATCATTTTTTACAAATTTTCCAACTCGTTCAGTTTCATTTTAGGAAATTCCCCCTCGCTTATGAAGCTTAAATACAATACAAGGGGAATAACATTTAACAACTCAGGAGAGGGGAAACATCGCAGGGGGAAAATCGTGATTACGGGAGATGACTTTACTCCGCCTGACTTCCGTTTTTGGCAAAATTTTCAAGCTGAAAAACAAATATTTATGGAATGAAATAATATTTAACAACAATACTGGGTATAAGAAACATCGAGAAAAAAACCCCACGATTATGAGGGTGGGGAATTGTTTAACTCCGTTAACTTATGCTTTCAAAACACGAATATACCGTCCCCAAATGGGAAAGACACCCACCTCCCCCAAGAAATTATCTTCAGTTTTGCATCGGTCTGGAAAATGACCCAAATGATGGCAAAAAGCGGAGTTCCACGAATACGTGGAAGAATCTCGTTATGAATATGGGATTCACGACTAGTAATTAATAATAATTGAGCCAGCATCAAAAATAGCATTGAAGGAAATAACACAGTCCCTCTCCGCTAAACCATTACAAAGCAATTGGGGAAAAGTAAAGTTATTACCACTGGTGAATTAATTTCTCTTTCACACAGCCTTATACATGCTAAAAAGATTAAAATAAAATAATCCAGTAGGTATATAAATTATTTCACATGCAGTTGTATAAGTCTGAAGAATTAAACATATTAGAAGCAACATGCGAGTCCCGATTGAAGTGTTTTTAAAGAGAAAAATTGTAATTTGGAGTTATAGAAGTATACTACAAAGGAAAAGGATAATTATTTTTATTCTGACCCTGTGTAGTTGTCATAAAGTACCTTCCTGACATTCTAATAATTTTGATCACAATCATACCAGAATACACGCTCTGTACGTGCTTGCAGCGGCAGACGCCACTAACTGCGGGGAGCAAGCTCCTCCTACTTTAGCAGATCACCTCAACCGAAGGTCACGACCTGACCCACAGAGGAGACCTTGAAAACAGCTGGTGCCTTGAGCGCTTCAGCGCCCTAACTACGGAGCAGCTTTTGTATGCGACAGATACAAACGCGCCGATCTAGTTAGGCACTGGTAAATTGCGGGACTTCCCTCTTCACGCAAAAGCTGTTTGCCATTTTCATCAATTTAATTACAGTAAAAACATTGACAAAGTAGATTTTCCCACTTCAGAATAGGAAAACCACTTCTGTTAAATACATAAATTAAACACAAAAAATTCTTGTCGCCTGCATGAAATTTTTAGGCGACCTGGCGCCCGGGTTTTGTCGAGCCCTGGTCATAATAAAGGGGCCACTCAGTGTATACGCACTGGCGGACGCAACCGAGTACACGCATAGGTGATGTTGCTATATATTTTGCATAAGCTCGTCTGTACCAGTTTTTCTGGCACTTCAGTGTATATACATATATACATACAGTTCAAACCCACATACAATTCAGAAACACAGACAGTACACAGAATACAATTCAATCCAAAAAGATATTTTTATGGATATTAAATTTTTAACATCACTTAATTTCTGGACGACATTCTGGCCTGAGAAATATCTCATAGTTCTGGTATTGCTGAAGCACAAGAATATCAAAAGATATTTACACACACCATTTATTACAATATGTATATCATCAACCATTATCAATCCACTGCTGGACGAAGGTCTTCCCAAGTTTCTTCCACAACACAAAACAGACAATTGTGGAAGAAACTTGGGGAGACTTTCATCCAGCAATGGATTGATAATGATTGATGTTGATTATTCACCCACATGTGCATGTTATTGTATTGGCAGAAGTGGTGTGTGTAAATATCTTGATATTCTTGTGCTTCAGCAATACCAGAACTATGAGATATTTCTCAGGCCAGAATGTAGTCCAGAAATTAAGTGATGTTAAAAATTTATTATCCATAAAATTATCTTTTGGATTGAATTGTCAGACTTCTGTGTACTGTCTGTGTTTCTGAATTGTATGTGGTTTTTAGTTGTTTGGATAGTGTGCTGCCAAAACAGTTGTGATGAATGTCATGAAAATGAACAAATCTTACTTTGTGGTGCAGGGTAATGCATAGCTGTTGCTGTATTGTTTTCTGTGAAGTTGAAAGCTGTGAGTCACCTGTAGTCTCTTCGTAATTTTATTTTTAATGAGAGCCAAATTCTTTGATTGTTGGGTGTGTTCCTGCATTTCTGCAGTCACTGTCAAAATAGATGCTGGAACAATTATTGAAATGTTATTGACCATATTTTGTCTGGTCACGTGCTCTCCGTACAGAAAATTGGGTTGCTGCTAAAAGCACTTAGGATTCACCCACATGTGCTTGCCATTCATTGCTTCTAGTATCAGTGACGTGTGGTGACCTAACAGACTACCCAAGCAGTCGCAAAGGCAATTACTTTTCCTTTTTTACAATTGACATTAGGTTCAGATTTTTTAAATAATAAAAGTGGAAAACCATGGCGTACGATATAGATACCATAGCTACGTTTTCATATCTATTGTTTTACACAACACAGCAAAATCTAAAACAAAAGACTTCTGTTTTCCGAATAAACTGAAGTCACTTAACATACCTTTGTATTTAAAAGTAAACTTCATTCTTCGATGACTAAAAAAGATTTCTTTTTTCAGAGTAATTAGCAAATTACTTTCAATTGATATCAGTCCAAGATGCGAGAGTTATTTCTGTCCTGTTCTGTTTTGTGCGTATGTCTTAATTCACTTTAATGCAGAAAACGATCTTTCAACTGTTGAAGTGGGCACAGGTATCACACTTATAAGTGAAGCCAACAGGTAAAGTTGTGGCATGGATTTTCCAAGTGCTGAAGTCGCTAACATCTTCATTAGCTGTATAGGTGACTTGTCAGAAAATTCATGTGAGCTATATGCTACGATTAATTTTTTTCAAACGTACTTCAACGAAGTAGCGACCATAATTTTCAAGTAAGCTTTTCAAACCATCAGTTGGGAAAGTGTGAACGTAAAAGTTGTACCTCGAAGAATCCAGTAAGCACAAAAATGTAAGTTTTTCATAATCCTGAAATCTTGTATTAATGTGTTGTTCGACATTATCGAAAATTTCAAAATATAATCTTCTGTATTTAGTGATAATCGTAATGTCTTCAGAAAGGTTTCATTTTCGTTTTCTTGGGAGTCCAACATCAGCAATGGTTCCTTCGCACACTTCCTGAAAACGACTTCTTAGAGATTTCACAGCATTTTGTGTTTCTGTTATCTTACTTCTGCAATAAACAATGTCTAATGAAGCATTCTGAAGCACGCTGAACAAAACATCAGTAAGAGAAAAATACTATAAAAATTCGCAAGAAAGCAAAATTCAAAGTTTTCTAAATTGGACAAATGTCCCTGAACACCCGCATGAATATCGCTTTCTACTTGTGATTGATGTTCCAAAATGGCAGCAAAAGTCTGGTGAAGTTCTTTTTTTCATGGGCAGTATTGACAAGTCAGTATTATGAGTAATTCCATCTTGTTGGGCAAACATTGGGTATTCTGCGTCCCAAAAAGGCACCAAGAAATTTTGAGCGCTTTGGTTATCTCGAGAAAAATGCTGCAAGCCCACTAAGAGTAGCAAAAAAGATACAACATTCAGGAATACTTAAAGCGCTTTTGGAAAGTACTAAATTGAAACAGTGCACATAGCAGTGAACATAGAAGGCTTGTCGAAAGGATGCCTTAATATTTGACTGTACACCATGCAAGGAAGAGGCCATTACTGCAGTTCCGTCATAGCTCTGCGCGACGAGTTTCCACCACTGTCTGAGAAATCCTTAATATGGGACAAAATAAGACCAGAAAGTGCTGTCACTGTTTTTTTCTCACTAACTTCTTGGAAGCACACATATCTTTCTACCACCCTGTCATCATTTGCATACCGATAAACAAGAGAAAATTGAGACCTATTCGAGACGTCGGTAGTTTCATCTGCTAATATGGCAACAAAATCGGACTGCTTTAAACTGGTGTTTAGTTTCATTACACAGTGCATTGGTGACAGAATCAATTAAATCATTTTGAATACAATTTGATACTTCTTTGAAGTGAATACTGTCGAAGACTCCAAATGGTTTTTTAGTACAGGATCATACTGAGCAGTGTAGTCCAAAAGTTCCAAATAATTTCCACGGTTGTTGGAAGTTTTTGACTCGTCATCTCCTTGAAATGAAATCTCTAGCTTTGCGAGGAAGCAAATGGCATTTATAAGCCATTTCAAAATATCTCTATTGTGTTTTATCTTTTCATTGTGTTGACTTATGTTTTGTTGTATCAGTTTCAATATGAACAGTTCCAAAAGTTGCGAGTGCAATGGACGCATGAATATGCTTAACAGCAACATCATGATCCCGTATTGCTTTAGTTAAATTGCTTAGCTTGCTGTATCTTGTTGTCCAAGTGGAGCTTCTGTCACAGCTAAACAGCAAACAGTATGTTGGTCTTAACACTTCTGGCAAGCTATTTGCATCTTTCATAATTGGAGTTTTGAAAATTTCGAGTAATATTCTTTTGTTGCTGCGTTAAACTTGGCAATGCAGGCATCGGTCTTCCTTTCGAAATCACATTTTTCTTTTCTTCAAAAGAAAACGGAGTTTGTAACAAATCGGCTATAATGTCTTCGTTTATGGTATCAGACATGGCTGTTTAGAATCTTTTTTTAATACACATGCATGATATATTCAGTAATTCACAGCACACGATGTAAAAAGAACTTAACAATGCATCCACAGTTCAGCTCCCATAACCCAAGCAGTCAGTGGACTGCTTGGTTAAGAGCAGCTACACACTAAGACGGTCGTTTCTAGGGAACATTTCTCATTGGTTAGCAGACTAGTGCCGTCAGGTTGTCATAGCAACACCCCTTCAGCGGCGGTGATGCTTGGGTGATGGAAGCAGGTGTTGCATGCACTCGACAGCTGCGACCAATCGGAGTGCAGCATCATTTGTTTATCCTGTCTCTTCATTGTTATTGCCGGTGTGCATGGATTATACACTTATGAAAACTTCAGAGGTATAAGAATGGATTTATAACTTTGTGGTGATTATTATTTGTGTCGAAAACAGAAATTTAAAGAATTGGAGATTTTTTATGTATCCTTCATTTCCTTTGCCCATTGCCCAAGCACTGCTTGGGTGGAATGCACGTCACTGTCTAGTATGTGCTTTACAATGTATGTCTTGTTAACGAGAAGCTAAACTATACTCCAAACATAGTATCATCGCCATTTCTTTATTTACTATAGTGCTAATCACTCCAGAAGTGTTTTAGATAATGAAATGCTTTTTTGTGGTGGGTGGTTTCAGTGTTAATCCAATGTGCTTATCTAAATTATTGAAGATTTAGGCTGTGAATTGATTCTTGTAGTCTGGATATTTTGCGTTTATTTGTTTAAATTTTTCTTTTTCATTTATGTGTGTGGGTATGTTAGAGATTTCAGGTGGTCTTTTGGCAGCTCAGCACTTTCAAGTAGTTCCTAATTGTTCCTAACTTCACATTTATTGCTTGGCATTGTTTTCATACAGCTTGCTCACTCCCATCATTAAGGAGTTAAAGAAGTGGTCCGACTGCCAAAGGTACACAATAAAAACAGGGCAAAAAAGAAATCATTCATTTAAAGATTTTTGTTTTTCCCATGTAGAATATTATTAGGAACATGAAACGTAGAAAAATCAATACATATAAAGTACAGAACAAAAATTCACTGTTTTACAAAAAAATGAAATATGTTCATGTCTTTATTTGTATTAATCTGTCAAATGGATCTAAATGCTGGAGTATGCACATCAGCAAAATAAAAATCCTACATTCAGTGAGCTAAATGTTTTTATTTAAGAGATATGACATATATATGTATCTGTAGTGACATCTTCCATCAGTGCATGCAAATTAATTATTAAAGTAGGAAATGTACCAAGCACCCATGAAAAAAAAAAATGCCATATATGAATCAGGAAACAAAAAGAATAGCTCCAAAAACATCAATTGTTAAAAAAAATGAGTTTTATTATTATTAAAGTATATTTTATAAAAAAAGCGTGCATGTTTGCTTGGTATAATAAAAGTTCTCTGCATACAAACTGCTTCCTTTGCTTTGATGTTAGGAGTGAACAGGTCATCTGTAGACAATGCAAAGTTTGGAACTACCTTGTCGATTTTGGCACAGAGGTGCTAGATTTGTGTGCATCTTGCACTTGCGTACAGTTATGAACAAACATGTAGATTTTGTGACATTGTGGGGCAGTTTTTTTTTTTTTTGAGGCTTGAACATGTTTGTTATTGTCATGTGTAAAATTCAATTTCTGTAATATTTGTTTTTCTCTAGCTACGAAGACTCTGAACAGAGGATTAGCTGAGGTGATCATCATGGCGGCCGATACAAAGCCCTTAGAAATATTATTGCATTTGCCACTTCTGTGTGAAGACAAGGCAAGTATTATATTTTTATATTTTATTGTGATTTACTTTTATTTCAAGTGTCATGATATTAAAAACAAAGTACTGTTGTTTTTATACGTGGTGCGTTAATAAAGCTATGCACACTGGTTTTTGGCCCATGTGAATGTTTAGTTTAGTAGGAGTGTTTCACATATTTTGAGACTGTGCGTGGTACACAGTAACCCATGATACCACATGACTCAAACCTGTTTTCATGACAGCATTGCATACTGGAAGACATTTGCACCTGTGTGCATTGCTTCATTTCCCCCTAACTCTTGTTGAGTATAAACCTATCAGCAGTACCCAACATGGGTTTGAAACATGAACTGAGTGAGTGTGAAATTTGTGTGTGCCTGAGAAAAAATGTCAAAAGAAATGCCTGACCTGATGAAAAGGGCATTATTAGGAGATTCAACTACTGTAATTTTGGGTAGATAAGCCGCAGCGTATACGAGTTCAAAGTAACAATTTCGGCCCGTGCAGCTAGCATGGCGGCGTATACAGCTTTTTTTTTTTTTTTCTTTTGGCGGAGCAAAATTATGTAACCAGGGATCGCATTCCTCCTAAAATTCCTAATATTTTGTGACTCTCCTTAAATTCCTAAAATTATACCTAAAATTTGCTATTCATCCTAAAATTTTCGTAAGCTTATTTATTAAAAACACAACCGTTATTAACGCCAATAAATTTACCATTACGCAGGGTGCGCACGCGTGCTTGAAAACCTGGAAAGTCCTGGAAAATCATGATTACGTTTTCAAGGCCTGGAATATCCTGGAAAAACTGTGTTTTTTTAATGCCGTCTTGAAAAGCCTTGAAATTTGAAATTAGTGCTTAAAAAATGCCCTTTTAGGAAATCGTGTTACTGTTACCCCTTCATTTTTTAAAGTTCCTTTTCTCTGTTCTCAAAGAAACCACCGGCAGCGGTTTCCGATGTGCACCAAATCCTAATTTGGCTGGGGGAAAGAAAGAAAAAAAAAAGGCACTACTTCCAGTGCAATAAAATTGGATGATTACTAGTAGGTCGAAGGGGAGCTTGATGTCCGTCCGACAATTGAGAACAGAAAGGGGAAAGAAGAGGCATTTAACATTTGCAGGGGGTCGCGTATGTACCAAGTCCATACGCGACCCCTGCAAATGCTATTATGTACCATACTCCTCACTGGCATCCACCAGTGAGGAGTATGCCTGAACAACACATTCATCTTCTTCTTGTTTATGTGCATGCCACCCTCCCTCCCCTCAAGAGACTTCCACTACTTATGATAAAAAATAAGAAAACTATCTTTGCGAATTTTTCACAAAAGTGGCTGAAATTTTTACATTCACTGTAATTGGATTACAGAAGCTCACTTCCAAAATTTCAGTTGAATCGGTTTAAAACTTTAAAAGTTAGCATTGGTAATTTTTATTATGGACAAGTATGTGTGCCTCTTTGGACAGAGTGAGCCTCCAGCAGAAAGGGTGTTACCATAGCAACGGTTGATTGACAGCTGGGAGCGCTGATCTGAAGCCCTTGGTTGGGAAGAAAGCAAACACCTGTTTATCACTTCCACAGCACAAAAGGACTAGGAGAATATTTTCAGAAATCCATTTTTCTGAATTTTGAAAATAACACAGTAAAATTTTTACAGTAGTTAAGATACATCACAATAAAGTTCTAGTGCAAATTTCGCCAAATTCCGTTAGGAACTTTAGCAGATGCAAAAAAAAAAAAAAAAAACGTTGCATGTGTTTGAAGCAGAAAAAGATAGGCTAATCAGGAAAAGGTTAAAACAATAATATGAAAAAAGTAATTCAGTGAACAATTGTACATAGTTCTTGGTTTTCAATTACCTTTTTAGGATATTATAGTTTAATGTGAAACCTGAAAACTTTACTGTGAAAATCGTGAATTGCTTCTGGTTCAACAGCATATTAATGTTCAAAGTGAAACTTGAATGTGGTAAATATACTTGAATATGATAATAGCACGTGAAAAGATAAGAACTGAACATTAGAAGTAAATCATACTTAAACTTTAGACATTAGACGTTATGCAAAAAATTTGGGTGTGAACTTCGACCATATATACTACGCATTGGCAATAGCTGCATCAAAGCCGCCATGGCTCAAACATTGGGCACGTCATCATCAGACTCCAAATTTCGTGTACAAATGCTGTTATGATTACTAATTTACGCTGCAGAACTTCAGTGTTTTCGGTGTATTATGTGAATGCACCTCATATATAATGAAAACTCTTCAGGTAAGTTTACTTATGAGCTATATACATGCATGATCGTGTTGTTTACATTTTGTGATTTATAATGTGATGAACATTTGCGAAGAATTTGGAACATGCATTCCATTTTTTTTTTCTTAAGTTACTATATTTTTATATCAATAGCTGCAAGTTTCTGGTTAAGTAATTGAACTTTATTGACTTAGGTATTTAATTCGTTTCTTACCCATGAAAAATCATAGAACTTTCTTTACTATATCGGTCAGAGCAACCATAAGCACAGCAGGTGTAACCCATCTTTTTGACTGTTGTCATGTGATTTTATGTTGGAGCCAGAAATTTTGATGTCATGCGCAGTCTATCAGTATATATGGTTGAAGGGTGTGAAGCAAACTCTTTACAATGTATACAAAGTTGTTTTACTAGATGTATACAAATATACATCTAGCTTTTATTGAAATACACTCCTAAAATTTTCCTAAAATTTTTCTAAAAATTCCTAAAATTCTTACCTAAAATTTTCCAGAAGTATGCTATGATCCCTGTGTAACAAAAAACGTTTTGGCTAGTTCCATTCTTTTTCCCGCGGGAAGATATCTCAATAGAGAGGGAATAGAATAACGATGTTACAGCCACGTGCAATAAATTCCACCCACCCCCTCTTAAAACAAGACATGACAGTAATAGGTTATAGGATTGGGGTGGGACAGGTAAGAGAGATGTTAGAAAGGATCGCCCTTGTTAGTTGTTTCTTGGTCCGAGCAACTAACTCTCTTTGAACTCATACTGTCTTCAGCTTTGCTCTCTCTCCCCTCTTGAAACAGGATATTAGACTACCATCCAAGATCGATTGTCATTGGTCAAGGACAGCACGTACAAATTTCGTCAGTGACGTGCACGTGTGCGTTCGTTGCATTCAGTTTGCCAAATCGCATTTTCTCGAGTACACTTAGGTCTATGTTATCATAGAAAGTAAAATGACGAAATGCAGAAGTTATACTTCTAGTTTTAAGCTAATGGTAAATAAATATGTTTTTCCAAATCCTGGAAAAACATCAAAACTTCGACGATTATTTCGGGCTTCACTGAAGCAAACATTATTTCTAAAAACTGCGGTGAGACGCCAGAAGACAGCGAAAGTGATGCGGACAACCCCAAGTTTTTTTAGATGACGAGCTTTTAAATTTTTTAATTCGGACAGTGAAGTTTCCGGTTTTGATGGATTTGATTGAAAAACTATGCATACCATATATTTTCAGAATGTTGTGTGTGTATTTTTTAAATTCTTGAAGTATAAATGTTTTATATAATTGGTATATATATAGATTCAAGTTTAAGGACAACACTTATTACCCTACTACCTATTTTAAAATTTACTCGAAGAATTCATATAGCGCTTTATGAATTCTTGGAGTAAATTTTTATAAAATAGGTAGTAGGGTAATAAGTGTTATCCTTAAACTTGAATCTTGTTTAATTGATATTTTTATTTATTATTTGAAAGATCACATATTATATTTTTATCTACGTAATGTTTTCAAGATCCCGCCGTGGTACTACCCCACCTTACTGCAAAGGTGCTGCATTTCTGATGATTTTTTTTTTCATTCTGCCCCTTTTTTATCGCTGCGGCGTATACGCCAGTGCGGCTTATTTACTCGAAATTACGGTATGTCAAATGCTAGTGTTTTCTGGTGGCATAAGCATTTCTCAAGTGGTGCAGAGACCTGTGAAGATAAACCACAAACTTGGAGACCGTTCACTTCAAACACCGATGTTAATCACGTGATGTTGATGTTGTGAAACAAGATTGCCATCTGACGGTTTTTGCTACTGCTTAGCAAGTGCACAATGGCATGGTACATCCTTATGAGATTATTCATGACACTCTTGGTTATCAGAGAGGTGCCGCCATGTGCATGCCATGACAGCTGTTGGAAGAGCAGCAAAGTAATCATGTCATGACCTGTCAGCAGTCTAAAAGCAATGTGAAACATGACCCAGCTTTTTTAGTAGTGTATAATCATGTGCTTAGAGATGTGGTTTCGCCATTATGACCCAGCGACAAATACAGAATCATCGCAGTGGGAGACCAAGAAAGCCGTAAATGAAAAAAAAGTCCCAAAACAGTACAGATTTTTTTTCACATGTGGTGGATTCTCCATTAAAACAATGTTCCAGCTCATTCCTCTGAAATTGTGCCACCAGAAATTGCTAATTTGTTGCGGAAGTGATGTCTCATCCACTATATTTTGTAGATATCGCTCCCTGTGATTTTTGGTCTTTCAAAGTCAAGAAATATCTGAGAGGTTGACATATATAGTCAGATGCTGAGCAAAATAATCTTGTGGTGGGCATAATTAACACTCTGTTGCAGAATGCCCTTGTGATTAAGTGATGAAAGTAGGGCTTGAAAATTATACTGTCTGACATGCCTAGACATGTAGAAATTCAGTTTGGGCATGCACCCCCCCCCCATGGCCAGTCAGGTGTGTAAAAAACCTAGCTCTTTATAGGACAAAAGTTTAAAGAAGAAAGAAGAGTTGTATTCATTTTATTTCCCAGTCAATTTTCTGAACACTCATAGACTCACTCTCTCTGCTTTATTTAAGCAAATTTAATGGGGTGTGTTTTTAGAGGTTCAAGATCAAAATGGATTGCCTTGAAAACTAAGTTGCCCATAATATGATTGTGGGATATTTTAAAAGAAAGTGCGTGTAATAAGCTTTCAAATGGGCCCAATATGAGCTCTGTTAACCAATTAGGTCTACAGTTATTGTCATTTGTGATGGGCATGGTAGGCACTAAAATGTCTTTTTTTGTAAATTTCAAAATTTTATAATCATGGAGGTGTTTATTGTATATAGGAAGCTGAAATTTTGCACTGATTAGTTTTTCTATAAAGCCTGCAAGTTCACTAAGTCTCATGAAAATTCAAAGAGTTCAGGTCAAAAATGTAACTTTTTTTTGTTCTTATTTGACCCCCAGGTAAGTTCAAATTCCATTGCTGGTGCTCAATTTATAAAATGCAGTAAAAGTACTTTGTTTCTGAAATAGAAACAATATAAGAAACAAACTACATTGTAGATACTGATACTGTACTATACTGCTTTTCAGAAACCAGGATGAGTCATAAGTTTGTAGTGTTTTGGAGTACAATGTTCAGTCCTGTACCACATGTTGACCACATATGGCTATTTGACAAAATACAGTCCATCAGAGTCTATGGTTCTTCGTCAGCGTTCAGCCAAAGATGCAATGCCGTTGTGATACCAGTCGTTGGCTTGGATGCAGCAAAACTCAGTGATGCAGTCTTTCACAGCCTCCAAGGAATGGAACTGTCTGCCAGCCAAGAATTGCACCATGGAACGAAACAGGTAAAAATCTGAGTGGGTAAAGTTCCGGACTAGGCTGTGTGTAGTAGGAATTCGACTCCATCCAAATCCTGAATTTTCTGGTGGACAATCTGTGACCTATGACATCGGGTGTTATTGAATTGCAGGAGGACCTTCTTTTGGTTCACCATTGAGGGTAGCACTGGCATAGAATGTCATATACGTGTTGCAGCTGGTCGGCATACAAGTTTCCATCGATGGCTTAGCCATGTGGCACAAGCTCCCAGTGGACAGGGACCCTCGAAATTCCACCAAACACACCACATTGTCTTCACTTCAATACTCCTTCTTTGAACCACTGCTTGAGCCTCATCCCCTCGCAGCAGCCATTGGTTTCCGGTAGACCCACTTTTCATCATTCATTGCAATTCTCCACCAAAACCGGTCATCACATGAATTTTGCAGCGATTCTCGAAACAGAGTGGCATGCTCCTCAGCTTGCTTTGGGCTCGTCTCATGGGAAACCATTCGTGGATGTCTGAAGTAAAAACCGAGCTGGTGTAGGTGACGAATGATGGTGGTTTGTAATGCATGGACCTCCTGTGCCAATCGTCGGGTGTTGGTTCCTGGGTGCTGTTCAACAGCTAGACGTAGGGCTTCGGTGTTGGTGGTGACTGGTCTCTCACACCTTGATTTGTCAATGAGCTCTGTGTCTCCAGACCCAATGCTTTGAAACCATTTTCTTGCTGTTTCAGGGTGTATTGTCCCCTCACCTTCCACACTACAAATTTTCTTTGTGGCAGCTATTGCTTTCAACCCTTTTTTTTTTTTTTTTTTTTCAGTAATGACATAGGAGCACACAAACGACAACTTTCTCCTCTGACATTCTCCTCTTGTATGAGTGGCGCACACATGTTGGTCCCAATGCGTGCCAGCCTGTCTGAGCAGCAGAGCAAGTCACCCAATCTGGTGTAGGACACATCCCACCTTACTGCGCATGTTCCAGCGGTTCAGCAGAGCTTCTCCATGTGTATCACAAAATGTTACGAACTTATGGCTCACCCTGGTACTGTACTACTTTTTTCTTCCTAGGAAAAGTAGTTCAGTATCTGCATAATTTGTGTGTATTGGGGCATGTATTTTTTTGGACAACATTGTCATGTTACAATTTAGAAATTTTTCTGGCCCTGGTGGAAGAAGCATTAGAACTTGTATTGAAAAGCAGGTATTTGTTAATTGGGAATTGCAGCAGGTAAGCTGTAAGAAGTGTGTTTGTCATAACAGCTCCAGTGTCAAAATCTTTGGAACAACTTTCCCAGACATGTATAAATGAAGCATTCACGGCAATCTTTGTTTATTGTCAACATATGCCTTTCTCTTTTTTACAGTTGGATCATTCTCAGTCAGAATAATACTGTTCACACGTTTGGATTTCAGTGCGATCAGATTGGGTCTCCATTGTGCTGTACGAGGAAGACGTGCATTTTAAAATGTTCTTTTTAATTATTTTGGAGTTTCATTAAAGACTAAGAAAAATGCGAAATTTTTATTCACACTGTTGATTTTAAATTTTATCTTTATGGTGGACATGTTTAACACATAAAGCTGAAAGTTGCCCTCTTTAAAACATTGTATAATATTCAGCAGTTTGCACACAAAAAATTTTCCAAAGTTTTAAATGTAAACTTAAGAATTTTTGCAAAATAAATAAATAAATGAATGAATGAATACAAAGGCATCTGTCGTAAGTCAATGCAGCACTGTTGTAATAAAATCTAAAGAACACGTAGTAAATTTTAGTATATACTCTTACAAGGAATGATCAGAAGCTCTCATTCACTAACCCCTGTGAGCAGACACTATTTGTCTGTACTGCAAGGGCATAATGCAAGTGAGTGATATGACATCAGTGCTGCCTGTAAGTGATATGCAATTGTGAAAGTTCTGTGGAACAAAATAATTCCACACCAGCAATTGTGCTTTTACTGTGGGGTCATCTAGGTGCCATACTTAAATAGTTTTGGTAACAGAGGATGAGTAACATGCATTTTTGTAAGTTACCTCAGTGGCCATGTTGTCTGAGACACTGGCTGTCCCTGTTCTTGAACCAGTGACTGAATTATGGTGGATGACTGATTTTAGCCCTGTGAGTTGTTTGTGATGGTCATTAACCCCCCCCCAATAATATGAAGGAAAAACATGTATATATGAATATTATTTAAGTACTTATGTGGAAAACATGCTTGTATTGGGGAAATTTTTATTGAAACCTGTAGTTGAGAGGGCAATGCCAAATCAAACAGTGGTATGAATTTTAGTGATCAGAGAAGGCAAGATCTCCCCCATAATTTAGCTGCTTTTGTTGCTCGGAAAATTGTAACATCAGTTAAATTGTTTTCGCCAGCAATGCTTTGGATCAGTGGAAAACTAATTATTTTGGAAGACACTATCACAATAAAAAAAATGCCATATTGGGCATTATAAGTTGATATACAGCTAGCAAACAGGTATGCAAAAGATACAGATATATTTCTAAAATCATGATTAAATAAGCATACAATCCAAATTTGATTTTGTGGGTTACAACATTGTTCACATGAATGGTTCAATTAATGACCACTAGCAGCAAGAAATGGCAATCATGAAAGAACAAAAACAAATTTTTACAATTTATTGCCATTTAGAGGTTACAAACTTTAATCTTTCTATAATTTCTTGAATGGTTTGTCCCCAAAAATTCTTCTGCTTTTCTTATTAGTTCACCTCTGAAATGTCAGCTTTAAATTAAACTCCTCTTTCTGCCCCTCCTATGTTCATCATTGTTAATATGTTATTTACATTGGAGAGTGAAAAGCCTGTTTCTAACTTCTGGCTTTCTCTAAATTCAGAGTGCCCTTTGTGGAGTGTATGGAAGTGGGGGGGGTTGAGCCAACAAGTGCTGTAGGAACACACCTTAATGATTAAGAAAATACCATCGGGAGTGTGAATCGCTGCCAGAATTTCATAAACTTTTAGTTTTCAGAGAAATAGGAAAGTTATTAATGAAAAGCAAGTAATGGTACAAAGATCAGTTGTTTGAAAAATTTACGAATGTCTTTAGTGAGAAAATGCATGAACGGAACGAAATGTAAAAAAATTCACTGCAACATGATTTGCATTGATGCTGTGGAAGAACTTTCAAAACCACATGGAAAGTGTGAAAAAATTGGGTTTTTTTTTTTTTTTTTTTTTTTGATGGAAACCTGTAAATGGAATTTTGTCTATCAAATGTTAAACCTGGCAACCTATTACGCAATATCTTATGTGTGAATTTTACAATGATGATGAAATTGTAGTGTCTCATTTTCGTGGTGGAATGTCGTTCAGGAAAAAGATTCATGGCTTCTAAAAACTAAAATGTTGATTTTGCATGCCTCTAGTAATTGTTTTCTGTTTTTTTTTTTTTTTTTTTTTTTTTATGCAGTAGATTCTGGTTAACTGAACCATCAGTTAATCAACGCAGCTGTTTATTTGGGACAATTCTTGAAGAACATCCCAAATTAGCTCTGTGGGATAAAGCTTTGCTGAACTGGGCCAAAGTGTTTAAGCCCCGGTGTGTTCCAGTTAACTGGAATCTACTGTGTATTAATTTCATGCATTCCAGATGTCTGAAAGCATAGATAAGCATGTGCTAACAAATATAGGTAGTACTGGTTATGTACTATTGCAGTTACTAATGAAACTGAAATTAAAAAAATATATATACAGTATTGTTGAATAAAGAACTTTTTTTTTGGTAAAATTTAATAAAAATGTTATTCTTAATCATCACAAAAGAAAACAGCGTTGAAGACCTGAAGAAAAAGTGTCATTATCTTCAAAAATTAAGGTTTTCTGTAATTAAACTTTTAAGACTATGAGTAGCCATGAAATTCTGCCTTACTAAGTTGTTTCACTTCTGCGTAACAATTTTTTTTTTAAGTTACAGTTGCCATGATGGAGCACATGTTATTAATTAAAAGAGGAATCTAAATGCTGGTTCCCTTTTTTCAGTTTGTCCTTTACCTCAGAAAATCCAAATTAAAACAGGTGTATATATTTCTGCTGGGGGAGTTTGCTTTAAAACTAGATTTTAAAACATTTTGCTTGTAACATTTTAAGTCTATACTAGTTACAAGTACTATATAAGAAACTGTCATTGTGTTACTGGTGTTTTCTACCTGTTGCTATTCATTACTATTCATAGTTTTCATTTAATGTATTTTGAATTTTCTTTGCATTTGTACATTTAGTGAATGAATCATTGACAAGTATTTGGTTTTTTATTAGTTTAGTGTGTTATCTTAGGAAAGATGCAAAGTCATAATGTATGTTTCTCCTTTTTTGCAGAATGTACCATATGTATTTGTAAAGTCAAAACATGGTAAGATCTTTTTCATTATCCACATCAACACATTTCGAGTTTGTAAAAAATGGAGATTGCAACTTAACAAGTACCATAACTATCATCTTTAAATTTTCTTTAGTAGTAAATGTCATTCTTAATCACCTTGTACATGCATACTGAGCTTATTGTAAGGTGGAGTGTATGCCAAGCATTAGAAAAAAATGTCTGCATGTTCAAACTCATCACAAACTTATCCATTGTTTTTATGTTGTGTATTACAAGATCTATGTTGGATTCTGTAATAAAACTAAAATATATTGAGAATACCTAAAACTCAAGAACGCCGCAGACAGTCCAACTGCTGATGACATCTCGGAACCTAAAAGGCTAATGTGGTAAGGAATGAAATCACAAGTTGTTGTATCCATTTGTGCTTGATAGATGGGTTTCTTGGAGTACCAGCACACAAAATACAAATCAACAACAGACAATTGTTGCACTTTGACACATTTTATAACATCCACACGAAAATTGCTTACGTTGATTCGATCGACTTGCACACAGAGCATTTCAACTCACTGCAACTCACAACAGCTTCTGAAACAAAAAGTAAGTGTCAACAGAAACTTGTTGCCAGACATAGAACAAACATTGCAATAAAATCACGGAGATTCACATCAGCGCCACTTAGCGGATAAATGTAAATACAGTCATTTCTTTACAGTCTGCATTGAGAAAATTTCTTATCACCAATGACAGATTTTACTCCATCAGTCACTGAGTTCCTCACTCAGAAAACATAACTTTGTTTTTTTTTTTCCTTATTTATACTCAATTTGAAATTCATACAAACTTCGTACGTCCAAACCAGCATACTCAAAAGTGAGTTACAGAGTATGCTGGCCCGGATGTGCAAAGTTTGTATGAATTTCAAACTGAGTATGAATAAGGAAAAACCAAAGTTATGGTTTTTGAGCGAAGAACTGCCAGTACTGTATGCAGGATAAGCCTAAATGGCACCATTATTGATCAGGTAAACGAGTTTGTATATTTTTGACAGAGAGAACAAATTAGATGATGAGATTAGTAGGCGAGTGAACTCTTTATAAAAGTCATAGCGCTGCTTTAGGAGGATTTCACAGGAAGATGGGTTCTCAACAAAGTCCCGAATGGCTGTATATGAAAGTGTAATTGTTCATACTCTGATGTACGGCAGCAGAACCTGGGTTCTACAGAAAAGACATATAAGTCATTTGTGTGCTGGGGAGATGCTTTGTTTACAGAGGGTTTGTGGTAAGACATGCTCTGATCATGTGAGGAATGAAGATGTGTTGCAGATGTGTAATGTGAGGCAAAATATTAGTAAGGTGGAGACTAATATTCTCAGTTGGTTTGGCCATGTTTCAAGAATGAGTGATGAGGTGCTGACTAAGAGAATTTATTCAGCCCAAGTGGCAGGAAAGAAAGGTAGAGGAAGGCCAAGGTAATCATTGGAAGACCATATTCAGGAATGTCTTCATGAGAAAAAGATAATGAGTATGAAGTACAAAAGATCTTGTGTGCAGCATGTGATGGATGTCAATGAAGCTCAAGCTGTGTGCCGAGATCACTGTAATTGGAGACTCCTTATACAGCAGCAGTGAGTTCTTTCTGTGAGAAACTAACCTCTGAATTTCAGAGAATAGCTTAGTGATATGTATGTATGTCACTGAATTTTCAAAACCATGGTCTCGTACTTAGAATCTAACATATATGAAATCAGTTACCGTATATCTCGCGTATAAGTCGAGAATTTTGTGACAAAAAAAGAGCTTCAAAGTAAGGGGGTCGACTTATACGTGGAGCCTAAAAAAATTGTAAGTCCAAAAGTTCTTCCGGTGAGGCAAAAGGCAATCCATCCCGAATGGAAAAAAACGCAGATGCAGTATTAATTACGAAATTGCGACCCGAAAAAAAGAAGAAAAAAAACACTGATGCGGTAGTAATTACGAAATCGCGACCCTCCGAATTTCTCCGCGCTTTGAAAAGTCTTTTGGCTTTGTGTATCCACAAGGCAGTTGCAGCCGCGCATCGAAAGCTCCGCCCTCCCGATTCACAGTTCATTGCGCTGACCTACGACCTAACGCAGCCATGCGACAGCCATTGTTAAGTGTTGCTTGTTCTTAATCACACACGTTTTTGTCTTGCTTTTCCTATTATGACTGACACGGAATGTGTAAAGAAGCGGATGCCCTATAACGCAGGATTTAAGTTGAAAGTGGTTTCTCAACTGTGCTACTTCACTTCAATTTGGCATTAACGAAAAATTGATTCGAGATTGGCGTTAAAAAAAACATGAACCAAAAGGGCAAAAAAATATTTTTATTAAAATGACTGGCCACGAAAAATAAAAGTTTCACAGTTGTTCTTTCCTGTTTGGCCGACTGTAGGAAGCTACCTCCGGTAATTATTTTCAAACACAAAACTCTGCCAAAAAGCGTTGTCTTTCCGTCTGGTGTGCTCGTTTGTGCCCACGAAAAAGGATGGATTTAAAGAATGTGTGGAACGAAAGGTCAGGTACACTTTTGAGGAAACCTTCCCTTTTGGTGTGGGATATGTTTGTTGCACACCGTTGTGCAGAAGTGAAAAAACTGCAGAAAATTCAAAAACAACTCTTGCTGTCATCCCAGGTGGGTTGACATTTGTTCTTCAACCACTAGATGTCTGCCTTAATAAGCCCTTCAAGGACAATGTGCAGAGGTATTGTGCGGATTGGATAAGTTCCGATTTGCCGACTGAAACCAAGGGCGGAAATCTAAAGAAGCTGGATATCATTTTGATTGTGCGATGGGTCAAGGATGCTTGTGATGCGATACCTGCGGACGGAAATGGTCGTCAAATCATTTGAGAAATGTTGCATTAGTAACGAACTTGATGGCACAGAGGATGATGAGATTTTTATGAGTGTCGCATTTACAATGATTCTTATGACACAGGCGTAGAATGGGAATACTGATGTTTGCGATAACGTGCCGATGACGTAGAAATACTTTTTTGAACTGTTTGGCGAGTCTGACTCTGAATCGTATTTTGAAGGGTTCCGATGATATTTTTGGTTATGCAAATTAAATTTATTATATATATATATATATATATCATCATCATCATTGTCAACCATTATCAATCCACTGCTGGACGAAGGTCTCCCCAAGTTTCCTCCACAACGGTCTGTCTTGTGCCAGTCTCCTCCATGTCACTCCCGCATATTTACGAATTTCATCCACCCATCTCCCATGTGGTCTTTTTCTGGGTCTTTTCCTGTCCCTTGGAATCCAATCTAAAATTTCGGCTGTCCATCTATGGTCTGTCCTTCTGGCAGTATGTCCAGCCCATTGCCATTTCAGGGATTTAACTCTGATCATGATGTCTTCCACTCTCGTCATTTTTCGGATCCACGAGTTCCTCTTCTTATCTCTCCTGGTTATACCAAGCATGCACCTCTCCATGCTTCTTTGAGTTGTCTGCAGCCTTTGTATGTCTCTTTTAGTTAAGGTCCACGTCTCTGCACCATACGTAAGCACTGGAAGGATGCATTGATCAAACACTTTTCTTTTAAGACATAATGGCATATTGCTCTTGAAAATTATGCTGTTTCTTCCAAAAGCTCTCCAGGCAAGTTTTGTACGCCGATTAATTTCTTCATCAATGTGACCCTCACTTGATATCTGCTGTCCAAGATAAACATACGTATCTGTTATCTCCAGTTTTTCTCCATCAATCGATAAATCTTCATTTCTTGTAAAAGCATTGAACATCACTTTTGTCTTCTGAAAGTTCATTTTTAATCCCACTTCTTTACTCTTGTCAGCAAGTTCCTGGATCATACTCTGCAGCTCTGATGGGGTAGTTGCAAAAATGACTACGTCATCAGCAAAACGAAGGTGGGTTAGATAATCTCCATTAATCTTTATCCCTTTGTTTTCCCAGTTCAGTGATTGAAAGACATTTTCCAATGTGGCATTAAAGAGCTTCGGAGATATGGTGTCACCTTGTCTCACTCCCTTTCCAATTTTTATGTGTGTTGTATTTTCAAACAGCCGAATCTTTGCACTTGCATTTTCATAGATGTTATTAATAATATTAATGTATGCATCTTCAATACCGCAGGATTTCAGAGCCGTGGTAACTGCTGATGGTTTCACCGAATCAAAGGCTTTTTCATAATCGATAAAAGCCATGCACAATGGAAGTTCATATTCCCTCGCTCTTTCAATTAGTTCTCTCAGTACGTGGATATGATCTATTGTGCTGTAGCCACTCCTGAATCCAGCTTGTTCTCTCGGTTGAGCCATGTCCAGTGTTACCTTCAAGCGGTGTGAAAGAACTTTAGTGAAGATTTTATAAACCACTGATAGGAGGCTGATAGGTCTGTAGTTCCTGAGATCCTCAATGTCACCTTTTTTATGTAGCAGGATCATTGTAGCATTGTTCCAATCCTCAGGAATCTTCCCTTCATTAAGGCATCGAGTGAAAATTTGGGCGAGTACTGTTTCAATTTCTCCACTTGCTTCTTGTATGATGTCTATAGTAATTCCATCTTCTCCTGGAGCTTTCCCCCTCTTCATGTTCTTGATTGCATGAGCAACTTCTGCTGGGAGGACTGGAAGAACTCTGGTACCTTTCATGATGTCTGGAGTACATGTATCATCCCTTTCATATAATTTAGAGTAGAAATCTTTCACTCTTGTCAAAATTTCGCCTCTATTTCTTGTTATAGAACCATCTTCTTTTCTCAGAGCCATAATCTGTTTTCTTCCCTTACTGAGATGTCCCTTTGCTATCTTTAGGCTTTGGTTGTTTTCAATTGCTTTCCTCACTAGCTCACAGTTGAATTTCCTTACGTCTTCAGCGATACTTTTTCGTGTTGTCTTGCATAGCTCTATATATTCCACTTTGGAAGTCACATCTTCTTTAGTTGTCCTCATCTCTCTTCGTTTTTGCATCAACATTTTGGTTTTTCCTGATAATTTGTTCACATGCAACTTGTTCTTAGACCCAGCTAATTTTGTTGCTGGTTCCATAAGAGCTTTGGTTACTTTTCTGTTAACTTCTGAAATATCCACTTCTTCCGATGTTAGGCCTTCTAAAGCAGAGAATCTGTTCTTCAGTTCCAACTTGAAAGTATTATGGTGTTTTTTAAGGTTGGTTATGTCAATACATTTTGTTTGTCTTATGAGCTTGCCACGTTCCAGTTTAGTGTTGAGGTGCATCTTACATCTCACCAATCTATGGTCACTACCTGTGTTGAACTTGTTCAGCACACTGCAGTCTTCGATGATGAATTTTTTGTTACACATAATAAAATCAATTTCACTTGTCGTCCCAATTGGATGTCTCCATGTCCATTTCCTGTGTGGCTTTTTCTTGAAAAAGGAGTTCAAGATGAAAAATCCTTCTGCCTCTGCAAACTCAACGAGAGTATTTCCACGCTGGTTTCTGTTGCCGTGACCGAATTTACCTACTGAAGTTTCATTCTGTTGCCGTTGCCCTATTTTTGCATTGAAATCTCCCATAATTATCTTCAAATGCTGCTTACCTTTATTATTTAGATGACGAATTTCCTCATAAAATTCTTCAATTTCTTCTTCAGGGTGACTTGTGGTGGGTGCATAAGTTTGAATAATCTGAGCCTGGTATCTTCTCGATAGTTGGATAACGAGTCGTGCAGCTCTGTCAGAGGAACTTTCAACTTCTACCACTTTATCCTTCAGTTTCTTGTTTATTATAAATCCAACACCACTAGTTCTGCCAGTATCTGTCCCACGATAATAGAAGAGATGTCCACTTTTCAGTTCAATGAGATCTTCTCCTTTTCTCCTTACCTCACTTAGCCCGACGATGTCCCACTTGATCCTTTGTAGTTCCTCTTCCAATTCAAGAAGCCTTGAATCAGAAGATAGGGAGCGTCCGTTATAGGTAGCCAAGGTCAGCATCAAATGGCAGCCTAGTCCGGTCCTCCGGGGATTCTTAGCACCCTCTGCCTTCATGTCGCACTGGCCGCTGCCTTGGCCAGGTACATTCCAGCTGCCGGAGACTGAGGGCCAAGATTTAAGTTGTAGAGTCATTTTGGAGGTGTTTGGCCATAACTCACCACGCTGGCCAAGCGGGTTGGTGAGTGTGGGATAGCATTTCCTCTGATCCCGATGGTATAGTTATACCGCTATTGGCGGTCGTCAGAGCCCCTTTAGTGGGAACAGGATGCACCACGAGAAGGCGGGGTTGACATTTGTCAAGGAGAGGCTGTGATGTTACGCATCACCTGACCTTACATATATATATATATATATATATATATTTTTCGTTTTCAAATGTTTTTGAATAAATTCACTGATTTTTTTTTTTTTTCTCATTCCGGGATAGACTTATATGCAAGTTTTTGATTTTTATGATTTCTTTACTCTGAAAGTGGGGAAGTCGACTTATACGCGAGTATATACGGTAGTTATTATCTGTGTAGTAGCACTTGTGAGATTGTGCAGCTTCCTTGCGTATTATTTCTTACTGTGGGTCATAAAATTTTTGACTTGTTTTAATTCTTGTGAAGAGTGAAAAAATACCATACTCATGTACCAGGCCGTCATTTCGTTTTTTGTTTTTGTTTTTTTTAGCAGTAGCAACGCTTGCTAGGGGCTTTATTTTTTACTAGCAAATTGCATTATCTACACATTGTAATGCTAAAAAGATTACAAATATGTAGATATAACTCACCTTTTCATGACCTGACAGATTAATTCTAACAGTTTAATTCGAATGCAAATATTTAAAAAACATTTTTTTATTTAACTTTATTCACAAAATTCAAGAACACTTCAAATTTTTAAGTTATTTTCTGTGTGGTTTATGATTTAGGTTTCGGGTCTTTTCATCATACCACTTTAAAAGGTCAAACTTATCTTCTGCTGTCCGCCTCAATACTCATGAGAGCATTCAATGTTTGTAAGTTTAAACTGCCCCTCCAATCATCCTGGATTCTCTTCATGATACTGAACCCAACCTCACATGCAGAAGTAGTACGGGAAATATACTGGATATTTCTACTAGTGCCAAAATGTTTTTATAATGTTTGTACTTTTCAAGAAACATTCGTTTCCAGAAAGCAGTTGTTCCTTTTTGTATGTGCTTAAAATATTCCACATGTGCAATGCAGTGGGGCTTTACAGTTCACACTAAAACATTCAAAATTTTTCCACCAGCAACTTTTGCTACAACCACTTCTTATCTCTAGCAAAATGCATTTGCTTGCTTACAATTTGCTAACTACCAGTCGAAATCGACCCCTGGCATGCATGTTCCTTTTTAAAACATCTGAACATTTAAAGGGAGATACAGCTGTTTAACACAACATTAGTAATTTCCCTGAATTTTAAAAAGCGTATAAATGTAGAATCATAGTATTTCTGCAGGCTGTCATGAACTTTATCGAGGAGTGTGGTAGTAATATATCAGGGATCGCATTCGTCCTAAAATTCCTAAAATTCCTAATATTTTGTGACCCTCCTTAAATTCCTAAAATTAGACCTAAAATTTGCTATTCATCCTAAAATTTTCGTAAGCTTATTTTTATTAAAAACAACCGTTATTAACGCCAATAAATTTACCATTACGGTAAGGTAAAAAGACCTGTTATTGTAGAAACACAGCCTATATGCTGTGCTGCTGAAGGGAGGGAAAAATGACGCCATCGAGATGCACTTGCTTCGGGGCGGGCGTTCCATTTTTTTGCCTTCGAACAGTTTTCGAGAGAAACAAGAGATCTAAGGGAAAAGGGGAGGGGTCATTTTCACCCCTGGTTTGCGCTTTGCAGACGAACTCCGTGGCACGCAGAAGATCGTACTTTATTTTTGTACATGCCTTGTGGAACCTCCTCTTTCTGCTGATGTTTTGTTATTGTAAACCGCAGGTGGGTGGAAGCAAAGAGGAAACGTGGTCTTCTTCCGTAACCTCCGGTAATGACGATGGGATGGTAGCTGAGTTATCTTGGCAGGCAGTAGAGCACGTGATCATTGACCTTCGATCATGCGTCGGCGACAGCGACCTTCGATGCGCAATATATCTCGGCTCCGACTCGCTTTGACTGAACTTGCGTGAGATGCGTATGATAGTTTCTGGTTTTACGTCTTTTATGGTGTTCTCTGTGCAGGTTCAGTTCTCTAGTGGTGACCTGCTTTTTTTTTTT
The DNA here is from genome assembly GCA_039090855.1 of Macrothele yani. Classification (NCBI taxonomy): domain Eukaryota; kingdom Metazoa; phylum Arthropoda; class Arachnida; order Araneae; family Macrothelidae; genus Macrothele; species Macrothele yani. The sequence continues at coordinate 175,028,008 of CM077029.1, read as the reverse complement.
TTTTTTTCATATCTTCTGACATCCTCGCAGCCAAATTTCGGGAAGTTGTCTGGTTTTGCAATATTGGAACGTGTTTTTGTACTTCCCTTTCATTTTCTGGTTAGTAATACAAGTGTTTAAGATGCCTAAATCCAAAACGAAATTTCAAGATGCGTGGCTCGCCAAAGAATTGGACGGAGTGAAGTTGAAAGAATGGTGTTCTGCAACTGAAACAATATTTTCTGCTAAGTGTATATTGTGTTCAGAAATTTTCAATATTTCTAATAGTGGCTTTTCACAAGTAAAAGCGCATCATAAAGAAAAAAGTTCCCATAACAAGAAATTCCCATAACAATAAATTTGTTAAATAGTGTTCGTGATTCACATAAATTTTATAAAGAGTATGTTGATAAGCTGAAGGAAGAACAATCAAAAAAGGTAAAAGAAAGGAAGCAGAAAGAGAGGTAAAATAAGGAAAAGCAGCTAGAGAAAAAAGAAAAGCTGAGTTTGATGACAAAATAAAAGAAAATGATGCAGAAATAAATAGGCTTAAAAAAGATAAAGAAGCCTCCCTAGCAGTAATTCAAGAGGGAACAGAAAGAATGAGAAAAGCTGTAGAAAAACAAAATACTGTTGAAATAGCAGTTGCCTCTAACTTGATCATACAAGGTTCAGCTGAAATAAAGAAAACAAAGTAAATTAGTTGTGGTGGAAGCAGAAAAAGATAGGCGTATCAGGAAAAGGTTAAAACAATAATATGAAAAAAGTAATTCAGTGAACAATTGTACATAGTTCTTGGTTTTCAATTACCTTTTTAGGATATTATAATTTAATGTGAAACCTGAAAACTTTCTGTGAAAATCGTGGAATTGCTTCTGGTTAAACAGCATATTAATGTTCAAAGTGAAACTTGAATGTGGTAAATATACTTGAATATGATAATAACACGTGAAAAGATAAGAACTGAACATTAGAAGTAAATCATACTTAAACTTTAGACATTAGACGTTATGCAAAAAATTTGGGTGTGAACTTCGACCATATATACTAATGGACTGCGCATTGGCAATAGCTGCATCAAAGCCGCCATGGCTCAAACATTGGGCACGTCATCATCAGACTCCAAATTTCGTGTAAAAATGCTGTTATGATTACTAATTTACATTGCAGAACTTCAGTGTTTTCGGTGTATTATGTGAATGCGCCTCATATATAATGAAAACTCTTCAGGTAAGTTTACTTATGAGCTATATACATGCATGAACGGGTTGTTTACATTTTGTGATTTATAATGTGATGAACATTTGCGAAGAATTTGGAACATGCATTCCATTTTTTTCTTAAGTTACTATATTTTTATATCAATAGCTGCAAGTTTCTGGTTAAGTAATTGAACTTTATTGACTTAGGTATTTAATTCGTTTCTTACCCATGAAAAATCATAGAACTTTCTTTACGATATCGCTCAGAGCAACCATAAGCACAGCAGGTGTAACCCAACTTTTTTACTGTTGTCATGTGATTTTATGTTGGAGCCAAAAATTTTGATGTCATGCGCAGTCTATCAGTATATATGGTTGAAGGGTGTGAAGCAAACTCTTTACAATGTATACAAAGTTGTTTTACTAGATGTATACAAATATACATCTAGTTTTTATTGAAATACACTCCTAAAATTTTCCTAAAATTTTTCTAAAAATTCCTAAAATTCCTAAAATTCCAACCTAAAATTTTCCAGAAGTATGCTATGATCCCTGAATATATAGAACAATACAGGGTGGTTATAAATTAGTTAAGCAAAAAGAAAACATTGTGCATAGGTATAAGGATGCTTATGCTGATAAGTATGAATAATATATAGGTAAACACGCCAAGGCCACCCGGTGGCACAGTGGTCTAATCAATGGCTTCTGAAATTTGTCCGAAAGGGGTCCCGGTTTGAATCCTGGCAGGGCATGGATGTTGTGTTTGTCTTCCGGCACTGGCTCTACCTTCCCTGGAACCAGTTACCCCAAATTAGGGACAGGCGACTGCTTATAGCCCATTGTGTTGCTCACGGTGGTCGGACTGATGGCGCCGAGTCATGCAAGATCGCGTATCGCCAGCAGAGAATGCAATTGCACCCATCACCATTGTTTCATTATTCCAAGTACAATGGCAATGTTCAGCGACACAGAAAAATAAAGATGTTGCCTGTGGTCTCATGAGATACTTTCAGCTACACAAGTGCAATGACATTTTCGCTGAGAATATAGGAAAACTGTGCCAAAAGGGGATACGATTGTAGCATGGTACAAATGATTTACTGAGACTGGATGTGTGGCTCATAGGAACAGAGTGGCCAAGGCAGACCTGGAATTCCCGGCCTAATGCCAATCCTAAAGGAAACAATGGAATTCCCGACCTAATGTCAATCCTCAAGGGAAGGAGGCTTCATTTACCGGTAAGATGGGGGTGCCTCCTCAAATAGCTTAGTGATATGTATACCTCGAAAAGATATCACTTACCTCGCTGCTGAAGTCCCAGTTTGGATTGGTCGCAGTGTCCCAATTGTTTAGCCCCTGATCGCTGGACCTAACACCCCTAGATTTCAGTCTATGGTGTTTTGTTAAAGATCGGGGTTACCTTCCACTGCTTCCCAAGTCCCTTCCTGAACTGATATCAAGAATCACCGCTGCACTATCATTGGTCGATGCCAACATGCTGGCAGCAGTGTGGGAAGAACTAAGTTACAGCTGGTACATTTGCAGAGTAACCAGGGGAAGCCACATCGAGCATTTGTGAAAAAGGGTAAACTTTGTGTGTTTAACTATATATTATAATTTGTACTCATTATCATATGCATCCTTATAACAATACACAATAAAGTTTTCTTTTTGCTGAACTAATTTATAACCACCCTGTATATTGCCTCAGTAGTGTTAAATTACCAATGAAAATGTCAGGTGTCAAAAGTATCTTCACAGTATTACCATGGTTATGCATGACAAATGTTTTACCTCACTTTCAAATCAACAGGAATTCTTGTAGAATTAAAAGCCTGACGTCATACTGTTTTTGATTTTAAAAAAAAAAAATGGTAGAAAATTCTAAATGTTGCAAATGCTGTTCATACATAGTGTTCTTTTGTGAGTGCATATGAGTGCCTGTGCTGTATGGCAGCTTTCTTTTTCATTTTATCAGATAAAAAAAAAATATGGCTGTTTCCATTGACAAACAGAAAACTGTTTAAGTTGCAGTATGGTGTAGACTGAATTACTTGTGATGACTGGAAAAAAAAAAAAAGAAAGAAAGAAAAGTAGAAGTAACAATGGTATTCAAGAAAAGATGGATAAAGAACAGCAGTAGTTAATTGCAACACAACTTTTTGTGTGTGTTGAAATAATGATGATAGCAGACACCATAACACTGTTCAGAGATAAAGTGGGTAAAATTAAAGCAGTCGTTGGCTGTAGAAACTACTAGTTTGCGTTATATGACAAAGAGAAATACTGTAGATGTTGATGTGCCTTTGAAAAATCCTAGTTGCTTACTACTGTAAAAATTTTTGCTTTGTGAATTTGTATCATTGTTTGAGATTTTGTTTTTAGTTACCCCCACCCCCTTTTTTTTTTGTTGGGAATATTAATACATTGCATTTATAGTGTTTGTACTTTTAATCGTGATGAATTTGTGTACTTCAGCCATGTCCACAGTTGGTCTGCAGGGCAGCCATATTAGCCAAATTATATCTGATTAAAAAAAACATCACCAGAAAAGGTTGGAAAGAGGCTAATTAAAAAAAATAATAGCTGTAGTATTGGTGATGCTGATGAGTGGTTAACTGACTTGGTGTTCCTACTTCACATGATTTTTTTTTACAAACCTGAGATTGAAAGTTCAAGGGAAGAATCAGGTTGCAAATAACATGTATGAGAATGTTGAAACATTTGTACAGAAATTGCATGTCAGAAACAAATGAATCAAAAAAAAGTCATTTTCACTTCATAATAAACTATGTGTGAGAAAACAACTAATCAAGAAAAATATTCTGCTTTGATCAGAAACCTAATATATAATATTGCAGAGAGAATCTCAGATTTTGAGGACCACTTAAATCATGTGAAAGCTCATGTAGAATATAGTATCACATGTTTTGTTAACTTTTGTGCTTCTGCCTCCATTTTTTTTTAAGATGTAGTTTGGCAGTGTTTTGTGACAGTGTGAATGTAGTAAGATCAGCTGAAGTAGGAAAAACAATATAAAAGGTAGACTTGTCAACTTTTTAGTGTAATTTTGAATATCACAGTGGAAAGGCTACTTTGGTATATCTTTTAGAAAACTGCCAAGAACAAATTGTTTGATTAACAATGCAGAATTGAAGCCATGGATGCTTCTGAAATATTTCATTTAGAAGTATTTGATCATGGGCGTTGCTGGTGTGTGTGGGGGGGGGGGGCATGTCCCGTCAAATATTTTGGATATTGCAATGCATTCAGATATGCATTTATTCAATACACTTAGATTTGCTGTCCCCAGTACATTTTCAATAAGCTTTTTAAAAAACAAAGAAATTGGCTATTTATTACTGCACGCTTGCATCCCCCACCCCCAATTCCTATTTGCCAGCAATGCCCATGTATTTGATGTTAATAAGATGCAGTAAAGCAAGGATGTACAAAATATGATTTTCTGACATTTTGACATATTTCATTAAAGACTTAATTCTGGTCTAAAGAAATGTGTCATACAGTTTAGTGCCTGTTTGGAAACATGTCACAATTAGCATTGTTTTTTTCATCAGTCATTTGACAAATGTACGTCTGGCTCTGTGGAAGGTTGCATGTTTCTGAAGCATTAAGTACATTTAAGTATGTATCCAAACATTGACTTTTTGTGTGAACAAAAGCAGTGATGGTAGAGTCGTACTTTAATTCTGTGTTGAATAAATCCGATTAAACTTAAGCTTAATGCTGTGAGGAAAAATGAGAAGTTTCGTTTTTTTTTTTTTTTTTTTTTTTTTTTTTTTTCTGTTTGTAGGTCATTCATACATACATGAGATTATTCCATGGAATTCCACTTTTTTTTTTTTTTGTCATCATTTAGGTCATTCTCAAGATCGATGCAAAATTGAGGAGAAATTTTGGGAAGATTAATAGGGGAGGTGTCATCAGGGAACAGTATTTCATCATTCAAAAACATAAACAGAGTAAAGATATTTTCTGGTAATCGTAACTTCTTTTTCTCACGATGCTCCTTCTTCCCAGTAGTTGTTAAATATAGCTTTATTCCTTAAAAATTAGTATTTCACCTTGAAAGTGGGGGAAGTATTTTCAAAACCAGAAGTTAGACTTCCAGGCACAAGATTCTTCCGCGAATTCAAGGAATTCTGCATTCTGCTTTTTCCATCGTCGTTTGGGTGGTGAGATCGGTGCACAACTGAACAGAAAATTGGGGGCGGAGGGTCGTATTTAATATTTATTTACATAAATAAATTTCAGTGAACAGTTCAGTCTTGATCGTGCTAAGGTATATTCACACTGTTTAGCAGTGCGTTCTGATTTTACACCTGGTTAAAAAATTCAACTTTTTTTTTTTTTTTTGTCAATGTCATCATGTTCATAATAAGAAAGCTTAGAGAGTTAGTTTATTTTGTTATTAACAAGATTTTTATTTTTTGTGATGCTTGAAACTTGTTCAGATACCCATACTGGTCAGTCAGTAAATAAGAGTACAGGCTGTGCAATTCATTACTAAAGGACTTAACACTGGTTGGTGTTGTTATATAGTAGAGGAATTTGTTAATTATTGTTAGCACTCTTGCATGTCTAAACTGCCATCTACCATATAATAGAGCCAGTTAGATGTGATGCAAATGGGATCATGGTCCAGACATGTGAGGCCCATGTAGTTATTTACTTTATGAAGGGGGGGGGGTGTATTTACAGTGGAAAGTGATTACCAGTTGGTAGAAGTTTATGAGAATAATATAATAAGCCATCAAGAGAGTAACAAAGTGTTACCTGAAGCTTTGTCAGGAGAGGCAATATGGTGGTTTGTAAAGCGGCAGCAGACGCGTGACAGTAAACACTAATGACAGCATGGTACTCATGGAAAACACAGTTCACTGTGACAGAAGGGTTTCAGTGCTTGAACTAAAAACAATGTTTGAGTTTGTCACAAGGAGAAAATCACTGAGGACTTAAGGATATCAAGATGCAATGGATAACTTGCACATTATCACTTTTGTTGTGATATTTTGGCAGTGGTTTAGAATTCTTGAGTGTGGTGTCGTGGAAGGAAGCAAAGAGTTTGTCACTATGCTCCAGAGACAAAATGTTCCAGCAAGGATCCTGTGAGCAAATTGCATCCTAAAAGGAAAGTATTACACACCAGCAAAAGGGATATTGAACCCATTCACTGAATGATAGTTTAGAAACCTTTGCTCATCATAAGCCAGTGACAGGAGTGGTTTTAAATTCAGTTCACTGAATTATTCTGCACTGACATGATGGATATGTCTCTGGTACCTCCTGCATTTTATGTGAATGTTGTTTGAGTCAGTGTCGCTTGTCTGTTAGCGTGGACAATCCTGATCAGACACCAATGTTCACTGTCACTCAGCATCTGTGGTCGGCCACTGTGCTGTCCACGGTGGGTGGTAGTACCTTTCGTGAGGTATTCTTGGTACACACGTGACACCGTGGATCGAGGAATGTTGAATGTTCGCACAACTTCGGAAATTGACTGTCCCATCTGTCTAGCTCCCACTACCCCCATGCCTCGTTCCACATCGGCTTGCCATAATCCTACTGCTGGTTGTTCAACCTGACTAACAAGATTACAACTCACAACTGATAAAAATTGTGGTGTGCGTCGAAGCCTTTATACGATGGCAGTGCCAGTTAAAAATTTGCTTATAGCAAATTTTTAACTGGCATCAGTCTCTAGGTGGTGTTTATGTACTTCCGTATGCAGCTGTATCTCTGCTTCTAAGAACCTTATTGAGAACTTTCTTTTTTTTTACCATACGCCATTTGCTATAATATAAACATGGGGAGTGAATAAGATTTTTGCTACAATAAGAAGACCTTCGGTGTAGTTCTTGCACAGCAGAGAAGGTTTGCTATTTCTGATATGCTTGCACCTGCTCACCTAGCACCCACTATCCTGCCTCTTTAAAGTCGCTTGAATTTTCCCATATCACCGATATCTACACTTCACACACATTAGGATTCTTTTTGGTGAGCTGTTTATATGGCTATCCTAAAAATCATAGTTGTGTACATTAAGTGAGATTGACATGTGTGATCAGATTGCTGTTAGATGTTCCTGTTAATTTGCTATTTCATATTTCTTGATGTGCTATGTTACTATTCTTCCCTTTTATTCACAACAAATATGCTTATTTAGGCAAAATATTGGTTTATTGCAAAACTTCTTTAATCTGTGATCTTGAAAGATTCTTCTTCTTCTAAGCATTCATCTTGTCTTTTCTCTTGGGCATGGAAAGAAGTTACTTTGATGCATGGAGAATATTGTTTCATTTTATTGTACAGTGTTAAAAATCTTATCTTAGAAGCGCCCTCATGTATAAGAGTACCCCTACTTTTCCAAACCAAAAATTAAGAAATCAATATTTTTATGACAAAGAAGGACACATTTGATATTTTTTAGAGATTAAGTAATATCATTGAAGTACATCTTTAAATTAGGTAATATCACAGACAAAGTCTGTGGTAAGTTTTGAAATTTATATTATTTAGAAATTAAGTAATATTTTTAAGATACAAGCTATGAAATTATGCATCACTTTCTTCAGCACTATTAGTTCCAGACATATCGCTTTTTTTCAACCTCAACTACATCACTGCTGTCGTCTGAGTCACTGTCTATATATATTAGATCATCCCCAGTCCCATCCATGGCATTGCTGATTCCACATTTCGTGAAGGACTTCACATCCACCTCTTGCTTGACTCCATTCCATGAGTTTAGGACCCAATTGCAAACCTCGGTAATGGTTGGTTTTTTCACTCTCCCTATTGGTGTCAAGTCATTACCTGCTTTTTGCATCCATTTATTCCATTCTTCTTTCATCAGGGCTTTGAAGGACTTGTTGATGGAAACATCTAGAGGCAGTAGCTGACCTGTAAGTCCTCCAGGAATAACTGCTTGTAAGTCATAGTGGGGAGAGGAGATAAGAGGTACTGGCAGTTTCTGTGCGGTAACTGCAGGATTCTCTCAACCGGTTACCCTTAACACGACCCCCAATTTTTGGTATAACACGACCCCCAATTTTTGGTCTAAAAATTTTGGGGGAAAATATAGTCATACTCGAAAAAATATGGTAATTAAAATGCTTTAAAATATGATTTTATAAAAAATAATTTTCATAAATGTGGTATATTTTAAAAACTTATCTGTCTCTAAGCTTGAAGGCAACATTATTTCCACACTCCTTGGTATACATCATTCTTTTCCTGTCGAAATCAAGATTTTGATAACCCTAATTCAATTTTTTTAGCTCCATAAACATAGATGTAAAAAGCAGTGGAACTGAATCTGCAGAAGAATTAGTGCTTTGCAATACATGAAAGGTGTGTATTTATCATTGTCAGCATATAGATGCCATACATTTTACTGTTTCCCATTTTTCTTAAAACATGGAAAATTACCCAAATTACCTCACCTTGGAATGGGAATTGAATCTACATCTACTGATTTACATTCGAGCCTGCTGCCATTACATTACACCACCCAGGACCACAAAGTTCCAAGCAACTTATGCTATGTTGATAAATAAATTATTTTCGTGCCACATAAATCACTTAATGCAAAGTATTACCGTCTTTTGCATGATCTGAAACAGCGGTGCATAAATACAAATTAAAGCCAACTTCGGTGAACATTTAAAAAAACTATTTATTCCTAAAAAATCGATAAAATATCATGATGTCGAAAGCATAAGATCTTTTGGACCCACAAGGGTGTCCATGCTCAGATGCATCATTGCACTACAAATGTAGAAGCGTAAATGAGTACGATATATTAACAGGTTAAGAGAGCGTGTCATTTTGTCATCCATCAATGCACGTGTGCTAAAAAGTTCATATTAGTTGGTAACTGTCGATTATATTGCATGAATGTCAATTTAATCTTGTTTATCTTCAACGTTGGTCGACATGAGCATTTTCCACGGTAAAGGAATGTAGCTTGGTTGATCATTGTTACAGCATAATTGTTTATGGTTATCAATATTATAGACTTTCTGTAAATAATGTTAGGAATTTTGTGTTTGTGGTGGCTAAGATGGTGACATTATTTCAATCTGGGTGGTGAATTCCATTAATAACAGTACGTGAAAATGCTGTGGCTCTTGATCCTGTTTTTAAATTGTGTTGATGTTCTTGCAGTCATAGTTTCAGATTCTGAACTGTAGATCCGATCTATGTTGTCTGGATCTACTGCCTTCAATGGTATGCTCTAAATTCCATGTCTGTCCACTGTTTTAACCATATCTCTGTCATTCTTAACCATCATTTTAACACCATTGCGGGTCCAAAAGATCTTATGCTTTTGACTTCCTGATATTTTAACAATTTTTTAGGAATAAATAGTCTTTTTAAATGGTCATGTAAGTTGGCTTTAATTTGTATTTATGCATCACTGTTTCAGATTGTGCAAAAGAGGGTAATACTTTGCATTAAGTAACTTAAGCTATGCAGGAAACAGTAAAGTGTACAGTATCTATATGCCAACAATGATATATAAATGTGAAGTGTTAGTAGAACGTAACTGCTTTTGGATTTGTGTTACATCTTTCCTCCTCAAACACCAGTTGCCATGCAGAAGAGTGCATCGACGAATTAATTTTTAATTACTGTGTTGCATAACATAACATAACATGACATGGCATGATTTTATGAAATTCGTCTTAATCTTGCATGAGAATATAAACCTGTCATTCTACAACAAATCCTGCTCTACAGTAATGTAGAGTTTTGCATGAAAATTAGTTCTCAAACGCACAGTATCATAATCAACAGTGATGCTTTTTTTTTTTTTTTTTTTTCCCCCGCATTTTAAAATGGCTTTCCCATATCGATAGTTAATACTGATAGGATAAAGCTCTTTGTGCACTGCCTTGGTGGCCAAGTGATCTGAGGCACTGGCTTCTTTTATTTGTTCGACCCCCCCCCTCCCTCTCAAAACAAGTGGGATGGATGACTTCTTATAGCCCTTACAGTTGCCCTGATGGTAGTCATTAGGCCATGAAAAAAAACAATAGGGTCCATAGAAAAGTAGTTACTTCTCCAATATTCTTGAGCCTTTATGTTGAAAAAACACAAAATGAAATACTTTAACACTACTAATATCAGATTTCAAAAATTATGTTTTTGTACCTAGTGTCAAAACACTTAAGTGTTATTAAAAGCAAGTTGTAATCGAAGTTCTATTCAATGGGTCAGACTTTTTAACTTTGAGTGCTTTTTATTCTCTGAAGTATTTTTGATGAAAATTTGGTAAGCTTTATCTGTAGGCATTGTAACTGGAAACATTCAAATTCTTTTGTTGCCTTTTTGTAGCACTTGGAAGAGCATGTGGTGTCTCCCGTCCTGTTATTGCCTGTTCTATCACTGCCAATGAAGGTTCACAGCTGAAGCCACAGATTCAGGCATTGCAGCAAGAGATAGAGAAACTTCTTGTTTAGTTGGTGATGTTGATGCCTTTTCATCATATGTTTTAGAAAGAAGACTTCATCTTTATGTATATTATATGCTAAATTTTCACACTCTGTACAAAGCAGTCTTTTGCAGATAATAAAATCATAAACTCCAGTTAAGGCACATTTTCTTAATATTGCTTAGTTTTATTTTTGTCAAGTAATTTTTTCTTCTATGCAGAACTTGGGAACAAAGCTGATTTTGTTTGTGTACTGATTTAAATGTGTTGAAAATTTCTTAACTTTTGTGTATAGTTTTACCATATTTGTGTTAGTATGGCTAAGTTAGTGTCCACTGGGTTTCCACTTATGGGCAATGTAGCATCTCCACAGCCCAGACTTCCTAGTATATCAGCCTTCCATGTCAGATGAATTCTGAATGAGATGTGGGATTTCTGTTTGTTCAGCATTTTTCAGTCTTTTCCATCCCTGGAATCTAATAATTAATTAAGGGAAGAAAAATTTGCCTACCTACTTCAAAGGTTTAGAATTGTTTTAAGAGTGAGCAGTATAAAATGTTTACAAAACATGAATAATATAATGTAATTTGCCTAATACATATATTGAATGAGGGAGTAATGGCAATGGAGTTAATGCCTGTACTTTGTCAATGAAGAACAGGGCAGTTGTTAATGCTCTGTTGTAGGTAGATAGAAAAATATTTTTAATGACTCCTGAATGAAGGGAGCCAAAGATTAATTAGAGAAAAGTGCCACACCCTTCTCCCAAATGAAACATGAACTATGAAAGTGATGAGGAAAGAAGTACAGCTGGGAAGTAGAAATTTGTATTAGCTAGACAACATATGAAATTGTGAAGAGCTTTAGGCAAAGTTATTATATTGTGTGGGATTTAATAAAAAAATATTTGAGTCAAGAATTATCCCAGATAAAGGGAGTTTTGGAGTAGTAGTGTGTTGATTCTCATTTATATGGAGAAGGGGTATACAAGAGACATCAGCTATCAGGGTATGTAACAAATTTCATATAACAGGAAATAATGGCCAGGTGGAAGAATGTTTTGGGTTTTATTTCTGGAAGGAGTACAGCAGGTGCCAAGTTTACCTTGATGCAACACCTTCACAATGGAATTTTCATTTATGCAAAGTTCAGTTCATTGTCTGCTTGTGTTATGTTTCTGCAGGAGGCAACCATGTTACAATCCTGAAATCTGCTCTTCGGCCTCACTGTCACATGGTTCGTACGCGTCCTGGAAATGTCCTAAAATTCTGTTACATGTTCTGGAATTTTATTCATTCCTGTCTTTTTGTCCCTGTGTGATGTTTTGTAGTTGAGAATTTTTCTACTGACATAACTTATGTCTGACAAATTTCCCACCCCACCCCTCCAAATGTGGGAGGAGAAGGCTGCTGTTGGTTTTTATTGTCTGTAAGAAGGATTGAAGCTGCAATATTAGCATATTTTGTGTCATGCTTATGTTATCACTTTGCATGTCAGGCCGGAAAGACCACATCTCTGCAACTATTAGTTCGATTTGTATTGGGAAGCTTAAAATGTGAGAATGACGGTCTATGCATTCTGGGTTTTTTTTTTTTTTTTTCAATGCACAACATTGCCGCTAGAGGGCACAAACAGATTGTATTAAATTTAAAGTGCATTTTATTTCATTTATTTGCTTCTAAATATCCGATTGATTTTTATTTAATTTTTTTCCTTTCGATAACATGTATATCAAAGACTTTTAGTTACAGTCACTTTTTCAAATAATGCATACATTTTCCGCTAGGGGACATAAAGGTAAATCACGATTTTCCCGATATCTCTGCATCTAAGTCCGATTTGAAAAATTCTTCCTATGCCGGATACAGCTTTTGAGAGGAAATGTTTTGCATATCATTTCTCATTTTTGGTAAAGAATGGTTTGTCCACTAGGGGGTGTAAGTGTTTAAGTTTGCTTCTGATGTATTTGCAACAAAATATGAGCCAGAAACTCGATTGAAAAAATTCTTCGTGAACCGATACCGCTCACCTCAGAAAACCTTTTGAGAATACCTCGTACTTAAAATAGTACATAGTTTTTCCACCAGGGGCGTACACGTATACCTTATTTTTGTCAATATCTCTGCTTCTAGGAGTCCGATTTGAAAAAAACTGTTTGTTTGTTGGAGAACATTTTTGGTGCGAAATGTTTCTTATCAGGGTGCCCACGCGTCCTTGAAAACCGGGAAAGTCCTTGAATTTAAAAAAAAAAAAGTCAAGGCCTGGAATGTCCTTTAATTTCTTTAATTCGCCTGAAAAGTCCTTGAATTTTAAAATCCCACAGCCTAAAAATTTCGATTGGAATTTCCGTTTTTTTTTGTTTTTTTTTCCTTTTGTTATTTTTCACTTTTTTTCTGCAATTCCCCATTGACATCAGAAGTCAAATAGAGTAAACTTCAAAGCAGCTGCATCACTGGGAGAAAGGGTGCACTGCGGTCTGATGGGGAGTTAAGTAGGTCAAGATTGGACCCCCACCCCATCTACTGCGAGAGAAGTTGAGTGTTTGCTACCCCAGAGCACTTGTTCTGCGACGGGGAAAACTATCGTATTGTTTCTTTCATTTTCCTTACTGCAAGGCGGGGATTTCCCCTTCTTGTTTCTTTATCTGCTTCAAAGCAGGTTCATTCGATGCTATTGATAGGCGCATTTCACCCCCACCACCACCACGGAATTTTTAAATATTTCAGACACCATTCGTTTGTACCACGTATGAACCAGAATGAATTCCGTTCATTCCTGTTTATACGTGGTATAAACATTCATTTAATAAAACACTTAATATCTATTTTAGAATTATGTACAGGTATGATGTCTGAAAAATTTAAATGAATTTTTCAGACATCATACCTGTACATAATTCTAAAATAGATATTAAGTGTTTTATTGTTATAACTTTGTGTTCGAGAAATTGGGAGTTTTGATCATACAGAAAGAATTAATGCGATGCATATAGATGTTTTATGAAGATAATGAGTATCATAATACAACACACATAGTTATTGATATATATATATATATATTCATTGCGGTTTAGGACATTGAAAAATGCATCCTTTAATTTTTTCCTGAAGGTCCTTGAAAAAGAGTGGGTACCCTGTCTTATGTAATTTCACATTTTTTTTTTTTCAACACACAAGTGAGCCGCTAGAGGACATAAGTTCATGTTCCCGTTTACAGCAATGTCTGCAGGACTAAAAACCCGATTGAAAAATATTCATCTTTGATCAGATACTACTAACTATGAAAACTCTTTCTGTATATTTTCTTCTCAAAATAATGCACAATTTCACCGATAAGGGCGCAAATATTTAATCTATTTTTCTCAATATTTGTACTTCTAAATGTCCGATTCAAAAAATTCTTTTAACACTGGATACCATTTACCCTATAGAACACTTTCGGTTTGTATTTGAGGAGGTTTGTGGTTCACAATTCTGCCTCTAGGTGGTGTTTATGTACTTCCGTATGCAGCTGTATCTCTGCTTCTAAGAACCCTATTGAGAAATTTCTTTTTTTACCATATGCCATTTGCTATAGTATAAAGTGGGGAGTGAATAAGATTTTTGCTACAATAAGAAGACCCTCTTCAAATAATGCGCAACTTCCCCCCCCCCTATGGGTTGTAAAGGTCAAAACGTTTTTCTTGCTGTCACTGCGCTTCCGGGAGGCGTATTTGAAAAGTTCTTTTCCCTTAGCCTAGCTTTTGCCCTGAAAAATACTTTTCACCGCTTTTCAACTTTTCCATTATGCAAAACTCTTCTGCTAAAAGGCATAGGGTTATATTATGTTTCTTCCTATCTATATCTCTTCTTTTAACTTTTCAATTTGAAAATCTTTTTCTCCGATATTTTCCTTCTACTATGAGAAACTTTTTTTGCGCCATTTGTTAATTTTTGTAACATACTTTTTAGCCACTGGTAGAAGTAAGTGGCTGTTTTTTTGTTTGTTTTTTTGTGGGTTATTTTGGCCTTTACTGAAATTTAGCTGATGAATGCTTTATGTAAAAATATGCCATAAAATCAGATTGCTTCTAATGTCATAAACTTAAATCTAGTTGTTTCTTATAATCACTTTCCGTTTTCTAATCATGCTCAGTTAAATTGCCTTGATTATTAATGAATGCAGTTGTACACAGCCCTTGGATTTAAGGTTTTCCCGATTATTCTCTTTCGTTTCATGTTGGAAATTTTTGTGCATACTCTGTTGGTGATTACGAATTTAAAACATAGCAACAGCATCAATATTATGTTGAAAATTCCTTCCCTAAATAAAATGCAACACAAATACTTGCTCCCATAAATATTTGTTTAAGAAATAACAATCCATGGTCCTTTGAAAACTTCCAAATATTTCACCTTTCCTTATCCTTAAAATTTCCAAAGTAAGCATTATTTCAAAACAATTAAATATAAGTTGTATTTTATACACTGAGTGGCCACTTTATTATGACCAACTGAGAGTTTTAAGCAAATGAGCTATGGCTGCACGCTGTTGCCGCCAGAGGGCGAGGCTAGTATAAAAAGGGAAAGCTTAGTGCTTGCGACATTAGTAGAAGTGATTTTTGGGTGACAAGATGGGTAAAAATGCGATTTGACCTACTTTCAACGTGGGATGAAATGTTCCAGAGCAGCTGTTGTTCAAGTGTTTAAAGACTGAACTGTCAGCCAAAAAACTGGGTCTTTACGTGCCAACATGTGGTCGCCATCTACTAGTGACTGCTCAGGCAGAACGGAGAGTGTCCAGAAGGGTAACAGACAACAGAAGGGCAACAGTGCAGCAAATTACAGACCATCTTAATCAAGGATTCCCTCAAATGATCTCTGCGCGCACTGTTCGCAGTACACTGCATCGGATGGGATATAGCAGCCGAAGGCCTGTTCGAACACCTTTGCTGTCAGCAGTTAACAAGAGAAAACGTCTCCAGTTTGCACAAGGATTGGACAGTCGATAATTGGAAACAAATTATGTGGTCCAATAAATCACGTTTTCAGTTGCACCATGCCGATGGTCGAGTGAAAATTTGGCGGAAACAGCCCGAAAGCATGGACTCCAAATGCATTGCTAAAACCCTTCAAGCTGGTGGAGGCAACGTTGTGGTTTGGGAAATGTTTTCCTGACATGTTTTGGGCCCTTTAATTCGTGTTGATCAATGTCTGACTGGCACATCATATCTAAACATCGTTGCGGACCAAGTGCATCCTGTCATGTGGATGGTTTATCCCAATGGCAATGGCTACTTTCAACAAGATGATGTATCCTGCCATAGTGCACGTATTGTAACAGGATTGGTTTCAAGAGCATGCCGGTGAGTTTACTTTGCTTAGGTGGCCCCCACAATCTCCAGATCTCAACCCCATAGAGAATTTGTGGGATGAAGTTGTACGAGCCATCAGACAGCTGGATCCACAACCCTGCATCTCACACTGCTGGAAAGTGCTATTCATCAAGCATGGTCTCTTATTCCACAAACACCTATCAACATCTCGTGGAGTCCATGCCACGAAGAATCGACGCAGTATTAAAGGCAAAAGGTGGCCCAACGAAGTACTGAGGGGCTAGTCATAATAAAGTGGCCACTCAGTGTATAGCCTGACTTTCATCAACGTTTACGTCACGTCATACGCGGTCGTTCAGCGACCTCGAATGGAAAATTTTTTGTCATCCCTTATACGTAGCAATAAGAAACCGTGCATTTTTAGAAAAAATTTGACTATCTCTTATGTACGTACCAAATAGTTACTAAGCCATAGGAACCACGCATTTTTAGACAATTTTTTTATCATTCCTTCTACGTAGCAAGAAGTTACTAAGCTATAGGAAGCCATGCATTTTTGGACAAAATTAAACTTTTTGGCCATTCCTTATATGTAGCAAGAAGTTATTAAACAACAGGAAACCATGCATTTTAGACAAAATTAAACTTTAAAAGGCAACGATGCTGTTCCTCACTCTGCCGCGAAGACAACTGTTCGGGCCACGGCAATTGTGCAGTTTCTGACAAAGACAAATGTCGGTAGCGACTTTCTATTTGAATTTCGTTGTAACGGAAAAATGCTTACTTTATATTTCACCATTTCGTACCCGTAAATTTCCGATGTCAGTATTATTTCAAAATATTTAAACATAAATATTTTGTTTATATATATTTATTGTAGAGTATGAAAATATTTCAAGAGCAATGTGGTCTAATTATAGATTTTATAACTATATACTTTTGTATTTTTTTATTCTAGAGTTTGCTTTAATATAAGTGAATAAAATCCAATGTAGAAATACATTTGTTTCAAAATTATTATAACATAGTGTCATCATCATCATTGTCAACCATTATCAATCCACTGCTGGACGAAGGTCTCCCCAAGTTTCCTCCACAACGGTCTGTCTTGTGCCAGTCTCCTCCATGTCACTCCCGCATATTTACGAATTTCATCCACCCATCTCCCATGTGGTCTTTTTCTGGGTCTTTTCCTGTCCCTTGGAATCCAATCTAAAATTTCGGCTGTCCATCTATGGTCTGTCCTTCTGGCAGTATGTCCAGCCCATTGCCATTTCAGGGATTTAACTCTGATCATGATGTCTTCCACTCTTGTCATTTTTCGGATCCACGAGTTCCTCTTCTTATCTCTCCTGGTTATACCAAGCATGCACCTCTCCATGCTTCTTTGAGTTGTTTGCAGCCTTTGTATGTCTCTTTTAGTTAAGGTCCACGTCTCTGCACAATACGTAAGCACTGGAAGGATGCATTGATCAAACACTTTTCTTTTAAGACATAATGGCATATTGCTCTTGAAAATTATGCTGTTTCTTCCAAAAGCTATCCAGGCAAGTTTTGTAAGCCGATTAATTTCTTCATCAATGTGACCCTCACTTGATATCTGCTGTCCAAGATAAACATACGTATCTGTTATCTCCAGTTTTTCTCCATCAATCGATAAATCTTCATTTCTTGTAAAAGCATTGAACATCACTTTTGTCTTCTGAAAGTTCATTTTTAATCCCACTTCTTTACTCTTGTCAGCAAGTTCCTGGATCATACTCTGCAGCTCTGATGGGGTAGTTGCAAAAATGACTACGTCATCAGCAAAACGAAGGTGGGTTAGATAATCTCCATTAATCTTTATCCCTTTGTTTTCCCAGTTCAGTGATTGAAAGACATTTTCCAATGTGGCATTAAAGAGCTTCAGAGATATGGTGTCACCTTGTCTCACTCCCTTTCCAATTTTTATGTGTGTTGTATTTTCAAACAGCCGAATCTTTGCACTTGCATTTTCATAGATGTTATTAATAATATTAATGTATGCATCTTCAATACCGCAGGATTTCAGAGCCGTGGTAACTGCTGATGGTTTCACCGAATCAAAGGCTTTTTTCATAATCGATAAAAGCCATGCACAATGGAAGTTCATATTCCCTCGCTCTTTCAATTAGTTCTCTCAGTACGTGGATATGATCTATTGTGCTGTAGCCACTCCTGAATCCAGCTTGTTCTCTCGGTTGAGCCATGTCCAGTGTTACCTTCAAGCGGTGTGAAAGAACTTTAGTGAAGATTTTATAAACCACTGATAGGAGGCTGATAGGTCTGTAGTTCCTGAGATCCTCAATGTCACCTTTTTTATGTAGCAGGATCATTGTAGCATTGTTCCAATCCTCAGGAATCTTCCCTTCATTAAGGCATCGAGTGAAAATTTGGGCGAGTACTGTTTCAATTTCTCCACTTGCTTCTTGTATGATGTCTATAGTAATTCCATCTTCTCCTGGAGCTTTCCCCCGCTTCATGTTCTTGATTGCATGTGCAACTTCTGCTGGGAGGACTGGAAGAACTCTGGTACCTTTCATGATGTCTGGAGTATATGTATCATCCCTTTCATATAATTTGGAGTAGAAATCTTTCACTCTTGTCAAAATTTCACCTCTATTTCTTGTTATAGAACCATCTTCTTTTCTCAGAGCCATAATCTGTTTTCTTCCCTTACTGAGATGTCCCTTTGCTATCTTTAGGCTTTGGTTGTTTTCAATTGCTTTCCTCACTAGCTCACAGTTGAATTTCCTTACGTCTTCAGTGATACTTTTTCTTACTGTCTTGCATAGCTCTATATATTCCACTTTGGAAGTCACATCTTCTTTAGTTGTCCTCATCTCTCTTCTTTTTTGCATCAACATTTTGGTTTTTCCTGATAATTTGTTTACATGCAACTTGTTCTTAGACCCAGCTAATTTTGTTGCTGTTTCCATAAGAGCTTTGGTTACTTTTCTGTTAACTTCCGAAATATCCACTTCTTCCGATGTTAGGCCTTCTAAAGTAGAGAATCTGTTCTTCAGTTCCAACTTGAAAGTATTATGGTGTTTTTAAGGTTGGTTATGTCAATACATTTTGTTTGTCTTATGAGCTTGCCACGTTCCAGTTTAGTGTTGAGGTGCATCTTACATCTCACCAATCTATGGTCACTACCTGTGTTGAACTTGTTTAGCACACTGCAGTCTTCGATGACGAATTTTTTTGTTACACATAATAAAATCAATTTCACTTGTCGTCCCAATTGGATGTCTCCATGTCCATTTCCTGTGTGGCTTTTTCTTGAAAAAGGAATTCAAGATGAAAAATCCTTCTGCCTCTGCAAACTCAACGAGAGTATTTCCACGCTGGTTTCTGTTGCCGTGACCGAATTTACCTACTGAAGTTTCATTCTGTTGCCGGTGCCCTATTTTTGCATTGAAATCTCCCATAATTATCTTCAAGTGCTGCTTACCTTTATTATTTAGATGACGAATTTCCTCATAAAATTCTTCAATTTCTTCTTCAGGATGACTTGTGGTGGGTGCATAAGTTTGAATAATCTGAGCCTGGTATCTTCTCGATAGTTGGATAACGAGTCGTGCAGCTCTGTCCGAGGAACTTTCAACTTCTACCACTTTATCCTTCAGTTTCTTGTTTATTATAAATCTAACATAGTGTATTTAAAATTTATTGTAGAAATTAAATGTGTATAGATTTTCAGTGACAGTTTTGGTATTTCAGTTTTTATCTGTGGTTCTTAGTTTCTTATTAGGTGAACCAAATATCATTTTCAAAATTGTGCATTCTGTGTAAAGTGTGCTCAAGCCTGTAGTGGTTGTTTTGTAGAGGTTGCAGTTTGAACAGACCTATGATTTCTCTATATTTTAAGTAGGAGTATTTGGATCTCGTGTTCTGGAAGAAGAAAAAAAAGTCGCAAAATTCTTTGATTTAATAAGAATATGAGTCGTGTTATATGAAAAAGTGGTTCATCTTGACATTTTATTTCGGGGGGGGGGGGGTCTTTTATATATATATATGTGTGATGCAAGGGACTGCAAACTCATTTTTTCCAAATTCGAAAGTCTACTTGAGCTTAGATCAACACGTAGTTTAGAAATATCAGTTTCATATACACTGTTCCTGTAATTGCTGCTTCTACATTTAGAGAGTAAGCATTGGAAATACTACAGGGTGTCCGAAAAATAATTGTGCACTGAAAGTGACACCATGTCGAACTGGTTCCTACAGGAGGTGTTGGAAATGGGCACCACTGACGTCCAGACATGTCTGCACGTGTTTCTGCATATTGGTGAAGACCTTTCTCTGGGTATGTGGTGTGATTTGTTGGATGAACACTGCCAGTTTCCCGAAACTTCGATATGAGCTGACGTACTGCATTACGGTAGGGAACGTCTGTATCATGAAATTTCCTAGCAAACTGTTTTTGCACTTCGTCCGTGTACTTGTCGTCATGGCGAAAGACATGTTCCACCAAAAACACTTCAATCGTGAAAAGTGCTGAGACGAGTGATCAATCAGCACGTCTGTCTCCGTCTACCAAGCGCTCGGGGTGCGGAGACATGAAGGTTACCAGATACAAAGCACTTCCACGTGGCGAGTCACTTCTACCATAATTCCATTCAAAATTTCTTTATTATTACCTTACTGCAATTTGTACATTCAGTGCACAGTCATTATTGGGACATCCTGTACTTTACATAGTTAGAGCGAGCGTGCTGTGAGAAGTGTTAAATCTTCTTAGTAACTTTACTGTAGCCAACAAATATTTTTTAAACCTGGAACTGTAAAATCTACCCCCGTTTCAAAAAAAAAAGAAAAAGAAACTGATCCCCGCTCCCCAGGTATTCCTTATGTATACCTTTGAAATTTGTAAAGTTATTTTTCATTCTGTGCTAAGTATTGTGCATTCTTACAATTGTTGAAATTGTTCACTAAGTGTTTGCTTTAATGAAATGAATGTGCAGAATAATCAAAATTATAATTTGTGGGTAGATAGTAATACAAAATATTAGTGAAAGCAATAAAAATAAATATATACATAAATTAGTATTATGTAGATTTTTTTGTGCAGATTTTTTGAAATATTTTATCATGTTTAAGTGGCTTGTAAAGTTTCAGTGTAAAATTTTATTGTCTTGCAAAAACTCCTTCTCCTTCGTAAAACTGAATCATAATCATCCTCCATGATTGTCCTGTATGGAGGAGGGTTTGTGGGTTCAAAATTGTGATACACTGCATTTTTAGTACATTTGTTGACTTACGAAGGTACGTATATCACAAGCAGCTTGCGCATAGTTTTGCTTTGTTCAAACGATCATTTGTCAGCACTACACCGGTGAGCCATTACATTATGACCACCTACCTAATAAGCTGTAGGACCCCCTTTAGCCCGCAAAACAGCAGCCACTAGGCGAGGCATCGATTCAATGAGGTGGCGATAGGTATCCTGGGGTATCTGGTACCATAATGTCAACAACAGGTCCCCCCCCCCCCCCCAGTTGCAGTACATTTCGGGGTGGTGGTGATTTAGCGCGAACCCGCTTTTCCAAGTCGAACCACAAATGTTCGATTGAGTTCATGTCAGGTGAATTTGGAGGCCAGGGCATTAACAGAAAGTCACCAGCATGTTTCTGGAACCACTCCTTGACGATTCTGTTGGTAATGGCCACCACCAGCAGGGAACACGGTTACCATGAATGGGTGAACTTGGTCCACAACGATGTTCAGATACCTGACAGCTGTCAGGGATTGTGCTATTGTTATAATGGGGCCTAAAGTCCCAAGAAAACATCGCCCACAGCCACCGCCGGCCTGTTTCCGCCCAACAGTGCATCCAAGTGCCATAAGACTCCGTTGGTAATCGGCGTATCCGCGTTCGGCCGTCTACGTGATGCACCAGGAATCTTGATTCGTCAGACCAATCCACTTTCTTCCAATATCGATGATCTTGGGCCCATTTCATGCGTTGTTGGCGATGACGTGCAGTGAGCATGGGGACCCGGCTAGGTCTTCGGCTACTGGGTCTGGGCCCATGCGCAGAAGGCTGCGATGAACTGTGTGTTGTGACACACTGCCCTGATCACCACTGTTGTATCTGCTGGTGATTTGTCGCCCTGCGGTCGCTGTGAACAGTGCACGATAGTCTCTGCTTTCCTCAGGCATCAATGAGCCGCGGACTACCCACGGCTGGATGACGGTTCGTCGTTTGTGCATCACTTTTGAAACGTACTCACTACAGCGGCACGTGAACAACCCACAAACCGCGCCGTTTCCGAGATCGTAGTTCCGTGGCGCCGTGACAGCACAATTTGCCCTTTTCAAACTTCGATAAATCAGCAGCTTTTCACATTCTGATTCCGAATACTCTACTAACCGAAAGCCGGTCGCCAGTCTTGGGGTTGTATATGTACTGTGAACTTCACCTGCGCCACCCTTCGGTCTTCCAAGCGTGATCATGTCTCTAGGCTGGGGGTGGTCATAATGGGCTCATCGATGTACATCTCTTCTGGAAATCAACATGTAAAATGAAATATTTTTGCGTGGAATATTTTCAATTCATAAACGAGATTTTTCAGTTATTTTCTTCTTTTCCCAAATCGCAGTTTATTCGCTTGAGACCTCGGTCATAGTTTTGTAATATCTTGTCTTCTTGAAACTGTGTTGATAAAATCCTAGTTTAATTGGATAAATGCAACCCTTTCATTTATCGAAGCATCCTGATTTCTGTTCTTCCCACTTATACATTTTCCCTCTTGGTTGTCAAAGTTACCCAGATTTATATAGATTAGCAGGTTTTACAGCTGTCCTGTACGTTTTCGATTACATATACCAGATGCTTCATTAATATTGTAAGTAATGACCGGAGTTTATTTACTCAGGGGTTGGTCCTAGACATGTACTTCCAATTAGAAAAAGTATCAGAATGAAGCGTAGAATAGGCCTAATTTTCCATCCTGTATAGGCCTTATTTTGCACCTGGTTCTGTATGTGGTTATTTCTGTCGGAATGAAGTGTTTAAATCTTTCGTAACGTACGATATGATGCGGTTTTTCACCAAGTTTCTTAACGTTTCATATTATTATTTTGTAAATTATCGCGATTTTTCACTTTCTGTTAATTTATGGAAATCAGTGTAAGTGCAGTCGAAACCATGCAATGTCTGTCGGACAACATACTACACATAGTGGATAAACGTGCTTTAATTCAACTTCACACGATTGATGTTTGTGATCGTGGGTTCCCATAACTTTGTTTTCAGGAGGGGGCAAACAGAAATTGTAACTACAAATGACATATACAAACATCATATTCAAATTTTCATGTGCCTTCTTGTTATCTAACCATTTTACCATACTCTCTACACAACTTTAATTGGAAACCGGAATATCCGAAAACTACAAAAAAAAAAAAAAAAAATGGATGAATGAAATTAGACAGCATTTAGAACAGTGGGGAAATTTCTGTGTCGTTCTGCGTTCTGAAACCCTAGAGACATCAATAATTTGTCATCAAGAATGATAAATTTCTACACAGATTTCTGGGGAAAATTTCGAGAGATCTTGGTCCAGTAGTGGATAATTGCTGTGTAGAGGATGATATATTTTTCATTTCTTCGCCTTTCATACTTTCACGTACTGAAGGGGTTGGACGGAATAATGTGAACACCGATATATAGAGAAAAAAAGGTTTGCCGCCCCGGTGGCGCAGTGGTCTAAGGCGTTGGCCTCTGATCATTCGTCCGAAGGGGTCCGGGTTCGAATCCCGGTGAGGCATGGATGTTGTGTTTGTCTTAAGGCACTGGCTCTCTCCCTTCCCTGGAACCAGTGACCCTAAATTAGGGACGGGCGACTGCTTATAGCCCATTGAGTTGCTCACGGTGGTCGTTAAACCTCCAATAAAAAAAAAAAAAAAAAAAAAAAAAAGGTTTAACGTACCTAGTAGGGTGTAGGACCGCATTTGGCATTCAAAACCGCCTGTATCATCCTTGGAATGGACGTATACAAATCCTCGATGGTGGTTAGGGGGATGTTACACCATTCTCCATGCAGAAATTGATCCAGAGGAGGAGGATATCGGGATCTTACTCTGTTTTCCATCACAGACCACAGTGGCTGGATGATGTTTAAGTCTGGTGATAGGCGAAGGTGTGAAAATTCGTTCTCAAACAATGATTGGACATTCTGAGCTCTGAATTGCGTTATCATCTTGATAGATGGCATCCCCTGCAGGAAACAATGCCTGAGCCATTGGGTGGACTTGGTCTGCCAAAATGGTTTCATACGCCCTGCCAGCCATCCGTCTTTTCAAGGTGATCAGGGGACCTGATAAAAACCACGATATGACTGCCCAGAGCATGACAAAACCACCACCAGTTTGCACTGTTGGGAGCAGACAGTCTTTGGTTGTACGCGTCTGATGGTGCCACTCCTAAACACGTCCTGCGGTGGGGAATGGTGAGAATGTGGATTCATCTGACCGTATTACAGGCTTCCATGCATCAGCAGTCCACGTTGTATGCTCCTGACACCACTGCCGTCGCCGTTGTGCATTCACCCGGGTCACCAGAGGTTTTACAAAAGCAGCTCTGCAACGAATATCTTGTTTATGCAGTTCCCTGCGCACTGCTTTCGCTGATACTATGGTCTGGAGACGCAGATTACGTTCTGCACTAATTTTCGGCGCCGTGGTATTCTTATTCCGGGTAACAATCCTCTTTAATGCTCTCCTGTCTCTTATCAGTTAGGGTCGTTTTCCGGCCTCTCTTGTGTTTCACAGACGAGGTTTTGCCACGAACACGGTATGCTGTCGTGACGCTAGACAGCAATTCTCGACACCCCCACTACCCTGGCGATTGTTGTCACGGAGACACCAACTAGCCGGCAATCAACAATTATCCTTCTTTCGAAGTCCGTTAGGTCGCTCGTTTCGTCGTCACTCTGAAGGAAATTTTGCAACAAGACACTTTAAATGCACTTAAACAGGATCTTGATTTTCTAAACAAAGCTATTACGACAAAAAAAGTGGTAGATACCTTTGCGTATTGCGACGTACGCAACTGCATTAAAAGTCATGTCTTTGAGCGTGGTGTTCACATCATTCTGTCCAACCCCTGTATGTATACTTTTCTCGAACATTCAATGGGAAATTTTATTATTATTTCCGACTGTGAATTTTCTCTACGGAATATTCTAAAGGTTTTCCTACTTTTTGTGCATAAATGTGTATCCAAAAGTTCTACAGAAAACAATGGCAATCAGAATTAGTGTTACCGCGAAAATTTCTGTAGTACCTTCTAAGGCAAAATCCGTTTTCCAGGGAAGGACAAATGCCCTTTCTCCCACCATCCCTCCTTTCCCCCGTATATGGCCGCCCATGTTCGTAATTCATATCTGTAATATCTGAGCGAGTTTTGCATCTAGAACGACGGATTTGCTTTCTGTAGACTTTTTTGTGATGTATATTGTTCGCTGCGTGGGTCGTATCAGAGTTGGGCTGGAATGCATTACAAAGTAATGGAAGTACAGATTACAATTAACGTGTAATGCATTACAAGGTAATGCAGTAATAGGTAATGTATTACAAGGTAATCCCAAGTATGGTATGCACAAGGTAATGGAATTAATCTGTAATGCATTACAATGAAGAGGATATAATTCAGCTATTTAATAATGCCATTGAAACGCAATGGAATTATTTGGTAATGAAATTACACAATTTGCAAATAATAATTACATACTAACAGTTTATAGAAATGTACGTGTGCCAAAAACTATGTCTAGAAAAGTCGGCCGTGTAACATAGCAGACAGAGACCGAAGTGTCGTGTAGAATGTTCTAGAAGCTGCAAGAATGGATTAGACGTTTGTAGAATGTTCCAGAATGATGGGAAGTTGGAGAGCTTTATGTAAATCAAGAATATTCCTGAAGGTTCAGGTCCTGTCGTGAAGTATATATAAAGGAGTCAGTCGCTCGTTAGTCCAGTGTTTGTATCGGGCAAGTAATGGACAACAACACTTGAGAAGTACGGCAAAAACGTCAAGAGTTCGCAAATTCCTGTAATATTCGGCAGTGCACCTTGAGTTGCGTTGAACTGTGAGTGTAGTGCTCATATGTGCTTGTGGCTATAGTGGGGTAATTATTTTGGACACTGAAACGTATGTAAGTGACGAGAATACTGTACTGGAGATGGACGAAATGAGTATCTCTAACCGAAATAAACATCCCATTCGTACTTCATATATTTATTTCGTTCAAATCACTTTACTTGCGGCGAAGACGGGGCAACTACTCATGTCATACACGTACCATCTCCAATACCTACATACACGCATTAGAGGTCCGAGGGGTGGAACAATTGTCAAAGAACCTACACAACGTGTAAGGGTGTACTGATTGCTGGTTTATTCACATTGTATTGCTACCCATAAGTTATTGGTTAATTTCCAACATATAGTTAACCATTACGATTATAATGGGTAAATGCTACATGTCATTGCAATTACCATGTAATTCTAATAACCAGTTCACCATTACCATGTAATGGTAACGCTAAGTTCTTGTTCCCATTACCATTACGCTGTAATGCATTACCGAATAATTCAATTACGATTTTGCCCAACTCTGGGCCGTAAAAAACATTTAGATTTCCTGTTTTATTAACACACCACCCAGGATAGTAAAACTACTGCAACAGAAGTCTATGTATGGGCGTACTGATAGCCCCCCACAAACACCGAAGGGGGGGGCTCCCGGCTAAGAGGGCCTCTAGTCTCAGCAGAAGGACTTTTCTACAACTTTGCGTAAACTTCATGCGAAGCTGGTTAAGTAGTCAGGATTTCTTGATGGCAGATTTAAATGTATCAAACCGAAAAGCATTTTTTTTTCAGTAAATGTGTAAAATCTTCAAAAAATCATTTTCGGTTTAGTTTATAAAAACTGGTAACAGGGGAAAGCAGCTAATGCAGACGACTTGTTGCTCCTTCTCACAGCCGTAGTTTACGTATATTAACAAGACAATGTGAATGAAATATCAGTTAAATAAATGAAATTTTTATATCAATGAGGATAAGGCGTTATATATTACATTTTTTTTTTTTTGCACATAACTACTCATTCTTCAAAACATAATGAGCTAAAAGGTATTCTTCGCGAGAAAGAAAAAAACAGTCCTGTGTATTTTTGGCACGTCTTTTGTAAAAAAAGATCGTGCTTCTGTTATCGGTTTGTCCGTCTGTACCCACGGTATCTCTGTAACTATTAGTCCGATTTGAAAAATTCTTTTTGCGTTCGGAATTTTTAAATATGCGAATGATGATCCTTCATTTCGTTTTTTTTTACGCTGTACAATTTTGCCGCTAGAGGGCGTAAATGCAGATGATGTCGAATTCAAAATTACGTTTTAATCCACATATTTGCTTCTAAACATCCGATTGAAAAAATTATTTTATCTTTCGATTCCATTTATGTCGAAGAGTGTTTTAGATATAGTTTCCTTTTCAAATTACGTATAGATTTTCCGCTAGGGGCCGTAAAAGTAAATTACGTTTTTCCCGATAACTCTTCTCCTAAAACTCCGATTTGATTTTTTTTTCAGCGGATACATCTCCTGATGGAAAATATTTTGCATATAATTTCGAATTTTTGGTAAAAAATACTTTGGGCACCAGGGGGCGTAAGGGTTAATTTTTGCTTCTGATGTATTTGCCATAAAATTTAAGCTTCTAAAATATCGATTGAGAAAATTCTTTCGTGGACTGATGCCACTCACATCGATGAACCTTTTCGGAATATTTTCTTCCTAAAATATCCCACAGTTTCTCCGCCAGGAGGCGTAGATGTGTATCTTATTTTTGTCAATTTTTCTACTTCTAGGAGTCCGATTTGAAAAATTCCTTCTTTGTTATATAGTGTTTTCCGTGTGACATGTTTTTCATATAATTTCAAAATTTTCAAGCAATTGATAGACTTTCCGCTAGAGGGCGTAAAGGTAAATTGCGTTTCTCCCTATATCTCTGCTTCTAAATCTGCGATTTGAAAAATTCTTTCTGCAGCGGATACAGCTCTTGATGGGAAATCGTTAGCACATAATTTCTAATTTGTGTAAAAAATGGTATGGCCACCAGTTGGCATAAGTCTTAACTTCTGCTTCTGATGTATTTGCAGCAAAATATGAGCTTCTAAAATCTCGATTGAAAAAAAAAGTCTTTTGTTGACCGATGCTACTCCTGTCGACAAACCTTTTAGGAACACTTTCGTCTTGAAATAAGGCATTGTTTCTACGCCAGGAGCGTAGATGTATATCTTATTTTTGTCAATATCTCTACTTCTAAAAGTCCAATTTGAAAAATTCCTTCGCTGTTGGATATTGTTTCCGATGCGAAATGTTTTTCCTATAAATTCAAAATTTTCACGTAAATCATTTAAGACTTTCCGCTAGGGCGTATAAAGGTAAATTGCGTTTTCTGCTCCTAAAACTCCGATTTAAAAAATGCTTCCTGTATCGTATACAAGACCTGATGGAAAATATTTTTCACATAATTTCTAATGTTTAGTAAAGAATGGTTTGGCCACCAGTGGTCATAAGTGTTAATTTCTGCTTCTGATGTATTTGTAGCAAAATTTGGGCTCCTGAAAACTCGACTGAAATATTTTTTTCTTGGACCGATACCGCTCATACGGATAAACCTTTTGCGAATACTTTCTTCCTAAAACAATTGCATGGTTTTTCCACCAGGGGACGTAAAGTCACATCTTATGTTTGTCGATAACTCTGTTTCTATTAGTTTGTAAGCTCAAGATTCTGTTTACACCAATATCTGAGGGATTAAAGACCCGATTGAAAAACTTCTTTCTTCCGTCAGATACTATTGTTTTCCATACCGGTTCCATTGACTTTGAATAGCTTTGATAAATTTAATTTGCGTCAGAACGGATTCAAAAGACGTGCTTATTGCACCCCAAAATTCAGTGTCATCTTTCTTGTTTATATCATCATCATCATCATTGTCAACCATTATCAATCCACTGCTGGACGAAGGTCTCCCCAAGTTTCCTCCACAACGGTCTGTCTTGTGCCAGTCTCCTCCATGTCACTCCCGCATATTTACGAATTTCATCCACCCATCTCCCATGTGGTCTTTTTCTGGGTCTTTTCCTGTCCCTTGGAATCCAATCTAAAATTTCGGCTGTCCATCTATGGTCTGTCCTTCTGGCAGTATGTCCAGCCCATTGCCATTTCAGGGATTTAACTCTGATCTTGTTTATATATATATGTATAACACAGTCAAAATACAATGTGCAAAACATTGTGACAATATTATATTAAGTGCGTTTTTGTTTGTATATTCAAGAGTAACTGATTTAAGTAATTTTACTCGTTTTGTGTCATACTCGTAATTCTTAATTGTTACTTTTTTTTATTTGCATATTTCTGTTCTGTATTTTCGTATAAATCGGAAAAGGACTTTAGACACTGCCACACGGCCGTTATGTGTTTTGCCTGTGTGATAGTGAGGCGGCTTCAGTTCTTTAAAAGAATAAAATTTCCATGATATGATTAATTTTGGCGTAAGCGTTTTGTAATACTTTGTATTGGTATAAAACTGGGAAAATCATTTTAATTACAACGTGTACATTTGCGTTACACGCAATGAAATGTAAAAAAAAAAATAATAATTTTTGATTGAAGGTTTAACGACCACCGTGAGTAACTCAGCAGTCGCCCGTCCCTAATTTAGGGTTACTGGCTCCATGGAAGGGAGAGAGCCAGTGCCGTAAGACAAACACAACATCCATGCATCACCGGGATTCGAACCCGGACCCTTCACGGACGAATGATCATAAGCCATCGCTTAGACCACTGCGCCACAGGGGCCGCAAATTTGGTGTTACGAATTTGAATTAATAAAATACCTGTAAAACCTAGCTAATAACATGGCATTTAAATTTTTCAGTAATTGAGACCAAATAGATTTTCACAAAAAGGGCTCCAGTATATCTTTTTGTGGGGAGGTGGGCGAGTTTTTCAGGTACACCACTGAGTGCTTCATTCTGATATTTTTTTCCAATTGGAAGTGTATGTCTGCGACCAACTGCTGAGGGAATAAATCCCGGTTACAATGCTTATGAAACTCCCAGTATATTTTAGGGGGTGGGAGGGGTTTCTTGTCACACATTCTCCCTTGTGATCTATTTTCGTTTATTCCAGCCAGCTTGCAGTGGCTCCCTCATCGCCTTCTGGCAACTGTCATCTTTTTGTAATATTGAGTCAAAGTATGTATTTTAACCGTTATACTTCCGTTAGTCGTTTACATTCTTTGTGGTGCTCTTGTTTCGTTCTTGAACTGTCCATCATTTCTGTTTTTAGCACCTTTATCTTTTGATCAAATATTTCAAGGGCCATTTGCCGATCTATCAGATGATTCTGATCTAATCGTCAGCTAACAAAATGTTTTCGTGATGCACTTGCGGCCGCACTTTCACTCAGCACATCCAAGATAGTTACGAAAATAAAATAGCTCAGAGCTGATCCCCGGTGAAGCCTAACATTAATGTCAAAATATGCTGTTCTATGGCCTTAAATCAGGGGTGGATTACTTTTTCTAGCTTTTGATACCACCCGTGAGGGATCCTGAAATCCCGGAACTAAAAAAAAAAAAAAGAAACAAACAAACAGATGAAAAACTTTAGTTGCTGAAATTAGTAGCATTCCGAATTATAGAAATTTTACTGCACAGAGTAACTTCTGTGCCTTATCGTTAGTTTATGATACATAGTATCTGGTGTTGCACGTTGGTACATTCATTGAACAAAGCTGAAAAGTGTATCCTTTTTTCTTTTCTTTTTTCTTATTTTCTTTTCTTTTCTTGTTTTTTGTTTATCTCTCAGCCGGATAAAATCTATTTTAGAAAGTGACACTTTTCTGAGAACACCTATAATGGAGGAATATGGTACGTGTTTGAATGATGAGAGAATTTGTTTTTAAGGTCGATGCGTCATGTGCTCCGAAAACGCTGCTGGGCGACTTTCAGCCCACCTTTAACCACATGCACGCCACTTCTTTTCCCGTGCGTACAGCAACTTGAAAACCTCCAATTTCTTCGCAGCCCCTTTCTATTTTAAATACGCCCGAAATTTCTCACTCACCGAACGACGGAGCTGGGCTCAGCAATTTAGTTTACAGGACGCTGACTGGGACCAACAGTTAGGTGCGTCTTAGTAATAGTTACCAACTGAATGAAACATGTAGCTAACTTTAGCAATTCGTAGTGTTATTTTGCATGATCTATATTTAACAGTAAGGTTTATTAAAAGCTAGAAGTTCTAAACAGTTCTGAGGCATTCAGAAATAAATGTCCATGTTATAACTTTTTACAGAGAATACGCAGTCCCGCATGTAAGGTTTTTTTTTTTTTTAAAGCACGAGGTAAAGTCAAGAGTCGAAAATTAATGGGAGCATGATAGGAATTAATGTCCAAAAAATTTTAACACGCATTTGGAGAAAGTTATGATCTGTTACGGGTTTTCTTGGAGGGATTTAATTACCCTACATCCTGTCGTTCTCTGTATACACAAGAAAAAAGAATGATAGTAGAATAAGGGAGAAAAATAATAATTTGTATGACTTTTTCTATACCAGACTTAATCATCACATTTTTAAGTAAAGGGCCGCGGATGGCCTAGTGGTCAATGTTCGCGACTGCTGCAGAGATATCAGGTCCGATCACAGGCAGATACGAACGCTCGAGCCACTAAATACCCACCGTGCATCGGATTGGCACGTTAAGCCGTCCAACCCCGGGTACTGGCCCCCTGGTTAAATAAGGGCGTCTACCTCTCCCTTTCTACCTAGCTTCCATATGACTTTCTTATCGGGCACTGTAGCCCAAATCTCCTAGCTTCCTATTTCTAAGGGTTGTTTAAGACCTGGAGTCAGACACTCCCTTCCTAAAATCCTCTGCATATGATCTGATCTGATCTGGTTTTGAAGTACAGCTGGTCAAGTTTTTAACTCAGAAGTTGACTTACAAAGAAATGAAACAGTGGAGCTATTATTGCAAAGTCTCCGTAAGTGAAACAGAAGTCAGTTGCATAAACAAAGTTGTTCCTTTTTCTTTCTTTCCTTTTTTTTTCTTTTTTCGGTAAATAAGGGGACTTAAACTTTAATATTTTGTCAAATAAATTCGCAAATTTTATTCATAAGGACCAAAGCATAGTCTTACCTGAATTATTGAACAAATAAGAAGGAAAGAAACAGATGCTGCAAACACACTAGATTCCATAAAATAAGGAAAAAAACAGAAAAATCGCGATAACTCAAAAAAATGTATAGAAAAATTTGGTGAAAATATGTATCATGTAGTACGTTATAGACACTAAATAAGAAATATTTCATTTCTACCGAGATGATATATGTACACTATTTACCAACAAGTAATTGGATACCTGTGATAGCAAAGGAAAACGAAGTTTATTCACCTTCAATAGTTGGTGGAGCCTCCACGAGCGGCGATTACAGCTGCGACCCTCCGGGGCATACTCTCAACCAGGCGTTGTAAGACGGCTAGCGGTATTTTCTTCCACTCGGCATGAAGAAGACAGGTCAGTTCTTTCACCGATTTCGGGCGGTGGGGGCACCCCTTGAGTCGACGCTCCAACTCGTCCCAGAGGTGCTCAGTAGGGTTAAGGTGCGGGTTCTGCGCAGGCCTGTCCATTCGATTAACCCCAATGTCACCATACCAAGCCATGGTGGACCTCGTAACATGACAGGTGGCATTGTCATCCTGAAAGTAACATGGGTCCACCCCGTAAAACTGCCACAACGTAGGAAGCGCATGGTCATCCAAAATGGTGCAGTAGGTCTCGGCGATGAGTCTACCAGGAATAGCGACCAAGGGTCCCGTGCCATACCAAGAGAAACACCCCCATAGCATAATTCCACCGCCGCCGAACTTCACAATTGGCACAATACATTCCGGCAGGAGGCGTTCTCCAGGCAGACGCCAAACACAGACCCTGCCATCCGAACGGTAGAGGGTGAACCTTGATTCGTCGCTCCAGAGAACCTGTTTCCACTGTTCAACGGTCCACTGTCGACGTTCTTTGCACCACGTTAGCCGAGCAGCGCTATTGGACTTGGTGATCAAAGGCTTGTGGGCGGCAGCACGTTCATGATAACAGTGCACATGGGCTTCCTTACGGATGGTATTCATCGAAAGAACACTCCCGGATGCCTGTTGAAACTTCTCGCGGATGTGGCCCATCGATTTGGTGCGATTCTTCCGAATTTCTCTGGCCAACATCCGTCGGTCTGTAACTCCCAGTTTTGTGGGTCTGCCGGGTCGGGGCACATTCCGACAGTCACCTCTCATCTTCCACTTGCCAATCACGTAGGCCACTGTCGATACTTCAACTCGCTGGATATGTCACGTATGGATCGGCCATTTCTGTGATACCCGTCGATTACACCTTTCTCGAAATTAGAGATATCCGAACTGCGTGGCATCTTGCATGCGACTGGTTGCGTTGTTGTTTCCCTCACGATATTTAACGGCGGCGGCCGTGTCGTGTATCAGGACCACAGATATCGTCGATTGCAGGGGTGTCCAATTACTTGTTGGTAGATAGTGTATATATATATACATAGAACAACCAGGTGGAAAATAAGTTGTCAAATGAAATAGCCAAAGTACTTCAATAGGTAGTAGTATGGTCACCCCACACAGTGATGTTTCATGCTATTGATGACGGTGTCTAGGAGCTCAGCAGGTAGCAACGACTACTGTTCGTGCAAAGCTTATCTAAGCTCCTCCAGATCTTTCGGAGGATGTTAAGCGCAACAACACGTCTTCATAGAGCCTCCCAGCTACGCTCGATCGGATTAAGGTCGGGAGACCTGGTTGGCCAATCCATAAGGACAAAGGTATCTTGAAGACATTGTTCTATCATCCTCGCTGTGTGAGTACGAGCATTATCGTCTTGTAAGAGAAATGTATCGTCTGCATAAGAGTAAACATAGGTTTCCAAGACATCATTCCTATAGCTTCGAGCATTCATGGTTCCTCTTGGAAGCACATAGATATCTGTGCATACGCCTAACGAGGTGCTACCAGATACTAGTATGCTGCTACCACCATAAGTGCCCCTTTAGCAGGTCACAGAGGGATGGTAGAGTGTACTTCGTTTTTTCCAGATCAGAGCACACCTGGAATCGCTCTGCAAAGCAACTCTGGGCTCGTCTATGAAGAGTACCTATGTCCATTGGTTTTCAGTCGAATTGACGTGAAGTTTTACCTAATTGAAACGCCCCTGCCCTGTGACGGGAGGTAAGAGGCACACAGAGTGCTTGACGCTTAGCATAGAGACCTTCGTGAAGCCTTTTGCGCACAGTGGAAGCAGATACGGCTGTTCCTGTAACAGCAGGGGTAGATTGCAGCTGTTGTCGGGGTAGCCATATCTCCACACAGTTAATCGCAAATACCGGTCATCCACGGATGTTGTAGCCCTAGGCTTTTCTTCGCTGTACCTTCGGAGAGCTGATTGAGTATTTTAGTTCCCCAATCTGTGGGCCACAGAAGTACACAGATGATGCCATCTTGGAACTCTACCTGACTTTGGCCTGCTTCTAGTCTTCTGTGATCGCTCTCCATCTCAGTTCACCTGTTAAATGATGTCTCGCAGCCATTGCAACAAATTTGCTGTCTCAAAATCCTTACACTCTCTAAACGATGTGAGGCACACCTCCGCAATAGCCCCTTTGAGATGGATCCACCTAAAATATTTGCCAATGCGCAAACTTCTGTAGCCATTTTCTTTACAATTAACGCGTTCCCAAGGATGAAAATTTGAACATCGATAAAAATAACTTCATATTAATATTTTCTAATATTAAGTATAATAGGCTATAATTATGGCTCTAATTATGCAATCCAACATTTGTTTGTCTACTGACGTCATCAGTGTACAGGCCGCGCCATCTACATTTGCTGGTATCAACAGCACCAAAGGAAAAGTTATTTATTTTTATTATATTTAGGGTTAAGTTTTAGAAAATATTAAGTATACTAGGCTATGATATGAAGTTATTTTTATCGATGTTCAAATTTTCATACTTGAGAACGCATTAATGGTGAAGGAAATGGCTACAGAAGTTTGCCCATTGGAAATACAAGGCAAATGTTTTAGGTGTATCCATCTTAATGCATTGCCATAAGCCGATGCCATTACCACTCATTTGCATACGATATCCTGACTTCGCAGTACGTTTCACGTCGTATACCCAAGTTTGGTGCAATTCCAACTTTTTTTTTCACAAATAATCTCGATTTTTCTGGGGTTTTTTTCCCTTTAATTTATGGAAACCAGTGTATATAAGAACGTCGCAAGAATATTAAGAAAGGTTTTTGAGACAGATGTCGGCTAATTCACTGCAATATTCACAAAGACAAGAGAAAGGAAGTTTTGTGTTCATCAGCATACTGTATATTCATGGGATAGATTACTGCATTATTACCACTCCCCTGTCTAAACGAGTGGGCGTGACCCACAATTCGTAGCAGTGATGTCATTGATCGGCGCGGAATATACACTGGGTGGCCACTTTATTATGACTAACCCTTCAGTACTTCGTTGGACCACCTTTTGCCTTTAATACTGCGTCGATTCTTCGTGGCATGGACTGCACGAGATGTTGATAGGTAGTTTGTGGAATCTGAGACCATGCTTGATGAATAGCACTTTCCAGGAGTGTGAGATTGCAGGGTTGTGGATCCAGTTGTCTGATGGCTCGTTCAACTTCATCCCACAAATTCTCAATGGGGTTGAGATCTGGAGATTGTGGGAGCCACCTAAGCGAAGTAAACTCGCCCCGGCATGTTCCTGAAACCAATCCTGTACAATACGAGCACTATGGCAGGACGCATTATCTTGTTGAAATTAGCCATCGCCAGTGGGATAAACCATCCACATGACAGGATGCACTTGGTCCGCAAAGAAGTTTAGATATGATGTGCCAGTCAGACGTTGATGAACGCGAATTAAAGGGCCCAAAGCATGCCAGGAAAACATTCTCCAAACCATAACGTTGCCTCCACGAGCTTGAAGGGTTGTAGCAATGCATTTGGGGTCCATGCTTTCGTGCTGTTTCCCCCAAATTCTCATTCGGCCATCGGCATGGTGCAACTGAAAACGTGATTCATCGGACCACATAATTTGTTTCCAATTATCGACTATACAATCCTTGTGCTCCTGTGCAAACTGGAGACGTTTTCTCTTGTTAACTGCAGACAGCAAAGGTGTTCGAACAGGCCTTCGGCTGCCATATCCCATCCGATGCAGTGCACGGCGAACAGTGCGTGCAGAGATCATTTGAAGGGATCATTGATTAAGATGGTCTGTAATTTGCTGCACTGTTGCCCTTCTGTTGTCTGTTACCAATCTGGACACTCTCCGTTCCGCCCGAGCAGTCACTAGTCGATGACGACCACACGTTCCACGTAGAGACCCAGTTTTTTGGCTGCCAGTCCAGTCTTTAAACACTTTAACAACAGCTACTCTGGAACATTTCACGAATGCGGCGGTTTCGGTGATACTGGCACCATGGCTCCGAGCTCCTACAATCATCCCACGTTGAAAGTCCGTCAAATTGCATTTTTTACCCATCTCGTCACCCAAAAATTACTTCTACTACTGTCGCAAGCACTAAGCTTTCCCTTTTTATACTAGCCTCGCCCTCTGGCGGCAACAGCGTGTAGCCATAGCTCATTTGCTTGAAACTGTCAGGTGGTCATAATAAAGTGGCCACTCAGTGTATACAGACGGCAGGCATGGGCAGTGCGTTTCACTTCTCCATCACTAATGAAGGACTTGTCGGGGTTTGAACGCAGAATGATGGTCAGTGGAGGTGAGTATATCAGCAATCGCAGGCATTGTTGGATGTTCGAGGGCCGCCGTCGTTGCGGAAGTGTGGCGGAAATAGTCTAAAGAGGAACACACATTCACTCAACGTGCTGGAATGAAGGAGATCACCACTGGTTGACAGTAAAGGTAAGCGCCATTTTGGTACGTTCTTTCTAGGACAACAGACAGCTAAAGGCAGACTGCAAAGACACACAGGCAAAAGTTTCCGATCATAAAATCCAGCGGATGATCATACGGATGAGCCTAAGAAGTCGGCGTCATGCTTATGTGCCCGTGCCCATGATGACTGACTGTCACCGACAGCTTTTCCATCAGTGGGCACAGGAGTACCGTGACCGGACATAGGACTATTGGCAAAGAGTTGCATATACACTGCTGGCCACCCAAAATTCAACACCAAGAAGGAAGCATCCGATTGGCCTGAAATTCGCAACATGCGTCGCCCGCGAGAGGACATGTAAACGATTAGAATTGCAGGGCATATGCAAATCATGTGCACCCGGCACGCCACCGAGAAGCACTATAAGAAGGGTGCACAGAAGGCGGGGTTTAAGTAGTGGAAGTGTGTTGTGCTACCGGACCTGTGCGTGGGAAGCTTCCTGATGCCTCGTCGCAGAATACGGCAGTCATTCCAGCACGTTTCGGAGTTCGACAGAGGACGAATAGTGGCTTATCGCGACAGCGGTTTATCGTCCCGAGACATCGGCGCCCGTGTGGGACGACATCCAACCACAGTGAGGCGAGTATGGATTCGGTGGGTGCAGGAGGGACGGACGGACCGACGTGAGCGATTGCCGCAACCGCGGCACACCACCGAACGAGAGGACCGGCATGTTGTGCGGCGGGCATTGTGGCTCGCACCGCCACATCACGAACGTTAGCGCAGGAATTAGGGTGCGTTGCGCAACAACCTGTGTCAGCACGTACATTTCGACGTCGTCTGCAGGAGCGGGGACTTGTGACACGGCGCCTATTGCTCCGATTACCATTGACGTTACACCAGCGGCGAGTGCGGCGGCAGTGGGCCGTTGAACGCCGCACCTGGACTACGGAATCGCACGACATTGTCTTCTCCGACGAATCCCGCTTCTGCATGCAACACCACGATGGTCGGATCCGCGTGTGACGGCACCGCGACGAGAGGCTGTATGACGCCTGCATTATGCATCGCCATACCGGTTCGTCGCCTGGCTTTATGGTTTGGAGCGCAATTGGATATGATACCCGCACCCCTCTGGTACGCATCGCCGGTACACTCAACAGCCACCGCTACATCTCGGACGTTTTGGAGCCTGTAGTCCTCCCTTACTTGCAGGACCTGCCAGCGGCCACGTTTCAACAGGACAATGCGCACCCGCACGCGGCACGCATCGTGGAACAATTCGTCACGGCCCACCAGGTGTCACTGCTGCCGTGGCCAGTCCGTTCTCCCGATATGTCGCCCATCGAACACGTCTGGTCGCTGATCGGCAACCGAGTGGCCCGGCAAGTGGCAACGTGTAGAAGCAGCCTAAACCAAAATACCACAACCCGACATCCAAAGCCTCTTTCGTTCGATGCCGCGGCGTGTAGCGGCCGTTATTGCCAGACATGGAGGCCACATGAACTATTGATGTCTGCGTGTTCCGCAAGTCGCACGGGCCTGTAAGCTCAATCGTTTCATCTTTTTATCAGTTGTTATGTGTCCAGTAAATCTGGCTTTGCTATCTGGTGTCCTTCTTGGTGTTGCATTTTGGGTGGCCAGCAGTGTAGTCTGATGAGTGAAGGCTACAGCTGCAACATGCCGATGGAAGGGTCAGTTATTCGATGCCGCGTGAGTCAATAGGGGAAACTAAAATGCACTGCGGTGGTAGCACAGTGTAGTTATGCACACCCACACCGCCAGACTTTACCTATGCATTGTTTTGTACCAAGTATTGTCTTATGTGGTCATCGTATATCCAGACGGCACTGTCCTCTTTCAGAAAGACAATGTCCAGGGCCCGCATTGTGTAGGTATGATTCAAGGGTAATGTGCAAACATTTCGTGTGCTGCAAAATTTCCTGACTTGAATCCCACTGAGCATTGGTGGGGTGCAGTCGAATGCATCATTCACTAGTCCAATCCAGTCCCTTACTCCGTCGCCGAACTCATGATGGCTCTGCTTTCCTTGTTAACGGTAGTGTGTCCTTGAATATTAGTTTGTGTATTTGTGTTTCGGAGGATTTGATAAAAGATCATTTTAGTTGCCAAAACTTATCAGAGAAACTTGAGATTAAGAAGGAACTATAAGGTGTGTCTGAAAACCTTAAGGACTGAATTTGTTTTAACGATACTACTAGTGCCATTCATTGATCACGCGGTTGGAACAATTCATTATGAACTCACAAATGGCTCAGTGCCAAGTTTCGGTAGCGTGCACCAAACTAAAACAAAAACAAAAAATAGCTCTACTGGAAAACCGTGTTTACGTCGGTGTAGTAAAATCACCTCTTCATGAATTCAAATACTGAGCAAAGTGTGCCAATTAAATTTTGTTTTGATTCTTTAACCGACTGGAACGAATTAACTCGGGGTTTGCGAAATGGGCTGAAATCAACTCGAACGAATATATTCGCTAAGAAGTGGGCTGGAACGAGTTAAAAGTGCGCATCAGAAAACGTTGCTTTCCCCTTCGCTTTAATAAAAACGTTGCTTTTCCTTCTCAAAGCGTTCATTAGAAGAATGAGTGAGAATAATGTTTAAAAAAAAAAAAACGTTGCTCAGAAAACCTTGCTTTCCGCGGGTCATTACTTTATGACCCGCATTACAGATACAATAGTACGTCAAACGTACTATATCTGTATTGACCCGCATGACAATAATGTTAAAAAAAAACCGTAATGCTTTTGAACGCCCTGATGGTGATGATGATGATTATGGCTATTTAAAAAAATGGTTATTTTTAAAAAAAATAACCATAATGTTTTTAAAACATGACAATAATGTTTAAAAAAAAAACCGTTGCTTTCCGCGGGTCGTGCGGAAAGCAACACAGATATACACTGGTGTGCAAAAATTAAGGACGAAGAGGAGAAATTAGCATAACAGCGGAACGAACAGGCAGAACGGACCGAATAACCACTCAGGAGATAGACTAGGGTCCGGTACGGTAGGGCATGCGCATATATGCAGCATGACGTAGGTTGTGGGGGGGGGGGTGTCGGAAGGGTATAAAGCACGCGGGCGGTGTACGCTCTGCAATTCCCCGAGGTCTTCTCCGTGGCAGGCACGAACGTTGACCACTAGGCCGCGTGTTTCCTAGTGGTCAACGTTCGTGCCTGCCACTGAGAAGACCTCGGGTTCGATCCCAGGTAGGTACGAACGCTCGAACCACTAAATATCCGCCGTGCGTCGGATGGGCACGCTAAGCCGTCGGACCCCGGGTACTGGCCTCCGGAAATAAATAAGGGCGTCTTCCTCCCCCTTTCTACTTCGTTTACGTGTCACTTTCGTATCGGGCAATCTAGCCCAAATCTCCTAGCTTCCTATTTCTAAGAGTTGTTTAAGACCTGGGGTCAGACACTCTCTTCCTAAAATCCTCTACATATGATCTGATCTGATCTGCTCAGCAATTCGGTGAAAGCTATTGCACGGTGTACATCAG
Organism: Macrothele yani; assembly: GCA_039090855.1. NCBI lineage: Eukaryota > Metazoa > Arthropoda > Arachnida > Araneae > Macrothelidae > Macrothele > Macrothele yani. The sequence goes on along the minus strand of CM077029.1, from coordinate 174,987,488 downwards.
TTTAAACGACGTCGAGTTGCTACCACCGTGTGATATGGCCAACAGGCAATCCAGTAGACGACATCTGGATGGCTTTACCCGAGGTCGCGTCATTGGGAAGTTCAAAGAAGGTCGAAGTGTGACTACTGTGTCCGAGGAGTTCGGGATCGCTCACAGCATCGTTTCACGAGCTTGGAGAGCATTTCAAACGACAGGAACAGCTGTCCGAGAGTTTAGCAGTAGTCGTCCACGAGCAACCACGGCGGCGGACGACCGGTATATTGTCCTACAGGCGAGAAGAGACAGACAGCAGACAGCGGGAGAAATCGCAAGGCACATGCAACAGACAACTGGACGTCCGTTATCGCGTTTTACCGTAGCCAGGAGGCTGCACAAAGGTGGTCTATTTGCACGACGACCAGTACGATGTGTGCCATTAACGCCTGCTCATCGGAGACGGCGGTTTCTGTGGTGCCAGGAACACAAGAACCGGACACATCAGCAATGGGGTCGAGTTCTATTTACGGATGAGAGCCGATTTAGTCTGACGAGCGATTCTGGACGTATAGACATCAGGAGAGAGTAAGGAACACGCAGTCACACCTCCAACATCATTGAAAGGGACCGGTTTGCAGGTGGCGGAGTTCTCGTTTGGGGCGGTATCATGCTTGGTAGCCGTATTGACCTCCACATCTTCCAAGGAGGTTCAGTCACTGGTGTACCTTACTGTACCGAGGTTCTTCTGCCTCATGTGCGTCTGTTCAGAGGTGCTGTAGGCCCTGAGTTCCTCTTCATGGACGACAACGCTACACCTCATCGTACAGTAGCTGTCGCAGAGCTGTTGGAGAGTGAAGATATTCAACGCATGGATTGGCCCGCAAGGTCCCCGGACATAAATCCAATCGAACACGTGTGGGACCTTCTCGGGAGGCGCTTGGCAGCACGCTGCCAGCAACGATTCCGCAGCTGCGATTGGCGCTACAAGATGAATGGGCCGCGATGGCTCAACAGCTCCTTGACAACCTCGTCCTCAGCATGGACAGACGTTGTAAATCCTGCAATGCAGTCAGGGGTGATCATATCCCCTACTAAAGACTGGATTTTCTTGGCAGCCGCCTATCACATGGACGTTTCTGTCTTCTGTCCAGTTGTGCTCGAAGCTACCTCTTGAATAAAGTGCCTTTGTATCATTTGGATTCCTTGTTTGGACAGTTTCGCTCACTTGTCCCATATTCGTACATCTTGGGGATCTTATGCTATGATTTGAGTCGATGTGAAGCACTTCTGCACGACGTTACATTCGAAAAACCGTCTCGTCCTTAATTTTTGCACGCCAGTGTATGTACTGTATCTGTATTGCAGGTCATTATGACCCGCATTACAGATATAGTACGTCACAGAAAACGTTGCTTTCAGGGTGCCAAGTTGCTATATATCCATGATGATAAGAAACTTGATTTCCTACTTAGGACAAAATCATAATTTCCCGTTTTCAGAAAAAAAAAAAAAAAAAGAAGCAGCTGATGGATGTTGTATGTTTCTTTAAAAAACGTTGCTCAGAAAACGTTGCTTTCCCCTTCTCAAAGCGATCATTAGAGGGATGATTGACAATAATGTTATTTGATCGATTACCTGCTGAAAGTGCTATGACGATGGCGACGAACCTAAGAAAGGAGGGAGAAGCTGTTTGAGTCACTTATTCCTATCCAGTGGCATGACGTCACGTCCGTGTCAGGTGAACTGGCCCTTCCCGGTAATGTCTTGTGTCATGGAGCAGAGAGTAAAGGACCAGAAGATTTATGGTCGGCGCTTCTGAGATGGCAGGGAAAAAGGAATTGTTTTGCCGTAGTTTTCATAAAAACCCGTGTGAACATTTCTCTTTAGGGAGGGCAGAAAATTTTGAACACTATTTCATTCAGGTACATCCGCTGCTTAAAAGGGTTAAAACCGAAAAAATGTGCAGCTTATGAAGATGAACCACTCCCACGATACAACATTTTTCGTTGGTATGGGCCATTCTGTGAAGGGCGGGTAGATGTTCAGGACGACGCGAGGAACAGTTGACTCTTCTAGTTTCGCGCGGACTCCAACGTCGACCTACAGATTGTGAGGCTAAAGTTTTGCAATATTTCCATAAACGCATGTGCTGCGGCGGGTATGTCACGTGTTGAAACTAGTTCAAGTCGCGCATTGCAGTCAGTCGAAAGAGAAATAAAGTGGTAGTCGTTGCTGTGAACAGCATTGCATGCCGTCGTTCTATTTGTGGTTAGTACACTAAAAAGATGAACAGCCACAACCAGCTAATTAAGGAACTTTTGCTTTACGAGTTGGAACTCGGCCATAAAGCTGCTCAAGCAACACGAAACCTTTAGCATGCGAAAGGGGAATGTTGCATGGACCACAGCACCGCAACCAGATGGTTCTGCAAAATTTCGCTCAGGTGACAGAAACCTCGACGATCAGCCAAGGTCAGGTTGGCCGTGGATTCGGAGGCCGTGCGCCAGGCCATAGATAGAGGCAAATCCGACAACCAGCACTCGGAAATTATCAGGCGAGCTGGGCATATCACAGACCACCGTTGTTCGTCACCTTCAAGACTCCGGCAAGGTCTAATGGAGCTGCAGCATTGTTTTTCACGAACTGACGCCAGCTGAAGCAAACCGCCGAGTGGAAGTGTGCATGAAATTCCTAGAAAACCAGCGCTATGTACGTTTCTTCAAAAGAATTGTTACGTGCGATGAAAAGTGGGCCTATTTCCGTAATCCTAACGCACAACGGCAGTGGTTGAGCTCAGGCCAGCTTCCAGAACCTGTTGCCAAACGTGGGCGCTTCGAGTACAAAGGGATGTTCTACGTCTGGTGGAATTCGGAGGGGATAATCCATTATGAATTTGTTCCAGACGGTGGGACCATCAACGCCATGCTCTGTTCTGAACAGCTGGAGTGGATGTATGCCGTTGTTGAGGAGAAGTACCTGGCGCTGATGAACAGAAAGCCCGCTCTCCTACAGCAGGACAACGGTCGGCCTCATACCGCGCGAACGACCGTAGCAAAACTCCTGGAACTTGAGGGCATCGAAGTGATGCCACACACAACATATAGTCCGGATCTTGCACCGTCGGATTATTACTTGTTCCGGTTCATGGCCCACTTCCTTCGCGGGCGGCACTTCAACAGCCAGGAGGAGGTGGCAGCTGGGGTGAAGGATTTCTTCGCCTCGAAGGACAAGGTCTGGTCCCGCCGTGAAATCGAAGAACTGGTAGACAGATGGCTAAAGACGGTGCAACACTGTGGTGTATACTTTGAATGCTAGTCAGCTTTCGTCGTAAAGGTACGTATGAAGATATAAAGTGATCCAAATATTGGAAAACTTTCGACTCATTCTCTGTAGTTCGACAGCTGTTAATGAAGAAACGTCGCCTGTCCCTCCGAACGATAGCAAATGTGCGTCATATCAGCAAGAATACCGTGCGTTGGATTGTTGTCGAAGATGTGAAATTTTTATTGGTAAGGAGTTGTGAACAAAGAATTTCTGCCTGAAGGTCAAGACAATCAACTTTGAATTTTACATCAAAGTGATGGACGGACTGTAAAAAGAAATTCAGCGCGTTAGGCATGGGCGCCCATAGCTTAGTTTTTTTTTTGTTTTTTTTTTTGGATTAGAAATTTAACGACCACTGTGAGCAACTCAATGGGCTATAAGCAGTCGCCCGTCCCTAATTTAGGGTCACTGGTTCCAGGGAAGGGAGAGAGGTAGTGTCGTAAGACAAACACAACATCCATGCCTCACCGGGATTCGAACCCGGACCCTTTTCGGACGAATGATCAGAGGCCATCGCCTTAGACCACTGCGTCACCGGGGCGGCAGCTTAGTTTTCAGGAACGGGTAAACAGAAATTGCAATTACGAATAATATACAGGGTGGTTCAACTAAGTGTGACAAACTTCTGGGAGGGGTAGGTTGCACAAAGACAAATCGGAATCGCACAGCAATGCAGGGTCGGAAACGCCATCTTCATGTACAGAGAGGACGAGAAATGAAAGAGCAGCACGTAAGAGAACAAAATGCTCTTTATTACTCACAAGACATTTGCGAAATACATTGAGGTTACAGAATGTGTTCAAAGTTGCGACCATAAGCTGTAACACATGCTTGACATCTTCGGCGCATGGAATCACGTACATTTTGGAAAATTCCTGGCGCGTCTCGGACTTCCGAAGCAACTACATAGATGCGTGCTACAAGGTCCTCATCACTTTCAACGGTAGTGTCGTACACCAGTCCTTTGATGTAACCCCAAAAGAAATAATCAAGGCATGTTAAATCCGGCGATCTTGCAAGTCAATGAACGGGACCACCACGCCCGATCCACTGATGTCCAAATGTCTTGTTTAAGTGATGACGAACGTCATTGCTGAAATGAGCGGGGGTCCTATCATGCTGGAACCATATTGCACGGCGCAGCGACTGAGGGACCTGTTGTTCGTTCAATAGCTCTGGCAAGACGTCCTCCAGAAATATCCGGTAGCTCCTTCCGTCCAGACGAGGAGGCATGAGGTATGGGCCAATTAAGTGGTCCCAACAATGCCGGCCCAAACATTAACAGCAAAACGGTTTTGTGCTGCACGTGGTCGTACAGCATGGAGGTTCTCCACCGCCCATACATGCGCGTTATGTGCATTGAAGCAACCTTCCCGTGTTAAGCACGCTTCATCTGTGAACAGCACAGAAGCAGGAAATTGGGGTTCTGCCGCACTCTTCTGCAGGTACCATTGCGCAAACGCAATACGCTGAGAGTAATCCTCAGGGCTTAGTGTCTGAAGGCGCTGCACATGATATTAATGCAATTGGTCTTCGTGCAGAACCCTCCATACGGTGGATTGGGACACACCGAGCCGATGGGAAATTGCTCGGGTGCTTGCACTTGGAGTGTCTGCTGCATGACTTAACATATTCTCTTCGATGGCAAGAATGCGCACCCATCTTTCTGGACACCTGGCAGGCCCCTGGAAAGAACCAGTGTCGCATAACCTCTGATGCAGCCGTGCAAACACTTGGTGGTTTGGCACTCGTCTCATCGGGAACCGTTCCTGGTACAGTCGCGCGGCGGCTCGTCCGTTGCTCGGTATGCGAGGTGCATATCAGCCATTTCCGCGTTCGTGAACTCAGCTATACTACTACCTCTGCGGGCGGTTTACAAATGACGGTATCCTGAAAAAACGTATGAGCAGTCTCCCGGCCTAACAACGCCATCTACCGCATGAAGACGGCGTTTCCGACCCTGCATTGCTATGTGATTCCGATTTGTCTTTGCGCAATCTACACCTCCCAGAAGTTTGTACACGATTAGCTGAATCACCTAGTTTACAAACACTATACACATATTTCCACTATGCCTTCTTGTTATCTAACTGTTTTTACCAGACACTCAACACATGAATTTAATTGGAAACCAGAAACGCAAGAACTACGTAAGAAAGACGGGCGAGTGAAATTAGACAGCATGTTAGGACAATGAGATAATTCTTTTTTATCGTGCCTTCGGTCTATTTGATGATTTGCCACATGGGGCACAAAGCCCCAGAGATTACTCAATCGGTCATCAAGAATGAAAAACTACCCTCAAGGCAAATTTCTGGGGAAAACTTCGAGAAATCTTTGTTAGCAGTGAGAACCTGTTATAGAGGATGGTATATTTTTAATATCCTCACCTTTCATACTTTTCCATGCTGTACAAGTGTACGCTGTGCTCCAACACGCAATGGGAAATTTCATTACTTTTTACTGGAAATTCCCAACGTTTCCCTATATTTACTGAATAAACACGCATCCAGAAGTTCACCAGAAATATTAGCAATCAGAATTAGTGTTATCGCGAAAATCTCTGTAGTGTCTTCCAGGAAGAGAAATGGCATGGTCCTATTTCCAGGGAAGGGGTGATGCACCCATATCGTTGCGACCGAGTCAGGTGACCGCTTCTTGCTTCACGGCAATGCGCCTGCACACAAGCCGATCATCGCGAAACAGTTTCTCTCACGGAAGGGCGTTACAATGATTCAACATACCCCGTATTCGCCGGATTTGACACTTTCTGATTATTTTCTGTTTACCCAAAGTGAAATCGCTTTTTTGACAGCGTCTCGAAGATCCAAAATAATGTGACGAGGGAGTTTAGCAGGGTTCCACAAGCTCAGTTGCAGAGAGCCATGCAGAAGCTGTACGACTGCTGGTGCTAACCGCCTCGGTTGCCTGGCAATCGGAGTTTCTAGTTTGTCGTCCGCGCTGGGTCCGGGTTCGAGGCTCGGATGAAAGATGGGGGATGCTCATGTTTTATATCGGAGGCTGTCTGCCATACCCTGTGGCCAGCGGCCCTGAATAAGGGACGAGCGGCTGCTTATAGCCCTGAAGAGTTGTTATGAAATGAAAAATAAAAACAATACTGGTGCAGAGTGGTTATACAACATTTAAACAAATAAGCTGCTAGAAAATTTGTTTTTCGTTGATTTAAAAACAGATTAGTGTGGTTTTATGTTTTCACGAAAAATGCAACGAAAGTAAACGTTTTGATTGGTACGCGCCTAGGCATAAAAATGAGCGTCGAGTGTGACTTTGTTACGCGCAGTGTGAAACAAAATGACGGTGTTCCCATTAAACATAGAGATGTCTCCTCTTCAAAGGAATTGAAGGTCATTAATACACCGATGAGCTATTACATCATGACCATCTACCTAATAAGCTGCAGGACCCCCTTTAGCCCGCAAAACAGCGCCCACTCATCAAGGCATCCATTTGATGGGGTATCTGGTACCACTGGCGCCAACTACGAGGGTGCTCAGGGGCTTGCCTCCGAATTTTTGTTATATGTACTGGATTCATACATAAAATTAAATAAGATAATTCGGAATACAGCGCGCAAATATTTGGTTTCTATAAAAAAAATCAATATCTTCAAAACATTGTGTTTCAACCGCCGATACCGAATGAACACTTAAGAAATAAGACAGCCAAGCAAGCGAGTAATAGGGAGGGGGGGGCATTGTACCCCTACCTTCCTAATTGTTTAAAGCTACCGATTTTCTTTCCGCTGTTACGTTTCTTGCACATCAGTAAGTTGTCAGCAGCTCAGCATGCACGCAATGAGCTTCGGTAGGATCATAAAGGCTTAATTGTCAGAGCGGGAGTAATGAATGAACGTCCAAGAGTAGAAGACACACAGCGAGACTGCGAATGGTGTTTTCTTGCTCAAAGGATAATTTTAAAAATTTTTTTTTTTTTTTTTTTTTGCTGTTTCTGTTGCAGTTATTGTTTGTTTATTTGTTTGACATAATTCTGTTGAGGCTTTTTTTCTCCCTAGCTTTATAAAACATATAAGCAGTTACCAATAGTAACACCACTCAATCCACGCAGGGGTGATATGCCAAATCGATAACAACCGGTTCACATGGACTACAAGATGAATGATGGCAGGGTGGGGGTGGAGATTTCCAAATTACACTTGTTGATCAAAGCAAAAAAATCACTGTGATATATGCTGCGTTATACGCTAAATGCTAACAATAACAAGTAAGGAAAATAATAAAGTGCAATGATTATGAAGCGCGTTCCATTCCAACACTGAACACGTCAGTTTGTTTGCTACTGCTAGAGCGAGCTCCTCAAAGGTATCGCTATTAGCCTACTGTCTGTTTTGACTAATGATATATACTGTCAATCTCAGCCTTTTTTAGCAGGTCTTTTCTCGTAGTAGTCCCCAACAAATTGCTCAAATTTTGTCAAAAAAAAAAAAATATATATATATATAAATTAAATAATATAAACAAAATCACAAAAAAAGCTTAAAAATCTGTTTATAAAAGAAAATAAAAACAAATAAAAAGAAAACTAGTTATTCATCACTAGGATAGCTATACTAAAAATAGTAAAACTAACATTAAAATTAATAAGATTCTGATTAATCTATAGAAGCTCACTAAGGTGATTTAATACATGCAAAGATTATTAAATACACCACTCGTGTATTTTATAGTATTTCTCATGTATTCTGGAGAGTTAATTCTGCTCTTTCTGATCATACAGATCCACAGTCTTAAGTATATATATATATATATTTTTTTTTTTCTCTGGTTAAAATCTCCGCGAGTTGGTTTCTTTCAGTATGAGGAGGCCATCAGCCCCACCCACACTGCCCCCCAGCGACTAGGGAGTGGCAGAAGTGTTAGGAAGCCTGGGGAAGAGGTCAGCCATGTTTTTCTCTTGTGAGGAGAAAGTTTAGTTACACAAGAGGTAAGCTCTCTTCCTTGTCTTTGGGTTTTAGGTTTTATAAGTTCAATGTTTGTACTTCATGTACTTTTTTCTCTGTTGATTTTTTGCTTTTCAGCTTTTAGGCACTGGCTTGTCTGTTAACGTTTTTGCGGGTTTAACTCTTTCTTTTCTTGGTAACTTTGCGCGTCTTTTAGGGAACTTAGGCACAACAGATGGCTAAGCATAGTTTCTTTTTCTTTGCGCTGTATTTTCAAAGTAGTTAAGTTCTTAATAACTACTTAATTATGCACTTAAAGCACTGCTGAAATACTTTGTACATATTGCAACTAATTGTTTAAGTCATATAACTTTCACAAAGCTTTTCTTTAGTTAATTATTGTCTTTAACTTATTCTCATTTTTGTGTTGTCAGAAGTCGTAGAGCAGGGGGTTTTAGAATCAAGTTTTCTTTCAAAAATCTGATTTTTTAAAAAAATAATATTTCCTTTTTTAATTGCAATGTAAAAATTTGGATTTCTTTTGCATTGTTTTTCAGGTTTAAATTCTCTCTCAGGCGAACTTGGCATTTCGTTATAGCTGAAAATTATTTCTAATTATTATGTCACTATCACAGCTTGAGTTCTCTTTAATCTTCTTCTCTCTGTTTAATAGTAACAGATGAAGAGCATGGGTCGGGCCAGGAGGGTTATGGATGCAAGCGAAATTGTTAACTAGTGCTAGGTCATACAACTCTGCGGAGGACATGACATATATATATATTTTTTAAAACAATTTTTGGTGGGCTTGTTACTTGCATCTATGGCCTTGCAGAAACCCATTTCCAACTAGGTCTTTGTGGAAGTGAGAAAATGCAGAGTTTTTGCTGGTCCTTGATAAAGCCAAGGCTCAGTATTCTCGACACCTTCTACATTCAGTTGTTTTATTTTATTTTTTTATCTTTTCTCCTTTTACTAACGCCGGTAGATACATAACCTTATCTATGTTGTACTTGGTGTGAGTCAAAAATATATATGTATTTTTTTTTGCTTAGGTCTCTTCTTAATAGAATGTGAATTCTGAATTTTCAAAACTGCTGCGTTGCGCGTTTTGATCTTCAGGTTATTTTGCAACTTTCGTTTTAAATTCTAAAGTTTTTCCTTAGTTTTCAGTTTTGCTCTTCAGTATATATATATATATATACATATACTTAAGAGCAGACCCGAAAAACATAAGAAAAACTTAAGAATTTAAAACGAAATTTGCAAAATAACCTGAAGATCAAAACGCGCGACGCAGCAGTTATGAAAATTCAGAATTCACATTCTATTAAGAAGAGACTGAAGCAAAAAATTTTTTGACTCACACCAAGTACAACAAAGAAAAGGTTATGTATTGACCGGTGTGAGTAAAAAGAAAAAAAAAGAAAGAAAAAGAAAAACTGAATGTAAAAAGTGTCGAGAATACTGAGCCTTTGGCTTTATCAAGGACCAGCAAAAACTCTGCATTTTCTCACTTTCAGAAGGGTTTTTCATCTTGAACTCCTTTTTCAAGAAAAAGCCACACAGGAAATGGACATGGAGACATCCAAATGGGACGACAAGTGAAATTGATTTTATTATGTGTAGCAAAAAATTCGTCATAGGAGACTGCAGTGTGCTAAACAAGTTCAACACAGGTAGTGACCATAGATTGGTGAGATGTAAGATGCACCTCAACACTAAACTCGAACGTAGCAAGCTCATAACACAAACAATATGTATTGACATAACCAACCTTAAAAAACACCATAATACCTTCAAGTTGGAACTGAAGAACACATTCTCTGCTTTGGAAGGCCTAACATTGGAAGAAATAGATATTTCTGAAGTTAACAGAAAAAGTAACCACAGCTCTTATGGAAACAGCAACAAAATTAGCTGGGTCTAAAAACAAGTTGCATGTGAACAAATTATCAGGAAAAACCAAAATGTTGATGCAAAAAGAAGAGAGATGAGGACAACTAAAGAAGATGTGACTTCCAAAGTGGAATATATAGAGCTATGCAAGACAGTACGAAAAAGTATCACTGAAGACGTAAGGAAATTCAACTGTCAACTGGTGAGGAAAGCAATTGAAAACAACCAAAGCCTAAAGATAGCAAAGGGACATCTCAGTAAGGGAAGAAAACAGATTATGGCACTGAGAAATGAAGATGGTTCTGTAACAAGAAATAGAGGTGAAATTTTGACAAGAGTGAAAGATTTCTACTCCAAATTATATGAAAGGGATGATACATGTACTCCAGACATCATGAAAGGTACCAGAGTTCTTCCAGTCCTCCCAGTAGAAGTTGCACATGCAATCAAGAACATGAAGCGGGGAAAAGCTCCAGGAGAAGATGGAATTACTGTAGAAATCATACAAGAAGCAAGTGGAGAAATCGAAACAGTACTCGCCCAAATTTTCACTCGATGCCTTAATGAAGGGAAGATTCCTGAGGATTGGAACACCGCTACAATGATCCTGCTACATAAAAAAGGTGACATTGAGGATCTCGGGAACTACAGACCTATCAGCCTCCTATCAGTGGTTTATAAAATCTTCACTAAAGTTCTTTCACACCGCTTGAGGGTAACACTGGACATGGCTCAACCGAGAGAACAAGTTGGATTCAGGAGTGGCTACAGCACAATAGATCATATCCACGTACTGAGAGAACTAATTGAAAGAGCGAGGGAATATGAACTTCCACTGTGTATGGCTTTTATCGATTATGGAAAAGCCTTTGATTTGGTGAAACCATCAGCAGTTACAATGGCCCTGAAATCCTGCGGTATTGAAGATGCGTACATTAATATTATTAATAACATCTATGAAAATGCAAGTGCAAAGATTCGGCTATTTGAAAGTACAACACACATAAAAATTGGAAAGGGAGTGAGACAAGGTGATACCATATCTCCGAAGCTCTTTAATGCCACATTGGAAAATGTCTTTCAATCACTGAACTGGGAAAACAAAGGGATAAAGATTAATGGAGATTATCTAACCCACCTTCGTTTCGCTGATGACGTAGTCATTTTTGCAACTACCCCATCAGAGCTGCAGAGTATGATCCAGGAACTTGCTGACAAGAGTAAAGAAGTGGGATTAAAAATGAACTTTCAGAAGACAAAAGTGATGTTCATTGCTTTTCCAAGAAATGAAGATTTATCGATTGATAGAGAAAAGCTGGAGATAACAGACACGTACGTTTATCTTGGACAGCAGATATCAAGTGAGGGTCACATTGATGAAGAAATTAATCGGCTTACAAAACTTGCCTGGATAGCTTTTGGAAGAAACAGCATAATTTTCAAGAGCAATATGCCATTATGTCTTAAAAGAAAAGTGTTTGATCAATGCATCCTTCCAGTGCTTATGTATGGTGCAGAGACGTGGACCTTAACTAAAAGAGACATACAAAGGTTGCAGACAACTCAAAGCAGCATGGAGAGGTGCATGCTTGGTGTAACCAGGAGAGATAAGAAGAGGAACTCGTGTATCCGAAAAATGACAAGAGTGGAAGACATCATGATCAGAGTTAAATCCCTGAAATGGCAATGGGCTGGACATACTGCCAGAAGAACAGACCATCGATGGACAGCCGAAATTTTAGATTGGATTCCAAGGGACAGGAAAAGACCCAGAAGAAGACCACATGGAAGATGGGTGGATGAAATTCGAAAGTATGCGGGAGTGACATGGAGGAGACTGGCACAAGACAGACCGTTGTGGAGGAAACTTGGGGAGACCTTCGTCCAGCAGTGGATTGATAATGGTTGACAATGATGATATATATATATCATACCGCAGGTTTTCAGAGCCATTGTAACTGCTGATGGTTTCACCGAATCAAAGGCTTTTTCATAATCGATAAAAGCCATGCACAATGGAAGTTCATATATTTTCAATAATATCTCAGGCCTCTGATCATTCATCCGTAAGGGGTCCGGTGGCGCAGTAGTCTAAGCGATGTCCTGTGATCATTCGTCCAAAAGAGGCCCGGGTTCGAATCCCGGTGAGGCATGGATTTTGTGTTTGTCTTACGGCACTGGCTCTCTCCCTTCCCTGGAACCAGTGATCCTTAATTAGGGACGGGCGACTGCTTATAGCCCATTGAGTTGCTCACGGTGGTCGTTAAACCTCCAATAAAAAAAAACAAAAAAAAAACATTTCGGGGTGGTGGTGATTCAGCGCGAACCCGCTTTTCCAAGTCGAACTACAAGCGTTTGATTGGGTTCATGTGAGGTGAACTTGGAGGCCAGGGCATTAACAGAAAATCACCAGCATGTTCCTCGAACCACACCTTGACGATTCTGGCAGTGTGGCATGGCGCATTATCCTGTTGGTAATGGCCATCACCAGCAGGGAACACATTTGCATGAATGGGTGAACTTGGTCCGCAACGACGTTCAGATACTTTACAGTTGTCAGGGATTGTGCTATTGGGATAATGGGACCTAAAGTGTCCCAAGAAAACATCGCCCACAGCATAACACAGCCACCGCCGGCTTGTTTCTGCCCAACAGTGCAATCCGGGTGCCATAGCCTTCGCTGCTAATCGGCGTATCCGCTCTCGACCGTCTACGCGATGCACCAGAAATCTTGATTCGTCAGACCAGGCCACTTTCTTCCAATCATCCACGGTCCAATCAGGATGATCTTGGGTCCATTTCGTGCGTTGTTGGCGATGACGTGCAGTGAGCATGGGGACTCGGCTGAGTCTTCGGCTACGCAGGCCCATGCGCAGAAGGCTGCGATGAAGTGTGTGCTGTGACACATTGCTTTGATCACCACTGTTGCAGGTGCGGGTGATTTGTCTCACTGTGGCCCTGCGGTCGCTGAAAACAATGCGCGATGGTCTCCGCTCCTCTCTGGCATCAATGAGCTGCGGACGACACACGCTGGACGTCGGTTCGTCGTTTGGACATCTATGCACCACTTTCCATACGTACTCACTACAGCGGCACGTGAACAACACACAAGCCGCGCCGTTTCCGAGATTGTAGTTCCGCGCCGCCGCGCCGTGCCATCACAATTTATCCTTTATCAAACTCCGATAAATCGGCAGCTTTTCCCATTCTGACTCCGAACACTCTACTAACCGAAAGACGGCCCTCGGGTATATACGTATACTAATCTGTGAACTTCACCTGCGCCACAATTCGGTAACCAGGCGCGCTCATTTCTCTATAGGCTGGAGGTGGTCATAATTGAATGGCTCATTGTGTAAGTGCCAGGATTTTAATCACGTGAACTGTTCTTTTTACACAGGATCAATGATTTTAAGCAGATTTCAGCGCAGTAGCCTGAATGTGTAAATAATAACACTCAACGCAGGCGAGTTTGGGATTTGTCGGCAGTGGCTGAAACTAAAAATATCGCCTATAGCTGAAAGCTTTGCTTCTTTAAGGCAGATTTAGCAATAAAAAAAATGAGGCTAGGTCAAGACAAGTTGGAAGAAATATTCAGAAGCCCTGAAGAGAAGTGCCTCCTGCAAAAGAACTCCTTTTTATCCTGGAAACAGAGATGAAAATTCAGTCTCTTTTAATGCTTTCACGAAAAAAAATGGATTTGGCAAGAGTCGAACTTTACAAAGGGTGTAAGATGCGTGTGGAATGTTTGGGTTCCAATCATCAGTAAAAATGAGTTGTATGTTCTGCGTTTTTGACTTTTTGTCCATCAGCGGAGCTGACCCCACTGGCTTGTATAGATCATCTCTTTGACTTGCCTTAAAGAGACAGTTTTGCAATCGCAACTGCGTTTGGTGGTTTTGTCTCTGCCGTTTGGGTTGCCAACTATAACTTGTGATTTTTAAGAACATCTGAAAAAAGTGGGTGCTTATGGTATCACTATAACCATCTGTCCGTGGACACCATACCTGTGCAACTCTTTGTTCGATTTTGAAAACTCGTTTTGCAGACAAAGACCTAATCTGTGAGATCCATACGTTTAGGTGGTCGCTAGGAAGAGTAAATGCACGTACTGTTAAATTAAAAGTACATTATATTTTCCTCTGTGCAATAGTTTAAAAATGATTGGAAAGGATTTAAAGAAAAACGATTTCAAAAATTCTTCCGACACCGTTTACTACGAAAGCCATTTTCCCTTCCATTTCTACAAAGTCGAGTCACATTATTGTGACCGCCAGCTAATAATATCCAGAGTAACCGCCGCGTGCAGCGCGGACAGCAGCTAGACGGGCTGGGAATGACTCAATAAGGTGCTGGATGGTGTTCACAGGTATATGGAGCCATGCTGACTGCAGTGCATCTGACAGCTGCTATAGGGTGCGTGGTGGAGGATCCATAGAGTGAACAACACGATCGAGGTGGTCCCACAGATGCTCAATTGAGTTCAAGTCTGGGGAATTAAGGGAACAGGGAAGTACTGTGAAGTCTTCATCGTGCTCTTCCAACCACTCTCGGACATTTCTAGCTGTGTGACACGCTGCATTGTCGTACTGGAAGATCCCATCCGCCCCAGGGAAGACAATCAGCATGTATGGGTGTACGTGGTTTGCAAGGATGGATTCATAACGAATTCGGTCAATAGTGCCTTCCACAGGTATGAGTGGACCCAGAGAATGCCACGAAAACATTTCCCAGACCATAACGCTGCCCCCACCAGCTTGTGTTCTTCCAGCAATGGTTGAAGAGTGTTTGTTCTCCGATGTTTCTCGCCTTGTATGCCAACGTCCATCCGTTCGATATAGCTGAAAACGTGACCCATCGGAGAAGAGCAATCCTTTGCCAATCAGCGGAGGTCTGTCATGGCGAAAATTTTAACCTCTGGTGAATTTCAGAGAGACCTGATCAATCTTTCTGTTGGTTTATCGGAGATTAATTAATGCAAAAATTTTCTCCCATGACATACGTTAGAAGAAAATTCCTGGTTGAAAGGCAGGGGAATTCATGCGCAAAATTCGCTTGTCTTAATCACAACCAGGAAAACAAAATTTCATGTTGGAGAAAGAAAAAAAAAAGAGAAAAAGAATAATATTTGATTTAACTGACTTTGGGCTTTTGAAAATAATTATTTTATCTGTTCTTTTATCGCGATAGGAAAAGGCGAGTAGGTGTGCAGCTCAGAGAATCAAAATTAATTTTAGTTTAACATCACGGAACGAGAGAAAAAGAAAATTAAAATTAGTGATTTTCTGCAAAGCAAGAATTCGCCATTTTTTGCGTTCCTCATTTCCAAACGTCGAGAAAAAGTCGCCCAAAAGTGCAATATCTTTTCGTCTTTTGGGTAAGGAATTCAGCAACAGAATCTATTTTTAGACCTCAGGGTCAAAAAGGCTGGGTCCCCTACGTGTTGAAGGTCAAGTTCATCTTCCCCTAGCCGACCAGAGGATGCACGTGCTAGTCACATTTTTTTCGTGGAGAGTGTTGGACGCTGCAACGATGCCTGAGTGAAGGTCAGAGTGTCACCCCTGGCTTGCGTGGGAGTGAAATTCCGTTGGGAAGCTGTGAGTTGCTAGGCTGAAGTTTCGACCAATGGGAGGGGTCAGCGGTTTCAAGCACCCCAGAGTTTTATCCGTTGAGAGAAGTCACTTTTGTTCTTGTCCTTTTGCTGGCTGGGAGAAAGAGGGGACAGCCGAGTCTCTCCTCGCCTTTTGGTGGGGAGAGCATTTTTGCTGACCACCATGATTTGACATCTATGTAAAAAAAGCTTCAAGGAGCCTAGTAGCGACGGTCTTCTAGCGTGGGGACCTGTCCGGTTCATGGTTGGTTACATAAGAAAAAAAAAACTAAAAAGGAGCTCAGGGCTTGCTCACTGATTCCACCGAGTGAAAAGAAATTATGAAGAAATGACAGGACCACTGTAGGACGAGACCTCCTCGGGGCGCAGCGAAAGATGATCACCGATGCACTCCTAAGCATTCTCGTGAGAGCTGATGGATAAAGAAAGGGGAACCTCCGAGCCTTTGCCGTCCACCTTCCAATGCAGCCGACCAAATTCCTACCAGGGTATGAGTCCATGGTCATCGAAAAGGACAAGGGAGAATTACTCCCTCTGAGAGGGTCCATCATCACCAGCTTCGGGATGTCTTTTGTTTTCCCTGTGTTCAGGTGAAGTGCTCGGGCACATTGTGTCAAAAAAAAAAAAAAAAAAAAAAAAAGAAAGAGAAAGACATTATTGGAGGCGAAGAGATTATCAACAGTGACAGTGTGACGAGAAGATTTTTTTATTTGAAACAAGAGTTGTGCCTGCCCAGCCCCGAAGGTAAATTCTTTCTCGATTTTTTTGTATTATGTTGTGACCGCTGCGGAATTGTTGAACGAGTGGGTCAGCAGTGTGAAATCAAATTTATAGTTCTGCGAAAAAAAAAAAAAAGAAGAAACTTTCTGGTTTTTTTTTTTTTTTGAGGTTAGCTGGATGTGGGACAGATGTCCCCATATTGTTGTCGTTCAGTTTGCAAAATTAAGATTTATTAGTTCCTCAGGCATGAGTTCAGGAAAAAAAAAAGAGAGGGGAGTTGAAAATGTTTTCATTTATGTTTTTTTTTTTGTGTTGTCGTGTCCGGTATTGTAGCAACTTCCCAGGCCAGTAAATTTTGATGTATCAGAAAAATTTAGTTTAATGTTTGGGCACAGTAAATTTTGGTGCATCGATAATAGTTTAGTTGGGCATGTGATAATTGAAAAGCAGTGTTATTGTGATGTCGTGGGTGATAAAATAATAGTAAACATTTCTCTCTAGTCTTTTACAGCGTTGAGTTATTTTCTTTTTGAGTGAAGATAAATTATGGGATGATTTATATTGGGATTTTGGGAACATATTATAGTGTGATGAAATTGGAAACCTAAAGTGCTGTTTACATTCTTGGAGTGTTGGGTGTCGAAATTAAGATGGTAGGTGTGTTATTTGAGGACCAGTATTTTACATGCTCCAGATGAGTGTTAATCTCCCATTGGAAAGGGGTGATCTTAGGGCAAGCCGGGAACTTGTCCTAGGGCAGAGGGCTCTGAGTAGGGAATTTTCACCAGGATGCGATATGTGCAGAATAGAAGTTAAAGTATTTTTTGTTCTCAAGTTTAGTATTTCACAAAAAGAATGAACATCATGGGTTGAGAAGACACACTTTTGCTCACCAGTTCCAGTATTAATTGTTCTTTTCTTTGGCCTAAATTTTCTTGTTTTTACTATACGGTTAAAAGTATAAATGCAATTTTAATTTTCAATAAGGTGAAAATATTTAGTGGGTTATGTAAATGGTCAGTGTTATTGTCTGCAGTGGACCTGCGCATTGCCATGGTGCAGAAGAATTTTCTTGCTAGTGATTTTTCCTGGGATATATGTGGAGAGAGATAAGTAAATTTTCCTGGGATATATGTGGATATTGTGATTTAGGATTTCTTGGGATATAGAGAGATAAGTGAATTTTCCTGGGATATATGTGGATATTGTGATTTAGGATTTCTTGTTATATATAGAGAGATAAGTGAATTTTTCCTGGGATATAGTTGTGTTGGTTCTGGGCCGGATGTGCCTGGAGTATTTAGGGTTGAAGTACGACAGGCTCTTGCAGGCGTGGTTGATCAAGGTGGGATCATGCATTGGTTCGAAAAGGGAGATCCTTGAGGACGTGGTTTTTGGGGAAAACTTGTCTTCAAACCCCCCCCCAGTAGTTTCGCTGCTCACGGAGATATGTACTGCCAGCGAGGGTCGGTCGAGCGTTGCTTCAAGAAATGTGGTGAGATCATGTTAGAGGAAATTCTGTGCCTGATGATGATGTGTCGCACTTGAGGATTTTTTCCTTTCCTTTTGCATAGGCTGAAATTGGATTCACGACCCAATTTCACGCCTTCAGCCTGACTGGTATTTTCTTCCTGTGTTGGTTCTCAAAAACCCAGGGTACTGTCTGAACTGAGAGTATTTGCCTCACCGCTACCTCAGGAATTCACTGAAGGTGTTAAATTTAATTTTTGTTTTGTGATTTAGGGTATCTAAATTTATTTGTTTATGATTTGCTGTAGTGCTAGGGATGTAAATTCTAAATTCTGGGTGTAGGTGTTAGTGAACTTGATATTTAGTTTGGAAATTTAGTTAATCGGTATTTTGAGCTTTTGTTACAGTATAGAGTTATTAAGTATCTTGAGCTATTATGTGAAGTGCAGAGTGAGGTGATTTTTATGAGCAAGCTAGTGCAAGAAGATTGTTTGAATTTCTGAATTATGGTGATGGTATGAATAGTGATAATTTTTAAGTTAGTGAGGTTTCTTTATAAGTGAAGTAGGTTCATTCAGGGTAGTTCTATAGGTTCTGTCATGTTAATTAATGCTTGTGCTCAGTGTAAATTCTGTTTTGAGGATAATTTACTTGGTTTGTTTACTTGCTGATAGTAGATTTTTTAAAGTATAATTTGTGGCTTTTAAAATAACTGTAAATTTAAATTGAAGTCTTCGAAGCTGGTCTGGGGGATTGCAGAGTTTGCTAAGATTGTTTAGGTGCTGTAAATTTAAATCAATAAGTGTAAAATTGTAAATTAGTCATTGAGCTAACTAGGTGAGAGAGAAGAGAGTACGTTTCAAAAGAACAGAACTTGTCCACCTTGTGGAATTAAAAATAATCCAGTATCTTTTTTTTGTGTGTAAGCTATGTGAATCATGGTATAATTTTGGATGCATAAAGTCAAGGCCTAGTGTTCAAACTAACTGTGTTGAAATATGTAAAGTTGTGCTGTTCATAAGGCCAGTGGCCAAATAGAAATAGAAAAGAAAATTGAGATTCTGTTTTATACTGCTGTGTTTTAGCAAACAACAAAAAGGAAATGCAATCTGATTGTCCACTAAATGACCTTATTAAGTTTTTAAAGAAAAATAATAAATACAGGCAGTAGCCTTTCAAAAAAAGTCCAAAATTAGTGCAGTGTGAAAAATTTTTGTGTGCTGTTGTCTTCCATGACTTGGTCCCATGTACCCCACCTTAGCTTGACTAAGGCTATCGATCCGAATCCTGGTATTATAAGGTATTTCATAACTGAAATTTTTGTCCTATCCTTTTAAATTGACTTTCACCGCCTCCACAAGTTGTTATTGAACGAGTACATTTTATCGTATGACTTATAGTGACACATTTTCATACACATGCAACAATATCCACTTACTTTTGCACTTTCAGATGACTCAACTCTGCGTGAACACAAACAACGCAAACTTTCCAATAACTTCTTGTGGAATGTAAATTTTCAGATGCATTTTTGTTTAGGATGTTCATGGCCTTTTCTAGTACTTAGAAAATATTTTTGTTTCGAAATGCATCCACCCATCTCCCAAATTTAAAATTTTCTATAATTTCCATATTAAATTGCAATACCAGCATAAATATAGTAATGCTTTTAATAAACAACAATCAATTCAATATATACAAAATAAATTATATTTTTTTCACCAAAACAGGTCCAATTCCGAAACTACCGTGCAAATGTAAACCTTTTCTGCCGATGCACCTTCGTTAGCATAGGTGCAGTGACCATCCGTCTGCATCGGAACCCCATACGCAGCAGGGTTCGTTGAAGTGTCGTTTCAGACACACTTCCGGTAGCCCCCTGGTTCATTCGGCCAGTGAGTTGCTCCACTGTAGCGTGTACATCGGCCCTCGCGCACCTTCGAAGTCGACATCCACCTCTCGCATCAATGGCATGTGATGCTCCGCAGTTTTCACGTCGCTTATTCGCAATGGTGCCATTTCTCCAAACCCAATTCACTTTAACCACAGCAGCACGCGTACAGTTCACAAACTGAGCGGTTTCAGAAATACTGCCACCCTTGGCCCGAAAGCCGATAATCATCCCTTTTTGCAAATCTGATACATCGCTCCATTTATCCATGATAGCAACGAGTGATGTGTTTTCAGAAAGCCTACAGCACGCCTTATATACTCTCCAAGCCAGCTCGTGACACGTGCCTTCTTTCATTGGTTACGCGGTGTTGACGTCAAAAGTAGGAGGTGGTCACAATAATATGAGTCGACTGTGTATTTAAAATAATACATGGTCATCGCTAGGGGTGTAAATGTATATCTTAATTTTTCCGGAAATCTCAGCTTTTAAAAAGCAAAGTTCAGAAATTCTTTTTGCGTCTGATAAAGATCACGATGATGAATATTTTGCATGCATTCAGTACTTTGTGACAAAATGCTTGGCCACTAGAGAGTGCAAGTACATATTTCTGTTTTTAACGTGTCCGCCATCGTATCTTCGCTTCGAAAAATCTAACTGTAAAAATTTTTTTTCAGTCAGACGCCGCTCACCACGGAAAACATTTGTGTGCACTTAAAAATAATGTTTAGTTTTCCCGCTAGGGCGAGGTAATGTAAATCTTCATAAAGATGATATCTCCGCTTCTAAAAGTCCGATTCAAAGAATTCTTTTTGCTACTGATAGCGTTTGCGGCGAGGAATATTTTCCATATGTATTTGCCAATTTTTGTACCACACAGTTTTGCTACTTAGGGATGTAAGTGTTCATTTGTATTTGTACCGTGCTTGTAACCGTATCTGTGTTTCTAAGAACTCGACTTGAAAAATTCCTTCTGCCTTGGATATCTTCCGTTATTAGAAAAATTTTGTTCACAATTTATGATTTTTTGTAGCACAATTTGTGGATGTTTTACCGATTGTGTGAAAATCTTATAAGCTTATATTGCGCATTTTAAATTATGGGCAGATTTTCTCTTGGAGACAGAAACGCATTATGTTTTTCGCTGAAATATTTCTTCTAAAGATCTGCTTTGAAATACAGTATTGTTTTCATATTCGTGCTCATTACACCGGAGGATTCGATGTCATCTTTCTTGTTGACACAACCCCTTTTTTTGTTCACGTCTGACACTTGCATCATAAAACAGTCAGAATTCACTCGCCTATCAGATATCCTAATAACACACGTGGATATCTTCGAGAAACGTAAGCCAATGTTTTGCAGAACAACCCCATTCAACATCCACTTTTAAATCGTTATATTTAGCCATAGAAGCGAAAGCTGTGAACCATGGGTTTCAATGGCGGGAAAATCCCGAGATAAGAATAACCTGTTTTTCTCATAACTTTACGGAATTATTTTTCATTTTTTATTTTCTTCTTTCTTTTGAGAGAGAGAGAGAGAGAAAGCCTCATAAACAAGTGTTTTTTTTGTTTTCATTTTTTAATTAAAAACCTCCTCTGATGTTTTCTACGTTGCAGAACAATCTTGCTGCAGTGAATGCGGGCCGACGTTATCCACAAAGTTGAAAAACTGCCAACAAAATCTATTGATGCTGTGATGTACAATCTCCGGAAACGCTCCGTTTGTGAAATATATTAGATTCAGATGAGGTTTTAACTTCACTTTTATATCTCAAGATATAAGAAGAACGCAGCATTGGATCGTAACAGAAGTCGGCATGCAAAATAAAAAATCTCTGTGGTCTGGCGGAGTAGACGTAGGAACGGCAACAACACGATGAACGAGAGGTTGATTATCAATCAGTCTGTTATCTTTGTCCAATGAACACATCTTCATTAAAGTTGTCGGCTGGGATGCAAGCTCTACTGCTTGAACTACTTTGTTTAGATGCAGTGTTCTTGCATAATCAAATACGGAAAAGAATTCAAATAATTTTCAGCTCACTATGTATGATGAAAGAACGCAATGCTACTAATAGTG
The DNA here is from genome assembly GCA_039090855.1 of Macrothele yani. NCBI lineage: Eukaryota > Metazoa > Arthropoda > Arachnida > Araneae > Macrothelidae > Macrothele > Macrothele yani. The sequence goes on along the minus strand of CM077029.1, from coordinate 174,965,597 downwards.
CTTATCACAGGCTTGCTAATAGGCGATTGGCCGCCCCGGTGGCGCAGTGGTCTAAGCGATGGCTTCTGATCATTCGCCCAACGGAAGGGGCTGGGTTCGAATCCAGGTAAGACATGGATGCTGTGTTTGTCTTTCGGGGGTTTATTTGCTGAGTTCCTTGTTCACCAATGTACATTTCTGACGTTGAAACACAAAATGTCTATAAGGTCAACCAAGTTCAATATACACTATATTGACAAAAGTTCCCGGACACCTAAAAGAGAAACACAACACAGCATTTATTGACATACATTAGTACGGTGTCGGTCCACCTTTGGCCTTAATGCCTGCACTGACCCTTCCAGACATGCTTTTGACAAGGTTTTGGAACACAGCGATAGGTGTGCGCTTCCATTCAGTACATAATGCTTTCGCTAACTGTTGCTTAGTATTAGGCCTTGGTTCCAAACTTCTTAAGCGGTGCCCTAATTCATCCCATAGGTGCTCTATGGGATTAAGATCAGAGCTCTGTCTGTGCTGGCCAGTCCACACACGATACGGAATTATCGTCAAACCACGCCGTAACAGTCCTTGCTTTATGGCTCGGTGCATTATCCTGCTGGTACAAACAAGGTTTGGTTCCATAGCATTGCCACTGAGTTGGTAGGGCATAATTGTCCAGAATATCGAGGTAGACGTGCTGGTTAACAGGTTTGTCCACGATAACCAATGATCCGGGACCATACCACGAAAAAAACCCCCACACGAGTACACTGCCAGCTCCAAACTTGACCGTAGGAACAGTGCACTGCGGTAAAGCCCAAACCCGTGCGTTTAAGGCTCAGCCCGGCCCGGGCCCGTCAATTGCAGCTCTTATTTAGGCACAGTCCGGCCCGTGATGTGCCATTTTGTATTATTTTGTCTTTCTATTGTATTTTATTAAAATGTGAAAATTAAATAATTAAATGAGATATTATTGAAAATATTTAGTTGAATGTAAGCCTAAAAATATTAACTAAACTTTGAAAATCACCGAAAAATACGACCTTTAAAAAAAGAGAAAAAGGAAGACTAAGCGCGCTCAGAATCTCCCTTTGTCTGAACTAGTAAGCCGTAACACTACAAAAGTCAATACCTATACAGATTAGGGATAGAAGAAAAAATCCATGTCGTCCCACCACTCTCTCATACAAACACACACACACACACCCTCAGCCCACTGTAGACATCCTCCGTCCCCCACTCTACGCAACACACACGCTCACTCTGTTTTGTTGTCAACAAGCTCCAAAATGGCTTCACCTTCATAATACCTACAGAATGGTAAAAACACTGTGAGTGCCTCTAGGAGCAGTTAGTTAAACGGTTAATAGGAACAGTTAAACACACCAGGAAATCGGGGAACACGACTTTTTTCTTTCTTTACCATTGCGATAAAAAGAATGGTTCGACTTGTGCCGGGCCGGCCCGGCCAGTTGCTTTGTTCTCTAAACTAAAGAAAGGCCCGATCCAGCCCGCGCAGACCTCTAGGCTGATCCGCCGCTCATCGGATTTTCTGGAGAATGTCTGGAGAATTTTGAGGCCATGGGTAATACCCGGAAGTTTTTCTCATCATGTTCGGCGTACAATTCTCGAAAAATCTGGGCAGTGTGGCAATAAGGTACTATTGTGAAAGAAAGCACTACTTAAGTATAATATCGTTGCCATGAAAGGATGTACCTGGTCTACAATGATGTTTTAGTAGGTGGTACACATCACAGTTTCCTGCACATGAATGACTGGACCCAAGATTTTCCAGCAGAACATTACACTTCTTCTACCGTCTTGTTTTCGTTCCACGGTACCTCCTGGTGTCAACACTTTCCCAGGTGAACGACCCACACGTACGCGGCTGTCCACATGGTGCAACAGGAAGCGAGATTCATCGGGCCAGACGATCTTATTCCAATCATTGAAGGTTTTGATGCTCGGTTGCCTTATGTAGGCGCTTTTGACGGTGAAGGCACTCGGAACGGCCTGCGGCTACGCATTCCCATCTTTAGCAGAGTTCGATGTACTGTGTGTTGTAACACCATTGAATCCTGTCACCAGCATTCAATTTACCTGCGAGTTGCGTCACAGTATCCTTTCTGTTGGCTTGTACCATGCGTGATAGTCTTCACTCACCTTGAACATCGATGAACCATGGGCAGCTCTCACCGGCGGTTTGTTGTTTCTTCTTCCTCGGACCACTTTTAGAGTGTAATAAATACGACTGACAGTGAGCATTCCACTGTCAGCCGTGGAATGAAAGGCCGAGTGCCTTGCAGTCTCGGAAATGCTGTGATCCAGTTATCTGACCATTATAATTTGACCTTTGTCAAACTCGCCGAAGTCAGCTGCCTTTCCCATCTGAAGAACAAGAGCAACACATATTTCATGAACTTCACACGCACCGTTGTTTCCCTGTAGTTGCTTCGATTTGCATAAAGACAAGCTGGTTATTATGTGTTGGCTTTTCGGTGTATATGGTGGATGCATTAACGTTGCCTGAAACTGTTCTGTATTTTAATTTACTTTGAGGTTTAAACACTGAAGTATTTTTATGTAAGTCATAAAAATATTTGGACAATTCAATTTATTATCCTTCTTTAATAGGAATTGGACGATAATGAGGGGTCTGTTCTTCAAGCTAAAATTTCACCTTTCAACCTAGGTTCTAATAGGAGTAGGATGCCATAGAGGTCTGTAGGGGCCGGGTCGGACCTTTTTTTAGTTTATAGAACAAAGCAACGCGCCGGGCCGGACTAATTCGACCCATTCTTTTTTATCGCAATGGGAAAAAAAGAAAAAAAAGTTGTGTTCCCTGATTTCTTTTTGTGTTTAAATGTTTTGTTGGCTTTACTTTCTTCCATGACATAGCTCAGGGCATAACCAGAAAAACAAGGAGAGGCACTCACAGTGTTTTTACCAATCTGTAGGCATTAAGATGGTAAAACCGTTTTGGTGCTCGTTGACAGCAAAAAGATTCGACCCCGAGCTAGTGTGTGTGCTGTGTAGAGTGGGGGACGGAGGATGTCTGCAGTGCGATGAGGGTGTGTGTGTGTTTGTATGAGGCAGTGCGACGACATGGATATTTTCCCTATCCCTAATCTGTATAGGGATTGAATTTTGTACTGTTACCGCTTACTAGTTCAGAGAAAGGGAGATTCTGAACGCGCTTAGTCTTCCTTTTTCTTTTTTAAAAGTTATATTTTTCAATAACTGTCAAAGATTAGTTAACATTTTTAGGTTTACATTGAACTAAATATTTTCATTAATATCTCATTTCATTATTTAATTTTTACATTTTAATAAAATACAATAGAAAGACAAAATAATACCAAATGGCACATCACGGGCCGGGCCGGGCCTAAATAAAAACTGCAATTGACTGCAATTGACGGGCCCCGGCCGGGCCGAGTGTCGGATATTTGAAACGGGCTGGGCCTTAAACGCACGGGCTTGAGCCGGGCCGGGCTCACCAAATTAGGCCCGTGCCTAATTGGTGAGCTCGGCTCGGCTCCTCTAGGATGCCAGTTGAAGAAGTATAAAGCACGAGAATTTGTTACTAAAGCATTCCACGCAAGACAGATGTTCAGAAGATAACATTAATCAAATTGATCTTTCTGTGCCACCAACATTGCAGACTTCTCTTGTAAAGGGTAAGCAGTATAGACACAGGTTAATTCAGAATGAATGGTTCGAAAAGTTTAGCTGGCTTGAATCAGATGAAAGAAACTATATTGTTCAGTTTGAAAATATTTCCTGTATTGCATGATCCAAACTCAAACTGCGCATGCAGTCTCCTTTCAAATTAGAAACATTAGAAATATACATAGGTTCAGTTCAAATTAGAAACATTGGAAATATACATAGGTTCAGTTCAAATTAGAAACATTAGAAATATACATAGGTTCAGTTCAAATTAGAAACATTAGAAATATACATAGGTTCAGTTCAAATTAGAAACATTAGAAATATACATAGGTTCAGTTCAAATTAGAAACATTAGAAATATACATAGGTTCAGTTCAAATTAGAAACATTAGAAATATACATAGGTTCAGTTCAAATTAGAAACATTAGAAATATACATAGGTTCAGTTCAAATTAGAAACATTAGAAATATACATAGGTTCAGTTCAATTAGAAACATTAGAAATATACATAGGAACCGGCAAACGTCATGAAACATTTTGCTGCGAATTTCTTTCTTTAGCCCCTTCGGCTAAATGCCTACTCAAAGCATCCACGGAGAAGGTACAAACAATGAGTGTGTTATTTAATACAACATATTACGTAGCTTATTAGGCGATTCAAGATTGTGAACGGCAACCGGAACTTTTGGAAAAGTTAGGTGTGCAAGTCACAGAAAGTTACAATAACACAGCTGGCTGTACGGTTTTCATAAACTACATTGTTCGAACCATTGAAAAAACTGATTACAGAAATCATGAAATAGTCCTTTGTTACTCTCAATCGATGGGTCAACAGATTCTTGGAACAGTTCATGTGCAACGATTCGTTTACGACGGTACATTAAAATGCTGGTATTTGTGAATTAATTTTGTGTCTCGAGCATCTTACCAAATAGAGTTATTGATGAATATACAGAAGTCGTAGAAACAGCTTTTAAAAAGGGATATCATCCATTAATGAAACCTGACTGGTTGGTTGATCTTGGAACTGATGATGAACTAACTATGGTCGGAAAGAAATGTATTCTTTCAGAAAAGTTACGAAACAAGCTTTTACATTTGATCAACATTCATTTAGCAGTTTTGGGTGCATACTCTGATATCCATTGGTTTATAAGCGTAAAAAAGAATTTCCATATGTTGTTTAGGTTCTACAGCACCTCACCTGAAAAGGGAGGTCATAAAGAAAGAGCGTCAACATCAGTGCCGGATTAAAGCCTTAGTGGGCCCCTAGGCTAAGAAATTTGAGTGGGCCCGAAGGCTGCGACATCTGACTAGGCCCACGAAGAACTTATTACGGTGAATTGTTATGAATTCCGTTACAACATGAAAGTGTTGCAATATGCGTGTGATAATTAATAAGTAGTGCATTCTTCAAACTAATAAATTATCTGCAGAATTTTCATTATAAGTCACTGTATTTTCCATTGTTCTCATAAATAAATCAGTTTAAAGCTTAAGATTCCCAGATTTTGTCTTGGATTTTCTAATGATTTAGCATTGTACACTTGTGTAAATTAGGAGGTGAGGGTGGATGGCAGTGAAAAAGCTGAAACTGTCTCGTCGACTCCGTTGTACACACCGACATGAAACCTTGACCCTTGGTGAGTCACTACCTTGAAATCTGTTCGTCTTCCAGCCTCTGTTTCTGACCAAGTGGTAATCATATGAGACAAAAGTAAAACTGTTTACTTTTGTATCATATGATTTAGCATCACCTTTCGCCCTGATGACTGCGGCGATTCGTCTCGGCATGGAGTCGACAAAACACCGGAAGGGTTGGGAAGCCGTACGGATCCACGCCCCTGAACAAGCTCCCACAGTTCGCGAAGATTTGATGGAGGGGTCAGAGCCTCGAACATCTCTCTCTCTCGATGGCATCACAGATGTGCTCGATGGGATTGAGGTCAGGTGATCTAGCTGGCCAAGGAAGCGAGGTCACGTCGGTGGAGTGTTCATCCAACCATTCGGATAAAATTTAGGAGCGATGGCACGGTGCATTGTCTTGTTGCAGGATGAGGTCCCCAGTGGGATGTTCAAGACGCATAAACGGGAGCAGATGGTCGTCCCGGATATCCCGGTAACGTTGACCTGTACGGGACGATGTCACACGTACCAGGGGTCCCATTTCAGTCCACGTAAACAGTCCCCAGACGAGAATGCCGAGCTTGAAGAGTATCCTGCTGGCAAGAAGGATCCATCGCTTCATGTGGTTTGCGCCTTACTCGTATCCCGCCATCCGCATGTACCAACGTGAATCTCGACTCATCAGTCCAGGCAACATTTTCCCACATGTCTAGGGTCCAGTGGCGATGTTCCCGTGCCCATGCTAATCTTTGCACCCTGTGATGTGCGGTCAGCAACGGTACCCTCGTGGGACGATGGCTTCTGTACCCCATAGCGAGGAGATGGTTCTGGATGGTGTAGCTGCTTACACGTTTTTGTGCACCAGCGTTAAATTACCGAGTGATTTCTTGCACTGTGGCCCGTCTATCCGCTGTTACAATGCGAACTAGCCGACGATGACCCCGCTCATCCACACGCTGTTGTCCACGGCAGTTGGCCCTTGCAGGGATGGTTTTACCGGATTCGATGTACTCATGGTGCACCCGTGACACAGTGGCTCGTGAAAATCTCAGTGCCTGCACGACTTCCGAGATGGAGTGACCCATTCGTCGGGCCCCGACAATTTGCCCACGATTAAATGCTCCTAGATCCTTCATCTTACCCACACTGCGTCCGACTCTTACTGATTCCCGTCGTATCACTCCTTATATTGTCGGATCGCTGCATGCGTCATGTCGTTTCCGTTTACAGGGCCGCCCACAGCGCCACATTTACATAACGCCAGCTATCTCTAATTCAATTGCTCTTCAGTGTATATACATATATTAGTGGCGTCGCGTGCTCATTTAGGTTGGGTGCGCGCTGTTATTGGAAAAGACACGCAAAACTTTTATTATGTATCCCGAGCTCCAAAATTTGCGCATTGATTTTGAACCTACGAAAAGTATTTCTTTTATTTAGCTGTTGTCTAATAACTTACAGTAATAAATAATTTTCTTACACTCCATTTTAAGAAAAATATGAATTTCTTGTGCAAATACTAGAGTGATGAACGAATTTTTGGTATCGTTTTCTTTATTAAGTTTTAAATACAGCACGGGGCTTACTTTCTTTAACCCGCTTTACACAATCTGCAAACTCTCAGACAAAAATGGGACACTTAGTACATCATCAACCTAAATGGATGTCAAAATTCAAATTGTATATGGATGTCAAAATTCAATTGTATCTGTGCTCATAAACACACCGATTCACACAGTGACGAAAAGATAGAAAACTCGTAGCAGAAAGATGAAGTGTGTTTATGACTCCATGCTATTCCAATCGCAAACAAATATGACCCGTAGTGCTGTTTTAAGCGTGCACACCCTGGGAATTTAAACCTTTGCGTTTGATACATGAGGAAATAAAAACATGACCTGTTGCGCCATTTGGAAAGCTTTGAATTACAGTTGCTTTAACGACTTAGGGTGTCCGCTGTTAAAACACTCCTGCAGCTGCAAATATTACTTAGCACAAATAATATTTGTGCTAAATAATGTATCATATAATATATCATCCATACCACTTCTGCAGCTGCAAATAATATTTACTGGGTTTTTTACTGCGGGAAGCAACGCACCTTCCCCTCTTCAAGAAAATATTGCACAAGGGAATTAAGTTTAGCGGACAAACGTCAGTAAGTCTTACTAGAAATACCGATAAAGAAAAAAAAAACCAATATAACAGCAACTGGCTGCTCCGTGAGACTCAAGCGGTGCAGATTTTAGGTAGCACACCTTGAGAGTTCCTCTGGTACGTTTGAGACCACAGGAAAACAAGAACGTGACCCACAGCGCCGTCTGGGGAGCTCACGGCTGCTTTAAGGGCGTCGACTGTGCGCACGCAAAACAGAACACCCCGGGATTCTAGCGAGAATCGATATGCTTACTGAACGAACCTTCTGTTATTAATGAAGACATTATGTGGGAAAATGAATTTTAACCACCACTAAAAGCCTTAGGACGAGCTCTGGCCAGTTTTATTTGAAACAAATCCGAAAAAATGATATCGATAATATAGGTTGAATTGCGACTCTGTGTGGGTGTACGCCGCACACCTAGCACCCCCCCCCCCGAATATTCGCCCCTGATATATATATATATATATATATAACTTGTGCTAAATAAGTTCAACACAGGTAGTGACCATAGATTGGTGAGATGTAAGATGCACCTCAATACTAAACTGGAACGTGGCAAGCTCATAAGACAAACAAAATCTATTGACATAACCAACCTTAAAAAACACCATAATACCTTCAAGTTGGAACTGAAGAACAGGTTCTCTGCTTTAGAAGGCCTAACATCGGAAGAAGTGGACATCTCTGAAGTTAACAGAAAAGTAACCAAAGCTCTTATGGAAACAGCAACAAAATTAGCTGGGTCTAAGAACAAGTTGCATGTAAACAAATTATCAGGAAAAACGAAAATGTTGATTCAAAAAAGAAGAGAGATGAGGACAACTAAAGAAGATGTGACTTCCAAAGTGGAATATATAGAGCTATGCAAGACAGTAAGAAAAAGTATCACTGAAGACGTAAGAAAATTCAACTGTGAACTAGTGAGGAAAGCAATTGAAAACAACCAAAGCCTAAAGATAGCAAAGGGACATCTCAGTAAGGAAAAAAACAGATTATGGCACTGAGAAAAGAAGATGGTTCTGTAACAAGAAATAGAGGCGAAATTTTGACAAGAGTGAAAGATTTCTACTCCAAATTATATGAAAGGGATGATACATGCACTCCAGACATCATGAAAGATACCAGTACCAAGAGTTCCTCCAGTCCTTCCAGCAGAAGTTGCACATGAAATCAAGAACATGAAGCGGGGAAAGCTCCAGGAGAAGATGGAATTACTGTAGACATCATACAAGAAGCAAGTGGAGAAATCGAAACAGTACTCGCCCAAATTTTCACTCGATGCCTTAATGAAGGAAAGATTCCTGAGGATTGGAACACCGCTACAATGATCCTGCTACATAAGAAAGGTGACATTGAGGATTACAGGAACTACAGACCTATCAGCTTCCTATCAGTGGTTTATAAAATCTTCACTAAAGTTCTTTCACACCGCTTGAAGGTAACACTGGACATGGCTCAACCGAGAGAACAAGCTGGATTCAGGAGTGGCTACAGCACAATAGATCATATCCACGTACTGAGAGAACTAATTGAAAGAGCGAGGGAATATGAACTTCCATTGTGCATGGCTTTTATCGATTATGAAAAAGCCTTTGATTCGGTGAAACCATCAGCAGTTACAATGGCTCTGAAAACCTGCGGTATTGAAGATGCATACATTAATATTATTAATAACATCAATGAAAATGCAAGTGCAAAGATTCGGCTGTTTGAAAATACAACACACGTAAAAATTGGAAAGGGAGTGAGACAAGGTGACACCATATCTCCGAAGCTCTTTAATGCCACATTGGAGGGTGTTTTTCAGTCGCTGAGCTGGGAAAACAAGGGGATAAAGATTAATGGAAATTATCTAACCCACCTTCGTTTTGCTGATGACGTAGTCATTTTTGCAACTACCCCGTCAGAGCTGCAGAGTATGATCCAGGAACTTGCTGACAAGAGTAAAGAAGTGGGATTAAAAATGAACTTTCAGAAGACAAAAGTGATGTTCAATGCTTTTACAAGAAATGAAGATTTATCGATTGATGGAGAAAAGCTGGAGATAACAGACACGTACGTTTATCTTGTACAGCAGATATCAAGTGAGGGTCACATTGATGAAGAAATTAATCGGCGTACAAAACTTGCCTGGAGAGCTTTTGGAAGAAACAGCATAATTTTCAAGAGCAATATGCCATTATGTCTTAAAAGAAAAGTGTTTGATAAATGCATCCTTCCAGTGCTTACGTATGGTGCAGAGACGTGGACCTTAACTAAAAGAGACATACAAAGGCTGCAGACAACTCAAAGTAGCATGGAGAGGTGCATGCTTGGTGTAACCAGGAGAGATAAGAAGAGGAACTCGTGGATCCGAAAAATGACAAGAGTGGAAGACATCATGATCAGAGTTAAATCCCTGAAATGGCAATGGGCTGGACATACTGCCAGAAGGACAGATCATCGATGGACAGCCGAAATTTTAGATTGGATTCCAAGGGACAGGAAAAGACCCAGAAGAAGACCACATGGGAGATGGGTGGATGAAATTCGAAAGTATGCAGGGGTGACATGGAGGAGACTGGCACAAGACAGACCATTGTGGAGGAAACTTGGGGAGACCTTCGTCCAGCAGTGGATTGATAATGGTTGACAATGATGATGGTGATGATATATATTATTTACCTGGGCAAATAATATATCTACAACGACCGTTCTATAAAAACTGTTAGTAAAATCACACAAAATGAAGAAATATAGGTACAGCAAAATATGTGTCATTCTTTCTCAAAGTATCTTCCCTCGAATAATATGCAACGGTCCCACCGTTCAGTCCACTTTTCAAAGCATGTGGCTGCTTGTTGAACACAAGCAGCCACATGTGGGCGGGCATTATTGATGGTGTAAGTTAAAAACTAAGAAATGATTTGCAACGGTAACTATGTTCATAATCGACAGACTCCTGATTTAAGTTTTTCGCTATTTATTCTTGACTAAACACACAACTAAAACGCTAATGATGGTTCACGGATATATAATAAACATAGAATGAATGAGTTATTAAACAATAATCAAACCGTGCTTTAAGGTTATTTCGTCTGTTTTAAACAGTTTTACCATGATCAATATTCCTTTTAGGAGTTCAAGGCCAAACACTTTGTATATTCCCTCGGGAATCCTTTTAGATGATGATAATATTAACATGTACTCTTTTAGAGCACTTTTGTAAGAACAACAAACGGCGTGTTCACACACATCGAAGCGACGACGCCATCTTCTCTCCTCTCAATTGTCCAGGGTCGTGATCCCATAATTCTTTGCAACGCACCGCTTGCTGGCTGCTCGGCATCAACGAAAACATAAACAAACTTGCAGCAGGTGTCCGATGAAAAATAAAAATAAACGAGCAAAGGACACTAACATCCAACAGTTGTCATGGTGTAGGGTCCACTTGCCCACCAGTTCCGGTTTCAATTTTTACTGTTGGAAACAGCAGAGTTGATTGGTTTCTCATTCTCGGAGAACTGTTGTGTATTAGAGTCGTTTTCAGGCTTGTAGACATCACTATCGACTTCGGAGATTGCATCACGCTCACATTCATCGTCTTCCGCCTCGTTCTCTAACACAGCTGGAAGAAGAGGGGCAGGCAGATCTTTTCCATGTGGAACTGGCCTAATGGCTGAAGGAATGCTTGGATACAGAATTTATTTTCTTATTTTTTGAAGTGCAGCCCTTAACATTAACTAAGCAGAAGTAACAGTCGTTCAGGTGGTCTTTAGGCTCCCTCCACACTATAGGTATTGCAAACGGCATGCACGTTTGCTTCCCTTTGTCCATAACCTTTAACCTCTCAACACAATAGCGGTACACTTTATGTGGTGCCCATGCCTTATCCTGATCATCAAGATGCACCTTAAAATCAGCATAGTAAGCTTTCTTCACGAAGTCTGTAATACCCGTTCTTTGCTTGAGCACTACATAATTTCCACAAATGTAACAGAACACATTACTACAGTTTACACGCTTGCGTATTGACATTGTAAGACAACGCACTCTCAATAGAGACAGCAACTTAGAACAGTTGTGTAAATCCGAACAGAAGGAGCAATGAACTGGAAATGTGAGCATCTGACTGGCGGGAATACTATTTTTGGATTCTTGCCAATTCTCTTTTCAGTCTTTCTTTTACAGGTGGCTAGTTGGCAATACTCGAAAAGTAACCTTACGTTGCTTTGACGACGATTGGCAAAAGAGATAGCTGAAATGCCTTCCGCTAAAACTCCCCTGACTGGCAGATGTAATGTTATCAGCGATAAATCTTCGAAATCAACTTGGGTCGATTGTGCAAAAACTGTATGTGATAGAGGAAAACTAAGACCAGTTCTAGAATCGGCGTGAAAAATTGAGCTAAGCACACATATTTCGGGAATATAATGCACACTTTTTTATGATGTGAGCCGACTAGATTTAATAATATAGGATTGTGATTTTTCGTAGAATGCAAACACGTGTAAAATGTGTACTTAATAAAACATCGATATCGATTCCTAATAAGCAAAGTCAGCTCTACAACTTTGTAATTTACATTTCTGCCCTATCATCATAGTTTTACAGTTGTGTTCGCTAAGTTCCAGAATTCACAAACAGAGGCGCCTATGTCGTGCCAGTTAGATCGCGCCTCAGCAACTGCTTTGCTCCTGCGTGTGTGTGTGTGTGTTGGGGGGGGGGGGAGATCCCAAACTATTTTACAAATTATGTATATATTATTGCATATATATTTACACATGTAATCTGGGGGATCCGATGACTGTGTATGTGTGATCGGACCCCCAGATTTTTGAACATGTTTACGCCACTGGTTCTGGAAGTGGTGCCATGGTGTGGAGAACATTCTGTTGGTATGGAACGGATCCCCTGACTTTGCTGAAAGGTAGGGTGTCCTCCAAAGATTATCTGAATATTGTTGTCGATCAAGTCCATCCTGCAATGTTGACTTTTCATCCAGCAGGTGACGGCTGTTTCATGGACGACAATGCTATTTTCTATCGCGCAAGATGTGTTCAGCAGTGGTTTAGCGAGCATGACTATGACTTCTACCATCTTTCCTGGACACCACAAAGCCCGAATTTGAACCCCATTGAGAATGTATGGGACATGTTAGAAAAACAGATGCGGGAGCAAAGTCCTCTTCTCTTCCATCAAATCTGAGCCAGTTAAACCTTTAACGACCATAACGCCCAAAACCAAAACGCCCGTACATACAAACAGCCATAGCCGCCCTAAACGCCTGTCTAGAGTGAGTCAGATTTCCTACTCATACCTGTTCTTCAAATTTTCTCGACTTATGAGGTATCAGCTGGAGTCACCCTCAGTCACTATTTTTGTTATTAAACAAAGAAGTGAACCAACAGACAGTTTCGGGTGTTATGGCATTTCGAGTGATAAAAGATTTTTGGGTCATGGTCGTTAAAGGGTTAAAGGACTACCTGGTGAACGCCTGGTATGCTGTAGACGTATTAATAGATACACTCCAAGACCTTGTGGAACCTATGCCAAACCGAATACGTGCTGCAATTCGTGCTAAACAAGGTCCAACCCGGTACTGTATAAAAATTTCTAATTCAGCGGCCGGTATTTGTAGAATAAGCTCCGTTTTGTTTCCTGGGGGAGGGGGAATCTTGCTCCTTATCAGCACAGTGAAGAGGAACATTGTTTATGGTGATATCGAAGGTAAAACCTCGCACAGTGTGGGTATATATTACTGGTGATTCCACCTCATCTTTCGTTTGTTCTTCAAAGCTGGAAGATTCTTCTTCAGCGCAACTCAATAGGTGTGTTTCTTTTCTTTTTGGTAACTCTAACGCAAGGGCCATATCAGCAGCATACCAAGAAGTTTGAGCAATAATTTTTTTGTTTTTTTTATTGGAGGTTTAACGACCACCGTGAGCAACTCAATGGGCTATAAGCAGTCGCCCGTCCCTAATTTAGGGTCACTGGTTCCAGGGAAGGGAAAGAACCAGTGCCGTAAGACAAACACAACATCCATGCCTCACCGGGATTCGAACCCGGACCCCGTTCGGACGAATGATCAGAGGCCATCGCTTAGACCACTGCGCCACCGGGGCAGCCAATAATATTTTAAAACTTATCGAAACAAAATTTTTGGGTAGCTGTGAACCAGAATGCGCAACTGACGATTAGTTTGTGTGTTGAAGAGCAGAGTGCCTTTGTCCAGATTGACGCTTAGTTTGTGAGTTGAAGAGCAGAATGCCTTCGCCAAGACTGACGATTAGTTTGTGTGTTGAAGAGCAGAATGCCTTTGCCCAGACTGACGATTAGTTTGTGAGTTGAAGAGCAGAGTGCCTTTGCCCAGACTGACGCTTAGTTTATGAGTTGAAGAGCAGAGTGCCTTTGCCCAGACTGATGCTTGGTTTGTGATTTGAAGAGCAGAGTGCCTTTGCCCAGACTGACGCTTAGTTTGTGAGTTGAAGAGCAGAGTGCCTTTGCCCAGATTGACGCTTAGTTTGTGAGTTGAAGAGCAGAGTGCCTTTGCCCAGACTGACGTTTAGTTTGTGAGTTGAAGAGCAGAGTGCCTTTGTCCAGACTGACGCTTAGTTTGTGAGTTGAAGAGCAGAGTGCCTTTGTCCAGACTGACGTTTAGTTTGTGAGTTGAAGAGCAGAATGCCTTTGCTCAGACTGACGCTTAGTTTGTGAGTTGAAGAGCAGAGTGCCTTTGCCCAGACTGACGCATAGTTTGTGAGTTGAAGAGCAGAGTGCCTTTGCCCAGACTGATGCTTAGTTTGTGATTTGAAGAGCAGAGTGCCTTTGCCCAGACTGACGCTTAGTTTGTGAGTTGAAGAGCAGAGTGCCTTTGCCCAGACTGACGCATAGTTTGTGAGTTGAAGAGCAGAGTGCCTTTGCCCAGACTGATGCTTAGTTTGTGATTTGAAGAGCAGAGTGCCTTTGCCCAGACTGACGTTTAGTTTGTGAGTTGAAGAGCAGAGTGCCTTTGTCCAGACTGACGCTTAGTTTGTGAGTTGAAGAGCAGAGTGCCTTTGTCCAGACTGACGTTTAGTTTGTGAGTTGAAGAGCAGAGTGCCTTTGCCCAGACTGATGCTTAGTTTGTGATTTGAAGAGCAGAGTGCCTTTGCCCAGACTGACGCTTAGTTTGTGAGTTGAAGAGAAGAATTCTGCCTTACTCACTGTAGTAACCTAGGCAAAGAAACCATTTTTCGCATCACATCGTTTGGGCAGTGTTTAACACACGTTCAACTGATTCACTTTGTATTCTGTAGAAAGCTGTCTTTGGAGTTAGCTGGCTAAAACTGTGCTCATTCCTTAATGCAGAATCGCATGCATATCACTAAGAGATATTCTTGAAGATTTAGCATTTTTATCGACTGGCAATTTTGTTGGCATTTCTGAGAAGCATGTTCGTGGACAGCGAAAAACTGAGGGCTTGCTTTCCTGTAAAGCTTCAGCTGCGATCTGCAAACGGCAGGCCAATGGATGACCTTCCATTAACCTTTTTACTGATTTCGTACAGTTTAGCGTCTGTTGAAAGAATTACCCATGACAGATTTTAATCTGTGCACTTCCTTTCTCACACACATGGACTAGCTCTTATCGTGTTAATGGCAAGAACAACCAGTTTCGCCCACTTGCTGTCTCCGCAGATGTCTCTGAGTAAGGAGAGTTCCATTGTAATCACTCTGCATCGTAACTTGCTGTTCCTAGTAAGTGATTCCATCTTCAGTAAGTGAACTGCAGTATACTAAATGAGTCCTGCGACTGTTATGAGGTGTTCGTTGTGCTGCAATCTCTGAGGATGACTCACAACAAACTCGAAAGCATTTCACATTAGGTTTTAACATTTTACCCGTTAACGCGTTTGTACCAAAAATTAAAAAAGAAAGTCGTCTACTGAAGGTGACTTGAGCGAACTTCCAACAGACGACTTTTGTGGTCTTTTTATTAGCGAACAAGCAATGCGGCAGAAGTCTTTCCAGTTTCATCATCGTTAAAACGTTGTTTTTCCGAATTTGAAAAAATTTTACAACTATAAGAAATAAATAGTGTAATTTAACATTGTCATTATTTATGATTTTTTAATATGTGGCAGGGGAAAAGACAATGCCATCAAATTTTTAGTGACATAGTGGAATTTTAAATATGTTTAGATATTCCAGGGTCAACCCGAACAAATACAATATCATAACAAATAAGCAATTGTTTAACTTAGGCAAAATTATGAATAAACGAGTTAAAATTAATCTTGGAGAGGAGCTTATAAAAATTAATACCGCTACGTACCGATATAATATTCGAAATCAAGCTCTGCTGAGACTTACTACACCTACAACATAAACTACTAAACGAAGTCTCATTCTGGTCCAGAGTTTTGGAATTCATTGCCTGCAGAATTAACATCCATCAATAACTTTAATTTGTTTAAAATATTAAAACAGTGCTTACTTAGTAACTAACATTCATTCAATAATGCAGGATGGGGGATGGGCTAAAAGAGTATTATCGTCAGAGGGGAGGAGGCGGGGAATTTCGAGACCAGATGGGGATTCTGGGGATGACCAGAGGAGGACTAGGTATGGGGGGACAACTCAGCTTCTTAATGCCGTAATGTTTTATTTGCCTCAATATACCATCTATTGAATATAACACTAGATATCTAACTTGGTTAACATGTTGCAATTTAGATCTGTTACGTTCTTTTTTTTTCTTGCTGTTATTATGTGAATGCTCTTTGCTTGACTTATGCTTAGGGAGATCGAGGTTAAGTCAAGTCTCTGCGAGGCCTTTTCCTTCATCTTCATTTCTGTTATTTTTCGGCAACTGTTTCGAATTATTACTTTATTATGTAACAGCAAGATCAGTAAATGAATTGAATTGAATTGAAAGAAATTTGTTGATATACAATAGATTAGCACACTCAACACATATCAGAACGATTTTTTAGATAATGCGAGTTTAGTATTCAGAAATTTAGTCATTACATTACAAATTTTATTTGTATTACCAATATCAGCGGCATAGGTCCAACTACATAGGTGACCCTGGTCCCAAGCGCTATTGAGATTCATAAATGGGTGCAGGGCACAAATTAAGGCACTGATAAAAATAAAAGCCTCCGCACCTCAAGAAAACAAACAAAATGTAAAAAACTTCGATTGGCCATTTATGGGATTTTTAGTGGAATAACACTATAATTTCCTTTTTATAGTACTTTTACATTCGAAACGATTTATTGCTACACGAGTGTATATGGTGAACAAAGCTGATATTTAAATCTCTTGCTATCCAATTGGGGGAGGTGAAAGGTTATGTGGTTCATACAGTAATGAAAATATAAAATATCGTGTAAAGAACTAACTACACTGGCGGAAAGTGAAAAAAGAACACCAAGAAGGAATTGGCGGACGATCAGGAAATTTACATATGTTAATGGGGTCAAGTTTACGTAAGTGTGATGTTAATTTCAGGACCAACCGGTGAGCGCTTACGCCACAGCACGGCATAATATGCAAATTATCGTCGGTGATATTTAAGGAATACGGCGAAGTGAATGTAATCAGTCGTCGGCGTACGGACACGTGCGAAGGCCCCCGAGCAAGACGGTGTACTTACGTATTTTCGGTCTCGTGCAGTAGTGAATAGCAAAGTACGTGGGAGAAATCCTTCTCATTATTTAGCTGCATGGAGTTGAGTTGCTTCACCACTAAGTGATTCTCATATAGTTTGTGGTCGTCAAGGATTTGACTGTGAGTTATTTTTATTTCTTGTTCTTTAAACTTCAAGTTAGAAGCTTTATTTTTATTTTCCTGTTCCAGGTCAACCGGGGCTCCGTGCCTCCGGAATGGCGAACTTTTTGAACCGACCTGAAACCATTCAGGTTACTCATAATGGGAAGTATCCCAATGTTAATATTCTTAAGGAATTAGCCGACAAACTTGACTATCCGGAACATTTGCACACAGTCCAGCGACTTAACAATGGACTTTTCACAGTGCGTTTCCAAACTGCTGCACAAGCGCTGCACTACCTTGAGCACCCCTTGACAGCCTACAAGGACGTTGCGGTGAACGTTTCGCCAGTAGATGACGGCATTCGTACCGTCTATGTCAAACTCGTGCCCATTGACATCCCTAATGAGAAGATCTCTGCGGCACTTACTGGATATGGGGAGATTGTCACCCCCATTCAGAATGAGCGGCACACACTCAAAGGTCTGGAACATGTTTATACAGGCACAAGAATTGTTCGCCTGCGTATGACAAAGCCAGTACCCAATTTCCTTCAAGTGGGCCGTTGGAAGGCCATGGTCACATATGCTGGCATGATACGCACATGCCGTAGATGCGGTAATGCTGGCCACATTGCTCCTCAGTGCCCATCCCGAGCTTGCCCCAACTGTAGTACGGTGGGACACTTAGAGATCTCGTGCGAGCAAGCCTGCTCCAAGTGCGGTGCGGATTCTCACACCAAATCCAGATGCTAGGCCTTCAACAGCTCCCCTTGTTTTCAATGAGGAGTTTCCAGAGGTACCGTCCACCAGTACCACTGTTGCTCCCGGGGACTCTGGTGTTCCTGATGCAGTTGTTACCATGGACCCGGAACATGTTGCTTCTTTGAAATCACCGGTTGTCATACCTGTCGATCCGCCTTCCGAGAATGTCGTGACTTCTGTTAATCAAGAGACCTTGGTTGTTGACGGCCGCGTCGAGCCTGGAGCTTCTTCTGCTGTTTCACCAGTGCAAGATCTTGAGGTTCTTGACATGCCATCTACAGAGGTCACCTCACTGCCTCTTGCCGTTGAATCGGCTATTGTTATTAAGTCTGAGCCTCCCATGGACGCCGACGTATGTACCGAGGTCCCTGAGCCTCATTCACCTGATTCTCCTGACGCCCAAGTCGGACTTGTTACCACTGTTGCATTTACAGAGGTTATTTCGGATGATGACAACATTTACATAGATTCCGTTGATAATGTTGCTTTCACCTCTCCTGTCGGAACTGTCTCCCTACCTTCCACCTCCGGGGACAAAGTTGTACCCGTTATCCATTCCAGCAGGCCGCCGGGACGTGTTCCTGTTACCATGCACAATGTTACTCCTTCCAGAGAGACTCGTCATGCTGACCATTCCTACCGTCAACAACGACAGTCCTCTACATCTTCGGAGGGCAGGACTCGCGGCAGCCGTTCGGCAAGTGTTCATCCTGGCCGTCGGGAAAGATCTCCCGTCCAACTGGAGGAAGGGGAACTTCCCCAAGTAGCCGCCGACGGAACCGTCGCCGGAATCACAACCGTTCCACCTCTGGAGATTGGCATCGTCAGTTCTAAGTGCCGGTCCACGTTTCTAAAACGGGTGGGCTAATTTGAATCTACCCTCCTTACTGACCTTTGTTTTGTTATTTTTTTGTATTTCAATTATCTGCTTAACCTTCAACCTTAAAGTTTCAACTTTAAATATTCAGGGACTTCAGTCCCGATCAGTAAGGCGTTGGCTCATCAGCTGGATTATGACCCAGGATATTGATATCCTGTGTGTCCAGGAAACATTTTTTAACAATTTTAGGCATGTTTCGGATTTTCGTCATTACACTAATGCCCCGTGCTGGTTTAGTCTTTCTCCGACTAGTCACAGGGGCGTCGGAATTATTGTCAACCCGAACTTCAAGGGTCGACAACTGAAATTTCAATATGATGACGAGGGTCGAGTAGCTGCTGTCAGCTTCGCCCTCGCTGAGTTTAAAATTCGCGTTATTTCAGCCTATGCGCCATTGGAACCCGCCCAACGGGGTAGATTCCTCAGGAGTCTTCCTTTATTTTTGGGGGGTGGTGAAGACTTCCTCATTTTGGGGGGTGACTTTAATCTTGTAACGGAGCCTCTTGATAAACAGGGGGGTACCTGACAGACGGACTCGTCCCGGGCTGTCTTCTCCGGGCTCATGTCGGGGGCGGGGCTGGTGGACGCCTGGCGTTCTACTCACCCTGGGGTCTTCGACTGGACTTGGACGGATGGCTCGGTTCGGGCCCGCCTGGACAGGATTCTTGTGGGGGGCCCTGGGGATTGTGATGTTAATTCTGTGTTTCTCCGTGTGAGTGACCATCGTGCCGTTTCTGGTGAGATCGTTCTAACAGGGGCCCGGACACGAACTCAGGGCCTGTGGAGGATGAATCTGAATCTTCTCGAAGATGACGACATCCTTCAGGGCCTTGAGAGGTTGCTTCGGGGTGAAATTCAGTCTGAGACTCATCACACTGGTGAGTGGTGGGAGGGGGTTAAACTTAAAGTGAAGTCTTATTTACAACTTCGGGGGAAACTTTCGGCTCGTGAGCGGCTTTTAGAGCGAACTCGCCTTGTCTGTATGTTGCGTGCATGCAAAGCCGGGCAGCAAATGGGAGCGCAGAATGCTGGTATGATTGCTGAACTTCAAGCTCAGTTGACAGATTTATATTGTAAAACCGGCCAAAGATGCACACAGGACTCTATTCCACAAAATTTGGAAAACGAGATTTTACTTGCAAGTTTTTTTGCGAAATCTCGCAGAAACAAAATTATTTCCCAGGTAATTCCTGGCTTACAGCATGAGTCACGCTTCGTGACCTCTCAACCAGAAATTCACAATTTGGTTTTCTCGCATTTCAGAGACCTGTTTGCATCTGATGAAGTGCAGCAGTCGTTCGTCGACTCTTGGGTCACAACTCGACGCCGCGGCTTCTGTGCTTACATCTGGCCCTGTCTGTATTTCTGAGGTGAGGCAAGCCATTACCGGCTTGCGTAATGGTCGCAGTCCGGGTACTTATGGCATCCGTGTCGAATTTCATAAACGTTTTGTTGATTTGCTTGCTGAACCTCCATGTGATTTTTTTAATCATGTTCTGTCAACTGGGCAGTTAACCACGACGATGCGGCTTGGTCAGATCGTTTTGGTTAACAAGCGGCGTGATGGTCCTGGTCGTCATTTGGAAGAGTGGAGACCCATCACTCTTCTCAATTACGATTATAAGATTTTGGCTAAAGTCCTTGCTAACCGACTGATTAGGGTTATTTCTGGCCTAGTAGGCGTGTGCCAGGTTTCTGGAATCCCGGGGAGGAGAATTTTTCAAAATTTAGTCCTCGTGCGGGACGGTATTCACTACCTCGACCGCAAGAGGTAGAAGTGCTGTATCCTTTCTTTGGATCAGAGCAAAGCCTTTGACAGGGTCTCTCACAAGTACCTTGTGACCCTGCTGGAGGCTTGTAACTTTAGCCAGTATTTTGTACACATGGTGAAGGTCTTGTATACTGATATCTTTAGTTTTATCCGAGTCAACGGTCAGCCTACGGACTGCTTTCCCATCCGGAGAGGGGTCCGCCAAGGCTGCCCGTTGTCTGCTGCACTGTTCATACTGAGCATTGAAACTCTCTTTAAGAAGATTCAATCTGCACCGAATATCTCTGGCATCCCAGTTCCGGGTTCGAGCTTTACAACAGCTGAGCTCAAATACCTTGCGTATGCAGATGACGTTGTTCTCTTCCTTCGGGATGAGATTTCCTTGAGAAATTTGTTTCATGTTTATGATGTTTATGCGGACAGTGCAGACGCTGCATTGAATGTGGATAGAACTAAAGCATTGTGTTTTGGGGATTGGTCACCTGACGTTTTGCAGTTTGTAGGCTCAACCGATGATCCCATAAAGATCCTCGGTGTTTACTTTGATAAAAGGGGATTCACCGCAAGACGTGGCGCTCTGTTCAACAGAAGCTCACGTCGGAATGTGCTTGGTGGGAGGGCTGTCAAATTTCTTTTTTTAATAGGGCTAAATTGGCTAACAGTCTCTTGGTTTCCAAAATTGCTTTTTGCGGTACCCTACAACCCCCGACGTACAGGGTCCTTTTGGCTCTAAATTCTCTAGTTTTTCGATTTGTCTGGGGAACTAGAGCTGTCCTTTCTCGGGATTGCCTGGTTCAACCAGTCCATCGGGCGGGGGGGGGGACTGGGTGTTCGGCACATTCTTGCGTGGTGTCGCGCGTTGATGGTTTCTAATGTGGCCTACATCCTGAAAAGCGATTCTCATCCTAGCTTCAACTTCGCGTGTTATTTCATTTCCTATAATCTTAGGTTATTTTCTTTCGCTTGTAACTACCTTGGGCCTAGAGCTCCAGACCCGGTGGACCACATGGCACTACCATTTGTGAGGCTAGATTGTTAACTAGCCAGAACTTAAGGTGTTTCTCGTGGCATGAACCCGATGCCCTTTATAATGTATTCTTGCCATCCTTTGCTCCTCACATTCAGCGCAGGTTTCCCGCCTTGGGGATGAACTGGAGGGTCGCATGGGCCAATGTTGAGTTTGCGGGTGTGGAAGGTCGTGTGCGTGACCTGCAGTGGCGCTTGGCCCATGGGGTGATTTTCACCCGTGATTCCCTTTTTCGTTGGGGATTCATCGACTCCCCGGACTGTCCCCACTGCGGACAGCCGGAGTCTTTATACCGCCGATTTGTAGAATGTAATTTTGTTCAAAAAGTTTGGCAACTTTTGTCTAGATGGATTTCTGTTAATATGTGTAATTTTAATATTATTGTTTTTAAGCACCCGCTACCTGTTTCCGGTCAGCGTGCCTATGGTTTAAAGGTGATCCTTGCTACTGCTTGTACTGTGTTACATGATACTGCTCTGTCTGACCACGTTAGGCTCTATTCGAATAGGCCTAATGTGGTCGCCCTCTTTGTCAAGATCAGATTGCGTGAGAGGGTGATTTCCGACTTTCACCACTGGCCGGAAGACGTTTTTCGCGTCCGATGGCTTTGTTGGTCTCGACTGGTTTCCTTACGCAATAATGTGCTCTGCTTTCGGTTCTGAATGTGTTTTCTGTTGGAGCATGTCGCATGCCCGACGACCGCTGCTCTTTTTACTTGCTTGTCTGGATCCTGTGTTTGCATCATGAATTGTATTTACATGCTTTTCTACTGTGTATATATTGTCTTTGTCTGCATTTGTCTATGCTTGGCCCGCGCTTTTGTTCTGTCTGTTGTCTGTGGCTGGTGTTGTGCCTCTCGGACGACAGTTCAGACCACTTCCTGCGCCTTTGTCATGCCTCTCGGACGACAGTTCAGACCACTTCCTGCACCTTTGTCATGCCTCTCGGGCGGGGATGGGTGTGAGAAATGACTTTTCATGCTTTTGTTTTGGTTGGAGGTGCTTAGATGTGGGTCCACTTTTTCTCTAAGCACATCTTCCCTGGAAGTGTTATTGCTTGTGTTTCGTCTTCCGAGTTTGGTAAGTAAGGTAAGTAGTTTCTTTTCTTTTTAGTGTGTGTGTGTGTGTGTGTGTGTGTGTGTGTGTGTGTGTGTGTGTGTGTGTGTGTGTTTCACTTCGATGATGATAGTGCCTTGGCTTACCCATATAATGGGTTTCAGCAGAACAGTGTACAGCCTTGTGCTGTACCCCAGTTCACTAACTGAGAAGAAGTTGCAATGCCTGGACATGGAAGACGTGTACGATTTCAGCAGTTATAGGAATTTGAGCGAGGTCGTCTAGTCGGACTCCGCAAAGCCGGGTGGTCGTATCGTCGTATTGCGGAGCGAATTGGACGGGAAGTATCGGTGGTGGTACTATGGTGGCGTAGAAGGTCCGAGGAACATTCCCACACGAGAAGACGTGGAACCGGGAGTCACAGACAGACTGATGAGCGGACCAATCGACGCATAAGAAGAGCGGCGTTGTCAAGCAGAACATCCACTGCGACGCAAATCCGAGCTGCCGTTGCACCTGAGGTGACTGTGCGAACAATCCGCAACTGTCTACTGGATGCAGGACTACGTGCACGTGTGCCTCTGGCATGTGTACCTCTGACTCCAGCCCACCGTGAGGAACAGCTGCAGTGGTGTCGCCAACGTCTGCATTGAAGAACGCAATGGAGATCTGTCGTGTTCAGCGATGAAAGCAGATTCTGCTTGGGAGCCTCCGATGGCCATATGCGTGTTCGCAGATGCACGGAGGAGCGTCTCCACTCTTCTTGCATCCGCCAGCGATACACAGGGACTACATCTGGTCATCTGGTGTTGGAGCGATAAGCTATCACTCCCGTACACAACTAGTGTTTGTACCGGGTACGTTAAACAGCACCTCCTACATCAACATCATTCAGCCCG
This sequence comes from Macrothele yani, assembly GCA_039090855.1. NCBI lineage: Eukaryota > Metazoa > Arthropoda > Arachnida > Araneae > Macrothelidae > Macrothele > Macrothele yani. The sequence continues at coordinate 174,942,018 of CM077029.1, read as the reverse complement.
TTGTTTTGCCATTTGTAAGGTCGGTCCATCGTGGTGTTTTACAGCAAGATAACGTACGCTCACACACGGCACGTGCAACTCAACATGCACTTCAGGGTGTGAGACAACTTCCATGGCCTGCACGTTCACCGGATTTGTCCCCCATTGAGCACGTGTGGGATTTTATGGGACAACGACTTATCCGGTCTCCACGGCCAGCCACGACCATCCCCGATTTACGCGTCCAGGTTGAGGATGCTTGGAACTCAATACCCCAAACTTACATCCAAAATCTGTACGACAGACTCCATGCCAGAATTCCACAGTATGACGCAGTTCATGGCGGTTCAACCTCGTACTAACCATGTTACATGGAAATGTTATTTTTCAGTTTACCAGCAAATACAGCTGTATTTTGCCATAATGTTTTGATCACGTTATCCTCTGTATTCCGTTGTTATGCTGTATAAATTTCTTTGGTATCAGACGTCTCCTTCTTGGTGTTCTTTTTTTCACTTTCCGCCAGTGTATTTGTGCTGCTGAAATACTTCCAAAATCCAGTTTTCGAATCGTACAATAAGAGTGATGAAGGAAGAGGTAAAAATAACTTGTTTAAAAAACTGCTTTTCAAAATCTGTTATACATGTATTTAAATATATATATACATGCATTCACATAGAAACATACCGAAACAAAATACAGTTGCACTTCGATTATACGTCTTTCAAAGGACCAAACTTAAAGTGCATATAACTGTAAAAAGTGCATAAGAAAAATTAAGAGCGTGCTTAATTATCTACCCATCCTGTATTAAAACCCATCACCGATTAAATCGTACGCCTAACTGACGTATAATCGACGTTCTGCTGTAGATTCTAGTATGTGTGTTTCTGCGTGCAAGCGCGCGGGCGCGTGTGTTTTGTAAAATGCTTGGATTTCACATCCTGAGCTCCATCGTAGGAACTTACCCAGAGCTCGATCATTTATTAGACTTCATGTCCAGAACGCAGACACCCGTTAGAGTACATGTTTAAAGCTTCAGCATATTGGTCTTAATTTCCAAATGGTTTTATTGGTTTCATGTCCATATTGGTCTCCAAGATTCAGAATATTTGAACTTTCCAGAGCTCGATCATTCATTAGACTTTATGTCTGAGCTTCAACATATTAGTCTTCATATCCTAAGATTCCAGCATATTGGACTTGATGTCCTAGGCTTCAGCATATTGGACTTATCCAGAGCTCGATCACTCATTATTATGTCTAGATCTCAAACATCCACTGGGTTTCATGTTCTAAACTTCAGCGTATTGGACTTATTTAGAGCTCGATCACTCATTAAACTTGATTTCCAGAGCTCAACAACCCCTGGACTTCATGCCCTGAGCTCCGGCATAGGGAATTATCTAAAGCTCGATCATTCATTAGACTTCATGTCCAGAACTGAAATACCCGTTGGACTTGATGCCTTAATCTAACACATTAGTCTTCATGCATATTGGTCTTCATGTCCAAATGGCCTTATTGGTTTTCATATCCATATTGTCTCCAAGATTCAGCCTATTTGACTTATCCAGAGCTCGATCATTCATTAGGCTTTATGTTCAGAGCTCAAACACCCATTGGACATTTCCTGAGTCCAGCATAGGGACTTAGCCAGACTTCGATCACTCATTAGACTTCATGTCCGGAACTCAAACACTCACTGTATTTTATGTCCTAAGCTTCAGCATATTGGACTTCGTGTCCTGAGCTTCAGCATAAGTATCTGTTGGACTTCATGTCCGAAGCTCGAGCACCCGTCGAATTTCTGAAAAGTTGGCGCTTATGGTCAGCAGCTTAAGAGAGAAGATTCTCCTTTGAACGTACGAGTAATTTTCAAGAGTGATTGTGAGATTTTAAAGAAGGTACCTTTTCGAATTTTGAAACTGATAAATTAATTTTTTTAAAGCAAGCTCGAAAAAAGAAAAACAACGTAAATAAATTCTTTCTTGGGGAAGAAGGGATTAACGATCTCCTTCAGCATCTAGAGCTATAGGGAGTCGCCCGATCCTAATTTTGTACCACGGTTCTAGGGAGGGGGTCCGGCGCTGTGCAGCAGGCACAGCACCGATGCCTCATCCGGAACCGGGAGTTGGTTTGGACAATTAGTCTGAAGCCCGCGCTTCTGACCACTCGGCCACAGGGGGAGGTTAGTTAACTCTAATAAAGTTGTAAGAAATGTCCGTTATACAATAACAAATGTATATCATGTGACGTACCTGCCAGCAGGACGCACACGACATAAAGGCACATAGCAATCAAAACAAAAACGTCCGCGTAGCTCAATTGGTAGAGCAACTTATTCCGGAATGAGGGGACCGGGTTCGAATCCTGGCGCGGATAAAAATGACGGAGAAATTTACTTCGTTATAATGGCGCCCGAACTCTCCGGATGACCCGACCGTTCAAAATCTCGCATTGGTGTGATGTACTTTCCACACCGCGAGATAGGAAAAATCAGAGAATCCGTTCTCCAGCGCTTCGCAAAAAAAAAAAAAAAAAAAAATGACTGGGAGTTCTCAAGTGCGCGTTCTACAGTGGATGGCTGCCTGCAACGATTCATGGTCACGGCTGACCCGTGGGCCATGCCCCCGGCCCTCTTTCGGTGTGGGGGGAGATGTGACGTACCTGCCAGCAGGACGCACACGATATAAAGGCAGATAGGAATCAGAACAAACGTCCACGTAGCTCAATTGGTAGAGTGACTTATTCCGGAATGAGGGGATCCGGGTTCGAATACTGGCGTGGACAAAAATGACGGAGAAATTTACTTCGTTATAATCAAAAATTATATGTGATATTAAAATTCATTTTTTTTCCAAAACTTTTCATAGCACACAAACGCCTCACTCCCCGGGAAAAGAATGTGTATATTAAATTACCTAAATTCATCTGCGTTCACCCCTATTTTCACAGACCTCAGCTTTCAAAATTTGTTCTTCCGTTGCAGTCCTTACACTCCCTACCCAGAATTTCCTTGAAATTCCTCTACATCCCCCAGGGCTCCACTTCAGAATTATTTTTGGTAAATGTTTCTTCATTGATGCGTTTTGTATGCTCATACTGTCTTAGTTGTTTCTTCTCGAATGATTTCAATTACATTTTTATCAACTTCTGTGATATCACTGACGTCTTCGCTTTTGATTTTTCCAAGCCTTAATTTCTTTGCTGCTCATCGCTAAAAGTCATTCTCCATAGCAAAAAATCGGTTCTATTGGCGTTCTTAATTGCCTTCTCTGAAAGCACAATACTCTGAGAAAAAGCTTTAAAAGTAAACTCTTGGGCCAGATCATTGTGGCCACTCCTACCTCCACTAGGGATCGCAGCATGCGGAAGTGACGTCACCGATCGGTACAGAATATATATATATATATATCATCATCATTGTCAACCATTATCAATCCACTGCTGGACGAAGGTCTCCCCAAGTTTCCTCCACAACGGTCTGTCTTGCGCCAGTCTCCTCCATGTCACCCCTGCATACTTTCGAATTTCATCCACCCATCTCCCATGTGGTCTTCTTCTGGGTCTTTTCCTGTCCCTTGGAATCCAATCTAAAATTTCAGCTGTCCATCGATGGTCTGTCCTTCTGGCAGTATGTCCAGCCCATTGCCATTTCATGGATTTAACTCTGATCATGATGTCTTCCACTCTTGTCATTTTTCGGATCCACGAGTTCCTCTTCTTATCTCTCCTGGTTACACCAAGCATATATATATATATATATATTGAAGTAGCAAATGATTAAAAACATTGGGCCACGGATGGCCTAGTGTCATCGTTCATGACTGCCACGGAAAAGTCTCAGGATCGATCCCAAGCTGGTACGAACGCTTGAACCACAGAATATCCGCCGTGCGTTGGATCGGCACGTTAAGCCGTCGAACCCCGGGTACTGGCTCCCTGGTTATAAATAAGGGCGTCTTCTTCTTCCATTCTACCTAGCTTCCGTGTGGCTTTCTTGTCGGACATTCTTATCCAAATCCCCTTGCTCACTACTTCTAAGGGTTGTTTAAGACCTGGGTCAGTCATTCTGTTCCTATAATCCTCTACATAAATCTCTAAATTATTAGGAACACCAAATAGCAATCAGGCAGGTGCCATCCTCACTTACGTACACAACTAAGACTTTGAGATGGCTTTATAAACAGCTCACTGCAATGGATTCAGATCTGTGCGAAGCGTAGTTAGCGACAATATGGGAAAGACTCGTGATTCAAGCGACTTTGAAAGATGCAGGACAGTGGGTGAGAGACTGGCAGATGTAAGCATGTCAGAAACAGAAAACCCTCTCTGCTATGTGAGAACAAGTTTTTCAAAGGCGTGCAATAAGTGGGCCACAAATAACAAAACAACCGGTCTTCCTGTAGGTGGAAACGACTGATCGATGTTCGAGGGCAAAAGCAGCTGGGGAGGATTGTACAAGGTAAGAGATGAGCTCCATGGCGCCATGTGACCACGCAGTACAACAGCGGTATCGAGAGGAGAATTTCAGCACGCACAGCTCTCTGCACACTGGTGCTAATGGCCCATAACAGCAGAAGACGACAGAAGTCCTCTTCTTGTACCACTAGTCGCTCATAAAACCCGACAAATTCGTCTACAGTGGGCAGGGAATAACAAAACTCGACCCTTGGGGAATTGGAAAAGGCCTCCTGGTCCGATGAGTCATGCACATTTTCAGTTAATACGCGCCAATGGACGGGTCAGAATATGACGTGAACACCACAAGCCGATGGATCCCAGCTGACTAGTGTTAACCTCGATGGACGGGCCAGAATATGACGTCAACAGTACAAGTTGATGGATCTCAGCTGCCTAGCTTTAACACCGATGGACGAGTCAGAATATGACGTCAACACTACAAGTCGATGGATCCCAGCTGCCTAGCGTTAACCCCGATGGACAGGCCAGAATATGACGTCAACACTATAAGTCGATGGATCCCAGCTGCCTAGCGTTAACCCCAATGGACGGGCCAGAATGTGACGTCAACAATACAAGTTGATGGATCTCAGCTGCCTAGCTTTAACACCGATGGACGAGTCAGAATATGACGTCAACACTACAAGTCGATGGATCCCAGCTGCCTAGCGTTAACCCCGATGGACAGGCCAGAATATTACGTCAACACTATAAGTTGATGGATCCCAGCTGCCTAGCGTTAACCCCGATGGACGGGCCAGAATATGACGTCAACACTACAAGTCGATAGATCCCAGCTGCCTAGCGTTAACACCAATGGACGGGTCAGAATATGACGTCAACACTATAAGTCGATGAATCCCAGCTGCCTAGTGTTAACATCGAAAGACGGGCCAGAATATGACGTCAACACTACAAGTCGATGGATCCCAGCTGCCTAGCGTTAACTCCGATGGACAGGCCAGAATATGACGTCCACACTACAAGTCCATGGATTCCAGCTGCCTAGCGTTAGCTGTTCAAGCTGGTGGCGGCGGTGTAATGGTCTGGAGTCTGTTTTCATGGTTGGCATTGGCCACCTTAACACCCCTAAAACAGCATTTGGATGACACGAGGCATCTTAACATCACTCAGGATCAGGCACATGGTGTTTCCTGATGGAGAGGGCTACTTCCACCATGCCACAAGGCTCAGATCGTGAAACAATGGTTCCAGCAGCACGACAGTAACTAAATCCTAAAATGGCCCCCACAGTCCCCAGATGATGACCCAATTGAACATCTGTGGGATACGATTGAGTCATTTGTAACAGAGATCCTCCTCCAGCGAACATTCTGCAATTGACGAACACCATCACATCCGCTTGGTTGAATAAACCTGTAGAATGATATCAGAATCTCGTTGAATCCGTGCCGCATCGAATCGAGGCTGTGTTGAGGGCTAAGGGCGGCCCGACACGTTAGTTCTTAATAATTTTCTACCTCAGCATTTATATATGGCTCGGCAGGGCGTGTTAGTACGAAGCCCGTGCAATGGGGAAAGGAAAGACAGTGGCGGGAATAGTCCGAAGAAGGACTCACATCCACCCCAACGTACTGGAAAGGACGGGGGACTACCACTTGTTGACAGAAGAAGTTAATGCCCTTTGACAAGTGCCATCTTTGCCAACAGATGGCTCACGATCTGTCAGTTTACGGCAGAAAGCAATCGGGGCGCACAGAGAAACGTTTCGTTTTCCAGAATACAATCCGGCTGACGCTCTTGCGGATGGGCGCAGGAAATCGGTGGCCCCTTCATATGCCGACATTGACCGAACGTATCCACAGCTCCGCCTCAGTGGGGAAAAGAATTCCGTGACACGATATTGCACGATTCAAGAGTCGACTGGTCTGATGAGACCAGTTCCAAATTGCCGATGATGGACGCTTCCGTATTCGACGCCGCTCAGCTGAACAGCTGCAAGTAGACTGCAAAGTTGTATGGAAGCATGGGGATTGTTCTCACGGCCAGCACTGGGTATTCTTGTCATTGTTGAGTACATCTTCACCGCCAGATTTTTATTTATTTGTTGTTTGGAGTTCTAACGATCACCGTGAGCAACTCGATGGGCTATAAGCAGTCGCCTGTTCCTAATTTAAGGCCACTGCTTCCAGGGAAGCGGGAGAGCAAATGCCGTAATACAAGCACAACATCCGTGCCTCACCGGGATTCGAGCCCGAACCTATCTTGGAAGAATGGTCAGAAGCCAACGCTTAGACCACTGCTCCACAGGACGGCATTTTATTCAAGTTACATTTTACACAAAGTGTGGCCTACATAGTGACCTTGTATCCAGATGGCACTGGCCACTTTCAGAAAGGCAACGCACAAGGTGCCAAAGTTGTCATTGTGTTTAGGAATGGTGAGAGAACGACATCCAAGGATTTGTCTGCTCCCATGGCAGCCGAATTCCCCCGATTTGGATCGCGTCGAACATTTGTAGGATGCAGTGGAAGGCAGTGTCACACGGTTCACGCTAATGTCTCCCTTCATCGCCGAACCCCGCGATACCACTCCCGGTGCAAGCAGTTATCTCGGCGAAAGCCGGCGCAACATGGTACTAGGTACTGGTGAATCCGATAGGAAGGGCATACCTTCAAGATTTTTTTTATCGATCCACTGCTGGATGAAGGTCTCCAAGTTTCTTCCACAAGGTCACGCTGGCATGCTTTTGAATTTCATCCACCTATCTCCCACGTGACCTCCTTCTAGGTTTTTTTCTGCCCCTTGGAATCCAGTTTAATATTTCCGTTGTTCAGCGGTGATCCGTTTTTCTAGCAATGTGTGCAGACAGACCACTGTTATTCCAGTGATTTTATGATACTTTCTTTGATTCTGATATCTTCCACGCTTGTCATTTTCCTGATCTATACTAATTGTTATCTTTCCCGGTTATACGAAGCATGCATATCTACGTGTTACTTTAGGTTGTCTGCAGCGTATGTATGTCTTCCTTAGTTAAAAGAATAGGAAGGAAGCATCATTGATTGAACACTTTTCTTTTAAGACATAATGGTAAATTGCTCTTGAAAATTGTGCTGTTAGTTGCGAAATCATTGGGAGGGGGGTATAACTCACCAGGTTGGCCAAGTGAGTTGGTAAGTGTAGGATAACATTTCTTCTAATCCTGGTGGTATAGTTATACAGCCACGTGAGGGTTGTCAGAGCCCCTTCAGTGGGAATACGATACACCACGTGAAGATGAGGTTGGCATTTGTCAAGGAGAGGATATACATGTGTGTATGTGTTGCCAACCCTCACGTGGCTGTATAACTATACCACCAGGATTAGAAGAAATGTTATCCTACACTTACCAACTCACTTGGCCAACCTGGTGAGTTATACCCCCCCCCCCCCTCCCAATGATTTCGCAACTAACAGCACAATTTTCAAGAGCAATTTACCATTATGTCTTAAAAGAAAAGTGTTCAATCAAGATGCTTCCTTCCTATTCTTACTTTCAGATGAGATGAGAGAGAGAGAGAGAGAGAGAGAGTTGGACCTTTTAACTAAGGAAGACATACATACGCTGCAGACAACACGATACACCACGTGAAGATGAGGTTGGCATTTGTCAAGGAGAGGATATACATGTGTGTATGTGTGTGGCGGGATGCAAGGTCAGGTAATGCGTAACATCACAGCCTCTCCTTGACAAATGTCAACCCCGCCTTCTCGTGGTGCATCCTGTTCCCACTAAAGGGGCTCTGACGACCGCCCATAGCGGTATAACTATACCATCGGGATCAGAGGAAATTCTATCCCACACTCACCAACCCGCTTGGCCAGCGTGGTGAGTTATGGCCAAACCCCTCCAAAATGATTCCACAACTTAAATCTTGGCCCTCAGTCTCCGGCAGCTGGAATGTACCTGGCCAAGGCAGCGGCCAGTGCGACATGAAGGCAGAGGGTGCTAAGAATCCCCGGAGGACCGGACTAGGCTGCCATCTGATGCTGACCTTAGCTACTTACAATGGACGCTCCCTATCTTCTGATTCAAGGCTTCTTGAATTGGAAGAGGAACTACAAAGGATCAAGTGGGACATCGTGGGGCTAAGTGAGGTAAGGAGAAAAGGAGAAGATCTCATCGAACTGAAAAGTGGACATCTCTTCTACTATCGTGGGACAGATACTGGCAGAACTAGTGGTGTTGGATTTATAATAAACAAGAAACTGAAGGATAAAGTTGTAGAAGTTGAAAGTTCCTCTGACAGAGCTGCACGACTTGTTATCCAACTCTCGAAAATATACCAGGCTCAGATTATTCAAACTTATGCACCACCACAAGTCATCCTGAAGAAGAAATTGAAGAATTTTATGAGGAAATTTGTCATCTAAATAATAAAGGTAAGCAGCACTTGAAAATAATTATGGGAGATTTCAATGCAAAAATAGGGCAACGGCAACAGAATGAAACTTCAGTAGGTAAATTCGGTCATGGCAACAGAAACCAGCGTGGAAATACTCTCGTTGAGTTTGCAGAGGCAGAAGGGTTTTTCATCTTGAACTCCTTCTTCAAGAAAAAGCCACACAGGAAATGGACATGGAGACATCCAAATGGGACGACAAGTGAAATTGATTTTATTATGTGTAACAAAAAATTCGTCATAGAAGACTGCAGTGTGCTAAACAAGTTCAACACAGGTAGTGACCATAGATTGGTGAGATGTAAGATGCACCTCAACACTAAACTTGAACGTGGCAAGCTCATAAGACAAACAAAATCTATTGACATAACCAACCTTAAAAAACACCATAATACCTTCAAGTTAGAACTGAAGAACGGGTTCTCTGCTTTAGAAGGCCTAACATCGGAAGAAGTGGACATCTCTGAAGTTAACAGAAAAGTAACCAAAGCTCTTATGGAAACAGCAACAAAATTAGCTGGGTCTAAGAACAAGTTGCATGTGAACAAATTATCAGGAAAAACCAAAATGTTGATGCAAAAAAGAAGAGAGATGAGGACAACTAAAGAAGATGTGACTTCCAAAGTGGAATATATAGAGCTATGCAAGACAGTAAGAAAAAGTATCACTGAAGACGTAAGGAAATTCAACTGTGAACTAGTGAGGAAAGCAATTGAAAACAACCAAAGCCTAAAGATAGCAAAGGGACATCTCAGTAAGGGAAGAAAACAGATTATGGCACTGAGAAAAGAAGATGGTTCTGTAACAAGAAATAGAGGCGAAATTTTGACAAGAGTGAAAGATTTCTACTCCAAATTATATGAAAAGGATGATATATGCACTCCAGACATCATGAAAGATACCAGTACCAGAGTTCCTCCAGTCCTTCCAGCAGAAGTTGCACATGCAATCAAGAACATGAAGCGAGGAAAAGCTCCAGGAGAAGATGGAATTACTGTAGACATCATACAAGAAGCAAGTGGAGAAATCGAAACAGTACTCGCCCAAATTTTCACTCGATGCCTTAATGAAGGAAAGATTCCTGAGGATTGGAACACCGCTACAATGATCCTGCTACATAAGAAAGGTGACATTGAGGATCTCGGAAACTACAGACCTATCAGCCTCCTATCAGTAGTTTATAAAATCTTCACTAAAGTTCTTTCACACCGCTTGAAGGTAGCACTAGACATGGCTCAACCGAGAGAACAAGCTGGATTCAGGAGTGGCTACAGCACAATAGATCATATCCACGTGCTGAGAGAACTAATTGAAAGAGCGAGGGAATATGAACTTCCATTGTGCATGGCTTTTATCGATTATGAAAAAGCCTTTGATTCGGTGAAACCATCAGCAGTTACAATGGCTCTGAAAACCTGCGGTATTGAAGATGCATACATTAATATTATTAATAACATCTATGAAAATGCAAGTGCAAAGATTAGGCTGTTTGAAAATACAACACACGTAAAAATTGGAAAGGGAGTGAGACAAGGTGACACCATATCTCCGAAGCTCTTTAATGCCACATTGGAGGGTGTTTTTCAGTCGCTGAGCTGGGAAAACAAGGGGATAAAGATTAATGGAGATTATCTAACCCACCTTCGTTTTGCTGATGACGTAGTCATCTTTGCAACTACCCCATCAGAGCTGCAGAGTATGATCCTGGAACTTGCTGACAAGAGTAAAGAAGTGGGATTAAAAATGAACTTTCAGAAGACAAAAGTGATGTTCAATGCTTTTACAAGAAATGAAGATTTATCGATTGATGGAGAAAAGCTGGAGATAACAGACACGTACGTTTATCTTGGACAGCAGATATCAAGTGAGGGTCACATTGATGAAGAAATTAATCGGCGTACAAAACTTGCCTGGAGAGCTTTTGGAAGAAACAGTATAATTTTCAAGAGCAATATGCCATTATGTCTTAAAAGAAAAGTGTTTGATCAATGCATCCTTCCAGTGCTTACGTATGGTGCAGAGACGTGGACCTTAACTAAAAGAGACATACAAAGGCTGCAGACAACTCAAAGTAGCATGGAGAGGTGCATGCTTGGTGTAACCAGGAGAGATAAGAAGAGGAACTCGTGGATCCGAAAAATGACAAGAGTGGAAGACATCATGATCAGAGTTAAATCCCTGAAATGGCAATGGGCTGGACATACTGCCAGAAGGACAGATCATCGATGGACAGCCGAAATTTTAGATTGGATTCCAAGGGACAGGAAAAGACCCAGAAGAAGACCACATGGGAGATGGGTGGATGAAATTCGAAAGTATGCAGGGGTGACATGGAGGAGACTGGCACAAGACAGACCGTTGTGGAGGAAACTTGGGGAGACCTTCGTCCAGCAGTGGATTGATAATGGTTGACAATGATGATGATGATGATGTGTGTGGCATTTTCATAGATGTTATTAATAATATTAATGTACGCATCTTCAATACCGCAGGATTTCAGAGCCTTTGTAACTGCTGATGGTTTCACCGAATCAAAGGCTTTTTCATAATCGATAAAAGCCATGCACAATGGAAGTTCATATTTCCTCGCTCTTTCAATGAGTTCTCTCAGTACGTGGATACAATCTATAGTGCTGTAGCCACTCCTGAATCCAGCTTGTTCTCTTGGTTGAGCCATGTCCAGTGTTACCTTCAAACGGTGTGAAAGAACTTTAGTGAAGATTTTATAAACCACTGATAGGAGGCTGATAGGTCTGTAGTTCCTGAGATCCTCAATGTCACCTTTTTTATGTAGCAGGATCATTGTAGCGTTGTTCCAATCCTCAGGAATCTTCCCTTCATTAAGACATCGAGTGAAAATTTGGGCGAGTACTGTTTCGATTTCTCCACTTGCTTCTTGTATGATGTCTACAGTAATTCCATCTTCTCTTGGAGCTTTTCCCCGCTTCATGTTCTTGATTGCATGTGCAACTTCTGCTGGGAGGACTGGAAGAGCTCTGGTACTCGTACCTTTCATGATGTCTGGAGTGCATGTATCATCCCTTTCATATAATTTGGAGTAGAAATCTTTCACTCTTGTCAAAATTTCGCCTCTATTTCTTGTTATAGAACCATCTTCTTTTCTCAGTGCCATAATCTGTTTTTTCCCCTTACTGAGATGTCCCTTTGCTATATCTTTAGGCTTTGGTTGTTTTCAATTGCTTTCCTCACTAGTTCATAGTTGAATTTCCTTACGTCTTCAGTGATACTTTTTCGTAATGTCTTGCATAGCTCCATATATTCCACTTTGGAAGTCACATCTCCTTTACTTGTCCTCATCTCTCTTCTTTTTTGCATCAACATTTTGGTTTTTCCTGATAATTTGTTTACATGCAACTTGTTCTGAGACCCAGCTAATTTTGTTGCTGTTTCCATAAGAGCTTTGGTTACTTTTCTGTTAACTTCAGAAATATCCACTTCTTCCGATGTTAGACCTTCTAAAGCAGAGAATCTGTTCTTCAGTTCCAACTTGAAGGTATTATGGTGTTTTTTAAGGTTGGTTATGTCAATACATTTTGTTTGTCTTATGAGCTTGCTACGTTCGAGTTTAGTGTTGAGGTGCATTTTACATCTCACCAATCTATGGCCACTACCTGTGTTGAACTTGTTTAGCACTCTGCAGTCTTCTATGACGTATTTTTTGTTACACATAATAAAATCAATTTCACTTGTCGTCCCATTTGGATGTCTCCATGTCCAGTTCCTGTGTGGCTTTTTCTTGAAAAAGGAGTTCAAGATGAAAAACCCTTCTGCCTCTGCAAACTCTACAAGAGTATTTCCCCGCTGGTTTCTGTTGCTGTGACAGAATTTACCTACTGAAGTTTCATTCTGTTGCCGTTGTTCTATTTTTGCATTGAAATCTCCCGTAATTATCTTCAAGTGCTGCTTACCTTTATTATTTAGATGACGAATTTCCTCATAAAATTCTTCAATTTCTTCTTCAGGATGACTTGTGGTTTGTGCATAAGTTTGAATAATCTGAGCCTTGTATCTTCTCGAGAGTTGGATAACGAGTAGTGCAGCTCTGTCAGAGGAACTTTCAACTTCTACAACTTTATCCTTCAGTTTCTTGTTTATTATAAATCCAACACCACTAGTTCTGCCAGTATCTGTCCCACGATAGTAGAAGAGATGTCCATTTTTCAGTTCAATGAGATCTTCTCCTTTTCTCTTTACTTCACTTAGCCCGACGATGTCCCACTTGATCCTTTGTAGTTCCTCTTCCAATTCAAGAAGCCTTGAATCAGAAGATACGGAGCATCCATTATACGTAGCCAAGGTCATCATCAGATGGCAGCCTAGTCCGGTCCTCCGGAGATTCTTAGCACCCTCTGCCTTCATGTCGCACTGGCCGCTGCCTTGGCCAGGTACATTATAGCTGCCGGAGACTGAGGGCCAAGATTTAAGTTGTGGAGTCATTTTGGAGGGGTTTGGCCATAACTCACCACGCTGGCCAAGCGGGTTGGTGAGTGTGGAATAGCATTTCCTCTAATCCCGATGGTATAGTTATACCGCTGTTGGCGGTCGTCAGAGCCCCTTTAGTGGGAACAGGATGCACCACGAGGAGGCGGGGTTGACATTTGTCAAGGAGAGGCTGTGATGTTATAAAAATTGGAAAGGGGTGAGACAAGGTGACACCATATCTCCGAAGCTCTTTAATGCCACATTGGAAAATGTCTTTCAGTCACTGAACTGGGAAAACAAAGGGATAAAGATTAATAGGGATTATCTAACCCACCTTCGTTTTGCTGATTACGTAGTCATTTTTGCAGCTAACCCATCAGAGCTGCAGAGTATGATCCAGGAACTTGCTGACAAGAGTAAAGAAGTGGGATTAAAAATGAACTTTCAGAAGACAAAAGTTATGTACAATGCTGCTACAAGAAATGAAGATTTGTTGATTGATGGAGAAAAGCTGGAGATAACATACACGTACGTTTATCTGGGACAGCAGATATCAAATGAGGGTCACATTGATAAAGAAATTAATCAGCGTACAAAACTTGCCTGGAGAGCTTTTGGAAGAAACAGGATAATTTTCAAGAGCAATATGCCATTATGTCTTAAAAGAAAAGTGTTAGATCAATGCATCCTTCCAGTGCTTACGTATGGTGCAGACACGTGGACCTTAACTAAAAGAGACATACAAAGGCTGCAGACAACTTACAAAAGTATGGAGAGATGCATGCTTGGTGTAACCAGGAGAGACAAGAAGAGGAACTCGTGGATCCGAAAAATGACAAGAGTGGAAGACATCATGATCAGAGTTAAATCCCTGAAATGGCAATTGGCTGAACATACTGCCAGAAGGACAGACCATCGATGGACAGCCGAAATTTTAGATTGGATTCCAAGGTACAGGAAAAGACCTAGAAGAAGACCACATGGAAGATGGGTGGATGAAATTCGAAAGTATGCGGGAGTGACATGGAGGAGACTGGCACAAGACAGACCGTTGTGGAGGAAACTTGGGGAGACCTTCGTCCAGCAGTGGATTGATAATGGTTGACAATGATGATGTTGATGATGATGATGTGTGGAAGTAATAATCTGTTAAGACGTAGAATGATAAAAAGATTTGTTATTAACCAGTATCAACACGTTTTATTTTATTGTTATAATTGTTTAATCCACCGTCTTTTTCGTACATATGTTTCAAGAAGGTGAAAACCTTTCGTTTCATGAATCTAAGGTATATCGAAGAGCTAAAACTTAGTGACCACCTGCCTAGTATGATGTTGACCCCCACGTGCTTCCGCAATAGCTGTCACCGGGCGAGACATAGACGCTACCAGATTTCTAAAGGTGTCTTATGATATCTGGTAGCAACACTAGACGCCAAATCGTATTTGTTGTTCCAACACAAACCACAGATACTCGATTGGATTGGTGTCTGGTGAATTTGGAGGCCAAGCCAGTACCTGGAAGTCTTCTTCATGCTCCGCAAGTCATTATCGAACAATACGGTAGTGTGACATGCTGCATTATCCAGCTGAAAGAAGGTAATAACTATAGGGAAATACCGTTGCCATGAAAGGACGTACCTGGTCTGGATTATATTTAGTTAAGTAGTAGACGTCATAGTTTCCTGCACACGAATGACTGAACCCAGGCTTTTCCCCTAATTTAGGGCTGCTGGTTCCAGGGAAGTGAGAGAGTCAGTGCCGTACGACAAACACAACATCCATGCATCATTGGATTGGAACCCAGACCCATCTCGGACAAATGGTCAGAAGCCAGCGCTTAGACCACCTCGCCACCGGGGCTGCGACTTTGTTTTGCAGCTTGTTATGTACGAAACTTTTACTTTCCGGCGCCCTCCGTTCTACCTGAAGAATTTCTTTCTTTCTTTCTTTCTTTTTTTTTTTTTTTTTTTTGTTCTGTGTTTAACGACTACCGTGAGAAAATAACTCAATGACATTGGCGTAGGAAAGGTAGGGGGTTCATGGGGCTCAAGCCCCTCCCATTGGATGTCGTGGCACATTTTTCTCTTGAACGCCCAATCACATGATTCCTTTTTCTTTTTTAAAGCCGCATTTTAAATCTTGTTCATTAAAAATAACAAGAGTAATCTGAAAAATCTAAAAATAAAAAAATAAATAAAAACTCACTCAAATCACATTTTTTTCCAACGAAGTCGCGTATTTTTAACACGTCTTTTGTAAAAAAATATCCTGCTTATGTTACCGGTTTCTCCGTTCGTCCGTCCGTCTGTACCCACGATATCTCAGCAACTATTAGTCCGATTTGAAAAATTGTTTTTGCATTGGGAAGCTTGAAATATGCGAATGATGATCCTTCATTTCGGTTTTTTTTACGATGTACAATTTCGCCGCTAGATGGCGTAAATGCAGATGATGTCGAATTCAAAAATACGTTTTATTCCACATATTTGCTTCTAAACATCCGATTGAAAAACATCTTTTATCTTTCGATTCCACTTATGTCGAAGAGTATTTTAGACACAATTACTTTTTCAAATTACGCATAGATTTTCCGCTAGGGGGCGTAAAAGTAAATTACATGTTTCCAGATAACTCTTCTTCTAAAACTCCGATTTGAATTTTTTTTTCTTCAGCAGATACTACTCCTGATGAAAAATCTTTTCCATATAATTTCAAATTTTTGGTAAAGAATACTTTGGCCACCGGTAAGTGTTAATTTTTGCTTCTGATGTATTTGCCATAAAATCTGAGCTCTTAGAATATCGATTGAAAAAATTCTTTCGTGGACTGATGCCACAGTTTCTCCGCCAGGGGGCGTAGATGTATATCTTATTTTCGTCAATATCTCTACTTCTACGAGTCCGATTTGAAAAATTCCTTCTTTGTTGGATAGTGTTTTCAGTGTGACATGTTTTTCATATAATTTCAAAATTTTCAAGTAATTCATAGACTTTCCGCTAGGGGGCGTAAAGGTAAATTCCTTTTTCCCGTATATCTCTGCTTCTAAATCTCCGATTTGAAAAATTATTTCTGCACCGGATACAGCTCCTGATAGGAAATCCTTTGCACGTAATTTCTAATTTTTGTAAAAAATGGTTTGGCCACCAAGTGGCGTAAGTCTCAATTTCCGCTTCTGAGGTATTTGCAGCAAAAGATAAGCTTCTAAAATCTCGATTGCAAGAAAAGTCATTTGTTGATCGATACTACTCATGTCGACAAACCTTTTAGGAACATTTTCTTCTTGAAATAATGCATGGTTTCTACGCCAGGGGGCGTCGATGTATATCTTATTTTTGTCAATATCTCTACTTCTAGTAGTCCGATTTGAAAAATTCCTACTTTGTTGGATAGTGTTTCCGATGTGAAATGTATTTCCCATAAATTCAAAATTTTCAAGTAAATCACAGACTTTCCGCTAGGGGGCACAAAGGTAAATTGCGTTTTCAGCGTTATTTCTGCTTCTAAAACTCCGATTTGAAAACTTCTTCCTGTATCGCACACAAGACCTGATGGAATATATTTTTCACATAATTTCTAATGTTTCGTAAATAATTGTTTGGCCACCACAGGGCATAAGTGTTCATTTCTGCTTCTGATGTATTTGTAGCAAAATCTGGGCTCCTGAAAACTCGACTAATTTTTTTTTTTTTTTCTTATTGGACCGATACCGCTCATATGGAAAAACCTTTGGATAATACTTTCGTCTTAGAATAATGCATGGTTTTCCCACCAGGGGACGTAAAGTCACATCTTATTTTTGTCGATATCTCTGTTTCTAAGAGTCCGATTTGAAAAATTCTTTCCGGGTTGGAGAGCGTTTCCGGTGCGAAATGTTTCTCATATAAATTCATTTTTTCTTAACGCACAAGTCTGCAACCAGAGGGCGTAAGCTCACGATTCCGTTTACAGCAGTATCTGAGGGATTAAAAACCCGATTGAAAAACTTCTTCCTTCCGACAGATATTATTGTTTTCCATACCGGTTCCATTGACTTTGAATAGCTTTGATAAATTTAATTTGCGTCAGAACGGATTCAAAAGACGTGTTTATTACACCCGAAAATTCGGTGTCATCTTTCTTGTTTTAAATCCCTTTGAACATTTTTAACTGTCAAGCGCCAGAAAATGCATCTTTTTTTATTTTGTTTATTGGAGGTTTAACGACCACCGTGAGCAACTCAATGGGCTATAAGCAGTCGTCCGTCCCTAATTTAGGTCCACTGGTTCCAGGGAAGGGTGAGAGCCAGTGCCGTAAGACACAAACACAACATCCATGCCTCACGAGATTCGAACCCGGACCCCTTTCGGACGAATGATCAGAAGCCATCGCTCAGACCACTGCGCCAACGGGGCGAAAAAATGTACAATATCTTCGAAACACAATGTCTAATTCTCGACTTTCTGAACTTGCATTGCTGAACATTCATTGAGAAGTAGAAGTAAATACAGGATCCACATTTTAAAGGCAATGGCGGCGAAGCACAGTTACCTTGTACAATGTAAGTAATTTTACTAAAATACTAGCAAAACTTTGCATTTTCAATAAATCTGCGCTATTATTTATTTCAGAAAATAACTAATCTTGAAATTGCGCCTTTGTAAATAACTCCGAGAAATTGAACACTGAGAGAGAAGTACTCTATTTTACATTAACCAAATTTAATAAATATATAGCCCTCTACATTACATAAGGCTTTGTATCAACATTTTGTAAATCAGTATTTTAATTATCAATAAAATTGTTAATTTATCAATGAATGTATGTAATTATTCTAAATAATGAATTATTGATAATATACGCTTAATTATTAATTGATTATCCTAGATTACCAATTATTTTCGGTGTTTCGGTATGAAACTACTTGAGCCCTTCCCATAATGTGAGGATAATTACCGTCGAGGCACGTTGACACATTTATTCATTAAAAAATATTAAAACACACAAGTACTTTCGGGAAACTCAACTTGTTCCCATCATCAGGTGTAAAAATGAGGTGGTTAAAAGCTACATGATATTTTTAAGTTAAAACCACACGACATGTAAGAGTCAGATGACACGTCTACTTGAAAGACAACATAACATACACAGAATGGCTGTGTATGTATTTTTGTCAACGTGCCTCGACGGTAATTATCCTCACCTTGTGGCCTTTTTTGGTGCGTAGTTGAAATATACCAGGGTCATCCTTGGTTAGTCTTCATCCCCATAATTTTTGAATTGCTACGCTCCTGCTCAATGAGATATATAAATAGTCGCCCGTCCCTTATTTAGGGTCACTTCCTCGAGGAAAGCGAGACAGCCAGTACCGTAACACAAACACACCATCCCTGCCGCACGAGATTCGAACTCAGACCCATCTCTGACGAATTATTAGAAACCAGGCTTCGTACCACCCTGCCACCTGGCGGTGGTCTGGAAGTGTTACTCACCGTGTAGTTTGTTGTAATGTTATTGCTCAAGAGTGTTTATTTTTCCAATGACGTTTTTACACCAAAGAATATGCCGTCCCGGTGGCGCAGTGGTCTAAGGCGCTGGCCTCTGATCATTCGTCCGTGAGGGGTCCGGGTTCGAATCCCGGTGAGGCATGGATGTTGTGTTTGTCTTACGGCACTGGCTCTCTCCCTTCCCTGGAACCAGTGACACTAAATTAGGGACGGGCGACTGCTTATAGCCCATTGAGTTGCTCACGGTGGTCGTTAAACCTTTCAAACAAAAAAAAAAAAAAAAAAAAAAACACCAAAGAATATCATCCGCGTTCCAGTAGCTTTCTTCGCTTCATTAAGAGATTAACCAACTGATAAAGCTCACAATCATAAGAAATTAAAAATCTGTACCGTAATAAAAGCATGAAAATTTGAATTCTCCGCGTTTTATCTCATTCACATGTAAATGTATTTTACCTTTTCACTTTTATTTTAAATGTTACATTACATGAAACTGACACATAAATCCGGCTCTGCTCAGAATATGCGTCAGTTTCATATAAAGTCATAGCTATTAAGAAGTTCACAAATCTTTGCGGCCCACGCAGTTCAAAAAATGAATAAAAAAAAACGGCGTGTGGAGGCGTAAGCTAGCTTATTGAAAGCTCATGAAAAAGCAATCCCGTATATGATCTTAATTGCAAATAGATAACACACTTTACTCCCGACCAAGCAAAGTTTTTTCTTCGTTTTGCCTCTCGGCTGGCTGAGCTCATCGTGTATATGTGCGTGAGTTTACGGCGATGATCTTGTCATTATTGTTTAGCATGAGCCACAGACGAACTTGTGCTCTCGATTGAATGGGCACTATTTCCCGGCAGCGTGTGTGTGTGTGTGTGTTGCGTGGGACCTGTTACGTGCTGCAGTGACGTCATTCGTTTCAGCAGCCAATTGTTGTCTAGTTTCTCAGGGTTTGGCTGTTAAACTCAATCCAGAATGCATGCCTGCGGAGCCGAGGTCTGACAGAAACAAATCAGTTCCGTAGAAACCTAGCCGTTTGCAGTCTCGGGAAATTTCTGTAAGTACGCTCTTTTGTTGTTAGCAAGTTTTCCCATTTATTTGTAGTTCCAACCGACATGCGCGTTTAATAAAAAATAATGAATGAATTGAACGTTTGTGAAAATAGGTGGGGTGACCGAACGAATTATTTACTGCCGCCTGTACAAATAGTCGGGAAAGAGTTTCGGAAAACAGTCCTGGTGTGATCAGAGACCTGAATTCTGGCTAGTCGTCCCAGTTGATCCGGGCTCAAGTCTCGATCAAATGAGGGAGCACTGACTCTCTCCCATAGTAGTTCTTTAAACCCCGAAGGGGGGGGGGGGGGGGTGGAAAAAGGTAAAAAAAAAAGGGGGTAAAAAAATACAAAGTCCAATTCTTTTTTTTTCTATTTTTCATACATGAAACATAATAGTATGAACAGAACTAAGCCATTAAGATGTCTCCGCATTTTTTTGTGTATTTGTAAGCGAGAGATTTAGAGTGAAAATTTGAGAAAACTATTTTGGAGTTATTTATATAACGATACTACACGCACTGATTAGCAGGAACCGTCAGCATCTGTTGACACGTGGCAGAGCACTGCCATTTGTTTTTCAGCCCTTGAAGACACGTGTTCAGAAACGCTCCCTATAAGCGACTGTGAATCTATTTTGAAACTTAACTCCAGTCGAAAGGTTAATTCGATCTTCCCAGCACTAATGGTATTTAACTTCTTATCTTCTCTGACATTTGCCTGTGATGAAGAGCCAAAGAGCTTTTTTTATAGTGTACGACAACAATACAATGATAGGGCCAAAAAAGAAAGTCCTATTATTGAAAAGAAAACTAAAGTAGGTAGAATTGGGTTACTTCGAATCAGTGGCGTAACCATGTTTCAAAATCTGGGGAGGGGGTTCCGATCACACATACGCACATTATATATATATATCATCATCAACCATTATCAATCCACTGCTGGACGAAGGTCTCCCCAAGTTTCTTCCACAACGGTCTGTCTTGGGCCAGTCTCCTCCATATTACACCCGCATACTTTCGAATTTCATCCACCCATCTCACATGTGGTCTTCTCTGGGTCTTTTCCTGTTCCTTGGAATCCAGTCTAAAATTTCAGCTGTCTATCGATGGTCTGTCCTTCTGGTAATATGCCCAGCCCATTGCCATTTCAGGGATTTTACTCTGATCATGATGTCTTCCACTCTTGTCATTTTTCGGATCCAGGAGTTCCTTTTCTTATCTCTCCTGGTTACACCAAGCATGCATCTCTCCATACTTTTGTGAGTTGTCTGCAGTCTTTGTATATCTCTTTTAGTTAAGGTCCACGTCTCTGCACCATACGTAAGCACTGGAAGGATGCATTGATCAAACACTTTTCTTTTAAGACACAATGGCATATTGCTCTTGAAAATTATACTGTTTCTTCCAAAAGCTCTCCAGGCAAGTCTTATACGCCGATTAATTTCTTCATCAATGTGACCTTCACTTGATATCTGCTGTCCAAGATAAATGGTAGGTATTGGTTGTCTCCAGCTTTACACCATCAGTCGATAAATCTTCATATCTATGAGGATCTCAGACTCTGAAAATCTGGGTGGTCCTGACCCCCACCCCCACCCCCACCCCGTGGTTACGCCTATGCTTCGAATGGTTCTTGTTGTCATGGATCATTTTAACATTGGATTCAGAATATTTTTAAGTTTGCGGAACTAGAATCTTAAACTGTCAGGCAAAGCAGATGTAGAATTAAAAAAAAAAAAAAAAATATCCGCCCATCAAGAGAACTTCGAAAGCAGTTTTTTTAATGAAGTTTTTTGTTACTATGTAATTTAATTCCAGATATAGAGTTAAGATAATGCAAGCACTGTGTTTCTAGAAAATGGAAAGTAATTTTGCTGCGGTTTTTCACTAATTCCAGAATGAACTACCGAACTAATCATTTCATCTCCTCATAGAGTCTGCATTAAACAGTGTGTGCAATATCACCTTCACAAAAATTAGTCTGCTTGCTGCGACTTCCGGAATAGGTAACGTAGTGCCGTTCTCCGTTTTGTAAATAATCTGGCTTTATACTAGCTCAAACTGGACATTGCCAGAAACATATTTGGGCCCTAATTAATCCCTTGTGATTAACTCACGCTAATTCAAATTACACATGTATCTCATAGTATGTATATATGCAATGAAAAACTGTATATTAATGCCAAATGGTAATTTTCCTCTCTAAACACAGAAGTGCAGCCCCGCGGTGGAGTGGTCAGAGGCGCGAGCCTCCGATTTATGGTTCACAGATGCATGGGTGGGGTGACTGTGTTAACAGACCCTTTCTCTTGCCTGGAACTACTCTCTCTACATTAGAGACGGGCGACTTCTTAGCTTTAGGCGATCAACGGAAGTCCTCAAACCCCAGAAGAAACATCGACGTAACTTGGGGGTAAAGGGTACTACTGCCCATGTAATTTTCGCTTTTGCTAATTTATCAAGTTTGGTTTTTTAATTATACATCTTCTCAAGTTGTGACTGGAGTTCATAGTTTGGTTGTCAAAGAAATGGAAGGCTAATCCAAAATAGCCGAAATGTATAGTTTTCATTTTGTCTTCTACCCCACAAAACGAAGTTGCTTTTTATACCTTTAAATATCATGTCACTAAGGAATTGTTAATTCTTACATTAAGTTCCCTGTCTTACATCGCTGCATTTTCAAGTTGTCAAGCAATATATGTAATGTTTTAGTTATAGTCTCGAAGAAATTTACTGGAAAGAGTTCGACGGGCATAGGAAATTATTCGTTTCTCAACGCTTACTGCATGGCTTAGAATGTTTTTTGTGGGAAGTTATTAAAGTTATTACTTATTCTTCCTCGGTCTTAGTCTCGCATCACGACACTTGTTAGTTCTTTAGTCTCGGGGAGTCTTCCTAAAGTTATGTTCCTGCGATCGAGCTCTTACGGGTGGGTGTTTTATGTTCAGTTCTCTTAAATTCGTTTTTTCAGTCATTGTTAAATCGCAAGTGGACAGCTAGATGACGGTCCTAAATGCAGACGTAATAGTATTATTACTGTTATATGTCTAAAATGAGTTTAGAATTGCAGAGGTAGAAGACTGTTGGGTGGCTATGTAGTAGCACGTGGGAACAATAGAAGCTTAATTTTTTTAATCTATTAAATCTTGTGAGCTGAAAGGTTTTAAAGCAAAAGTTGTGGAGGTCCAGATTTGGAGTCCCAAATCAGGCATGGGTTAGTATCTTACAGCGTTGGCTCTGTCCCTAAATCAGGTACGGGCTATCCCTTGAAGCCTTAGATGCTCGTGGAGGTCCTTAAACCCCAAAATAAAGCTATGGACATGTACTGGAACAAAGCTGAATTAGCATTACTTTTCCCCTCTTTACGCTGTGGTTTCCGGGATCATATCCTGCACCCTTAAGGACAATATCTTGGTCACTGAATGGAATCTTGTCTTGTGGCCGATGGTTATATTATGCGATTTGAAGACTAGAGCATGAGTTTTGTGATATACGGGTGTTACGTTCATTCCTTGATTCACTTTTTTGTGGCAATGGTAACATTAGATTAGGGATGGACGATTTGTCCTATTTCTAAATACTAATGGGAGGTAGTTAAAAACTTTCCTCAATGGCAGTGATTGAACAAGAAGAAACCCGGGGATGTTCTCCTGTATGAAAAGCATCACAGCGCTTGTACAAAAAGAATGGAATTATTGTTCAAACGGCGTTGGCCTGACCCACATCTTCGTGGTATGTTCAGCTATAAAAATAAAGAATCTTGCGAGATTTACAACTTGATTTCATTCACGGTCAGCTAAAAGTAACATGGTCGGCCCTAATTCTGAAGTTGTTTTGCTATACCGATAGTCTGGATTTGAGTTGTATGCCCTCAATTCGAATATCTAGTAAAACATGGAGGTCTGATTTTCGAACACAGCTGGGGCGTCTGTGTTTGGAAACATTAAGCTTGAACTTTGCAGAGTTCCAGTGGCTACCGTAGTAGCACGAACTGCGTCGTTATTTTTTGCGGATTCGCCGCGGAGTAGCGGTTGCGCTCAGGCTACCAAGAATCGTGTGCGTCTGACTTGCAGACACATTGGCTAGTGAGGTAGTGTTCGAAGTAATAGATGGACATAATTACTAGCATGCACCTCTCCATGCTTCTTTGAGTTGTCTGGCCTTTGTATGTCTCTCTTAGTTAAGGTCCACGTCTCTGCACCATACGTAAGCACTGGAAGAATGCATTGATCAAACACTTTTCTTTTAAGACATAATGGCATATTGCTCTTGAAAATTATGCTGTTTCTTCCAAAAGCTTTCCACGCAAGTTTGGTACCCCGATTAATTTCTTCATCAATGTGACCCTCACTTGATATCTGCTGTCCAAGATAAACGTACGTGTCTGTTATCTCCAACTTTTCTCCATCAATCGATAAATCTTCATTTCTTGTAAAAACATTGAACATCACTTTTGTCTTCTGAAAGTTCATTTTTAATCCCACTTCTTTACTCTTGTCAGCAAGTTCCTGCATCATACTCTGCAGCTCTGATGGGGTAGTTGCAAAAATGACTACGTCATCAGCAAAACGAAGGTGGGTTAGATAATCTCCATTAATCTTTATCCCTTTGTTTTCCCAGCTCAGCGACTGAAAGACATCCTCCAATGTGGCATTAAAGAGCTTCGGAGATATGGTGTTACCTTGTCTCACTCCCTTTCCAATTTTTATGTGTGTTGTATTTTCAAACAGCCGAATCTTTGCACTTGCATTTTCATAGATGTTATTAAGCTCAAACTTCCCTTCATGATAAGAAATATATATATATATATATCAAGTAATATATAACTTTACGTCATTACACCTCAGTATCAAGCGACACGACGAAAGAGAAGTAACCAATGATGAAATAACTGACTCCGATCGTAATTGATTAATCATCTGCTTGATTTGCGTCGCGTCACTTGACGCTGAGGTGAAAGTCGAGCCTAACACTTCTGTGAAATTACCCCATACGGATCATACACTTTCTGCCGATCGGTATCCAACCGCAAAATTCTCAGGCTAACGCTCCTGAGACCATCCTCAATCATACATGTATGTACATAAAACGGGATGCCTCATACATGTATGTGCATAAAACGGGATGCCGGGAGGGGGGGGGGCTCCTGAACGCCTCATGCTCAGGGCCGCAAACTGTCTAAGTCGGTCCCTGTTAGAGATACCTACCTAATTGCCGGTTGGTCCTCCTGTAGCGCGAATAACAGCTTGTACACGTCGAGGCATCTACTTCCACAAGATTCCGGAGTGTTTCCAGAGGTAATGCCACCGTACTTGTTGCAGCATTGTCCACAACTCCGCACGAGACGTCCGTCCAGGATCCATGGATCCGATATTCCGCTCTATGGCATCCCAGAGAGTTTCCACAGGTTTTAAATCCGAAGACCCTGGGAGACCACTGGATAATTGCAAACTCAGATGAGGCCATGCCTGGGTGGTTGCGACACGGTGGGGTGGCGCACTGTCCTGCAGGAAATGACCATCGGCCGCAGGATGCGAGAAGGCCATGAAAGTGCATATATGCTGGTAGCTCAGCGGTTAAAAAGCTCTCCAGACACACTAAGGGACGTAATGTCTCCCACGAGGAGGCTTTCCAAACTATCACAGAGCCAACCTGGCTCGACCGGGTCATGGCTTATGCTGTCGACGCCACACCCGGACTCTCTCGTCAACTCGATACAGTTGGAAACGGGACTCATCTGACCACAGGACGCGGCGCCACTCTGCAGAGGTCCAGTTTTGATATTCTCGTCACCAAGGCGAGGCGTAGTGTCCAAAGACGTGCAGTCAACAGTGACACATGTGTAGGGCGTGCGCTCCCGTAGCCCATGGTATGCATTGTGCGTCATACCGTTCACTCGCTGACGCTCCTTGGGCCTCGGACATTTAACCTTTGTGATTTGCGACGCCGTTGCCTAGCGATCGGTCGGTCTGTACGAGCCTCGATAGTCTGCGTTGACCTCGGTCATCAATGGCGTATGGTCGATCACCGCTCGCTTTTCTGGGCGTCACATCCGTTGATAGTATACTTCCGGTGCACCCTTGATGCTGTTGCCCTCTGGAACCCTATAGTTCTTTCCACGTGGGCGATATAATAACTCATCTGTTTAGCCCCGACAATGCGTCCACGATTAAAGTCTCTCAGATCACCACGTTTACCCATGCTCGTCGATTGCGGTACATTGTTGGAAAGTCCTGCTGTCTGCCTATTTATCGCCTGTGTTCGGATTGGATCTGTTTTACTCATCGCGGGGATACTTATGTCAACTGCCCATTACCCTTATCTCTAATGTTTTGTCTACTGAGCACGGGCGGCGGAAGATTGGGGACACGCCCACCCCCACCTGGGATTTCATGGTCCCCCTCACTTGGGTATTAGATTTCTGGTTCACATATGATTGTTTTCGTAGGAAGATTTCCTGGAGACAGCCACCATGCTTTACAGTTTCCTGGAAAACGTTTCAAGTATAATTTAAAAAATATATATGTTCTGTACAAATAAGCTAAACAGTTAACTCAGCGTTTTGCTTTTCTCTTTAAGAAATATCATTACATATTTGTTTTAAATTTCTTTAAAATATTTAAAAGCAATAACCAGGGCGGTTTCTTTTTCTCCCTTGCTCCCCTTTTGTGTTTTCTTTTCCTTCTCCGTCGCCCAAGTCCGAATGTGTCCTACTCGGAATAGGAAAACCTAATGCATCTGACAAATAAATAACTGAACAAAAAATAACTCTTACTCAGGCCTTTCTTTCGGTTTTGTCACATAGAAGATAAACGAGGCTGTACGAATTTGTGTGTATCTTTGCTGCAAGAATAATTTTGTCGAAATAAGGAAGAGGAACTTCTGGAACAGGAAAATGATAAGAGTTCATGATCAAAGTAAAATCCTTGAAACGGAAATGCGCTGGACATATTACTAGAACAACTGAATTTTAGATTGGATACCAAGGGGAAGGAAAAGACCCAGAAGAAGACCACGTGGCAGATGGATGGATGCAATTCGAAGGAATGCTGCGGTGACACGCTCCAGACAGAAAGCTGTGAAAGGCACTTGAGGAGACCATCCAGTACTGGATTGATAATAAATTATATGTACGATTATCGTGTTTGAATAATATGACCACCCTCGAAATCGCAGTGTACGCGCCCAGGCGCATCAGAGTGCACGTGACAAGGTCGACCACAC
Source organism: Macrothele yani (assembly GCA_039090855.1). Classification (NCBI taxonomy): domain Eukaryota; kingdom Metazoa; phylum Arthropoda; class Arachnida; order Araneae; family Macrothelidae; genus Macrothele; species Macrothele yani. Next base: position 174,914,961 of record CM077029.1, on the reverse strand, counting down.
TGAGATATCGGCGGCCGGCCAGGAAAGATGAGCCATAGTGCGTAACGTGAGCACAATGGGCAGAGGCAGTGATTTGACGGACGTCATAACTGTGGAGCCCCAAAGGCCATCCACCCCAGAGGAGAACGTAATCTCCGTTGACTGGTAAAGGGCAATCGCCGCGCAACAGTGCAGCAACTGACCACGCAAATGAACACTGGGGCACACAGGTACGTGTATCCCCCATAAGAGTAGTTAAACATGGGTCCCCGGAGTCGACGCTGCGTCGTCAAGGCGCCCATGTTAACCCAGGTCCATCGGCAACCACGCCTGAAGTTCGCATGGGACTACCGTCATTGGACAACGGAAGAGCGGGGAAAAGTCGCCTCCGACGAATCGAGGTTTCTACTCCACAGAAATGACTGGCTGCGGCGGATACAGCGTCAGACACAAAGAGAACCAACAAACGGACACGCTTGTCGGTCAAGCACAGGCCGGCGGTGGCAGTGTGCATGTCTGGAATCTGTTTTCCTGGTATGATCTGAGACCACTGGTTGGGTCCCTGAACACCAATGTCTACCTGTCCATCCTCGCTGACCACATGCATCATATGTTGGACGTTTACCCTGATGGTGTCTACCAACAGGACAATGCGCCCTGCCATGTCACTAAGTGGGTACGTGACTGGTTTCAGGAACACGACAGCGATGTCTGCGTTCTCCCTTGGGCGGGGAAATCGCCCGACCTCAATCCCATAGAGCACTTGTGGGACTATTTGGAACGACAGGCTCGACATGCTGACCCACAACCACGTCATCTGCGGGAACCCCCGTGCTCTTCTGCAGTCCGAATGGGCACGTGTGCCTCGGGAAACCTTCCAGGGCCTCATTACGTCTATGCCACGCCGTCTCGTCGCTGTTATCCGGGCCAAGGGTGGTTATTCGCAATATTAGGAAGGAGGTGGTCATATTCTGATAACGACTTGTACATATATATCCTACGGTTTTCTTTCTTTCTCTCTCTCTCTCTCTCTCTCTCTCTCTCTCTCTCTCTCTCTCTCACACACATTCTTTTTCTCCTTTTTATTGTTTTAATCGAAAAAGTTGGACTCCCTCAGAAATTATTATCGGTTCCGTCGCCCGTGCTACTGACAAGATTGTATTATTTTGTACAGGGAGATAGGCTGCCCCATTTTGGAAGTCTCCTGGAAACTTCGCTGTTCGAATTTAATGGGGATCAACGTGCAGAGAATACGAAGAAATTCTGTACTTTACATTTTGGTACTATAGGTTAACCTTTAACTATCTGTGGTGATTTAAACTTTCATTGATAATGTGGTAGGGTCCTTAAGGCCCGAAATGAAGAAAAAACATCATCGCACACAGATGAAATGAAACATTTCTTTTTATAGTAATATTATAGACAAAATACAACTATACGTAAAAAGAAATGTTACTGAACTGCGTTTAAAAAAGCTGCCCACTAGGTTCCATAACAATACCGGAGTAAAAGATTACATGTACACTTCTTTTTTAACGATGTATGTGTTTTGTAATGCTCGAGGTCACATTAAGATTTTGAAGGGTGTTTATACAAAAATGTAAACCATGAGCTGAAGGTAGTTATTACATGTATATATGGTAAATCAAAAACAAAAGTAAACTATGCCATGTGTTGCTTAAGTGTCATCATACATATGTAAACAACTATTGAGTAACAGAAAAGGAATTACTTCCAAAATTTAAAACTTCAATCTACTCAAATAGTTCTTTCGTTTAGCTGATGACGCTCAGATTATGGACTGCTGTGTAACCGCAATGAAGTTAAATTTTCCAAGTTCATAATTTCTAAAAGACTGTTTTTATTTAAACGCCACAAGCTAATACGGTATAGTACACCAAGAAGAAGGAAGAACAAAATAAGCTTTATCTGACAAAGTCCAGTATACGTTTACTGAGACCAAAGCATGATTTGTGAATTGTACTGGCCTGAACAGGGAATTAACTTTTTCCTTTTTGTTTACATGACCAGTGAAAAACGGTACTGACAAATTAGCAGGCTATAAGACATGCAAGTGAGTTCGAAAGGTTTAATTAGTACCTGAAAATAAGCATCTGTAATAATTCAAAATATTTGAAAATCACTACACTGAGATTTTACTTAACCATAAGACAAGATTCACAATACATTTTTTTTTTTTTTTTGAGGTTTAACGACCATTGTGAGCAACTCAATAGGCTATAAGCAGTCGCCCGTCCCTAATTTAGGGCCACTAGTTCCAGGGAAGGGAGAGAGCCAGTGCCGTAAGACAATCACAACATCCACGCCTTATCGGGATTCGAACCCGGACCGATCTCGAACGAATGATCAGAAGCCATCGCTTAGACCACTACGCCAGCGTGGCGGCAATTCGTTTTAGCAGAGGACCACCAAGCGAGTTTTCACAACGTCACTTCGAAACTGATATTGATTTTTCCCTTTCACATTAGGGAATTTTGTTGGAACATATACTGCAAGGAACACGTTTTAGCCAGCCCGGTGGCTGAGTGGTCTAAGCGCTGGCCTCTGACCATTAATCTGAGATGGCCGCCCCGGTGGCGCAGTGCTCTAAGCGATGGCCTGCGATCATTCGTCCAAAAGGGGTCCGGGTTCGAATCCTGGTGAGGCATGGATGTTGTTTGTCTTACGGCACTGACTCTCTCCCTTCCCTGGAACCGGTGACCCTAAATTAGGGACGGGCGACTGCTTATAGCCCATTGAGTTGCTCACGGTGGTCGTTAAACCTCCAATCAAAAAAAAAAAAAAAAAATGTCAGTAGGGCAGTCCTGAAAAAAGAAATGGCCTGACGCTCTGAAGACCGGCCATGGCGTTATCGATTCTAGCAAAAAAAAAAATCTATATAAGACCACATGAGATGGGTATATGAAATTCGAAAGTATGCCGGAGTAACATGGAGGAGACTGGCTCAAGACAGACAGTTGTGGAAGAAACTTGGGGAGACCTTCATCTAACAGTGGATTGACAATGGTGATGATATATATATATATATATATATATATATATATATATATTGTTGTTGGGAGGAGGGGTGCGGTCCCTGGCAGTTTAGCATGCATCCCGTCTGGAACTGTCAACTACTGCAAAATCACGGGGAAGAGCGAGTTAGTTGGAGCAGAGGGTCAACTGCAATCTGAAATTTCAAAATCTTTGCAATACTTTCTGTTATCAGAAACGCAGGAAGCGACTTATATCAATGGTAATCCCTTGTTTTTGTGATTGATGCGGACTGTCTGGCATCACTTCACTAGCTATTTCTCAAGTGGTTTCCGTAAGCAAAAATTCTACGGATTTGTGCTATTTCTCAAGTGGTTTCCGTAAGCAAAAATTTTACGGATAGCCACCATAAACAAACAAACAAACAAACAAAAAAAAAAAAAAAAGAGAGAGGAGGAGGAGAGTAGAAAAAACTCCGTTAAGATAATTATTAGTGTGAGAAATGTTGATTTCGATGGGTGACGATTTCATAAATTTAATTCAGTTATGCAAAAACTTAGATAATTTAGGAAAGACGTAAGGTTAAGATGCAGTTAGGTAAAAGTTTCCTGGCTAATTAAGGCCTTGTAAAAAAAAAATGGCCTAGCGACGGCAGAACTGGATTGCACCCCTGGGTTGTATCATATTAGTTCATTTCTTGCTAACTGCTAGCTAGAATTGCACTTTTTATAGCATATTTGAGCTGATGCTGGTATATAATTTTCTTCATTTTTACAGCACTTTAGGGAACAAGACCAACCAAAAGAGAAAGAGGAAAGTAAAAATGGGTAAAATAAAATACAAAACACCAAAACTAATTATATATATATTTCTACTACCCCATTTTCCCTCGGTGAAATGAGCTGCTCCCTTCCTGCCAGCAAGGCTTAAGTCGCCGCTCTGAACGGTAGTTGCAGAGGGAAAATGAAAAAGTTCTTACCAGAAATTCGTCCTTGTAACGGCGTAGGTCTAGTATCGGCGTGATTCTAGTTGTACTGAGTGGGCTATTCCGTGGTCTGGGGTCACTTTCCTTCCAGAATTAGTAGCAGCTGCATAAGCGGTTTTGTTTGGTGCTGGTAAGTGCTCTTAGCTCGGGTGTCTCCATGCTCAAGAAATCGCACAGCGGTGGATTATTGGGTCGCTTTTACTGTCCATCGCTGTAGTTGCAGCCATATTTTTGCTCTCATTGTCTACTAAGGACTAAACGGGGGAAGTTCTCTTGCTCTGCTTGGCTATGGAGCTGTGTTGGGATGGATGACTGCAGGATGGTATCTTGGATGAGCTTCGCTGCTCCTTGATGTTTGGTGCTAACCTGCCGGTGAGTAGATATGGGGTCCCTAAGACCTGATTTCCTTATTTGATCACTTTCCGCTCAAAGCGAGTGCCTTGAGTTGGCGGCCTTCCCTGCTTTTATTTTTTCTCCTTCTTGTTGAAAATATTCCAAATACGTGGCGACAGTTAATAAATAAATACATCGCTCTTTCCACGTTCCAGAAACACACAGCAACCGAAAAATTGTATTTCAGCCGCCGCTGTGGAAACGAACCAACAGAACTCTCGGTATCGCGCCGAGTGCGTTACCTTTACGCCACGGGGGCCAACAATCCACGGTGCTATGTGTATTTTTAAGTCAGCTTCTGACATCATAAATCCGTAAGATGGGCTCAGCTACTGAGACGTCTCCATCTGGTGGGCATTAACGGCGCTAGCTATATATATTATAGCAGTTAAATCCAAAGGGCGAGAACCAAGGTGAAAATATTCCAAATACGTCGCTCTTTCCACAGCGGCGGCTGAAATACAATTTTTCGGTTGCTGTGTGTTTCTGGAACGTGGAAAGAGCGATGTATTTATTTATTCTCCTTCTTGTTTTTGGACTTTTATCAGTTCAGGTTCAGCTCTCCTGGCGTCGCAGAACGAATTGCTTTTTCCACTTCATTCACTAGTGAAGTGGAAAAACTTGGTTACCGTTCAGAGTCCGACTAATGAGAAGGGGGTGGATAACCACCTAGCAAAACAGCTTGCTGAAAAATCCCCATCCCGGGTGCCCCAACAAAACTTTTTAAACTCCTTAATTCATTCAGGTTCCCAAACAGCGCCACCTACATCCAACTAACCCAATAGCGTCAAAACGAACGCCCCCCTCTTTAGAATGCGGAAGAAGGGACCAAAGGAGGAGGAGGGGGTGGGGGGGGGGAGAGATATATAGATCAACTTGTCCTCCTATGTATTGTCACGTGCTTGGCCGCCGAAATTTACTGAGGGGAAAGGGGAAATCTCCAACTCATTTAAGTAATGCCTGGCTGTTGGATCCAAGAGCTCAAAGAACGGCGGCGGTGGGGTCACCCAATGCTTTCTAGAGGGTAGGCCTAATCCTACAGAATTTGGGAGAGGGGAAGATCCACCGAAGGAGGGAAAAGCTTTGTGCTCAAAGGAATTTCATAAATTTGGAACTTCCCTATTAGACCAGGCTGGTAAAATTCTGATCATCTCCTTTTGCTTGATCCCATGTGTCGCGTATGTCAGCAATAATGCAATGCCGAACGACAGGTTTTTATCCTTTTCTGCGTGGCGGTTATTCTGTTCCCGAACTCCATTGAATTCCTTAGTTTCTGGTTGTGTGGGTCTGCGTGGTAAATCCAGAACAGGGTCGACCGTTAAACAAGATATGACACACCTCTTTAAGCTCAAGAGAAATTAGTTTACAAATGTTTTTCAAGAAAATCTCCAACAGGGACAGAATAGCAGTAGGAAAAATAAGGTTTTGAGAAAAGGCATAAGTTGCAAGGAAAAGAAAAATCAGGAAAAAAGAGGTACACGTATGTTTCACACACACACACACACAAAAAATCAAAACTATTTTTAAATAGTATGAAATACACAATGTTTTCATATTTTTGAGCTCCCATTATTTTTTTCTTTTTCACACAAAAAAATTAATTTCCATTTGAGCTCACTACATTAATCGAAGTAAATACAAAATAATAATAAAACGGTGTGCGTATACACGTTACCTTAAAAAACAGACCAGCATTTTTATACACTATTAATAAGGTGTGTGTGGGGGGGGGGGGAGGGCTAAACACCATACTTAATCACAAATGAAATGAGTGTGCTCATTTCATTTGTGATTAAGTTGGTTTCAAGACCGTCACCTTTCCTGTAAAAAAAAAAAAAAAAAAAAAAAAAAAAAAAGTAGTCACATATAACATCTATAACTCGAAACAAGTAGCACAATGCACGAACATAAATCTGTAGTGGAATTTTTTTGTTTTGCGTTTTTCTTGACATTTATTCCCTCTTGTTCAATTGAGGGCTAGGCGTTATGAAAAAAAAAGATGAGAAAAATTATTTCCCTGAATATTTTTTATATATATGTATAGTTCTTGCCAGAGAATGCTGGTATAATTCTCGGCAGATGGAGGTGTTGCCAGTCCTTAAAGAGTTATATAAACTGGTTAAGTTTATTAACTCAGGTCTGAGTGGCAGATCAGTCAGGTGGAATTTGATATCGGCATGATGGACCCCCCAGTGCTCGAGAAGACTTTTTGTGTTGCTTGGAAATGCTAGTTGGCGTCGGTAATGATAAACCTTTGAAAGGTTCACAATTTTCGCAGCCATAGTATTTATATTTTGCTAGATCCAATGAGATATACTGCGAAATCAATTTCTTCAAAATCATAACTCCCCCGGTGGTCGAGTAGTCAGAGGCGCTGGCTTCTCACAATTTGTTGGAGATGAGCCCGGGTTCGAGTCCTGTACGAGGTATGGGTGTTGTGCCTGTCTCTGTCCCATCTCTGAAACCAGTGGCCCTGAATTAGGTACGGGCAGCTGGTTGTAGCCCTAAGAGTTGCTCATCGTGGTTTTAAAACCTCGAAACGAAAACAAAAAAATCATCATATTGTATACCTTCATCTGCGAACTTCATATCAAAATACTGTTTTTATTTTATTCACTTTTAAATTTTTGATGGTCCAGAATAGCATAGAAGCAACATTACCGAAGTAAATCTTTGATTAACGAATTATTTTATGAAGACTGAATTTTGCCGCGCCGGTGGCTCAGTGGTGCAAGCGTTGCCTTCTGATCATTCGTCCGAGATGGGCCCAAGTTTGAGTTCCGGATAAGACATGCATGATGGGTTTTGTCTAACGGCATCGGTTCTTTCCCTTCCCTGGAAAATGTAACCATAAATTAGGGGCAGGCGACTTCTTATAGTCCATTTAGTTGCTCACGGTGATCGCGAAAACCCCAAACAAACAAACAAAAAGGGCTAAATTTTATTAAGTACTGTTTCTAACCGTTACTCCTTGGATAGATATTTTCGTGAACAAACGAAATGCACACAAGCCGCACTACATTAGAATTTCCATTGTTGGATTCTTCCAGGTCTGGACTTATTACTATTTTTTTAAAACATAGAATTGTTCAAAGCCAAACAGTTTGAGAAAAATCATTGTACGAGAGGGGAATCCCCTTGTTTTTGTTGCAGGAAGAATGAGTTGGCAAAAATGTTTGTGCGACGCAACTGAAACACGTGGATCTTGATTTTGTTTTTCTGTTCTGCGGTGGGAAGCTTCAGCAACCAGGTACAAACGCTAGCTGGCATCTCTGGAACAATGCCCAAAAAAAAAAAGACTATTTAGGAAGACATCGCAGTTCATTTCCGATGTAGTTCTTTTTTTAATGAAATGCTGGTCATATGAAACTCAAGCCTAAAACGCATATCCACTCTCTTCTTATTTTGAGCACCTAACTGTCCAAAAGTAGTCACCACTGGCTTTCTGTACTTGTGTATTGCAGCGAAAATTTTACGCTGGATTTAACCCGAAGATCAGATTCATCAAAGAATATATGAATTGGCAAAACTGTGAGACTTAAGTGAAAAGAAAGCAAAATGGGGTTGGGGGAGATGTCACTCCTTTACAACAAATTATCTGAGTGTACAGGGCAAATATTCATATTAAGCAGATTTTTTTTTTTTTTTTGATTGGAGGTTTAACGACCAGCGTGAGCTACTCATTTGGCTATAAGCAGTCGTTCGTCCCTAATTTAGGGTCACTGGTTCCAGGGAAGGGAGAGAGCCAGTGCCGTAAGACAAACACAACATCCATGCCTCACCGGGATTCGAACCCGGACCCCTTTCGGGCGAATGATCAGAGGTCATCGCTTAGACCACTGCGCCACTGGGGCTGCATAAAGCAGAATAGAAAGAATGAATAGCCGACCATAAGATGCATACATGAATCCCCCCGACTCCCAATTCTTTGCCCTTTTGGAACAAATAAAATTAAGTTAGGGATATTTAAGAGTCATGTATGGCAAAAGTCGCCTAAATGAAAACTATCTTCTAACTCGAACAGAGGCGCACCCAGGATTTTGACAAAGGCTTTCCAGAAAATATAGTCTTCGATATTAACACACACACACAGATTCATTGCCCTCGTATTAGGCAGATACTAGCTGGCAAAATCATTATGGACAGGACTCCTTCCTAATACTTGTTCTGGGATTACAGCAGAAGCTTGACAGGACAACGTTTGAATAGGTGGATATTTCCAGAATGACTTTTTTAGGGACAGCAAGCCACTCTCACACCAAACACCACGTTACCGCTTTGTTGTCCGTCTGCTAGTTTGTCCGTTCGTCCACCTGTTTTTGATAAATAACTCTGCTCTCGGGAATCGTTTGAGATAGATATAAAATTTTCTGGGTGGCTTTCAAGAACTGAGCAAAACTGTGACACCATGTTGGCACTTAGTGTGTCTGTCTGTCCTACGTTTTCCACGAATGTTTCAGGAGCAGTTTCAGATTAAAAGAATACTTCTGGATAGCTTTTAGGGATCTAACGTAATTCTCGCATCATGTAAGCGCTTTGCCCGTTCGCCTCGTTTAATATTTGGGGAAACATTTCAGGTGGACGATGTCATGTTCATAAAGAAGTGTAATAATCAAATGAACGTTTTCACAGAACAAAATCAAATCTGACATTTTTTTCATTTCGTCCAACACTATACACTGAAGAACAATTGATTTAGAGATACCTATCTAGTAACGTGTAGCACCACCTTTCGTCCTGATGACGGCGGCGATTCGTCTCGGCATGGACTCGACAAGACACCGGAGGCGTTGGAAAGCCATACGAATCCACGACCCCTGAACAAACTCCCACAGTTCACGAAGATTTTATTTGAGGGGCGTCAGTGCCTCGAACATCTCTCTCGATGGCATCCCAGATGTGCTAGATCGGATTGAGGTCAGGTGACCTAGCTAACCAAAGAAGCGAGGTCACGTCGGTGGAGTGTTCATCCAACCATTCGGATACAATTCGGAAGCGATGGCACGGTACATTGTCTTGTTGCAGGATGAGGTCCCCAGTGGGATGTTGAAGTCGCACAAACGGGAGCAAATGGTCGTCCAGGATATCCCGATAACGTTGACCTGTGAGGGACGATGTCACACGTACCAGGGGTCCAATTTCAGTTCACGTAAACAGTCCCCAGACGAGAATGCCACCCCCACCAGCTTGAAGAGTACCCTGCTGGCAAGAAGAATCCATCGCTTCATGTGATTTGCGCCGTACTGGTATCCTGCCATCCGCAGTACCAACGTGAATCTCGACTCATCAGTCCAGGCAACATTTTTCCACATGTCTAGGGTCCAGTGGCGATGTTCCCGTGCCCATGCTAATCTTTGCACCCTGTGATGTGCGGTCAGCAGCGGTACCCTCGTGGGACGATGGCTTCTGTACCCCATAGCGAGGAGATGGTTCTGGATGGTGTGGCTGCTTACACGTTTTTGTGCACCAGCGTTAAATTGCCGATTGATTTCTTACACTGTGGCCCGTCTATCCGTTGTTACGATGTGAGCTAGCCGATGATGACCCCGCTCATCCACACGCTGTTGTCCACGGCAGTTGGCCCTTGCAGGGATGGTTTTGCCGGATTCGATGTACTCATGGTGCACCCGTGACACAGTGGCTCGTGAAAATCGCAGTTCCTGCACGACTTCCGTGATGGAGTGACCCATTCGTCGGGACTCGACAATTTGCCCACGATCAAATGCGCTTAGATCCTTCGTTTTACCCATACTGCGTCCGACTCCTGATTCCCGTAGCATCACTCCATGTATTGTCGGATCGCTGCATACGTCATGTCGTTTCCGTTTACAGGGCAGCCCACAGCACCACATTTGCATAACGCCAGCTGTTTCTAATTCAATTGCTCTTCAGTGTATAACACACACCTTCAACCTTTGAGTTATTATTTTAAGGTGGGAATCCGGACCCCTGTCGGTGTGCCACTGAAATCGAAAGAGATTTAGTTTTCTTTAAAGCCTATTTTTCAAAGAAATGCATATGCACGCTATAACAAGTACAAAGAGATGTCATTTTATACATAATTTTGTAATGTATCTCGTTGTGGGAATGACACGCTAACAAAATAAAAATACTGACAAGTTCGAAAAAGTTTCGCAGTAAATAAATACCGTACACCCTCCACAACAAGCACAATTGGTTCCTTAGAGTTCCTCTTTAACTGAAAATCTCCTCAGCTGAATCTTTGGCAATGGAATGCTGGGTAATCAGTTCTAACTTATAAAGTACACTTTAAATTACCATAACTTTTGGGAGATTGAGGCTCTTACATTGCTGAAAGTAAAATTTGTTCAAACGTACGACCTATATGTTGATGTAGCTGTTACGGCGGATATGTTTTTGGTAATTACTAGTTTTTTTACTGGGATTTTCGTGCAGATTATCAGCGTTTTTTGTTGTTGTTTTTATGTCACAAACTGGACTGTGCTCGCTCATCCCCCACACCCCTACGTTTAGTGCTAAGGTAAGCGTGATTTTTGTTTTGGAAATCTTAAGGGGGAAAGAAACCACTGCACTTTTTGCACCTTGGAGGGTCGGACGTCGTCGACAGTCAGTAAAGACATTAATTTTAATAGCCCACCCGTGGTATGACAGCCCGAGCCCTAATTTTATATCGCAAAATAGAGCCCGGACCCTAACGAGCCCACAAACTGGACTAACCCTGCTTAGGTGCAGGGACGTCGCCAAGGGGTTGCATGCCCACCCTGAAATTTGTCTTGAACACCCTGCCCCCACCTAGTTCAAAAAGGGCCATTTTTCAATATATTTAACTTTATATAATCTACACTATCCCAAGTAATAAGTCTTGTGTTTTATTTCTTGTAGTCCTACGTATTTTTTCCTGGAAGCGCGTTGTTTAAGTCTCTAAAAAAGGTTATCAAAAATAGAATCCGAAGTACTATGAAAATTCAATTGTTCTTCACTCTTTTAATTCCTTAGTTGAAGCCTCGTTTTCATGTTTGTATGGCCTGGGGCTAATGAGGAGGGTGGATAGGAATTAACTGAGGGGGTCACTACTAATCGCTCTGTTTGTTCATTTTGCAAAATAGAGGATTCCAACACGGAAAGTGGAGTCTAAAGCTTGCACTAGCGCCCAGGGACAGTTCAGAAAATGGCTGACTACTTACTGCATTGTAGGAGAGGAGTGCAAGGCAAAGTCGCTGGCTGGAAGGAAGGAAGTTAAGGAGGGGAAGGAATTGTGTCTGCGTGGCGCGACGTTAAAATTTGATTTAGATAAACAAAAACGGCATTTTCTTTTAAATAAGCTGTTCAAGTACAGTACCGTTTTCGTAAGCAAAAATGCAGAATTTTGAAAAGCAATTTAAGACAACCGCTTCAGAGCAAGTAAACAGTTGAAGGCGACATTCTACCAACCCTTGTACCTTACACCAATGGTGTAATTGGTTAGATCCGTGTATGTATGTATGTGTCCAGGAGGAGGGGTCGGGATTGCACGAATTATTTTGTAGCCGATAGTGAAAAGCATTAAAGCCGCCCCGGTGGCGCAATGGTCTAAGCGTTGGCTTATGACCATTCGTCCGAGAAGAGTCCGGGTTCGAATCCCGGTGAGACATGAATGATGTGTTTGTCTTACTGCACGGGCTCTCTCTCCCTTTCCTGAAACCAATGGCCTTAAATTAGGGACGAGCGACTGCTTTATAGCCCATTGAGTTGCTCACGGTGGTCGTTCAACTTTCAATCAAAAGAATAACAACAGCAATAAAAATTCTTTTTCATTGTTTCGTAAAAAAAAAAAGTTGCTATCTAACTTGACCCACCTAAAATAATTCTCGGCCACCCGTCGCCCATCCTGATTTCAAAGTCTAGCAACGTCCCTGCTTAGGCATCAATAAAAAAAAAAAAAAGCCTCCTCTTTAAGACTCTTCTCCCCCTGCAAATTTTATCTGTTTCTACAATATAACCGCACGGTTTTCTTTAACCATTCGTTTCCTCCTGAGGTGCGCCGGGGGAAGGGGAAGAGGTATTCCGCAAAATCAGGATGAGCTGCCATCCATGTAGGTTGCTCAATAAAATTAGCAGGGAGCTGCCACGTGGGGGAAGGAAAAATTTGAACGGCGTGGTGTCTGCTATTTAGTATTTAGAGTTCTTCCAGAAACCTTTCCTTCTGCGCAGAAATCCACTAATGCGTGCCCTATGGTCCCAAAGACCCGAATGAATAGCCCTTCGTAGTTTCCCTTCCCCAGTAGATCCAGTTCTGGCTAAGAATTCGCTTTACCAGCTAGAAAGGGTAATAAGTCTCTTATACTAAATCATACAAAATGAAAATTAAAAAAAATTAAAAATTCAGAGACCGAGCCATAGTAAATACAAATTAATTCAAAACGACTCATCTGATTTCAAAAGAGTATAATTCTATACTTATCAACCGTGTATGGCCTGGGCATACACTAAATGAAAGAGGAAATCTTCGAGTTTCAGTAAGTCACCACGAGAGGGCTCCACTATCACTGATGAGCCGGCTTATTGGCATTGTGCTGTTCACTGTTTCTTCTACGAAGTGCTCCTTTGCCGTTGGATTAGTCGCAGTGGATCACATGACTTGGTGTTCTACAGCTGGCCACTTAGGTCACCGGAACTTGCACCGCGCAACTTCTTTTTGGGGTAGTTATGTTAAGGATACTGTGTACATGCCACCGTTTCCTACAAGCATGGATGAAACCCTGGATGAGCTCCATGGTTGTAGGCAACTTGTCAAATGCGCAGATTCATTCGTTCCAACATGTTCCGATGCCACTGACTCTACCGCAGTAACAATGCGTTTTTTTTTTAGCTCATCCAAGGTTGGTGGCAACGCTGGTATGAACACAGTATCCTTATTATACCCCCAAAAGAAGAAGTTGCCCAATGTAAGTTCCGGTGACCTAAGTGGCCAGCTGTAGAGCACCAAGTCATGGGATCCACTGCAACCAATCCAATAGCAAGGGAGCAGTACTTCGTTGAGGGAACAGTGAGCAGCATAATGCCAATGAGGCGGCTCCACAGTGACAGTGGAGCCCTCTCGTGGTGACCTACTAGAATTCGGAGATTTCCTCTTTCATTTGGTGTATGCCCAGGCCATACACGGTTGATAAGTATGGAATTATGCTCTCCTGAAATCGGGTGAATCATTTTGAACTACTCTGTATTATGCAGCCTGGTTCGGCCTCGGACGGTCTCCATACTGGAGGCGGACGCGTCAGTCATGCAATACACACACAGCCTGCCTCGTGCAGTCGTAGGGCTGTTGTGCTAGTTAGCAAAACCGAAATTCCTAATGGGAGGTAGCTTGTTAACTGAGCCGCTCGTTAAACGAAGGTCCACTGTATAATCGGTTTCTATAGTTCTCGGGAATGTTTTTGTTGAGGAACAAAGTTTTAAATTTTACTTCCCTCCTCTCGGTGTGTAGATGTACGTACAAAGATGAGCCCCCGAACTAGATGCATGAAAAATGTGCATAGTCCGATGACGCTCTCCTTTTAATGAATTCCAGGTAACACGATGTGTCCACTTTAGCATTCGACTGGCAATAATAGGTGACAGTTATTGTTCATAACTGGGATATAAACGGCACTAGATAACGAAACAATGTCAGTCTTGCCTAATCTGTTTAAGCAAGTATCCATGGTCCACCAAGAATTTCCCTAGTTTGTTCCTGTGATCAATATTTCTCAGAAAATACGCGAGGAAATTATCACAATTTACACAACCAGCCATTTTTAAGTGCCATCAAAACTACGAATGACTCAGTGTGCAGCTCTCTTTCGATTGCGCATATTTTCTGCGCATTAACAAATTCAGAGACTTGCTTTTGTATGTACATCTGCACGCTATTTGGTTACTGCGAAGTTTTTCCTGCCTGTCGATATTCTTATTTGGTCATTCTGCTATTCATATAACGAGCCACTGAAATCCCAAACAATAACTGCAGTTCCTGTTTCATCCATCCCTCAAGCTGTCCGGCAGCTCCGGGCTGAAACTTTGTTCCCATGTCAAGACTGCGTTTTCGTACAATTGTGTGAACTTCATTTTCAGCCGTTGTGGCTACACTGTTAAACGTTTTGTGGTACGTTGCACCAAAAAGTGGTGCTACACCAGCTGTACCACTTTCTGAGAGAAAAAAATGCACCGTTATGTGGTACAAACGAAACACAACAACCTCATACCATGTTGTTGGATTTTGTTTGCATCACACAATGGTCTGTTTTTCTCAGAAAGTGGCACAGCTGGTGTAGCACTACTTTTTGGTGCAACCTACCACACAATTTTTAACAGTGTGCTGTAAGTGAACCTCACCCTCTGCGTTTCGAGGAAAGCAAAACTAATTGGTTGTTGCCTTGTATTAGCGCCAGTGCGCTGCCCCGATAGCCGAATGATCTGAGGCGCTGGCTTTGGATCATTCGTTCTAGAAGGGTCTGGGTTTGAATCCCAGTGAGGCATGGATTTTGTGTTTGTCTTAAGACACTGCTTCTCTTCCGTCCCTGGAATCAGTGTCCATAAATTAGGACGAGCGACTGCTTATAGCCCATCGAGTTGCCCACGGCGGTAGTTAAACCTCCAGCAAAAAGAAATAAATTAGCGGGAAAAGTTAGAAGATTAATGAGCATGCGCAATTTCCAAAATTTTTCTTTTCTCAAATGGTGATTTTTTTAGATTTAGGATAAGGAAACTAATTACAGGAAAATTATTTTTGAAAGCTCACCCATACTTCAGGGTTTAGTTCTAGCAGAAAGAAATTAAAACGCAGTAAAAGAACAGAATTTCGGTGAAGCAGTTTCTCGCACAAAAAAGAAGGGGGAGGGAATATCTACGGTTGCGAAAATTTGGGGAGGTTAGTATGTTAGCCCTTTCCCTGGAGTGAGCGCGATAGCACACCGAGACAAATCAAACGGTTAACTGTCATCGGCGTATTTAGACGTTTGGACACATGTCGGCATTCGGGTCACCCCTGTACGCGAAAGACGAAACATACAAACGGGAAAAGAGATCAGTGGATACATGAAGATTTGCCGTGACTGTGAGCCCTGTGTTTATGCAGATGCATCATTGCGGGGTGGATAAATAACCGAGATCGAGATGCGTCCGCGTCAGTTTAACTTGGCTTCGCGTGCGAAAGGTTTAGATCCCGCGGAACTTGAGAATGTGGTAAATGAAATCTGTGCAGATGACATGAGTAATGAGGAGTGGGTGATTCCAAAAGTGGTGGAATGAGACAAATGGGGGTACAGAAACGGAAATTAGTGATAGTTATACCGAATAATTAGTGCATATACCGTCTACTTCAGCAACACGTACAACGTCGGAGCAATGGACGAAGAACGATATTCTTCCAGTGATCGTTCCTTTCTCGGGTGACAGTAGACTCAAGATTGATATCGACAGTGATAGCGAACCCTTTCGCTGGCTGAAAATATACCTGGATGATGAATTGACTGACGAAACAAACTCTTACGCCCACCAGTATGTAAGTAGTCATATTTCCACTCCACATTCGCGTGACAGAAATGCCAAGGAAATTACTGCGGAGGAAATGTGGCCATTTTTAGGAATCTTATTTGTGACAGGGATAGACAAACGCTCATACATCGAGGGTTACTGGTCTACAAGGCCGTTTTTCGACACACCATGATATGGCCAGACAATGTCTCTCCGACACTTCCAACACATCTCCAAATTTGTACATTTTGCTGATAATGAGGCCACGCCAGAAGATTGAGACGACAGGTTATAATAAAGTGAAACCCATTGCGCATTGTCTTTCGAAAAACTTTCGAGAGTTATATATCCCATAGCGGGAAATTTCAATTGATGAGGGTATGATTCCCTGAAAGGTGAGACTTAGTTTCAAGGTATATATGCCAGACAAACCACATAAATATGGCATTCAAGCTTATCTGCTTTGTGAAGCCACAAGTGGGTATATATGGAACTTGGAGGGTTATTGTGGTAAATCATGACGTATCAAATACCTTGTGTTGGATCTCTTGGGAACCCCTCTCCTTGATAAAGGGTACCATGTGCACCAAAACAATTATTATAAGTGTCGAGTTGTGCAAGATGCTTCTAGCAAAAAACACGTATGTTTGTAGAACATTTCGTCTCGACAAGGGTGCACACACACATCTAAAAACCGACGCAAATAAACTAAAAAAGGGAGAATCCACATTTGTGCGCAAAGTTCAAGTGCTTTTACAAGTGTGGAAAGACAAGAGGCCAGTGAAACTGATTTCTACGATTCATAGTGCGAAGATAATGGATTTCAACAAGCGTAATCGCAAAGGGGAGGTAATACGGAAACTCGAAATTATTTTAGACTATAACAAATATATGCAAGGGGTGGATAGGACAGATGAGATGTTACACTATTATCCCTGTTGCCGTAAGACCTTCAAGTGGACCAAGAAACTTGTGTACTACTTGCTGCAAATTGCAGCCCTAAATAGTTTTATTTTGCTAAATAGTCTAGGGGCCGACCCATGGATTTCAACAAGCGTTGAAATCGGAAAGGTTGCGTATACAGGTTTTCTTTTCAGACATCATTAAAAATATGTGTCATGTGATGTTTTTCATCTTGGGTACGTGACCGAAAGGTCGTCAGTTTTTTTCAAAATGGCTGCCAAATATGGTATATGGTTTTAAACGTATAACAGCATTTAGTTCGAAATGTGGCCAAGTTTGATATCAAATGAAAGCTTTTATTCATGGCGATGCAACTAACCACACTTTATTTACATGTTGTTACATACATTTGAGCAAAATACAAAATATTGTCTGTCATAACATTTATTTTATTTATAATGTATATTGCGGCAGTTTGCTGTAGATACTGGTCTTGGAGACCAACTTGAAGACCCAATCAGTAATAAACACCTAAAAGAGCTATTGATGAACCACTCCGGTGAGCATATCATGTTTTCTTATCTAAAAGAAAGAAAGAAATCACAGTTAGTTTTTTCTTCAATTACTGAAACAGTGTCCATTGAGACAAGATACGATCAACTAATATTGTAAAATCAGCAGCTGAAATTTAACGGAAGGAATGCAGAGAATATAACTTTCAACTAGATGATAAGTTTTGTGATGAACAAGACTTGCAAACTTCATTGAACAAGTATCAAGATACTCGTCCAAAATCATGGGATGATTTTTTTAGCCACTTTATACCAGGGTGTTAGAGGTCAGTGGAACTGCAAAGGCAGTGTGATACAGTCTTTCAGATAGTCTTCAATGCTGTTCATGGTGGCAGGAAGAAAACTCCTTTACATATAAGCACTGCTCAAGCAATCCATAAAACATGTCGATCGAAGTTACTCATTACAGCATTTAATTACCTTGACATGTGTGCCAGCTATGGTACTTTAGAGCGACAAGACTATGCACTTGCATGTAGGACTGTGACTCTTGGAGAAGGACATCGTGTTCCACTTGCTCCTGTTATTTTGCCAAACAAACATATTAAAGCATCAATGGATTACTTTGATAAGGAAGAAGATACACCATCTGGTATAGGCGGAACGCATGACCCAGTGTTGGTTATCTTTCAAGATAGCGATAACTTGCCACAAACCAAGCCAACAATTACTTTGACTGACTTTTCATTTGATAAAAGGAAAAACACATTTGATGAAAAATTGAGTTGTCAGGAGCTTATCACATGTTTCAAACCCAAGACCCGTGGTGAAATTTCAGAAGACTTTGCTCCATGTAGTAAGGAACTCACAAGTGAGCTAGCAAAGATTGCCGACCAGATAGATCGTGCTTGGTATCTTGCTCGTTTTTTTTTAGGGACATCTATTCCTGAATTTGGTTTTCCAGAGATAACTGACGTAGCTTCTTGGAGTTCCTTCAATTCGTTGGTTACTACCAAAGTCTTACCTAAGACGAACATATCTTGCACCCCAATTCTACCTCATCCTGCAACAAATATATCCTCTGTTTATACGACAATGGTAAATTTTCAAGATGCAATGTCACAATTTCAGCAAGATGATGGTTCCTTATGGTGTGATGAAGGAGTATACCGCATTGCCAAGAAAATACAGTTGTGGTTTCCAAATCAGTTTAAAAACAATTTCTTGGGACTTGGATCATTCCATATATGCAAGGTTTTAATTGATTGTATTGGTCTTTACCTCCATAATAGTGGAGCAAAGGAAGCTCTAATTGAAACGGAAACATTTGGGTCAAAGGTTGTAGAAAGTGTTATCAATGGCAGTCATTATGCTCGAGGAGTAAGAGGATTAACTCTATTTGCAGAAGCCATCAATCGTCTACAGTTGATAGTTTTTCAAGGAGAATGCAGATCTCCAGAAGTTTTCAGCTGTATTTGAAGAGGTAAAGTTAATGCAACTGTTCTGCAAAGAAGATGGGTTTGAGGCAGGAAAACAGGTTGAGCAAGCATGCAGTCTCATGGAAACACTAGATAAAGAATTTGAGAAATTTATCGATAAAGGTAGCAGAAAGTCAAAATTGTTCCGATATTTGAAAACGTTACTGAATCATACGTTTCCAATACTTAGCAACATGGTACGGGCAGACCGAGAGGGGAACTGGGACTTACATATGTGTGCATTTCAAAGAGCACTTCCTTTGTTCTTTGCAATTGGAAAAAATAATTACGCAAGATGGGGGTCTGTATATCTTGAAGATTGCAAAAAACTGGAAGAACTGCATCCCAAAATTTATGCGTCAGTCAAGAAGGGCAGCTTGTTGTTCAACACGGAACCAGAAAGTTTAGTAGTGTTGGAATGGACCAACTCTTGAGCAGGTCTATAAGAAAATTGTAAAAGGTCATGGAGGCATCATAAGACTTACTCGTAAGAAGCATGCAATTGCACAAAGACGTCATTAAACATGAAAAATTATGCATAAGCCAGTTCCATCGAAAAATGTGTGGTTTCCAAGACCAGTATGTACAGCAAACTGTTGCAATATACATAATAAATAAAATATCTGTTGTGGCTCAGACAATATTTTGTATTTCGCTCAAATGTATATTACAATATGTAAATAAAGTGTGGTTAATTGCATTGCCATGAATAAGAGCTTTCATTTGATACCAAACTTGGCTACATTTTGAACTAAATGCTGTTATATGTTTAAAACCATATACCATATTTGGCGGCCATTTTGAAAAACTGATGACCTTTCGGTCACGTACCCAAGATGAAAAACATCACGTCACATATTTAATGATATCTGAAAAGAAACCCCGTATACACTAACTCTCCAACATCACATGGGTCGACTCCCGCACTAAAAGAAGTCTGTTCAAAAATACATGGCAAAGGGATATTGTTTCAAAGATTTTCTCCTTGACTGTATTGTGGACATGGCAGCTCCATGCTTGCCTGACGAGGTGACACATATCGATGACAAGACTCTGGCGTCCACATCCATCGCGTCCACAGCCCCACCACTAAGGAGACCGCCAAAGACGGACTGTGCACATCGACTACAGGGTGGTCTGCAGGCTCATCAAATGATTCATGTGCCCCCTCCCCCCCCCCAATAAAAAGAAGAGTGCTGCAATGCGAAAGTGTAGAGTGTGTTCATTCCATAGAGTGCGAAAAGAAACAAGTGTCATATGTTCTGTGGTGTGGATCTGTGCAAAACCCCCTGTTTCCACAACTATCATACGAAAACGAAGTATTAAAGTATTTTCTTGCAGGTACATTACTGTTTGTCTTTTATATTTGCATGTGTTACCTTTATTACTTGTGCCACTTTCAGCTCGTACCTAACAACTGAATAGTCCCAGGAATTGCGTTTTTGGATTTATGCATTGCCGCACTTTCCATATTACATAGCCTGCCAAGCCACAATATGATTGACCTGCACCTTACTGCCAAGGAAAGAGTTAATAGAATTTTTGTGGTGTAAGTAAAATGGGATCTCAATAACCTAAAATTTGCTTAATTTTTCACTGATAAAATAACTAAACGTGCGGAAAACAAACCGGTAATTTTAAGAGGTCCTAAATTTTTCCTGCATCTGAGTAATCTTGTCTAGAATTTACAATAGTGCCCAAAAAGTAGCAACTTCTCGAGATTCACGAGATATAGAATTACGGCAAAGTGAAATAAAAAACAGCATTGCTCCTTGCTAAGAGCTTTTTTAATCATCAAACTTTAAAAGCATCCAGCAGAAATTTTAAATCGTATAATGGGACAGCAATTTAAGAGCGAATTTTTCATGACTGAAAATTTTTGTGAATATAGAACCCAACTTAAACAGAACCACAAAGTCTGGTAACGGAAATTGCGGAAAAATAAGGACAAATGCATCTAAACTCAGTTTATCATTAATGCTGATGAAAATAAAAAAAATATCACAAGCAAAAATAGGATTTACAATAATTTTGCTAACAGACTATATGATTACTTAACATACTGAGTAGTTGCAATCGTTTTAAGCCTCTTTCTTTTTTCTACGACAGAGTTATTTTTTTTTTTTTTTTTGATTGGAGGTTTAACGACCACCGTGAGCAATTCAATGAGCTATAAGCAGTCGCCCGTCCCTAATTTAGAGTCACTGGTTCCAGGGAAGGGAGAGAGAGCCAGTGCCGTAAGACAAACACAACATCCATGTCTCACCGCGATTCGAACCCGGACCCCTTACGGACGAATGATCACAGGCCAACGCCTTAGACCACTGCGCCACCGGAGCGGCTACGACAGAGTTATACTAGCGTCTGAAGAACATACTATTTGCAGCAATGACTTCCGCTTTTTTTAGCTCAAAATAAACCAGTGCAGTCTACAAAGCCTCTAACTGCACACTTCTGTTGACAAAAATAATTTGCTCTTGATAAAAGTAGGTGCCACGGCCACACACCGCGCAGGCGGAAGCAGCATTCACGATATAGATCCATAAGTAATCGTAGAGTGGTTTACTGTGCGCATTCTGATTTCTGGAAATGCTGAGTAAGAATTCAAATCCTAGAGCGAAGGCCTCCCATAGCTGGTTCCTTTTCAGGAATTAGTGGCTCCAAATTAGGGACGGGAGATTCCTTACAAACTTAGATGCCGCATGCTTGATGCCCAGTTTCAACAAGATAACGCCCACCCGCACACTGCCAACATCAGCAGACCAGGATGTGTGGGACCTCATGGCAGACGACTTAACGCCTCTATACACGTCCCGCTCGCAATGTCGAAGAATTTTGGACACAGGTCAACAATACATGGTCAGCAATGTCTCCGGAAGCTATCCGGGAATTTTCCCGCTCAATGCCACGCCGTGTTGCCAAAAGTTATTGTCCAGCATGGCGGTCATACGACCTTCTGACTCAGGCCACATTATACTGTTTCCTCGACCATCTCTTTCATGTAATTTCTTACAAATTAAATCATTTTTTTCCCACCTACTTGCCTACATGTGTGGTAAGTTTCGTTCATGGGAGACTTAAAACCCGGGGGAATACTCAATCCACTGCTGGATGATCTCCCAAAGTTCCCCCTTTCCCGAACGGACAGGCCAGTAAACAGCTAAAAACAACTCGAGAGGGGATGCTTTGGTATTTGTTCTGAAGGTTGATCTCATTCAGGCAGATCTGAAATAGTTCTCACATTCACAGTTTAATAAAATAAGAAAGTTGAGTAGCAACGCTGATATACGCAAATGTTTTTGCTTCCAATTCATAGTTGAAACTGCCATAATGCAACGTTTACACACGCACACCCCAGAACACGTGACTGAGTTAGAGGTCTGCACGGGCCGGGTCGGGCTGTTTTTAGTTTAGAGAACAAAGCAAAGGGCCGTGCTGGGCTTTTTCCCATACACTTACGGCCGGGAGAAGTCGACCCATTGCTTTTAATCGCTATGATAAGGAAAGAAAAAAGTCGTGTTTCCCGATTTCCTGGTCTAACTGTTTTGCTGGCTTTACTTAATTCCATGACATAGCCCAAGACGTAATCGCAGAGACGAGGAGAGACACATTTTTTTTACCATCTGTGGATATTAGATGGCAAAACCACTTTGCGGCTTCTTGGGGGAAGGGGGGGATTGGGCCCGAGTGAGTGTGTGTGCTGTGTGGAGTAGCGGATGGGGAGGTGTTTGCAGTTGGGTTGGGTGAAGGGTATGTGTGTTTGTATGAGAGAATGAGACAATATCGATTGATTGTCCTATCCCTAATCTGTATGGAGATTGAATTTTGTAGTATTACTGCTTGCTAGTTCGGAGAAAGATATTATTTTAAACGCGCATAGTCTTCTATTTTTCCCTCATTAAAGGTTATATTCTTCCACAATTGCCAAAGCTTAGTTAATCTTTTTAGGCTTACAGTCAACTAAATATTTTCAATATAACATTACATTATTTAATTTTCACATAACGGGTCCGGCAGAGTCTCTAATATTTGAAACAGTCCGGGCTTACCAAATAAGGCCCGTGAAGATCCTATAGGCCTCGACGTGAACATCCCAAAAGAAACTGTCATTTCTTCTCACACTGGTGATACCCAACCCTTTCGATGAACATCCCTTTCCGGTTTTTCACAGAGTGGGTGGCAATTGCTTAAATGAAGTCAGAAGCAGCTATGATCTCACTCTACCTGAAATGCTCCAGCGAAGAAGCAAAACTGTGGGTGGGTGACGTCCGATCATCGTTCTGGAATACATGGTCTTCCAAGAGACCATATATTATAAAAATTGCTTATAAACAGGTGAATTAATGAGTGATCTCACTATATTTGCTGTATTTTTTCTCTTGCTCCGGTAAATTTGTGCAAGTCGGGTAGGAATTCGTGCAGACATGTGAAGAGAGCGACCATGGGCAAGATTTATACAGCGAAGAGATCTAATCAACATGAATGTGGTAACAAGTATAAAACGCGATTTCAGGAAAGATCACATTAAAAACATCCATAGTCGTATACACTCAATCGTGCCATAGGCTCCTAGAAAAATCGTCAGACATAATTCTCAAAATGCACGACAGAAATTCAGCTTTAATTTTCCGCGAGAAACATTTTATTGGTTGTGCCAAACCTCATGTCCAGTTCGATTTAACAATAATTTTTTTTTTTTTATTCTTCACTAGACACGTTCAAAACATTTATTCCTTTTAAGAATATACCGAACGCTTAATTATATCAATTTTTTACGGTGATTTCAAATTCAATTCTAATTTAATTTGTGTTTGCTGCTTTCTTTTAAATTTCAGGTTTTTCTTTTCTTCGCAGCTTTTCGGGGATTTGTTTAGAACGTCGAGGTGCTTAGAAACCTGTACTCTAAGTCTGATTTTTCAATAACAATTTATTCGAGAAATGCGTTTTTCCACGAGAATTTTCTGTTTTTCGTGAGATCCTTTGAGAGACAGTAGAGATTGACCCACTCCGGCTTTGTTCTGTGTTGACGTCCCAGGTATCAACATAAAAGTAGGCAGTCGATAAAAACATTTTCTGTTGCTATGCAAGAGATTCTGTTGCGTGAGGTCAAATCGTTTCCTGCTGAGCTTCTGTGTTTTTAAAAACAACAGGTTTGTTATATTGTGGTGTCATGTTGAACGTAAAGTCGCTCTTAGATACAATGACAAAAACAACGAAAAAAGAACAGGTACGTAATTGCCTAGGTCTTCTGGAAGAACGAAGAATAAGGCAATTAATTTAAATGTATTAATTTCCCTGATTATTATTTGGAACAATCGAACCGTCAAATAAACAATTTTAATCAAATAAACTTTCTGAGCTCGTACAGAACCCACAGGCTTTATCCGAATTCTCTGACAAATATTGGCTGACATGCCGTTAAGTAATTAATACACACTGCGGCAATCAAGTAATGACTGTTTTTTTTTTAAATCCCTATAAAACACACAGGTCAGGAAGGCATGCTTTTTTTATGTCATTTATCAGCTACGCGGTGGCAACAGCATTTGTTTGAGAATTGCGCAGATAATTATATACACTGTGTATGACGTTCATTCGGTAGAAGAACATTGTCACAGTTCTGTCATGGAGCAGATAGCAATTCCGTTTGAAAATAGGTAAAACTGCATCTGAGACAGTTGAATTGTTGCGTGACGTGTATGGGGGCTAATTGCCTATCTCGTGCACAAACACACTATATTGACAAAAGTCACAGGTTCACCCCTTCAAAAGCAAATAAACGGATCCGCTGCGTTGTTAAGATGCGCGGTATAGCTGCAAACGGTACAAAAACAAGCCTGCAGCTGACCGCGATCATATCGCGCTGTGAGGTTGAGTGAAAATGTCGCGGTGGGAGAGAACTGACTTTGAGAAAGGAAAGTTTGTTGGGTGTTATATTAGTTGGTTGTCCATAAGAGAAACCGAGAGGCGTTTAAACATACCCAAGTCAACTGTTTTGGATGTACTGAATAAGTGGAAGACAGATGGCGTGCCTGAAGCAGCAAAACGCACCGGCAGACCAAAGAAAAAATTGTGATAGAGAACGTCAAAGCCTCAGCAGAGTCGTTACAGCCAATCGACAGAGTACTGCACAAGATCTCAGTGTACAGGTGAGTAAATATGCTGAAACCTCGGTATGTACACGTACCAGTCGCAGAGAACGTCATTCCATGGGTTACCGTGGTCGTGCGGCTGCTCATAAGCCTTTTATTTCCACTCGAAATAATACTCATCGTTTAGCATGGTGTAAAAGAACATTTATCGTGGACCGTAGATCAATGGAAACTAGTCCTATGGACTGATGGATCCAGATACACAACCCATCAGTCTGATGGCCGTGTGGAGGTATGGCGGCAGCCGGGGGAACGTTATTTACCACAGTGTACTGTACCTACGGTCAAGTTTGGAGCTGGCAGTGTACTCGTGTGGGAGTGTTTTTCGTGGTGTGGTCCCGGCCCATTGGTTATGCGGACAAACCTGTTAATCAGCAAGTCTACCTCGATATTCTGGACAATTATGCCCTACCAACTCTGTGGCAATACTATGGAACCGAGCCTTGTTAGTACCAGCAGGATAATGCCCCGAGCCATAAAGCAAGGACTGTTACGGCGTGGGTTGACGATAATTCCGTATCGTGGAATGACCTTAATCCCATAGAGCACCTATGGGATGAATTAGAGCGCCGCATAAGAAGTTTGGAACCAAGGCCGACTACAAATCAACAGTTAGCGGCAGCATTATGTACTGAATGGAAGCGCATACCTATCGCTGTGTTTCAAAACCTTGTCGAAAGCATTTCTTGAAGGGTCAGTGCATGCTTTTTAAGGCCAAAGGTGGACCGACACCGAACTAATGTATGTTAATAAATGCTATGTTATGTTTCTCTTCTAGGTATCCGGTGACTGCTGTTAATATAGTGTAGTTCGTTGGTGCACACGTTTCAAGGACGGGCGGGAAGATTTGGAAAATGACGAAAGTCCCAGGTGCCCGATTTCAGTACGCACTTCTGAACTCATTGAGAAAGTTCTCGAAAAGATAAGTGGGGATGCTGAAATGTGAGCTTGGTATTAATAAGATGACTACTCGTCTGATTTTATTGCAAGATCGGGGGAGGAGGGAGTTTGTGCTCGTTTTGTTCAACATGCTTTGTCAGACGACCATCCTTCTCCTCCTGTCACTCTCACCGCTCTTCATCTTTTAAATTTAAACAAGCTCGTTTCTTGTTGGGAGTTGGGTGTCTTTCCGCAGTACCACAGGGACCAGCCTTTTGTTCCGGATCATGTTCAACGCACGTAACAGCTTTGTGGTACCAACAGTTAGGGGACAGACTGCAGCGTATCAAGCCAGTTCGTGGACTCCTGTTTCAAGCTTTCATCAGAACCTAAGGAGGAACATTGTCGTTTCAATCACAGTTACTTCATTTGTGGCTACACTGCTCGTGTATGCGAGACTGGTAAAGGTCGCTGCACACTAGGTCAGATCGAATTGCATCGGAACAGTAACTAACTTTTACATTGGAACTGATTTATAGTCCAGCCGTTTATTTCAGTTATAAAACGCATTCGGTTCGTGCTGCGCTTCCATGGCTTCCGGTGATTTTTTTTTTTTATTATTGAGGTGTTTAACGACCACCGTCAACTCAATGGGCTATAAGCAGTCGCCCGTCCATAATTTAGAGTCACTGGTTCCAGGGAGGGAGAGAGCCAGTGCCATAAGGCAAACACATCATCTAAACCTCACGGGATTCGAACCCGGACTCCTTCACTGACGAATGATCAGAAGCCATCGCTTAGGCCAGTGTGCCACCGGGGCGGCCACCGATGATCTTCATTCTTACGCATATTTCATGCGGAAATAAAGAAAATAGAAAAGATCACACAGTGAGGGGGAAAAAATTTCAACGGTAGAGTTCAGTTTTTTAACTGGATGTGAACGGGATTATGGGTGGTGGTAATGGGGAGGTGAGGCTAACATTTCTGTTAAAAAATCTAAATTAAATGTATTCATTTCAGGAAATCAACTTTTGAGCGTAAAGTAAATCTGTTTTTCTTTTATGAAATTAAATCTGGTGTTTCCTAATTTTCTAGTTTGAAGAAGTACTATGGGAAGATGAAGAACAGATTATGTCAAAAGTAATTTCCCGTTTTGCCAGCGGATGTATTTTTTTGACTGTAGCAAAGGGCTAAATTTTGTAGACCAAACCTCGTTCTAGACCGCATTTCTTTCTTTCCACTAATAGAAAAGCCTGGTCTATTCAGGCTTCTAACTCACAGATGGCCTGAACTCGTGGGTTCTGTTGTTGGTATTTGTGATGATGTTGACGTAGAGCGGATTCCACTCGAAATAACTGTGTTTTCGGCTCTCGCAACAAAAAAAAAAAAAAAAAACACTAAAAAAATCCTGATCGGTATGGTATGATTTATTTTGATTTCTTGAATGCTTTCCAGTCTCTCCTTTGTAGAGGGAGTAGTCTTTCGCAAGGTGAGACGCTTATTCTTTCCTTCAGTAGTGTCTTACACCGGAACCAGTTGCCGCATGTGTGAAGTGTCCATTCTCCTTGCCTACACCACCCGACTTGCCCTTAGTCTCGCTATTGTGCACTCCACGTATTTGGGCTCCGTATCAATCCCTGCTAGCTCACTGTCTGACTATGTTATTTCATTGAACTCTTGTTGTTTTGTTGCATTCACAGGCACAAGAATCGTACGTTTCTCCTGCATCAATTGAATGCCTATTCGGCAACCTTTCTTGTAAATATACACTTACTGGACAAAACATTAGAGATACTTACCTAATAGCGTGTTGTTTCTCTAGCGTAGCCTATACACGCCGAGGCGTCGACTCCATCAGATGCCGGAGGGTTTCCGAAGGTAATGCCAGCTTGCAGCATTGTCCACAATTGGGTCTGTCACGGGGAATGCCCATGCCAACTGCCCATCACCCCTATCACTAATGTTTTGTCTACTGAGTGTAACCTGTCTCTATAAATATACCACAATTCTAATTTCCCCCGGGGGGGGGTGATCACCCGGTTCTGCATTGATTTGTACTTTTATGAATAAACCGAATATTTGAACAATGTCGGTAATCGGAAAAATATTTAGATTTTTTTGTTCCTATACCATTTAAAATTCCTTGTGGCAAAAGTAAACATTATTTTCTATTTTAATGATTAACCACCTGAATTTTTGAATACCATTCCTGAGACTGATTAAACTCTCCTCGCTTGTTAAGTATCAAGAAAAGTTTCACGAAGCTCCAGCCCTATAGTTATCACTGTGAGAATGATACCCGTCTCGCGGATAAGTTTTTGGTTTTATTTTGGGGTTTAACTACCCATCGTAAGCATCTCTAAGGGCTGTGGGCTGTGTCCGACCCTAATTTTAGGCCGCTGGTTGCAGGAAGGATCAGTGCCGTAAAACAATCGCACTGCTCATGCCTCATCTGGACTTCAGCCATGGCCCACTTCACCCAAGGTCAGAAGAACACTTAGAAAACTGTGCCACCGGGGTGGCAGTCTCACGAACTACCACTCTTATTAAGAAATAGTTATTCTGAAAGGTATTGTTTTTATAAGAACAGCAAGAACGTTTTCTAATTTATAGAAGTACATAAAAAAAAAAAGTGTGCCTTCTCAATAAAACTTTGACGTTTTTTTTAAAAATGATGAATGCTTTGGAAAAAAATAAGCAAATAATACCGGTGATGATCTGCGCAAATATGACTGAAGGAAAAAAAAGACTGAATCGATATTAGTAATAAGCAAAAAGAAATTCCAGATGTTTCCAAGGTGTATGAGATTATGAATTTTATAAAAAAACAAAACAAAAAAAAACCGAAAAATAAACCAGGTAGGCTCAGTTCTGATTGAACCTCCAGTTTGGAACGTAGGACTACGACTTGCAGATTGGAGAGCTGAATAATGACCTAGTCGAGTATGGTTTCAAAGAGTTTATTTAATTTGTTTTAGCCAACACAGGTCTAGGATATGAAAAGTAGCTTACATAATTTTTACAAATAATGCTGGATACATTGCGAGCACATAGCAGATCGATACACGAATTACCCAACGTGGTGCTCTGTCTTCTTGGGCTTCTTACATTCCTCATCACTTGCTCTTGCCTCTCGTTTTGATTTCCTCCATTTTTGCTAGCGTTCATCCTGCGAATTCCGCGGCATTGTCGAAAATGTTAACCCGTTAACACGAAAACATTTTTCTTTTAATTTTAGTTTAAGCCACTGCGATGTGTTCTTTACATAATTAAATAGATCTCGTCGAGAGCTTTGAAACGATACCACGCACAGTCATGTTGCTCTCGCGGTTGCCGAGACAGACTCAGTCAAACGCGGCGGCCCACCCAGAAATATTGCATCATCTCTCCCGCGCACAGGGAGCGAGGGGAGCGTCGCGCGGGAGAGATAAATACGTGTTAAATGTTTACATATATGCTAACACGATTAGTGTGCCGCACGTTTTTTAAACGCTATAATGATTTCAATTGGGACCTATTTCTATCACAGGCAGTCGACCGTAAGTCACCCCGTACTATCCGCGGAGTTAGACGTAGTTCTACGTCAAAAAATCATATACAAGAAAATTAAAAAAAAAAAATATTAAAATTAAATGAGCGTATAGCTCAGCAGCGTCGCAAAACAGCCTTAATTATTGACAATTATCCATCGCCTCACCCTGAAACAGTAATTTTAAAATTGAAAAGTGTAAAATTTGTTTGGCCGCCCCGGTGGCGCAGTGGTCTAAGCGATGGCCTCTGATCGTTCGTCCGAACGGGGTCCGGGTTCGAATCCCGGTGAGGCATGGATGTTGTGTTTGTCTTACGGCACTGGCTCTCTCCCTTCCCTGGAACCAGTGACCCTAAATTAGGGACGGGCGACTGCTTATAGCCCATTGAGTTGCTCACGGTGGTCGTTAAACCTCCAATCAAAAAAAATTTGTTTGACCCCTAGATTTACAGCCAATGGATCAGGGTGTTATTAAAAACTTAAATTTCGTTATCTGATGCTGATATTACAGGAAACTTAGTTTGGTCCTTGAGAATAATCAACCAGCCGATAAAATTGTAGATCTGCAAGAATGAGTTTCTGAACTCGCAAAAGCATGGCAGTATGACGTACAAACCAGAACCGTTTTTTTTTTTTTTTTTTTTTTCAAGAAGCTGGATTTTGTTTTCATTGGAGAGCGTGGGAACACTGGAGATGAAATTTTCTTTCTGTTGATGAAGAAATTACTATATTGTCAATAAGATGTTCAGTTATTATCGACAGGTTGCGGCAAAAGCATGAAATCATAGAAAATGAAGAGAACGAGAAAAATGAAAGTAAAGTCTCTGCAAAAGATGAAATGATAAAGACATTTGAGCCGATTCGATGTGGTCGCAATTGCAAGCATACCATTCATATTTCGTTCTTTTCATAGATATGATGCTGTTTCCTTTAACTCAAATAATCAAAACAGAATAACAATTTCCCCACGTAAGCAAAAATTGAATGTTGTATTCATCCGCTAACCTGACGGGCATGTAAGTTGAAATTGGCAATTTTTTTAATCAATGTTTAGTGTAATTTGTACTTTCCGTTAGTTTGCGGTATTCACAATATTAATATTTCGTAGAGTCATTCTTTGTGGCACACGAAGTAACATGTATATTATACTGGAAGTTGTTAAAACAGTATAACTATTTAGTAACTATAGTGAAAGTTAATAAGTTAGTTTTACATTGGAATTAATAAACAGGAACTGTACACCAACTGTACTTAAAATAGTATAACTATATTAGTGATCCGAATTTCTTGGCTTAGAATAGAAATAAAAGTTTCTAAGCTTTCGCACATCAACCAGATGACTTTTTCAAGGAAGGAAAACAGCAAACCGTGAATAATAGAACACTTCAACATTTTGAACGTGGTGACTTGACTAGAAAAGAAATGAATAGATGCGAATGTAATTATTCATTCACAGAAACGAGGTGTCATGTTAATGGGGCACGCGGTACCGTGGGAGAAAACGCAGCATTATTTGACGCCAAGAAATTTGGATCACTAATATAGTTATACTATTTTACATTGGAAGTTTGACTGTATTGCTTCTATAGCGCAAACAATAGTGAACACACAATTCACTATTGTTGGCGCTATAGAAGCAATACGGGCATGATTTTCTAGCGCTGTGTGAATTTTTGCTTTGCGTTTTTATTTTTTTATTTTGCTAAGTTATCACTTTATTAATTCTTTTTTTATGTCTAGGATAAGTCCCATGCTCTGTAATACAAGGTGGTCTTAAGTCTTCCCCTGGTTTTTAGAAAATTAATAGAAGTAACACCAGAAATTTGCAGCGTTTGCAAGGGACACATCTGAAATTTTTTTGTCAATCATAGCGTGGAGATGGCGCTAGCTGTTCTTCCTGTTTATAATTACAAGCTACAATGTCGAATGTTCAGGAGAAAATTATTTGTGTGTGACGTGGTTTTTTGTAAAGAAATCAGTAATTTAAGAAGGGGCAAAGAAATTCTCTTACATATTTTGGCCGCAGTTCTACTGATGCTAAAAGAATTAAACATTGGGAAGAAGGAATTCTAGAAACTGGGAGCGAGTTGGACAAGACAAGGAGTGGACTTCCTAGTGTTTCGGAAGAATACATGGAACGCTTACGGATAGCATTTTCCCGGAGCCAGAGAAAGTCAACCCGACAATCTGTTGCACAAGTTGGATTGCTACGCACAAAATGATGCAAATTTTGAACCGAAGACTGTGGTAAAGTCCAGATTGTTCAACATTTTGAGTACAATGATAAGCCTCGCCGTTTCGAATTTACCCGTAACTTTAGTGGATCGTCTAGATAGCGACGAACACTTCCTTGAATGTGTGCTTTTTAAAGATGAGTACATTTCACCTATCAGGAGCTGTTAACAGACATAACTTGCGCATATGGGGGTTGGAAAACTCACGTGCCTCGCAAATTCGTATTCCTAATAGCCCAAAGTTAATATACACAGTCGTATCAGAATAATATGACCACCTACCTAATAATGGGAATAACCACTCTTGGCCTGGATGACAGCGGCGAGACGGCGTGGCATGGACGCAATGTGGCCCTGGAAGGATGCCCGAGTCACACGTGCCCATTCGGACTGCAACAAAGCACGGAGGACCCGGAGATGACGTGGCTGTGAGTAGGCACGTCGGACTTGTCGATCCAAATAGTCCCCCAAGTGATCTATGGGATTGGAGTCTGTCGATTTCGCCGGCCAAGGGAGAACGGAGACATCGCTGTCCTGTTCCTGGAACCAATCAGGCACCCCATTAGCGACGTGGCACGACGCATTGTTCTGTTGGTAGACACCATCACCACCAGGGTAAATATCCAACATTAAGGGATGCATGTGGTCAGCAATGATGGACAGGTAGTCCTTGGCATTTAGGGACCCATCCATTGGTACCAGCGGTCTCGGGGCATACCAGGAAAACATCCCCAAGGCATACACACTACCACCGCCGGCCTGTACTTGACCGACAAATGTGTCCGAGTGTTGGTTCTCGTGTGTCTGACGCCGCATCCGCTACCGTCCGTCACTTCTTTGGAGTAGAAACCTCGATTCGTCGGAGAAGGCAACCTTTCCCACTCTTCCACTGTCCAATGACGGTAGTCCCATGCGAACTGCAGGCGTCGTTGCCGATGGACCTGGGTTAACATGGGCGCCTTGACGCAGCGTGGATTCCGGAGACTGATGCGTTACAAGGTTCGCTCTACTGCTATCGGGGGCACTTACCTGGGTACCTCAGCG
Source organism: Macrothele yani (assembly GCA_039090855.1). Classification (NCBI taxonomy): domain Eukaryota; kingdom Metazoa; phylum Arthropoda; class Arachnida; order Araneae; family Macrothelidae; genus Macrothele; species Macrothele yani. The sequence goes on along the minus strand of CM077029.1, from coordinate 174,882,407 downwards.
TTCATTTGCGTGGTCAATTGCTGCATTGTTGCGCATCAATTGCCCTTTACCAGTTGACTGAGGCGACGTTCTCCTCTGGGGCCGATGGCCTTTGTGCCTCCCCAGTTATGACGTCGGAAGGTACTCGGTGTGCCAGCCGTCCATCCTTGGTGTACACCCTTACTACAGCACCTCGCAAACAGCCCACGAAGTCTGCTGTTTCTGAGATGCTTCCACCCTTGGCGCGGTAGCCGATGATAATTACTTTTTGAATGTACGTCAAATCACTTCCTCTGCCCATTGTGCTCACGTGACGCACTATGGCTTATCTGTTCTGGTCGGCCGCTTATATCTCCGTGTGGTCGACCATGCCACGTGCACTCTGTGACGCGTCTGGGCAGGTACACTGTGATTCCGGGGGTGGTCATATTATTCTGATACGACCGTGTATGGTGGGGGCTTATGCACAACCGCATTATTGTTCCTTTTTTCTTCGTGAATAAAATATCAACGGAAATGGCTACTTGATATGATGCAAGATTTTTGCTGTGCCACAAGTCGAAGACTGAGAACTAGTCAACAACACGGAGATTCCCCCGCTGAAGAACACGTGTTCGCGACTACTTGGATGCTCTGTTTTCAAGACACTCGATTGAGATGGTACGATTCCCGAGATGGCCCGATTCCGTAGCCAGCCCGTTCACCTGATATATTCCCATTAGATTTTTTTTATGGAGATGTGTCAAAAACAGAGTATGCAGAATTAAGGTGAGTTATTTGAAGGACCTTAAGGAACGGATTGTGAGCTTCATTGCTGCTGTTGATATGGATTTATTGCAGCAAACATGAGTACAGGTTGGACATCCTCCGTGCAACTACTGTGGTACATATAGAAATCTATTTGTTTTTATCATAAACTTTAGATGTTTACCTTTCAAAGGCAGCAAACTTTATGTCTGTAATTGATGTACTTTTTTTATAATTTTCTAAATATAGAGCAAGACTTTTGAATCAGCCTGCATTTATTATATACATTTGTCAACTATATAGTTGTTATATTGTGTAATGTTTCTCACGTTATATGAACGTTTTAGTGCCCGCGGGAAACATTCCCTCTTTGTCTAACATAGAGCGAATATTGTTGAATGCAATCTAATATTATAAAATTGAGGTGAAAAATATTATATGAATGTAGGCTGATGTACAACAAACGTGATGAGGAAACACATAGTTTAACCCACAGAAGATGACTACGAAAATGATAGTCGAAACTAGTTTGATAAGCGGGAAACTATGTTCAATCTACTATCAAGACAAATTATTTCTTACTTGATCGACTTTCCCTTCAACTGAAAGGTTTGATTATTCAGTATTTCAAGTCTTTAATTGTCATTTTTAGAAGTACAACTCAACGAAAAGAATACTGGATTATCAACTTAATTTTTTAACGTTATCAAGTGAAAACGAAGTCTGGGAGTGCTTTTAAGACTGAATATTTTTTCCAAATTGATTCCCCTTCAAATTGAAGGTTAAACCTTTCAAGCCGCCCCGGTGGCGCAGTGGTCTAAGGCGCTGGCTTGTGATCATTCGTCCGTAAGGGGTCCGGGTTCGAATCCCGGTCAGGCATGGATGTTGTGTTTGTCTTACGGCACTGGCTCTCTCCCTTCCCTGGAACCAGTGACCCTAAATTAGGGACGGGCGACTGCTTATAGCCCATTGAGTTGCTCACGGTGGTCGTTAAACCTCCAATCAAAAAAATAAATAAATAAATAAATAAATAAACCTTTCAATAGTTCATTATTTTAGAAAGTGCAACGTTGGAATCACAAGGTAATAAGAAGGGTTACCCAGCTATTAAAACTAAACAAGCCTAAAATCGTCACGAAGTTACTACTTGAAGTGATTTCGACGAATTAAAAAAAAATTTGGAAAATCGCAGAATAATGCTCAATGTTCCTGAATACTCCATGAAAACAGAACGTGAGTAATTGTTTTCATTCATATAATATTTTTCACCTCCATTTTATAATATTAGATTGCATTCAACAATATTCGCTCTATGTTAGACAAAGAGGGAATGTTTCCCGCGTGCACTAAAACGTTCATATAACGTGAGAAACAATACACAATATAACAACTATATAGTTGACAAATATATATAATAATGATTATAACCACGTAATAAAGTTCAACAATGAAATATGTTTGAAGAATTGATTGAACAGCCTGCATTTTCTTGTATTTTCATTGGTAATTTGATAGGTAAGTGCGCCTATAAGTAAACTAAGTTTCGTTCATTCATGGCCACAAATGGTAAGGAAAGAATTTAGAATGTTGTAAAGCCAGGGCTGAATAAAAATTCTAAATTTCCTGTGAAAACCTCTATGAAACCAAACATTTTCTATGCACTGTCTCAATGTCTGTACAATAAATTAATGCATTATAAATGGCATGGGGCGGGGGGGGGTAAAATACTTCATTTTTTTTTAATTCAAAGGCAACGGGAAATTTTAAATTTTTCTTCTTAAAAGGAACGGGGAACCACACCACTTTTTTTTTTTTTTTTTAAACAAAACAAAACTGTTATACTTTTAATTTTAAAAACTACTTTTGAAACCAAATTTTGCTTTAGGGATTTCTGAAGCAAGTACTAGAAATGATTTTTATAGATAGTTTAAGCTCTAGTTCAAATCTTGTTGTTTAAAGAACGTCACACAAACTCGGGAAACTGCTGTACTGGTGCCAAAACTGCAGGAGTACAGGCTGGCGGACTGACAAAATGGAGTCTTTTTTTTTTTTTTCCTGGAAAGACTTGCTTAAATAGTTTATTTCGTGGAAAGTTGGAGAAAATCAAACAAATGAACTGATGGTCTGTCTACTCTTTCTCTCTGACAGTTCATGAAAATTTAAAATTATCAAAATCTTATGGAATTCAAGAAAATTAGAAAAGAAATTTTGCTAATGTTAACTAAATTATGTTCCGCAGATGTTTCCCGAGAGGGATCGGCACACCCAGTAGGATATTACAAGTAAGTCAGTGTGTATTCGGGGAAACCTGACTGGCCGAAATATAAAGTGGTTCTCCCCCTCCCTCCACACAAACACACACTTGATAATCTCCCTTGTCCTACTTTACCTCAATCACTCGAGAACGATACGGTTGAAAAAATGCTGCGCGGTCATCTTTCCAGAATAACGCGGATAAAGGAAGGACGCAGTAGATTTTCGCTCGACTGGCGAAGCATTACTCATCAGCCGAATATTCTTCAGTGAAGTTTGGTGCTCGTACATTTGCGAGTGGCGAGCAGGGCTAGATGTCATTGACCCTTTTGCGGCTATTTCACGGATAACGAGTTTTAGGAAAAACAGATGTGATGACCGAAATGTTTTTTGTTGTTCCAGTAAAAAAAAAAAAATGTCTTTTAACCGATAAAAAAAAACAAAAAAAAAAACCCCACTGGATTGTTGCATTTCCTTGTATTATCGCCAAAGTTAATATGAGTAGGAGTGTTGTTGACGAGGCCATATTTCGTTTGAGGACGCAAATTGGATGGTAATAACATTTCACATCAGCGTTATTACAGCTTCAAAGCAGTTTGATTTACATCAGTGTTTTTTGCTTCAAAGCAGTTTGATTTTAAACTAGGTTGTGTAAACACTAGAGTGGAATTATTGAATTACGTGCGAATATTTTTTCATCTGCTTCAACAAAAGTGCTGTTTCATGTGCAACAGTGAATATGTAACTGGAAAAGGATGTGCGATAATTAAACATTAACGGAGCTCAGAAATTGACTAACTGGAACGGCACGAAAGGTGAGATTTTCATCAGATCAGTCTTAATCAAACCTACTTTCACGAACAGTATTGGTCAGTAAACATTAAACATGCACGCCAGTTACTCTTTCATCCTTTCCATAGTTTTTTAAAATTTCTATTACATTTAAAGTTAAAAAAAAAAAAACAGTTTTAGAAAGTCATTCTGAATGTTTAATCTCAAAGTATAAGGAATGCAAATCTTACCATAAGAGCATGATTAGGGTCTTATAAAGTAACGCGAACTAGCAATGCTGGTGTTAAAAAAATGCTGTATCTATGCTGTATATTTGTACAGAGATGAATTCTCGCCACGTTGTTGCACCAAATGTCCAGGGAAGTTTCTTTAACGAAGGAGTTGTACCGTGTCGTGAAAGCTGCTTAGTATGACTCAACTTCGTGCAGGCGCGGATACAGAAGGGGGGGGGGCATAAGGCTCCCCTCCTGTTATTTGTATTCATGTTTTTATTTTCTGACTGAACAAAGGATTCAAAATTACACAACATTTTGTTTTATTCATGTTTCTATTTTCTTCTAAGCAAAGGAAAATATCACTCCAACATAAAATTAAAAACAAAAATTGAATATTCTTCTATTATACAGTGTGTGTGTGTAATACTTATTTATTGAGTTACAAACTTTGGTCTTTACTTTTCTATCTGATCCACTACCTCGGAGACGACAGCCATTTCATAAGTGAAAGAAAAAAGGGTAACAAGTCATCGTTGAGGTAAAAATCAGGGGAAGGTGCTATTTTTAACAACTACAGCACACAAATAAACTTGATTTCTTATAAATCCCATGGCGCATTTAATGACTGTAAGATGTTTGTAATATTTTGTTTCAGTTTAATCAAAATTTAAAGAACCAGACGTACTTTTATTCGTGCGATAATAATGAACGATGATTATTATTATTAAAGAAAAGAAGGAAAAGAAAAAATAGTATTTTCGTCTGCGTAAGGGTTCTTTATTGTTCTTTCTGTTCGTATTTTGTTACGCACATAAGCCAAAAATGTTGCTAAACACAAAAGTAGCAGCCTAGGAAAATTTTATAAAACCCTTGTATAACTTTTTCAGTGCTTTGTAATTTTTGTATGTGTTGTCCGTTTGTATGTGTACATATCTGTACGACCTTTGACATAATCGGCTAGAGGGCACAGCACAGATCAATTTTTGTAACCGTATAAATATTAGACGCATTGTACATCAGAAAACAATTTTATGTTTTAATTTGCTGTTGGAACATTTTTTGCTTTGCTTAGAACGGTTGTTTTAGCACAAAATAAAAATGTATAAAAATGACAATGGGACAGTGCCCCCCCCCCCCTTCCCCCACCTCATGCGTCCTAGCTAGCTAAAAACCTCGTCGAATTTGGAACTGCGTGAGAATATATTTCCAGGAAATTGTGGTATTTTTATTGCTTAAAACTTGTGGAAATTATTTCAATTCAAATAGTTATTTTAAAATGTAAGTTAGCGTCGGAATACTGAAAAGAAAACTGAGTTTGTGTGATGAGTAGGCTTTAGGATACAGCCATTTAAAGCAAACTTTAAACATGAAGCTGCTAGGATTTCTGAAATGTTATGATTTGCTGGTATGGCCGTTGTTATTGTGTGGACGAAGACAGTGCTTGAAAGGTTGTATTTGTTACTTAATTTTCATTTCTGTTGTTCCCTTATGTCTCTACATGATCGATCATGCAAGATTTGTTTTACTGAATCGAAAAGTGTGTCTAGTTGCAATTGTTGCTTCATCTTCCCAAGTCCGATTAATGTAAAAAATAAATTAACCCACAACGCCTTTACACGCTGTGGGGCATTTCCGAACATAACACTTAAAACAATAAATCCACAGTTAACTACTTTAATCTCTGACTACAGACAACTGCAACCTCTTTAAAAAGAACTTAGAGAGGCAAACGGTAGCTGAAGAACAGTTTTTTTTTTTTTAAATAATAACTACCACCGTGAGCAACTTGATGGGTTATAAGCTGTCGCCTGTCCTTAAGTTAGGGTCACTGGTTCCTGGAGTAGGAGCGAACCAGTGCCGTAAGACAAATACAACATCCGTGCCTCACGGGATTTGAACCCGGACCCATCACTGACGATTGATCACAAGCCGGTGCTTAGACCTCTGCACCACTAAGAACAGTTCATCGTTAAGGAAATGGCCAGAAATTTTGACTACAATTCAGAATGCAGTGTTAAAAAGTAAAGTATTTTTTCTTGCAGTAAATAAGTAAAATATTTAGAAATTATTTTCGTGGGTTTAGTTTATAAAAACTGCACACGGGAAAGCAGCATGGTTCGTACGCTCCTTGAAAAGTCCTTGAATAAAAAAAGATTAATTTTCAAGTCCTTAAAAGTACTTGTAAAAGTTTAAGGCTGTTAAATAGTACTTGATTATTTTTATTATTATTTCTTTTTTTTTTTTTAAGTAATGATATGAAAGAGCATGTGTTAAATAATTGTTTGTGCGAAAAACATGTATAGGAGATTTCTGTGTAGTTCTGATAAAAACACCAAGCTGATTAGCGCAGAACTTGCGTTCAACCCAGGGGATCTTGTGGATAGTTGGTACCTTGGCTATGATATCACTACAGAGTAAAGCGTCAGCCATGTGAGTAAAATAAGTGGAATTATGTATTCACAAATTGTGATGGGCTTCTGTTTACTGGTGTTAGGGACACGTCCTTGCAGGAGGGTGGAACTTCCAAGAATTGCTTGCGCTTCATGCGTGGACCCTTTATCTCCTGACTGCATCAAAAAATGCTTGTCATGCATCAAAAATAAAAAGTTAAAGCAAACAAAATAAGTGTCATACCAGCAGATGAATATGGAAATAATGTACCCTTTCAAAATATTCCACAAAATAAAATGATTTCGAAAAACCCAAAACAGGGGGGCAATTCACAGTTAATAAAATAAACCAACTGGGGGTGGAAGGGGTAACAGGCAGGTCATTGAAGGGTATGCCTGCTACAGCTAAGATTAATGGTGTGAGATTATTAAAATACCTACCTTCTGACCGATCGACAAATACACACATATGATAATTCAGGTTTAAAAGGTCCTTGAAAAGTGCTTGAATTTATTTTGCTTGGAAGAGTACGAACCTTGAGCAGTTACTCGAGAGGACTTTGAGGTCCCTTTTCACAGCCATAGCAATAGTTCTTATACATGTATATTACGAAATAATAATGAAAAAAAACCCCATTAGTTCAATGAAAATTTTTATACCAATGAGGATAAAAAGTGTGTGTGTGTATTACAGCCGTTTGCACATACCTACGCATCCTTCAGAATATAATGAACTAAAAAATTCATCGCAGAGACGTTTTACTGCGTAAAAATCATTGTGGCATAATGTTTAACGTGCTTCTAGTGATCCTAACTTAGGGATGGGCAGCATGGATGTTCTGTTTTTCTCTTACGACACTGGCTCTCTCCCTTCTCTGGAACCAGTGACTCTAAATTAGGGATGGGTGACTGCTTATAGCCCACTAAGATGCTCACGGTGGTCGTTAAAACTCCAATCAAAAAACAAAAATGTTACGTGCTCTATGTGTGTGATCGCCAGGCATTTCAAAGAGCAGAGGTGTAACCAGGGCGGGGTAAGCGGCGCGGCTGCTCCGGGCGCAGCTCAAGGGAGGGCGCAGAAATCAGTACGTACAATCTGATTAAAACTGGAATTGAAACTTTAGTAACAGTTTCTGGTACTATAACGAAGTAAATTTCTCCGTCATTTTTGGTCTACGCCGGGATTCGAACCCGAGGCCGCTTATTCCGGAACAAGTCGCTCTACCAAGTGAGCTACGCAGACGCTTATTCTGATTCCTATCTGCCTTTTTTATGTCGTGTGCGTCCTGCTGGCAGGTACGTCACATCCCCCCCCCCCCCCGCCCACGAAAGAGGGCCGGGGGCATGGCCCACGGGTCAGCCGTGACCATGAATCGTTGCAGGCAGTCATCCACTGTAGAACGTGCACTTGAGAACTCCCAATCAATCTGCTGTGTGGAATGCAACATTACACATTTTTTTTTATTTTTCGAAGCGCTGGAGAAGGAATTCTCTGATTTTTAATTTTTTTTTTTTTTTTTATTGGAGGTTTAACGACCACCGTGAGCAACTCAAATGGGCTATAAGCAGTCGCCCGTCCCTAATTTAGGGTCACTGGTTCCAGGGAAGGGAGAGAGCCAGTGCCGTAAGAAAAACACAACATCCATGCCTCACCGGGATTCGAACCCGGACCCCGTTCGGACGAATGATCAGAGGCCATCGCTTAGACCACTGCGCCACCGGGGCGGCCTGATTTTTCCTGTCTCGCGGTGTGGAAATAACATCACACCAATGCGAGATTTTGAACGGTCGGGTTATCCGGATAGTTCGGGCGCCATTATAACGAAGTAAATTTCTCCGTCATTTTTGGTCTACTCCGGGATTCGAACCCGAGGCCGCTTATTCCGGAACAAGTCGCTCTACCAACTGAGCTACGCAGACGCTTATTCTGATTCCTATCTGCCTTTTTTTATGTCGTGTGCGTCCTGCTGGCAGGTACGTCACAGTACACCTTTCCGGTGTCATATTTTGTCCAGACTCTGTTTGGGAGGGTCCTCGGGATCGTCCTAATGACGGGTCCTAAGGATTGTCCTTGATCATATAAGAAAATTCTGCAAAAAGACAAATGACAAACTATGACACTGGGAAACTGTACTAGAAACTGGTGCTAAAGTCTATTTTTTTTATTGTTTTAATACAGTCATTTCAAAATAGTACTTTTTACGACATAGTTGCATACAGTTTGTGCATTGTTTTTCTCCTTAAGTTTGTACAGTTAATCAGGTTAGCTGAAGTTATTGCAACTTTATTTGTATGTGCATACATTATGTTACACCTTCAACATTTTTTTCTCTGGTCATTACACTTTCCGTTCTATTGACTTCTTGCAGGAAGAGAGAGGGGCAGACAGATAGAAAGGTGTTAATTCAGAGATTCCTGTGCGGTAGGGATTGTAAATATCGCTGGACAAGATTTATTTACTTCATCACTTTCAGTGTTACTTTCTATTAAAAGTTCTCGATTAGCTCCCAGTCTCGAAACCAAATAAAGGTTTCTTTTCTTTTTTTTTTTTTAATGATGAAGAGGGCTAAATTTAAATCTGTTTTGAAAAAACAAAACTGGACAGCAGTGATTGCAAAAATATATATATAAATTAAATTTAAATCGAGTATATATATATACATTTCAATTGAACTTAAATTATATATATATATACACTGGCGGAAAGTGAAAAAAGAACACCAGGAAGACGTCTGATACCAACGAAATTTATACAGCATAATAACGGAATACAGAGGATAACGTGATCAAAACATTATGGCAAAATACATCTGTATTTGCTGGTAAACTGAAAAATAACATTTCCATGTAACATGGTTAGTACGAGGTTGAACCGCCATGAACTGCGTCACACTGTGCAATTCTGGCATGGAGTCTGTCTTACAGATTTTGGATGTAAGTTTGGGGTATTGAGTTCCAAGCATCCTCAACTTGGACGCGTAAATCGGGGATGGTCGTGGATGGCCGTGGAGACCGGATAAGTCGTTGTCCCATAAAATCCCACACGTGCTCAATGGGGGACAAATCCGGTGAACGTGCAGGCCATAGAAGTTGTCTCACACCCTAAAGTGCATGTTGAGTTGCACGTGCCGTGTGTGGGCGTGTGTTATCTTGCTGGAAAACACCACGATGGACCGACCTTACAAATGGCACAACAACTGGCTGAATGATGTTGTTGATGTAGGAGGTGCTGTTTAACGTACCCGATACAAACACTAGTTGTGTACGGGAGTGATAGCTGATCGCTGCCCACACCAAGAGACCAGGTGTAGGCCCTGTGTGTCGCTTGCGGATGCAAGAAGGGTGGAGACGCTCCCCTGTGCGTCTGCGAACACGCATACGGCCATCGAAGGCTCCCAAGCAGAATCTGCTTTCATCGCTGAACACGACAGATCGCCATTGCGTTCTCCAGTGCAGACGTTGGCGACACCACTGCAGCAGTTTCTGACGGTGGGCTGGAGTCAGAGGTACACATGCCAGAGGCACACGTGCACGTAGTCCTGCATCCAGTAGACTGTTGCGGATTGTTCGCACAGTCACCTCAGGTGCAACGGCAGCTCGCCGCCCCGGTGGCGCAGTGGTCTAAGGCGTTGGCCTCTGATCATTCGTCCGTAAGGGGTCCGGGTTCGAATCCCGGTCAGGCATGGATGTTGTGTTTGTCTTACGGTACTGGCTCTCTCCCTTCCCTGGAACCAGTGACCCTAAATTAGGGACGGGCGACTGCTTATAGCCCATTGAGTTGCTCCCGGTGGTCGTTAAACCTCCAATCAAAGAAAAAAAAAACGGCAGCTCGGATTTGCGTCGCAGTGGGATGTTCTGCTTTTCAACGCCGCTCTTCTTATGCGTCGATCGGTCCGCTCATCAGTCCGTCTGTGACTCCCGGTTCCACGTCTTCTCGTGTGGGAATGTTCCTCGGACCATCTACGCCACCATCGTACCACCACCGATACTTCCCGTCCAATTCGCTCCGCAATACGACGATACGACCACCCGGCCTCGCGGAGTCCGACTAGACGACCTCGCTCAAAGTCCGATAACTGCTGAATTCATACACGTCTTCCATGTCCAGGCATTGCAGCTTCTTCAGGGTCTTCGCACGTGTCCGTACGCCGACGACTGATTACATTCACTTCGCCGTACTCCTTAAATACCACCGACGATAATTTGCATATTATGCCGTGCTGTGGCGTAAGCGCTCACCGGTTGGTCCCGAAATTAACATCGCGCCTACGTAAACTCGATCCCCATTAACATATATAAATTTCATGATCGTCCGCCAATTCCTTCTTGGTGTTTTTTTTTTTCACTTTCCGCCAGTGTATACATGCAGTCATTGCTGTTATATATATATGTGTGTGTGTTGTTTTAAATTGTGTGAGCATCTTTGACGGGGTTGGCCATAACTCACCACGCTGGCCAAGCGGGTTGGTGAGTGGGGGATAGCATTTCCTCTAATCCCGATGGTATAGTTATACCGCTATTTGGTGGTCGTCAGAGCCCCTTTAGTGGGAAGAGGATGCACCACGAGAAGGAGGGGTTGACATTTGTCAAGGAGAGGCGATATGTTGCGCATCACTAGAGCAGAGACATGGACCTTAACTAAAAAAGACGTTCGAGTACAAAGACTGCAGACAACTTAGAGGCATGGAGCATGCTTAGTGTAACCAGGACACATAAGAAGAGGAACTTGTGGATGAGGAAAATGACAGGAGTGGACATCATGACCAGAGTGAAATCACTGAAATGGCAATGGGCTGGACATGTTGCCAGAAGAACGGATCACCGATGGACAACCGAGATTTTAGACTGGATTCCGAGAGACAGGACCAGACCCAGAAGAAGACCCCATGGGAGATGGAATGATGAAATTCGAAAGTACTAGTATGCTGGAGTGACATGGAGGAGACATGCCCAAGACAGACAATCGTGGAAGAAATTTGGGGAGACCTTCATCCAGCAGTGGATTGATAATGGTTGTTGTTGATGATGATAATGTGTGTGTGTGTGTGTGTGTGTGTGTGTGTGTGTGTGTGTGTGTGAAAGACAGATGTGGTGCGCAATATTTTGTGGTTTGCCCCGAGCGCAGAAATGCCTAGATACACCCCTACAAAGAAGATGGCCTCATTTCCCTTAAAATTTGCTCATGATTAGGTTTGGCGTAAGCGTTCTGTTGTAGTATGTTTAAAACTAGAGCGATCATTTTAATTACAGCGTGCACGTTTGAGTTACACGTAATAAAGTGCAATAAAATTTAGTTTTGCAAAAAATACCGGTAGGGTCCCAAAGAATTTGGATTATTAAAACGCTCAGAAAACCTTACTTAATTATGTGGAATTTATAAATTTCAGTAATTGAAAGTTCATATATTTTCGCAAAAGTACCACGAAGATATTTTGTGTTGGATTTGGGGTGAGGGGTGGGGGGGGGGGGAGTTTTATCGACACGCTACTGCTTGTCTGTGCTTTAACAACACACGCTGTCGTAAGATGGGAGTGAAGAATGTTTGGTGCTGTGCCATCTGCCTTCCACTACTGCGAAGTTACCATGACAGGTTGACAGATGAAGTAAATGTTTCGCTTCCAGATTCAGTTTGTTGCGGATTCTGTGCCCCTCCCCCCCCCAATCCTCAAGTTGCCGACATGATTGAGCATTGAAGAAGTTTAATCTTACGTGATGTCATAGCTTTTCTTTTGTTTTTCAAATTTAGGTGAAATTTGCGTGATAAAGAACAGGTTCTGGGATTTCTAGCTTCTATGTAATTTAATAAGCAGAATGCGCGTTGATTTCAAAGATGTTTATTAAAAACAATGAACAAATACAGAATGAGTACATGAAAATAACATTATTTACACGACATGTTTAAAAAAAACATGCGATGAACATGTAATAAAGAACACAAGGGAGAAAGCTCCTGTGATGTGAAAGTCAATGAAGAAATAATAATGAGCAAAGGTAAAAAATGTTCGTAAAAAATAAAGCTGGCCTTACATGTAAGCAGAAAAAAAAGTCAAATCTACATACAATTGCTAATGAGCGGGAAAAAATGTGAGTTCAGAAAAATCTGTGACTGACAGATGAAGAAAAGAGTTCACAAATAAAGCTGAGGTGTAATGTCTTACTGATGAGCAGAAAGCATATCTGGAGAGCCGTAACACTCTCAAGAAGCAAAGTCTGTACACAAGCACTGTAAAAACACAAGTTTGTCCGCATGGAAGGCGTTTCCTTTCACTCCGGAGTAAGTCGCTCTCCCAACTGAGCTACGCGGACAGAATGTCTCACTGCAGACTTGTCATGTTTTCACTTCTGTAATACGTCACAGCACCTAAAAATAAGAGTTCGTAAAAGACCTGCAACTAACAGGTGATGAGGATAGTTCACATATCAAGAAGAAAGTCTGGAAAACGGAGGTTAAGTAGCAGATTACATGAAGCGCAAAAGTTCGGCAAGCGTAGGAAGAAAAATGGTGCGGCAACGCACACGGAACGAAAAAATCGGCGTGCATCAGTTTGTTAACAAAGTGATGAGATGAAAGAGCTCCAAGCGGAAGATGTATAGTTGAATGATGAGTCAATTATCGTTGATCGATGATATTGAAAAAACTCTAAGTGAAAATTGTAGTTCAATGAAAAAGTTGACATTACCGGATACGGTTTTGGTGCACCGACACCCAGCCGGTTGCGGTGCTCCAGGTCGTATGAAATTTGCTGAGTTGTGTGGAATTCCGGGCAATAGAACATTCAAGTTGAAGACGGGAAACTATTTGATTTCGGTAAGTACGATATAAACGGCTCCTGAGAGTGAGGGAAGGGAAGTTGTAGTGGCCGTTTAAAAATAATAATAATAATAATAATAATATGTTACTGATTTCATGAGAAAAAATTACAAAGCCGGCTATGGCAGGGGGAAACTGGATCTCTATCTCTCGTAATTATTTCTCACCGTTTCACTCTTGTAACATTCCTTAATTTTTGTAATTTACCACTTCTTTCAGTCAATTGTCTCACCTGTTGTGTATGAGGTAGTCTTAAGAGCACGAGCTAACTGTATACGTAACACAATCTTACTTTGTTTTCTTCCTTTATGAACTCGTCTAGCACATGACATTCTAAAATCACATCTGGTCAATATTCCCCCAAATTTAGTATGCATTGACACATACAGTACACTAGAGATGAGCTCGGGCTCGGGCAGGCTCAGAATTCATTAACTACCAAAAAACCCGGGCTCGGAATTACACGTCTTGAATTTCATTACTGTAATTAATTCAACACGTGTAATTATTCCGAGCCCGTTTGAATTACACGTGTTGATTTTCATTGTGGATTTGTTACCATGGTGGAAGGATTTTCAATTTCCTAAGCTAGCTGTCATTGCAAGACAAATTTTGCTTAGCAAGACTTGGATTATGCATTGTCCAAAGCTATGGCCCAAGCAAGGATTAGTTTAAGGAGGTCTGGTATAGAAAAACTGGGAAAAAATCCCATTCCCATTTTTTGTATTTTATTAAAAATCAAGAATCTTATTTTTAAAATGATGTATTATTTCCAAAATTGTACAGTTAGAAGTATTGTTATTTATTTTTTTTAAATTTCCTCACTCCCGCGATTTTTGGGGTGACGTTGGAATTTAGTGCAGCAGGTTGAGTTTTAGAGAAAAGATAAAGTTGAAGCGCTAAGGCATTAGATGCAATTCTCTCTCTCTCTCTCTCTTTTTTATGATGAACTTAATTAGCCAGATTTTAAGCTTTATACCACATTTTTAATGCTGTTTGTTTGTCTTGTGTCTGGCGCTCTTTGGCCAAACATGGCCCTTGCGCCATAAAAATCAACCAACCAACCATGATGAACTTGATCTGGAAACTGCACACACATATGATAATATTGTGATTATTATACTATTAAGCGCAAAGCTTTGTTAATGTTACAAAATGCAGAATAATCTGGTCTGGAATGCTTTTACGTTCTTTTTTCTTTTAATTTTGGAAATTTCCCTACATGCTTTTTTTTATATTCTACTACATCACTCTAAACTACCTTAACCAATTAGCATATATGTAAATTATATTGCAAATATTAGTTTTCTAGAGTCAAAATTTCAAACACTTGCAACTGTCTGTACGGCGTTGTACGTTTTATAATGCCGTTTATTCAAAATAAAAGTAAATTTAGAAATCAAAAAGAAATAACGAATGGAATTCTTTGTTTCTAAACGATTTTCTTTTCTTCAGCTTTTACCAAAATTACTGATTCCCCCGATACGGTCGAAGGGCACGTTGATCATTTATTTATTTTCAAATCCACAGTTTAGAACATTTGGCTTTTTATGCGTAGTATTTCTAAAAACATATTAATATTGTGAAGTGGATTAACTGAACTAAACTTTTTAAACTAATGATTTTTAAACTAATCCTTGCTTGGGCCATATCTTTGGCCAGTGTATAATGTATAAATACAAGCCTTGATAAGCAAAATTTTCGAAGAATCCGGGACCGCTCGAGCCCGGGCTCAGCAAACACATGTAATCAAAGAAAGCGGGCCGGGCCCGAACTCTTCTCTACAGTACACTTTTAGCCTTGATGTAATCACCTTCCAGAGATCTATTGTGATTCCCGCTATTTCATTGCTTGATGGCAGTGATCAGGCGCATGCGGATAACAAATATCTCTTACGCATATGATCACCTGTGTAGTATCTATAAACATAACAAATATTTATACATTTCCTTGAGGCCAGTAGCATCTGAAAGTTTTGGATTTAAACGCGTATGACAAAATCTTTAAATGTTTTCACACTCATCCATATCACAACATTCGGAAGACTGATTTAGGTGATGTAAATGTGACATCTCCACGCAGGGCCATAGCTAGCATTGAGCTAGAGGAGCTCACCCCCCCCCCTCCCATCCCTCGGATCTACAAATTGGACATCGTAAATTCTCTGAACTTCTATTTTCGGTGGTTTATGATTTTTTTTTCTGTATTTCATTATACGCATCAATACTTTACCTTACTTATTCGTGTGTTACACGTTTTTAAAATAAAGCAAAATTGAAAATAAAATTAAAATAAAAAAATTGAAATTATACAGCACTATAATGGACAGCTCAAAAGAAATTACTTCTGGAAGGGAATCAGTTGGAACAACTTCGCCAGTAATTCTGTGCCACATCTGCAGCGGATTTGTTGCTGCTAAGGGTTAGGGAAGATAATTTTTTTAGAGAGACATAAAATATAAAAGCACCCCACTCCCCCAAAAAAGAGGGGGTGGAAGCGTCGTTTTGCTTATGGATGAAACACATTTCGTTATTAATAATAACGAACTATATACCAACTATACTAAAAATAATATAACTATACTGATAATCCGAATTTCTTTGCGTAGAATAGAAATCAAAGTTTCCAAGCTTTCGCACATCAACCACATGGCTTTTTCAAGGAAGGTAGACGGCTAACTGCCTACCTTTCTGTTAGCTGTCTGTTTTTAGCTGTCTTCAGTTAGCTGTCTACTTTCCTTGAAAAATCCATCTGGTTGATGTGCGAAAGCTTGGAAACTTTGATTTATATACTACGTCAAGAAATTCGGATTATTAATATAGTTATACTATTTTTAGTCACATTTCGTTACCTGGCAAGCGACTATGAGATGCTAAGCTACCGTTAAAAAAACTTCCAGGTGGTTAACTGCCGACAAAGAAGTGTTGTCCTGGTAAAATTTTAGCTGAATGTATCCCTCTAGGCCATATAAACTAGAGCTATCTTTATGCGAGCGCTTTCAACTTGTTCCTTCTCATTCTTTTACGGCAAGTAGGAGTAGTTTTGCGACGTATATGTGGGAGAAGCGTTTATTAGCGGGAATCTGAGGGGTTTTGAGTAGGGAAGGGAGATTTGGCTGTTGACTACCGTCAGAAGAGACTACCTCTGAGCATCAGCGGAGGGGAATGTGCGATTAAATATGGAGAAGAAAGACGCGAAATTCGACATCAATAATTTCTCGATGCCATTGCGTCTCTCCACTGAAAAGAGCCAGAAGAGAAAGCTAAAAAAAAAAAAAGACATTCAGTTTTATTTCTCTCCCCACCGCCTTTAATATTTTAAATTTAATATATTTTTAATAAAAGCAAAGGAACGAAAATACGAGGCAAAACTTAAATCTGTATTCGTGGGGGAATGTACAATCGTGGCCAAAAGTCCTGCATCAGTAGACTGAAAGTAAGCTTTTTGATGTTTGAAGTCAACTTATACAGCGTAATGGAAAAGCCAGGAATATATATTATATATTATTTTAAAGGAAATTTTATGCTGAATTCAAGTATGTGTTTTACAGAATGCTATTGCTGGTAATAGAAGTGAAGTTACAAGCAAAAGTACAGCGTCTAGTCATAAAAAGCAACAAATTCCACTATTTGTTGTTTTTTATATCTAGACGCTGTACTTTTGCTTGTAACTTCATTTCTGTTTCTCGTAATAGCATTCTGTAAAAATATTTGAATTCAGCATAAAATTTCCTTTAAAATGATGTATAATATGTATTACTGACTTTACCACTACGCTGTATAAGTTGACTTCAAACATCAAAAATTTGACTTTCGGGCTACGGCTACTGGTGCAAAACTTTTGGCCACGATTGTACACTACTGTTTGTGAAAACTGCAACACAAAGAATCGCGCTATTCAAATGAAATTTATATCACAGATCCCTCAAGTTACAGGAAATAAGCTCTACATTTCTAGAGCTATGTAAGATTTTCTTTGCTTCAAAACTCAGTATCGTGTGAAGCCACATCGAGCAATAGTAAGACTCGACACTGCGTGGAATTGAATGGTAGAGGTTTTTGATGTCGTTCTAGGGAATAACCTGCCAGGTTGCTTCTATGCGAGACCAAAGTTCATTTGTGGCGACTGTAGGAGGCACTTCACGGGCCTGTCGCTCAGCTACCATGTCCCAGACATGCTCGATGGGGGACATATCCAGCGTACCTATATACAGGCCGGGGAAGAAGCTGTATCTGCTGGCTGTGCATGGAAGAGGTCTTGGACGTCTCTGGTCACATGTAACTGAGCATTTTCCTGCTGGAATACAGCGTCAGGACAACTCTGAACGTAGGGTATGACCTCTGCCTCTAAAACATCCCTGATGCATCGCTGGCTATTGAGGGTTCCCTCAAATCCTATCGGGCGAGATCGCGAATCGAACCCAATGGCACTCCAAATCATGACGCTTGGCGTTGGGTCGGTATGACGCTGCAAGGTGCCATTCACCACGATGTCTTCGAACACGTACGCGACCAGAATGAGAAGGAACAAGTTGAAAGCGCTCGCATAAAGATAGCTCTAGTTTATATGGCCTAGAGGGATACATTCATCGTGGTGCATCAAGTTGAATCGTGAC
Organism: Macrothele yani; assembly: GCA_039090855.1. Classification (NCBI taxonomy): domain Eukaryota; kingdom Metazoa; phylum Arthropoda; class Arachnida; order Araneae; family Macrothelidae; genus Macrothele; species Macrothele yani. Next base: position 174,864,605 of record CM077029.1, on the reverse strand, counting down.
TCGTCAGAAAACACGACCTGCTGCCAATCAGCGCCTCAATGACTGTGTTCGAAACCCAGTGTTTAAACTGGATTTTTTCTCTTGCAGCGATTTGGCTATTTTTTGCCCGTAAAATTTATAGCACAATGCTATGCAGATTAGCCAAATTTATTTTTCTATTATTTGCTATATTTACATATGAAAATATGAGCACGATGCATTGGCTAAGTAAAATTTTACTTTAAATAGAACTCAAGAATAAAAGCAAATAGGCTTTTACACTTCTAATTTTAGTAAAAAATACATTTGTTGAAGAATGCAGCTCGTGAAAACATAAACAAACACCAGGACTGAGCAAAGCCACAACCGATGACACACCTACCGACCGGTGGACCCGAACCGAGCCGGCGCGTGCAACTCCCGCGGTTGCTGCTGCACCGGCGAACCGCCAAAGGAACAAGCGAAACGCCGCTTTTCTTATCCATCGCGGCAAAGCCCTTGAGAAATGTACTCTCGAGGCACACCGGTGCTTTTCTGCAATAAGAGAAAAGACAACGGGGATGGAAAAACGAAAGCAGGGCGAAGCAGCGTGCGACAGCGGGGAAGGATACCAGGTCGGCAGGAGAAAGCAGCGATGACGGAACGAAATAATGACGTGGATAAAAAAAATACGGGAGGAGGAATCAGGGGTGGGTGCGATGACGAGAAATTATGACTAGGATGAAGAACACAATGCAAGGGCGAAAAGGGGGTGGGCGGGATAACGGGGAAAGAAACAATGTTGGCGGGGCGAAGCAGCTATGATAAAAAATACGTTTGTTGAAGAATGCAGTGGCCAAAGCAAAGCGCTGGCTTATGGCCATTCGTCCGTGATGGGTCCGGGTTAGAATCTCGTTGAAGCATGGATGTTAATTGTTTGCCTTACGGCACTGGTTCTCTCCCTTACCTAGAACCAGTGGCCCTAAATTAGGGACGGGCGACTGCTTATACCCCATCGTGTTGCTCACGGTGGTCGTTAAACCTTCAATCAAAAAAAAAAAAAAAATAAGAGGCAGCGATGGTGGAACGAAAAAATGACTGAAATGAAAAACAATACTAAGACGAAGCACGGGTGGGCGGGATGACGAAAAAAATTGCGTTTTGGGAATTCATCGGATACTTTTTGTAACAAAATTAGTGTCTTTATCGCGATTTTGCGAAAATGCGAGCTACTGCTTAAACACTGTCGAGACTCCAATGCAGCCTGAGGCGTCTGTGTTTGAGGGTCAAAGAAGTTTGAGAGTTAAAGGAATGGGCTGCCAGCGACCAGTCCTCTGTTAAGCAGACGATATCAAACTGTGCTGAAGGACAAAACCTGACCTGTGACAGTGTTCCATTGCTGCGCTAACACTGTGAATGTTCTTGTGCGATCGGTCACTGTCATGATGTAGAGGTGTCTGTCATCCCGTGCTGTGGTGCAATTTTTGTGGTTCATTTTTTTCTGGATTTATGTGCGTCCGAACCTCATCTGTCCACTGAGACGACGTTCGCATCGCTGTACTGGCGTTTCTTTCCATACGAGTGGCAATTTCACGGTATGGGAAAATCCAGCTTCTTTCATCTCAACAATCCTTCCCCGCTCAAAGTCCGTCAGGTGTTCATAATGCGTCCTCCTTCGGCGACGGGGGGGGGGGGGTCAGACATAAGAAACAATCTTTCGACTCATCTCATTTGAGCCAGCTCCCCCGAGTCCGAACAGTTCAGAGGGCACTGCTCTGAAACCGCATGCGCTTTTCACTGACATTTTAATCATTTGCATGTACCGATCTGTTGTAGACATCCTGTATGTTTCAAGCGAAAACCAGCAGTTCTTTATGGAGTTGCAATTTTCGCAAATGGCAGTGTAGTTTGTTGTTGAACAGTCCCCCCTCCCAATATGAGTCCAGCCCCCTGGTTTTTTTATGCTTTCCAACCGTAGGTTGAAGAAGCTTATATGCTCCAGCTTTGTTTGTCTGTCTGTCCGCACGATAACTTGCGTAAAAATAGTTCGATTTCGATGAAATTTTAGTATGTGGTTGGGGAACAATCTGGGGACGAACCCTATTAAAAATGAGCGAGCCGCCCCGGTGGCGCATTGGTCTAAGGCGATGGCCTCTGATCATTCGTCCGAAAGGGGTCCAGGTTCGAATCCCGGTGAGGCATGGATATTGTGTTTGTCTTACGGCACTGGCTCTCTCCCTTCCCTGGAACCAGTGACCCTAAATTAGGGACGGGCAACTGCTTATAGCCCATTGAGTTGCTCACGGTGGTCGTTAAACCTCGAATCCAAAAAAAAAAAAAAAAAAAAATGGGCGAAATGTGGTCAACGGTCAGGACATAAGAGCGAGATCCATTCCATTGCCCTTATGCGTCATAACTTACATAAAAAACCTTCGATTGCGACAAAACTTTATCATGTTGTTTCGGAGGTACACTGAACCAATTGTGTTTAATATAATCGAAATGGGGTCAAAGGTCAGGGCACAGGAGCAGGATTTATTCCACAGCCTCATAACTTGACTAAAAATGCTTCTATTGCGACAAAACTTTGGTATGTTGTTTCGGAGGTATACTGAACCGGTTCTGTTGAATATAATCGAAATGGGGTCAAAGGTCAGGGCACAGGAGCATGATTTATTCCACAGCCACTGTCCTCATAACTTGAATAATGATTTCTGGTAAGTTGGAAAGTGTATCATAATCAATGCATTGCATGATTTTACTGACTTGTTAGATATAGCTGAGACCATGTCTGCACGCTATAAATAGATGACAACAGGTAAAGCTGTTCATACAGGGTAAGCGATATAATCCGAGTGTTTAATTCCCCGTCTGTTTGTGGTTTGTCATAAACATCGACGTGAATCGTGAATATTTGTTTTTCGCCTATGATCTTGTCCGAATTCCTCGGTGTTGTGCAGCTTCATTCTGGTCATACGGTGGAAGTAAAAAACGTTTGAAAACGTCATGTCAAAAATATATACACACAGAAGTATTGTTTACGTCAAAAGCATGGAATGCTGTTCCTTCCAGGAAATTTCTAACTTGCTCTTGTCTATCTCATAGCTGCAGAGGCGTAACTAGGGAGGGAAAAGGTTGTCCCAGGCACAATTCAAGAGAAAGACTCAAATACCACTATTTACAATCTCACTAAAATCGGATTTGAAACTTTCACCAGTTTCGGTAGCTATGGCAGCTCAAAATTCACATTTCTTCCTCAAAATGTTCAGAGGATATTAGTATCTAACATTCAGAAATGAAGGCGATATGCTGTAGTCCGTCCAACTAAAAAGAAGCCATGGCCTTTTTTGACAACAATGAGGCCTGCTTTCTTCCTTTAGTTGAATGGACAGTACGTACATTGCGTTGCGAAATAAGGATGTCGTTCGTCTTGTTTAAGATTCTCTGGAGGCTATGCGATCTTTACTGCGGCTGCGAGCCACCACTGCCCGCTGCATTCGGTAGTTGGGAAAAACTGTACGAACAGTCAGTTTAACTTTGACTTGAGCCTAGGAGCCCAGGAAAAGCATTGGGCATGGCGTTATTTTATTGAGCCGTGTGTGTGTGTGTGTGTATTTTGCTCATTCTTTCTCTTTTCTCATTGTCTGCCTTGTTTCTCTTTTTCGAATTCTTTCATTCTCTTCCGTCCTCACCGCTGTCTTTTTCTCCTCGCTCTAGATCAGGGGTGGCCAAACGGTCGATCGCGAGCTCTCGTACTGTCGATAGTTTGTTCGTACGGTTGATCGTTTGTTTGTTTGCATCGTCGACCCTTTTGGCGAATGAGATATCGAGAAAGGTTCATCAAACATCTCTACTTTCTTATTCGATTCATCAGATTTAGAATCAGGAATTGTGAGAATTCAGTCCAACATAGTACTGAAGGCAAAAGCGTCAGATAACATATTTGGACTCTATTGTCAGAAGGAAAATATCCCTGGTTGAGATCTGTTGCTTTGCGGCTGACTGCTTTCTTTGGATCCACATATCTCTGTGAAGCAGCTTTTTCAGAAATGAAAATAATGAAGTCGAAATACAGGAGCTGCCTGACTGATGCTCATTTAGAAGCGTTTCTCCGATTGTGCCTCACTGAATATGTTCCTGATTATTTTAAACTTTGTGAGGACATTCAGTGTCATGCACCAACATCTAAGAATTAAATACTGTATATATAAAGAATTTGTAAGTAAAATTACATAATTTGTCTGAAAAACAGTGTTTCGGAAACAAAAAATGATTTAAATATTGTTTTTCTGTATTGGTTTCAAAACTTACAGAACCACACACACTAACAAAACACTCGTAATATAGGCTTATTCCTATTTCATCATCATCATCATCATTGTCAACCATTATCAATCCACTGCTGGACGAAGGTCTCCCCAAGTTTCCTCCACAACGGTCTGTCTTGTGCTAGTCTCCTCCATGTCACCCCTGCATACTTTCGAATTTCATCCACCCATCTCCCATGTGGTCTTCTTCTGGGTCTTTTCCTGTCCCTTGGAATCCAATCTAAAATTTCGGCTGTCCATCGATGATCTGTCCTTCTGGCAGTATGGCCAGCCCATTGCCATTTCAGGGATTTAACTCTGATCATGATGTCTTCCACTCTTGTCATTTTTCGGATCCACGAGTTCCTCTTATCTCTCCTGGTTACACCAAGCATGCACCTCTCGATGCCCCTTTGAGTTGTCTGCAGCCTTTGTATGTCTCTTTTAGTTAAGGTCCACGTCTCTGCACCATACGTAAGCACTGGAAGGATGCATTTATCAAACACTTTTCTTTTAAGACATAATGGCATATTGCTCTTGAAAATTATGCTGTTTCTTCCAAAAGCTCTCCAGGCAAGTTTTGTACGCCGATTAATTTCTTCATCAATGTGACCCTCACTTGATATCTGCTGTCCAAGATAAACGTACGTGTCTGTTATCTCCAGCTTTTCTCCATCAATCGATAAATCTTCATTTCTTGTAAAAGCATTGAACATCACTTTTGTCTTCTGAAAGTTCATTTTTAATCCCACTTCTTTACTCTTGTCAGCAAGTTCCTGGATCATACTCTGCAGCTCTGATGGGCTAGTTGCAAAAATGACTACGTCATCAGCAAAACGAAGGTGGGTTAGATAATCTCCATTAATCTTTATCCCCTTGTTTTCCCAGCTCAGTGACTGAAAAACACCCTCCAATGTGGCATTAAAGAGCTTCGGAGATATGATGTCCCCTTGTCTCACTCCCTTTCCAATTTTTATGTGTGTTGTATTTTCAAACAGCCTAATCTTTGCACTTGCATTTTTATAGATGTTATTAATAATATTAATGTATGCATCTTCAATACCGCAGGTTTTCAGAGCCATTGTAACTGCTGATGGTTTCACCGAATCAAAGGCTTTTCCATAATCGATAAAAGCCATGCACAATGGAAGTTCATATTCCCTCGCTCTTTCAATTAGTTCTCTCAGCACATGGATATGATCTATTGTGCTGTAGCCACTCCTGAATCCAGCTTGTTCTCTCGGTTGAGCCATGTCCAGTGTTACCTTCAAGCGGTGTGAAAGAACTTTAGTGAAGATTTTATAAACTACTGATAGGAGGCTGATATTTCTGTAGTTCCCGAGATCCTCAATGTCACCTTTCTTATGTAGCAGGATCATTGTAGCGGTGTTCCAATCCTCAGGAATCTTTCCTTCATTAAGGCATCGAGTGAAAATTTGGGCGAGTACTGTTTCGATTTCTCCACTTGCTTCTTGTATGATGTCTACAGTAATTCCATCTTCTCCTGGAGCTTTCCCCCGCTTCATGTTCTTGATTGCATGTGCAACTTCTGCTGGAAGGACTGGAGGAACTCTGGTACTGGTATCTTTCATGATGTCTGGAGTGCATGTATCATCCCTTTCATATAATTTGGAGTAGAAATCTTTCACCCTTGTCAAAATTTCGCCTCTATTTCTTGTTACAGAACCATCTTCTTTTCTCAGTGCCATAATCTGTTTTCTTCCCTTACTGAGATGTCCCTTTGCTATCTTTAGGCTTTGGTTGTTTTCAATTGCTTTCCTCACTAGTTCACAGTTGAATTTTCTTATGTCTTCAGTGATACTTTTTCGTACTGTCTTGCATAGCTCTATATATTCCACTTTGGAAGTCACATGTTCTTTAGTTGTCCTCATCTCTCTTCTTTTTTGCATCAACATTTTCGTTTTTCCTGATAATTTATTTACATGCAACTTGTTCTTAGACCCAGCTAATTTTGTTGCTGTTTCCATAAGAGCTTTGGTTACTTTTCTGTTAACTTCAGAGATGTCCACTTCTTCCGATGTTAGGCCTTCTAAAGCAGAGAACCTGTTCTTCAGTTCCAACTTGAAGGTATTATGGTGTTTTTAAGGTTGGTTATGTCAATAGATTTTGTTTGTCTTATGAGCTTGCCACGTTCAAGTTTAGTGTTGAGGTGCATCTTACATCTCACCAATCTATGGTCACTACCTGTGTTGAACTTGTTTAGCACACTGCAGTCTTCTATGACGAATTTTTTGTTACACATAATAAAATCAATTTCACTTGTCGTCCCATTTGGATGTCTCCATGTCCATTTCCTGTGTGGCTTTTTCTTGAAGAAGGAGTTCAAGATGAAAAACCCTTCTGCCTCTGCAAACTCAACGAGAGTATTTCCACGCTGGTTTCTGTTGCCGTGACCGAATTTACCTACTGAAGTTTCATTCTGTTGCCGTTGCCCTATTTTTGCATTGAAATCTCCCATAATTATTTTCAAGTGCTGCTTACCTTTATTATTTAGATGACAAATTTCCTCATAAAATTCTTCAATTTCTTCTTCAGGATGACTTGTGGTGGGTGTATAAGTTTGAATAATCTGAGCCTGGTATCTTCTCGATAGTTGGATAACGAGTCGTGCAGCTCTGTCAGAGGAACTTTCAACTTCTACCACTTTATCCTTCAGTTTCTTGTTTATTATAAATCCAACACCACTAGTTCTGCCATTATCTGTCCCACGATAGTAGAAGAGATGTCCACTTTTCAGTTCTATTTATATATGTCTATATCACTGCGATAACCCATGGTGGATCACAGTAGGGAATGATTTATATATTTCTATATCACTGCGATAACCCATGGTGGATCACAGTAGGGAGTGATTTATATATGTCTATATCACTGCGATAACCCATGGTGGATCACAGTAGGGGATGATTTATATATGTTTATATCACTGCGATAACCCATGGTGGATCACAGTAGGGAATGATTTATATATGTCTATATCACTGCGATAACCCATGGTGGATCACAGTAGGGGATGATTTATATATGTCTATATCACTGCGATAACCCATGGTGGATCACAGTAGGGAGTGATTTATATATGTCTATATCACTGCGATAACCCATGGTTAATCACAGTAGGGGATGATTTATATATGTCTATATCACTGCGATAACTCATGGTGGATCACAGTAGGGAATGATTTATATATGTCTATATCACTGCGATAACCCATGGTGGATCACAGTAGGGAATGATAGCTTAAGGTAGATCCTGGTTCCTCAAAGTTTGGCCACCCTGCTCTCCCTTCACTGTGTTTTTCTGGTTTCTCTGCTATGCTAACTCTCTCACTCTCGCCTCCCAAGGTTTCAAGTACATGTCATTTGCTGCTTCCACGTAGCCTTTTTATAAACTTTTAAAAATGCCCGATTTATTTTGTACCGTTCTGTTGCAGCGTGCAAGTTTAAAACAGAGCACTTTGTTTTGGTGACGGCTCACTGAAGATACAGTGTAAGAATGAATGTTTTCTGCTTTGGAATTCAGTTGTCATGCAATCTCTTGCGCATTAAGCTATTTTTTTTTATCCAGGCAGCTGTAATTCGTGTCTAGTTGCGATTGAGATAATATCACTTCGACGCTTGCATGAGCTACAAAATTTTTAAAAGCATAGCTTCTTTCACTTTCTAAAGTCAGCTCGCGAAAAGAAGTCATGCTTTGCTTAAGCGAAACAAACCCGAATGTTTCAAAGCGACAGTTATGTGCAGCAAGTAGTGAGTTTGATGGATATGTTGTCTGAATCAAATAACGGATTATCATGGGGACAGTCGTCCGTGTTGTCAGGCTGAATACGTAGTTCTTTATTTACGAGATAAAAGTCTGGAAGATCGCTGTACACCAAGAGACTTTTGTGGAACAATGGCGCAAAAAAGAGATAATGGACTCTTCGCTTATAGGGCTCACTAATAAATAATGATATAAAGACGCATTTAAATATCCTCGCCTATGCTAGAAAAGGTATCGTCCTTGTTATGTATTTTGATATCTTTTGCAAACTACTGCGTAGTTTGCTGAATGACTAGAAATGATATTGTTTCGATGAATAGCGAGCCACACACTCGGAGACAATTTACAGGATAGTCACGTTTTCAAATACCACCACGTATATTGTTCCACCACTTGATAAAGACCACTTCCATGCTGCGACCGCGTTGCGTTAAAGGAACAATTCCTAGGTAGGGTAAATATTAAAACAACAGTTCAAAGTACTAAAGAAAAGCTGTACTAGACAGAAAAATTTGGAATACCCTCAAATTTGTTAGTTACTTCTACGACTTCACGAATACGGAAAAATCGCAAATGTGCACTAAAAGTTCTGTCTTAAATTATGTTCATAAATTTTATTAAAACAAAGAAAGGACAGCAAAGTCATTGTGAGAATTCCTTACACGTGAAAGGATGGCAAAGGACAACTTTTAAATTTTTTACCCAAACTCGAGGGGGAACTCTTAACTCTTAGAAGAACTGCGTCAAAAGTTTGAATTCCCCTGTTCACAGAATTTATTTAATAATAACGTCATAATTTAATGCTTTAACTATGTCAATTTCAGTTTGTCTTTAATGTTTTACTTCTGACAAAATCATAACAAAAAACGTTCGTGAAATATGTAACTTTCCGTAGACATGATGTGAAGACCGCTTAGCCGCCCCGGTGGCGCAGTGGTCTAAGGCGTTGGCCTCTGATCATTCGTCCGTAAGGGGTCCGGGTTCGAATCCCGGTCAGGCATGGATGTTGTGTTTGTCTTACGGCACTGGCTCTCTCCCTTCCCTGGAACCAGTGGCCCTAAATTAGGGACGGGCGACTGCTTATAGCCCATTTGAGTTGCTCACGGTGGTCGTTAAACCTCCAATCAAAAAAAAAAAAAAAAAAAAGAAGACCGCTTAATCAGGTGGGCATTTTGATCGAGAGGACGACTTCGGAAGTCGTTAATAAAACCCAAACGAGAAATAGAATTTTAAAATCTCACTTTTCTGATGCTTGCTAACAGACTTTTCAAAAAATACTAATTTTAAACTTTATTTCTGGAGATTTAATTTTATTAATTTTTATCTACTTTGTGTGAGGACTCATTTCAAAACAATTTCTTTCTGTTGCAGACCAGTAAAGTGATTGCGATAAGCTCTTTTATCCAAAAACTCAACCTGAACATTTCAACAAAAAGGTTGATAAAGATGTAACAGTGCTATTTTTGGTAGTAATGCTGAATTTTAATGATTTTTAAAATCTTTTATTTCGAACCTTACATTTATATAGTAGGTGAGTTGTGCAGAAATTTTTTATTTCGTAGGACGCTAGTATGTCGGTTTTTTTTAAGCCCTGGTAGTCTGAAAGAATCATTGTGTGGGCATTTTTTTTATCGTAAGCTAGGTACTGATGTTAATGGATATTGTAATAGTTTTTTTATGGCTGGTAGTCTGTGCCGGAGGTAAGCTATATTCCAGAAGTCTCCAGTTTCTGGTATAGGACAATGGCTCCGGAGCAGGGATTTGTATATACACAGACGTCCCCCAACGTCCCCCAAATTTTCTCAGCGCACTCCTTCCATAAAAATCTGAACACCCATCTATTTCAGGGGGCGTAATATACACAGATATTGACATGTACGAGGGTAGTTCAAAAAGTAACGGCAAATTGAATATTTTGAGATACATAATTTAATGAGAGATACTAATGATATTTCATTTTTCTACATAATCACCCACCTTTTCAATACATTTCTCATACCGTTGCACCAAACTGTTTAGTCCATCAGAAAAAAATGTTTTTGGTTGTGCCTTCAGCCAGGAATGCGCCGCTTCTTTGACCTCCTCATCACTCCCAAGTCTTCGTCCTCTCAAAACATCCTTCAGGGAGTAAAAACACATAATTAGAGGGAGCAAGATCAGGGCTGTATGGAGGGTGCTGTAAGATCTGAAATCTCAATCTCCGAAAGGTGTCCATAGTTGCAGCGACCGTATGAGGGCGGGCATTATCATGAAGAACGCTTTTAGACAAAAGTCCTCTGCGACGGCTTCGTATTGATGGCTTCGGCTCCTCCTCCAACATTGTGCTGTATCGGGCACTATTCTCCGTTTCTCCCTTTTTCTGATAGTGCTTCGAAATTGGTTCATTCGTATCCTAAAAGAAAGTGAACAGAACTTTTCCGGCGGAGGGTTGAGACTTGAACTGCTTCTTGACTGGAGAAGATGTTTGCCGCCATTATGAAGATTGCCTCATGATTTCGGGCTCACAGTGATGCACCCCGGTTTCGTCACCTGTGACGATACTTACCAGGAAGTTGTCTCTTTCTTCGTTGTACCGCGCCAAAAAGGCTGTGAAGGTCTGCACACGAATCATCTTCTGCTCATCAGTTCAGCATCCTAGGCACTCACCGGGCACACAACTTGCGATACTTGAGAACCTCCGTGACAATGGTATCAGCGGATCAGATACTGACATCCCACTGCCTGGCCAGAACTTCTTAAGAAGACCGGAACGTTGCTCACGGATGGATGTTCGCCCATTTTTAAAGTCATCTACCCACTCGTACACTCTTTTGCATGCATCGCCAAACTATTAGAGCATTCTTCTATGAATTTCAAGAGGTTTTACACCCTCGGACCACAAAAAACCTTATCATTGCCCTCTGTTCATCTACCGTGCAAACAGCTAAGGGCGCAGCCATTTCGTTTATGCTGCCCTTCCGCTTAAGCACGTCACGCATCTATTGGACAGTGTCAACACCTTCTCTAAGAATGTATCTTCCCTTCGCGGGAGTTTGAAATGCCTGGGGTATTCGTTCCATGAAATATTGTCAATTTGCTGTTGTTTGTTGAACGACCTACGTATATAAAAATATAAATACAATTTCATTTTAAGTATGTCCTTTTTATTATCTATGACACAGTGGTCACAACGTTAGTTAGAATTTGCCTGAATTCCTCAGCTCATGAAGAATTCAGGTAAATTCCTCAGCTCATTCTATACCATAATACAGTAATTTCTCTTTCTTTTAGGTTTGAAGTCCATGTATATAGACTTCACTTTTTTTTTTTTTTTAAATTTAAAGTCTGTTTCTTTTTTAGTTTTTCTTGTTTTAAGTTAGTCATCGTAGCTACAAAACGTATGCACGCATCTGTTCGTTTTAGTCTGTTACAAATTTGGCAGATGTACTTCGGAATCATTTCAGCATGCAAAAGATTTGTGAAAATATCAGCATCTATTGTTTCAGTAACCGGTGTTAATGCTACTTGGCTTTATAGAATTATTTACCGAAGCATTTATACATGGCAGATAATAAGTAAAAACAGCACAAAAGCGAGGTAACCACGTGTAGTTTGGGAAAAACAGATTCTTCGTTTTAATCTTTAACTATAAAAAATTCGACAATTCTCCATTTTTTAGAAGCTTAATATTTATATATAGTGAAATATTTAAGCTTAAAGCCTAAATATTTTCGACTGTCATCGTTTAAGAGCTGGCTTCTGACCATTGGTTCGAAATTCGCCGTGGTTCGAATCCCGATGAGTCATGCTGTTTTTTATGCGTGTCCTGCGGCACTGGCTCTCTCCTTTCCTTTGAACCAGTGGCCCTAAATTAGGAACGGGCGATTACTTATATATGCGTCTGTATTTGTCATGTGTCTTTGTTTCTAAGGATTAGCAAAATTATATTCGAATGAATGTTAGCTTTAAGATTTTGAAAACTAGTTTGTTCCCAAGCTGGTGTAAATGTAGGAGACCTTCATCCACTGATTGATGAAGGTCTCCCCAAGTCTCTTCCATAAATCTGTCTTGGGAAATTCTCTTCCATATCGTTCCATCATGCTTTCGAATTTCACTCACTCATCTTCCACATGTTCATCTGGGACTTTTCTATATCCCTTGGTATAAAGTCTAGTATTTCAGTTATCCAACGATGATCAGTTCTATCAATATGTCCAGCCCATTGCTACTTGAGGGTCATTTTCTTGTGATTTTCCTAATCCATGAGTTTTTCTTCCTATTGGTTAGTTCCACTTCCTATGTTCCTTGGTTGCACCCAGAATTCATCTCTCCATGCTTCTTTCAGTTACCCGCAGACTCAGTATGTCATTTTTTTTAAGTTGAGGTGAATGTCTCTGATCCATGAGGACGAAATGGAAAAATGCATTGATTAAATACTTTTATTCTAAGACGCAATGGTTAATTGCTCTTGAAAATTTTACTGTTCCTCCCAAATGCACGCAGTCAAGTTTTTATACGCCTGTTCATTTCTTCTTCGATGTGGTCCTCGCTCGATATCTGTTGTCCAAGATAGATGTACGCATCAGTGGCATCTAAATTTGCTCAATCGATCTTTAAATCTTCAATTCTTGCAAAAGGTTCGTACATTCGTTTTTTTGTTTAAGTTCATCTGTAATCCCACTGCTTTATTCTTGTCAACAAGTTCCTGGATCATACTCTACTGCTGTAGGGGGGGGTTACTTGTATAAATGTAGGTTGTCAGCAAAATGAAGGTCTGTTAAACAATTTTTATTATCCTTTATCCCCTTGATTTCCTGGTTCAATGATTGAAAAACATTCTGCAGTGTGGCGTTGAAGAGCTTGGGAGATATGTCCCCTTGTCTCAGTCCCTTTCAAACTTTTATACGTGCTGTGTCCTCCAACAGTCGAACCTTTGCTCTTGCATGTATGCATAGATTTATCGTATTTATTATTATATTTTTCACGATATGCTTCTAAGAGACCGATAAGAAAATTTCAGTGTAGCAGATTATACATTAACACAAATTTTCCGATTTTTCTGAACATGATTTTCCTCCATAGGAAGCATTAGAATGTAAAAAATTTCTCGGAATTGTAAACTAGATGATATCAGTCTAAAATGTAGGAGGTCAAATTTTCCCACTCGAATGTGTTTGGTGTTTATTTAGTAAACTTATTTTCTTGACGTTAAATAAATGAGTTGCACAGCGGATACGTTGAAAGGTCTGAACAACAATTATACCAATTACGCAAAAGTTTCTTCACTTGTCTTTTACTCACCGTACTCATAACTGCGTAGGAGGTCAGAGGTGTTACGACAGCGTTATCTGAGGAGAGAAAGCTATTCAGTATTTTACTCTCGTCGTAAAGGTGACGTAATAGCTTAAATCGAAACCCACGAAAGTATCTGTAGAACAATCGTCAATGTGTTTTTGCACGTGGGAGTATGTGTGTGTGACACAGTTCCTGTGCCATTTATTTTCTACAGATTAATTACTTCTGATATGCACTCTTGTTGAGCAAACTCGGAAAGACAACAGCCTTTTTTTTTTTTTTTTTTTAAGGTTCGCATTTGAGAAGGATGCCGTGTTTTATGACGAACTGGAGTCGGTTTTTTTTTCTTTTTAGAAAACTTAAAAACCCATTGTTAATCTTCCATGCTTATGCGTCACACACTTTCAATTCAAGGTCACGTTTCCGGCCTGTGTGTTTTGATCTGCCGGCGGCGGCAGACCAAAACCGGAATTCCACCCATTCGAATAAGTTCAGAATGAGCCAAGCATACCTGCGCGAACCCCGAAACTCCATGGAATGCTGTGTATTCGCATAACCGTAGGTGGTGACCATAAAAGAATGGAACGCTACTACGACCTACGATCCGGCTGAGGTGAAGTTGATGAGCCCGTGCTTTTTTTTTTTTTTTTTTAACGTGACTGACACCTGCAGATGAGAATCAAAATAAGCAATAATGCTCATTTGGCAAATTCTCGAATTTACTGAAAGATCGTGTTGCACATCAGAGCCGGATTTAGACATTCTGAGGCACTACGAGCAGTTTGAAGATGAAATGAATAGTCAAAGAAACTATAGAAATAGAAAGACATCCCATCCCCACTCCGCAGTTGAGAAAGACATCGGTTAATTGCACGGGAAGTAAGGAGCGGAAGTTTGGAAGAGGAGATTTTTTTAATGCCTAAACAGATTAATCATAGTTTTCGGGCTGGTTCGGGCCCGGGCTCTATTTTGCAGCATAAAATTCGGGCTCGGGCACTTAAAATGTAGGTTGTAGGAGGCATTAGTGCTGTGCCTATCAGCTCTGATAGGCACAGCACTAATGCCTCCTACAACCAACGGGAGTAAGATCAACTAACCCCCCCCCTCCCCCTTCCTTGGAGAATGTATGGAACATCTTGTACACACTGCTGCAACATATGGTACATACATTCTCGTTCCTCAGTTACTAAGTGAACCCAGAAGTTCGCAAACACACATGGCCCATCTATTGTAGTTGGGATTCTAGCAGTTGCCTCGTGAGGGGATTTTTTCCCCCTAATTCAAAATAGAAGCCCCCCCCCCCCTGCTTGTTATAATTACATTATGTGTATTTCGTTTTAAAAGAAAAGTGTTGTGGTTCAGTTTTGTGTGTTTAAAACAACTGAACTGAAAACATTTTTAAGAAAGTAAGAAAGAAAGAGACAAAATATACGGAAGGAACCCACCGGGAAATATCCCGGTGTCCCAATCCGCCCCTGGTCATCGCTTAGACCACTGCGACACAGGGGCGGCAATAGAATTTGCTTGCGCTTGATGAACTTTTTACCTTTAATTGTTTACGTTTTGACGCACTGGATTCAAATGTTCTTTTCATCATTTTGGTTACAAAATATCAACGTCACCAAGCGAAGACACAACACAAACTGCATATGCAACTAACACACACTGGGATGATTGGATAGCATAGTCGAGTCGAATAAGGAAGGCTTTGACGGCGTGCGGAAGGAAGGCAGTTGGCGGCGTGACGTGTAGCCAATCAATGCGGTAGATCTTCTCCCATACTAGCCGCGCGGTTATAGAATGCTGTAATCTGGAAGTAACCTTTCCTTCGCGAGCCGGGAGCACACCCCCGACATCCTGAGAAGGGGACACATTTGAACTTCAGCTTGACATCCTGAGAAGGGGACACATTTGAACTTCATTTCCCATTAGGCGCAATAAGCGCCTAATGGGGGGCCGGATTTCCCATTAGGCGCTTATTGCGCCTAATGGGAAATCCGGCCCTATTGCACATAAAATTAGGTAACGGGCAGAAAGTCATGCAAATGTATTCTACGTTCATTCAAAAATAGAATTATAACAAAGGCTGTAAAAGCATGCTTGTTTCTGGGGTTTTGCTCTGCATTCATATTGCTACTCTTTTCGCTAACAAACCTCTTTTTTATTTCATAGTTTCCTAATTTAAAAAAAAAAAAATATTCCCTGAACTTCCCAGCAAGATTTTGCTCTTTTAGGTCTTGATTATACGTTCTTTTAGCCACTGGGGTAACTACTATTAAGCTCGGTTAAATGATGGTTAAGGGTCTGTGATTAAAGGGCCCCAAACAGGATTAAGAAAAAAATTAAAAAAAAAATGAGAGAAGGTGTAGCAAAATAACTGAAACACCCAAGCAAGTTAGAGGAAGGAGGAGATATCTCAAGTTCGTTTATCTGTAATAATGGTGTCGGCAGCGCAGGTGACGTCGTTGCAGTGGTAAAAAAAGAAAAGAAAAAGTGGCCTGGCGCTTCGAAGTCCGGCCCAGACGTTATCGACTCTGGCACTACTTAATCAAATATATACAGCGAGAAACTACTTAAATCAAATATATATAGCGTGATTCATAATTATTATCGTGGTTTCCGTGGCCGGGCAGGGTCAAACTGTAACCGACCAAATAAAACTTCCTACAGCAAAAATAAATTCACCGCGGAAAGTTTTACGTGACAACACAGTACTCGCTGAACTGACGTCATACTTCAAAATGGCGACTGTTCAAGAAAAAGCAATGTGCGTACTCTGGTTCTTTGAAACAAAGTCAGGTATCACTATGCAACGTCGTTACAGAACGCTGTATGGCAGACTTCCACCTTCCGGTAATGCTATCCGACATTGGTTAACGCAGTTTCAAAAGACTGGAAGTGTGCAGCATCAAAAAGGAGTGGGAAGACCGAGCACTTCGCAGGACGATGTCGAGCGCGTCCATCAGGCCTTTTCTCGAAACCCTCGGAAGTCAACGAGACGAGCTGCGTCACAGTTAGGTATGCCACAAACGATTGTTTGGAGGGTTTACAACTCCGTGCGTACAAACTGCAGATTGTACAGGCTTTACAGCGGGACGATAAACACTGCCGTTTCCAGTTTGCCCAAGACATTTTGTCCAAAGTCGAAGCTGATGAACATTACCTGCAGACATTGATATTTAGTGATGAAGCAACGTTTTTCGTCTCAGGGAAGCTACATCGGCATAACTGCAGAATATGGGGCTCCGAAAATCCTCACGCCATTCGAGAAGTCGAACGAGATAGTCAAAAGATGAACGTCAATTGCGCTTTGTCATATTCGGAAGTGCTGAGGCCTTTTTCTTTGTGAAGAAAACAGTGACAGCTGTGACCTATCTGGATATACTACAGTTGTATCTGTTGTTTCAGTTGTAAGATCGGCAGCGCAATGTGATATGGTCGAAGATCCCAGTTTCCTCTATACACACCTTTCAGTTGTACCGAGGAAACTGTTCAAACACCAACAATTTTGCTACAGAAAGATGACCAGTGAATTTGAATCTTTCCTTTGCCTGAAAACAAATTGTGTAACAGACTTCTTTTGCAAGAATGGTTAGATCTTCATTTTGTTTTCGTTTCTTTAATTTGGGGGTGGGGGTCTCCTGAAATTTTTGAGATGTTATTTCTGGTAGCAGAAATTGCATTATAAAAATCCACTACATCTGAATGGACAATCCAGGAGTTAGCATTGGAGCTTTGAAGGATCATACGGGTATGGTTCCTCCAGAACGTGAAGCATGTCATCTACTAGTATGAATTCAGTAACTTAAATGCAGGCTGTCTAAAAATTATTTCGAGATTAGTATTACTCAGCACTGCAGCTGAGCTCAGAGATTGGAGTGTTCTGGCTGATTTTCTTAGGACGTAATGAACATTTTGTTCTTTAAAAATTCGGTATTTGAAACTACCCATGGGTAGTTTCAAATACCGAACTATTACTTCATTCATCCAAGTTTAAGAGGCAATTATACAACTGTTACCACACGAGTAAAACGGCATTTGAAAAGTTGGGTTTAAAAGAATAGATCTCATCCATGCATGGATTCTTTAGGGCTCTCAAAGTTTTGCCCTTTGAGAGACGGTTTTCAGTGTAGAACCTCGTGATATAAGATCCCACACCATATATAGCATAAAAATGCCAATTAAAGCAGCACAATAAACTAACCGTACGGTAACATGTTAAACGCTAGTACTACAAAAAAGTTATTTCAATAAATAACCTTTTATAATAAGTTTTCAAAGAGCGGGCACGAGGGGATGATGTGCCCAGCGTCCGGTAAGTCGAAATCCGCCATTGATTTTTAGGAAGAGGTCTTAAAAAGCCTTCAAAAGTAAGTGATTTAGACTAGGATGTTCTTTAGGAAAGCACATAGAAGTGGTCTAGAGAAAGCTACGAACAGATGGCCTTACTTGGTCCAATACCTTGGGACCACAAAACGTTCTCTCCAAGGCACAGCGGTTAATTAGTCCGTCGAGCTAGGATCGAAGCCCCAACCACCTGGTTGGATGGGGGTCCCAGTTCGAGCGAAAGTAAGGTGTTGCCGAGCTAGGTAAGAAGCGTTCGCAACATCTATTCCTTCTGGCGCATGGCCGCCCCGGTGGCGCAGTGGTCTAAGCGATGGCCTCTGATCATTCGTCCGAACGGGGTCCGGGTTCGAATCCCGGTGAGGCATGGATGTTGTGTTTGTCTTACGGCACTGGCTCTTTCGCTTCTCTGGAACCAGTGACCCTAAATTAGGGACGGGCAACTGCTTATAGCCCATTGAGTTGCTCAAGGTGGTCGTTAAACCTCCAATAAAAAAAAAAAAAATCAATCTGGCGCATGCGCACTCGCCACCTACTTCTCGTCTTCTGTGGAGGCCACAGCAGAAAGTCTTTGCTTATCTTGCCGCTGCTAGCAAGTGGCTAGCGCATGCGCATTGACCACGTATGACTAAGAAGTAGTTCTGCTGCATACTCAGGCTCTGCATACAAACGGTCATAGCCGCCCGAAACACCCTGCCTAGAGTGAATCACATTTCCTAACTTTGCCTGTTCTTCAAATTTTCTCGATCTATGAGGGATCAACAGGAGGCATCCGCGGTCACTATTTTTGTTATTAAACAAAGAAAAGAAACAACAGACAGTTTCGGGAGTTATGCTATTTGGAGTGATAAAAGATTTTTGGATCATGGTCGTCAAAGGGTTTAAAATGTTCTTCTGCTTTTTGGATGGCTTTTCAGTCGGAAGTGTGAGAGCTTATTAATTATTAATGCATTTATTTTATACAAGAATGTTATTTGATGTACGTGAATAAGAGCAGTGATTTCATAGTAGACGTAATATTTTTGTGCTGATTTGAGCCATTGTATCTTCATAACGCTGTTTTGCCCTTTGAGAGACGTTTTCAGTGAAAGTAAAAAAAAAAATCTATTTTAGCTCAGTGACTTTTTCGTAATGACATAATTTGTGAATAATATTTATGCGTATGAAAAATCTTTCGCCGCCACCGTGGCGCAGTGGTCTATGCGCTGGCTTCTGACCATTCGTCTATGATGGGTCTGGTTCGAGTCCCGTGCGACATGGAAGTTGTGTTTCTTTTACGGCACCGGTTGTCTCCCTTCCCTGGAGCTAGTGACCCTAAATAAGGGACGGATGACTGCTCATAGCCCATCGAGCTGCTCTCGGTAGTATTTAAACCCGCGACTACATATATATATATACGTATATATATTTTACAGGATGTAAGGTCAGGTGATGCGTAACATCACAGCCTCTCCTTGACAAATGTCAACCCCGCCTTCTCGTGGTGCATCCTGTTCCCACTAAAGGGGCTCTGACGACCGCCCATAGCGGTATAACTATACCATCGGGATCAGAGGAAATGCTATCCCACACTCACCAACCCGCTTGGCCAGCGTGGTGAGTTATGGCCAAACCCCTCCAAAATGATTCCACAACTTAAATCTTGGCCCTCAGTCTCCGGCAGCTGGAATGTACCTGGCCAAGGCAGCGGCCAATGCGACATGAAGGCAGAGGGTGCTAAGAATCTCCGGAGGACCGGACTAGGCTGCCATCTGATGCTGACCTTGGCTACTTACAATGGACGCTCCCTATCTTCTGATTCAAGGCTTCTTGAATTGGAAGAGGAACTACAAAGGATCAAGTGGGACATCGTGGGGCTAAGTGAGGTAAGGAGAAAAGGAGAAGATATCATCGAACTGAAAAGTGGACATCTCTTCTACTATCGTGGGACAGATACTGGCAGAACTAGTGGTGTTGGATTTATAATAAACAAGAAACTGAAGGACAAAGTTGTAGAAGTTGAAAGTTCCTCTGACAGAGCTGCACGACTTGTTATCCAACTCTCGAAAAGATACCAGGCTCAGATTATTCAAACTTATGCACCCACCACAAGTCATCCTGAAGAAGAAATTGAAGAATTTTATGAGGAAATTTGTCATCTAAATAATAAAGGTAAGCAGCATTTGAAGATAATTATGGGAGATTTCAATGCAAAAATAGGGCAACGGCAACAGAATGAAACTTCAGTAGGTAAATTCGGTCATGGCAACAGAAACCAGCGTGGAAATACTCTCGATGAGTTTGCAGAGGCAGAAGGGTTTTTCATCTTGAACTCCTTTTTCAAGAAAAAGCCACACAGGAAATGGACATGGAGACATCCAAATGGGACGACAAGTGAAATTGATTTTATTATGTGTAACAAAAAATTCGTCATAGAAGACTGCAGTGTGCTAAACAAGTTCAACACAGGTAGTGACCATAGAATGGTGAGATGTAAGATGCACCTCAACACTAAACTTGAACGTGGCAAGCTCATAGGACAAACAAAATCTATTGACATAACCAACCTTAAAAAACACCATAATACCTTCAAGTTAGAACTGAAGAACAGGTTCTCTGCTTTAGAAGGCCTAACATCGGAAGAAGTGGACATCTCTGAAGTTAACAGAAAAGTAACCAAAGCTCTTATGGAAACAGCAACAAAATTAGCTGGGTCTAAGAACAAGTTGCATGTGAACAAATTATCAGGAAAAACCAAAATGTTGATGCAAAAGAAGAAGAGATGAGGACAACTAAAGAAGATGTGACTTCCAAAGTGGAATATATAGAGCTATGCAAGACAGTAAGAAAAAGTATCACTGAAGACGTAAGAAAATTCAACTGTGAACTAGTGAGGAAAGCAATTGAAAACAACCAAAGCCTAAAGATAGCAAAGGGACATCTCAGTAAGGGAAGAAAACAGATTATGGCACTGAGAAAAGAAGATGGTTCTGTAACAAGAAATAGAGGCGAAATTTTGACAAGAGTGAAAGATTTCTACTCCAAATTATATGAAAGGGATGATATATGCACTCCAGACATCATGAAAGATACCAGTACCAGAGTTCCTCCAGTCCTTCCAGCAGAAGTTGCACATGCAATCAAGAACATGAAGCGAGGAAAAGCTCCAGGAGAAGATGGAATTACTGTAGACATCATACAAGAAGCAAGTGGAGAAATCGAAACAGTACTCGCCCAAATTTTCACTCGATGCCTTAATGAAGGAAAGATTCCTGAGGATTGGAACACCGCTACAATGATCCTGCTACATAAGAAAGGTGACATTGAGGATCTCGGAAACTACAGACCTATCAGCCTCCTATCAGTAGTTTATAAAATCTTCACTAAAGTTCTTTCACACCGCTTGAAGGTAACACTGGACATAGCTCAACCGAGAGAACAAGCTGGATTCAGGAGTGGCTACAGCACAATAGATCATATCCACGTGCTGAGAGAACTAATTGAAAGAGCGAGGAATATGAACTTCCATTGTGCATGGCTTTTATCGATTATGAAAAAGCCTTTGATTCGGTGAAACCATCAGCAGTTACAATGGCTCTGAAAACCTGCGGTATTGAAGATGCATACATTAATATTATTAATAACATCTATGAAAATGCAAGTGCAAAGATTAGGCTGTTTGAAAATACAACACACGTAAAAATTGGGAAGTGAGTGAGACAAGGTGACACCATATCTCCGAAGCTCTTTAATGCCACATTGGAGGGTGTTTTTCAGTCGCTGAGCTGGGAAAACAAGGGGATAAAGATTAATGGAGATTATCTAACCCACCTTCGTTTTGCTGATGACGTAGTCATTTTTGCAACTACCCCATCAGAGCTGCAGAGTATGATCCAGGAACTTGCTGACAAGAGTAAAGAAGTGGGATTAAAAATGAACTTTCAGAAGACAAAAGTGATGTTCAATGCTTTTACAAGAAATGAAGATTTATCGATTGATGGAGAAAAGCTGGAGATAACAGACACGTACGTTTATCTTGGACAGCAGATATCAAGTGAGGGTCACATTGATGAAGAAATTAATCGGCGTACAAAACTTGCCTGGAGAGCTTTTGGAAGAAACAGCATAATTTTCAAGAGCAATATGCCATTATGTCTTAAAAGAAAAGTGTTTGATCAATGCATCCTTCCAGTGCTTACGTATGGTGCGGAGACGTGGACCTTAACTAAAAGAGACATACAAAGGCTGCAGACAACTCAAAGTAGCATGGAGAGGTGCATGCTTGGTGTAACCAGGAGAGATAAGAAGAGGAACTCGTGGATCCGAAAAATGACAAGAGTGGAAGACATCATGATCAGAGTTAAATCCCTGAAATGGCAATGGGCTGGACATACTGCCAGAAGGACAGATCATCGATGGACAGCCGAAATTTTAGATTGGATTCCAAGGGACAGGAAAAGACCCAGAAGAAGACCACATGGGAGATGGGTGGATGAAATTCGAAAGTATGCAGGGGTGACATGGAGGAGACTGGCACAAGACAGACCGTTGTGGAGAAAACTTGGGGAGACCTTCGTCCAGCAGTGGATTGATAATGGTTGACAATGATGATGATGATGATATATTTTACATTGTGATGTCTCAATCAGAATTTTTCAAATATGCGTGATATCAGTTTGATTTAATTCCTGAGTAACGACTGTGGTGAAGTAGAGTGATTTAGAAAAAAATAGGAGAAAAAAATTGTCAGTAGTGAAAGAAAAATAAGTGGTAATGTTGAATTAAAAAAAAAAAAAAAAAAAAAAGGATAAAGTGGGAAAATTCTGAACTTAGGTGGTTATGGGGCGCCATTATGGAGTGAAAGGGAAGGGATGAAGAAACTGCGGTCATAGGTCACATGAATCGGGGAGAGGTTGACAGTTTCTAAGAATCTGGAACGTGGAATTGACAGAGGCCATAGCAACAGCAGAGTGGGCATCTGGATTATGTCATGGAAAGGCTGACAGGACTCGGAGAGCATAGGATGCCGGGGGCTGGGGGATCAGAATGCAAGCCTGTGATTGGTTGTGCACTGTCCAGGGTCCGAGAGAAAGTTGAGGGACGCAAAACATGAGATTTTGGCGGGACTTCTCGTATAGTTTTCGCTGGGAAATGAGGTCAGGTTTTTTCTGAGGATAAATCAGAAGACCTAAAAAGTTTGGGCGCTCAGCTGCGGTTTGGTTGCTAGTGTATATAGTTTTTAACTAGCTGAGGTTAGTGGTTAAACCTGCTAATTACCAGTACTAGGCGGCAGTCTAGACATCTAAACTAAATAGATAGCTGGCAAGAGTAGTCGCTCCCAACGTTTCCGTAGCTGTATTATAACTTTGTGAAGTGATTGGTGCAACTCTATGCCTCTGCGAAAGTAAAAGCCTGTGTATCTTCATGTAATGGCAAAAAGGAAATTCAATCTCGGAACTCCAACAAGTAAGGTGCCAACTGTCATTTATGCGTCGGAGATATACAACTCCAACCAGTGTATTCCTACCATCAATGTAAATATTCAGTGTATCCGGAATGGAATTGAAGTTGTGTTGTTTGAGTGTATCAGCTTCTATCAACAACTGCAAACATCCTTCTCCTTGCCTCTAAAAATGAGATTATGAATCAGGTTGTCCAGGCCTTACAATCATTCTGGACTGGTGACAGCTAGTAATATCTTTTAATAGAATCGTGTAAAAAGTCTACCGAAGTGCATATGTGATAACGTGTGAAAATCCTTACCTTCAGCAAAGCTCACTAGTCTCAATTCTAAATTCTGGAAAAAGTAACTGCCGCTGCTAGCACCGCAGTTTTAGAAATTTCGCGACACTCGCGCTTTTCTAGCTCACAGCGCAAAAAAAGTATTAGACACAAAAATATGAAATTTACATCGTTTGTAGAGAATTGTTTGGAGAACACGCTGAAATAAACCGTTTTTTGGATTCTAGCGATACTTCAAGAGCTATTGTATTTCAAAGTTAAGGTAAGCGAAAAAGTGCTAGTAGTTCACGTTCCGAGCACACTAACAGCAACAGAACCACGAAACTTTGTAGGCATGTAGGGCCATGGCCGAATTTTTGCACCTCGCCGCCCCCCCCCCTTTTTTTTTTAATTTGATTTAGTTTACGAGAAATTGATAGGATCCATTTTAAAAAAAACGGATATATGGCAAACTATAAATTTGCTATTTTTACAGCATAAACTCACAAGTATCGTCCCTCTTTTTAAAAAAATTAAGAAAAATCATTTTCTGATTTTTAAGCATTTTTAAAGACGAAAAGGAACGAAGGGCTTTCTCTCTGCAGCGGTAACCACACAGGAAAGTTCTGGTCCCGTGATCTGCTGCCATGCGTGACGCAGCTATTTTTAGCGTTCTCTCCTCACGGGGTGAAAGGACAGGCTACAATCAAACTGATAATGACGCAATGCTTAATGACGTAGCGACGCTTTTAAAGTTAGGCGTTTTCTGCCGGCATAAAATAAAATAAGAATAAAAATGGTGGCTATGGAACATTTCTTTACTTGAAATTTTTGCGAATTGTTCGACCACTTCTACATGACCTGGAGATTAGAAAATTGTCATGTTGATAGGTGTTAAGGTCCAAATGCCTAGAAAAGTCTGAAAAAAAATGGGGGCTTTGGAACATTCTCTGCCTGAATTTTTACGCGAATTGTTCGTCCGCTTCTCAATAACCTAGATCTGAAAATTGGCATGCTGATAGTCCTTAAGTTCCGGATACCTAAAAAAGTCTAAAAACCAAACAGTTGAAAAGGAAGGCTTAGCTTTGCTGTTCAAAATGCTGATAGGTTTAAAGATAATTATGCCAGAAACGTTGAAGTGCTGTAAAAATTCCATGAAATTTCGATTTAAAATTAAGGGGCGCATCCGTTTTACGTCCAGCCTTATGCATTGACGTCACGACCCTTCTAAATCGTGAAATAGTAACGGATCTTAAATTACTTTTCTTTCTTTTAATTACTTTTCTTTTCTTTAATTTTGTGTTTCAAAAATTATTGATTCACCGTTCGGAGAACGAGCATAAATAACTGCTAGTGTGTTAAATAAATACTTCAACAACACTAACGAAACAACGAAGAACGACCAAATCAATTTCTGTTGTACAAAAATTGTTAACACGATTTCGGCATAAGAGGTTCGGTGAATAAATAGTTGTAAAAAAAATGTTCTAAAAATGCTGCTACAAACGTCGCTTGGGAATAAGAACTCCTTTGTATAAAGAGACGTAAAAAAATGCAATTGCAGCAAAATTACAGCATGCCTCTTGGTGTTATGTCAGCAACTGAAGTCATATTCACTTTGAAAGTGGTTAAACTTGTTATCCCTGAATCACGAATATTCTTACCCTGAAAGAACCTTTACAACTATCCTGGGTGATTTATTCAATTCAATAATGCGAAGTTATAGTCTACATCACTTCTCGTGCAACTGGGTAACTCAGTTCAAACGGATTGCTCTATTTTTAGTTTTTTAACGTAATGGTTTTCAAATTCCACCATTTTACATATGCATCGATATTTCTGTCTGCATGAGCAATACGCTTGTAAAAATTGAAATAAATACATTTCGCTTCTCGAATGAAGTTGCCAATGACTTCACTGAATGTTTTTTTTTTTTTTTTTTTTTTTTGTATGAAATATTTCGAACTTGGGGAAGGGTGGGAAGCAGTTTAAATTATTTAGTTCCCGTGATCTCAGGACAATTTCTTTTAGGCTATTGTAACGAAACTTCCTGCACTTGATCACCTTCACCCATAACTTGTCTCCTCAGCAGCTAAGAAATTGGTCTCTTCTATTTGAAAAAGTAGGTTAGCCAAACACCTCTGCACTGTTTCAGTCTTCCAGCCTCTTGGTGAGTCATTGTTTCTTTTGTGTAAATGTATTTTGGGGAAAACCAATTTTCAGTGTTTCGAAATACCTTAAAAGTGGGAACGTAAAGAAATTCGATAAAAAAAAAAGGGGGGGGGGTCATATAAATAAAAGCAACAGGCAAAGCGAACGATTGACAAATGAATAATAAGAGTAAGTATAATGTTGTGATATTCAAAAATCTGCAAAGAAAAAAAAAGATGCTTGAAATCACGACAGTAATTTGCCTGAATTAAGTTTGGTTACTTATACAATACATTCTTATTATAAGTAAGTCACAACTGAATTTTGTTTGTTTTTTCACATAACGGGGAAATCATGTGCAGATTTTTTTAACCTTCTCTTTTCCCTTCCATTCTGACTATCTCTCGCAAAAAATACTGTAGAACTTAAATTTCCAGTGCCTCGCAGATCGCTTAGTGGTCAGAGGCGCAGTTCTCTGGGTAATCCGGTTTCTCCTGGGTTCGAGTCTGAAGACAGGCATAAATGGTGCGTTAGTGTTCATTGGCGCTGGTTCCAGGGCTCGACTAAGACCCCCTGGAGCTCATGGCTACGAAAGTGGCGAGTACCCCATCGAAACAAAATCTTCCATCAATGTATAAAGCTAGGGATGTCACGTGTTGCACACGGCACAACATATACATATATAGCAG
The DNA here is from genome assembly GCA_039090855.1 of Macrothele yani. Lineage (NCBI taxonomy): Eukaryota > Metazoa > Arthropoda > Arachnida > Araneae > Macrothelidae > Macrothele > Macrothele yani. The sequence continues at coordinate 174,838,398 of CM077029.1, read as the reverse complement.
TGGCATATGTTGGGTCTGAGACCTCGGCTATCTCACCTGTACCTTCCACCCCACCTCCAGCACTTGTAAAAAAAAAGATCATGCTTATGTTATCGGTTTGTCCGTCCGTCTGTCTGTACCAACGGTATCTCTGCAACTATTAGTCCGATTTGAAAAATTCTTTTTGCATTCGGAAGCTTGAAATATGCGAATGATGATCATTCCCCTTTTTTTTTTTTTTTTGACGATGTACAATTTCGCCGCTAGAGGGCGTAAATGCACATGATGTCGAATTCAAAATTACATTTTACTCCACATAATTGCTTCTAAACATCCGATTGAAAATCTTCTTTTATCTTTCGATTCCATTTATGTCGAAGAGTATTTTAGATATAGTTACTTTTTTCAAATAACGCATAGATTTTCCGCTAGGGGGCGTAAAAATAAATTACATTTTTCCCGATAACTCTTCTTCTAAAACTCCGATTTGTAAAACATTTTCTTCAGCGGATACATTTCCTGATGGAAAATCTTTTGCATATAATTTCGAATTTTTGGTAACGAATACTTTGGCCACCAGGGGGCGTGTTAATTTTCGCTTCTGATGTATTTGCCATAAAATCTGAGCTTCTAAAATATCGATTGAAAAAATTCTTACGTGGACTGATGCCACTCACATCGATAAACCTTTTCGGAATATTTTCTTCCTAAAATATTTCACAGTTTCTCCGCCAGGGGGCGTAGATGTATATCTTATTTTTGTCAATACCTCTACTTCTAGGAGTCCGATTTGAAAAATTCCTTCTTTGTTGGATAGTGTTTTCCGTGTGACATGTTTTTCATATAATTTCAAAATTTTCAAGTAATTCATTAACTTTCCGCAAGGGGGCGTAAAGGTAAATTGGGTTTCTCCTATATCTCTGCTTCTAGGAGTCCGATTTGAAAAATTCCTTCTTTGTTGCATAGTGTTTTCCGTGTGACATGTTTTTCACATAATTTCAAATTTTCAAGTAATTCATTGACTTTCCGCTAGGGGGAAGTGAATTGCGTTTCTTCCTATCTCTCTGCTTCTAAATCTTTGATTTGAAAAAAAATTTCTCCACCGGATACAGCTCCTGATGGGAAATCGTTTGCACATAATTTCTAATTTTTTGTAAAAAAAATGGTTTGGCCACCAGGGGCGTAAATCTTAATTTCCACTTTTGATGTATTTGCAGCAAAATACGAGCTCCTAAATTCTCGATTGAAAAAAAACGTCGTTTGTACCCCGATACTACTCATGTCGACAAACCTTTTAGGAACATTTTCTTCTTGAAATAATGCATGGTTTCTACGCCAGGTGGCGTAGATATATATCTTATTTTTGTCAATATCTCTACTTCTAAAAGTCCGATTTGAAAAATTCCTTCTTTGTTGGATAGTGTTTCCGATGCGAAATGTTTTCCCTATAAATTCAAAATTTTCAAGTAAATCATAGACTTTCCGCTAGGGCGCACAAAGGTAAATTGCGTTTTCTGCTCCTAAACCTCCGATTTGAAAAATTCTTCCTGTGTCGCATACAAGACCTGATGGAAAATATTTTTCACATAATTTCTAATGTTTGGTAACGATTGGTTTGGCCACCAGGGGTCATAAGTGCTAATTTCTGCTTCTGATGTATTTGTAGCAAAATCTGGTTTCCTGAAAACTCGACTAAGATTTTTTTCTTGGACCGATACCGCTCATATGGATAAACCTTTTGAGAATACTTTCTTCCTAAAATAATGCATGGTTTTCCCACCAGGGGACGTAAAGTCACATCTTATTTTTGTCGATAACTCTGTTTCTAAGAGTTCGTAAGCCTACGATTCCGTTTACAGCAATATCTGAGGGATTAAAGTCCCGATTGAAAAACTTCTTTCTTCCGTCAGATACTATTGTTTTCCATACCGGTTCCATTGACTTTGAATAGCTTTGATAAATTTAATTTGCGTCAGAACGGATTCAAAAGATGTGCTTATTACACCCGAAAATTCGGTGTCATCTTTCTTGTTTTTTTTAACTGCGAAGTTTATTTTTCAAATAGTAAGTAATAGAAGTAATTTTTCTAAATTTTAGGTACGTGCTTTTGCTAACATAACACCAAATAATTATGAGGATTGGGATTTTAACACTTTATGTTTTGAATACTTTATTTGTACATGAATCCCATTCTTCTTTCCTTTTGTGTGAACTTGAGTGTTAAGTTTTCATAAAAAGTTTCTTCCGAGTACTTTTTCATATTTAAAAAGACTGTTTTTCTCTATTGACAAAACAGCCAAGTTGCTCAAGTGTACATGTCCTTGTGTGGCTCTAAGACATGTCTTGATTCTTTTGAATGCAAAAAAACTTCTTTCGGCAGTTGCAGTTATTGATTGGGTCTGCTGTGGCTCTAAGACATGTCTTGATTCTTTTTAATGCAAAAAAACTTCTTTCGGCAGTTGCAGTTATTGATTAGGTCTGCTAATTTGTACAGATGCGGGTTCGATCCCCGCTCCGGGACGATGAAAAATTTTCAAGTTTTCTGAATGAAGAGAACATGGTATACAGTGAAAAATATTAAAAGATTTATATCCCGACCATGTTATTTAAAAATATTTCTTCAGGGAAATTAGTTTCCGAACAGAAGAATTATATGACGTACCTTCAGTTCATTGTTGAGTGGAACTGTATCAAAATTTGAAGCATAGGTTCTTTAAGTTCTGACAGCAGATGCTCAGGAAAGCTTCCACAAAATTTATCAAAACTGTTCGAATCCAACAAAGCCACGAATTTAAGATATAATATCATTTATTTTAATTCATTGGCACTTCAGACAACTGAAACAACTCTCGCGAAGCACGTGATGTTAAGGGCGGGAGCATGCGAGCGACTAATGTAGTCTTAAGTCTAAGTCTTCTCTTTTCTGAGCGAACCGTTGCCCAAATCAATGGCCCATTCAGCCTTCACCCGCTCCTTCATGTTGTCATGGAAACGCTAGTTGGCGATCGTATCGAAAGTCTTCGACTCTCACAGCGAAGACTGGTAGATCTGGTTGCCTTATGATGACACCATCCCTCCACTAGGATCCCGGTTGGTCTTTGCTCGCCAGATTGATTTTCTTAGACAAAAGAAGCAAATCCGCTCGGGTTTTTTTTCTTTTTTTTTTTCCCGCAGCGAAAGCATCGATATATCTTAATACTGTTGATAATAGACTTTTATTTGTGTATATATAATTGACTTTTATTTGTGTATTCTCTGGGCTTCGCAGCTAGCATAGCTAGCCTCGAATATACGCTACTGATATATAGATATGCTCAAATTTCCTTCTATTCAATTTTTGCTGCATTAGATGGAGTTATTTTACATTTCATCCTATGTAGAAAATTTGATTGAGTAATAGTTAAAAAGTCGTAAAATTTGATTAATAATATACGAATTTATAATAGTAATTTTCAATAATCTTAGAAGTTGTACTAAATTTTAAAGAAAAACTGTGATCTTGAAAGTTGTAAGGCATCAATGTCAGAGAAGAGTGGCAAAGGGTTTTGTAGAAATTGAAACTGCCTCCCCCGCGGGCGCAGTGGTCTAACGCTGGTTTATGACCATTCGTCGGAGAAGGGTTTGGGTTTGAATTCCGGTGAGCCATGGATGTTGTGTTTGTCGTACAACACTGGTTCTCTCCCTTCCCTGGAAGTAGCTGCCTTAAATTAGGGACGGGCAACTGCTTATAGTCCATAGTTTTTCACGGTGGTCGTTAAACCTTCAATTAAAAAAATAAAAAAAGCAGGAAAAAAAATTGGAACTGCTCCTTCAATGAAACCATTTGAGATCGACTGAAAAGAGTGTAACAAAAACCCCACATAAAATACTTTTTTACAATAATAATAATAATAATAATAATAATAGGTTCAACAATTATATATAGATCATTTCCAGGAGTCTCCTCGGTGGTGCAGTGGTCTAAACGATAGCTTCTGATCATTCGCCCGAGATGGGTCCGGGTTCGAATCCTAGTGAGGCATGGATGTTGTGTTTTTCTTACGGCACTGTCTCTCTCCCTTCCATGGAACCAGTGGCCCTAATTTAGGGACGGGCGACTGCTTATAGCCCATTGAGTTGCTCACGGTGGTTGTTAAACCTCTAATTAAAAAACAGATGAAAAAATTTCCAGGAGCTGCTTTAAAGGAGGTCCCTATAACCGGGGCCCAGGCTGGTCATTTCCTTTTCCGGCCGCGGATGGCCTAGTGGGCAACGTTCGTGACTGCCATGGAAAGGACCTCAGGTTCGATCCCAGACAGGTACGAACGCTCGATCCACTAAATATCCGCCGTGCGTCGGATGGGCACGTTAAGCCGTCGGGCCCCGGGTACTGGCCCCCCGGTAATAAATAAGGGCGTCTTCCTCCCCTTTCTACTTTGCTTCCGTGTCACTTTCCTGTCGGGCACTCTAGCCCAAATCTCCTAGCTTCCTATTTCTAAGGGTTGTTTAAGACCTGGGGTCAGACACTCCCTTCCTAAAATCCTTTACATATGATCATTGTTTATTTCCTTTTCCTGGAAACAGCGGCCCCTAAATTAAGGACGGGCTACTGTTTGTTACTTTACGTGCTCACTGTGGTAGTTAAACCTCTAAAAATATTTTGCTGTCTGATGGCAATTATTCGGCGGTGAAAACAGCAGCGAAATACGCGCGCACTCGCAGACACAAAGAGGGAGGCGTGCTGACAGTATCACGCTGTCAGTCCGTATGTTTGTCGCCATAACTCTGCATCGATAAGTCGGTATGAGCTAAAATGATGATTCGTGCACTTTCAATTCTGCGATGTGCAGTTTTCCCTTTTATCTTTAGTAAGACATCTGCACTTCTGGAAGTCAGACTGAAAAGTTTTTATTTCATTCGATAGATGGAGCTACGTGCGTTGCATTGCATGTTTTTTTTTTTTTTTGGCCTTATCCGATACTCACTCATGGCGCATGTGCATATTTCTGGTAGGTAATGTTGTTAACATGCATATGTATCTTCATCGGGCGCTATATCACCCCTTCTTGAAAGTTCGATTACCAAACTTCTTTTTGAATTCGAAATCTGAAATCACTAGCCAAATATTTCACGCATTTCAGGTTGGTTGGTTGGTTGATTGAGTTTAATGGCGCAAGGGCCATGGTTGGCCAAAGAGCGCCAAACAAAAGACATCAAAACAAAACTCACGCATTTCAGAGCCCATTCCTATGAGGTAACCTGATATGAGTCTTCGTCTCAGAAAAGCGAAGATATGTACTGTTTAGAGGTTCTGTCTCATGGAATCCAGAACTGTATATTTAGATGATCCCTCCCCGTTCCTCCAATTTTCACCTATGTTCGATTGCAACCGCGTACTAACTAGAGGTAAACGTGTTACTTTGTTAGAAGTGTGTACTAGGAACAAAAAGATTCTTGTAAGAAAATGAAAAAGCCGCCCCGGTAACCGAGTGCCCAGAGGCGTGGATTTATGATTGATGACCCCCAGCTTGAACTGGATTCTAGTCTCAGATGACGCATGGGTTGTGTGTTTTTCCTACGCCGTAGGTTCTGTACCTTTCCTAGAATCAGTAGTCTCAAACTGGGGACGGAAGACTTATATGCTCGCAGAAGTCATTAAAACAAAAACTGAGGATATTGACCAAAACGAGGTTTATTTTAAGTACTTTGAAATAACTTCATTTTCATGTTCTTCCTAAGGGAAACCCTAATACGAGGACATATACTGTATAGTAAGGTGAAAAAAAACAAAAAAACTAACTCAAATCACGGGAGCTACGCCCTGTGGTAAAAACAGTAGGCTGCCGTTCCGTTGGTCGAGGGTTCGATTTCAACCTAACCGATAAAGGCCCGCTGTACTTCGGAGGGCACGTTAAGCCGGTGGTGCCGTCCCGGTGGCGCAGTGGTCTTTTTTTTTTTTTTTTTTTTTTTTTTTTTTTTTTTGATTGGAGGTTTAACGACCACCGTGAGCAACTCAATGGGCTATAAGCAGTCGCCCGTCCCTAATTTAGAGTCACTGGTTCCAGGGAAGGGAGAGAGCCAGTGCCGTAAGACAAACACAACATCCATGCCTGACCGGGATTCGAACCCGGACCCCTTACGGACGAATGATCAGAGGCCAGCGCCTTAGACCACTGCGCCACCGGGGCGGCAGCGCAGTGGTCTAAGCGATGGCTTCTGATCATTCGTCCGAAAATGGTCCGGGTGCTTATATCGTAGTGATTTGACGAACGTTCAAAAATCATTCCTTTTTGAACGTTCCTCAAATCACTACCTCTGCCTGGCCGGCCGCTTATATCTCCGTGTGGTCGACCTTGTCATGTGCACTCCGTGACGCGCCTGGAGGGGGGGGGGATCTGTGATACCGGGGGTGGTCATATTATTCTGATACGACCGTGTATCGTGGAAAAAGAAGGAACATTTACTGAAGAATGTTTTGAATTGTAAAAAAAGTAATGTTTTCATTTTATCATATAATGATTTTTTTTTTATACCTTAGGTTTTCATCGCCCCAAGATGAGTGGCGAGGGAGACAGTATGCATTACAAATGCTCAGAAGGCCTTTTGCTTCCACTGATCAGCGAGTTCACTTGGTCCCCACATGCCAGAACTTTAGCTTATCTGCTGGGATTGCTGTACTGCTTCCTGGGCATCGCCATCATTGCCGACGTCTTCATGTGTTCCATTGAAAAAATCACGAGCAAGACCAGAAAGATCACTTTGTCGACTTCCAGGGAACAAGAACCTGAGGTCATAGAAGTGAAAGTATGGAATGACACAGTTGCCAATCTAACGCTCATGGCGCTAGGATCCAGTGCGCCGGAAATCATGCTTTCCATCATAGAAATTGTGGGGAAAGGGTAAAGTGTTGCTCCGTGTTCTAGTGCCTGTAATTTATTGTTTGGTGTTCATGTCTGCAGTTTATATGTTGGTATTGATTGCCTTGATTGATTGCTTGATACGCAGTCTGTTGTTCATTGCTTTGTGGTGGTGTATTTGTAGTTCACTATCACCTGTAAATTGCTTGGTGCTTGTAGCTGATTGCTTTATGCTGGTGTGTGCGTGGCCGTGCTTGCTTTGATACTGGTGTGTGTGCGTGGCCCGTGCTTGCTTTATGCTGGCGTGGGCGTGGCCGTGCTTGCTTTGGATACTGGTGTGTGGGCGTGGCCGTGCTTGCTTTGATACCGGTGCGTGTGCGTAGCCGTGCTTGCTTTGATACTGGTGAGTGTGCGTGGCGGTGCTTGCTTTGATGCTGGTGTGTGCATGGCATAATGCTAGTGTGTGTGCGTGGCATAATCCTAGTGTGTGTGCGTGGCATAATGCTAGTGTGTGTGCGTGGCATAACGCTAGTGTGTGTGCATGCCATAGTGCTAGTGTGTGTGCGTGGCCGTGCTTGCTTTGATACCGGTGCGTGGCCGTACTTTCTTTGATACTGGTGTGTGTGTGTGTGCGTGGCCGTGCTTGCTTTGATACTGATGTGTGTGCGTGGCCGTGTTTGCATAATGTTGCTATGTGTGTGGCCGTGCTTGCCTTGATGCTGGTGTGTGTGTGTGGCCGTGCTTGCTTCGATGCTGGTGTCTGTGCATGGCCATGCTTGCCTTGATGCTGGTGTGTGTGTGTGCATGGCCATGCTTGCTTTGATGCTGGTGCGTGTATGCGTGGCCGTGCTTGCCTTGATGCTGGTGGGTGTGCGTGGCCGTGCTTGCATAATGTTGGTATGTGTGTGGCCGTGCTTGCCTTGATGCTGGTGCGTGTGCGTGGCCGTGCTTGCTTCGATGCTGGTGTGTGGACATGGCCGTGCTTGCCTTGATGCTGGTGTGTGTGCGTGGCCGTGCTTGCTTCGATGCTGGTGTGTGGGCATGGCCGTGCTTGCTTCGATGCTGATGTGTGTGCGTGGCCGTGCTTGCTTCCCTTGATGCTGGTGTGTGTGGCCGCGCTTCCCTTGATGCTGGTGTGTGTGGCCGCGCTTCCCTTGATGCTGGTGTGTGTGCGTGGCCGTGCTTCCTTGATGCTAGGTGTGTGTGCGTGGCCGTGCTTGCTTCGATGCTGGTGTGTGGGCATGGCCGTGCTTGCTTCGATGCTGATGTGTGTGCGTGGCCGTGCTTGCTTCCCTTGATGCTGGTGTGTGTGGCCGCGCTTCCTTGATGCTGGTGTGTGCGTGGCCGTGCGCTTCCCTTGATGCTGGTGTGTGTGTGGCCGCGCTTCCCTTGATGCTGGTGTGTGTGGCCGTGCTTCCCTTGATGCTGGTGTGTGTGCGTGGCCGTGCTTGCTTCGATGCTAGTGTGTGTGTGCGTGCCGTGCTTGCTTCGATGCTAGTGTGTGCGTGGCCGTGCTTCCCTTGATGCTGGTGTGTGTGCGTGGCCGTGCTTCCCTTGATGCTGGTGTGTGTGCGTGGCCGTGCTTCCCTTGATGCTGGTGTGTGTGCGTGGCCGTGCTTGCTTCGATGCTGATGTGTGTGCGTGGGCTGTGCTTGCATAATGCTGGTGTGTGCGCGTGGCCGTGCTTGCATGATGCTGTAGTGTGTGTGTGTGTGTAGCCTTGGTGGATGTTTGTGTGTGGATGTGACCTTGTGCACTTGATACTGATGAGTGTGTGGAAGTGTTTTTAAGTGAGCTACCTGTAGTAAATTTTTGATGCTACTATTATTTGTAGCTCAGCGCCAGATGAGCTACAAATAAGATTTTAATGCTTTATATCCTTCAGACAGCCAATACAACTGTTCCTTCTGTATTTTTTCCCTCCTTCAGATTCAAAGCAGGAGATTTGGGTCCAGGGACAATTGTGGGATCTGCTGCCTTCAATCTTTTGGTGATTGTTGCAGTTTGTATCATGTCTCTTCCCCCTGGTGAAACGAGAAGAATAAGGACTTTCAGCGTAAGTAAAAAATGTCTCCTGCCAACTTATAGAAATATATAATGAATTTTTATTGTTCATATAATTATTCAGGTTCTTAACATTGCATAAAATGTTACACATATTTATTCAAGGATGTTTTTTACACGTTAGTTGCCTAAGCACTGAACCAAATGACCAACCCATCCAACAAAATGTTTTATATATGTGATTTTATTTTAGCATTATTGTAATTTTCAAAGTGTATTCTTTTTAACAATTTAAACACTAGTTTTTTTCTATGTAGTTCAAAGTGTAGCCGACAATATGCTGGTTGATATTCTTCTTTTCGCTAGAATGTGTACTAAGCGGAGTGTATTTTATACAGCGAATTGCTTTCTTTTTCCTGATGTGTCACACGTGTAGTTAGTTATCTTTATGTGGTCAAACGTTATCTTTATGTGGTCAAACCGAGGATCAAGTAAGTCCGTAAATATTACCCTCTAAGATTCATCACGATTCGATGCGATCTTTCGAAAGCAGGATAACGTTCGTCTGAAACCGGGTTTTGGTGTATCTACATTACGTATAGCGAATTTGTATTGCCTAAGGCTGAAAAGATGTCAAATTGATATTATGTAAAGCACATGAAATGTATCACCACTGATATACTGGCTGCCAAACTGTTGAACTGTGTGAACTCAGGGTATAACTTTGAAAACAAATAAGATCAAAAGGATTTTTTTCCTCTTGAGAATAAGCATGCTAAAAATTCTGTATACAAGGTACATACAAGATGTTACATAACTGGTGACGGCATGCCTTTGCCACTCCAGTAGCCAGGTGGTATGAGGCACTGACTTCTAATAATTATTTCGAGATGGGACTGGGTTCGAATCTGGGGTGAGCCATGGATGGTATGTTTGTCTTATGGTACTAGCTTGCTCCTTGACTGGAAAAAGTACCCTAAATTTAGGACGGGCGGCTGCTTGTAGCCCATTAAGTTGCTCACGGTGGTCGTCGAACACCCTAAATAAACAAAATGGCATGCGTTCCTTTTTATTAAAATGCACCTTTCTGAACAAGTTGCCTGCCATTATTCACAAGTGAGCAATTTCCTGTGCTATGTTTAATTGTAGGTGTGTTCAGCCAGATGTGCGATTGTTGAATGGGTGATTCGAAACTGTTTCATTTCAGTCTCTGCTAAACAGGAGCCGAAAAACGTGACATTTTACTTGATGCTTTTGGTAATATACACCTCTATGCGTTATAGAGATACAAATTGTTTTACGCATTATTGAGGTACAATATGCTTTATACAATATAAATGAAATATACTGTATAATTTATAGAGATACAAATTGTTTTTACCCTTAAAAGGTCGGCAAACTTCTGTGAAAGAGGATCAACGCCAAAAAGTGTCTGGTATCTTAGTTTCACTGGACTGTGCAAAAGGCTTCACTGCAAAACGCCAAAAGTAAGAGAAACCTCGCCTTCCATTGGAAAGCGTATTACTCTAATGGTTTTTAATATTGCTGTGCAGCTAAGTTTCTGTTTGATAATTTGGGGATTCAACAAAAACCGAAAGATATTTTGTTACGAAGGAGTTCTCCCTTTCTTTCAACGATGGAAGAATAGCCAGAAATAGTGTGTGAACTATCAAGGGTAAAAGGTACATGATGAGTAATTATGTAAATTGGTCGAAGTTTTGGTTTAGTTGATCGGTTCTTTAATGCGGTGGAATTGTTTTTCTAAGAAATTTGGTATATGCTAGCGAATGAAATAAGTTAATAGAAGCAAATAGGAGTCCATCCGCAGTTTATCATCCTATCACGCACACCCTTCGTATATCTGTTATTTTCTGCCTAATCGGTGATATTGCACACGAGAATTTAAAACGTCGATAAGAACATGTTTTCCGCCCCAATCCATTACGTCCACAGCGCGGATGGCAGCAGTAATGAGATACAGCGTTACATATTTATGTTCGGTCGCCATCCATCTGTATCCCTCGAGACCGAATAAACTACGTATGTTAGAAATGGGTTTGCCTGGTCAAAACCTCTGAAGAGAAGGCCTCCGTGCTCGACCGAAGAAATTCTACGACGCCACATCAACTGGGCTTACGTACGATTAGTTCTACTGCCTGAGAGACCATGCGCTCTTACTTGATTTTCTGCGGTAGTCGCGTAGTCGGCTGTTCTGTTGTATCGTCTATACTAGTTTTTTTTTTATTCGTATTGCACTTAAAATGTGGAGAGAGGTAGGAGGGGTGTGTGTGTGTGGGGGGGGGGGTTATTGTAGGTAATTCCAGTTGCGACAGCGGAACCGAGTAGTTAGAGTTTGGATTTCCGTAATGAGAAAGATGTGAAAACACTGGTTCGTCGATTCCGGGTCCCCTCACTCCGGAGCAAGTCGCTCTCCCAACTGAGCTACGCAGACTTGTGCCAATTACTGCTATCCGCCTTTATCTCGTGTGCGTCTTACGGCGCAGGCACGTCACATCTACCCCCCTTGAAAGAGGGCTGGGGGTATAGCCCACGGGTAAGCGGGACCATGTGTCGCTGTAGGCAGTTATCCGCTGAAGAACGTGCACTTAAGAAATTCCAGAAAATTTGGTGTGTGGAACGTAACATCCCCCTTTTATTTTTTCGAAGCACTGAAAAAGGGATTCTCATTTTTCCTGTCTCGCGGTGTGGAAAGAACATCACACGATTGCGAGAACCTTAACGGCCAGGTCATCCTTGAAGTTCGGGCGCCAATGTGTAACACAGTCCACGCCGGAGTAAGTCGCTCTCCCAACTGAGCTACGCGGACATGTGCTCTCACTGCTATCTGCCTTTATCTCATGCGCATCCTGCGGCGCAGGCACGTCACAGAGAATTTGGAAACAACAAATCTAGTTCCTGTCTTGGAAAAACTGGGAACCGACAGAAAAATCGATGGTGAGCTTAACTAAATACTCTGTGAATTGCATTACGGATTATCCTTATTCTTGCATGTTGCTGTCGATCCGGTGATAGTGGTCTGAAGAGCTAGTTTCTGACCAATTACCAGAGATGGAGCCTGAGTTCGACTCCGGGATGAGGCGTGGATGGTGCATAAGAAAGTTGAATCTCTCATGACAGCTGTCGAAGAAGGAATTTTTGGTGACTGTTGAAGACGTTGCTGAACATCAGTAGATGTTATTCTCCTCGGCCGACTAATTCTGCCTCGGTAAACACTGCCAATTTTGCAAAATCCTAGGATTAAATTGGTTCTTGTCAATTTGCTAAGTGCACTCAGCTACGAAAATCCTTGAGTAAATGCGGAAGTGCATTGTTCATAAGATTTCGCTGCAAAATTAACTTTCAACAAATAAACTCTTTGCTTTAACGTGATTCCCCATCCTCTGTATATCTAGCAAAGAACGGCGCGATGCAGTTCCCAACTTTCCACAAAATCGTATCCAAGTTTGTTACACGTTCGGTGTTGATGTGACGTCAACGGCCCTGCAACTCGGGCCACGTGCAGCATATAACCTTGAAGAGTTCTCGCATGGACCTATCGCAACGATTTTCTTTATACGCATTTAGAAAATGCATCAACATTTTTGAAGTTAGAGTTTGGGAACATTTGCTAACCCAATATTACCAATGTGAACACCGTTGTAATAAAGTACATTTTGTAATACAGTAGCTAGGTCGACTGTTTTTTTTTTTTTTTTTTTTCTTCAGTTGACTGGGGATCTCCATCCCCACGGCCAAAGCAGACCTTTTTTTATTTTTAAATCTATATCGTGTTCCCGCTATCTTTGGAAAAGTATTGCCGCTGTGCCTGTAAAATTAAACTTTTTAAGTAATTTGGATTTTCATCAATTTCAGCGTTCAGGTTTTGTATTTGAGGCTTAGCGGACTCTCCATTCTCGGAAGATACGAGGGTTGTACCGAAAGTAATGCAAAAGTGGGCATAACGTTTTTTATTAACTGACAGAGGTCGTTCAAATTGCACATGTTGGTAGAGTAACTCTTCCTCTATAGTAACCCTTCTTCTTCATTGCAGGTAAATACGAGGGTTGCACCGAAATTACTGCAAAAGTGGGCATACCTTTTTTATTAACTGACAGAGGTCGTTCAAATTGCACATGTTGGTAGAGTAACTCTTCCTCTATAGTAACCCTTCTTCTTCATTGCACGTAAATACGAGGGTTGCACCGAAATTACTGCAAAAGTGGGCATACCTTTTTTATTAACTGACAGAGGTCGTTCAAATTGCACATGTTGGTAGAGTAACTCTTCCTCTATAGTAACCCTTCTTCTTCATTGCAGGTAAATACGAGGGTTGCACCGAAATTACTGCAAAAGTGGGCATACCTTTTTTATTAACTGACAGAGGTCGTCCAAATTGCACATGTTGGTAGAGTAACTCTTCCTCTATAGTAACCCTTCTTCTTCATTGCAGGTAAATACGAGGGTTGCACCGAAATTACTGCAAAAGTGGGCATACCTTTTTTGATTAACTGACAGAGGTCGTTCAAATTGCACATGTTGGTAGAGTAACTCTTCCTCTATAGTAACCCTTCTTCTTCATTGCAGGTAAATACGAGGGTTGCACCGAAATTACTGCAAAAGTGGGCATACCTTTTTTATTAACTGACAGAGGTCGTTCAAATTGCACATGTTGGTAGAGTAACTCTTCCTCTATAGTAACCCTTCTTCTTCATTGCAGGTAAATACGAGGGTTGCACCGAAATTACTGCAAAAGTGGGCATACCTTTTTTATTAACTGACAGAGGTCGTTCAAATTGCACATGTTGGTAGAGTAACTCTTCCTCTATAGTAACCCTTCTTCTTCATTGCAGGTAAATACGAGGGTTGCACCGAAATTACTGCAAAAGTGGGCATACCTTTTTTATTAACTGACAGAGGTCGTTCAAATTGCACATGTTGGTAGAGTAACTCTTCCTCTATAGTAACCCTTCTTCTTCATTGCAGGTAAATACGAGGGTTGCACCGAAATTACTGCAAAAGTGGGCATACCTTTTTTATTAACTGACAGAGGTCGTTCAAATTGCACATGTTGGTAGAGTAACTCTTCCTCTATAGTAACCCTTCTTCTTCATTGCAGGTAAATACGAGGGTTGCACCGAAATTACTGCAAAAGTGGCATACCTTTTTTATTAACTGACAGAGGTCGTTCAAATTGCACATGTTGGTAGAGTAACTCTTCCTCTATAGTAACCCTTCTTCTTCATTGCAGGTAAATACGAGGGTTGCACCGAAATTACTGCAAAAGTGGGCATACCTTTTTTATTAACTGACAGAGGTCGTTCAAATTGCACATGTTGGTAGAGTAACTCTTCCTCTATAGTAACCCTTCTTCTTCATTGCAGGTAAATACGAGGGTTGCACCGAAATTACTGCAAAAGTGGGCATACCTTTTTTATTAACTGACAGAGGTCGTTCAAATTGCACATGTTGGTAGAGTAACTCTTCCTCTATAGTAACCCTTCTTCTTCATTGCAGGTAAATACGAGGGTTGCACCGAAATTACTGCAAAAGTGGGCATACCTTTTTTATTAACTGACAGAGGTCGTTCAAATTGCACATGTTGGTAGAGTAACTCTTCCTCTATAGTAACCCTTCTTCTTCATTGCAGGTAAATACGAGGGTTGCACCGAAATTACTGCAAAAGTGGGCATACCTTTTTTATTAACTGACAGAGGTCGTTCAAATTGCACATGTTGGTAGAGTAACTCTTCCTCTATAGTAACCCTTCTTCTTCATTGCAGGTAAATACGAGGGTTGCACAGAAATTACTGCAAAAGTGGGCATACCTTTTTTATTAACTGACAGAGGTCGTCCAAATTGCACATGTTGGTAGAGTAACTCTTTCTCTATACAAAGTCTCCATCACAAGCAATGCATTTGCGCCATCGTTGAACCCAACTCTCGAATCCTCTTTGAATACATTCAGGTGTGGACTGTTGCACCCATTTCTTCACAGCCACTTTCACCTCGCCTGTGTCATCAAATCGTTGTCCCAGGATACTGTCCTTCATTGGACCGAACAGGTGGAAGTCGTAGGGCGCCAAATCTGGGCTCCACGGTGGGTGGGGAACCACCGACCACCCTAATTTGCGGATCGCCTGATTTGTTGACAAAGATTTATGGGGTCTCGCATTGTCAGGGTGAATGTGGATCCTTTTCAGATTCTTGTTCGGTCTCTTCCACCTTATGGCTTCTCTAAACTTCTTGAGTTTCTCAATGTACCGCTCGCTGGCCATGGTACGGCCACGTTGCAAAAATCAAGAAGAATGACACCCCTGTCATCCCAAAAAACAGTCGACATGACTTTGTGTGCTGATCGCTGGCTCTTCAACTTTTTAGGCCTTTGTGGCGTAACGTCATTTCATGGATTGATTCTTCGTTTCCGGATCGTAAAGATACGCCCACGTTTCATCCCCTGTCACCAGATTAAGAAAAATGTTTTCATTAGCTTCTAACGCTTCCATCAGATCAGAGCAGACTTCCACCCTTCACTCCTTCAAATCGACTGTCAACTGCCGAGGTACCCACTTTGCACACACTTTCCGATACCTTAAGTCTTCCATATAACATTGTGACCACAGTCCAGTTGTGCAACAAGCTCACGGACTGTGACTCGTCTCTCCGCGCGAATCAAATCATCGACTCGCTGATGATTCGTGTCGGTGGTCGCAGATGATGGTCTCCCACTGCGTGGTTTGTCTTCAACGCTGGTTTCCCCTGATTTAAAACTTCATCCATCTGTGCACATTGCTCTTGTCAATGGTGTCATCTCCGTAAGTATTCTGTAGTCTTCTGATAATGTTGGACAGCCTGCACCCTTCCTTCATCAAGATCTCAATGACGGCACGTTGCTTCTTCTTGGAATCAATTATTTACCTGCCATAAAGGAGGATTACTATAGTGGAAGAGTACTCTACCAACATGTGCAATTTGAACGACCTCTGGCAGTTAATAAGAAAATTATGCCCACTTTTGCATGACTTCCGGTACAACCCTTGTATTTCTAAACTTAGTCTTTTCCATAGTATAGAATCCTTTATTCATAAAACTTATTTTTTTTTTTTTTAGGTATTCAGCATCACTGCATTCTTCAGCCTGTTCGCTTACATTTGGCTCCTGATTATTCTGAAAGGAACATCACCTGACCAAGTCGAAGTTTGGGAAGCAATACTTACTTTCCTGTTTTTCCCAATCCTCGTTGGAATCTGTTACGCCGCCGATAAGGGTTTCTGCAAAGTACAACGCAAACTGCAAGCCAAGCAACTGGAACTGGAATCTGGAAGAGGTAATTGTATTGTTTTATACGGTCTGTTCTTTGGAACCACAGTCACCATAATGTTACATAAGAATTGTGGCAATGTAGTATGATGTTTAAAAGTAAGGGTTATCTACGTAAAGCAGAGAGGAACGAAGGAGCGCATGTTTCTTATAAAATTGCAATCAATGGACAAAAATTACAGATACCTGTTTAATAACGTGTCGGCCCTCCTCTAGCGCGAATAACAGCCTGTACGCGCCGAGACATCGACTCCACCAGATGCCAGAGGTAATGCCAGCCATGCCTGTTGCAGCATTGTCCACACCTCCGTCCGAGACGTCGGTCCCGGATCCATGGATCTGATTTTCAGTCCCACGGCACCCCAGAAATCTAGGGTTTAAATTCAGGGACCTTGATAGCCACTGGATGGTTCCAAACTCAGATGAGTGTTCCACGACCCATGCCTGGGTGGTTGCATCCCAGTGGGACTACGCATTGTCCTTCTGAAACAGACCATCTGCTGCAGGATGAGCCAAGGCCATAATAGTGTGTAGTTGATCAGCCAGCGCATGCTGGTAGAGCGTAGCGGTTAATGACCTTTCCAGACACACTAAAAGACAATGTGTCCCATGAGACGGCTATCCAAACCATCAGAGATACCACCGCCTTGAACAGAGCCGATTTAGCACGACGGGATCGTGGCCTCATGCCCTCACCTTCACATCTGCACCCTCCCGTCAGCCCGGTTACGCCTCGCTTGGTGCCGGTTGACTGCTCGTCATCTGACATTACGCCTCGCTTGGTGCCGGTTGACTGCTCGTCATCTGACATTACGCCTCGCTTGGTGCCGGTTGACTGCTCGTCATCTGACATTACGCCTCGCTTGGTGCCGGTTGACTGCTCGTCATCTGACATTACGCCTCGCTTGGTGCCGGTTGACTGCTCGTCATCTGACATTACGCCTCGCTTGGTGCCGGTTGACTGCTCGTCATCTGACATTACGCCTCGCTTGGTGCCGGTTGACTGCTCGTCATCTGACATTACGCCTCGCTTGGTGCCGGTTGACTGCTCGTCATCTGACATTACGCCTCGCTTGGTGCCGGTTGACTGCTCGTCATCTGACATTACGCCTCGCTTGGTGCCGGTTGACTGCTCGTCATCTGACATTACGCCTCGCTTGGTGCCGGTTGACTGCTCGTCATCTGACATTACGCCTCGCTTGGTGCCGGTTGACTGCTCGTCATCTGACATTACGCCTCGCTTGGTGCCGGTTGACTGCTCGTCATCTGACATTACGCCTCGCTTGGTGTCGGTTGACTGCTCGTCATCTGACATTACGCCTCGCTTGGTGCCGGTTGACTGCTCGTCATCTGACATTACGCCTCGCTTGGTGCCGGTTGACTGCTCGTCATCTGACATTACGCCTCGTTTGGTGTCGGTTGACTGCTCGTCATCTGACATTACGCCTCGCTTGGTGTCGGTTGACTGCTCGTCATCTGACATTACGCCTCGCTTGGTGTCGGTTGACTGCTCGTCATCTGACATTACGCCTCGCTTGGTGTCGGTTGACTGCTCGTCATCTGACATTACGCCTCGCTTGGTGTCGGTTGACTGCTCGTCATCTGACATTACGCCTCGCTTGGTGCCGGTTGACTGCTCGTCATCTGACATTACGCCTCGCTTGGTGCCGGTTGACTGCTCGTCATCTGACATTACGCCTCGCTTGGTGCCGGTTGACTGCTCGTCATCTGACATTACGCCTCGCTTGGTGCCGGTTGACTGCTCGTCATCTGACATTACGCCTCGCTTGGTGCCGGTTGACTGCTCGTCATCTGACATTACGCCTCGCTTGGTGCCGGTTGACTGCTCGTCATCTGACATTACGCCTCGCTTGGTGCCGGTTGACTGCTCGTCATCTGACATTACGCCTCGCTTGGTGCCGGTTGACTGCTCGTCATCTCACATTACGCCTCGCTTGGTGCCGGTTGACTGCTCGTCATCTGACATTACGCCTCGCTTGGTGCCGGTTGACTGCTCGTCATCTGACATTACGCCTCGCTTGGTGCCGGTTGACTGCTCGTCATCTGACATTACGCCTCGCTTGGTGCCGGTTGACTGCTCGTCATCTGACATTACGCCTCGCTTGGTGCCGGTTGACTGCTCGTCATCTCACATTACGCCTCGCTTGGTGCCGGTTGACTGCTCGTCATCTGACATTACGCCTCGCTTGGTGCCGGTTGACTGCTCGTCATCTGACATTACGCCTCGCTTGGTGCCGGTTGACTGCTCGTCATCTGACATTACGCCTCGCTTGGTGCCGGTTGACTGCTCGTCATCTGACATTACGCCTCGCTTGGTGCCGGTTGACTGCTCGTCATCTGACATTACGCCTCGCTTGGTGCCGGTTGACTGCTCGTCATCTGACATTACGCCTCGCTTGGTGCCGGTTGACTGCTCGTCATCTGACATTACGCCTCGCTTGGTGCCGGTTGACTGCTCGTCATCTGACATTACGCCTCGCTTGGTGCCGGTTGACTGCTCGTCATCTGACATTACGCCTCGCTTGGTGCCGGTTGACTGCTCGTCATCTGACATTACGCCTCGCTTGGTGTCGGTTGACTGCTCGTCAACCGGACGCCAAGTCAGTCAACAGGCACCACGAGCAGTCAACCGGCACCAAGCGAGGCGTAATGTCAGATGACGAGCAGTCAACCGGCACCAAGCGAGGCGTAATGTCAGATGACGAGCAGTCAACCGGCACCAAGCGAGGCGTAATGTCAGATGACGAGCAGTCAACCGGCACCAAGCGAGGCGTAATGTCAGATGACGAGCAGTCAACCGGCACCAAGCGAGGCGTAATGTCAGATGACGAGCAGTCAACCGGCACCAAGCGAGGCGTAATGTCAGATGACGAGCAGTCAACCGGCACCAAGCGAGGCGTAATGTCAGATGACGAGCAGTCAACCGGCACCAAGCGAGGCGTAATGTCAGATGACGAGCAGTCAACCGGCACCAAGCGAGGCGTAATGTCAGATGACGAGCAGTCAACCGGCACCAAGCGAGGCGTAATGTCAGATGACGAGCAGTCAACCGGCACCAAGCGAGGCGTAATGTCAGATGACGAGCAGTCAACCGGCACCAAGCGAGGCGTAATGTCAGATGACGAGCAGTCAACCGGCACCAAGCGAGGCGTAATGTCAGATGACGAGCAGTCAACCGGCACCAAGCGAGGCGTAATGTCAGATGACGAGCAGTCAACCGGCACCAAGCGAGGCGTAATGTCAGATGACGAGCAGTCAACCGGCACCAAGCGAGGCGTAATGTCAGATGACGAGCAGTCAACCGGCACCAAGCGAGGCGTAATGTCAGATGACGAGCAGTCAACCGGCACCAAGCGAGGCGTAATGTCAGATGACGAGCAGTCAACCGGCACCAAGCGAGGCGTAATGTCAGATGACGAGCAGTCAACCGGCACCAAGCGAGGCGTAATGTCAGATGACGAGCAGTCAACCGGCACCAAGCGAGGCGTAATGTCAGATGACGAGCAGTCAACCGGCACCAAGCGAGGCGTAATGTCAGATGACGAGCAGTCAACCGGCACCAAGCGAGGCGTAATGTCAGATGACGAGCAGTCAACCGGCACCAAGCGAGGCGTAATGTCAGATGACGAGCAGTCAACCGGCACCAAGCGAGGCGTAATGTCAGATGACGAGCAGTCAACCGGCACCAAGCGAGGCGTAATGTCAGATGACGAGCAGTCAACCGGCACCAAGCGAGGCGTAATGTCAGATGACGAGCAGTCAACCGGCACCAAGCGAGGCGTAATGTCAGATGACGAGCAGTCAACCGGCACCAAGCGAGGCGTAATGTCAGATGACGAGCAGTCAACCGGCACCAAGCGAGGCGTAATGTCAGATGACGAGCAGTCAACCGGCACCAAGCGAGGCGTAATGTCAGATGACGAGCAGTCAACCGGCACCAAGCGAGGCGTAATGTCAGATGACGAGCAGTCAACCGGCACCAAGCGAGGCGTAATGTCAGATGACGAGCAGTCAACCGGCACCAAGCGAGGCGTAATGTCAGATGACGAGCAGTCAACCGGCACCAAGCGAGGCGTAATGTCAGATGACGAGCAGTCAACCGGCACCAAGCGAGGCGTAATGTCAGATGACGAGCAGTCAACCGGCACCAAGCGAGGCGTAATGTCAGATGACGAGCAGTCAACCGGCACCAAGCGAGGCGTAATGTCAGATGACGAGCAGTCAACCGGCACCAAGCGAGGCGTAATGTCAGATGACGAGCAGTCAACCGGCACCAAGCGAGGCGTAATGTCAGATGACGAGCAGTCAACCGGCACCAAGCGAGGCGTAATGTCAGATGACGAGCAGTCAACCGGCACCAAGCGAGGCGTAATGTCAGATGACGAGCAGTCAACCGGCACCAAGCGAGGCGTAATGTCAGATGACGAGCAGTCAACCGGCACCAAGCGAGGCGTAATGTCAGATGACGAGCAGTCAACCGGCACCAAGCGAGGCGTAATGTCAGATGACGAGCAGTCAACCGGCACCAAGCGAGGCGTAATGTCAGATGACGAGCAGTCAACCGGCACCAAGCGAGGCGTAATGTCAGATGACGAGCAGTCAACCGGCACCAAGCGAGGCGTAATGTCAGATGACGAGCAGTCAACCGGCACCAAGCGAGGCGTAATGTCAGATGACGAGCAGTCAACCGGCACCAAGCGAGGCGTAATGTCAGATGACGAGCAGTCAACCGGCACCAAGCGAGGCGTAATGTCAGATGACGAGCAGTCAACCGGCACCAAGCGAGGCGTAATGTCAGATGACGAGCAGTCAACCGGCACCAAGCGAGGCGTAATGTCAGATGACGAGCAGTCAACCGGCACACGTGTAGGGCGTCGGCTCCCGTAGCCCAGAGTATGTCTTGCGCTGTACGGTTCTCTCGCTGACGTTGCTTGGGCCTCCGACATTTAACCTGGATGGGATTTGAAGCGCCATTGCCAAGTGGTCGGTCTGTCCGAGCCTGGATAGTCTACGTCGACACCAGTCATCAATGGCGTGTGGTCAGCCACCGTGTCCTTTCTGGGCGCTGGCATGTCCGTCGATAGTATACTCTCTGTACATCTTTGACACGGTTGCCATCGCGAACCCTAGAGTTTTTACTATTTGGGCGATAGAATAACCCATCTGTCTTGTGACGACAATTCGTCTACGATCAAAGTAGCTCAGATCACCATGTTTACCCATGTTCATCGATTGCGATACACTGTTTGGAAGATCAGATCATATGTAGAGGATTTTAGGATGGGATTGTGGTCTTAAACAGCCCTTAGAAATATGAATCTAGGATATTTGGACAAGAGTGCCCAATAGGAAAGTGTCACGGAAGCGAGGCATAAAGGGGGAGAAGGACGCCCTTATTTATTACCTGGGGGCTAGTGCCCGGGGTCCGACTGCTTAACGTGCCCATCCGACACAGGCGGGTATTTAGTGGTTCAAACGTTCGTACCTGCCCAGGATCGAACCCGAGGTTATTTCCATGACAGCCACGAACGCTGAACACTAGGCCACCCGCGGCCCACACTGTTGGGAAGCACTGCTGTCTGATTTATCGCCTGCATTCTGTTTGGGTCTGTTTCATTCTGCGTGGGGATGCCCTCGTCAACTGCCCATCACACATATTGCTAACGTTTTGTCTACTGTGATTGTAAATTCATTCCATTCTAATTACGTTATTTTGAAAATGCGGAGAAAATGACAGAAAACGCGTCATGTAGCGTAGAGAACGATCATTAAACTGTCAAAAAAAAACAACGCTAAATCATTGCACACAGTGAAGATTTGAATAATTCGGTTTAACCTTATAAGTCATGCTGCTGTAAATTATTTGAGTTCTAAAACTGCGATTCAACTAGTTTTACAGTTCTTCAGTTCCCTTTTACGGTTTAATATTACGTGCTATACGTTTCACTCACTCGCACGCATACATGCACATTGCCAGTTGCTTTTGTTGTCAGCCATGTAATAACAGAATTCCAGATAACACACGTATGGTGTGCTTTTTTTATTCGTAGGTCTCTTCCTTCTACAAAATCAGTAGTTTTAGATTTCGACTGGCCATTAGAGCGTCACGAAAGTTGAAAAAATACATGCAATCCAATCCATCTTCTGCGATTTTATGAGGAACTGCCAGATTCACAAATATAAATTACTTTACTCAAAATTATTCACTGATATTTTTCGTCTCTCGGACAATGCCTTGGGTTAAAAATTTGTAGCTCTAGATTTCTTTTCAATCTCATGTCGATATCATTTCCATAAAGCAGTTTCATCTCAGCTAACAGTGAGTTGTAAAGCACGCAGTTTGAAAACTAAGTTTAGTTTAATGAAATAAAGACTTTGTATTTTCTCCATTTAAGAGCATTTTTTTATTAAAATACGAACCCCAAAATTATTTCTCAGTGTAATTGTTCTCCTTGTGTTTATCGCAATAAAATATTTTCAAAATAGGAAAAAAGAAAAACATGGGTTTCAATTTGATCATAACTGTCAGGTCACACATAGTGTAGTTTTAAGCTTTATAGCTTGTACTCTAAAAATAGTTTTTCATTACCACAGACCAGACAGAAGCCACAAGAGCAGCACTCCCTCTCCCCCGTTCAAATTATGGATCCAGTTGCATTAGCGCGAAAATAATTTGGGACTTGAAGTGTGAATTGCATATGAAATGAGAAAGTTGTTCTATCTAAATTGATTCCACTCTTAAAAATGGCCTGAATCCAAACTCCACCAAATTCTTTCCGCGGTTTTGCATATAAGACTTATGCAATTAGTCCGAAGATTAAAATGCCAGCATTAAATTTGTTGGTGGTCACATTAGGCATATTGCAGAAACATTTAATTCAATCCAGTGTTTGACGTAAATAATTGTAATTTTTATTCAAAATTGATAAGTTAATAATTTAATTACATTTGTTTCCTGATAAGTAGTTTTTCCATTTTTTTTTTATCACTGAGTCAGTATTATAGCAGATATTCTTGAAGAATCCGAAAACATAATTAAACCCGGTGAAAGAAAATCCCAAGTTTTCATGGCCAATGTTTTAACGATCAGGGGAGGGGGGGGGGGCATAGAACAAATAATCGTAATGACATAAAATCTGATATAATCGTAATTAATTAACTTCAGAACTCAGATATAACGACCAGAAAAGGGGAACATTTCGCGTGAAAGAAAAATATTTCCAAGAATTCTGACATTAAGACAAATGCTCGCTTGTCCTCAATGGAAAGTATTGAATTCCAGAAAATGAACGGATTCCAGAAATTTCAGTTTGTCCTCAAAGTCCTGTTGCCACCGTTTTTCTTTAAAGTATGGGTGGAAATTGTTGCCATTCAGTAAAACTAAACAAACGGATCTGTGCAGAGGACAATTGTGGAAAGAAAAAACAAAGAGAAAGGTTTTATCGAACCCTTCAAAATCTTGTTGCCACTGAATTTCATACCATTGCTTTTCCCAAAGGTTTAGGGGGATTTTTAGACTTTCAAATTGCCGTATTTTTTCGTGTATAAGACGATATCATTTCCCAACATTTTTAGGCTAAAAATTGGAGGTCGTCTTATACACAGGGGGGGGGGGGGTTAACCGGATGACAGGATCCTGCTGTGTTACCGCGGCGAAACTGCCAGTACCTCCTATCCCCACTACGACTTAGCAGTTATTCCTGGTGGACTTACAGGTCAGCTACAGCCTCTAGATGTTTCCATCAACAAGCCCTTCAAAGCCCTGATGCAAGAAGAATGGAATAAATGGATGCAAAAAGCAGGACACCGACAGGGAGAGTGAAAAAACAAACCATTACTGAGGTCTGCAACTGGGGACCTAAACTCATGGAATGAGTTTAGGACCCAGTTTCATGGAATGAAGTCAAGCAAGAGGAGGTTGTGTAACCAGGAGATGTGACGTACCTGCCAGAAGGACGCACACGACATAAAGGCAGATAGGAATCAGAATAAAACGTCCGCGTAGCTCAGTTGGTAGAGTGACTTATTCCGGAATGAGGGGATCCGGGTTCGAATCCTGGCGTGGACAGAAATGACGGAGAAATTTACTTCATTATAATGGCGCCCAAACTATCCGGATGACCCGACCGTTCAAAATCTCGTAATGGTGTGATGTTATTTCCACACCGCGAGATAGGAAAAATAAGAGAATCCCTTCTCCAGCACTTCGAAAAAAAAAAAGGGGGGGGGGGAGATGATGTAACTTACCAGGAGATGTGACGTACCTGCCAGAAGGACGCACACGACATAAAGGCAGATAGGAATCAGAATAAAACGTCCGCGTAGCTCAATTGGTAGAGTGACTTATTCCGGAATGAGGGGATCCGGGTTCGAATCCTGGCGTGGACAGAAATGACGGAGAAATTTACTTCGTTATAGTTGTGAAGTCCTTCAAAAAATGTGGAATCAGCAATGCCATGGATGGAACTGAAAAGATCTAATATATATATATATATATAGAGACAGTGACTCAGACGACACCAGTGATGCAGTTTAGGTTGAAAAAAGTGACGTTTCTGGAACTAATAGTGCTGAAGAAAGTGATGCATAATTTCATAGTTTGTATCTTAAAAATATTACCTAATTTCTAAATAATATAAATTTCCAAACTTTGACTTTGTCTGTGATATTATCTAATTTCTAAATGTACTTCAATGATATTACCAAATTTCTAAAAAATATCAAATGTGTCCTTTTTTGTAATAAAAATATTAATTTCTTAATTTTCGGTTCGAAAAAGATGGGTCGTCTTATACACGGAAAAATACGGTATCTTCGATTTCACGATAACTACGGAAGTCCACGGACACCTACGGAAACAACCTTTGAGAGGTGCTCGAACCGGCAGGTCTGGAGCCAACCATCATGCCATATTCAAAGCCACTCGGATCACTCATTTTGCCTATTCCCAATCGAACGCTAACTGATGTCCGACGACTCTCTGCAATATTTCTTAGATAACTGCTTCGAAAACGGCCCACGCGAATAGTTTAGATGCAACCACCTGTATCCCAAGGGAGCTTTTATGCTGCATGTTTCATTTCATTGTTTGAATTGGTCAGAACCTCTACACTGAAGCACCAGACCATTGATGAAACAGATACCTATAACATGACGAATCACAAGCTGCTCTAATTAGGGCTTTTGGTCGCCACTCTTCGCCTCTTTCGGGAAGCACATTCATGGTCGGAGTAATGCAGATCATCGCAAGGCTAAACGCTTTGATGGCACTGGACAGACTAAGTGAATGATTGCAAATCACAGGAAATGATACGCTGTACGACTTTTCTGCATTATTTTACAAAACTGAAAGTCATAAAGTAATTTTGTTTCATGAACAGGCATTTTAAGTAGTATCTCACAGTTTGGATGCTTGCCATAATCTTTCAGCAATACCATATATATTGTTCCTTTCATGTACAAGCCATGAGATGAATATGAAAACATTGAGTGAGAGCTTTTCTTTTCTCTCATAATTATTCGAATACAGTGAAACCTATCGAACAAGGTCGTTCTGTGAAATGATCACATTCTTGACAGGTGGCCGACAAATAGTGGTTCAATTTTCCAAAATATTTCCTTTGCACACTGGAAAATGAGTTAAAGATTTACTTTTTTTTAATGCAGCCTGCTGTAAAGTGCTTATCCCTTCTTTCCTGCCATTTTGCAATTTAGGGACGTTATTAACTAAATCTCTCAAGTAGAATCATCAGTAAGACTGGAATGGGGTAAGGGGATACGTACGTTTTCACAAATCGGGTTCTCCTACCACATGTTCCTCCGGAGAAAATGGAAGCTAAGGAGATGCCGAACACAATAGCATAACTACTGCGGTTGAGCTTTGAAGCCACTTCCACTCTTCTTTCGCTTCCTTAAAGTCAGCAATGTTTCCTTTCGCCATCTGGAGCGGGACATCAAGCGTGCTCAAGCAATAAAGCCGCTGTGTGAGAAGGCTATAGGTTTGTTGGGATCAGAGGTATAAACTCCTCCATGGACTTCTAGCTCTCATTTCGGACAATTTAAGATCAAACATGTGTATCCTAAAAACGATATATTTCTTCGTGCAGGGAATAACTAAAAGTCGAGTATAACTAGCTGTCTTAAGCACGATATTTAAAATCTTTAAAAGTTAAAATACGAAACACAAGATCTTTCACAAGGGCAGCCCTTGCATCATCAGGTGAAAGACTACATTTTAGACTATACACAGTTCAAAGTTATATATTTTCAGTGTCTTGACGTCATAGTATTCGATGTTGTTCATTTGTTGAGTGGTTCTTGATCCCCCCCCCCCCCCCACTTAATTTCGAGTGCTGCTTTGCTCCATCTTTAAGAGGGATGGCATTAAGTTAGGTTTGCTGGGGGAGTGATGAGTTTTTTTTTTTTTTTTCAAGTCTTGAATTTTCTTTTTAATACAAACTGTATTAAATAGTTTTTTCCAAACGTGTGGTACAAAAGTAGGAGTACCTTTAATCAGCAATGATAGTGCTATAAAGTATGTTGGTACTATGGAATACCAACCGCAAATTTCGCGTATCTTGCACAACATCTGCAAGGAACACGGGTTTTCATTTGGTGAGTCTTCTAGCAATTTTTTCCAACTGATACGCAAGGACCAGGACTTCAAGCCCGAGAATGATAAATGTTGTGTATATTGTATACCATTACAAAGTTCGAATTTGGAGTTCAACGACAGTTAGTATATAGGCTCGACCCTTCGGAGACTAGGCATTCGAACAGCTGAACACCAATACTCCACCAGAACAGATGCCTCTAACACCGCTTTGGCCCGCCTAGTCCAGGAGGGAACCCACACCAAAGAAAAAGATCCACTATATTTGCAGAAGCATTGTTTATTCAGCATTATCGTAAACAATATTGTAACGATGACACTCCTATTTTTCTACCATACGTTTGGAAACAACTATTTAATACAGGTTCAATAAGTAGGAACTGTACACCAATTATACTCAAAATAGTATAACTATACTAATAATCCGAAATTTCTTGGCGTAGAATAGAAATAAAACTTTCCAAGCTTTCGCACATCAACCAGATGGCTTTTTGAAGGAAGGTAGACTGCTAACGGCAAACTGGATAATCCAGACAGCTACTTATACTGGACTTTTAGTTATATGTATCCCTGTTAAAAGAAATCCATACAGTCTTGCAAACGAAGTTCTAAAAACTTGACCTGACAGACACCAAGGACCACTCACCATTAAAAACCTCGTGAAAGGTGATGACACACAGAGAAAAAGAAACAGGTGTTTTACGTTTTTAAACACTCACGGCTTTTTCGTTATCTTTCTAGAACTTCCTAAACAAGATTTTTCTCTAAGTTCGGGTGTTGATGACCGCGAAATGAAGGTATATTCTCTTATGCGTTTCAAATATGGCTGCCCGTGACGGCATCCTGCAGGTGGGCGCCAAATAAATGTCTCTTACACATTGTTTCTATTGATGATGAAATTCATGCTAGACAAAACAGCCCTCATTACGAGGTGACAGCAGAATGCGACTGACCGCTAACACAGGTTTCATAGTAAATGTTGAATGCTAATCTGTCGAGATATTCTCAAATTCCCCTCTAGTAAGGAATTATTAATGAGGCAAACGAAATAGCCATTGCTCGCTTACTGTTTAGTATGTAACATTGCATCAGAAAACTTGAAAATTATATCGCTCTGGAGCGAAAATCAAACCCGCATCTCCCTATTTCCGTTCGAGCATGCTATCCGTCACACCAAAGTTTGAAGTTGTTCAGCATATACTTGGAACTTCATTGTCTTGGGTGGTGTAACGGATAGCATGTTCGAACAGAAATGGGGAGATGCGGGTTCGATTTCCACTCCAGGGCGGTGTAATTTTCCAAGTTTTACGATAGGATGTCACATGCTGAACAGTAAGCTAGGCAGTGGCTAGTCTGTTTGCTGACTTAATAATTTTGTATTTGTTCCATGTATTTGACAAGAATATATTCTCCCACAATTTCCCTTTAGTAGTTGCTTGTTTCATGAAGTAACAGTTGCCCGCGACGTGAACTCACTTTTGAAGTTCAGCTTAAAGATACTGAACATCGGCATTTTCTCTGCAACTGCCTATTAGACACGACAATGAACTTGACAAACATTGCACATGGACAAAACTTAATTTCAGCAAGAGTATAAGGTGTTTCTAATTCGCTTGAAGATAACACTGGACCATGATAGTTTGAAGGTTGGTTATTGTGTTGTCAGCCCCGGCGTAAGCAATTTAGTGTCCCTAAGCAAAGAATGACCTGGCGGCTCCTAATTTTGACTGTAAAACCTACATGCACACTTCTAACTTAACCTTCTTTTTGAGTTCCTATTCTTACGTAAATTTTGTTATTTTCAGTAATATTTTCCCTTCTGAACGGCATATTACTTCTCCGAATCGCCTTGTACGTTTAGCAATACTCACATTGAGTCAAACGGAAAATATAAGCAACATCGAAGCAAAATAATTGTGGAGAGAGTAAAGATTGTGTGTAGTAAGCGCGTTGATACTATTGTAGGGGATTTTCTGGTTGTCATTAACTAGGTACTACGAAAGGTAATGCATATATTTAATTGCTGCTGCTGCTGCATATAATTGATGTTATGGAAAGTATTCCACAATCGTGTGACTTCTACATTTGGAATTAATAAATTACTTTGGGTTTAAATTGTTCTTATTCTAATTCATGCTAACTGTGACGTATACATCTAATTTAACCGTCCTTTTTAGTTTCTGTAAATTTCGTTTCTCCCCAATTTTTTACGCCACAGAGTTTCTCCCGAGGAGCTTGTAAAAGTTGGCAGCCTGACAGTGGGTCAGAGAGCAATAAAACTTGAATAAAAGGCATTCGGTGTTCTAAGCTAGGAGGCAGATGTATGGTATGAGCAGATGTTGAGAGCTGTATCCGATGAGCAGAGCGACTTTGTATAAGTAGATTCTATTCAGAGTTGAGAGCGATATATATTGAGAACAATATTATATTACTCTGAGTGATCACTGAATTATGATCACCTATACCTAATACTCAGTACAGCAGCTATCCGACGCGGCATCGATTCAACATACACTGAGTGATCACTGAATTATGACAGCCTACCTAATACTTCATAGGTCCCCCTTTCGCCCTCAGTACAGCAGCTATCCGACGTGGCATCGATTCAACATACACTGAGTGACCACTGCATTATGACCACCTACCTAATACTTCGTAGGTCCTCCTTTCGCCCACAGTACAGCAGCTATTCGACGTGGCATCGATTCAACATACACTGAGTGATCACTGCATTATGGCAGCCTACCTAATACTTCATAGGTCCCCTTTTCGCCCTCATTACAGCAGCTATTTGACATGGTATCGATTCAATAAGATTGCGAAAACAGTCGGGAGGTATGGCCAACCAATCTGTGTGTAATGCAACCTTAGATGCAGATATGAAGGTGATTGGTGTAACCACAAGCCTGATATGTCGTTCCATAGTGTCCCACAAGTGCTCTATGGGATTGGTATCGGTGGAGTTCCGAGGACAATCGACATGGTGCCAGTCTGAACTGTGTTCCTCAAACCATTCCTGCACAACATGGGACTTGTAGCTCGGCGCATTGTCATTTTGGAAGACACCGTCACCATTTGGGGAAAAGTTCAAACAATGTCAGTAAGCTATTCATGATAGTGGGCAGCAGTCATGCGTTGTTCCACATGCACCAGGAGTCCCAAGTTCCTGAAAAGTAAACATGTTCCAAGCCATACAACCGCCTCCACCGGCTTGCGCTGTGGGGATCATGCAGGACGGATCTAGTGCCTCATGTTGTTTGCGCCAAATACGAACACGATCATCCACGGAGTGGAAGTAAAAAACTCAACTCCTCATAGCAGCACCCTTTTTTCAGTCATCCGACGTCCAACTTGCATAATCTTTGCACCACGTGGGTCTTTTGCGCCAATGAACCGTGGTTAGGAGAGGATGTCGCCGGAGTCGTCTGCTATTATAGCGCATGCGTACGAGCGTGCGACGCATGGTCGTGACAGATACTGTTCCGGGTTGACTCCTATTGTATTGGGCGGTCAGTCAATTGTTGACCAGTGCTGCGTCTGTTGACCTGTACGAGTCGACGGGCCCGGCGCTCACCACTCACATCAACCTTTCGATGACGTGTGCAGTTTTGCCTCCGGGTCGTTATTTAACCCTTTTCACGAACGTCCTGATACACTTTAACTACGGCGGGTCGCTAACAACCTATCAACTTCAGCCGCATCGGAAATCGAGGCACCCGTTCTCCTAGCTCCCACAATCTGTTCTTCCTCAAAGTCCGATGAATCCTTCCGTTTATCCAATACGCTCCGAATTTTACTACCTCAGATCAGATCATATGTAGAGGATTTTAGGAAGGGAGTGTATGACCCTAGGTCTTAAACAACCTTTAGAAATAGGAAGCTAGGAGATTTGGGCTAGAATGCCCGATAGGAAAGTGACACGAAAGCGAGGTAGAAAGGGGAGGAGGGAAGGCGCCCTTAGTTCTTATTGGGGGGAAGATAATACCCGGAATCCGAAGGCTTAACGTGCCCATCCGACGCACGGCGGATATTTAGTGGTTGGTTCGAGCGTTCCTATCTTCCCGGGATCGAAACTGAGGTTCCTTCGTGGCTGTCACGAACATTGACCACTAGGCCATCCGCGGCCCACAATTTTACTACCTTCTTCTCCACTCACACCTTATGTATGCTGCGTCGGTCGACTAAACGGGCCCTCTCTGAAATCATGTGGTCAACGGGCCGCATCCACTTTTGGTAGGGGGGGGTCATAATTCAGGGATCACTCGGTGTAGCTTTATACAAAGCCATGTTCTGAGTGCGTCGTATTATATATAGTCTATTCGTCTTGTTGATGTGAACGACGTGTTTACGAAAAGATTGTCCGATACAATGAAGTATAGAATTGGATTTCTGTCCAATAGTTTACCCTGGCCGTTTCTCTGTAAAATGTTTGTTTATGCTTAATCAAGGTTTCAGCTCAAACGAACGAAACTAATAGTTTGGAATAATCCGGGAGAGTAAAAATCAAGTCACAAAGTGACAAGCTAACTCTACACAAGCTTAAGGGGTTGAAAAGGTCGTTTTGGGCCAAAAGTCACATTTTAAAGCCCTATTCTTTAGAATTCCAAAACTGCCTTTGTTTCTTGTCTACGATGAATAGATAAAGAGTTATAGAAATCGGAATATCTAAACCCAGGTGTCAAACGAACGGGAAGTGACACTTGAAACGCGTTTTTTGCAGGATGAGATTTTCGTCCCGAACTCTTTACGGAAAACCTGATAATTGCAAAATGTATGTAAATAAATTGATGAAACTTGGTATACATCTTTCTTATAATGTTGTGTTTAAGAACATCACTTACTTTTTAGTTCACTGCATGGATAATAGTCCTGCGTATATACTGATGCAAAAAATGCCACCATATATCTGTAACTTTTTTATTTAGAGCGTTTACCGTAAGCGACATATTTCCTTAAATTCTTTCACAAATTTCCAAATTTCTTGAAAATTTATATTGATATCATTTTTTTCAACGTTTGTGTTTTCGTGTGTTAGTCTTCCTAAAAAAAAAATTACCCATTCTTTCATTTTTTTCAACAAAAGTGCCCTCAACTTAGTGGGATACCTTAACATGAAGTTAAGTTTAAAGGTAAAGGAATTCTTATAACCATTAAAACCCGTTTATTCTACAATTGTTCTATAGAACCTTGGCCCTTCTTTATGATGTTAGATCTACGATATCAGCAAATCTGAGATGTTTAGCTTTTCACTCAACCCAGGAAATTTTTATCTATCGTTTTGTTTGATTATGCACTCCTCTTTGTTATTGCCGTTTCATTAGTAAAGGTGGCGGAAAAGATGTCAAACTACATTACAAAGCAGAAAGGAGAAAAGTTATTGTCATCATAACTTCACTTAACGACATCTAGAAAAAGAAAGAGAGATAATTGGAGGAGCAAAATGAAAAGGTGTATTTCGACTGTTTATCTTTTTTCTAATATGATTCATCGCTTTTTTCGCTTTCTTTTTTTTTTCAAAGATAATGCAGGTTAAAAATTAGATGATAAAAATAAACATATTAAAATCTGCTGCCTCTAGACAAGGCTGTCATGTCCTGGCTACAGCAGCGGCGAATATGTTTTTGTGAAAAATTGACTATACCAGCATATTCATGGTACTCGCCGACATCATGTGAAAGGCATTTTAAAAAGTTCTGCCGCTGTGAAGCACTTCCCATTTTTGTGATTCTCCAAATGGCAAAAATGCCATTAAGAAATATATTGCAAAATTAGAGCTGTTTTAGAATTCAACAAGCCAAAGCATCGCCATTTGCTTTCTTCCACCGGAGAAAAGCGTAATAAAAAAAATTTAGATTAATATTTCAGATCTGCCTTCGCATAAACAATTTTCTTCAGTCAGATTTTTGATTGGTACTCACTTGGGGTATCGACACTATAGAATAAATATTACTAAATTTGGAATATTTTTCTACTATAAAGCTTTTTTTTTTTTTTTTTTTTTGTATTTGTTACCCGCAGTGTGTGTTAAATTCTTAGAAAATTATCGCAGTAGAAAAAGAAAAGTAACACACTGAAGAGAAATATCATTTTATAAATATGTTCATACGACCGCTTAGACAGTGTCTTAACTGTTACTAAATTAAAACAGTTAAGGGCTGCGATTAGACTTTTGAATAAGTAACATTGGTGACAATGCAATATAATTGCTTTTTTTGCTTTCTCTCAATCTACAAACTGCGGTTTGTCCAGAGTGAGAAAGCTTAAATAGTTCTGGCTGTGTGATTTTTCTCATTAATTTCTGTTTTTCTTTGTATCTAGAGCATAGTCCAGAACCCACATACTTCCCCAATGGAAAATTAGATGACGAAGCCATCGTCCAGTTCATAAAAGTAAGTTAAAAGATGGTATAACGTAATGTCTTTTTCGTGAGTAAAATTGGTGTTACGCTATGTCTAAGGAATGTTGAATTAAATAAGAAAACGAAGCAATAGTTCCTAATTAAGCCTTTACGACCAGAGGAAACATAAACAGAAGTCAGACTTACGATAACCTTTTATTGGTACAGCACGAATTTCAGTAGAACTCCACAATATAAGACAACAGATATCAGATTACATTTATCTAATTGAACGTCTCTACACATCCACATGAGCAACTGTCGTCTCGTCCTTTTTATCTATCGTTCTTATCACATTCATACGTCACTTTCTCCCTGACCTCAAGGTGTTGCCAACAGTATTCTCGTTTGAGGGAAAAGACATAACGTTAAATTTGGAAGTATAAAGGAGAACAAACGCAAATTTACATAGGAAAGGGAAACTAAAAATGAAAGTTAGTTTAGAATATACGTCACAATGGCCTTCACTTATTTTATATTGCAGTTATTAAAATGAATACCTTTCTCGATCAAGCTAGACTGTGTTTAAACCACTGTTTCATCTTTTGAGTGTAATTTTTCCTCTTTTGGTATTCTTAAACATTTGGATATTTTGCGACCATCGATTTATGATTTTTTCTAAATTTATACAGGGTGTCCGAAAAGTAACTTGTGCACTGAAAGTACCGCTTACCATGTCGAACTGGTTCCTACAAGAGGTGTTGGAAATGGGGCCCCACCGACGTCCAGACATGTCTGCATACGCTTTTGCATGTTAGTGAATACCTTTTTCCGGGTATGTGGTGTGATTTGGTGGATGTTGTTATTGCAGCCTGTAGCTCTTGAAGTGTATGCGGGTTACCTGCGTAACCTTCACCTTCAGTGCTCCCCACAAAAAAGTCAGGCGGTGTCAGATTCGGTAACCGGGCGGGCCACAACCCCCGGGAAATAAGATTTCCGAATAATTCCTCCAGAAGCTGTACCGATGCGCCAGTGGTTTGAGCAGTTGCACTGTCTTGCTGGAACCAGCCTTCGTTGATTTCCCGTTCCATGAGTTCGGATATGAATGGTTGGATAATATGGGTACGGTACCGTTCTCAGTTAATGGTTTCACTGAAGAACATGGATCCAATAATGCGCGGACGATTCATGGCACACCAAACACCGACCTTCTGGTTGTGGAGAGGCGCTTTCTTAAATCCGTGGGGATTTTCAGTGCTCCACAAACGAGTGTTTTTGCTGTTGGTGTACCCGGACACGTGGAACCATGCCTCATCTGTAAAGAAAGTCACGTTCAGAATGTCCTCACCTTCTTTAGACAGGAATTCTCGGTACGACCTGTGGTACCGAACACGGGTCACGTGGTCTGTTTCTTTCAGCTGATGCACGACAGACACTTTGTACTGGTGAAAACACAAATTACTTTTCAGAATATTGTGGGCTGTACTCTTTGGCACATTAGCTTGTTTGTTGTGACAGGAGCTTCACGGACTTGTGTGGACTCCTCTGTATTCTGTCCTGGATATCCTATACGGTCTAGTCTGCTGTGGATGGCCTACTGGAGCGGGGGACATCCAGAACACTGCCAATTTCCCGAAACTTCGCTATGAGCTGACGTACGGCATTACGGTGGGGAGAGTCTGCTTCGCGAAATTTACTAGCGAAGTGTTTTTGCACTTCGTCTGTGTACTTGCCATGGCAAAGGACGTGTACCCCCCCCCCCCACCAAAAAAAAAACACTGTTCAACCGTCAACCCCATTGTCTTGTGCCGAGACGAGTGATCAATCGACACGTCTGCCTCCGCCGATCAAGCGCTCGAGAATGACCTTCGCTTGGAATGACGCCTCGCGGTGGGAAGACATGAAGGTTACCAGGTATAGATCACTTCAACGTGGCGGGTCACTTTCACTGTAGTTCCATTCAGAATTTCTTTATTATTACATTACTGCAATTCGCACATTCAGTGCACAATCATTATTCGGATACCCTGTACAGTCATTATATAATACCAGAAGAGGAAAAAGTACACTCAAAAGATGAATATGTTAGAGCGGATACACCGAAACAGTAAAGCTTGTGCAACGAGGAAAATTAATTTCGTAAAGTGAGAAAGCTGCGAAGTAAGTTGGTATAATCCCATACGCTTAGAAATCAAGCTGTACGCTGGTTGGTATCATTTTACCCATAGAAGATTAAGAAGAAAATCTGGTTCATTTCCTACAACCAGAAAGACGGTGGAAACGATTTGAGCTGCTTCGTGCGCTTTCAGTTTGACGTAAGTGAAAGGAGAAAATTCGGTCTGGAAAATGTATTTAAAAAGTTCGTATGGGTATAATCATAATATGATAATTTGTGGGGAAACAACTGCAATATTTAAAGATTTTGTGCATTTCGGTTTTCCACGAATATTATTGTAAATCGTACAAAAAGTCTCCGTAATCCGATTGTCAAACAAATCACTTAAATTGAGCATGACTCGCGTTTTATAACCAGGCTGCAAGCTGTCGATAAAAGCATCGCCTTTAATGTAAGGATTTTCAGGCTGTACCAAAAAATCGCGAAGAGAGTTCATAACCCCAAGAGAACAAGACAACGCACATTTGTAGATGCACCTGCACTGCAAGTCGTTATTCTCCAACAAAACCTTCTGCTGCTTTCGCAAACTGTGAATCTGGAACTGATTTGCCAAGTTTTCCGCTGCAATGGTTTTCAAAAACCGGTGTGATGCCCCTCTTACTTCATTCACCTTCAGTAGAAACGTTGTTGTATCTTAAAGAAGAAATTGTCGCACTTGAGCAGCAAGAATTTAATGACGTTTCAGGGTCTCTGTTGCCTTCAGTGAAGTCCCAATACATTATGCTGTAATTTACTGAAAGTACTGCGTTGCAATGTTATAACAACCTTCACGTAAGTGAGCCCGTCCTCATACTGTTGGTCTGGGTTCTAATCCGCAGTAAGACATGGATGCCATGTTTATTCAAAGGAATATTGGTTCCGTCAGTTCCATAGATCCAGTGGCCGTAAATGAGAAACGAGCTATTCCTCAACCTCAAGTGGTCATGAACACGGGTGGTAAGGAAACGAAAAAACCTCAAAAGATTCACTACAATTCTCCCCTGTTTTAATTTCCTATTAGACTCTCATCTCACATTTTTTTTTCTATTTTCTAATTATTCTTGGCTGGAAGGGGACGACGTACACTGACCTATGATTAATATCCGGACGACCGTCCACTGATAGTGAATGAGGTATACGCAAGCCTCGTGTCACAGAACCAACTGCAAATATGCTCGTAGGGCTAGAAAGAGAGAAAGAGAGAGAATCGTGAGAGCACTTCGTATGATCACTGGGTCTCCCATGTGGAACCCTCTTCGGAACCTGAGGAACAGATTTGGAGTGGAGAAGATACACAAGTTCTCCACCAGACTCTCCTAGTTCTCCAAGAAAGCGGAAGCCCACCCTAATGAACTAGTTAGGGATGCGATTAACTAAGATCCCAGCAAATTCCTCAGAACTAAGAGCAACGTTCGTGGCTGAGTGAGCAACGTTCGTGGCTGCCACGGGAAGGGCCTCAGTTTCGATCCCAGGCAGGTACGAACGCTCGATTCACTAAATACTCGCCGTGCGTCGGATGGGCACGTTAAGCCGTCGGACCCCGGGTACTGGCCCCCCGGTAATAAATAAGGGCGTCTTCCTCCCCCTTTCTACTTCGCTTCCGTGTCACTTTCCTATCGGGCGCTCTATCCCAAATCTCCTAGTTTCCTATTTCTAAGGGTTGTTTAAAACCTGGGGTCAGACACTCCCTTCCTAAAATCTTCTACATATGATCATGATCCTCAGAACTAGATTGGAGATTGTTGTCCCCCCTCTACCCCCACCGGAACATGGGGAAGGCTAGCACTGTTTCCTGGGAAGAAGGCCTTGGATCGCATAGAGAGTAAAGTGTGAACATTGGTGGGTGTTAGACAAACCACCACCACCACATTTCTTTTTCAGGATGGTGTTGAGACGGTGAGTACTGAATGCTGCTTCGGCATCCGGATGTGGTTTTCGTGAGTTTCACTCCCCCCAGGGGGCGTCGGAGGCTTGGTGGTTTTGTGGTGTGCTGTGGTAGTTCTCCTGCGGCGCTTTGTCTCCCCCTTCCCGCCGCGTCCGTTTG
Source organism: Macrothele yani (assembly GCA_039090855.1). Lineage (NCBI taxonomy): Eukaryota > Metazoa > Arthropoda > Arachnida > Araneae > Macrothelidae > Macrothele > Macrothele yani. The sequence goes on along the minus strand of CM077029.1, from coordinate 174,801,093 downwards.
CTTCTTTCCGCCAACAAATGGGGTGTCGCCGTTTGCTCCAAAAACCATCTCTCTTCTCCTATCATTTATTTTTCTGTTTATCTTTCCTATTGAGTTCTCTTAATCAAATCTCCTAGCTTCCAAATTCTAAGGGCAGTTTTAAACCTGCGATCAGACACTACCTTCCTAAAACTACTTCAAACCAACGAACGATGGGACAACAGCACGACTGTGAATGCAAGATGCCTTGATCGACAGACTTCACTGATTTCCAGCGCAGTGGGTGCCACATACAAAATCGCTCCGTACGTGATTATTTCAGCAGCACTAAAGATCCCTTGGTCGGCAGTTTGTAATATGATATGTAAATACAGCGGATTAATGGTAAATATACCAAGATAATGACCCGGTAAACATCCAAAATGAATAACGTAATACGCGAGCTCTGTAAAAGACTGTCTGCTCAGAACGCAAATCAGCACTGCTTAAAATCCCACAAACCCTATGTGATACTATTGGGACTTGTGTTACAAGCAGTACTGTGTACAGGACGCTGCGCGGCATGAGTCATTATATTATGGTCGAGCAGCTACACACAAGCCTCTAGTTTTTTCTTTGATTAGCGTGGTATAAGGAACGTCGATCTTGGACTGTAGACCAATGGAAAACTGTGATTTGGACTGAAGAGTCACAGAGCATAGTCTACCAATGTGATATTCGTTTCTGAATGTGGAATATGTCGAAGGAAAGGTAACTTCCGGACTGTATCGTCTCGACAAAGTTTGGTGGAAGCAGCGTGATTCTATGGGGCTATTTATCGTGGTTTGACTGGGCAACTTTAGTCTTTTCGGACAAAAAATAAATGCTAAGCTCTATTTAACTAGACGTCCTGGAAACACTTTTACCTTCTCCCCTATCAGCAGGACAATGTACTAAGACGTACCTCTCGCTTTGTTACAGATTGGTTTGAGGACATGGGCATTGAAAAGTTGGACTGGCCAGCCCAGTGTCCTGATCTGAACCCTATTGAAAATCTTCGGGACGAATTGGATCTTCGAGAGCGTGGGAGAAGAGATCGCCCAACAAACAAAGCTGAACTGGTCACGTGCTTTGAAGGCCGAGTGGCGAAACTTATCGGCGAACATTTACATAAAACAGGTTGAGACTATTCTAAGAAGACTAGAGGCCGGCATAGTGGCCAATAAGCTTCGGCATACCATACTGAATATTCTATAAATTCAGATTATTTGTAGACATGCAGGTGTCTGGATATTAATGGTAGGGCAGTGTATTACTAATAATTTTTATCAACGAATAGAAATATTCTATTTTAGCCTGGAAGGGGACTACAAATTTCATCGCTCTAGGTGTCGGTATCTCAATCAATGAATAAATGCCATTCAATTCTTGTCTGGAAGGGAACGTCATATATTTTATATTGTTCTGGGCCCCCATATATCTATCAAAGAAGAAAAATGCTGTTCTAAATTTTGGTCTATTTTTGATCAAAAGAAATGGCATGTTATTTCTCTTTAGGTCTCTATGTCTCTGTCAAAAATTAGGATTACTATTCGATGTGTCTGGAAGGGAAAGCTATATCGTTGTATGTGTTCTTATCTGTATCAAATAATAGAAATGTTCCATTTTTGGCTCGAAGGGCCGGCTTGTTTTATAGGTTTAAGTGCCTATATCTCTAATAATAAATAGAAATATTCAATTTTCCGGTGAACTATTTTTTGCTGAGGGGAGTCATCAAATTATATCTTCCAGGGTTACTACACTGCTGGCCACCCAAAATGCAACACCAGGAAGGAAACATCCGATTGGTCTGAAATTCGCAACATGCGTCGCCCGCGGGAGGACATGCAAATGATTAGCATTGCAGGGCATATGCAAATCATGTGCGCCCGGCACGCCACCGAGAAGTACTATAAGAAGGGTGCACAGAAGGCGGGGTGTAAGTGGTGGAAGTGTGTTGTGTTGCCGGACCTGTGCGTGGGAAGCTTCCTGATGCCTCGTCGTAGAATACGGCAGTCATTCCAGCACGTTTCGGAGTTCGACAGAGGAAGAATAGTGGTTTATCGCGACATCGGTTCGGCGTCCAGCCACAGTGAGGCGAGTATGGATTCGGTGGGTGCAGGAGGGACGGACGGACCGACGTGAGCCATTTCCGCAGCCGCAGCACACCACCGAACGAGAGGACCGGCATGTTGTGCGGCAGGCATTGACGGCTCGCACTGCCACATCACGAACGTTAGCGCAGGAATTAGGGTGTGTTGCGCAACAACCTGTGTCAGCGTCAGCACATACCGTTCGACGTCGTCTGCAGGAGCGGGGACTTGTCGCACGGCACCCATTGCTCCGATTACCATTGACGTTACACCACCGGCAAGTGCGGCGGCAGTGGGCCGTTGAACGCCGCACCTGGACTACGGAATGGCACGACATTGTCTTCTCCGACGAATCCAGCTTCTGCCTGCAACACCACGATGGTCGGATCCGCGTGTGGCGTCACCGCGGCGAGAGACTGTATGACGCCTGCATTATGCATCGCCATACCGGTCCGTCGCCTGGCGTTATGGTTTGGGGTGCAATTGCACCCCTCTGGTACGCATCGCCGGTACACTCAACAGCCACCGCACCATCTCCGACGTTTTGGAGCCTGTAGTCCTTCCTTACCTGCAGTACCTGCCAGCAGGACAATGCGCTCCCACACGTGGCACACATCGTGCAACAATTCTTCACGGTCGACCAGGTGTCACTGCTACCGTGGTCCGCCTGTTTTCCTGATATGTCGCCTATCGAACACGTCTAGTCGCTGATCGGCAACTGAGTGGCCCGGCAAGCACCATCCGCGGCTACGCCTCATGAACTGTGTCATCGTGTGGAAGCAGCCTGGACCGACATACCCCAAGCCCACATCCAAAGCCTCTTTCGTTCGATGCCGCGGCGTGTAGCGGCAGTTATTGCCAGCCATGGGGGCCACACGAACTATTGATGCCTGCGTGTTCCGCAAGTCGCACGGGCCTGTAAGCTCAATCGTTTCATCTTTGTATCTGTTGTTATGTGTCCAGTAAATCTGGCTTTGCTATCTCGTGTCCTTCTTGGTGTTGCATTTTGGGTGGCCAGCAGTGTATATCTGTATTTTTCTATTTTCTTGTAATCTGTTTTTGACTTGAAGGGAACGTCATATTTTATCGTTCTTGATTTCATATCTCTGCAAAGAAGAGTAATGTTATTCCATTTTTGTATGGAAGGGGACGACACATTACATCATTCTAAGTGCCCGCGTATATCTGTCGAAGAACAGAAATGCTATTCTATTTTTGATTGGAAGTGGACGACATATAATATTGCTGTGTGTGGCCATATCTTGAAAAGAATTGAAATGCTTTCTATTTTTAAACAGCATATTATATCGTTCTATAGGTCCCCCCATATCTCTACCAAAAATAATAGAAATACTATTCTATTTTTTGTTAGAAATTTACAACATACGATATTGGTTTAGGTTCTCGTATATCTGTGAAAAGGAGGGAAGTACTATTCAATCTTTGACTAAAAGGGGACGACATATTGTATCATCCTAGTTCCTCACATTTTTTTTATCTCAAAGAATAGATAGGCTATTCTATTTTTGTAGGGAAGGTGGCAACATATTATATCGTTCTAGATTCCTGTGTCTGTATCAAAGGGTAGAAATTAGAGATGGGCAAACCGATTCTTCCGATTCGACTCACTAAAAAGGTTCGTTCGGACCAATTCGTTCGTTTGATTCTTCCGGTTTAAGAAACGATTTGTGTCAAGGGAAATCTATTCTGAGTCTCATCCTTTCGTTCGTTTCGGTCAGTGATTCTAAATCCTTTCGTTCGTTTCGGCCAGTGATTCTAAATCCTTTCGTTCGTTTCGGCCAGTGATTCTAAATCCTTTCGTTCGTTTCGGTCAGTGATTCTAAATCCTTTCGGTCAGTGATTCTAAATCCTTTCGGTCAGTGATTCTAAATCCTTTCGGTCAGTGATTCTAAATCCTTTCGGTCAGTGATTCTAAATCCTTTCTTTCGGTCAGTGATTCTAAATCCTTTCGGTCAGTGATTCTAAATCCTTTCGGTCAGTGATTCTAAATCCTTTCGTTCGTTTCGGTCAGTGATTCTAAATCCTTTCGTTAGTTTTGGTCAGTGATTCTAAATCCTTTCGTTAGTTTTGGTCAGTGATTCTAAATCCTTTCGTTCGTTTCGGCCAGTGATTCTAAATCCTTTCGTTCGTTTCGGTCAGTGATTCTAAATCCTTTCGTTCGTTGATAGTTTTCGGTTTAGTAACCGATTTTTAAGTTTAAATTTGTTTTTCATTCTCACGGAATTTTTTTTCCTCTGTTTTCTTATAAGTTCATTTCGAAACGTTCACGTAATTTATTGTATTTGTAAACTTATGAATAAGGTAAGATTTTCTGACTAGAACATGCACCTAACCAAGACACCGTGGTGAAATTTGGATGTCTAATAAGAGATAATTCTGACTGATTCATTCAGGGAATAAGGTTCTTTTGCGGAATCGATTCTTTTCAGGAAAAATTTGTTTGCCAATGACTCAGTTGGCTGATTCGTTCTTTTCGAACGAATCGTTCGCGAACAACACATCTCTAGTAGAAATGCTATTCTATTTTTGTATAGAGGAGTCACCATATTCGTGCTAATCGCTCTGAATTCCCATATCTCAATGATAGAAGGGAAAAACTGTTCTGATTTCTGGTCTGTTTTTCGCTGAAAGGTTCGGGCTATGGAAACTGGAGAAACGAAAACGTCTGAGATTTTTTCCGTATTCATGTATTCCAAAGATTTTATTACTGCACTGCTAACAAGATCACACACCCACTAACCCATCACCACCACCACACACACGCACACGAGATTAGGGGGTTCAGGAGGTACTGCTCACATAGTCGTTCAACTGCAGTAAAAAACTATAATACGCAGATTTAACCTTAGACATTATACCCAGGCAGCGCTGGATACAATTCAGATGAGTTGAGAATAATTCACATAAAATTGTTCAACTTGCATCACCGTCTCGGGCAAAATAAATGTCACCAAAAGTATTCTTATGCTTTAAAGGAGTAAATTGTTTGTTAACTTTGCTTTTCGAAGCTTACTTTTAACCCTTAAGAGTTTATGTGTTAAGTTGTTTTTTCCCCATTTCAGGAAATTCGCAAACATCCCGCCCTGACACCCGAAGATGCAGCTTGTCTGGCAGCAACGAAGCTCATGGAAGAAAGTCACCACAGCAGAATGTGGTACCGAGTGGCAGCAATTCGAGACTTGAGTGGCAGCAAGCCAGCAAAACCCAGACTTAGTCAGAAGTTAAGAAAGGTTCGTACGACTGTTCATATTCAGATTGTGTGTGTGTCTCAGTGAAAGCGTATGTTTCTGTACGAATACAAAAATTGCATCTCTATGTTTGACGAAGTACCTCCTTGTTTTCACCCTGTTCGATATTTATAACAGTAGTAATTTTCATATCTGTAAAAATGTTAAACAAAACAAAACAGTGGTTCATAGCCGAGTTGGAAACGGATCAAAAAGTTTTGGACCCAGACAAATCTGCTTTGAACTGCGAGTAAAACATACATATAGGGCGTTAAAAAAGTCTCTCCGCAGACATACATATAGGGCGTTCAAAAAGTCTCTCCGCAGACATACATATAGGGCGTTCAAAAAGTCTCTCCGCAGACATACATATAGGGCGTTCAAAAAGTCTCTCCGCAGACATACATATAGGGCGTTCAAAAAGTCTCTCCGCAGACATACATATAGGGCGTTCAAAAAGTCTCTCCGCAGCTGGTATCTTAGGTTATATGGAAATCAAACAAATGTGTTACAGGGGAACGTATAATTTACTCTACTTACTGGAAATATTGAAAGTGTCTTCCTTCATTTGCAAGACATAACCTAACTTGGAGTTGTGATTCCGTCTTTCGGTGTAAATTATGACAAGAGTGGTAGGTAAGTCATATCATATCCGAAAACATTAAAATTTCATCGTCCTGGAGCAGGAATCGAACCCGCGTCTCCCGGTTTGCGCCCGAGTATGCTAACCCCTATACCACCCAGAAAGACCAAGTTTCAATTTAAATTACTCGGAAACTTGAAACTTGGTGTGGTGGTGGTGTGGTTAGCATTCTCGGCACAAACCGGGAGACGTGGGTTAGAATCCCGCTCCAGGACGATGAAAAGTCATACTCCTTTCAGACGATATCACAGGTTTGAATTGTCCCTAAAGTAATGTGAAAAGGCTGTCGCACCTGAGTTTGGTACAGTAATTTTTTTTTAATTAAGCAACTCTTGTGGTATGTTTAATTTCAGCTTTTGCTGTTTTCTTGATAACATATCAAACTTCAGAATATGTTTCACAACAACACCAATTTTCACAAGTTTATGATAAGTTGAAAGTTTCCAAAATGGGATGTTGTTTTCATCATTGCCCCTCAGAAGGAAGGGATACTTTTCCTTCTGAGGACACTCTTCCTTCATGTTGCATGAAAAATCATTTTCAGTCCGCGGAGTCAGTATTGAGCATAAAATCCCCAGAGTGCATTTTTTTTTTTTTTTTTTTTTGCTTTTCAAAAATAAAACAAAATCGGGTCAGGAACACTTTGATCCGACCCGTTTGACCCGCTAGAAATTATCGACATGCTGACCAGTGACCCGTTTCCATCTCTGGTTCGTTGAGTATATAGGCGGCGTCTGACAGAAAGAATGGATTTGCTGGTGAAATAAGCTGGCGAGTGAATTCGACTTTGAAAGTCATACTCCTTTCGGAGGATATCACTGGTTTGAATTGTCCCTAATTGATGTATATGAAAGTCATTCCTACTCTGATGTATGGTAGCAATACCTGGGTGCTGCAGAAGATGAATATTAGTCGCTTGTGTGCTGGAGAGATGCATTACTTGCAGCAAGATTCGTTCTGATTATGTTCGGAACGAAGATGTGTAATGTGAGAAAATAGTGTTATTGAAGATGGAGACAAATATTCTGGACTGTAGAAAATTTTCTGAAATTTGCGAGCTACTTTTCGTGATTCCTTTCGTGAATTAACAATATTTGATACCTTTTTCGTGAAACGAAAGGAAAAAAACCTGAATTTCACGGATTTTTCCTACGTCAACAAAATTCTGAATTTTCGGAAACTTTCCGCAATTTCTTTCTTATATTGACGGTAAATCATCCTTTTCAGCACGTCTTTTATAAAAAAATAAATCGTGCTTTTATCACTTTCAAACAGAAGTAATCGTTATAAGTGAATCACGGAAAAATCCTCATTAGCTGCCACCGGGAACAGAACCCACTTCTGTTTGATGTTCCTAGTCCACGTCAAATGTCTGTATTAATTATTCATTCGCCTTCTAATTATTTGTTCCACTGCTGCTTGCCATCTATGGTGAATCCCCAGCATTGTGCAGGGCTCCAAGAAGCAATCTGCCAATTGACTTTGCAGTTACTGTATGCGAGTCTGGAGGAATTCGAGGCCACTGTGGTGCAGTGGAAGCATATCCGGCGCGTAACTGGAAGACCATCTCTGCTGCAAAGGCTGAAAAATTCAGCTTCTTCGATTTTGCAAAATTTCTGTATAAATATGGAAAACCCCAAAACGGACTTTTCTGTAATATACAGTATTACCGACTACGGAAAATCCGTCAAAATACTAAAGTTAGAAACGGAAACTTTTCAAAACGGAAATTTCGTTAAAAGACGGACACCTACCAGCAACTTTGCTGAACGTCATTTTTCAGGAATTTTCCGTGAATTCGCACAACCTTTTTTCTTTTACAGTGCACAATGATAAATTCCTCTTAAAAATTGTGTCGCTTCTTCCACATACATTTTCTGAAAAGCAAATTTTATATGCCTTTACAGAGTCCCCACTTTTTCTCATACAAAACATAAGCACTTTTAAGCACCCTCCTAAATTTTTTGAGGACCTTACCAACTGCATACACAAAAAGTTAGTAAAATCATGCTATTCATTGATTGTGATATGCTTTCCAACATACCAGAAATCATTACTCAAGCTATAAGGATAATGGCTGTGGAATTAATCTCGATCCTGTGCCATAACCTTTGACCCCATTTGGATGATATTCAACAGAACCGGTTCAGTACACCTCCTTAACAACATGATAAAGTTTTTGTCGCAATCGAAGCATTTTTACGTAAGCTATGACGCATAAGGGCGATGGAATGGATCCCGCTCCTATGTCCTGAAAATCCCCATTTCGCCAATTTTCAATAGGGTTCGTCCCCAGGTTGTCCCCTACCACATACTAAAATATCATCGAAATCGAACCATTTTTACGCTAGTTATCGTGCGAACAGATAGACAGACAGACAGACAGACGGACAAAGCTGGAGCATATACGCTTTTTCAACCTACGGTTGGAAAGCGTAAACAATGACATGCGTAGAAATATACTTATACACACAAGTATGCAAATTAGAGCATGCTGAAGAAGTTTCCAATATTTCTCTATATAAATTAAGTTTGTGAATGTAATAAACTAGAATTTGTGCAATTTGAAAGACAGTTAGTTCCCTTGGTCAAGTTAGTTTTCCTATCTGAGAGAATAATTACATTCATAGTAACGAGAATGTAAATCGTAAGACTGTAGATAAAGTTATGTGTTCAACATTTGAATTTTGCACATAATTATTTCTAACAAATCCAAAGTCAAAATTGCATGTTCAAGATTTCAATTTTGCACTTCATCTTCTCATAGCATAACTAAATAACTTTTATTGCATATGCAAAATGGGTAAATACAAGTGTGAAATATCGAGAAAGTACCAAGAAATGGGTGATGGGGCTTGTTGGGTGGAATCTGCTGGATGTGTTAACTGTGGTCAGATCCTCACTGAAGTATATGCGGCGATCATTTGAAGCCCTAGATTCGTAACTCTAGTAAATAAAAACGAGAAAGTTCGAAAAAAAAAAAAAACAATTCTTCCACACCTATTTTACAAATCGACTGGTGCTTATATCGGGGACATCCCGACGACTGACCTGTCATTCTTCAAGATGACCTCTCTCGAGAAGGAAGGTTCTCCAACTCAAATTCTTGTACGGTATCATTAATTAATGGAGAGAGCAGGGCCGTAACCAGCCAAGAAGGCCAGAAGGGGACTGCGAAACATGCAGGGGGAGCTCAAGAAAAAAAAGTCCAGTGCGCAGCTCAAGTGCTGACGTTAAGAGCATGCCATGTCCTTCTCCTAAAACAGAGAATAAAATCTTCATCGTGCAATTTATTGCATTTAAAACAACAAATAATCCCCCCCCTCCCTCCGTGCGGAACTCATTTTGGTCTCTTGAAGGTTTGCATATCCCACCGGGGGTTGAAGCGCCGTAAGGCGCTAGGTCCCCAGTAAAATTGCTATCGAGTTGAGCCGAGTAGAAACGATTTTTTTAATTTGCTTGTTTTTCTTTAATTCAATGATGTTAAAAAAATTAATGGTGTTAAAATTTTGAGACTTTAACAAAACTTTTGAGTTTTAATAAAACTTTATCACGCAATAGTCGTGTTTAAAATAGCAGATGATTTTTTTATTTGAATTGTTTATTTTTCCTTTATTTCATTTTTTCATGCATTACTTCCAAGGCTACGTGAAACGCACCAAAATAATCGCCAAATATAGTTTTTTACATCTATCTCTAGAACTATGTGTCGTAGCTCAATGAAATTAGTTTCATTCGATTCAAAATGCTAAATAACATATAAAATTATACATCGTTGGCCATTTCCTCCCAAAACGTTTTTTTAGTGAATTTTCCAAATTTTTGGGGCCCCACTTGGGCGCCTTCTTACAGACCGATTTTACTGGTTAACTAAATGCAAGTGATAACAAGATCTGGTTTTTGTACGAAAAATCAACTCAATCGGTACATAATTGTGGACGCTATCGTGTTGACAGGCTAATACATATAGGATACATAAACTTTTGAGATATTGTTCAGATTCTCCACCCTCTGAAACGTGTAGAAAACACCATTTGAGCTCAAACTCACGTTGGCAAACCAATTGTAATAGCTTGTCCTATTCTTTTTTAATAGAAGGGCAAGCTAAAAAATTTAATCATTACACAAAGGTAGTCGAGCTTTAACGATTTTGCTAACGCATTTTATGCAAATTTTGACGTAGAATAATTAAATATACAACAAAATTTTCGATCATAGACATTTGAGTTTTCAAAATTCTACGAATTGTTTTATTCAATTTCAAAATAGCATTAAAATTACTAACTAATGCTAATTTTCAGATTAGAACAAGCAAGAATTGTGAGGCGCAGAACTTCTTTGAAAATTCATACATTAGGCAGTGAATTTAGAGATGTTTATGCCTGATGAATTTCAGCCCAGTTACATTACGCTCAAGGTTTAAGCTGAATTAATTTATTCAGCAAAATGCTTCAATAATCTGATTTAGCTGAAATGCACAATTTTTCAGATCAAATGTTTAAATATCTGGTAAATCTTCGTGCCTAATATCATAACTTAAAATATATAGCCGTCTGTGCACGATATACAATATAATTATTAAAAACTAGTACTAAAAACGTACACAGTTGTTAAAAATCTTTAATACTAAAATGTATGACTAACTGCGCAAGATCTTTCGAAGTTCTCGGCACTTCATCATCAGGCCGAGTGATCAACTTGTGCTGCAGGAACTCATTTATATATACAAGAATCCATCGGGTGTCTATGTCGTAATCTGGTCGGAAGTCATAGACGTACTAAACATCAATGTCCGGCACCCCGAATTCATACAAATTGCATATCAGCGCCAAATTACAATATATTATTAGACAGTTCGGTGCATTTGTCCATTTTTTTATTTACATGTCACAATAGGAAAGTCCATGGCATTGGTATACCAGAGGGGGTTTCATCGTTACAGCACTTGTTTTCGCATGTTTGGATGAACAGGCTTTCAGTTAAGAGTAAGGATCGTCTGGATTTGGCCTTAGCCAAAATACTGACAGCGTTCTATTCAGGGTAGTGTGTTCCTGCTTTACTGTTCTTGAAAGTGTTGTAGACTCCATTTTATTCCTAATAGTGTACTTGTGCTCCGAAATTATTTTCGATTCATTTCGTGTCGTGGAGCCAATATATACCAGATCTCTATTCTGACTATCATGGGCTTTCAACAGAACACAATAAACCCCATGTCTATTTGCCAGTGGGACAGGCTCACGGTCCTTGATGGTTGACAAAATATTTCGTGTACTGACTCCGAAGTCTATATGATGTTTCTTGCATACGTTTTTTAGAATAGATATGACATCTTGTAGGTACTGCATTGATCCAACGTATTTCGTTGTGACCGTGTCTCTTTCGAGAGTAGAGAAATCAACTTGCAGTACCCTGTCGAGTATCTTATTTACCATGCACCATCCTTGAATATCCATTGGTTTCGGCAATTCGGTGTATATAACTAATTTTACTGCGTCTGGACTGCAAGCTAGAAGAGTGTGATATCGGTCGTCTCACAAGGTAGCGGAGGGAAAAAGCATCATATAGTTGTCTTCTAAAAAAACGTGTGCAAGAAACATTATATAGTTGTCTTCCCTCTGCTACCTTGTGAGACGAGCGATATCACACTCTTCTAGCTTGCAGTCCAGACGCAGTGAAATTAGTCGTACACATTAGGAAAAGCTTTTCGCATTGCATAGAGTTTTTCTGTCAAGTCCTCCGTTCTTGTTTCAGATTTAATATAAATCTTTGCAACTACTATTTCTTCCCTTTGGGGAATATTAATTCCAAGTTCTTTCAGGGCATCATACTTTTCTAAATCCTCATTCAGTTCCTCAATAGCAGTTATTGCATCAATGAAATCTTGGTTGACGCAAAATCTCTTATCAAGTTCTTGTAGAACAGAATCAATAGTCTCATCGTACATGCACTGCAGTTTATTACGATGACAGAGTCCTGAAGGCTCATTTATGAATTCATGAACTATAAAGTTTTCCATCATTGAATTTCTTTTACGAGTTTTATACTTTTTTATTTCATCTTCCAAATTCTTAAAGAACGAATTACTCTCTTCCAAAAAACCACTGTTTCAAAAATAAAAACCATAATACCACTGTTTTAAAACATATGATTTTTTGAAACAATAGTTGTAGAAAGGTGGCCGAGGTTGAGGTGTTAGTCTATTAAATTAATTACGATTAGTAAACTAATTAAATGCCAGTTTGTCAGGCTGGAGAAGTAAATATTCCTCAAATAAGCCCTATAAATTGAGGGGTTTTTTTTCCCGTAGGTAATAACGTTTTTAGTAATGATTGTTTTTGTAATAATAGATGATGTGGATAGTGTAATAGAAATGGAGGGCCGGGTTGAAGAAAATTTATTGAAGAACACAAAGCAATGATAATGTTTTCTGCTTTTGACCCTGTTTCGGTATCAGGGGTGTTGTTGAATTGGTTAGCGCTAGTGCTATTTTTGGCAGTTGTTCCATTAGGACATTATCAGATCGAGGAGGGGGGGGGTTATTTAGGATTAAGGAAAGGAAGGCGGTGACTTTAATATTCAAGGATATTTCTTCACCCCATTATTTGGGGCTGGTGATTTTTAGAGTAGGTTGTTTGTTTTTATTGGGGTGAATAATGCTTTGGGGTTGTTTTCTTTTGTGTTTACTAGAACTAGACACTTGATGGTGACTATGAGATCAGGGGTGGTGGCGTGGTTGGTTATGGGATGAGTGATGAAATTCAAGGAGAGAAGTGCTCATCTGGTGCCCTTTGGTATTGACTTCTTTTTATAGTGTTAATTGAAAGAGTGGGTCATTTGATTCGCCCTGTTACGTTGTCGGTTCGGCTGGCTGCAAATATGATAGCAGGACATTTGATTATTGGATTAATTTCTAGAATTAGTTTGGCTTCTTTTGGGGGGTTCGCACTGTTTTGCAAAGTTTAATATTGGTACTTGAGTGGACGGTGGCGTTTATTCAAGCGTTCGTTTTTAGAGTATTGGTGATACTGTATTCTTTGGAAAGTTATTAAATAAATAGTTGTATTTCATCCTTATCTGACATTTTGTAGATGTGACTTGGTTATTTTTATTTTCAGTAGTTTATTGGTGAGGGGTGTGAAAGAGCAGTATGTGGTGCGATTGATTTTCAATTAATAAAAGAAAGATTTATTTGATAATAGCTGTATTGAGGGTGGTTTTGGTAGTGGCAGATTGTTCAAAATATTATTGTTCTTAAACAGTAAACACCTCCAAAATTTTTTCAAATGATACACTGCCACTACAGGCAATTGTAATGTCACTACAATTGCCTGCAATCTAAAGAACTCCTGCGCCCCCCCCCTTCCACACACACACTCACTTCCAGGAAGGATGAAGCTTTGTAGTCATTTAAAGTGACCTCTACATACTTCTGCACATTTGTATTGTTTCATGGGTCCAGGGTAGTGAGAAAATTTTCAGTGGGAATGGTAATTCGGACAAAGTATATTTTCTGCAGTGGTCCTTAAGCAAAGATGGTCGTTAAGAGGTGGAGGACTGTCTTTTAATAAGGCGAAGTCGGATTCTCTGCAATTTTAGCTATGCGGAAACACTGGTCGTGTGAGGGATACTTTAAAATTAATAAAAGTCTGGGAATCGCTAGGGGGCTCTGAGAACCGCTAGAGGGGGCTCAGCCCCTCTTGTCCCCCCTCTGGGTACGGGCCTGGGAGAGAGATGATATTCAAATTGTAAACCGTTTAAGTTTCCGTGCCCCACGTTTACCGAGGCCAAAATGTGAAGTACTTGCAGTGCCATTTTGCAGGACAGATGCTGGAAAAAATTATCCATTATGCAAAAGGGAGAATTTTTATTACGGAATTCTCCGTTATTCACAACTCACTTGAACGTCTGGATATTTTTAATGTAAGTTATAATTGTTTTCGTAAAGCATGTTTGCGCAAGACTGTAATTATCTCTTGGCAATGTAAATATCGCTATAGCAATTCCTGTAACTAGATATATCATCTGTAGGGATGTGCTTACAAATAAATAAATAAATTTAGCCCATGGTTCTTCACTTTTTTAGCAAATTACTTATCTCACACTGTTCCTTGCCACATGGGCTTTCACCTGTCACATGACGTCATCATCATAGCCAGCTAGCAGTAGAAGTTCTATGCACATCATAACTGCTGGATTTTGTGCAGTTAGCTAGGAAAAATAAGTACTTTTTAAGGATTTTTCCCCAATTTTGGCATTTCTAAGCACCCTAATAATAAAAAAAAACACTTTTTAAGAACCTTTAAGAATTTAAAAGGACCGTGAGAAACCCTGCTTTATCTTCCATTCTTCTTTTTTTTTTTTTTTTTTTTTTTTTAGATTAATGTTATAGAATGTTTAAATTGGCATTCCTTATTTGATATTCTTCCCAAAATTTTCTCTTCCTCCCAGGAATCATAACTGTGGCACCTTAGGGCACACCCGAGAATCTGCTCAACGCGTGTATCTAATTTTTAGGGCAAAATAGTGAAGTTGCTGAAATACTGAGAGTCACACTTCTACATAACGACAGAATTAGCGTTTTACGTATTATGAATATGCATGCCAGGCACGATTTTGGGCATGAGTTCCATCTGACGGTTGGCCGACTTCTATAACACGTGTAGACTTTTTTCTTGGCTTGATGCTGACATCCACACAAAAAATCGAAGTTACGTAACAAAGTCGACCTTTGGCATACATCCCATTTTTCTTTCGCTATTTAGACACCATTTTACTTGCACTCTGGTTTTAGCTAATTCCGTCCGTATATAGCACTATTACCACGTCCCCGTTAGTACGGAGGTCGCGGAATACTTAATCATCGCCTAACTAGATAAACAGTGAGGTTGCGTCCCCATAAATTTAAGGAACCCAATCTCAAATTTTAGGGGAGTTGTGTTTCATATAGGTTCGTTATGAGGTATTCGTAAAAAACCCATATGCCGCAAATTGTGCATTAGAGAAATATACTCAGCCTAGAAAAGTTAGCTACAATAGGTTAAGTAATTAACAACGTTTATTATAAGAAACGTATGTGAATTAAGCAATTGCAGCCTTCAGGTGGAGGCCGAATAAAAGTTACTTTAAATTAAAAGAATAAAATTAGCCATGTTGACTGGTCCACTGCTGCGTAAGCCTGTTACACCCCTGAGCTTAATTTTAAAATAAATCCCCCAATCTATCTCGAGGAGGCATAGCAACCATGCATATGTGCATATATATAGATGGCATTGGAACTGGAATTGGGGAAAACATCAAAAACATCATCATCTTACCTTCCGTCGGTTGGGTTGTCTCTCGTCTTGATCTCTCCGGTGACCGCGTGGGTACTTTGATGGACCTGTCTATCTACTTGGCTGCCACGGCTGGGACCGCGTACTGGGCTTCCCGTTTCCTAGCTATACCTACATCAGCATCGTCGTATCTTCATCTATAAGACTAAGACTCCATATCTAAGTGCTCATAGCATCTAAGTATCTCGTCTATCTCGTATATGCGTCCATAACTTAGTGCTTAAGTGTTCTAGTCCCTGAATATCTGCTATCTTTTTTGCTTACGCTTTTTCCTGTGTATATATATTTACGTCCCTTTAATTTCACAAGTGGTAGGGACGTGCCTTCAGCCCTCAAGGAGCTTTCCGCCTGGGATCTGGATTGGTCAGCTGAGCTGACCAGTGCTTGACCTTAGTGGTTACTGGTTGGCCCTCTGATCCACTCAGCTACCTTTTCGCGGCAGCTGCCGTATTGGGCATGTGAGGTTTCCGCAATTTCAATGGGACATATCTTCTGGGATCTGATGAATAGCGAAGAAATTTCCGGGATTCCCCTGACAGAGTTACGACTTTCTAGTGACACCGCAGTGTACTTTACGACTTTTGCTGGTGCCTATTTCTCAAGCAGATGGTCATAAAACGTAAACTCGCCTATTCATCTGACCGCGGTTCGGACTTTTGCATGTGCCTTTCTGAAATACCGGGATGTTTTGTCCTACCAGCAACGCTAGCACTGGAGCCATTTCGTGAATGTCGTGCTTCTTTTCACAAGAGTGCAAAGAAGAGAAATTCCTTGGTTATTCTCCACGGGTGTCCGGGGAAACCGCGATGAACCGCCTTGACCACCTGGGCTTTACGATCCAATGGGGAAAAGTGGGTTTATGAGGCAGAGAGGGAGCAAAGGAAAAATAATTTAAATTAAATAAAACAAATTAAAAGTAAATTACACCTGGTCTTTGTAATTAATTAAACCGCAACCAATGTGGCCAGAACTACGAAGTAGTTCCGCGGCAACAGCACTAAGCATTTTATTAGCACAATGCATCCTCCCAGAAAGAGACCGTAATATGACAATCACCTCTAAATGAGGCTGATTAAATAATATAGGGATGCTTGAATACGGAGCCCACTTTTCTTCTTTTGCTACGTGTCACCTCCATTTTCATTACGTCCAGACATTCTGGATCTCAAAAATACTTTAATATTAATTATATCACACGGGCGATATTACGAGTATCATAAAACAAATTTATGGACGTGAATGGGGGATTTACTGCTAACACATGCTGCATTTACGAATTAATGCAGATTTTAAATAAATGGCATAAAAAAAATTGTGCCAGTAGTATAAGATTTTACAGAAGTCGTGTGCCTTTTTAAAACAAAGTTTGTTAGGAATGCAATTAAAGCAAAACTATATTGACACATTGATAGCATTTAAAACAAGCAAGTTCGTTAGCTAGTTGGTTTTTTTCGGAAGTATTCTAATATAAAGGCCTAGTTTAGACATGAAACGCCAAGGGGAACATTATCGCGTGGGTAGCCGAAGGGTCAGAGCCACGGGTTTGTGACCAATCGTCCAAGATGGGCCCGGGTTCGAATCCCGGACGAGGCATGGGGGTGTAACCGTTCTACCAACGACGCGGTTTCTGTTATGACCCTTCCCTGAAACCACTGGCCCTAACTTAGGGTGGGAGATTGTTTATAACTTTAGACCTCGAAAGAAAGAATACGACACGAATAAAGAGAACTGTCATGCAAATAATTCGTGCATTAATAATTCTGGCATGCTTTGAATTCGTGCATTATGATTCTTTTTGCTATTACATTCTGTTACCGTTTTTGATATCGTTGAGGGAAAATGCTATACTAAAACAGGATCTAATTATTTTAACTGAAATAAGTTATCGGAAAACACGAAAAATAATTCAGAGGTTATTTTCGTTTCATGAATTGCGATTAATTTTGGACGTTTTTCACGTTGTAGCACATTTGCCTGACACTTGAGGAAACGCGAGAAATTTTCTTCTTAAAAGCATCAGATTTAATTTTTATCGCTTGTTTGAAACACAAGACACATCAACATTTCCTTCCAATCTTATCTTTGTGTATGTGCAACACAGAGATATGCACTGAAGTGACAAAAAAACCTGGAATACCTCTCTAACACTACACTGGTCCTCCTCGCGATCGGACAACGGCAGCAACGCGACGAGGCATGGACGCACGAGCTCTCTATAGTACTGTGGTGACAGCACACACCCTGCTTCTTGAAGAGCTTCCCACAATTCCGTACTACTCGCCGGTAGAGGATTCGTGGCGTTGACGGCGTATTGAACAGCACCCCAATTTTTTTCGATGGCGTTTAAATCCGAGGGGCTAAGTCAGGATGCAAAACTCTGTGGAATGTCCCTCCAGCAAAAATCGGGCGACTGTAGACGTGTGCGGTGGCGCATTGTCGTGGTGAAAGAGGTCGTACCCGTCGGAGTGGTTGTATGACTGAACGCGTGAAAATGATCCCTAAGGATGGTTACGTTGCCTCCGCTGGTCAAAGAAATCTGTGTACGTATGAGGGGTCCTAATGCGTGCCAACTGAAAACACCCCACATCATAAGAGCCACCGCCGGCCTGCACTGTCCCTTGTAGGCATGCGTAATCCATTGCCTCGTGTTGTCGCCGGAGTCGGCTATCTGCCCGAAAGAGTTGGTACAGCGATTCATCAGACCAGGCTGCACGTTTCCAGTCGTCTTGCCTCCAATGGCGACGTTCCTAAACTCAGGCGAGTAGCACAGCCTTGTGTCGTCGGATTATCAATGGCACCAGAGTGAGCCGTCGGCTCCGGAACCCCATAGAACACAAAGAATGTTGCATGCCAGGTGGATGTTACGATATGTGCCAGACGCCGCTGTCTACGATCGTCCAGAGCTTTTCTACGACCACACCGGTCTCTCAGTCTGGATTTCCCCCTCAGTTTGTGTATTTCGGGTACACCCTTGAAATTGGTAAAAAAATACTACTTGAGCTTGCGCAGATATCTGCCTCTATATATACGTCGTTTGCAGACGATACCATTCACCGCTTGGGTGTGGTGGCATGTAATGGAAATGGTAGCGTCCTTCCCAGTTTTTATGGCACCTCAGTGTGTAGTATTGTAACGACCTCAGCCGCTGCCACCAACGTAACGGTCGCGGCCGCTATCTCACCACGGACAATCAATGTAACAACCGTGCCCGAGCAATTATTATATTTCTTTTTCCACGGTCATTCGACGTTGTCTTTGGCGCGAAGACTGTATTATATGGGCATACACTTAAACAATGCAAACCAATCACATTCGTACACATAAATAATGTGCTCTGTAAATGCGCTGACTGCACTAAACAAACATTTAATTGGCTATAAAAAAATAACAATGGCACACATACGAATCAAAATTAGTTGTCTTCTGAACATAAGTGTTGGGTCAACTTTGACCGAAATCTAACCCCGTAAGAAAGTTTTAATGAAATTAATACACAGTCCAGTTCTTACCATTTACCAGTTCAGTTCCTCTATTAATAGCGTAACAGATGCAACAACAACAATAACAAAATGTTTCTACTTACATGAATGGAGCTATCATCTTTTAATCCAATAGTTGTTACCTATTAAATGGTAATGTATCCAACACACCGCTATTACGCTGCCGATATCTTTTGCGCGGGCTTAGAGCCCCGTCGCTTTCTCTCGGAGGGGTTGACCGTGATGACGATTCCACAACGCTGGCCAGCCCAAGTTCCGTATCTTGGCGTCGCTTCTCCTTGGAGTGACCAACGTCCACTTGCCGACTTTTTAATTTCTCCGTAGCTTCGCTTTTCTTACTGGGCCAACCAGTCGCAATTATTGTATGGCTTAGCAGCACAGCATTTGCTGCTTTATCACGCGGATATAAGCATTCCGCTGTTTCAATGGCAATCTGGCTTGTACATATAACCTCGAGTTGCTGTTCTCCTTTCCTTAAAAATGCGGAGTTTTCCCAAATCACATAGCAGCACCAAAGACATCTTGTCTTTTATCTCGGATAGCGTACAGACAACTGAAATTTCTTCCCTATTTTCCACGCCAAGTGCGCAATCTTGTTTTCCGATCGGACCACACAAAAAGAGAGCAACTGTTTTCGAAAATGCTCTGAGCAATCAACGAATTTACGATTATTCGCTCACCCTCTTGTCCCCCATCTTAATTTATTTCTACAAGTGGCCTGGAAAGTCTTGCTTCGAAAGGTTCCTGCTTCCCGCGGTTGGTTTAGACTGGATGTCGGCTGCGACCTACAATTTACGACGCCAAAGCGCTCAACTCCGACCACCCAAACAGAGTGAGAATTCTTCGTATTTTTTTTTTCTTTCCTAACCCCTAGATAAAACTTTTTCTGCTGTTTACACTTTATACCTCCAATAAAGCCTCGAACTTAATTAATACCTAATTAATTTCATACATCCACCACGCCCATTAATTCCATAATTAATGGCGGGGGTGGGTCGTAACAATATAATAGTAAAAGAGTGACTCTGGAGGGTGCCTTTCATATAATGGAGTTCCGCTCCTGCGCTGTGAAAAATTTCATAGTAGATCTCATCAAATAGTGGTGCTACACCATGTGCAACACTTTTTGGGAAAAAGAAAACCATTGTGTGGTGTATGAAACCTATAAAAACGTAGTACAATAGGTGCAACTTAGCACCATACAAATTGGATGTTATTAACATGGTATATAATTCCACTATATTGTTATATGTTTCATGTAACATACAATGGTTTACTTTTGGCCCGAAAGTGGTGCAGCTGTTGTAGCACCACTTTTTGATGCAGTCTACCACAAAATTTTTAAGTGTGACTTACAGATATTATCTCTCGAAGGTTCCTAGACTTTTCAATAGCGCTGCTTTTACGGCGCCTATGGGATTCTCTGATGAAGGACCACACTTGTTTAAGAAAAGATAATGGCCGTTCTCACGCTGCTAGTCTAATTGAAACATGCTTTTAATGTCAGCTGAATTACTCGATCTGACCCCAGTTGAAGATTTGTAGGGTCAATTGAAACTTCTGAAAAATCATTACTAGAGAAATCCATAATTCTGTTTGCTGAATGCAATGTAAATTTTCATGAAACTTCTCAAAATAAGTTTGGCACGTAAGCTGAAATCTACAGTATGATATGGACCACCAAAGATGGCTCTACGCTTTTTTTACACTTTTTTTTTAAATCATTTTAATGGCGTATGTTTTGAACTAAGTAGGCTAGCTGCACAGGTTCGAATAATTACAAAAACTTATTAAACATGTACGAATTCATTCACCTTTACTTAGAAAATAGAGTCTTTCACCAAGATAATAAAGTTACTATCACTAAAATGATTTCCAGCCAGTGATTAATGTAATTTATTCGTCATCAGCCAGTGGCGTGACGAATAGCACGAAGCTCAGGAAATTCAAATGATTAAAGAAAAATGTTAGCATTCATTCGCTTTGACTAAGGGTGTCAAGCCTCACAAAAACTGACTCCCAAAACGTATGCCATGTCTTCGCTGGGTGACGTCGAAGTCCCGCCGTTTAAACTTACCCTTGCTTTTAAGTGAAAACAGGTAGGATCTGTCTGCATACTCGTACGCTATGATCCCGCTCGATAGAGCACGTGTTCTCTAGCAGCTGCTCTATTCCCGTGCTATGTGTGATTGGCACGTATTAAAAAGCCAAATGTGATTTTGTGTGATTGGCACATATTAGTGAAGCCAGGTGAGTGAAAGTTGGCGTGGTTGTGGTGTGTGCATGTGAGATAGCCGTTTTGTAGGGCGCAGAATTAGAATGAAGCCCCCCCCTCCCATTTTAAATGCGTTTTTTTTAAATACAATTTGTTGCCTTAAGGTAAAACACCTAGACAGTTTGCTTCAATTATGCGGTGATCTAACTGACAACCCATTGCAGGGCGTCTTTTGAAATAACTGCGGTCTATCCGCTCGCCCATTAGTCTATCCGTGCACAACCACCTCCCCCCCCTTTGTTTTTCTTTTGTTGTTGTTGTTTGTTTTTGAGATTCTCAATTCCTTTTCTTGTGGTTGATAGGACACTAAAATGTCGTAATTCAAATGTGTCACAAGGTTACCTCAGATGTGTTTTTAATGCAGTTCACAATTTTTGCACCAGGAGATTCGAAAGTTTGTGATTTTCGTTCTGACGTCATTTCTGTTAAAAGTAAATTTACCTGTCGTACCAGAAGAAGAATCTTAAGGTGAAGAACGAGAAAGGATAATATGTTTAAATTCTACAATGACCATGTAGAATTTAAACATATAGGCCTTAATTTGGAAAGCCGGCCTGCCCCAAGCCCGCACGTCCAAGGCCAGGCCCGTACGCGGCCCGTTTCAAATTTTTTAGTTAATTTCAACTATTACTAAAACACGAATTTGACACCTGGTTTACTCGGTCATTCGACTCCTGAAGAGTTTTCGTTTTCTTAATTGCTACACGTATTGTACAGTATTACAATAAACGTTAATTCGGAATATTTCTGTGACTCTGTATAAGTCACGTGACGTCTGAGGAGGGGGGGGGGCTTTTATACTCAAAGATATTGCATGTAAACGACAATTTCCATGCCTTCCAAATTTTCTGGGTTTTCAAATTATCATTGCCTACCGCCGGACCCGGAATATCCTTGGGGATAAGGAGGGGGTGGGGGTAGTTCAAAAAGTACGAAATATCCAGAATTATGAGTCCGATCGTTCTACTTTACATTGTCAACAAGCACATATTCTCCGGAAGCGATTTTTTCGGGAAAATCTTTCGCTTTCTTAAACTCCACAAATAGTATGGAAGAGTATTTATCAGGAACACTGAACTGAGCATATGCTAGGGAAAACAACGACAGACTGCCCAGCTAACCAGTGTCACAGAAGTTTTGAAAACTGCTGGGCTGGAATACCTAAGAGTTCATTTGCCAACTGCTGACTCCCTGAGAGTACAAATGGGGAAAATACGGCACAGGTTTATACACAGAAGTAAGTTTCTTCTAGCCCATTTCTCCAGTGCCATTTAAGACAACTTAAAAGCTTTTCACACATCTATAGAGAACAAAAGTGCCGCCGACCAAAAAGATCGTCTGCGAGCGGGTCGGTCGGTTTATAAATGCTGCAGTTAGTAGCCTGCCCTGAAGCATGAGAGAGACAGAGAAAGGACCACATTCACATTGAAAAACTAGAGGAGCTGACCCACTCCAATTGTTTTGTAGGAGAGGAAGTTTCGTAAAACTTCTATTTTTTCCAACAGCGGAAATTATTCGATCTTATCCTGCTGCTGTGTGTTGTGAGATTTCCAAACGAGAAAGGCACCGTACAGCGATTGTTTCCCTCAAAAAAAAAAAAAATAAATAAAAAAAAAAAAGCAGACTTCTCTCTCTCTCTCTTTATATATATATATATATATATATATATATAAGGTCAGGTGATGCGTAACATCACAGCCTCTCCTTGGCAAATGTCAACCCCGCCTTCTCCTGGTGCATCCTGTTCCCACTAAAGGGGCTCTGACGACCGCCGATAGCGGTATAACTATACCATCGGGATCAGAGGAAATGCTGTCCCACACTCACCAACCCGCTTGGCCAGCGTGGTGAGTTATGGCCAAACACCTCCAAAATGACTCTACAACTTAAATCTTGGCCCTCAGTCTCCGGCAGCTGGAATGTACCTGGCCAAGGCAGCGGCCAGTGCGACATGAAGGCAGAGGGTGCTAAGAATCCCCGGAGGACCGGACTAGGCTGCCATTTGATGCTGACCTTGGCTACCTATAACGGACGCTCCCTATCTTCTGATTCAAGGCTTCTTGAATTGGAAGAGGAACTACAAAGGATCAAGTGGGACATCGTCGGGCTAAGTGAGGTAAGGAGAAAAGGAGAAGATCTCATTGAACTGAAAAGTGGACATCTCTTCTATTATCGTGGGACAGATACTGGCAGAACTAGTGGTGTTGGATTTATAATAAACAAGAAACTGAAGGATAAAGTGGTAGAAGTTGAAAGTTCCTCGGACAGAGCTGCACGACTCGTTATCCAACTATCGAGAAGATACCAGGCTCAGATTATTCAAACTTATGCACCCACCACAAGTCATCCTGAAGAAGAAATTGAAGAATTTTATGAGGAAATTCGTCATCTAAATAATAAAGGTAAGCAGCACTTGAAGATAATTATGGGAGATTTCAATGCAAAAATAGGGCAACGGCAACAGAATGAAACTTCAGTAGGTAAATTCGGTCACGGCAACAGAAACCAGCGTGGAAATACTCTCGTTGAGTTTGCAGAGGCAGAAGGATTTTTCATCTTGAACTCCTTTTTCAAGAAAAAGCCACACAGGAAATGGACATGGAGACATCCAATTGGGACGACAAGTGAAATTGATTTTATTATGTGTAACAAAAAATTCGTCATCGAAGACTGCAGTGTGCTGAACAAGTTCAACACAGGTAGTGACCATAGATTGGTGAGATGTAAGATGCACCTCAACACTAAACTGGAACGTGGCAAGCTCATAAGACAAACAAAATGTATTGACATAACCAACCTTAAAAAACACCATAATACTTTCAAGTTGGAACTGAAGAACAGATTCTCTGCTTTAGAAGGCTTAACATCGGAAGAAGTGGATATTTCGGAAGTTAACAGAAAAGTAACCAAAGCTCTAATGGAAACAGCAACAAAATTAGCTGGGTCTAAGAACAAGTTGCATGTAAACAAATTATCAGGAAAAACCAAAATGTTGATGCAAAAAAGAAGAGAGATGAGGACAACTAAAGAAGATGTGACTTCCAAAGTGGAATATATAGAGCTATGCAAGACAACACGAAAAAGTATCACTGAAGACGTAAGGAAATTCAACTGTGAGCTAGTGAGGAAAGCAATTGAAAACAACCAAAGCCTTAAGATAGCAAAGGGACATCTCAGTAAGGGAAGAAAACAGATTATGGCTCTGAGAAAAGAAGATGGTTCTATAACAAGAAATAGAGGCGAAATTTTGACAAGAGTGAAAGATTTCTACTCCAAATTATATGAAAGGGATGATACATGTACTCCAAACATCATGAAAGGTACCAGAGTTCTTCCAGTCCTCCCAGCAGAAGTTGCTCATGCAATCAAGAACATGAAGCGGGGGAAAGCTCCAGGAGAAGATGGAATTACTATAGACATCATACAAGAAGCAAGTGGAGAAATTGAAACAGTACTCGCCCAAATTTTCACTCGATGCCTTAATGAAGGGAAGATTCCTGAGGATTGGAACAACGCTACAATGATCCTGCTACATAAAAAAGGGGACATTGAGGATCTCAGGAACTACAGACCTATCAGCCTCCTATCAGTGGTTTATAAAATCTTCACTAAAGTTCTTTCACACCGCTTGAAGGTAACACTGGACATGGCTCAACCGAAAGAACAAGCTGGATTCAGGAGTGGCTACAGCACAATAGATCATATCCACGTACTGAGAGAACTAATTGAAAGAGCGAGGGAATATGAACTTCCATTGTGCATGGCTTTTATCGATTATGAAAAAGCCTTTGATTCGGTGAAACCATCAGCAGTTACCACGGCTCTGAAATCATGCGGTATTGAAGATGCATACATTAATATTATTAATAACATCTATGAAAATGCAAGTGCAAAGATTCGGCTGTTTGAAAATACAACACACATAAAAATTGGAAAGGGAGTGAGACAAGGTGACACCATATCTCCGAAGCTCTTTAATGCCACATTGGAAAATGTCTTTCAATCACTGAACTGGGAAAACAAAGGGATAAAGATTAATGGAGATTATCTAACCCACCTTCGTTTTGCTGATGACGTAGTCATTTTTGCAACTACCCCATCAGAGCTGCAGAGTATGATCCAGGAACTTGCTGACAAGAGTAAAGAAGTGGGATTAAAAATGAACTTTCAGAAGACAAAAGTGATGTTCAATGCTTTTACAAGAAATGAAGATTTATCGATTGATGGAGAAAAACTGGAGATAACAGATACATATGTTTATCTTGGACAGCAGATATCAAGTGAGGGTCACATTGATGAAGAAATTAATCGGCGTACAAAACTTGCCTGGAGAGCTTTTGGAAGAAACAGCATAATTTTCAAGAGCAATATGCCATTATGTCTTAAAAGAAAAGTGTTTGATCAATGCATCCTTCCAGTGCTTACGTATGGTGCAGAGACGTGGACCTTAACTAAAAGAGACATACAAAGGCTGCAGACAACTCAAAGCAGCATGGAGAGGTGCATGCTTGGTATAACCAGGAGAGATAAGAGAGGAACTCGTGGATCCGAAAAATGACGAGAGTGGAAGACATCATGATCAGAGTTAAATCCCTGAAATGGCAATGGGCTGGACATACTGCCAGAAGGACAGACCATAGATGGACAGCCGAAATTTTAGATTGGATTCCAAGGGACAGGAAAAGACCCAGAAAAAGACCACATGGGAGATGGGTGGATGAAATTCGTAAATATGCGGGAGTGACATGGAGGAGACTGGCACAAGACAGACCGTTGTGGAGGAAACTTGGGGAGACCTTCGTCCAGCAGTGGATTGATAATGGTTGACAATGATGATGATGATGATGACATACATATATATATATATATACACTGACGGGGAAAAAAATCCCAACACCACGAAAAAATAGTTGTAGAGGAATGAAATGGCGGCAATACATTTGTATAGGTAACATATTTAATCGATTAAGGTTTCAAGATCACAGCTTATTGTAAGCGCGAGAAGAGCCATTTTAAATGTGAAATGCTGGTACATTAATAACCGGTGTAACCACCAGAATATTGAATGCAAGCACGCAAACGTTCATGCATTGTGTCGTACAGATGCTGGATGTCAGTTTGTGGGATGGAGTTCCATGCCTGTTGCACTTGGTCGGTCAATACAGGGACGGTTAATGCCAGTTGGGGGTGACGCTGGAGTTGTCGTCCAATGATGTCCCATACGTGCTCGATTGGTGAAAGATCTGGTGATCTAGCAGGCCACGGCCACATGTCGACACAGTCTGGAGAGCATGCTGGGTTACAACAGCGGTATGCGGACGAGTATTATCCTGTTGGAAAACACCTCCTGGAATGCTGTTCATGAATGGCAGCACAACAGGTTGAATCACCAGACCGACGTACAATTGTGCCGTTAGGGTGCGTGGGATAACCACGAGAGTGCTCCTGCTGTCATAGGAAATTGCTCCCCAGACCATAACTCCAGGTGTAGGTCCAGTGTGTCTCGGCCGCAGACTGGTTGGTTGCAGGCGCTCACCTGTCCTCCTTCTAACCAACACACGGCCATCACTGGCACCCAGGCAGAACCGGCTTTCATCTGAAAACACAACAGATCTCCACTCCGTCCTCCAATGAGCTCTAGCTTGACACCACTGACGTCGCAAACTGCAGTGATTTGGAGTAAGTGGAATGCACGCTACAGGGCGTGTGGCCATCACCCCTAATAGCTTAGGAGGCCCGCGCACCGAACGCCGGAAGCTGCGTGACGTAGGGAGAGTAGGCTGATGTCCGTGGTGGGTGGTCGAGCATGCATGAGCTTGCTCACTCTGTGTAAGCGTGACTACGGATGTGCGTGGTTGTTGTTGTCAAATAGTCAACTAAATTTATTTTCATAGAGGAATATTAAAAGTATTCAAATTCTCTACTAATGGGGAGGTTCTCAGAAAATGGATTACAGCAATAAAACGTGAAATTTTTCAACTCTAAGGTACGTGGAAACCTTTTGTTAACCTTATTTTAAACTACTCGTAAAATAAAAATTTTGAACTAGAAAATTTTAATTTGGCTAATTTTATAATCTAATGCATCTCACAGCGGGAAGTCAAAGCACTGAAAAGATTTTTGAAAAATGAAATTTATGTTTGTAATGGAAAGAATAGATTACTTGTGTTGTCATAGTAACCCATAACATGTTTTTGCCAATGTATCAAATAAGTTCAAAGTAAAATATGTATATTTAGGAAGGGATTTTAAACTTTATTATGGACACAGAATAATAAGGGTTGCACGTTTTTGATCCCAAGAGTAATATGTTGATACATTCGTACTTAGTTATTTAAGTGTTTAGGCAGCGCCAGATTAACTTTTTTGGGGTCCCTATTTCTGGGCACAAGTGCTTGTAAAATACTTATATCCTATACGAAATATATGTATGTCATGTACACATCTAACATGCCTATGTCCTTTATATAAATGTTAAGGCCTTGTTACCGTGTGAAATACATCTTTTGTGTTTACAGACATAGAGAATTGCATTGAATTATCATTTTTAATATTTATTACTAAAGGAACCCAAACACTGAATCAAGTATAGACAGCAAAAATCAGATATAAATGCACAAAAACAGAAGTTCACACATAGTTCAGGAGTAAGTTTGCCTTTAAAATGTCCGTTTAAAGATTTTGAAGCATTTTTCTACAAACCAACACATTGAAGAACTCTCGTGTGAGCAGTGTGTATGCTCTATCTGTGGTAGGATGGGAATTTATCAAAACCATTCAATTTCTTAAAAATTAGGTGAAATATATCAGTACTACCTGGGCAAGAAATTATTTACTTGCCCAGGTAGTAAAAGCTGGATGCGCAGGAAAATGTATCTTTTAAGATAACAAACCAGAAGCCTATTTTTTTTAAGTTAAAAATATGAACTGTTTTAACATGTTTGCACTTCCATTTTAAGGGTCTGTATTACAAATGTTCAATGCACAAACGTGTGTATATCAATTTTTAAGATGCTGATGCTGAAATTGGTATGAAATGGTACGATGATGAAACTGGTGTTTCGGAAATTTAGTGATTATGCCATGTTCCATTTGTTAAAGTTTTCTCCCTTTGTCACTAAACATGAGAGGCCAGTTACATCAGAGGCATGCATACTGTTGTTGATTATAAACAAAATTTGGAGCAAAACTAGGTTTCCGATTTCTGGGCGTAGAGCATAACATAATTAAAGATGTGATATTACTCTTTCCTTGGTACTTCGTAACAATAATACAACTTCCATTAATTAACAATGACATGAAACACGACATGTGATGACTGTCTTTTTTTTTCTTGTGTAGTTGGAAATTTTATTAAACTTTTTTATTTTAAAATTTAGTTACCATGCACAGTCAGTTAGATGTTTTATTTACCTGCCCAGAGGAATGATTTACATGCTCTGGGCATCTCGGGCATGGTTATTTTTTTAAGCCTTGGATATTGTTATTTTTAAGAGAAAAAAAGTACGTGGATCGACATGAATCCACATATTGTGGAAACTATGTTCTAAACAAACAAGATTTTTAAAATACAAGTAGAAATTTATACCCGCTTCTTTTTTTTTTTTTTTTTTTTTTTTTAAACATTTGCTTAAAATGAGAGATCAACTTTTTATTCATTTATCTAGACTTATCTGTTTCCAGACTTCCTGCACTGTGTCTTCACAAGCTACAGCAAAAATAACTGGAACTAATATATCTCATATTATCCGATAACTACTGGAAAGTGTGCTTCCAAACGTGAGGGTGGGTGTCAATTTTTGTATGGGGAAAAACTTCTTCAATCCTTCATAGAATTTATTTTGAAACCAAAATCATAAAAAAAGGAAAAAACAATATTTTTCAATAACTTTAGCAATGACAAAACATTTGTGCAAAATTTTATACCATTGCTTTTTGTAGTTTCTGAGAAAATGGTACATCAAGTTAGTCAATTTATAATGAAACATGTACATCTTTTAAAATACATCCTATAGTACCAAAACAATCGCTTAGATTTATTCAGTACAATAACTGTATGTGCATTTGTCAGGTTCTCAAAAAATATAATAATTATCTGAAAAAATACTTTAAGAAATTATTGGAACAAATTTAAGATTTTCTTAGAAACGTGTCTTTGAAATTCTTCAAGGAACAGCTAACGGACACATAAACAAATTGTGCTTGTGATACACAAAGAACTACACAACCATAATTATATGTACATTGGCAGTTTTCCTGAATACTTCTTGAAAATCAAATTTCAGGAAATTTTTGCCAATAAGTTACTTGTATTTTTCCAGATAAAAAGAAATGCTTATATTGTGGATCCAAATAGTTTTGCTTAATGCTACTAATATACTTAATACAGATGTGTTGAACTTTGACAAGGTAACTTTCTTGAAATAGTGCTCTGGAAGACAAAAATTATAAACTTTATATTTGCTTATCAAAATGAAGTTGTCCAAACACGTAACTAGATGGTACTAAAATTAGGAAAACTTGTTATGTCATTATTGTACCTTTAATAATGTAGTAATTGCATAATTTTCTTGAAATCTTAATTTATTTGATGCAATCAGTGGATCAAGCAGCAATTCACTGTATGTATGTTAAAACGTGTTTTATTGAGCCTTTGGTAATAATTAAAAAACACAGAAAAAAATTCAGTTTTTCTTGACCTTTTTTTATATATTAGTGATCACGGATTGCATATAAAATACATTTTCACTAAAGGAATTATTTCATTACTAAAATTTTCATAGTCATAAGTTTGCAATGAATGAAAAATCTGATTCTTTAAATATGTCAATCGACATCTTTTGAAACGACTGCGATACTTCGTAATGGACCCTCAAACTAATCTTTCAAGTACAAGAACG
The DNA here is from genome assembly GCA_039090855.1 of Macrothele yani. Lineage (NCBI taxonomy): Eukaryota > Metazoa > Arthropoda > Arachnida > Araneae > Macrothelidae > Macrothele > Macrothele yani. The sequence continues at coordinate 174,771,105 of CM077029.1, read as the reverse complement.
ATTTGTTCTCAAGTACAGGAATCGTTCGGCTAACTATAAAGACACTATAACTTCAAGTGAAACTACGACAACAGTTTATAATTTCGATTATAGGAATGGTTTATCACTTCCAGTGAAATGACAGGGATGCTTTCATTAAGTTGACGAATCTGTGTTGCTTACCCTTTCAAGTCGAAATTATTGCTACGCTAAATTTTACGCTGTAATTTCTTTTTCTTCTGTATTTTAAAAGATTATTAAACAAACTTGTTAACTCTGCGGTTATTTGAAAACTAACACACAAGTTCTTATTTAAATGCAGTGAAACTCTAAAAGAACGCACGACCTGGTTAGTTGGTGTACGTAAAGACGCGTTCGTTCGCACAACCCGGTCTTCTTGAGGCAGTACCTTCCCTTGACCACCGATGCCAACAATCATGCACAATGGCTACATTCCTGCCAAGTCGTTCTGCAATATTGCGGAAAAAAAATCCACCTTTTCGTAGCCCTATTACACGACCTCGTTCAAACTCCGTGAGCTGTTGATAATGGCTTCTTCGTCTTCTTAAAGGCATTCTTGACTAACATCAACACACTACGTTGAATCTCAACGATAACTAACGCTCACGAACGTTACAGCGCGTATTTACAGCAAACCTGCTTTGCATGTTCCGAGGGGCGCTACTAGCGCCACACGTATGCGCCGAGCGCGAAATTTGCATAGGCGTCATCTTACAGATGTACTCTCACCGCCTACCGACTGTCGTTTATTTAACACAACCCTTTCTTGGTGTTGGGATTTTTTTTTCCGTCAGTGTATATATATTATGATGTGAATCTCAGTCTTATACTACAGTACAAGAAGTAGAGATCGAAGCAGAATTGAAACACCAGAAATGAGATTCTTACGATCAGACAAGCGTTGTACAAGAGTGATCAAGGCGTCAGCGTATATTTCTATATGAGTCTTTATTCGATTCCAAAAATCTTTTAGAATTTTTTTTTGTAATTATTGGATACTCTTTATTATAAATAGTACTTTTTTTGCCCCCATTTTCTTCTTTAAGTAACGCATAGCTTTTTCATTAGGGCGCGTAAAGCTATATCACGTTATATTCTATATTTCTTCTTCTAATTAACTGTCCAATTTGAAAATCTCTTTTGCCTCTGATATCTTCCGCTATGAGATTTTTGTACACAATTTGTTAATTTTAGTAACAGTTTTCAGCCGCTAATAGGAGTCGTGGCGATTTCTATATGTGAATATTTTATCGATTGTAGAAATGTCATTATTTTTTTGTAACCGGTTCCATCATTCCTTATGACCCCGCCCCCTGCTTACATTGCGTACTTAAAATTATGCTTATTTTCTTCTTAGTGAATTTTTTTTTTTTTGTTTTTTTTTAAATCTGCTTTGAAATATTTTTTTCGTGTTTGAAAGAATTCAAAAGGCGTGCTCATTACAAACCAAAAAATCAGCATCTGCTTTGCTGTTTTAAACATAATAGAAAAAAAAAACTACGGATGTTGCCATACCCCTCCCCTAGGTATTAATGTTTTTATGCATCTGTCCTTGTAAAAAAAAAAAAATCTTCCGTCGCTTGCAATCTGCCATTCAAGGCACGGGCTTGGTGTACTTGTGCGTAAAATACACCTGTGTCCCAGTATTTCTGGTAAGTGTGTATTTAGCCTCTGGAAGTATAGTTAATCATCACCAGTGGAACTGATTTCTACTACGCTGTGAAAAAACAATTTCATTTTTTTTTTTCCTTCTAGGTTTATGACATTTTAGGCACTGAGGGTGAACAGTCTGAACTACAGACAGTGGCTCCGGGTGAACGTCAAGACATTCCGATCGTTGACTTCACTGCTTCCTCAGCTGCTGTGTTAGAAAGCGCAGGCAAGATGCCGATTAAAATCACCCGACACGGGAAAATGACTGGCACAGCTAGATGTAGGTAAGGAAAGTACATCTGTTTTTCTCACAACGATCATAGATCCCCAGAAAATACGAGAAGGATTTCTTCATTTATTTACCGTTGCACCAAATAATCTTTGTAGTTAAATATTTCTTGCTGGATTTGCAAAAATAGTGACGTTTTACGAGTATTTTCGGAATTTAAAGAAAATCAATGATTCGCTTTTATTTTCTTATACATGGTTTTAGGCCAGAAAAAGAGAATAGCTTTTATATTTATGCTGAATTGATTTGCATACACCCATTACTCATGCTTTAAATGTGTTTTTTCGTCAAGTCGATTTTGTAATGAACCATTTTGTTCGCTATTAATTTTTCTGAAGCTAATAAATGTGACTTTACAACTAATACTTTTAATGTGATTTTCCGCCAATTAAGGAAGCTGTAAAAACCTATAACTCTGATGGGGAACAAAGTCCGTTAAAGTAGCAGTAACTGAAGATCGATTAGTCTTGTTTTTGATGCCCTGTGGTCACGTCTCACTTTTCTCCCATGAATTACACCACTAAATTTGGTGTTTTCCTTCTAATTAATTATTGGTTTTCGTTTTAGCGTGACACAATATAAGGCATCTTATTTCAGTACTAGCCTGCAGTCTGTCCTAGGTATGGCGGCTGCTTTTAAGCTTTAAACAAATATTCATATATAGGGGATCTTGCCCGACCTAGACGAGGTGAAATTTTTAATTGAAGCAGATTGAAAACGTATCAAATAGACGTCGGATTTTTGTAAGAAAATATAGTAAAAACTCATTCATGTAAGAGCTGAAAATGCTTATAGATGCGATTTTGCTCACTTTGACATCTCAAAATTTCAGTTTTTATTGTGGGTTAGATCGTTTGTAAATAGATCTGGGTAATTATATTTATTGAACTTCCATTGTGCATGGCTTTTATCGATTATGAAAAAGCCTTTGATTCGGTGAAACCATCGGCAGTTACCACGGCTCTGAAATCCTGCGGTATTGAAGATGCATACATTAATATTATTAATAACATCTATGAAAATGCAAGTGCAAAGATTCGGCTGTTTGAAAACACAACACACATAAAAATTGGAAAGGAGTGAGGCAAGGTGACACCATATCTCCGAAGCTCTTTAATGCCACATTGGAAAATGTCTTTCAATCACTGAACTGGGAAAACAAAGGGATAAAGATTAATGGAGATTATCTAACCCACCTTCGTTTTGCTGATGACGTAGTCATTTTTGCAACTACCCCATCAGAGCTGCAGAGTATGATCCAGGAACTTGCTGACAAGAGTAAAGAAGTGGGATTAAAAATGAATTTTCAGAAGACAAAAGTGATGTTCAATGCTTTTACAAGAAATGAAGATTTATCGATTGATGGAGAAAAACTGGAGATAACAGATACGTATGTTTATCTTGGACAGCAGATATCAAGTGAGGGTCACATTGATGAAGAAATTAATCGGCGTACAAAACTTGCCTGGAGAGCTTTTGGAAGAAACAGCATAATTTTCAAGAGCAATATGCCATTGTGTCTTAAAAGAAAAGTGTTTGATCAATGCATCCTTCCAGTGCTTACGTATGGTGCAGAGACGTGGACCTTAACTAAAAGAGACATACAAAGGCTGCAGACAACTCAAAGCAGCATGGAGAGGTGCATGCTTGGTGTAACCAGGAGAGATAAGAAGAGGAACTCGTGGATCCGAAAAATGACGAGAGTGGAAGACATCATGATCAGAGTTAAATCCCTGAAATGGCAATGGGCTGGACACACTGCCAGAAGGACAGACCATAGATGGACAGCCGAAATTTTAGATTGGATTCCAAGGGACAGGAAAAGACCCAGAAAAAGACCACATGGGAGATGGGTGGATGAAATTCGTAAATATGCGGGAGTGACATGGAGGAGACTGGCACAAGACAGACCGTTGTGGAGGAAACTTGGGGAGACCTTCGTCCAGCAGTGGATTGATAATGGTTGACAATGATGATGATGATGAATTATATTTATAATAACGCTGACTCCTTTTTACGAAATTACTCTGCAATTTATTCCTTTTTATGAAATTACTCTACAATGCGAATAAAATAAAATAAAACACGACATAACACCTACGTAACAGAACAAATGTCGCAGACAGTTTTTCGAGCACGTGTGTGTTGCCACAGATGAAGTCGTTTGTCTTACTAACTTTGTTTTATTTCTCGCTATTTCTCCATTTTACGTATCGTGCGATAGCGGTGAGCTTAGTTCTGATTTCGGCCACCGGATAAAAGCAAATGGGGCTGCAAGTACTGAATTACATCATAGCGTCAGCAACAGACGTAGCCTATTATATAGGTTTTATTTGCATATTATCATCCGGGCACAAGAAGTTTTCCAACCTATGCGATTTCCAGATAAAAGTTGTTCCATCACTAAAACAAATTGGCAGGTGTGCACCATCACCAAAAGAGGCTCCACATGAGAATAAAATGTGATTGAAATTTCTTTTTAGCAAGCACCGAAACGAAACAAAGTATATTACTTTTCTTCAAAGATCCTAACATTTTTAGCTACTGTAAATTAAGTTCATTAGCTACTGTAAATTAAGTTCACGACTTGCACGGCGTTTCCATTCTCTTTTTCTCTGTATTGCACAGAAAGGACTTTTGAATATACTCAACGGTCGCTACACTTTTAGCTTCCCAACCTGAACCTTTGCTTTCACAGACGTTTTAAATCTCCTACTCAAGTCGTGAATGGTCTGCCCATTTGGTGGATCTCTTATTGAACAGTAAAGACTAGCTGATGACCATTTACCTGTACCGTCCAATTGCGGACTCCACAGGGTTAAGCGAACTCTCTCGAAATTAATAGTGACGGCGTTGCGAGTAATCCTGCCAGGATCCGACATTCCCCCATCCGGACAGAATCGGTCCGTAGACCTGTAGCGTGCTGCTACCCCCGTGGGCCGGCACTTCTCACCTCTCCTTCATGACCCGGGTGTGCGTGCCATTTGGGCAGGGGCTAGAAAAGAAGTTTCTCTACCCCTGACTGGGAGAATCAATTGCTGGCGCGAACTGTTTGGGGCGTCTGCCCTTTATTCAAACAAGTAGATACAAGCACATTTATTTACACTGAGGAACCCATCTCCGCGTAGGAAACAAGTCCTTTGCTCAATGGGCCCTCTCACACTAAGAAATATTTAAATATTTATATTGATATTACATTGCCACAGGACTAGGGTCGGTTCTGTGGTGATGACTCTGGGCTCGAGTCATCAGTTTCTCTTCTTCGATTCTTCATCCCTCTTCTTTCTTCTTCGGTCACCTGTCTATTAGGTAGACCGCCTGTTCCTCTTTGAGGTACTTGACCATCTCGATGAGCCCCTGTCACGCTCTTGGGTACGCGAGCAGGATCGAGAGGTCCCTCGTCTTTGCCAATTCTGGCATTAATGTTGCTCTCTTCCCTGCCAGAGAAGCACATTCTAGATCCATGTGCGCGACATCTGCAGTCTGGGCACCACACATGCACACTCGCTCCCTAACCGCAAATCTGCGGAAGTACTCCGGCGACACTCCGTGCCCGGTTAGTACTTGGTTGAGGAAGCCATTACTCTCAATGCGCCTTATCGAGATTCGGGGGGAAATACGGCATGTTCTTCTACCCGTATCCCCCTCATCCCATCTCTGTTGCCACTCCACCAAAGTGGCTGTTTTCCTCCACCCTCGCTTATAGAGCACCTTTTTAGCTGGCCCAGGCAGCCGCATTCCGTCGATCTTATTTAGAATGCTGGTGCATCTGTCCTTCAAGAAGCGAAGATGCGGTAGCCCCGACAATCTGGTATCAAGGATGACTCCTAAGTACCGCATCTCTCTCACCGCTTTAATAGTATGCCCAATCAAGCGACACTTTGGTGGGGTGACCAGTTCCCCCTTCTTTGCTATTAGCATTAGTGTCGTCTTTTCGGGAGCGAAGCAGAGCTTACACTCCTTGCTCCATCTATCTAGCTGTGAGAGAGCGGTGTGTACCTTCCACTCAATCACATGCCTACCAGATGCTGACACTATTAGCATGAGGTCATCTGCGTAGGCCTGCAGCTGCACCACGTCTTCCAGAGGAAGCGCAAGTGCGGTGTATCTGCAACCACATTCTACCACAAGGGGCCCGAGCAAGAGCCCTGCGGACACCCTTTGGTGTATTCCCTGCTGTAGGTCTTGTCTCCGACCTCAAACTCTACTCTTCTATGCGAGAGAAAATCGCTTATTAACAGGAACAGATTTCTGGAGATGCCAAGTCTTTTCAGACGGTCCAACACCAGTGGCCACCAGACGTTGTTGAAAGCGCCCCGCACATCCAACGAGACGAGACAGGTTTGCTTTCCCTGTGCACGATTTTGCTTTACCTGCTTAGTAAGGCTGACCAGCGCTTGGCCGGTACACCTCTCCGGAGTGAAACCGAATTGGCGGCTGGAGAGCTTACCTAGGCCGACTAGGTAATGGGTTGCTCGGATCACAAGGAACTTTTCCAGCACCTTACTCCATGCTGTTTACAGGCAAATCGACCTATAGGCTGCGGGATCTGCTCGGCTCTTGTTTTCTTTGCTGAAGAGGACGAGCAGCGCAGTTTTCCACAAAGATGGGAAACAACCTCTTTCCAGGCATTTATTCAGCAGGGCAACGAAGTACCCAGGGTTGGCTAGAAACACCTCTCTGATGACCGAGAGGTCCAACCCATCTATGCCTGGTGCCTTACCTTTGTTCAGGATGTTGATTGCAGCACCTATCTCCGCCTCCGTGAAGTACGGGTCGTCAACCGTGTCTGGTGGATCTCTGCAACGTTCTCTGATTGATATTTGATCCGGGGAGTCCCCCGTCTCCTCATCGGTCGGGAAGTGGTGGTTTTAGAGCACTTCCACTGTGTCTTGCAGAGTGGCGGTGTTGGTGCCACTCTCTGTTCTGACGGATGCCAGTAACAGTGGGCCGGTGATCGAGCCCTTCGCCACCCTCTACGGTATCCCAAAGGGATTGCCGACAGGGGTGGTCTCACACAACTGTCTCCAGTGCTCTGTCTTCGATGCTACCATTGCTTTGCGGTACATAGCGTTGGAGAGATTATATTCCCTTTTCAGGCGCTCCCTCCTGTCTGGGTCAAATCTCTCGCGTTGCATTCTTCGTCTGCTGCGTCTGGCCTTCCCTCGCAGAAGGCTCAGATTTTCCGACCACCAGGGAAGCAGGGGTCTTGCCCTTCCCCCTGCTTTCCTGCAACCATCACAAGTCTCTACTATCTCTTTGGTAAGATTACCGAGATATTCATTTATATCTTCTACCTCATCGAGAGATCTGCTGCACTTCTGTCTCTTAGCATATCTGATAGTCGGCCCTGGAGTTCCGACCATTTGAAGTTCCGGTCATCGAACCTAGACCTGGGTTTTTTCCCAATTTTCTCAAGCCCTATCGTGAAGGTTATAGCAAGGTGATCGCTGCAACTCACATCGTCCAGTACCTGCCAGTTCTGGAGGAGGTTGAGGACCGATGTCCTCGTGAGGGTGAGGTCGACCCACGACGTCCCAGTGGCAGCTTGGAACGTGGGAACACTGTCGGGGTCGTTCCTGATCGTCAGATCTGAAGAAATGACGAAGTCAAGGAATTCACTACCTCGCCCATCTTCTTCTTGGTTTCCCCAGAGGGGACTTTTCGCGTTAAATTACTGAACAGTAATCTAACTCATTTGCAGTGCTCAAAACACTCTTTTAGAAGCCACTTTGAATTGTCAGGCAGCTTGAAAATTGTAAACCTACAAAGGCAACTGAGGACTTAAGCTGTTACTGTAAATAGTTTAAAATACCTTCTTCAGTTGTTGTTGGTTTTTTTTTCTATTCGTGGATACAACCGTGATCTTATTCAATGCTGAAGTATTAGGCGTGATCAAATGAAATCCGTTCGAGTGTCTTTATTAAGGCGAAAGAAAAGATACATCAGCAGGTGTGGTAGAATTAAACAAAGCAATATATAAGGAAGGAAGAATGCACCAGTGTTCGTTAGAAGTCGCCATAGGCATTCATTGATTGCAAAGACCTTGGTTGCTGCTGGAAGCATTTGGTCACCGCGGCCAAGACGTGTGCATCGAAGTGGAATTGTTGTCCTTAGAGCCTTTTTTAACCAAAGTCCAACAAAGCAACAAGGTCCGCGGAGGACCTTATGCTACAGACATGCAACAGAAATGCCACTAAAGAATGAGATCCGTCTACGTGTGTCATGTGTTCAACTTGCTACATCTTCGTCTGAAATTGCATTTAGCCAAAGAATTAGTGACGATGTTTCTGAAGCACCTGAAACTCCACTACAGAACCAGTGGAGTTTCAGGTGCTTCAGAAACATCGTGCAAGGTGTGCAAGGTGTTCAATTTATTGCATCTTCGTCTGAAGTTTCAAATAATGAGACTATAATAATTCCAGCAACAGAGTACAATTAGTCACCTGTTAGGCCTGTTACTGCTTTGTTTGGGGAATTTCCTTATAGTAATGTTAAAAGTTATACGGCCGAAGTTCGCGCTGAAAATTTAGTTAATGATAATGATGCATCTGATGTTTCATTCTCTGCTTCTGCTAGTGTTAACTCTGAAAATCTATCAGTATCAAAAATAATTCTACTATATTTGATTATAATGATTCAGCACTGTGGCTTCCAGTAACCAATACTTTACGAGAATACTTTATTCTCAATAAACCTTCTCAAAATATTGATAATTTGGAAAGTTCTAAACGAACAGTTGTGGGTAAAGAGCGGATGTGCTCTGCAAATAATTTATTTCGTGTGAAAAAAAATGGAGAAAAATCCAAAGAGATTGGTTAATTTATTCACCAAGTACTAACGCTGTATTTTGCTACATTTGCAAGCTTTATAGTTCGAGCGATCAGGCTGTTTGCACGAATAGTTTTGCTGATTGGCGAAATATCTCTAAAAGGCTATACTCACATGAAAATTCTTCCTTTCACAGAGAATCAGTGTATACTTTATCACAACGCTCAGCAATACTAGGTCGTATAGATTGCAGTCTCGTTGAACAACATAAAGCAGAATGCAGTTACTGGAAGAAAGTATTATACAGAGTTGTGGCTGTAATAAAGTTTATTTCACAAAGACCAAAGAGGACTTCCTTTTTTTGGTTCCAATGAAACATTTGGATTTGTACATAATGGAAATTTTCTTGGCATTTTAGAGTTATTAAGCTCTTTCGATTCATTTCTGGCAGACCATATAATCACGCATGGAAATAAAGGGAAAGGAAATGTAAGTTATTTTTCGTCAACAATAGTAGCAGAATTTATTGAATTGATGTCCAAAAAGTATTGCATGAAATATTATTCGAAGTAAAACAAGCTAAGTACTTCGGACTTATTGTAGACTCTACTCCGGATATAACCCACACTGATCAACTCTCTCTGGTGTTGAGGTACATTGATATGCAAGGTAATCCAATTGAGCGATTTTTTAAGTTCATATCTATACACGGGCATAGCTCTCAACATCTACAAGAAGTCGTAGTTAATATTCTTGAAGATCTTGGCATTGATCTGAAGTATTGTCGTGGTCAGTCTTACGACAATGCTAGTAACATGTCAGGGCAATATTCAGGTTTGCAAGCTAGATTAAGAAAAGATTTTCCTCTCATAGAGTATGTGCTATGTACAGCTCACTCTTTGCATCTAGTTGGCACGAGAGCTGTTGAATGTTGTTCCTCATCAGTTTCTTTTTTGGTTTGATTCAAAGTGTGTATAACTTTTTTTCTGTATCACCCCAACCCCATAATTGGAAATTGTTAAAGGAGAAAATAGACAATAAATTAACATTAAAATCACTCTCAACAACAAGGTGGTCAGCAAATGCAGATGCTGTGAAAGTCTTAAAGAAAAATTTTACGAATATATTAAGTGTTTTATCAACCATCTCAAAAGATATAAATGAATCTGCATCTCCTAAAAATGAAGCGAATGATTCATTTTCAAAAATGCAAACATTTGAATTTGCTCTTTCGGTTGTTATATGGGATACTATACTACAGCAAATGAACAGCATAAACTAAACTATTCAATCTGTAAGCTGTGAGATGGCAACAATTGTACCCCTCTATGACTCTCTGTAGAGTTTTATAAAGTATGTTAGAAATAATTTTGAAAATTATGAAAATGTAGCCGAAAATTTTGTTGGTTCAAAACATTATACGCCTAAAAGTAAAAGGGTTGCACCAAAAAGTAAAATGCTTGACGATAGTGGCTGTGCAAGTGTTGAAGTCCAGTTGTCTGACAGGGAGAGATTTCTATATCAAACACATTATATAATGTGTGACTGCATCATCACTGAACTAAACAAAAGAAAAAAATGCTTATTCTCTTTTACAATCGAGATTTGGCTTTATGTGTTCAAAAAACATGACAAATGAAGAGATTAAAAATGCAGCAAAACATTGCGGATATTGATGAAGAATTCCCAGATGAGTTTTTACAGTTCTGCGATTTTCTTTCAAACGAATTAAAGACGGATGAAAAATTAAAGATGATAAAAACATGAGGAATTGGACATACTTTTCCCAATGTTGAAACTGCTTTGAGAATAATGTTGTCAATACCGATTACGAATTGCTCCAGTGAGCGGTCATTTTCAGTATTAAAACGTATAAAAAATAGATTAAGATCTAGCCTTTCTGGAAAAAATCTTTCTGGTTTGTCTGTTTTTACAATTGAGGGCGATTTAACACAAAAAATTTGTTTTGATGATATTATTGAAGAATTTGCTTCAGCAAAGAGCAGAAAAAAGCCAATGCGATGTTTTGGACTGCAGATTCTTATCACAAAATGAAAAATATATAAGAACAAACGTAAACTTTGCATTAGTGCTTAGATGTTTAAATTATTTACTTTATTTAAAAATTACACCCAAAAACAGTTTTCGTACATTTTTAGAATCTACTGTATCCTGAGCTCTTATAGATTACATAATTCAATATATATTACTATAACTAATTCTGTTTCATGAAGAGTGAAAGATATGATATAAACATATAAATGATAGAAAGGAAATTATTAAAAAAAGAGGAAGTATTTTGACATTCAATGTTATCGAACTCTTGCTCATAAAATAGAAATAAAAGGAGTAGCAAAACTGTGTTGCAGATAAGTATGCATTTATATTAAATATCTGTTATTCTCCTACTGCCACCACTTCACAACATTGAGAAACGCTGCGAGTTTCATGGTGTAAAAATTTTTCTATTTTTAAAATTCAAATGTTGGCAACTATGCAGCTTTGTATTAGTTTGTGAAAAAAAGTCTGCCTGTTTCATTTACAAACATAATTGATATCTATAAAATAAAACAATTTTGTATATTTGTGTAAATAGTATTTTTTTTTACTGTTAAGAGTGTTTACTTGAAATTGTGATAGTAAATATTTCAAATTGGTGAAGCTTATAAAATGATCGATTTTTTTGAGTTATAAGGCAGTCTTTAGAGAAGGGGGAGGGCCTGTTTGACACCGGGCTTACCCTACTGCTAAGTCTTAAGCAGGGCCTGACTGTATCAATATGGTGAAAAAACGTTGTCATTTTAAGGATTGTTCAATTACAGATGAAGACAAATTGAGCCTTTTTCGATTTCCAAAGTAAAAAGATCAAGTGTTTCTTTGGTATTTATTTGTTATTGTTGTCGAACAAACACTGAGCTTGTGTGAAGCTGATAGTATTGAATCCTATGAGCTTACTTCATGAAGCGAAGGTTGGTGTAGAAGTTTTGTCCGCAAGAAGTTGGTGTAGAAGTTTTGTCGTGGGACAGATACTGGCAGAGCTAGTGGTGTTGGATTTATAATAAACAAGAAACTGAAGGATAAAGTTGTAGAAGTTGAAAGTTCCTCTGACAGAGCTGCACGACTCGTTATCCAACTCTCGAGAAGATACCAGGCTCAGATTATTCAAACTTATGCACCCACCACAAGTCATCCTGAAGAAGAAATTGTAGAATTTTATGAGGAAATTCGTCATCTAAATAATAAAGATAAGCAGCACTTGAAGATAATTACGGGAGATTTCAATGCAAAAATAGGGCAACGGCAACAGAATGAAACTTCAGTAGGTAAATTCGGTCACGGCAACAGAAACCAGCGTGGAAATACTCTCGTTGAGTTTGCAGAGGCAGAAGGGTTTTTCATCTTGAACTCCTTTTTCAAGAAAAAGCCACACAGGAACTGGACATGGAGACATCCAAATGGGACGACAAGTGAAATTGATTTTATTATGTGTAACAAAAAATTCGTCATAGAAGACTGCATTGTGCTAAACAAGTTCAACACAGGTAGTGATCATAGATTGGTGAGATGTAAGATGCACCTCAACACTACACTTGAACGTGGCAAGCTCATAAGACAAACAAAATATATTGACATAACCAACCTTAAAAAAACACCCTAATACCTTTAAGTTGGAACTGAAGAACAGATTCTCTGCTTTAGAAGGCCTAACATCGGAAGAAGTGGATATTTCTGAAGTTAACAGAAAAGTAACCAAAGCTTTTATGGAAACAGCAACGAAATTAGCTGGGCCTAAGAACAAGTTGCATGTGAACAAATTATCAGGAAAAACCAAAATGTTGATGCAAAAAAAGAAGAGAGATGAGGACAACTAAAGAAGATGTGACTTCCAAAGTGGAATATATAGAGCTATGCAAGACAGTACGAAAAAGTATCACTGAAGACGTAAGGAAATTCAACTGTGAACTAGTAAGGAAAACAATTGAAAACAACCAAAGCCTAAAGATAGCAAAGGGACATCTCAGTAAGGGAAGAAAACAGATTATGGCACTGAGAAAAGAAGATGGTTCTGTAACAAGAAATAGAGGCGAAATTTTGATAAGAGTGAAAGATTTCTACTCCAAAATATATGAAAGGGATGATACATGCACTCCAGACATCATGAAAGGTACCAGAGTTCTTCCAGTCCTCCCAGCAGAAGTTGCAGATGCAATCAAGAACATGAAGCTGGGAAAAAGCTCCAGGAGAAGATGGAATTACCGTAGACATCATACAAGAAGCAAATGGAGAAATCGAAACAGTACTCGCCCAAATTTTCACTCGATGCCTTAATGAAGGGAAGATTCCTGAGGATTGGAACAACGCTACAATGATCCTGCTACATAAAAAAAGGTGACATTGAGGATCTCAGGAATTACAGACCTATCAGCCTCCTATCAGTGGTTTATAAAATCTTCACTAAAGTTCTTTCACACCGCTTGAAGGGTAACACTGGACATGGCTAAACCGAGAGAACAAGCTGGATTTCAGGAGTGGCTACAGCACAATAGATCATATCCACGTACTGAGAGAACTAATTGATAGAGCGAGGGAATATGAACTTCCATTGTGCATGGCTTTTATCGATTATGAAAAAGCTTTTGATTCGGTGAAACCATCAGCAGTTACAATGGCTCTGAAATCCTGTGGTATTGAAGATGCATACATTAATATTATTAATAACATCTATGAAAATGCAAGTGCAAAGATTCGGCTATTTGAAAATACAACACACATAAAAATTGGAAAGGGAGTGAGACAAGGTGACACCATATCTCCGAAGCTCTTTAATGCTACATTGGAGGGTGTCTTTCAGTCGCTGAGCTGGGAAAACAAGGGGATAAAGATTAATGAAGATTATCTAACTCACCTTCGTTTTGCTGATGACAGTCATTTTTGCAACTACCCCATCAGAGCTGCAGAGTATGATCCAGGAACTTTCTGACAAGAGTAAAGATGTGGGATTAAAAATGAACTTTCAGAAGACAAAAGTGATCTTCAATGCTTTCACAAGAAATGAAGATTTATCGATTGATGGAGAAAAGCTGGAGATAACAGACACGTACGTTTATCTAGGACAGCAGATATCTAGTGAGGGTCACATTGTTGAAGAAATCAATCGGAGTACAAAACTTGCCTGGAGAGCTTTTGAAAGAAACAGCATAATTTTCAAGAGCAATATGTCATTATGTCTTAAAAGGAAAGTGTTTGATCAATGCATCCTTCCAGTGCTTACGTATGGTGCAGAGACGTGGACCTTGACTAAAAGAGACATACAAAGGCTGCAGACAACTCAAAGCAGCATGGAGAGGTGCATGCTTGGTGTAACCAGGAGAGATAAGAAGAGGAACTCGTGGATCCGAAAAATGGCAAGAGTGGAAGACATCATGATCAGAGTTAAATCCCTGAAATGGCAATGGGCTGGACATACTGCCAGAAGGACAGACCATCGATGGACAGCCGAAATTTTAGATTGGATTCCAAGGGACAGGAAAAGACCCAGAAGAAGACCACATGGAAGATGGGTGGATGAAATTCGTAAGTATGTGGGAGTGACATGGAGGAGACTGGCACAAGACAGACCGTTGTGGAGGAAACTTGGGGAGACCTTCGTCCAGCAGTGGATTGATAATGGTTGACGATGATGATGATGATGATTTGGATGTGCCTGTTGATGGACGCCAACAGGTGTTTTGGGTTAAAACAAATTTTACGGCCAAACTAAATGTGCAGTAAATTAAAAAGAGTGAAATTATATGCTTTCTATGTCAAACTAAAGAATGATAAATGAATATTGGGTTTGTTCATTCCGTTCGGTGAGAGATTGAACTTATAATCTCCCATATCAGTCTTAACTCTGAGAAAATTTGTCTTACCTGATTCCCTGCAGATATTCCCCACATTTTAGAATGATCTCTGTCGCTCTTCAAATTCTAGACGAAGTAGAAAGCTAGCTTTTCTGTTGGTTAGGCTGGAAACGATTCGTACTTCCCCAACTGACTTCACATCTCAAGAAATCATCTCGTAGCATTTTACTAGCACGTACATCAACATGCATGTTCCCTGAAAAATCCTGACACCATAAGACTCTTAAATATTCATGAAAACCCTACGTCATGCTTACTCCTGTTCGATTCAAAACGAATTTTTAGGAAACATGGTAAATATAAAAAATAAGTAAAAATATAGGTGAATCAGAGGGGAAAAGATCGGAAATCAAAGTCTAGTGGTGATTGCATTCCAAATCCCAAGGAACTGAAATTTTTTCGACCGGCTTAAAAACAATAAATAAATAAGAAACTGTGTGAACCCAGTTGCCCAGTGGTCTGAGGCATTGGCTTCTGACCATACGCTCGAGGTGCGCCTGGGTTGAAGCATTTGTGGTGCTCACCTGATGGTGTTGGCCCCTGCTGTAGCCAGTGATCCTTAATTTTTGACGGGCGACTGTTTATTGCCCTCGGAGATCCTCCCTGTGTAGGTAGACGTAGAAAAAAAGAAGAAAAAAAAATAGCTGATGTAAAATATTTTCGAAACCTATTAGGAAAAGGAATTTATCAGGTAAAGCTGAGATTACTACTCCATTCGCAAAAGTAAAATAAAAATAGTGAAGAAATAAAGGGTTTCGACAACTTAAAACAACAATAATTTCGCGATTCAGTTATTTTAGAGCACTTTTCTGTGAACACTCTTTCACCCCCCCCCCTTTTTTTTTTTTTTTTCAGTTTGAGAATACTTGTGTCATCGTGATGTGCTATACCCCGATGGTACCGCTGATTGAGTGTCATGAACAACATGAATGGAAATCACGAGATCTGCTTGTTTTTGTTGTGTCACGCTACTCTTCGCGACAGCGAAAAACCTGATACCAACTAAACATATGGAGAATTTTTCTTTTCCAAGTTACGCTGTTTTCTAGAGCAAACGGAAAAGCGTGTCTCACAAAGCAGATCGATGGCTTTCCAAATGACTAGGCTTCATTCAGTGATGACGTGTTACGTATATTTCTGTTTTCAGGGGGTCTGGGGTAGCGAAGTTCTTAGTTGTTTTTTTTAATTTAAGCATCGTTTAAGGTTTCTGCATAAATTTGTGAATAAATCTACTGGCAGTGCCCTTTTTTGAGCTCCCATGGGTGCAGCTGCACGTAGTCATCGTAGAAGTTAGGCAGAAACTAATTAGAACATGCTGATTATTTTGCTTTCACAGTAATATACAGGGTGATTCAGAAATATGGGTCATAAATGGAAATATTGGTAGTACTCATCGAAACAAACAAGACAGTCTTAGTCAACATAGGTCCGGAAACCAACCGTTTCCGAGATAATTGACATTTTCTTGCAGGGTTTTCAGAGGTAATGTAAAGTTGTTGTTTTTTCAGCTATCAGCTATTTCGACAGTTTTTGCATTTCTGAGGAAGAAATCTGGAGGGCTGAATTGTTTGAGGCACCCGTTAGACCTCAATTGTTTGAGGGAACAGTTAGACCCCAAACTTGCCCCTCCTGGAAAGTGCCTGCTCGACTTCCCCTTAAAGTAAAAAAAAAAAAAAAACTATTTCAGTTCTTGGAGTAAAACACCACACACGGGGAATACTTTGAGCTCCTGGGGGACATTGAATGGAATGATTTTTGGGAGCGAGTGAGTCGAGGGTCCCAACTTTCAGCCCATGAACAAATGATTCTGAGATGTCTCCCGCAGGAGCTCCCCAAATACAGCACAAATAAACTGTGGGGAGAAACCAACGTTACATCTGGTAACCCTGCATAATGTTAAAACTGCAAACACGCACAAATACGGACAGAAGTGTCATGTAGGGTGCTTACCTTCACAGCAAATGTTCAAATGGTCCTCCATTTGCTTCGATACAGAGCCTCCAGTCTCCTTCTCAGCAAGACACGCATTCGTTCAAACATGCCTGGGTTGTGAGTGATTTCTGCACATGCAGTTTCCACTCTTATCCGCAACTCGTCGACGTTGCCCACGGGTACTGCATACACTCGTTCTTTCAAATAGCCGCAGAGGCAGAAGAAATCCCATGGATTGAGGTCAGGTAAGCGGGGAGGCCCCGACCTATTCATCGCTCTCCAAACGTTGCATTGAAATGCTGCGTCGCCGTGCGGCGAAAATGCAATGGTGCACCATCGTGCATGAACCACATTGTTACACGTGTACGAAGGGGGACATCTTCAAGTAGCTGCGAGAGGTCATGTTGCAGAAAGTGCAGGTACAAATCACCTGTAAGCCTGTTGGGAAGCACAAATGGTCCTATGAGACTATCACCTAAAACACCATCCCACACGTTAATTGCGAATCGAATCTGGTGACGTGATTGCTGGATGGCTTGGGCATTTTCAGCTGCCCACTGGTGGCAGTTATGGAAGTTAAAAATACCATGTCTGATGAATGAGGCCTCATCAGTGAATAAAACATTAGCGTGAAAGCGAGAATTACGCGCGCATCGATGTAGCAGCCACCGGCAGAATGCAACTATCTGTGGAAAGTCCCTCACAGCACACGCTGGATATGGTAAGGTGTAGGCGATTGCCATGCAGAGCTCTCCAGATGGTACTTTGACTCCTATTCTCCGCCAGAGCAATCTTTCTAGTGCTCGTTGCTGGGTCTTGTTCTATTCTTCGTAACAGTCGCTCGTCCAATTCAGGATCTCTGGCAGTTCTTGGCCTACCCGCTGGTGAAGTAAACTTAAATGGCCCATTCTCTGTTAAGCGCTGGTGGATCCGCACAAATATGCGACGATCAGAATGCCTTCGGGGTTTTTTTATTGGAGGTTTAACGACCACCATGAGCAACTCAATGGGCTATAAGCAGTCGCCCGTCCCTAATTTAGGGTCACTGGTTCCAGGGAAGAGAGAGCGAGAGAGAGCGCCAGTGCCGTAAGACACACACAACATCCATGCCTCACCGGGATTCGAACCCGGACCCCTTCCGGACGAATGACCAGAGGCCATCGCTTAGACAACTGCACCACCGGGGTGGCCCTTCGGTTTGGATAGGCCTCGGTTTACATACGCACTTCGAGCGCTGCATTTCCATTTGCCCAACCATACATGAAATGCATGTCAGCTAACTGCATTTGTGAAAGCGCTAGCCATAGCAGCCTTTAATAGTAACAGTACGGAAAACATTTCGATATTGCCCGTAATGTACACTTTTAAGCCACCACGTACTGACTGATGCCATGCAAACGTGGTGCGTTCGCCGAACCGCGATGCCGTCGCGTCAGTATTTGCATGTCTTCTGTCATGTGTTAGGAGATGCTCGCTGTGCTGATACGGAGGTTTTCGCGTGAACCCGGTTAGTATCATACAACAGGTCGCTGTCTGTGTGTCACCAGCCAGAGACTTCCGTGCACCTGAGTGCCCCATTGATTTGTCAAGCTCCCGCGGGAGACATCTCAGGCATTTGTTTTTTGTTTGCCGTTTTAACATCATGCATGGTTACCAGATGTAACGTTGGTTTCTCTCCACACAACATGTTTGTGTTGTATTTGGGGAGCTCCTGCGTGAGACATCTCAGAATCATTTGTTCTTGGGCTGAAAGTTGGGACCCTCGACCTACCCCCTCCCAAAAATCATTCCATTCACTGACCCCCAGGAGCACAAAGTATTCCCCGTGTGTGGTGTTTTACTCCAATTGGGATCTAACGGGTTCCTCAAACAATTCAGCCCTCCCGATTTCTTCCTCAGAAGTGCAAAACTATCAAAATAGCTGACAGCTGGGGAAAAAACATTACCTCCCTGCAATAAAATGTCAATTATCTCGGAAACGGTTGGTTTTCGGACTTATGTTGACTAAGACTGTCTTGTTTGTTTCGATGAGTACTATATATATTTTCATTTATGACCAACATTTCTGAATCACCCTGCAGATTGCATGTGTTTTGAGCAAACATATCAAAAACTGTGACATTTCCACTAGTCTTTGTACATATATATATATATATATATATATATTTTGTAGCAAAAACTGCTTTGGTTTATGTACAAAGACTAGATTTCCTTAACTTACAAATGCTGTTATCTTTAATGACTTTTGGTCGAACAAAATATAAAAAATCCGAATTGAAAAATTCAACAACTAAAAAAAAAAAAAAAACAATAAAAAGCAATGTCTTACTGGACGACCAAAGATCAGTTTTGAAACACCCATTATTCGACAAGAAACGCATGTAGAAATCACAACACGAATCACTGTTATGAAATCTCCACCGCCTTAAAATTAGCCACAGATACACACGTTTGAGTGTCATGCCAGAAAATGCGGAGTTTTGTGCCTCGTCAGGCGGCATGTAGCGAGGAGTTTATGAGCTTCACTCCTGGCCACATACCACTTCAGGCACAAAACTCTCCCATTTGCTGGCGTGATACTCAAACGTGTCATTCAAACGTGTGCGTCTGTGGCCGCTTTAAGCAGCGCAGGGTTTTACCTCTTTTTATTGCATCCAGTAATTTCTCGTTGAGTTTACACCCACAGGGAGGGTTTAGACGCAACTAGCAATGTTCCCATGCTACTTTTAACGCTGCGTATCAGAAATGAGAAATTAGATTAGATTAAACCTAGATGTTCACATATGACAGAGGATAGAGGTCAGAGAAGGAGTGCAAGTCACAAGGAGCACTTCCGGGGAGAGGGAGCAAGACCCGGAACAAATGACCTTATTTATAGTGTGGGTCCAATTTCGCGCGGGCGTTTGTTTAACGTGCCCATCAGACGCACGGCAAGTATTCGGTACTAAATACTTGCAATTCAACCTACTTGGGATTGATCCCGTGACTATTGGGTCAGAAAGCGGTTGCTCTAACTACTACGCCACTCGCTACCCTCGTAGGTGTTCAGGCTTTCGCCTTGTGTACTTATACGAAACTGACGGACCGGTGCTACCCGAGCAGTTTACAGCAGTGAAGTATTTACTTCTGATTTCAGTCTTTCCCAGCTTTAACCGGAGAGAACGCACACACAAAACTTGAAATAACTGAAGAAAAACAAAGCTTTCCATTAGATTGTAAAGCAGCTTTCTGTGCTTGAAAAAAGAACGCTCTTTACTTACACAGTATATATATTTTTCGCATTTCGCTGTATTATTCAATATCTTTTAAACCTAGCAATATTTAAGACCAGTAACGCTATAACTTATCTGCGTGGTGTGGGGCTATGCTAAACGAGCCTAAAGATGCTTTTTCTGGGGAGTATGGACATGCATTACACTGAGGCATTATATATTTCCCTCCACAAATACAAAAAAAAATGATCTTCGAAATTTTTAAGTGCAATGGTTATTTTAACAACTTAAAAGGCCTTGAGCTTTATATGTACTTCTTACTGGGCTGTTACAATTTCATTTTCAAATAAAAAAATTGTATTCTGTTTGCCATTGCGTCACTTTTATTTTCAGAACTTTTTTTTTCTTTCTTTTTTGATAACCGCTTTTTGGAGGTGAAGATCGAGTTAATATTTCTAATTAACTCTTTACGTGACCTTTCAGCTTAAGCGGATTTCTTTTTCCTATCCTCATAACCTCAGCGCTCTAGAGTTTTTTTTTTTTTTTTTTTTTTTTTTTGTGTAGAAGTTTTATCTTATCTTAGGCATTTGCAAATTACCTAATTCAACGATGTCCGTTTGCTTGCAGGAAGAACAGATATATGAATGAATGAATGAAAAGGATTAAAAAGATTTACACGTATTTGCAGACCATCTGTTATAAAAGTCTGTAATTTTTAAGATTAAAATCGAAAAAAATAACATATCGCAAATGAATCTAATTGACAGGAAGGAAAGAGGGAAATTAAGACCGTCTTGCATAATTCAAAGCAAAACTGATCTAAGAACAATAACTTTCAACGGAATTAAAACACAGTAATTTATACCTGAAAGTAGGTTGTTCTAAACAAAATAATAATTTGCATAATTAAAAAAAAATTTCGGTTGTTAAATATCATTAAAAAAAAAAACGCTCCCTTACATACACAGTATTAGGAAATGTATGCCAGAAGTTGAGAAAGTAACTTAGTCTACTTGAATTACTTGCAAGGGCGTAAATTATGAGTTGAGACATAAATTCACGCCCTTGGGAGTAGCATCAAAAGCAAGTTTATTCTTTTGTTTCGGGTTTTGCCGAAATGCATGAGCATTGAGGCTAAAAGGAGTAGTTCTTCCGCCAATTTAAGACCACTGCTTCCAGAAAAGGGAAAGTACCTGCGCCCTAACAATACACAGAAGCGCCGCCATTCTAATTCTAGGAATACCACTAAAAAAATGATGCCGCAGTTAACGCTGCCAATATTGAAGGAATACATACGTGAAGTCGATCCAAACTAGCGAGATCTACTTCGCTGATATACTCTTTATAAATTAAAAGGAGGTAAACATCCATCTACAACGAAAAGTTAATACTTACGCCACCTCAAGCAATATAAAAGTGTATATTTTTATCAGCAATGTTATCATTTCTGCGCCCCACGGACTACGAAAGTTGTTCTAAATATTAGTGACCTTGCACGAGAGAAAAACGAAAGAAACAATGAAGAGAAAATAAATTTCGAGCATTTATCATGTAATTCAAGCGCAAGAAGGTACAGTTTTCCAGTAAGCAGGCAGACTTTATTTGAAGCAACAGCCATTTCTCTACTTCTACACATATTTTGTAATCATTGTTATTAAAGCATTTTTTGAGGCAAATAATCATACTCAAAGAAAAGAAGTGTTCACAATGAAAACAATGTAGGAACTGTACACCAATTATGTAGAAAATAGTAAAACTATACTAATGATCCGATTTATTAGCGTAGGAAAATATAAATTAGCGTTTACAAATTTACGCACAACAACCAGATCGCTTTTTCAAGGAAGCAGTTTCTGTCTAACTTCCTTGAAAAAGCCATCTGGTTGATATACGAAAGCTTGAAACCGCTTTTTTATATATTCCTACGCCAATAAATCGGATCACTAGTACAGTTTTACTATTTTCAACAATGTATTCACTAACCAAATATAAACTGACTGTACAATAAATCTGACAGAGAATTTTGACTTTGTCCCTTTATCATTCTTTCTTTTTATTCTAGAAGATGTAAAGCAGATTTCTTTCGTTTTTCATTTGAAGCAACTGCCATAGTTTGGCCAAATTTACTGCCCTCTAAGGATAAGCAGTGCAGGAAAAAATAAATTTTATTTATGCTGTTAGACCGTAACGTTGGAAACTCAACTCGAATGAATATTTAAAAAATGATTTCCACTTTCCAATAGAACTCGTTATTCGCTAACGTCAGTCATAAAAGCTATCATTTGCCAGCGCACAGAAATTTGTAGTTAAAAATTGCAAAGGCAGTTTAATTTTGTAAAAACATATTATAATTTGCATGCTCATATTGTATTAAATAATTTCATTAAAAGTTTCATAATACATAGTAACTGCTTAAATTAGAAACTCTGTCAAGCTTATCAATAAATTAGATTTTTCCGAGAATTTTACAGAAGACAACGACGGCGTTTCCTGCCAAAATATTTCGTATAAATAAAAAATTTAAAATCATTCTGTTGATAGATTTCTGTGAATCGACATTCTGTAGCGATACATAACGATAGGTATATATACAATTTTAAAGAAAATCGGGTAGAGCAGTTTTTCTTCTTGCGCATTATGCCTTAATTATCCTCAGTTGTAATAACCTCAGCGAGCGCGGTATAATATTGAGAGAAAGCGTTTCAAGATACATTCCTTTATTACCGGCACCAAAAGAAAAATTTCCTTCTTGTTTCCATATCAGATAATTCGTTGAGAAGGAACACTTTTCTGCCTGCCTTTGGCATGAACATTTCGTCCTAATTATCTTGGCATTAGCAACGAAAAAATCTGGTATAGCTAGATTGTTCCATTGCAAAATCTTCTGATTACAGAAAATAATTAGAATTTTGGTGTGCACGGCTGGATTAAGAGAGAGGGGGGGGGGGGTCTATCGGGGATATAGCCTAGGGGCCCACCATTACCAAGTGTAGAGGCATGCTAATGGCCCATCATTACCATACCTCTACACAGCAAACAACACACAGCTTATATGTTTATACAGAGAAAGAAGTAAAATAGTTTGTTTTGTCTCGTATGATTGTCACTGTATCGCATAGGTTAGATGACGAACAAATTTCAAGGCAGTGACTCACTAGGAGTAAACGCTTCATGGCGCTGTGTACAGCGGGGTCGGTGGACAGTTTCAGCTTTTTCACTACCGTCCACCCACACTTCCCTGCTAGCACTTGGAACCCTTAATGGGCGAAATCCACTGTGATGTCATATCTTATATATAAAACACAAAACGTCTGTTTGTCTGAAGCAGCAAAAACTCTCGAACGCCGAACTGTGGCATCGTGAAATTTGTATAGCTTATTAATACTGGAATTTCTACGTCAACGCAACTATTTTAAGATCTCTACGTTGTTCCGTTCGCGAGTTATGAATGAATTAATAAGCTAATCAATAAAGTCAACGTCGTTTGCTACGTCATCCTGTTCCAAATCTGAAAGCACGTGACTGCATTCATCCACAGGTGTTTCTATTCTTTGAGAACTGTGCATAAAAAAAATTCCAAAACTAACTTTGCGAAATCTTAACGAAACGGGCTGAAATTTTTATCAACACCATGAATTGGTAATAAGGGAGTCCCTCAAAATTTCACCGAAATCCGGTCAAAACTTTTTAAAATAGGCATGTAATTTTTAATTCATCGGTAAACAGAAATATATACGCAGAAACTGTTAATAAAATGTTGACGGCTAATTTAAAAAGTTATTTACCGATTCAGGCGAAATTTGGAGGTCATGTTCCTATTAACGATTTATAGTGCTCATTAAAATTTCAGCCAGTTTCATAAAATATTCGTAAAAGTTTTTAACTTTTTTATCCCAGAGATTCGCCCCTCAAAGACGTATGAAACCGAAAGCACGTGATGCATTTGATCGTCGATAACAAATTGTTAACGAATTTTTTTCAGTCAGTGTTTTAATGCTGTGTCTCATGGACGCGTGTTAAATAATTCGTAACGCTTTTTGGTCCGTTTGATTCTACAGATTCCGTACATTCTGTACCGGGCAGTAAAGCTAGTTGCATAATAAAAAAGATGCGCTAAGAAAAGTACACTGCTAAATTATAAAAAATTTCAAGACAAAATCTATAGGAATCTTAATCTTTTAACTCACGTTCTTTTGAGCACAGTTGAAAACACGGTGATTTTTTTTTTATGAAAACCCTGTAGATAGTTAATACGTAGTGCATTCTTCAAACTAATAAATTATCACGAGCATGTTGCTACAGTTTCGTGTTTTAACGGACTTCATAATGATTCTCAGTCATAAGTTCGTTGTGGGCCTACTCAGATGTCGTATCCTTGGTAGCTCACTCAGATGATTTAGTCTCAGATGACCACTAAGGCCTTAATTCCTCCCTGCATGTAGAGCTGGATCCAGAGGTTTGGATGCCCCGGGCAAAAACCATGTTTTTTTTTTTTTTTTTTTTTTTTTTTTGATTGGAGGTTTAACGACCACCGTGAGCAACTCAATGGGCTATAAGCAGTCGCCCGTCCCTAATTTAGGGTCACTGGTTCCAGGGAAGGGAGGGAGCCAGTGCCGTAAGACAAGCACAACATCCATGCCTGACCGGGATTCGAACCCGGACCCCTTACGGACGAATGAGAAGAGGCCAGCGCCTTAGACCACTGCGCCACCGGGGCGGCAAAAACCATGTTATTCTATTTACTTGTACAGGCTCATTCCCTGTTCACCAGTCTTTTCAAGAATTTCGGAAAACATAGCGCAGGGGAATATTTAGCTCTATAGTTAAAGGAAAAAAATATGTATAAGGTATGAAAATTAGAACGAACTGTAGAACCGTGGGGAAGGGTGTTTTTGCATTTTTGTACCCTTTTTAAGGAATTTCCCCACCACTCGCAGTAGAGATAGAAAAATAATAATATAGTACCTGAAAATGTTATGCGTATGTCATGAGCAGTATTTATCATATATACAAAGGGAGGTTCAACAAGTCATATTGCAATTAAATAATAATAAAAAAAAAATCCAGATCGATGGACCTGGATTAACATGGGCGCCTTGACGCAGCGACGACTCCGGAGACCTATGCATGAGAAGGCTCGCTCTATTGTTATCAGGGACACGTACCTGGGTTCCCCAGCGCTCATTTGCGTAGCTAATTGCTGTACTGTTGCGCGTCGATTACCCTTTACCAGTCGACGGAGGCGACGTTCTCCTCTGGGGTCGATAGCATTTGGGGCTCCGCAGTTATGACGTCGGGAGGTACTCGGTGTGCCAGCGGTCTATTCTTGGTACACCCTTAGTACAGCACCTCGCGAACAGCCCACGAAGTCTGCTGTTCCTGAGATGCTACCCCCTTGGCGCGGTAGCCGACGATCATTCCTTTTTTGAACGTCCGTCAAATCAGTAACTCTACACGTTGTGCTCACGTAACGCACTATGGCTCATCTGTACTGGCTGGCCGCTTATGTTTCCGTGTGGTCGACCTTGTCACGTGCACTTTGTGACGCGCCTGGGCGGGTACACTGTGATTCCGGGGGTGGTCGCATGTTATTCTGATACGACTGCGTACACTGATGGTTGGTTTACCGTCTTTCTTTTATCTTTTGAGTTATATATATATATATATACAGTATTTTTTTTTATATAATATACCCTCAATTATATTACTGTTGTTTCGACTCTCATATGATGTCTGAATAACGATAAACATATATTGTATTACTGGACGTAAATTTAAATAAATCTGCACTAAACCTAGATTTTACTAGTTTAGTTTCTCTCTCTCTCTCTCTCTCTCTAATTTTGAGTTTTCTCAGAAGTATCACCTCTTCTCTTTTTATGTTGGTTAATTGCGCTAAACTTCTGAAGTCTGATCTGGTTTATTTCCCTAGATGCAGCAGGGGCGTATACGGATTTTTTCCCCGGGGGAGGGGGGGGGTGCTGACCGAAAATGGAAGTTTTGAAATCCATCAGGACAAATTAAAAGTTAATGAAAAATAGAAGAAAAACTTAAAGCATTAGTTTCTATTGCAAGTTCATGCATTTTTATTAAATTAAATCATTTTTTCTAATGTAAGTCGCATTTTAACAAAAAAAAAATGAAAATTTTTTGGAGGAGGCCAAGGCCCCCTTCGCCTCCCCTCTATATATGCTCCTGAGATGCAGTATGCAGCCTTTTAAAAATATATATTGTTCTTATAAAGAAACGTATTCTATCAGTTTCATTTTGCACTACCGTATTACTTAAAAAAGATTTGTTTCGTATGCCCATTTAATTCATTTTGCGTAACATATTCTTCAAATCATTCTTTGTCGAAAGGCACTAAGGATTATTGCATCAACTCTGGGCCATCTGTATAAAAGGAAACTCCGGAGATAAATTCAACGGAGAATTGATAGCTTTGTTTTCATGCATGAACGCTCTCGTGCAAATGCCGCATTACCATGACTGTCTCGTAATCTACATCAACAGGAAACCAAGTGATAACTCAACAACTAACTTAATATCTTGCCGGACATAAAAACGCGCAGTACAATCGGCTCTTTGCCGAAAGTACGTGTGTTTTAATGATGAGTTGAGTTCAACGCAACATTTTCCTTACATGCAAATCGATGGGCTTCACAGTAATTCTGACATTCAGATTCCTAGAAAAGCACATTAAAATGTTACTCCAACTTGGAACGACATACCTCAGAACACAATCAAGTAGGGTAGAATGAGGGGCGGCACTTAACAAGCAATCCCTACGTAAAGCTCTGAAGTCGAAGCTCCTGAGCGGCGGCCATCTTAGGTTCCATTCTTTCGAATTGCATACCTAGGTACGTCCGTCTGGTTAGCACTTTTAAAGCCTTCTTGCGAAACGAAAAGATGTAATTTACATTTATGAATATACTTCATAATACCACTACTGTTTTCTTTTCAAAGCAACGCTAGGTCATGTTGTACTGCGCGTACGACAAAAATGTCTTTAGCTTACCACACGAAAAGTGCATGCTGTTTAAAGTAATGCATAAAGCAGTTAAACTCTGTAGTAAAAATAATACACATTGAATTATTTCACGTGATTGAGTGAATATTCTTGAAAACACAAACACAATGAAATATTACCTTAAAAACCGATAATTCCTGCTAAAGTGATAATTTATAAAACTTTAACGAAGAGTACACGAAATATACAAAATTGAAAAGTTTTTGTCGGGTACAATAAAAATCTGATTATTGGCGTTGATGGGTCCTCCCATAACTTAGAATGCACAAATGAGTAACTCAGGGTAACGCAGTATGGCAGCCACGGAACTCAGTTGGCTTCACCGATGACAGTACAGCTCCCTTCCCTTATTCTATTCTCATGGGACTCAAGAGTTATTTCATTCGATGCCACGCCGTGTTCCCGAATATACAGGATGAATCAAAAGTCTCAGGACACCCTTGTATTTCAGAAACGGGAGGAAAAATTAAATATATGAATACCCCAGCAAAGAATCAGTGGGCGGGGGGCTACCTTTTAGGCTATTTCCGGAACATGACCGCCATCTTGAAATTAACCATATTGGATCAAGGTCAAATTTTTCAAAT
Organism: Macrothele yani; assembly: GCA_039090855.1. Lineage (NCBI taxonomy): Eukaryota > Metazoa > Arthropoda > Arachnida > Araneae > Macrothelidae > Macrothele > Macrothele yani. The sequence continues at coordinate 174,743,728 of CM077029.1, read as the reverse complement.
GGTAAGGGGGTCATGTTGCATATCAGACAAGACCAGAATTTACTCATAAATTGATTGCCGTAATCAGATTTGGCATATGTGTTGTGCTTCACAAATTATCAACACAGAACGTTGAAATAACCACTGTTTGTTGCAGGTAACTGCAGATGGAATTGACGAAAGAGGAGAGGATTGAGGTGATCCTAATGTCTGGGGAACGCAGCTGCCGTATCGTAGCCGCAGACTTCAACAACCGACACCGAGAAAGACCACGAATTTCACACAGCACTGGCGCATACCTGATATCCAAATTCCGAGAAACTGGTACTGTGGACAACAAGCCACGTAGTGGTTGGCCGAAATACTGCTACCGACGAGGAAACCTCAACAATGGTCTTGGCATCCTTTGCAAAGAGTCCACAACGTAGCACACGACGTCTCGCAGCAGAATGTGGCATCAGCCATTGTACGAATTCTTCACACCGCTCACTGGCATCCGTTCAAGATCCAGTTGCAGCAGTAACTATCAGAGGATGACCCTGATAGACGCGTCGAGTTCTGTACCTGGGCTTTAGACCAACATCATTAACCGTTAGAACCACAGGTACTGGAGTGTGACAGGAACCCTCACTGGACGGAACCATCCAACGTCGTTGGTAATGTAAAGGTTATGGTGTGGTGTGAAATATGGGACACCCATGTAATAGGACCCATTTTCAACGACAATAACCGAAATGCTCAACGCTACTGAAAATGCTACATGAAACAATGTTCCCCTCCCTTCTGCATGAAGACGGCAGTTTCCCCTGTTATTTCCAACACGATGAGGCTCCACCACACTACGGAGCAACTGTTCGTCAATAGCTAGATGTTAAATTCCCTGGTCATTGGATTGGTCGACGTGGTTCTATGGAATGGCCACCCAGATCCCCCGACCTCACACCACTCGACTTTTATTTGTGGGGGTCAATCTGAAGCGCCTAGTGTTTGCTGAGAAAATCCGCTACAAACACTACTTTCATCAACGCATCCTGGAGTCCTGTATCCGCATTTCTCTCGGTATTCTCGTGCGCGTGCATAACGACTGAATCAAGTGCTATCAGCTCTGTGTTTAGCAACAGGGACAACACATCAAATAGCTGCACATCACAGGGAGCCGCAGTGGTCTAAGCGATGGCCTCTGATCATTTGTCCGAACGGGGTCCGGGTTCGAATCCCGGTGAGGCATGGATGTTGTCTGTCTTACGGCACTGGCTCTCTCCCTTCCCTGGAACCAGTGACCCTAAAGTAGGGACGGGCGACTGCTTATAGCCCATTGAGTTGCTCACGGTGGTCGTTAAACCTCCAATCAACAACAACATCACAGGGTACTTTAGGGGTTGTTATTTCAAATTTCTGTGTTGATAACTTGTGAAGCACAACACATATGTCAAATCTGATTACGGCAATCAACTATTGAGAAAATTCCAGCCTTGTTTGATATGCAACATGATCCCCTTACCATTTGAAACATTTGTCCTTGATCCAATATGGCGGATTTCAAAATGGCGGCCATGTTCCGGAAATAGCCTAAAAGATAGGCTTCCCCTCACCGATTCTTTGTTGGGGTATTCATATATTTCATTTTCCCCTCCCGTTTCTGAAATACAAGGGTATCCTGCGACTTTTGACTCACCCTGTATATATAGCCCAGCATAATATTTTTTTTTTATTGAAGGTTTAACGACCGCCGTGAGCAACTCAATGGGCTATAAGCAGTCGCCCGTCCCTAATTTAGGGTCACTGGTTCCAGGGAAGGGAGAGAGCCAGTGCCGTAAGACAAACACAACATCCATGCCTCACCGGGATTCGAACCCGGACCCCGTTCGGACGAATGATCAGAGGCCATCGCTTAGACCACTGCGCCACCGGGGCGGCCCAGCATAATATTTGCAATGCTATTTAACAGTGAAAACTATCATTAAGAACCAACTGTGCAACTCTTATTCAGAAGTGTGATGGAGTTCAAACTCGATTCTCGCCATAATATTCTTTCTTTAACCAAGCTGACAAATGTCTGTATATATACTGTATAATAAGTGTCTGTGTGATTGTCTGTGGCAGCCATAACTCACTTGGATATTGTGGTAAACTGTTCAAAATTAGGGAGATCGTTTTTCATTGCTGGCCGGTTTCAAGTCGAAATCCCAAAAGGAAAGCTTGCTGGAAGCAGAAATATCCAACGTGCTATTTCTATGGGATTCAAGAAGTTCAAGCGAGAATGCGTACGTGATTTTGAACGTATGGGCGCTTCCATTGGAGCCGGCATTAAAATGCTCCTTTCACGTGTTCATCAAGAGAACTTCCTTATTTGAGCATTATTAATGCAGTGGTGGTCGGTGTGGTGGAGACGAATGAACGTCAGTCACCCGAAGCATGAAGTGCTTTGCTACTGACCTTGGTTTGAGTTAATTTTATCTGAGGTTTGTAAAGGATTATAAAGAGTGTTCTTATCAAATTTATTATATTTCTTCTTAAAGAAGACTGTAGATAAGGTACGGAAACGGACGGAGCGGAAAGGCAATAAAAAATCGTTTCAATACCTAACTGAAAGACAATTAACGCGCAGTTTATAAAGTGGTACAGTAAAACTTGGTTAAGTGACCACCTTGGTATACTGACTACCTGTTTAAAGTGACTACTGTTTATCAGAATTACTGTTTCCCATATCTTACTAATGGTCAAATTTTCTCCTAAAGTAACCACCTGTCTATTTTGTAAAGTAACCTTTTTCTGAAATCCAAGTAAAACCTACCTGTTAAAATGACCAGTTTTATACTTAAACAAAAAAAAAAAAAAAAACACAAATTTTATTCGTGTAGATAGGAGTATGGTTTTCAGGCAAAACTAGTTCCTCTGTTAAAATCCAAATACAGTGAATACAGACATCGCTCTTTACACGTTTTATCAACACCTAGCAACCGAAAAATTGTTATCCGGTCACCGCTGGCGATCCGAATCCCAGATCTCTCGATATCTAGCCGAGCGCGTTAGCCTTACGCTACGGTGGCCAACAATCCACGGCGATATGTGTGTTTTTCTGTCTGCTTCTGTCATCATAAATCCGTTAATTCCCACTATACTCTAATTCACCCTAAAAGTGTACTACTGGAAAAGGCATCACATCTCGTCGTGGAACGCAAGAACGGTATCCATCCGCGTTAATGTGCTCTTCTACTGTTTCCTTTCTGATCCCCCCCCCCACACACACACACATCTCACAAGCAGTGGGGATTGTGAGTGGCGGTCTGGTGGAGGCCGAACTACTTCCCCTACTGCCTGTTTAAGTAACGCACCCTTCGAGTTTCCCCGATTACCAATTTATTGTCTCTGTGATGTTAATGTTGGGAGAGGTCTTCCACCCTTCCCCCTGTCCGAGTCGTATCCCAAATGGGCAGACACAGCCAAAAGTGCGAAGCTCTTGATTCAGCAACTTCTCACAACAAATTTATTTCTAAAAGCGCCCTAACTTCTGTTTTTTTTTTTAGATAGCAATTTTGTCTGATAAACTGTTGAGCAAACAAAAATGGATTCTAAGTAATAATTCTGATGCTTTTCGCTTTAAACGCTAGGGACTATTTTTCGTAGCGGAGGTAGCTGTTTCGTACCCTTCATAGTGGTTCACTCTTAAATTGACTCGGAGTATAGATGGAGACGTCTCAGTAGCTGAGCCCATCTTATGGATTTATGTCAGAAGCTGACAGAAAAACACACATAGCGCCGCTGATTGTTGGCCACCATAGCGTAAGGTTAACGTGCTCTGCTGGATATCGAGAGATCTGGGATTCGGATCCCCAGCGGTGACAGGATAACAATTTTTCGGTTGCTATGTGTTGATAAAACGTGGAAAGAGCGATGTCTTTGTTTATTTAGTTCCTTTGTTTAAAAGGGTATTTTAACAATGTGCAAAAAAAAAAAAGCGAGACTATATGCATTAATAGCCAACTGCCCTACTATCTTATGTCATTTAATGCAAATTAAAAAACAACAAACTTGAAAGTGCAATCCTGAACGCAGCGAGTTTAAAGTTACTGTAAAAGCACACTTAACCTAGGGTTTAATCCAGTGCTGAAATTCTACTGTATGTACTTTTCGATCTTTCTCTTTTTAAAAGTGCTGAGGTAGAAGCTTTGGTATCTTAAGAAAAGTGTTTTTCTTTTTTATATACAGTATATTGAAAAAAGGTTTGTGAAAACAACCTCTTGAAAAAAGCTTTTTTTATATATATATATATACAATGTATATTTAGGCTTTGAATGGTTAGATCTTGATATATGAGTACTTTTTTTAAATTTCAGTTATTTTTAAAGCGTACCTTGAGATTGCATTATGTTCACAAATCACGAATTTGGAGGATCTTGATCACACCCCATACTGTCGTGTATAGTGAACAATGCAGTTAAGTGGTCTAAGCGATGGCCTCTGATCATTCGTCCGAAAGGGGTCCGGGTTCGAATCCCGGTGAGGCATGGATGTTGTGTTTGTCTTACGGCACTGGCTCTCTCCCTTCTCTGGAACCAGTGACCCTAAATTAGGGACGGGAGACTGCTTATGGCCTATTGAGTTGCTCACGGTGGTCTTTAAACCTCCAATCAAAAAAGAAAAAAAAATGCAGTTAAATGCCGAAGATGGTCGCTTTAGGCAGGTTTTATTGTAGTATGTACTTCTTGCTAAGTTCTTACGTATTTCAAATATATTATTGCACTGCTAACAAGATTTACACTCGCAAGTGCAAAGAAAACAAATATATTTCGTCGTTGGGGGGAGGTTTCAGGAGGTGACACTCGCAATACAATTGTTCACTGCAGTAAATATCAATACATACATCTATGCCATTGTGTCGGGGAATCGCCGTGTATAACTCAGCTAGTAAAAAATAAAACATACTTGAAATTTCAGATTTTTTTGTAGCCTGATTAATAAACTGTAAAATATTAGCCCCGCCAGGGATTTTGCTTTTTTCTCCCTCCACTTCGGTTTTAAATTGAAATGTTATTTCAAGAGTAACGTAACTTCTATGAAATAATGCTGTCGTCATTTTATAAAAATGATTCTGTGATTAATGTAATGTATTGAGAAAGCTTTAAATGATAAATTCATTTGTGTGACGTGTTTTGAAAAAGTTCTATTGTTTTCTGTGTTTCGTTAAAGGGTTGAAACAATAGAAGGCACAGCTGTTGCTACAGAAGACTATATTCCCCTGAAAGAGATCTTCACGTTCCAAGACCAGGAGGTAGAAAAGTTGTTTCACGTGGAAATTGTAGACGACAATCAGTGGGAACCAGACGAAACCTTTTTCTTGAAGCTCAGTATTCTACCTGAAGATATAGGAACAGTGGCTCTCGGTCGCGTCTGCATCATGGAAATCACCATTCTCAACGATGATGGTAAAACTTTTGTATTTAACATCTCAAAAATTTAGAACATTATAAAAAATAAGTGTGAATTCACACGGGAAATTCCTGAAAATAGCTTGCAGCAAAGCTGCCGATAGATCTGACTTTTAACGAAATTTCCGTTTATAAAACCTAATTACGAAAACTTCAATATTTTGACAGATTTACTGCTGACACTACCCGTCCCCCAGAAAAGTCGGTTTCGTGCTTTTCCTTTTTTATACAAAAATTCCAAAAAACTTCGATTTTGACTTTTTTCTTCTTTTATTCGTGACGTACGAAGTGGAAGAATGCTTGGCTCCTGGTGGAGATCGAGCCCGGTATGGCATGGACGCAAGCGAAGCGCGCTATCGACTGACCTAGAAAGACATTTATCACTTGATCACATTTTAGGGTAAGATATGAAGGACTAGAATCGCGCGATGATGAAATGTTTTTCGCTATCAATTCGGGTTAATTTATTATTTTTCTAAATAAGTTCATATTTTTTCTGCAACAGGATTAATCGCAAATTACATTTGTTTTAATCATGATTTTTCAAAGCATTTGAATGTATTGGAACTAGAGACTTTCTTAAATTCACAGCGACTTTCAATTTTCGTTAAGAAAAGGTGAAATGTCCAGCTTTACAGTATTATTTCACAAAACCCCTAAATATAAAAGTTACTCTTGACAGTATATAGCTTTTGTATTAAGGAGGTCCACAGACATAATAGAATCACCAGTACGATATTTTTTAAGTATCTGATTTCTTACAGTGACACATTATACAATAGTTAGTGTACCAATCAGGGGCGAGGGGGCAGGGAAAGAATGCCCGATGTCACAATAACCAGAATGTCATGCGATATGCTATCCACAATATCTGATACTGCTACAGAACTTCAAAATCAGGTCCTCAGACAGACAATTAAACCTCAAGTATTCCCGCAAACTGCCGGAAAATTTCCGAAAGGCTTGTAAAAATTCAGAATTTTGCGTTAACACTCTTTAAAACAGCAATTTCCCGTTAGTATACGAAAGGAATCGCGGAAATGCTTCTGAACATTCAAAATTTCCCGTTAACACCTGTTAAAACGGCAAGTCTTCGTTATTAACAGGATTTATGCATGAAAAATCCGTGAAGTATTCAGGGTTTTTCGTCTTTCCACAGAAAAGGTGGAATCAGGTATATGCTTCGACTATTCACGAAAGGAATCGGGGAAAATGGATCTTGAATTTCAGGAAATACGCATTTTAGTGTACAAAGAACCTTTAGACTAAAATTTTCTGCATCAATTAGCAACTGATTCGCATTTTTTTTTTTTTAATATGTGGGTCATTTTTCTCGCGGTGGCAACAATTAAGACGCCATCTGTCAAATGCAAACCAGTGCGTTGTTTCCGTGCATTCCAAGTGTTAGCATATCACTTTTCCCGCTGACGTCATTGGTTGAGCAGTGGCAGAGGTCGAAAAACGCGTGGGTTTGTGTAGCTGCCCTAAGTAATATTCACTCCGTTAGAGGTCTGCACGGGCCTTATTTGATGAACCCACCTCGGCTCAGGCCTGTGAGTTTAAGGCCAGACCCGTCAATGGCAGCTATAATTTAGACCCGGTCCGTGATGTGCCAATTTTGTGTTTTGTCTTTCCATTATGTTTTATTAAATTGTGAAAAATTAAATAATGAAATGAGATATTACTGAAAATATTTAGTTGAATGTAAGCCTAAAAATATAAACTAAACTTTGGCAATTATCGAAGAATATAGCCTTAAAGGAGAGAGAGAGAGAAAAGACTAAGCGCGTTCAAAATATATTTCCTAAGTATTGCGCACTTCAAAAAATAAAGGATCTTTTTTGAAATGCTTCCAGCCCTTAGTCTAAACACCACTTAATTCATAAACTTAAAGTTTTAATAAGTTTAACGAAATAATTTTTTTATGCAAACTCCGCATAAACGTAAGTACATTAAAATACCTGATTGCAGCAGGAAACATTTCCTCTTATGCATTATATAAACAGAAAATTTGGACGAAGAACTTGTAGCAGCAGAAACGCATTTATGTCTCTTAAGATAAAAGACTTCAGATTTTGAACTATCGCAGTTTAAAAAATTGTTGCACTTAATGCACTGCGCAAAGGTTTTGGGCTGAAGGGTTTCTGCATTGCCAAGCAGTTTAAAATGCACCCAAATATAACTTTTCCCGCAGTTCTTTTGATTTGTTAAATTCCATGACAAAATAAGTTGCATTTGCAACTATGAGTACATGAAGATATCGACAGGGGTCTGCTGCGGATAAGTTTTTCGAGTGAAATGCCGCAGGAGGGTAATACAATATCGCTTTCTCCGAAATAGCAAGTGGTAACACTACAAAAGTCAGTCCCTATAGGGATTAGGGATAGGAGAAACAATCGTCCCACTCTCTCATACAAACACACACACAATCGCTCGGGGTAAAATGTTTTTGTTAAGAAGCTCTAAAGTGTTTTTTACCATCTTAGTATCTACAGATGGTACGAAAACACTGAGTGCCTCTCTTTTTTTCTGTGATTACGCCCTGGGCTATGTCATGGAAGTAAGTAAAGTCAGCAAAACAATTAAAGAGACCAGGAAATCGGGAAACACTACTTTCTTTGCTATTGCGATAAAAAAAAAATGGGTCGACTTGGCCAGGCATGGCTTGTAGGTATCTGGGAGAAAGCCCGGCCCCAGTGCCGTAGCTACCAGGAGGATGGTTGCCCTCCCAGAATGGTCAATCCAGCAGTGTAAATTCATGCTCTGAGGGACATAAAAAATAGAAATTGTAACTGAAAAAGAAAGTTACACCCTTCAGATTTTCTTTTTAAGGACTTTAGTTAGTCTCATACAGTATTTCCATGCAGTTAACCAGGGTACAGAGTAGCATACTGTATACTGTGAGGTGTGAACATCTCATATCCATGAAGAGAATTTTCCAAAACAGTGTATGGAGTCATAGAAAACAAAATGCTGATCTTCTTAACCTCCATGACCTTTCTGAACATGTTGGGATGAAGAGTTAATTAATCATTTGTGCTGTGTTGTAGAAAGTTCTCTGAGTGTTTAACCTTGAAAGGAATTTTTCCAAGCCCTACCCCTAAAGCTTCTAGGTTGTTACATTCACTATCCGATACTCATTCGTTCTGCGCTGGTTTGTTTTCCGTTCTGCATTTTTGTGGACCTGCGATACTTGGGTATTTACCTAGTTTTTACATTTTTGCATAAAATTATGTCAAAAACCTGAAGTGCGATGTTTGAACGATCATAATACTTTTCCTATAATGGTGGTGTGTGAGAAAATTAAAACCACGAATCATTTAAGTATAACCCGAAGGGGCGTAATTTTAAGTCTCGCCCTCCACGGTCCTACCCGGCCCGTTGCGTTGTTCTCTAAACTAAAAAAAGCCAGACCCGTTCAGACCTCTACACTCGATAAGAACAATGAAGTTTGATCCAAATTCAGATTGCAAGAGGAAGAAATGCTCGTCAATGTCACAAAGGACTATGAGACGGATGATGCGTTGGCATATCGTACCGTTACTAGATTGATGCGCTTTTTGACGTAGGAGAGGGAACACAAGAGCTCGAGAACGGTGTAGAATGATGAATATAATCTAGTTTCATACGTAAGTATGAAACTAGATTTATTCCACTTAATTTTCACTTCCACTTAATTTTCGATATGTCCTCCTCTCGTCACACATGCGATTCCACATTAACCCACAGTTTCGATTATTCGTGCGCCTATCGGTCGCGTTTATGTTGGATAATCGAGAATAAAAGTCAGTTACTCCAGGACTTAAGTGAAGGGTCAAAGTAGAAATTCTGAACTTAATTTATTCGAGAGTTTCGTAAATTCTTATTTTGCAGTATTTTTATTCTCATTTTATATTGCTCCCGAGCTTTCACCGTGAGTGAATATAAATATTTTAAGTCAGCGATATCAGAACTTTTATTTTTTTACACAATAGCAGTTGCTAATAATAAGAGTATATAGCTCCTTTGAGTATCTGAACTCAAAATAAATTTAGAATAGATCTAGTAAATAATTAAGTTTATTGGCATAAAGAGGCAAAGGAATACACTCCCTGCAAGCTTTGACCGCCTTCAGATGGCTTCATCAGGCGATTAATATGCTATATGGAGAGAATAGAATCAAATGGCATTGATTTGATTTGCCATTTGATTCTATTCTCTTCATATAGCATTTTCTTCGCCTGATGAAGCCATCCGAAGGCGGTCAAAGCTTGCAGGAAGTGTATTCCTTTGCCTCTTTATGCCAATAAACGGAATTATTTACTAGATTTATTCTCTTTTGGTGTTTAGCAACATTTACAAATACAGCTACTAAATTTAGGATGTTTTTACCTAGAAAAAAGTTTAAGTCACAACACTCTCTGAACATGATTTATCTCGAAAATCTGCCATGTTTTTACTAATTTCACTCGAACTGTTTAAGTTATAAATCAAATCCAACGCGTCTTAAGTCGATCAAGAACTAAATATTGCTGGTAAACAGTTTCTCTGTGTAAGCTGATGCAGGAAAGGAGAAAATATGTCATAAGTTTAAATGTTTCTCAAGGTAAAAAACATTCCCTTAATATTCTAACACTTCTTAGGCCTGCATCGTAATCGAATTCAGGCGTAGCATTTGTTGTAATTGAACGAGAAATTTAAAATTCATTGAACGAAAATTTTTTAAAAATCTTTTTACTATTGAAAAACCAGTATGTTTCACATTTATTTTTATTTTCTTTCCTCTTTCAGAGCCCGGTGTCCTTCAATTTAAAAAGAGGTTTATTGGTACAGGAAAGTATTGGCACAGCGTTAATACCCGTTGTAAGGACGCAGGGCGTGGACGGAGTTGTGGCAGCCAGGTGGAGAACGATGGACAGGACGGCAATATCTGGAAAGGATTACATTGGTGGAGAAGGTGAAATCACCTTTGGCCATGGAGAGCTTGAAAAGAATATAGAAATCAGCATAATTGACGATTTCGATGCAGAGAAGGATGAACACTTCGAAGTGGAATTATTTGAACCATCTGGTGGTGCTAACATTGGGCAGATCAGCAGATCCACTGTCACTATTACCAACGATGATGGTAAGTAAACGTTATGATTAAAACCAAGGTAATGGAAAGCACTGAATTTCATAATTCTGTATTTACAGGTGAAACTCCCAGGAAACTGATACCAATACAAAACATAGTGAAATGAGCGTACAGGAACTCAGTCCAGAATTAGTTTAGATCGTCTGATTCATTCGTCTAATGAGCGGCGTTTTTTACGCTTTCCAACCGTAGGTTGAAGAAGCGTATATGCTCCAGCTTTGTCCGTCCGTCTGTCGGCATGATAATTCGCGTAAAAATGGTTCGATTTCGATGAAATTTTAGTATGTGGTAGGGCCACCTGGGGACGAACCCTATTGAAAATGGACGAAATGGGGTCAAAGGTCACGGCATAGATGCAGGACCCATTCCACTGCCCTTATGCGTCATAACTTGCGTAAATATGGTTCGATGTCGATGAAATTTTACCATATTGTAGGGGACCATCTGGGAATGAACCCTATTGAAAATGAATGAAGTGGGGTCAAACGTCAGGACATAGGAGCGAGATGCATTTCATTGCCCTTATGCGTCATAACGGGCTTAAAAATGGTTCGATTTCGATGAAATTTTAGTATGTCGTAGGGAACCACCTGGGGCCGAACCCTATTGAAAAGGGTCGAAATGGGGTCAAAAGTCAGGACATAGGATCGGGATCCATTCCATCGCCTTATCCCATACTATTAAAGGAGCAATTATTGTATGTATGTAAATTTTATTTTGAAAACGGCTCTAAGGATTTTGATGAAAGTCGTTAACCTACCGTTTTCTGGTACTAGAAATCGATTTAGCTTGATATCGACTTTAGGAAAATTCGTTTAGTGGGTTAAATAACCACTCCAAATTACCACGTTTTTACTGTCATGGCGTCGTCCCATTAATGTTGCCCATTAGAAATCTTTTGACGTCACAATCTCGCGATTGACATGTTGCGCGGTCACGCCATCTGTATCATTACGTCACGCGTTGTGTGTGGTTCCTGTTAAAGTTTTATGACGTCACACTCTTTCGAGCAGATGGCCGCGATTCCCATCTGCCTCATTATGTCACGCGCTGTGTGCGTATCTCCGGCCGCACGATAACTTGCGTAAAAATCGTTCGATTTCGATGAACTTTTAGTATGTAGAAGGGGATCACCTGGGAAGGAACCCTATTGAAAGTGAACGAAATAAGGTCAAAGGTTATGACATAGGATCGGGATCCATTCTACTGCTCTTATGCGTCATAACTAACGTAAAAAACGGTTCGATTTCGATTAAATATTAGTATGTGGTAGGAGACCACCTGGGGGCAAACTCTATTGAAAATGGGCGAAATGGGGTCAAAGGTCAGGACATAGGAGTGGAATCACTTCCTTCGCCATTATGCGTCATAACTTACGTAAAAATTCTTCGATTTGGATGAAATGTTAGTATGTTGTAGGGGCCTGCCTATAAAATGGGCGAAATGGGGTCAAAGGTTAGGACACAGGAGCAGAATCTATTCCATAGCGTTTATGCATCATAACTTATGTAAAAATGCTTCCATTGCGACAAAACTTTATCATGTTATTTCGGAGGTATACTGAACCGGTGCTGTAGAATATCATCAAAATGAGATCAAAGGTCAGGGCACAGGAGCGAGATTTTTTCCACAGCCATTATCCTCATAACTTGAGTGATAACTTGAGTAATGATTTCTGGTATGTTGAAAAGCGTATTATAATCAATGCATTGCATGATTTTACTAACTTGTTTTTTTTTTTTTTAGCCTACACAAGAACATTACTGCGATGGAAAATAACTACTGGAAGGAACTAAAAACACTATACTGAAAAAAACAACTTCTACATTTCTCAGCAGCTGATGCTAATCTACAGAAGGCACCGCCCTTCAACCAAATGTATATTTAATTCCAGATCATACTTTGTGCCCTAGAAATAATACTGAAAAATTGTAAAATTCACAAAATAATACAACTATACTAGTAATCCGATTTACTGGCGTAAAAACAAAAAATACGTTTCCAACTCTCGCACATCAACCAGATGACTTCAAGCTTATGGCTTTTTCAAGAAAGGTAGACAGAAAAGTATCTCCCTTCCTTGAAAAAGCCATCTGACGTGCGAAAGCTTGGAAACATATATTTATATTTTTACGCTAATAAATTGGATTACTAGTGTAGTTTCATTATTTTATGTTTAGTACACGTAAATTTCCTCGTTCAGCTGTCGCATTCAACGTTTGCATAATTTAACACACTTTTACAGACCCATCAGATGTGTGAAGTAATAACAAGTCATTGATAATAAAAGCCAGGACCGGATGATATTTTCTCGGGGCCCGGGGCGAAAGTTAAATGATGGTCCTAGACAATAAATCTCATATTTCAATAATAAGTTAATATAATAAGTTCAGAGAGAGTGTAAAAAATGTTAAAATCTACGGTTTTCTTTCCTGGGAGAAAGATGTTGAGGTAGCTTTGTGATTCTTATACAAATTTCCTCAAAAAATAATAAAAAGATAACTTTAATCTGCGTAACGAATTTTATTTCTGCAAATATTTTTGGGTAGCGAATATAATAAGGATCCCTCTAAAATATATAAAATCGCACAAATAGTTTTTTCCTGATATACACTATATTGACAAAAGTCACCAGACATCCTTTCAAAAGCAAATGAATGGATCCGCTGCGTTGTGAAGATGCGCGTTATAGGTGCAAACGGTATAAAAACAAGCCTGCAGCTGACCGCGATCATATCGCACTGTGAGGTTGAGTTAAAATGTCGCGGCGGAAGAGAACTGACTTTGAGAAAGGAAAGATTGTTGGGTGTTATATTAGTGGGTTGTCCATAACAGAAACCGAGAGGCGTTTAAACATACCCAAATCAACTGTTTTGGATGTACTGAGCACATGGCGTGCCTGAAGCAACAACATGCATCGGCAGACCAAAGAAAATTACTGATGGAGGACGTCGAAGCCTCATGAGAGTACTTACATCTAATCGACGGAGTTCTGCACAAGACCTCAGTGTACAGGTGAGTAAAAATGCTGGAACCTCGATATGTACACGTACCATTCGCATAGAATTTCATTCCATGGGTTACAGCGGTCGTGAGGGTGCTCATAAGCCTTTCATCTCCACTCTGAATGCTACTCGTCGTTTAGCATGGTGCAAAAAACATTTATCGTGGACTTTAAATACATGGAAACGGATCCTATGGATTGATGGATCCAGATACACGATCCATCAGTCTGATGGCCGTGTGTGGGTATGGCGGCAGCCAAGAAAACGCTATTTACCACAATGTACTGTTTATACTGTCAAGTTTGGAGCTGGCGGTGTACTCGTGTGGGAGTGTTTTCCGTAGTATAGGTCCCGGCCCATTGGTTATCGTGGACAAACCTGTTAACCAGCACGTCTACCTCGATATTCTGGACAATTATGCCCTGCCAACTCTGTGGCAATACTATGGAACCTAGCCTTGTTAATACCAGCAGGATAATGCACCGAGCCATAAACAAATTAACCACTTGACTTATTTTGAATGTGTGTGCAACTTCACAGTAAAAAAAAACATTTTTTATCTTATGACCGCCTAGTTCTGTCCATTATTTATATATATAGGGTTGGTGCGAATGAAATGTCCTGCGCAAACAAGCAGTAGAGACAGGCCTCCACCACAGCTGAATGGAACCACCCAAAGGTTTGCGGGTATTACGTCACAGAGTTACTATAAATAGCTAGCACGTGTTTGAAGAACAAGACTCAGGCGTGGTTTGTTTGGATGTAACGTGGTTTGCAAAGGAAACATGCAGACACCGGATTTGAAAGTCATCTTCCTGTATGACTTTAAACGGGGCCATTCTGCAGAAATTGCCGCTCGAAATGTTAACAAAGCGTTTGAGGAGAATACAGCCAACGAACAAACCATTCGGCGATGGTTTGGGAAGTTTCGAAGCGGAGATTCGGACCTGCAAAACGAACCACATGGTCACCGACATTTTGCTGTTTCTGACGATGTTCTGTCACGTGTTGTTGAAGCGAACCCCCGAAAAACGTGTCGAGAGATAGCGGCAGAGGTACTTGTCCACCAGACGGCATTTGTTTGGCGTCTGGCTGCGCTGGGTAAGGTCAAAATGCTGGACATGTGGCTGCCGCATGAGTTGACAACTGCCAACAAAACTAGGCGTTTGGAAGTCTGCACGTCGCTGTTTGCCAGGAATAAACAGGAACCTCTACTGCATCGAGTCGTTACCTGCGACGAGAAGTGGGCCCTTTATAATATTCGGAAACTATCTACACAATAGTTAAGTAAGGCATAGCCTAATGGACGGCATCCTAAGCCACCTCTACACACCAAGAAGATGATGCTCCTTGTCTGGTGGTCCACAGCCGGGATAATTCATCGGAGTTTCTTGGCAAGAGGCCAAACCATCACTGCAGAACGTTACTGTGCGGAATTACACCAGATGCACCGGAAATTTCTGCAGAAACAACCGGCTTTGGTCAACAGAAATGGTATTCTTCTGCACCAGGACAACGGCCGCCCTCGTGTCGCACGACGAATGATACTGACACTAAGTGCCTTGGGCTATGAAGCACCGCCTCGTCCTGCATATTATACGGACTTGTCTCCGACAGACTATCATCTGTTTCGTCCTCTGGATCACTTCCTGTCCGGGAAACAGTTCACGAATGGCAATTATTTGCATTCAACCTCATTTTGTCACGAGCACGCACGATTATTGTGCAACATGCTTGACTTAGATCATTAGACAACATGCTTGGCTCTTATACTACCAACTGAACACTGCAAAAATGTATTTGTGCAACCACACCTGAAATAATTTTTTTGACGCATCTGCATTATTTCTAGCCATTCATTCATATGCACGCAATGTTCTTTGTAAGGATCTTATGTGCCTCTCATATAAAGTCTATTAAGTTAAGTTGCAATGTCAACTTTTATGTTTGTAACTTAACTTTTTGTCCACCAGTGTACTCCAAATTAATAATCCATATTCCGGATGCTTCAGTCTTCTATAACGAATGTTTGTGCAAAACCTCTGTTGAAAACCTCCTTATTATGTACCAAGCAAATTAGGAAATAAAAATCTACCTCTCACTGAGCAAGCTTGTTGAGAAAAAAAAGGTACTAGCTCACTAACAGTTTTGTATGTCAACTTTCAAGAGTATTTTCTTTTGTATTTCAGAATATTCTACAGTGATTTTTTGAAACTTTTTAGTTATCCACCCTGCCAAAATGAAACAAAGTATAAGTGTAATTACTACTAAGAGATGATTTAAAGCTTACTGTTCGTTTTATTTCAGATTTTAGTTCAATCGTAAACCGTGTAGCTGTGATGACAAATGTTAATGTCGATAATGTCAGACTTCATTCAGAAACATGGGCAGAACAATACCGCTCAGCGCTAAATGTTAATGGTGGAGACATTGAAAATGCAACTACTCAAGACTATGTACTTCATTTCATCACATTTGGATGGAAAGTAAGGGAGCAAAACGGCTTTATTTTACTTATAATTCTAAATTAAGCAAATGTTTAAAAAAAATGGCAATAAGATCCCAAATAATAAACATTTTTGTTTATTCTCCCACATTTTAGGTACTCTTTTCTTCTAGATGACTATTAAGCAGAACCTACCTTGAAACCTAACACAGGCGTAACCAGTGTGGGGTGGCTGCCCCAAGTGCAGCTCAACAGAGGGCGTAAGAATACCTGCTTACAATCTGATTAAAATTGGAATTGAAACTTTTGCATCAGTTTCTGGCAGCGGCGTCGGAACCGCGGGGGCAGAGGGGGCGACTGCCCTCGCACTCATTTGCATGCAGGGGCGAAACATCACATTTGCCCCCTCACCCTTTTTTTAGTCAGAAATCGGATTAATGCATGTTTTTTTTTATTTCCCGCCATTTAAAATTCCTTCCGATAAAACGAAGTATTATTTTCTACTTTAAATAATAATTAGAACTCTGAATTCCTGAGACGCAAGTCTCTCTCCCCTTGTCCAGTATGATTCCTAAGATGCAGATTACTCTCCTCCCTTGTCCAGTATGCGAAAAAAAAAGTTACTAAGAACAGCTATCCTAAAATTCCTGAAAATTGTTTAAAAAACAAAGCAGGAGCGTTTTCTGTATTTTTAGTATAATAAAATCAGTATTTCTTTAAGCAAGCAAATGGAAGATGGAGAAAGGAATCAGATATATTCTTACGTTGTTTGATGAATAACACAAGGGCTACGGTTCTTGTGGAATTTGTACTTGCGCTGAGGTGTTCAAATCGATCAGTTTTACATCGCTTATAATACATATCGACAAAACGCTTTACATCAAAATACAATGTAATATAGATGTAAAATTCGAAGTTTATATTAAGATTTTATCGATATAATCGTTTTATCTGTAGTATGTTCAAATGACGTCATCACGTCCTGTTGTACAACAGCGAAATAAGTTTTACGATTTGACCAAAAATTGCATATGCTGATTTCTTGCCCCCGTGTGCGAAAAACAGTTCCGACGCCCCTGGTTTCTGGTACATTTAAAATTCGAATTTCTTCCTTCTCGAAATGTTTAGGGGATGCCAGTTAGTTATTGACATTCAGAAATAAAAAGGCACGGTTCTGTAGTTCGTCCAACTAAAGAGCCACTGCCTTTGTCAACAACAATGAAGACCCCGGTTTTTCTTCAGTTATATTAGTATACCAAGTGTTGGATGGATGCAATATTACGCATGCAGCACAGCTTAGGAATGAAAATAACTTTACTGTCGTGCATGAAAAGTCAGATAGCCAATTGTTACGAATTGATGCCTGACGTAATGATTTTTCCTTAAGGCTTTTTTTTATTGGAGGTTTAACGACCACCGTGAGCAACTCAATGGGCTATAATTACGGCTTTTGGAGGCTGTTTTGATTAAAGCTGTGGAAGTGGATTTCGTTGATTTGCACGCTTTCTACTGCTCCATGCAGATACTTAAGGGCTCACAGTGCGGAAGGATATCCTTATCTTGGGGTTTTCAGTTTTGAAGTCCAGTGTTGTGAAGCCCTGTATGAAGAAATTGTCTAATTTATTTTAGATGAGAGGTTGTTAAACAAGGATATTTTTACATACACCGGATTTGTGGGTGTGCCAAACTGGGACACGAAGCTGCCACATGTTCTTTAGCCCCGTGACAGGGTGGATATTCTCCATCGGAAGTTAAGAAGCTAACTCCTGTATCTGATGAACAAGCGGTACAGTGTGTACCTGAGAATATGGAGCAAGTTCCAGTGTTTGTAAAAAAAAATGAAGTGTAAAGGGTTCGAAGCTCTGTATGTTCTATTCGATGCATCACATGGTGCTGTTGAATTGGATTCTTCTTCCATGAAACTTGAGCTTTTTGTTGCGTAGTATACTGAGTTCGGTCGTTGCGGAATTTCCTGCTGTTCGTCAGGAAATTCCGCAACGACCGAAAAAGGTGGTAGGCGCTTGGGGCAATGTCTGGGTACAGCAGCAGCTCCTAGCCCAGGTCCCTGATCAGGTTTTGCTCCATCCTGTTGCAGGCGGATGCCTTTGCATTTTCAGCAGTGCTGATCGTTTCGACGTGAGCGATGCGTTCAGATCGTGAAACTGACATCAGTTACACATCAGCGGTAATAGTGGTGGTGTCCGGCAGTGGCTCAAAAACACGACACACCTCATATCCCACCAAACAGACAGCACCTTACGTGGGTCAGCATGGGCTTTTGTTTTAGGTCCAACCACTGTTTCCGGGCACTGACATTGTCATACAGAACCCATTTCTCGTCACCTGTCACAATATGGTCCAAGAACGGTTCGGTCACATGCAAGCAGGGAAACACATGCACTCGCGCGATTTGTTTTCTGCTCAACTGTGAGTTGATGGGGTGCACCTTTCCAATTTGACGCAGGTGTGTGGTAATGCTCATGTGAGTAGTCCCAACTCGTGGGTTGGTCTCCACAAAGGTCTTCTGCATGTCCACATTCACTGTTGCGGATCTTCTAGCTTTGGAACTGTCTGGCAGGTCAAAATTTCCCTCTCGGAACCGTTTGAACTAACGACAGCGCTCACGTGATATGTCATTGGGGTACACACTGGTAATGTTCCTTACAGCACTTGCGGGGGTGCTCAGTGATGAAACTCGTACAGCATGCAATGGCGGATGTGCTCCTTGTCCACCTTAACGTTGACTGGCGCTTACACTGTTCGCCTTCTGACGGCTAACTGCCACTGATTTAAGCCACCTACCTGCTGATTGCCATACCAGTGTGCTGCAAAATCTCAGCAACCACTGTACGCCGTGGCTTCGAGTCCCTCGTCATCCGACATTTTCTTTTCAATCCAATATTTTGGGCATGAGGTTGGAAGATGGCGGTACGCAAAGATGTATGGTATCTAGTGTGGAGATTTTCCCGTTCTGAGATAATTTCGCTACTGGAAGGACAAATTGTCCTCTGCCAGGCATTTATTAGCTCGACATAACGCTGTACTGTATATATGCACAAAAATAGGACGACAACAGACTTTGCTGTCGTGCAGTAAGTGTTAATATGGGAATTGCTGTTATGAAGTGAATAATTTAATGTTGTGACCGCAGAAGACAGTTGGTTTTCCAGTTGATTTCAGGCTGGTACCTATGTGGTCTAAAGGACCTTTTTTTCTTACGCTATGGTGTCCTTTGCAACACGAATTTCAAACAAACAAGCCAGTGTTGTACTGGAAAAAATACCTTCAAGGCACTTTTGTGAAAATCTATTAGCTTTCAATTACTGAATTTTTAAATTCCATATTATTAACTAGGTTTTATTTCAGTTTAAAAAAAAAACCCTACAGGTGCTTTTCGTTAAACTAAAATTATTGCACTTTATTGCCTGTAACACAAATGTGTGCGTTCTAATTAAACTGATTGCCTAGTTTTATACCAATAGAAAGTACTACAAAGCTCTTACTCCAAAATTAATTAGATCACACAAATTTTTGTTCTTTTTAGAGAACTGAGAACTAAGCTAACTGTTCTTTTGAAGAAAATGCCTCACGAACACACACAAAACATTTAACTGACGTATGACGGTGTCTACCGATCTTTTCCGATTTACACAAAAATACAGAACATAAAAGTAAACAAATTAAGAATTGTGGCACAAAAAAAGCAAAAGTACTTAAATTATATACCCTTTAACATAATGCCACGTTTTGGCGCATAGTGAATTTTTTTTTCTCTTGGCTGTTATAAAAAAAATGACACAGGTCCAATTCTTTATTACATGCAGCTATGCTTGATGAATGTGAGAACGCCCTTTTAACCAAGAAATTAAAATTTGACAATTTATGGCTCATGAGGTGAGCTGAATTACTTGGGAGGTCAGTTTACAGTAAACTGCGTACGTTATGTTATGCGTATTATGATCGCGTTGCAACAGAAAATCCAGGTATGGTAACTTATGGTCCTGTTCACATTCAGTAGTGAAACTGATGGATGGATATTGGGAAGATAGAGCATCAACAAACTGCGTTAACAGGTCTCTCCCATGCTATGCACGAAATGAATTACTGTTGATTTCTAGATATTTTACTTATCGAGAAAAAACAAACTGAAAATTGCTTTTCTTTTTATTACTCCATTCAAAAATCCCTGGCTAATGCTTTAACCAGCTTCACGTGAAGTTTCTGCAAATAATTCTGATTTTTTTTTTTTTTTTGTATGCTTAGGCCAGAAGGTCCCTCTCTTCCAGCAATAAGGGACCTATCAGTATGCCCCTGAAACAAGCTCATCCTAAAAAAAAAAATAAATAAAGGCCTTGACCGAATATATTTGTAGCAAATACTTCTCCCTTTTTATCAAACTATTTGGTTTCTACCCACGAAACAGGAAGGTACCAAAGTTCAACATGGAGAGTATATATACGCCTCGTGTTATGGTCGTTGCCGTTCTGTTGAATTCCTGCGGCCAGCACGTTATTCTGTCTGAGATATTATTCTGCTCTTATATTACATACTAAACTGTGGTAATAAAGAACACTGCGTTAATTATTTCTACGAGCTGTATAACTGTGCGAAATAAATTTTTGTTTTTCTAACGAGTGCTCTGCCTCTTCATTGAGAGTGAAAAAGGATCCTTCGAATCCAAAGCTCAAGAAATTAAGCTGACTAGAAGTCACCAATTCTTGAGGACAGTCCTCAAATTTTGTTTACTGTCTCCATAAACGTCTGATGCCTTTGGGGATGCAAATTGTCCTCAAATTTACACTTCCTCATTAGCTCGTAAGATTTCTAATTAAAAATGTTCTTAAAAGTAGATTTCGTTGCACTAATTTTCCGACATGCTTCTTGTGAAAACAAATTTTGACTTTTTTCCGAGTTTAACGACCACCGCGAGCAACTCTAAGGACTATAAGCGGTCACCTGTCTCTAATTTGGAAACATTCGTTCTAGGGAAGGGAGAGAGCAAGTGCTGTAAGACAAACACACCATCCATGTCTCAGTCGGACTCGAACCCGTACCCACTTGTACGAATGGTCAGTGGCCGGCACTAGGACACTGGACAACTGGCGCAGTCAAATATCGACTGTGGTTTATCTAAGTTTCTCCAAAAACTTTGGCAAAATGAAATTTTTTTTTTTTTTTTTTGATTGGAGGTTTAACGACCACCGTGAGCAACTCAATGGGCTATAAGCAGTCGCCCGTCCCTAATTTTGAGTCACTGGTTCCAGGGAAGAGAGAGAGCCAGTGCCGTAAGACAAACACAACATCCATGCCTCACCGGGATTCGAACCCGGACCCCTTACGGACGAATGATCAGAGGCCATCGCTTAGACCACTGCGCCACCGGGGCGGCTGAAAAATTTGCAATGCAATTAGTTTGGTGTACAGCTTGATTTTAATTCGGCACATGTACAAGGTAAAGCATTTCACTTTTGCTAATATGTTCTCGCCATCATAATTCTACTTTGTCAATACAAATTACCAACATTCTACAAGATATATCCTTTTACCAACCTTAAAAAACACCATAATACTTTCAAGTTGGAACTGAAGAACAGATTCTCTGCTTTAGAAGGCCTAACATCGGAAGAAGTGGATATTTCGGAAGTTAACAGAAAAGTAACCAAAGCTCTAATGGAAACAGCAACAAAATTAGCTGGGTCTAAGAACAAGTTGCATGTGAACAAATTATCAGGAAAAACCAAAATGTTGATGCAAAAAAGAGAAGAGAGATGAGGACAACTAAAGTAGATGTGACTTCCAAAGTGGAATATATAGAGCTATGCAAGACAACACGAAAAAGTATCACTGAAGACGTAAGGAAATTCAACTGTGAGCTAGTGAGGAAAGCAATTGAAAACAACCAAAGCCTTAAGATAGCAAAGGGACATCTCAGTAAGGGAAGAAAACAGATTATGGCTCTGAGAAAAGAAGATGGTTCTATAACAAGAAATAGAGGCGAAATTTTGACAAGAGTGAATGATTTCTACTCCAAATTATATGAAAGGGATGATACATGTACTCCAGACATCATGAAAGGTACCAGAGTTCTTCCAGTCCTCCCAGCAGAAGTTGCTCATGCAATCAAGAACATGAAGCGAGGGAAAGCTCCAGGAAAAGATGGAATTACTATAGACATCATACAAGAAGCAAGTGGAGAAATTGAAACAGTACTCGCCCAAATTTTCACTCGATGCCTTAATGAAGGGAAGATTCCTGAGGATTGGAACAATGCTACAATGATCCTGCTACATAAAAAAGGTGACATTGAGGATCTCAGGAACTACAGACCTATCAGCCTCCTATCAGTGGTTTATAAAATCTTCACTAAAGTTCTTTCACACCGCTTGAAGGTAACACTGGACATGGCTCAACCGAGAGAACAAGCTGGATTCAGGAGTGGCTACAGCACAATAGATCATATCCACGTACTGAGAGAACTGATTGAAAGAGCGAGGGAATATGAACTTCCATTGTGCATGGCTTTTATCGATTATGAAAAAGCCTTTGATTCGGTGAAACCATCAGCAGTTACCACGGCTCTGAAATCCTGCGGTATTGAAGATGCATACATTAATATTATTAATAACATCTATGAAAATGCAAGTGCAAAGATTCGGCTGTTTGAAAATACAACACACATAAAAATTGGAAAGGGAGTGAGACAAGGTGACACCATATCTCCGAAGCTCTTTAATGCCACATTGGAAAATGTCTTTCAATCACTGAACTGGGAAAACAAAGGGATAAAGATTAATGGAGATTATCTAACCCACCTTCGTTTTGCTGATGACGTAGTCATTTTTGCAACTACCCCATCAGAGCTGCAGAGTATGATCCAGGAACTTGCTGACAAGAGTAAAGAAGTGGGATTAAAAATGAACTTTCAGAAGACAAAAGTGATGTTCAATGCTTTTACAAGAAATGAAGATTTATCGATTGATGGAGAAAAACTGGAGATAACAGATACGTATGTTTATCTTGGACAGCAGATATCAAGTGAGGGTCACATTGATGAAGAAATTAATCGGCGTACAAAACTTGCCTGGAGAGCTTTTGGAAGAAACAGCATAATTTTCAAGAGCAATATGCCATTATGTCTTAAAAGAAAAGTGTTTGATCAATGCATCCTTCCAGAGCTTACGTATGGTGCAGAGACGTGGACCTTAACTAAAAGAGACATACAAAAGCTGCAGACAACTCAAAGGGGCATGGAGAGGTGCATGCTTGGTATAACCAGGAGAGATAAGAAGAGGAACTCGTGGATCCGAAAAATGACGAGAGTGGAAGACATCATGATCAGAGTTAAATCCCTGAAATGGCAATGGGCTGGACATACTGCCAGAAGGACAGACCATAGATGGACAGCCGAAATTTTAGATTGGATTCCAAGGGACAGGAAAAGACCCAGAAAAAGACCACATGGGAGATGGGTGGATGAAATTCGTAAATATGCGGGAGTGACATGGAGGAGACTGGCACAAGACAGACCGTTGTGGAGGAAACTTGGGGAGACCTTCGTCCAGCAGTGGATTGATAATGGTTGACAATGATGATGATGATGATATCCTTTTAAGACACAAATTTTCATATGTAATATCACACTTATTGAAGCAATACAGTTTTGTGACAAAAGATTTGCATATTTATTTTGAGTACATATGTGTCCCCAAATGAACTGCCGATTTGGGGACGCCACTCCCTTTTGTCCCAAAGCAACAAAACAGAATCCCATCGAAAATTAGTGGCATTATCGTCCACAAGAAAATTAAGTCAAGATCAAACACAAGACAAATATTTTGCCAAGTTTGCAGTTTTACCTCGTATTTCTCATGCCTATTAACAGTGTATGTGGCTTGTGTGGTTTCCAAATGAAGACTTTCAACAACTGTAAATGATCTGGTCTGACAGTATCGTCCGTTCAGATTCAGTAGTCTCACTCATGTGCCATTGTTTCATGACAATAAGCATAGATTTGTGACGGAAAATCTAGATATAACATCTGTTGTCTATTGCAACTCTAAAAAACCTTTTTCATCAAATGTACAGCTGTGGTTAGTAAGTTGAGTACTAACATTACCTTTTTATTACAGAAAATAACTAGTTACATTAACATTAAAGAAAACATATTTAAATTTTTAGCAAATATTTTTGAAATTCTGAGCATATAAAAAATATTTTTCTGTCTTGTAGCACTAAAATCCATTCCCTAGCAATAAATGCACTTGTCTATGCAGCGACCTTTCTTATTGCATGATGCTATAGAACTACATTTAGTTCTAGTATTGCAAAACCCCATCAGCCAGCTGCAGAGGGAGGCAAGAGTTGGCAAATAAGTTTGATTCTAATGTTCCAGAGTAGATCATGAAGGTATTTGTATCTGACACTTTTCTGAAAGATGGTGAGGACAATGAAAGTTATTTGGTAATTTTTGCAATAAAGATGCTTGGTTTGAAGGCATTTCTTACAGCAAGTGTCTGCTTTAGATTTGGCAGATCACCCTAGCCACTTGCAAAATATTATAGGGGAGAGGGGGCACATCAGAACATGTTGGTTTAATGTTGTATAGCTGTGCCGGGACTTGTGTCAAGAACTGTCTCAGCATACATGACAAAAGTATAGTTTATTGTACAAGAATAATGTTTGTGTACGCAAAAGGTATAAGTAGTTTAGATAGTACATTTAATAAAGTAAACGTGTGCATCTTGTCCGAATCTGCCCCTCCCCGGAGCAGATTTGGACAAGCATGGGACACTTTGGAATAGCCTTTTGTTTAAGTACAAAACCCTACAGGAACTGAAAATTCGGCATAGCATAAAGTTGAATGCGTTACAGTATCCGTTTTTTGAAAAGAGTAACGTCTAAATCAAAATATTTAACCGCTGCAGTTCGGGCTGTCCCACCTGAACTATTAGGCTGCGGTAGTTTCAAGATAATGTCAGATGCTTCAACTTTGTTCACTTAGGTTGGCTCTGGGAATATAAATTGTCAACGTTCCTGCACCCGGCGCGTACCACTAATTGCAAACGTAAGGACATCTACATGACCTACACTGAGACAAATGTCTTTTGCCCCTGATATTAAACACCACGAAATCGCCGATGACGAGGCCTACCCCTTCCTACATTGGTGGTAACCGTGCCGCAGAAAAGTTGTCAAACTCGTCGTTAATGGAACATCATCCTCCTCACTTGCAGAAAAGAAACTTTTTGTAGTTTGAGACGTTATGGTGACGGTTTTGCGTTTTTTTTTTGGCCAGATTGTCCAATCGTCGCTTTTTAGACCTCCGTTGCAATCTAGTTTCGGATAGGTGAATCTGTTCAGATGCGCGATTTTATCTTTTTCCTGGGCCTAAAACTTTCCGTCAAATCACCTTTTGGTAAAGTTCGTACAGATTCAGGAAAAGGGACGTTGGAACGTGCGCTGGGGCCGAGCGAATCGCCATTCCAATTCAGCTTTTGTGCTGATATCATGGACAGGTCAGGCGGGTCAACAGGTGGACACAGTTTCATGAGGGACAACAGCCGTGGAGGGTTGCAAATCGTCATCACTGAACTGCAGTCTGGAAAATGGCCATATCCCTGGCTTGGCGAATGCTGATACAATATTTTTCGCCGTAAATGAGGATGAATAGGCAATATTTATTAAAGATGCAAGGTGCTGAATGTTGATGCGCGTACCAGGGTGGGTAATCAATCTTTAAAAGGACCCATTAAACCCACATCTAGCGGCTGCAGTCGATGCGTGCCGTGGGGTGGGGTGGGAATGTTACGAGCTCTATCCCACGTTCTCTAGCAAACAAAATAACGTCAAGAGTGCAATGACTTTCATGGTTATCCACGACAGCAATGGTTTTGTCTTCTGTGCTACATCTTGTATGTTTCTGGATATGTTCCAGAACCTTTAAAAATTGTCGTCCAAGAACTTTAGGGAGTGTTAGTCAAACCCAGGCTTCTGAAAGGTGCACCAAACATTCATTCATTCTCGCTCTAGGAAACACGAAGACGGGTGGTATGGAATTGCCAATCGCATTCACAATCATGCAGGATGTTATCAGCGTCCCTCTTTCAGCAGACACTGGCTGTCCAACTTGCTGTGCACCAAGTTCAGCGACTACCTTCGGGGACTGCACAACTGTCACTCCACCGGTCTCGTCAGCATTGTAAATCCTATCCGGGCTAAAGTTTCCACATAATTATCAAAAAATTCCTGCACATTTGTTTTGTTGAAAGCAGTAGCTCTCACCAGACTCGTATTTTCATAATGTGAGATTTTTATGTCGCTTCATAAAACCTTTTAACCAGTCGCATCCTGCTGTTTTGTTTACATCCCATGATTCGGGGTACCCGCACTCTAATTTCCTTGCATAATCGTATGCTAATTTCCGTATTTGGGCATATGTCAACCCGTAATTCAATTTGGAGCATTTTATCACGTAGTCAGCTAACATTGACTCTTGTTGTTTGCTGAACACTTGCCGACTGGTGTATCGTGAGTCGTACTTACAAGTTATATCGCCACCGTGTTTAAACTTTTGTAGATGGTAATGTAGAACTGTGTGCTGCAACTTGAATGTCGCAGTTACAGATCGTATTGGTAGTTTTTTTGTCTATGACAGCTGTTATTGCCTGCAGGAGAACGGCGTCCGACACAGGTGGCTTGTTTTTTTTTTTTCTTGACATAGATCCGAACCATCATTTCAACCTGAAAACATATACATCGCGGTCATTAGTGTAGTTGTGTGTAAGGACATTATTATGATATTCAAGTAGTAACATACATTTCAACTTGTTCCACTGTGCCCCGTGTGATATCATGGGACACATAAGCGCTTTTTCGAAAACGGACAGTTATTCACATTTCAGCATAGGGGCTTCCTACGTCGCTACGCAAAGTTAATAGACAGGAAGGTTTGCTCATCCTGCCTCCCTCGCAGCGGAAGTGTAGGTCCCTTACGTAGTGACGTCAGTGTACCACACGACGCAGCCAGCAGGACGGATAGACTGTTAATACAATTGAAGCACTCGCGGGAGAAATGTCAACAACTTTTTACTCAAATACGCTCTGAATCTGAAAGCTTGCAACCAAGATGTAATGCAAAAGCACATCTGTAATATAATCAGGAAAAACGAACATCCATGTGAATATTTTATTTAGAGTAAACTGAGAATGTGAAGAAACTTTTTATGCATTTCTTTCATTTTTTTTTCAAATCTGTTTAATCTAAATATCTAAATAGGATATTGACATGACACTAAGGAAAAGTGCAGGGACAGTGATTATACCTTCTAATTTATTTATATGCAACTGTAATACTGTCTTTAAATAAATTCAAAAGAAGGAAAAAAACTTATAAGATTATGCTGTCAGAACCTCATGAAGAAATCCTTTTATGCGGAACAAATAAAAACTTGAGTAGCATTCCAGTAACTTGCTTAATTAAAAAGTTGGAAATTAATTTCACTAAATGCTCTGTTATTATTTGTAACTAATCGCTGAACAGAAAAGTTAAAATCATGGATCTTTGCAATTTTTGTTTGTTTGTTTCTTTAGTCATATTTTATTCGCTAAATTTTGGGAACTTTAAGAATCGGGACATTATTTAACGTAAAAAAATTCTTTCTTCACTTACCTTTGTCATGTTCCTTAGGTAACTGTTTTAACCAGTTTTCTCTTCTTGGGTTGGCAATATATTTTTTGCTGAGCGTTAATATGGCACATACGGATCATAATTCGGGTTTTCATGAATAGTTTGATGGCAGGGTGCACATTTGGAGGGAACTGATGGGCAGAAGCTTCCACTGCGGTGTGAACAATTCTTTTTCCCATGTAGTTTTAAAAAAATTTCTTCTAGTTGGATAACCATGCTCATCCACTCATTTGTTGGATGTTGCAAGCAGCCTCTGCTTATGACGCTAATCCAGTCGCAAAGAATTCCTTTTTCTTGCACTAGGACCAGAGGTGCATTTTTGTCCCCCAGCCCAGGGCACATTGTTTGGCATTTAAATGCAACATATCCAGCAAGGTATCGTAAAGCTTGGTACGATATGCTGTCACTAGAAGACGTAATTGCAGTTGTGGGTTCTTCGCGAAGTGCAGCCGTAATTTCATTTTCACTTGTGTGGGCTGTTTCATCATTGCAGGATGCATTATTGTGTAAGACACAGGAAGACGAGAACATGGAGACAGTTAAATAATGTTGTTCTGACTCAGGCAAAACGTTAGATTTCTGACAGTTCCAGACTACTTTCCCAAGTACCAGCAGTCTGAGACGATTTTGAAATTCCAGTGGTGAAGGGTGATCATAGGTATTCCCTGCTGCACGTATCTGTGAGAAAAAATTTTCTAGGACATCTTGATTAACTCTGTGAGTTAAAAAATATTTTAGCTCATATTTTTCGCTTAGAATCTTGTGGACAGCCATTACGGATGTAATACTGACCAGAAGACCTTGCTGAAATGGTAGGGCGTTTTTTCTTCCAACAACGCGCATCTGCGAAAAAGTGTTGTAAGCCTCATTCAGAAGTTGAAATTGCTGTTGATGGTTACCTAAAGCACATCGGAATGGTTTGTCTGAGAATGGTTGCCTCGAATTCATTGTATCAAAAAATCTGTCAACAAGAATAAAATTTGCTGCTTCATCATCTTCGGGAAATAAATATTTGATGGCATTTCCAACACGCTCCGAAAGCAACTGTACAGCATAACGTACAATCTGCCTATTTGCTCCTTTAACACGTATGTGTGTTTCACTCATATTATACGCTATTTTTAATTCCTTACTGTCCTTCTCTAATAGCTTTACAAATAGGGAGCAATTTAGCACTATATTTCTTATTTTTATGCCACTGTCCAAAATATGGTTTCGCAATAACTTTACCATATGCGGAATGTCAGCAAATACATTTATATGTCTGTTTTTGTCAAAAGGATTTTCAAAGAACAGACTCTCAGGCGATATAGCCAATTCTTTCCATAATTTCTGGTTTAAAGCTCCCAGATCTGAAGTAAGAGCAAATACAGGAAACATGATATTTCTACAGCACAAATTACTTTCATTAATATTTCTCTGAGACTGGAACCACTAACGTCAAAATCGTAAAATACTGGTTGTTTCCAGGAATTAACAAGTCCTCTTGCCATGAATACCAGTACGTACCTACACGGTCCTATAACTTCATCTGTTTCAATATTATAGCACATTTTGCTGGAAACTTTCATTTCATCTATAGAAATTACACATGTTCTTTCGGCTTTAGTCATTTGCATTCCTTGGCTCTGCATCAGTTTTAAAGTTGTGGCTTGAATTCCAGGTGAACATTTAATTGTAGCTACCCATCGGCGCAACGTTGACAAAGCAGGAAGCGGAATATTAACTTTATTTCTCAAGTAGTGATATGCTCTCCTGGAAACAGTTCTTAATGTTATTGCAGCTGCAATATCAGTAGAATTCCAAACAATCCGTTTTTGGCCTAACAAAACCCTTATCTGTCCTGGTGTAAACACTGTAGAAAGCAAATTTTTTATGCACATTTCTCTGTCTTTTTTTCTCATCTTTCCGTAACCTTCGCAATTCTAATAATTCTTTCTGCATTTGATTCTGTTTTACTTTGAGGACTTTTACACGTAAAGTTAGACTATGGTTTGAAGAGCTCAAATATAATATTTGTTTTTTCAGCTTTTCATTTTCCTTCAATAGAATTTCATTTTCTGTTTTCAGGTCTTTCATACATTCAATTTCAGTATTTTCATCATTGGCACTCCACATGTCTTCCAAAATTTCCTCTGCATTATCAGAGTTTATCAAATCGCCAACAAGATCAGTTCATTTCCTTTTCTCCTGTCTGTTCTTTCTCTCTGAATTAGAATTTACATTAAAGTTTCCCGGGAGGTTTAAACTTGGTACAGCTGTGTCCTTTAGCATTTTGCAGATAGGCAAACCTAGAAGTTCATTCCTTAAATCGCATTCGTAGTCTTCCTCAGGAAAATGTTCCGAACAAATAGCTGAATTCATTTCGTTGAAACTGTCGGCTCGTTTGCATCTCAATTTCCATGTTTTACGCAAAACTTCATTTTTCGGAAACCTATGGTAATGAATGACATTCCTTCTGGTTTTCGAATAATAATTTTGACACGTTGCTATTGCGCACGAACCAGGCATGTTCAGTGTTTAACGTATAACCAAGGAAAAGAAAATTTGTTTGCTACAAATACCTAGCTTCAAATGAGACATGTAGCTTTCAGACCCTGAACCAGAAAAACGGGAGCAAGCAGCTTTAGGCGGATGGGGTGTGAAGATCTCCGGGACTGTGATGTCACGAAGGTTACCCCTGAGACAGTGCTCAGCGGAAGTGTCGGATAAGCATAACCTTGGAGTCTACTAACCTTGGTCGCTACGTACGTAATTGACAGTGCATCAATAAACTTATCTCCAGATCTTCGGCG
This sequence comes from Macrothele yani, assembly GCA_039090855.1. Lineage (NCBI taxonomy): Eukaryota > Metazoa > Arthropoda > Arachnida > Araneae > Macrothelidae > Macrothele > Macrothele yani. Next base: position 174,713,272 of record CM077029.1, on the reverse strand, counting down.
TACGTCTACACCTTCCGGACACTAAAGTTGGATACCGTATGTCCTCACACAATCTATCTCACGGAATGTCAACACGCGAGTCAGTTGCAATGCTCACTGCGGGCGACGCTTCTACAGTACCCACCTTCTCGAGATCTCGTGGATCTTGCGAGAATAATGCGACGTTCAAATGTGCCCCCCCCTACATGTATAATTTACTAGCCATGGGTGATGTTTGTCTAATGGCACTGGCAGCTTTGTACCTTCCCTGTAAGCAGTAGTCCTAAATTAGGGACAGCTGCTCAGAGTTGCCCATGGTGATGATGCCCCCCCCATCTTGTTAACCATAGTTAGTCCATCTTTGTCTAGTGTTCTCGTACATGATTTTTTACATTTTGATAATTTTTAATGCATATGAAGTGTTGACTGACATTGTTTCTTTTGCTTCACAGGTGTTATTTGCTGCTGTTCCTCCAACTGGGTTCTTAGGTGGCTGGCTGACATTCTTTGTGTCCCTTTGTGTGATAGGCCTGCTGACAGCTGTTGTAGGAGACCTGGCAAGCATATTTGGCTGTTTAGTGAATCTGGAAGATTCTGTTACTGCTATTACATTTGTAGCTCTTGGAACTTCACTTCCTGACCTTTTTGCTTCAAGAGCAGCAACTAGGCAGGAGAAATATGCTGATAATGCAGTAGGAAATGTGACTGGAAGCAACTCTGTGAACGTTTTTCTGGGTCTTGGACTGCCATGGATGATTGCTGCCATTTTCTGGGAAACAAAGGTAAATACCCAACTAGCTATTTAATGCTAAATTTATTTTATATTACAAAAAGTGGAGAGTGCATTTTTTTTTATTTACAGATTAGTACATATTGCAGCAGAAGACATAATGATAAGAGTAAAATCCCTGAAATGGCAATGGGCTGGGCATGTTGCCAGAAGAACGGACCACCGATGTGCAAACGAAATTCTGTACTGGATTCCAAAGGTCAGAAGAAGACCACATGGGAGATGGGCAGATGAAATTCAAAAACATGCAGGAGACTGACGTAAGATAGACCGTTGTGGAAGAAACTTAAGAATTCATCCCGCAGTGGATTGATAATAGTTGATGACATATTGCAGCATATGCTGACTGCAACAATTTCCAACACTTCTTTTACTGACTTAGATGATTTAGCAATAGTTATACATTACTTTACAATGTATTATCAGAAGTTATGTGCTACATACATAAATCTGCTCTAACAAATTGGATCTGATATGAGATATGCCAGAATAAAGAGTAGAAGCATCATCTCTGTGGGAGAGGCTGGATGCAAACTGAACAATGCGCCCTCAAGAAGTTGGATATCAAATTATGCTAAAAATAAATCACATATAATTCATAAACTTCTACCTTATGAAACAAAAACTACATACAGAATATCTTTGTGGTAAGCAAAGAGATACTAAATATATGTTGAAAGGGAAGTATATTCACTGAAGAGCAATTGAATTAGACAGCTGGCGTTATGCAAATGTGGCGCTGTGGGCGGCCTTGTAAACGGAAACTACACGACGTATGAAGTGATCCGACAATATAAGGAGTGATGCGACGGGAATCAGTAAGAGTCGGACGAAGGATCTAAGCGCATTTGATCATGGGCAAATTGTCGGGGCCCGAAGAATGGGTCACTCCATCTCGGAAGTCGTGCAGGCACTGGGATTTTCACGAGCCACTGTGTCACGGGTGCACCGTGAGTACATCGAATCCGGTAAAACCATCCCTGCAAGGGCCAACTGCCGTGGACAACAGCGTGTGGATGAGTAGGGTATCGTCGGCTAGCTCGCATTGTAACAGCGGATAGACGGGTCACAGTGCAAGAAATCACTCAGCAATTTAACGCTGGTGCACAAAAACGTGTAAGCAGCCACACCATCCAGAACCATCTCCTCGCTATGGGGTACAGAAGCCATCGTCCCATGAGGGTACCGCTGCTGACCGCACATCACAGGGTGCAAAGATTAGCATGGGCGAGGTAACATCGCCACTGGACCCTAAACATGTGGGAAAATGTTGCCTGGACTGATGAGTCGAGATTCACGTTGGTACATGCCGGTGGCAGGATACGAGTATGGCGCAAACCACATGAAGCGATGGATCCTTCTTGCCAGCAGGGTACTCTTCAAGCTGGTGGGGATGGCATTCTCTTCTGGGGACTATTTACGTGGACTGAAATGAGACCCCTGGTACGTGTAACATCGTCCCTCGCAGGTCAGCGTTACCAGGATATCCTGGACGACCATTTGCTTCCGTTTGTGCGTCTTCAACATCCCACTGGGGGCCTCATCCTGCAACAAGACAATGCACCGTGCCATCGCTCCCGAATTGTATCCGAATGGTTGGATGAACGCTCCACCGACGTGACTTTGCTTCCTTGGCCAGCTAGGTCACCTGACCTCAATCCCATCGAGAGAGATGTTCGAGGCTCTGACCCCTCTTCATGAACTGTGGGAGCTTGTTCAGGGGTCGTGGATCTGTATGGCTTTCGGTGTCTTGTCGAGTCCATGCCGAGACAAATCGCCGCCCTCATCAGGGAGAAAGGTGGTTCTACACGTTACTAGACAGGTATCTGTAATTCAATTGCTCTTCAGTGTATGTTATTAGCCAGAAAAAATAAAACTTAGAGCTTTTAAGCAGACTCAAAAAGTTCACTACAGCTGTAATTATCTGTATAAATGGCAAAAGAGTTTCTCTCATATAAACAAACTGAATGCTTTAAAAGTATCATCATGTCATGCTTATAAGGATATCATAAACAGAAAAGGTCCATGTACCTCACTATCAGGGTTGACATCCAAGTTATTTGAAGGGGGGTTTCAGCAACCTAACATACTGTTCATTGTTTTATTAAACTTAGTGTTTTCAACAAAGAATTATAATTTATTAAAAACTCCATTACAATTTAGCACTTTAGGTTTTTCGCACGGGTTACGTACATCATCAGAAGTTTTTACAATTAAACATTGTCACTGAACGATCATTACGGGTTTCACCTCGTGTAACAGGTGGCTCAACTCATCATACATCAATGTGCTGCCCTCTATGAAACGGGTAGGTATCTAAAGACTTTTTCTTGTGTTTTTATATACTGCTTCTCTTTTTTTCTGTGACGTGTTGAGCCACCTGTTAAGGGAGGAGAACCCTGTAGTAATCAATAATTCAGTGTCAAATGCAAACGCAGTGGTGCGAATGTGGCGTCAGTGGGAAGATGAAGGTCTGACACACTGATATGAGGGGGTCTGGAGGCCAGAGACAAACACATGGGAAGACCATCTCCACCCTAGGCAATGGCAGACCAAACAGCCATGTTCTGAGAGTTAGCACAAAGGTGGAGATCTGTGTCACATCAAAGGTTGTCTGCAAGCTCTGTCCATGTGCTTCAGAGAGGTATCATCACTTGCCATCTAGTGCCGAGACTTCCCTTGACCTTAAACCACAGATGTCAGCAGCTGCAATGGGCCAAGAATCCAGGCACTGGCATGATGAATGGCAGTGCAGTTCAACCTAAAGAACTGGGATGGAAGTATCCTTGTATGGTGACACCGTAGAGAATGGAAGCTGGACGCATGCATTATGCAGCATCATATTAGCTAAGCACAGTGTGTTCTGGTGTGGCGTTCCATTCATGTTCTTGTCTCATACACATTACAGCCAGTGGTACATTGTGGAAGCTGAAGTGCTGCCATATCTGCAGACAGTCCCCAGTGCCACCTTTCAACAGGATAATGCTGTGGCACAGAATGTTTTACTCTGGATGCCCAACATGTGTAGTGTCTTTTGCGGCCAGCACATTCGACGGATTAGTTGCCCAATGAACAAGTGCGGGATATGGTCACTCGACACCTGGGCTGTCTGGCTTTGCCACCAGTTATCCAAGATGAACTTTGGGTATGAATTGAGACAGCATGGAATGACCTTCTGCAGTGCAACAATCACAACTTCTTCCAGTCAATGCCACACTTTATAGAAGCAGTTATTGCCACTTGTAGGGTGTAAATGAGGTACCAAGCATTGTTTTCCACAGCACTTACAGGTCTGTACTTCTGATCACTTACATCTTGCACCCTATAAATGCCACTTCAATATTGCCGGTCTTTCTTGATGTTGCATTTTTAACAGACCTCAGTGTATATACATATATAATTTTGTTTTTCAAGATGTTTTTATAGTGCATTTCTTTTAAACTTTTCCCTCTAAAAGAACATATTTAAATGCACAAATTCAAAGCATGTGCTTACTCAAAACAAAAGTTGCATATTAAGATTGTATAAACTATTTCGCTTTGCAGGGAGAGAAGTTCTTAGTTCCTTCTGGGACGCTTGGCTTCAGTGTTGGGATATACTCTGCACTTTCTGTATTATGTCTGGGTCTGATTGTAATTCGTCGGTATGTTGCTTGGTTTGGAAAAGCTGAGCTTGGAGGACCACGACCAAGAGCTCTCCTGTGTGCTGTCTTCATGATCTTCTTGTGGTTTATGTATATCCTGCTGTCTTCCTTGGAGGCATATGGACACTTCAAAAGAGGGTAAAGTGCTTGTTTTCATAAACTGCATAATCAGCCTCAGTGAAAAGCTGACCAGTGACTTTATAGACTCATCAGTACTAATTGACAACAAAGTTGATGAATGCTAAGCTCAGCATAATTTTGTATTCCTGATGAAACAAAAGAGGGTAAACCTACCCAGTACATCACAAGGACACAAGTTTTGTGTATCTTCAAAACATCTGAGTACACCACTGAGATTGTACTAAAAAACAAATCATTAAGTTTTCTGAATCTCTAAGTGTGTCAAACAACTTTTTTCAAATTTAAAAAAAAGTGAAGAAAGGAATTCAACAAACATGTAAGAATGATATTCTGTGAATTTTAATAGTGTTTCACAGGATGGATAATTAGCATGGTGTTCATAATGAACAAGCGTTTTTATTTATATAAAATTATTTTTTAAACAGTACCAAATGTATCACTATTGTCTGTAAGTAATGAATAGTGGTTTGTTTGGTTTGCAATGTAAATTTGAGACTGTTTTTTAAATTTTATATTCTATTTACAAAGATTTTAATAAAAAAATTTACAAAGGAAGAGATTAAATTTCTGTTTTTCTCTGTAAGTCGCACATATTTCCATGCAGCACAATAAGCAAATTTTAAGACCGATCTTAACTACCTCACCATAGTAATTATTTGTACAATTTGACTGAGACCACATGATTTACATTTCCTGTCACACTGCTAAATGAATATTTATGCCAAAAATAGTTTTCAAATACATTTGATGTAAAAGACTTATTTTCAGCAATAAATCATACCTTATAGAGCATCACGTTGAATTAAAGTACCACCATTTTTTTAAAAATCTGAAGTAGAGTATGGTTTCCCTGTAAAACATGAAAACCATACGGTTTTCTGGTAAAACAATATATTTTGGATTTTTTTTAAAGTAAACAAACTTTTATTCAATGTGACAATTATCACGGTTCTCTGCATCAATAAATTTGGTATATATCTTCAGTACCATTTAAGTGCTATGATAAATATCTTATTATCTACACATGACTACTTTTCAGAGCTTTTTCACTGTGACAAAATGTTCTCTTTAGGCTGAATTTTGTACCAAACCCCCCTACATTAATAATTGTAAGAATTTTACACAGTTAATAGTGCTTTATGATACCGGCACTTTGGATTTACCTTCACAACACACAGATGATAGCTGCTGTGTAAAATTTGGTGAAAAACAAGGAATTCTAAATGTTTTCACGAAAGTTGGTTGTCTGGCTTTATGATACTGGTATTTTTGGATGAATTGACCATGGGAAGAAATCTCACCATTAACAAATCTACTATAAGAATATTTCATCATCACAAATTGAATGAACAAATTATTATATGCACATACCTAAAAAACATGTTGCTCCACTTTTTGCCCTTACAACAGCAGCCAGGCGTCTTGGTAAAAACTCAATAAGATGTGAAATTGCTGCCCATGAAATGAGGATCGCCTATCGTAGAGCACTCACAGTTGCCGGATTTGAATAGATCTTTCCAATTTGTCTGACAAATTCTCAATGGGGTTGCGGTCCGGTAATAGAGGAGGCCCATTTGAGTGTGGTAAATTTATTTGTATGCTCGCCACTTAGGATGTAAATGGTGTAGCATTGTCCCATTGAAAGATGGCACCATGGTGCAGAAAGAGAATAGTTATGACTGGGTGTAGATAGTCGCAAGGATGTTTGCATACCTAGTGCCAGAGGTCACAATGGGTACCATGTAAATGCACACCAAACTGTTACACTGCCTCCATCTGCCTGTATGACCTCAACTTGGAAAACTGTGTCATTCACCTCATACACCCTTTCAATGGCATGATCAAGTTAAAACCATGATTTGTCAGACCAGATGGCATTTCCAGTCCTCAAGGGGATGTTATGTGAATGTTGACTGCCATAGCCTATGCTTTCCATGGTGTGACGGACAGTCTTTGTGGATGTGTCATCATTAAATTTTGACGTTATCTGCTCCATGATAGCAGTGTGCTTCTCTCAAGAGTCAATTGCACATTTCTCCCATTGGCTGGAGGTTTTGCCACATTTCACATTTATAGTCCCATGTGAGTGGACATGATACTTCTACTTTGCGTATTGTTACCGGGGTGCATATAGCATCTCTCCCAAAATTTGCCTAGACTTCAAACACTGCATTTCCACCACAGTTCCAATGGCTTGATAGAACCTAGCCCATGATCAATACTTTCTTTCTCACACATGTACATACATGAGACTGACCAAGAAATAAAAAAGCTGAACTTTTCAACTGGATGGAAAATCAGCACTTACTGCAAAAATTTTTTTTAATACAGCACGTGAGAAAGCATGAGCAAGATGGAATTATTTGCTAATTTATGTATGTAAATGTTAAAATCATGCACATCATTGTATTCACAATATCATCATCATCATCAACCATTATCAATCCACTGCTGGACGAAGGTCTCCCCAAGTTTCCTCCACAACGGTCTGTCTTGTGCCAGTCTCCTCCATGTCACTCCCGCATATTTACGAATTTCATCCACCCATCTCCCATGTGGTCTTTTTCTGGGTCTTTTCCTGTCCCTTGGAATCCAATCTAAAATTTCGGCTGTCCATCTATGGTCTGTCCTTCTGGCAGTATGACCAGCCCATTGCCATTTCAGGGATTTAACTCTGATCATGATGTCTTCCACTCTCGTCATTTTTCGGATCCACGAGTTCCTCTTCTTATCTCTCCTGGTTATACCAAGCATGCACCTCTCCATGCTTCTTTGAGTTGTCTGCAGCCTTTGTATGTCTCTTTTAGTTAAGGTCCACGTCTCTGCACCATACGTAAGCACTGGAAGGATGCATTGATCAAACACTTTTCTTTTTAAGACATAATGGCATATTGCTCTTGAAAATTATGCTGTTTCTTCCAAAAGCTCTCCAGGCAAGTTTTGTACGCTGATTAATTTCTTCATCAATGTGACCCTCACTTGATATCTGCTGTCCAAGATAAACATACGTATCTGTTATCTCCAGTTTTTCTCCATCAATCGATAAATCTTCATTTCTTGTAAAAGCATTGAACATCACTTTTGTCTTCTGAAAGTTCATTTTTAATCCCACTTCTTTACTCTTGTCAGCAAGTTCCTGGATCATACTCTGCAGCGCCGCCCCGGTGGCGCAGTGGTCTAAGGCGTTGGCCTCTGATCATTCGTCCGTAAGGGGTCCGGGTTCGAATCCCGGTCAGGCATGGATGTTGTGTTTGTCTTACGGCACGGGCTCTCTCCCTTCCCTGGAACCAGTGACCCTAAATTAGGGACGGGCGACTGCTTATAGCCCGTTTGAGTTGCTCACGGTGGTCGTTAAACCTCCAAAAAAAAAAAAAAAAAAAAAAAAAAATACTCTGCAGCTCTGATGGGGTAGTTGCAAAAATGACTACGTCATCAGCAAAACGAAGGTGGGTTAGATAATCTCCATTAATCTTTATCCCTTTGTTTTCCCAGTTCAGTGATTGAAAGACATTTTCCAATGTGGCATTAAAGAGCTTCGGAGATATGGTGTCACCTTGTCTCACTCCCTTTCCAATTTTTATGTGTGTTGTATTTTCAAACAGCCGAATCTTTGCACTTGCATTTTCATAGATGTTATTAATAATATTAATGTATGCATCTTCAATACCGCAGGATTTCAGAGCCGTGGTAACTGCTGATGGTTTCACCGAATCAAAGGCTTTTTCATAATCGATAAAAGCCATGCACAATGGAAGTTCATATTCCCTCGCTCTTTCAATTAGTTCTCTCAGCACGTGGATATGATCTATTGTGCTGTAGCCACTCCTGAATCCAGCTTGTTCTCTCGGTTGAGCCATGTCCAGTGTTACCTTCAAGCGGTGTGAAAGAACTTTAGTGAAGATTTTATAAACCACTGATAGGAGGCTGATAGGTCTGTAGTTCCTGAGATCCTCAATGTCACCTTTTTTATGTAGCAGGATCATTGTAGCATTGTTCCAATCCTCAGGAATCTTCCTTCATTAAGGCATCGAGTGAAAATTTGGGCGAGTACTGTTTCAATTTCTCCATTTGCTTCTTGTATGATGTCTATAGTAATTCCATCTTCTCCTGGAGCTTTCCCCGCTTCATGTTCTTGATTGCATGAGCAACTTCTGCTGGGAGGACTGGAAGAACTCTGGTACCTTTCATGATGTCTGGAGTACATGTATCATCCCTTTCATATAATTTGGAGTAGAAATCTTTCACTCTTGTCAAAATTTCGCCTCTATTTCTTGTTATAGAACCATCTTCTTTTCTCAGAGCCATAATCTGTTTTCTTCCCTTACTGAGATGTCCCTTTGCTATCTTAAGGCTTTGGTTGTTTTCAATTGCTTTCCTCACTAGCTCACAGTTGAATTTCCTTACGTCTTCAGTGATACTTTTTCGTGTTGTCTTGCATAGCTCTATATATTCCACTTTGGAAGTCACATCTTCTTTAGTTGTCCTCATCTCTTTTCTTTTTTGCATCAACATTTTGGTTTTTCCTGATAATTTGTTCACATGCAACTTGTTCTTAGACCCAGCTAATTTTGTTGCTGTTTCCATTAGAGCTTTGGTTACTTTTCTGTTAACTTCCGAAATATCCACTTCTTCCGATGTTAGGCCTTCTAAAGCAGAGAATCTGTTCTTCAGTTCCAACTTGAAAGTATTATGGTGTTTTTTAAGGTTGGTTATGTCAATACATTTTGTTTGTCTTATGAGTTTGCCACGTTCCAGTTTAGTGTTGAGGTGCATCTTACATCTCACCAATCTATGGTCACTACCTGTGTTGAACTTGTTCAGCACACTGCAGTCTTCGATGACGAATTTTTTGTTACACATAATAAAATCAATTTCACTTGTCGTCCCAATTGGATGTCTCCATGTCCATTTCCTGTGTGGCTTTTTCTTGAAAAAGGAGTTGAAGATGAAAAATCCTTCTGCCTCTGCAAACTCAGCGAGAGTATTTCCACGCTGGTTTCTGTTGCCGTGACCGAATTTACCTACTGAAGTTTCATTCTGTTGCCGTTGCCCTATTTTTGCATTGAAATCTCCCATAATTATCTTCAAGTGCTGCTTACCTTTATTATTTAGATCACGAATTTCCTCATAAAATTCTTCAATTTCTTCTTCAGGATGACTTGTGGTGGGTGCATAAGTTTGAATAATCTGAGCCTGGTATCTTCTTGATAGTTGGATAACGAGTCGTGCAGCTCTGTCAGAGGAACTTCTACCACTTTATCCTTCAGTTTCTTGTTTATTATAAATCCAACACCACTAGTTCTGCCAGTATCTGTCCCACGATAATAGAAGAGATGTCCACTCTTCAGTTCAATGAGATCTTCTCCTTTTCTCCTTACCTCACTTAGCCCGACGATGTCCCACTTGATCCTTTGTAGTTCCTCTTCCAATTCAAGAAGCCTTGAATCAGAAGATAGGGAGCGTCCGTTATAGGTAGCCAAGGTCAGCATCAAATGGCAGCCTAGTCCGGTCCTCCGGGGATTCTTAGCACCCTCTGCCTTCATGTCGCACTGGCCGCTGCCTTGGCCAGGTACATTCCAGCTGCCGGAGACTGAGGCCAAGATTTAAGTTGTAGAGTCATTTTGGAGGTGTTTGGCCATAACTCACCACGCTGGCCAAGCGGGTTGGTGAGTGTGGGATAGCATTTCCTCTGATCCCGATGGTATAGTTATACCGCTATTGGCGGTCGTCAGAGCCCCTTTAGTGGGAACAGGATGCACCACGAGAAGGCGGGGTTGACATTTGTCAAGGAGAGGCTGTGATGTTACGCATCCCCTGACCTTACATCCCTATTCACAATATAAATACATGAATACATGAATACATTGTGAATACATTGTGACTCTGGGTATGTACTCAGGAAACTATTTTGTTTAAGCTTTTCAGTTAATGAAATAAAGTTTCCTGAGTATATCCTAGAGTCACAATGTATATAAAAGAAACCAGTTATCTGTTCATAGCTATCATTCAACTTTTCAAGTAGTTCATCTTTAGTGTTCAATTCAGCACTAAAATTTGTAGATATATATTTTTAATTTCCACAAGCTTTTAGAATTGTGCTTTATTTAAATGCACAAAACTTTTCACCTCTGGATTTAGCAACTAATAATCTTTGAGTATGTTACATTTTATTTTGTTTGATTTTAGCAACTTTATATTCACAATATAAAGTTGCTAAAATCAAACAAAATAAAATGTAACTTTATATTCACAATATAAAGTTGCTAAAATCAAACAAAATAAAATGTAACATACTCAAAGATTATTAGTTGCTAAATCCAGAGGTGAAAAGTTTTGTGCATTTAAATAAAGCACAATTCTAAAAGCTTGTGGAAATTAAAAATATATATCTACAAATTTTAGTGCTGAATTGAACACTAAAGATGAACTACTTGAAAAGTTGAATGATAGCTATGAACAGATAGCTGGTTTCTTTTATATACATTGTGACTCTAGGATATACTCAGGAAACTTTATTTCATTAACTGAAAAGCTTAAACAAAATAGTTTCCTGAGTACATACCCAGAGTCACAATGTATTCAAAAGAAACCAGCTATCTGTTGTTCATAGCTGTCATTCAACTTTTCAAATTGTCCATCTTTCATGTTCAATTCAGCAGTAAACTTTGTAATTTCACCTTCAATTTTGTTACGTGTATCCAGACAGCAGTTAAATCACTGCCATCCCTGTGCTTTTCATTCCACTGATCACACCTCAGAGATGGTTGGTTGGTGGATTTCTATAGTGTAAGGGCCATGTTTGGCCAACCTCTCGGAAAAAGCCCACATTTCAACCGCCCAGAGTTTTATTTTCTCAGCCACCATACATATAATTTTCCCATTTTCTTTGTCTCATTAAAATACAATTTTGTGTAACCCGTTGAAATGATAAAAAATTAAACCTCTCGACATAGATATGTTGCTCTTTCTACATACTAAATTGACAACTGCACAAAGGAGTTCTTGAATCAGAACTCATTAAATGTCAAGATTCAGACACTCCAGAAGGAAGTTCCATATGTCTGAATCAAAAAGCACCTAAAAAGTCACTTCACAAATTCCATTAGGATGCACAGTTGAAAACAAATTTAACAGATGATTAAGCATATATTAAAGCAGCAAACACTGCTTTGCTTATTTTAAATTAATGCTGTCATAATAAAGGTAAGAACTCGGCATTTTAAGTTTCTGATGGGTTCAAAGTTCTATATAATGATTGCTTACAGTTATCAATCTGTTACATTACTCTGTGGCATATTTACCTTGCTTGTTATCTTTGTAGCACAGTCACCTGTTATATAACACAGATAGGAATAGAAGGTACCTAAAACAGCTTTTTAACTTTTAACTGGTCTACAGCGCTCATACAGACTTTTCTAGTACCTATTCTTTTCTTCCAGCACTTACATTAAAAAAATAATACAGAATGTAAGAACCATTTCAGGCCTGATATTCAAATTTCTTCAAAACAGCAACTGCAAGAAAGAACCATATAACACAATTACTTAATATTTGTGAAGCTTCTCAGTGTCATTGAAATCAACGAAGAAATTATTAATCTTCACAAATACCTGGAACGTAAAAAGCATACAATCAAGTAAGTACAATTTCAGATGTGTGTCAAGCATGATAATTAACACAGCAATCAGACATTGCTGAATTGACTGTATTTACTGTTTCTCACATAATATCAATCACATCAGAAAACTTGAAAATTTCATCGCTCTGGAGTGGGAAACGAACCCACATCTCCCGATTTCCGTTTAAGCATGCTTCGGAGACGCTGGTTCATCTCCCACTCCAGGGCGATGAAATTTTCTGATGTGATTGATATTACATGAGAAACAGTAAATACAGTTAATTCAAAAATATCTGATTGCAACGTTAATTATCATGACGTATTTACCACGTATTATGAGAAGAATAATTCTTCCACACTGTGTGTGTCAAACACATTTACTTGAATTCACGAGTTTTAGCTGCAGGTATGAAGATAAACTACGCTAATATTAATCACTTATGCCTACATTCATTACTTGCGCATTAAGTATTCCACACACTGGTAGACTTGCAGTAATTTGACATTCAATTCTGTCTTCTCCTGTGATACTAAATTGTCAGTTTCCCCTTTCCAGTATACCCCTCCTTGAGGAAATACTAGAACTTTGTCACTCTTTTGTTGCTGACTTGATAATAATCATGACCATAAAAAATTGCCACAGATGTAGATAGGTATGTAATAAGTTCTCAAAACAAATCAAAACCACATGAGAACATAAAGTAAAAGAAGTGTTCATCCACCTGTGTGTGGAGTATTAATAACACAAGTAATAAAGTATGTAATCTTGCACTATAATTAAAACAGCAACTATTTAAATCTTTAAGCAGAATGTCTTGCAGTTTTTCAAGATTTTTGTTCAGTTCTTGTTCAGACTTCATATACTGTTCCTTTCCCCTTTCAACTTTATTATTTGATAAAAAAACCCAGACCAACATTGCTAATTTCAGCATGATTCTCATGCTTGCTGATACCCAATTGTAATAAAATGTCAACAGTTAAACACAATAAGAACTGTTCCTTCCACAAACCTTCACAAAAGAGTTAATGCAAAAGTAAATATCACCTGTAATCACAAGAAATAATATTAAAAAAAAAAAAAAAGATGTATGCAACCAATATTATAAGCACAATCAACTGTCATCTTTGAAGCATGGAAGTTTCCACCAATTTGTTGATGAAACCTGCAGTTATGCTGTACAGTATTTGCAGGAATTCATAGTAGAAAAACAAATACATACTTCAGGGATACAAACTTTCACAAATTGGTGTAAAAACCACAACAAAACATGCTTAAAAGATTTTCACTCGAAAGCTGAACAAGAGCCCCTTGCTACTGTTCTGTTGCTTGACAGATGATATCTCATTGTTCTCTGCACTTCAATTTTAGGCTTGGCAAGGTGTGAAAGTGTGTTTTGCTGGTTCTTCCTAGGATTTAAATCAGAAATAGGTTACTCCTTATAGGCTTAGATACTCATTAGCACCATTAAGCCTCAAAAGAAAGATGTTCACCTTCCATTTAAATTCTTTTCAATGCAGCTCATTGGTGCACACTGCAGAGAAATGATCCTGCCTTGCAGTGCAATCAGATACTGTCTCCAGGGCTGAAAAGCAATGGGCACCACAGACAATGACAGATGTGTGCCACAAAATTATTTCCACAGCAAAAAATCCTGCAAATACACTTTATTATTACAATCTTTACATAAATTCACACACTTGAAAAGATGGGCATCATTCCCTTGAGCCAAATTCCCCACCAATGTGAAATGGATTTTTGCCACCCCGTTGGTGCAGTGGTCTAAGCGATGGCTTCTAACCATTTGTTCGAGAAGGGTCCGGGTTCGAATCCTAGTGAGACATGGATGTTCTGTTTGTCTTACAGCACTGGCTCTCTCCCTTCCCTGGAGCCAGTGGCCCTAAATTAGGGATGGGCGACTGCTTATAGTTCATTGACTTGCTCACGGTAGTTATTAAACCTTCAATAAAAAAATGGATTTTTAACACAATTGAACTACATTTGGTGGTACACTCAACTAGATTAATATCATTTTTTAGTGCAACAATATGGGTATTACCCATTCTCCACCATATATTGGGTTGGTGCGAATGAAATGTCAGGCCCAAACAAGTAGTAGAGGCAGGCCCCCACCACAGCGGAATGGAACTACCCATGGGTTAGGGTATTACATCACAGAGTTACTATAAATAAGCGAGCACATGTGTGTGAAGGTTCAGGCATGGCTTGTTTGGATGTAATGTGGCTTGCAAAAGAAACATGCAGATGCCGGATTTTAGAGTCATCTTCCTGTATGAATTTAAACTGGGCCATTCTGCAGGAATTGCCACTCGAAACATTAACAAAGTGTTTGGGGAGAATACTGCCAATGAACGAACCATTCGGCGATGGTTTGTGAAGTTTCGAAGCGGAGATACGAACCTGCAAAACGTGTCGTGAGATAGAGGCAGAGGTAGGTGTCTACCACACGACAGTTGTTCGACATCTGGCTGCACTGGGTAGGGTTAAAAGCTGGACATGTGGCTGCTGCACAAGTTGACAACTGCCAACAAGACTAGGCATTTGGAAGTCTGCATGTCGATGTGGGTCCTTAATGCCAGGAATCTCTACTGCATCGAATTGTCACATGCGATGAGAAGTAGGTCCTTTATGATAATCCAAAACGATCTGCACAATGGTTAAACAAGGCACAGCCTGCAGGATAGCATCCTAAGCCACCCCTACACACCAAGAAGATGATGCTCCCTATCTGGTGGTCCACAGCCGGTATAATTCATCATAGTTTCTTGGCAAGAGGCCAAATCATCACTGCAGAACGTTATTGCGCTGAATTACACCAGATGCACCGGAAATTGCTGCAGAAACAACTGGCTTTGGTCAACAGACATGGTGTTCTTCTGCTTCAGGATAATGCCCGCTCTCATGTCGCACAACAAATTATGTTGACACTAAGTGCCTTGGGCTATGAAGCACTGCCTCATCCTGTCTATTACCCAGACTTGTCTCCAACAGACTATCATCTGTTTTGTCGTCTGGATAACTTCCTGTTCGGGAAACAGTTCACGACAGACAACGAGGTTCAACGTGCAGTTGATAACTTCTTAAGGTCTTAGCCACAAGACTTTTTTTGTTCTGGGATCATGGCCTTTCCAGACAGATGGCAACTATGTGTCGATGCCTAGGTAAGTTGTCCTACTTTTCAGTTCACGCTGTCCACCTGTGCTGGTCCTTTGCCGGACATTTCATTCATACCAACACAATATTTACACAACCACCACCATGATGCAGGCTTACTCAACACACTTTGCCTCACAAGGCTGATATCCACTGTTCATATAAAAGGGGAGTACCTGGAAGATATAGTTGTCATGGTGGCTTTTGGGAAAATTGCTAGGTGTTCTGATTTCTGCATGTACTAGGATACTTTCATTCAACCAACTCCTGAGAGTCTTGCTTTGTAAAGCCACATATAATGGAATAGATGATGTTGTCAGCAACCAGTCCAGAGCCACAATAATGTAAAGAAGGGATACAACCTCTCTCCTCTACTACTGACTACACAGTAATAGAAGTCTTTGCAGGTACAGTGTGACACTTTTCATTCACAGAAAAATCCAGGATCCTTCACACAACACAATAAAATAAAAACTAAAATAAACTATTCCTAGTTATAAATTTATACAAATAATAATAAAGTACAAATTCTAGCACTTTCCAGGACAAGTAATGGAAATAAAATTCCAGTCCAGGATCCATGTGCAGTGAACCTTGGTCATGATCATCTGAAAGTAACTTCTTGACAGCTGGTAAACATTGCATGGCTTTGTGCTCTGTCATATACACTAAGTGGCCACTTTATTATGACCACCCCCTCAGTACTTTGTTGGGTCACCTTTTGCTTTTAATGCTGCATCGATTCTTCGTTGCATGGATTCCACGAGATGTTGATAGGTGGTTTGTGGGATCTGAGACCATGCTTGATGAATAGCACTTTCCAGGAGTGTGAGATTGCAGGGTTGTGGATCTAGCTGTCTGATGGCTTGTTCAACTTCATCCCACAAATTCTCCATGGGGTTGAGATCTGGAGATTGTGGGGGCCACCTAAGCAGAGTAAGCTCACCGACATGTTCCTGAAACCAATCCTGTACAATACGAGCACTATGGCAGGACGCATTATCTTGTTGAAAGTAGCCGTCGCCATTGGGATAAACCATCCACATGACAGGATGCACTTGGTCCGCAACGATGTTTAGATATGATGTGCCAGTCAGACGTTGATCAACACGAATTAAAGGGCCCAAAGCATGCCAGGAAAACAATCCCCAAACCATAGCGTTGCCTCCGCCAGCTTGAAGGGTTGTAGCAATGCATTTGGGGTCCATGCTTTTGTGCTGTTTCCACCAAATTCTCACTCGGCCATCGGCATAGTGCAACTGAAAACGTGATTCATCGGACCACATAATTTGTTTCCAATTATCGACTGTCCAATCCTTGTGCTCCTGTACGAACTGGAGACACTTTCTCTTATTAATTGCAGACAGCAAAAGTGTGTGAACAGGCCTTCGGCTGCCATAACCCATCCAATGCAGTGTACTGCGAACAGTGCATGCAGAGATCATTTGAGGGGATCCTTGATTAAGATGGTCTGTAATTTGCAGCACTGTTGCCAGTCTGGACACTCTCCGTTCCGCCCGAGCAGTCACTAGTCGATGACGACCACACGTTGCACGTAGAGACCCAGTTTTTGGCTGACAGTCCAGTCTTTAAACACTTTAACAACAGCTGCTCTGGAACATTTCGCGAACGCAACGGTTTCGGTGATACTCGCTCCATGGTTCCGAGCACCTACAATCATCCCACGTTGAAAGTCCGTCAAATCGCATTTTTTACCCATCTCGTCACCAAAAATCACTACTTCTACTGTCGCAAGCACTAAGCTTTCCCTTTTTATACTAGCCTCGCCCTCTGGCGGCAACAGCGTGCAGCCATAGCTCATTTGCTTAAAACTGTCAGGTGGTCATAATAAAGTGTCCACTCAGTGTATAGTATACATATCACTAAGCTGTTCTCTGAGATTCAGAGGTTAGCTCCAAAAAGAAATACAAACTACCAGATATTTTTTACTTACTGTTGTCGTAGCAAACTTCTCCACTTACAGCGATCTTGATATACAACTCGGGCTTCACTGATATCCATTACACGCCGTACACAAGATATTTTATACTTCATACTCATAATCTTTTTCTCATGCAGACACTCCTAAATCTGATCCACCCATGTCTTCCTTGGCCTTCCTCTGCCTTTCCTTCCTGCCACATGGGTTGAAAATATTTTCTTAGTAAGCATTTCATCACTCATTCTTTCAACATGGCCAAACCACCGAAGCATATTGGTCTTCACCTTGCTAACAACATTTTGCTTTACATCACACAACTGCAACACATCTTCATTCCTCACACAATCAGACCGTGTCTTGCCACAAACCCCCGTAAGTAAGCATTTCTCCAGCTCACAAACGACTCCCATGTTTCTTCTGTAATACCCAGGTTTCACTGCCATACATCAGGGTAGAAACAATTGCACGTTCATACACAGCCATGCGGGACTCTCTAGAGAACCCATCATTCCTGTGAAAATCTCCCAAAGTAGCTATGACTTTCAATGAAGAATTCTCTCGCCTACTAATTTCACCATCCAATTTGTTCTCTCTGTCAAACATGCTTCCTAAATACACAAACTCACTCACCTGGTCCATCACAGTGCCATTTATACTTACATTACATTCAGTGCTACCAGTTCCTCTCTCAAACACCATAACTTTGGTTTTTCCCTTATTTATACTCGATTTGAAATTCATGCAAACTTCGTACATTCGAGACAACATACTCTGCAAATCACTTTTGCTCTCTGCCAACAGGACAGTGTCTTCAGCATACAGCAATCTGCACACACGGATATCACCAAGACATAAACCACTATCATCTATTTTGGCATCACGCATGCACACGTCCATAAATATATTAAACAGCCATGGTGATATTACACGGCCTTGTCTAACTCCTGCACCAATAGAAAAACATTTTGATAAAACACCATTCACTCATACACAAGCTCTACTACCAGCATACATGACTTTTACACTATTAAGTAGATTCCCAGTAACACCATATTCATTCAATACCTCCCACAAAAGTGTCCTATTTACTCGGTCGTAAGCTTTCTCTTAATCTATGAAGGCAGCAAAAACTTTCTTACCAACAGCCAGATACTTTTCAATCATCGTGCATAATGCAAAAATCTGGTTAGTGCAGCCCTTACCACGCATACAGCCACTCTGAACATCCCACACTTTCTCTGATGTAAGACCCCGTACTTTTTTAATAACAACCTTTCCAAACACTTTCCCTGGCACACTATAGCTCTTGCAGTCAGTCTGATCACCTTTTCCTTTATACAAGGGAACAATAATAGCGTCCTACCAATCCCGAGGGACCATTCCTAACTCCCAGCACAACTGGCAAATTTCAGTTAACCAGTCAATTACAGTCACCACTATATTTCAACAACTCGGCAGTTATGCCATCAACTCCCAGAGCCTTTCCATTCTGAAGAGATTTTAGAGCTTTACACACTTCTTCTCTTGAGATCCCTCCTGTGCTTCCATCCTTCATTGTGACATCATCTGCGTCTGTCTCAGAATCATCTTTGCTTTCCTGATCTAATAACTCACAGAAGTATTCACCCCATCTTTCACTTAACTCATTGGGCTCCCATATCATTTCCCCGATCTCATTCTTCACACAACTTATTTCCCCTATTTTTCCTGAGTCTCATGTACTTCCAGAAGGACTTCCTATCTTTCCAAAAAGCCAGTTCATGCCTTTCCACCTTCTCCTTCCTATCTTTTGCCTTACTCTGGCGAACCAGCTTAGCAGCTTCACGCTTCTTACAGTGATATTCATCCACAGAGACTCTACCTTGCAACATCCCCAAATAGGCTTCCTTCTTTCTCTTTACTGCCTCTTTAATCTCACTATTCCACCAAGCATCACCTCTATTGTTACCCACTATTGTGGTGCCACAGACCTCTTTAGCAGCAGTGACAACACAGTTCTAAAAACATTCCCACTTCTTTTCTACATTGCTCTCACCAGACTTCAGCTCCTTCAGTCGTTCTCTGAGTAAGTCAGAATAACGCTGATGATCTTCAAGGAGCCTATCAACCTTCATTCTTACTATCCTGGGTCTCTTCCTATTCCTTTTCCTCCAACCAACATTAAGTTTCACTCGTGATATTACCAAGTAATGATCAGAAGCAACATCCGCACCTCTCGTCACACGGGTGTCAACAACTAAGTGTTTCAGACGCTGATCGTAGACAACAAAATCTATCACACTCTTTTGACCAAGAGTACGATTTTCCCAAGTATATGTGTGGATATACTTGTGGTTGAAAAATGTATTAGATACACACAAACCATTCTTAATGCAGAGTTCAATTAATCTTTCACCATTATCATTCACACAAGGATCATTAAACTTACCCAGAACATTGTCAGAAATTGCATTCTGCACACCTACTCTAGCATTGAAATCCCCTGCTATTATAACCTTTTCTTTAGCACCAAACTGGCTCAAAACAGCTTTTAGCTCATTCCAGAAATCTTCCTTCTTATCAGAAGGTTCATAATCACAAGGAGCATGCACTATAACAATTACAATTCTCTGAAGTTTCACTTTCAAACGAATCCAGAAAATTCTCTCACTTATGCAACTATAGTGAATCAAGTTGTTCATTTTTTCACTTAAAATCACACCTATACCAGCCTGTCTTCTCACATTATCCAGTACTCCAGACTGCACACTCACTGTGCCAGTCACTTCTTCTACCCCAATTTCTTTCTTTTTGGTTTCACTTACACACAGCACATCCAGTCTATACTTATTCATCTCCTCAATCACCTCATTCATCTTGCCATTTATACCTCTAGTATTCCATACACCAATCCTACATTCACACAGTCGAGATCTCTTTCTCATATGCTGTTTAGTGAAGAACAAAAATTGCCCAAACACAACGGAAGAGTCCTTCCTCAAAGAGGTTCTGCTGGCTAGTTTTTCACAAGTCCTGTTAATAATTTTTCCATGTTTCCAACAGTGCCTTTTACAGGATTCCCACTTTTTCTGTCACAAAAATTAAGGACTTTTAAGCAACTTACAATTTTTTTAAAGGACTTTACAAATTTCACACACGAAAATCACATATATACAAATATACTTTTACACATGACTTCCCTATATAAAGTGAAGTATGCTGGTGAAGTTTGCAATATTGTTGCATACAGTTCAAGTTTATGGATGTAATAAATTAGAATTTATGCCATTCTGCAACAACAGATGTACGCAATACATTGTAACTTCTGCATTTCGTGCAGGAAGTTAGAAAAAAAAAATACTTTTAAGCACTTTGGGGTATTTCTGGCAAAAATTAAGCACATTTTAAGGACTGTAGGAACTCTGCTTTACTGTTCAGACACACACACCTGTAATGAGGGGCTCCTTTCTCTCTACACACACACCTGTAATGAGGGGCTCCTTTCTCTCTACACACACACACACACACACACACACCAACCAGTCCCTCCTGTGCCTAAAAAATTTATACAATAATCCGAATTTGTGATAGTAAGTATGACACTAGGTGGTGTGGTGTGGTGTGAAGGAACCTTGGCATATATTCATTTTTTCATCTGCAACTTTTTTTTTTTCTTGAATCATACCAATTCTCTTCAGCATTTGGCATTTTTGTAAAGGTGATCTTGTAGATGATGCATGCGATAAACACCCTCTCTTCAGCTAGCACCAATAATGGGTTTGGTTTCACCAAAGGATCTTACAAAGTTTTGCCAATCCACACTTTTCTCTTAATTCAGAAACTGGCAAAGGTTTTCATTCCACTCACTTCTTAACATTTTCTAACTCCTTTGTAACCAATTTGAATCTTTGAAATATTGTGAATTTATAGTGAATTAACTACAATTAAAAATAAAGTTATTTTTACATTGCATTATGAAGCACTAGTCTATAAAATTCAGAAATTGTTTAGAGATCTCAAATTGTATTTACATCAGGATTAGAACAGTCATAATTCCCATTCTATATAACTAGTTACATCATTTTTCATGCTTGTCAACCAACTGGTTGTTGAAACTTTATCATTTCAGTTAATAACTGGCAAATTAATCTGTAATAAAAACCATTGTTTACTGCCTTAATTGCAAACAGTCAAAAAGAAAAAAAAATCATTTCATCAAAAACTTTATTCTATATAAAAACTTTAATCACTGTACAAGTAACACTAAGAAAATTTCAAACCATTGCTTAACAAGCAGTGTATCCTCCATCTACCGGCAGAATGCTTCCTGTAATCATTGATGCTTTGTCACTTAGCAGAAAAATTACAGCATTTGCAACATCATCTGGAACTGGGGAAAAATTATTTCAAAAGAAATGGACTAAAATCTAAAAGGATCACATTTGATTCACCAACTTAAGGCAAAATGTTCATCAGTAGGTTAGTTTAAGTCAATGAAACATTAGCTTAGCATGCAATTAAACAACATTAAGGGATTTGAGTTAAATGGGTACATCCTGAATATACATAATTATGTACATCCAGAGTCTATCCATTTAACTCAAATCCTCCCATCACCAGATTATAACTTTTCAGAAAAAGTTATAATCTAGTGAAGTGTGGGTACAATCTTTGGAACAAAGAACTGTGACAATTCATTGTCAAATGACCTGATGAGATATCAGAACACACGTAGTAAGATATTCAGTCACACAGATAGTAGAGCATCTCATAATCCAGCATTCATGAGCAGTGACATATTGCAACACTTGAGTTCTCATTCCAAGTTATCACAAAGATGTTCCAAGGATTCAAATCTGGAAAGTTCGAAGGACAAGTTAGGACATGTAAATCATTGGAATGTTCTTCCAGCCATGTCTGAGCAAAGTTGCACAGTGTACTGTCCTCTTGAAAACAGGGCCTGATTTCTGCACGTGCACAGGGCCTCAGATGGGGGGGGGGGGTCCAAACTACCTCCAAAAACTAAATATATTTTTAAGTCTCTTCATGCCAAATTAATGAAAAAAGAGATTGCTTTGTTAACAATTATCTGGGACAATAACGAAACGAATCAACAAAGTGAGCACTTCCCTTTCAATCTTCCATGGGCAATTTCTCGTTAGTTTTACCATTAAACGAGTCAAATACTGACTTTATCCTGAATTTCATGAGAAAAAATTTCGAACTGTTCGAGAAAGAATCCAACCAGTTGTTAGGGAGAGAAATGGATTATGAATGCCCAAGAAGGAAGAAAATATCAAAGAACTGACTTATAAATGATTCACCAACTCCAGACATTGTTTTTAATAATCAAGATTCCTTCATCACTCAAACATTTTAGGTAATATGTGACAATCTTTGTGAAACAAGATTGTAAACCAGAAAAGAAGTCATATAAGGAATTGGACTCTACATTTGGATTTGTCTACAAGAATGACCTAAGTGATGTGATGAAAGCAGCTGAATTGTTGCAAAAGTAGTATTCAAATGAACTTGAGAAGACTTTGCTGAAGAGTTCCTTCAGTTTCAAATCCTGATGAAACAATTCATTCACTGAGAGCACAGATCCCCTCACTTGCCTTGGGAAGTTAAGGGACTTGAATTTATTTTATATTTTTCCCATTGTTGACACATGCCATAGGATTTTTTTACCAATATTAATTTCCAACTGTTCAAACGAACGATCGTTTGTGGTTCTGAAAAGGACAAAGCATTAAAGTTTAAAAGAGTCAATTGATGCTCTTCATATACTGTCCATTAAAAGTGATGTAACAGCAGATTTAAGTTTTGACGATATAATTGATGATTTTGCAGCCACAAAAGGTAGAAAAAAGCCATCTTTTAATGTCCTGCTGCCCAACAGTTGAAAATTACCAAGTATTTTTTAAATATTTTTATTCATACCTTTTTAATGGTTTGTTTAAAAATAGGGTGCGACTTATAATCACGCTCTTGTAATAACATGTAGGTATGGTTTGTTTTTCCTTGAGATCTTAATATCACAGGTGAAGCCTATATTCGGATGAATACAGTATCATCATCATCATCATTGTCAACCATTATCAATCCACTGCTGGACGAAGGTCTCCCCAAGTTTCCTCCACAACGGTCTGTCTTGTGCCAGTCTCCTCCATGTCACTCCCGCATACTTTCGAATTTCATCCACCCATCTTCCATGTGGTCTTTTTCTGGGTCTTTTCCTGTCCCTTGGAATCCAATCTAAAATTTCGGCTGTCCATCGATGGTCTGTTCTTCTGGCAGTATGTCCAGCCCATTGCCATTTCAGGGATTTAACTCTGATCATGATGTCTTCCACTCTTGTCATTTTTCGGATCCACGTGTTCCTCTTCTTATCTCTCCTGGTTACACCAAGCATGCACCTCTCCATGCTTCTTTGAGTTGTTTGCAGCCTTTGTATGTCTCTTTTAGCTAAGGTCCACGTCTCTGCACCATACGTAAGCACTGGAAGGATGCATTGATCAAACACTTTTCTTTTAAGACATAATGGCATATTGCTCTTGAAAATTATGCTGTTTCTTCCAAAAGCTCTCCAGGCAAGTTTTGTACGCCGATTAATTTCTTTATCAATGTGACCCTCACTTGATATCTGCTGTCCAAGATAAACGTACGTGTCTGTTATCTCCAGCTTTTCTCCATCAATCGATAAATCTTCATTTCTTGTAAAAGCATTGTACATCACTTTTGTCTTCTGAAAGTTCATTTTTAATCCCACTTCTTTACTCTTGTCAGCAAGTTCCTGGATCATACTCTGTAGCTCTGATGGGGTAGTTGCAAAAATGACTATGTCATCAGCAAAACGAAGGTGGGTTAGATAATCTCCATTAATCTTTATCCCTTTGTTTTCCCAGTTCAGTGATTGAAAGACATTTTCCAATGTGGCATTAAAGAGCTTCGGAGATATGGTGTCACCTTGTCTCACTCCTTTTCCAATTTTTATGTGTGTTGTATTTTCAAACAGCCGAATCTTTGCACTTGCATTTTCATAGATGTTATTAATAATATTAATGTATGCATCTTCAATACCGCAGGATTTCAGAGCCATTGCAACTGCTGATGGTTTCACCGAATCAAACGCTTTTTCATAATCGATAAAAGCCATGCACAATGGAAGTTCATATTCCCTCGCTCTTTCAATTAGTTCTCTCAGTACGTGGATATGATCTATTGTGCTGTAGCCACTCCTGAATCCAGCTTGTTCTCTCGGTAGAGCCATGTCCAGTGTCACCTTAAAGCGGTGTGAAAGAACTTTAGTGAAGATTTTATAAACCACTGATAGGAGGCTGATAGGTCTGTAGTTCCTGAGATCCTCAATGTCACCTTTTTTATGTAGCAAGATCATTGTAGCGTTGTTCCAATCCTCAGGAATTTTCCCTTCGTTAAGGCATCGAGTGAAAATTTGGGCGAGTACTGTTTCGATTTCTCCACTTGCTTCTTGTATGATGTCTACAGTAATTCCATCTTCTCCTGGAGCTTTTCCCCGCTTCATGTTCTTGATTGCATGTGCAACTTCTGCTGGAAGGACTGGAAGAACTCTGGTACTGGTACCTTTCATGATGTCTGGAGTACATGTATCATCCCTTTCATATAATTTGGAGTAGAAATCTTTCACTCTTGTCAAAATTTCGCCTCTATTTCTTGTTACAGAACCATCTTCTTTTCTCAGTGCCATAATCTGTTTTTTCCCCTTACTGAGATGTCCCTTTGCTATCTTTAGGCTTTGGTTGTTTTCAATTGCTTTCCTTACTAGTTCACAGTTGAATTTCCTTACGTCTTCAGTGATACTTTTTCGTACTGTCTTGCATAGCTCTATATATTCCACTTTGGAAGTCACATCTTCTTTAGTTGTCCTCATCACTCTTCTTTTTGCATCAACATTTTGGTTTTTCCTGATAATTTGTTCACATGCAACTTGTTCTTAGACCCAGCTAATTTTGTTGCTGTTTCCATAAGAGCTTTGGTTACTTTTCTGTTAACTTCAGAAATATCCACTTCTTCCGATGTTAGGCCTTCTAAAGCAGAGAATCTGTTCTTCAGTTCCAATTTGAAGGTATTATGGTGTTTTTTAAGGTTGGTTATGTCAATACATTTTGTTTGTCTTATGAGCTTGCTACGTTCGAGTTTAGTGTTGAGGTGCATCTTACATCTCACCAATCTATGGTCACTGCCTGTGTTGAACTTGTTTAGCACACTGCAGTCTTCTATGACGAATTTTTTGTTACACATAATAAAATCAATTTCATTTCATAATAAAATCAATTTCACTTGTCGTCCCTTTTGGATGTCTCCATGTCCATTTCCTGTGTGGCTTTTTCTTGAAAAAGGAGTTCAAGATGAAAAACCCTTCTGCCTCTGCAAACTCTACGAGAGTATTTCCACGCTGGTTTCTGTTGCCGTGACCGAATTTACCTACTGAAGTTTCATTCCGTTGCCGTTGCCCTATTTTTGCATTGAAATCTCCCATAATTATCTTCAAGTGCTGCTTACCTTTATTATTTAGATCACGAATTTCCTCATAAAATTCTTCAATTTCTTCTTCAGCATGACTTGTGGTGGGTGCATAAGTTTGAATAATCTGAGCCTGGTATCTTCTCGAGAGTTGGATAACGAGTCGTGCAGCTCTGTCAGAGGAACTTTCAACTTCTACAACTTTATCCTTCAGTTTCTTGTTTATTATAAATCCAACACCACTAGTTCTGCCAGTATCTGTCCCACGACAGTAGAAGAGATGTCCACTTTTCAGTTCAATGAGATCTTCTCCTTTTCTCCTTACCTCACTTAGCCCGACGATGTCCCACTTGATCCTTTGTAGTTCCTCTTCCAATTCAAGAAGCCTTGAATCAGAAGATAGGGAGCGTCCGTTGTACGTAGCCAAGGTCAGCATCAGATGGCAGCCTAGTCCGGTCCTCCGGGGATTCTTAGCACCCTCTGCCTTCATGTTGCACTGGCCGCTGCCTTGGCCAGGTACATTCCAGCTGCCGGAGACTGAGGGCCAAGATTTAAGTTGTGGAGTCATTTTGGAGGGTTTGGCCGTAACTCACCACGCTGGCCAAGCGGGTTGGTGAGTGTGGGATAGCATTTCCTCTAATCCCGATGGTATAGTTATACCGCTATTGGCGGTCGTCAGAGCCCCTTTAGTGGGAACAGGATGTACCACGAGAAGGCGGGGTTGACAGTTGTCAAGGAGAGGCTGTGATGTTACGCATCACCTGACCTTACATCCCGAATACAGTATATTATACATGAAAAGCATTTCAGCAAAACATGTAGAATTTACTAAAAATATTTTTATTAATATTAGTTTTGTGAGAACAAGATTTGAGAATCAGTATTCATAATTATGTAGGGTTTATTTTCACATGGCAGATTGTAGCACAGTGTCCATTACATGGAATCTGGTTTACTGGATTCTGCATTGTATTGGGCAGTAATGGCATTCACAGTGGTCTACCCATCCCCAGTCTTTCCATTTGCTCTTCACCTAATGTTGGCATCCACAGTGGTCTACAAGCCTCAGTTTTTCCATTCACTCTTCACCTAATGTTGTCACTGTTCATTACTGCACTCACTATTGAGGTCTCACATTTCTGTTTGTTCTTGATTTTTCCACTCTTGAATACCTTTACTACCATGTTGCATGCATAGCCAAACAGACAGTCGCCCCAGTGGCTCAGCGGTCTAAGCGCTGGTTTATGACCATTCTTCCGAGACGGGTATGGGTTCAAATCCCGGTGAGGCATGGACGTTGTGTTTGTCTTACTGCACTGGCTCTCTCTCTTTCCTGAAACCAGTGACCCTAAATTAGGGATGAGCGACTGCTTATAGGTCATTAAACCTTCAATTAAAAAAAAAAAAACAAGCTACAGGGTGTCCCACATAAAATGCGACCCGGTATTAAGAACAAGAAACACATCAATCAGTATTGTAATGTAAGAAACAAGTAGGTAAGAGTGTACAACATAAATACATGAATGAAGGGATACATGCACGAAATGTTACAATAAGTGCTGGAAGTGGCCACCATCTGCCTGAATACAGGCATTCAGCCCTTTTCAGTGTTTCTTGCTAGTTTTTTCAAAGTTTCTGGAAGGATATTTGTTACAACTTGTTTAATGTTGACTTTCAGTTGTGTCAGGATTCATGGTTTGTTTTTATCAATAGTCTCCTTGAGGCAACCACTGAGAAAAAAATCTGGTGAAGTCAATTCTAGAGGTCTGGGTGGCCTTAAATCACAACCAATGATGTGATCACTGAAAATTCCTTCAAGAAATCGGTGGTTGTGCAGGCGGTATCATTTGGCATTAATGGTGTCCTCAAAGCAGAAAAGACCCATAATTCTTTTACAAGACAACGCACACCAATCTTTGAAGAATGCAATGAAGAATGCATTTTATGATACACGTGGATTTGCAGCACTCCAAATCCAGCTGTTTTGGCTATTAACAGAGCCATTCAAATGGAACCATGCCTCGTCTATGAAAAATAACCGACTCGATGAACTGAAGATCTAGGCACATCAGTTTCAGCTGATAAGCTCCGTATTGACTTTCATGGGAAGTTCTGCAGTCTAGCCCTCAAGTCGCATACTGTTCCTGCAGTCAACATTATCATGGTTCTTTTGTTTTCTTTGTTGTTCACGGAATCTGTCTGTCAGAATTTCATCACCACCCTAAATATGGAAGTCTTATTCGGAACTGTTCTCTGTGTTCTTACACCAAAAAGATTTCTGCACTGCAGTAAACAATCACGTGGAGAAATAATCCTCGGCGATAAAAACACGTTCTTATAAATAAACCATCTTGATGATCTTGATGCTCACAGAGAGCCAGCCAGGGCAGTGTAGTAATGGCAGTAGATGCGTCTAATGGGTCGGAGAGGTGTCCGGATGTTGGAAGAGTCGATTCCAGCTTGTTGTAGGGTGTTCTTGCCAATATTTCATTATTTGCAGATATAATGGGTTGTGTTTATATATATGGAACACCTTCTGAAATGCATACATGAAACTCCAGTGTCTAATTATCATTCCCCTCTGAAATTCTGTCAAGTTGCATACCTTGAACTTGCCACGCCACCACTTTGTACAGCTAGAATGCAAGCCAACTGCATGGTTTCGTCCTTACATAGTTGATTCTAGTTGAAGATAGGAAGCGGTAATATTTTTTATTTAGTGTAACATACACACTGTATTAAAGCAACAAAAATGCTTGTCACTGTTAAGTTTTGTGCACTTATTTTTTAAAACAAATTTGTTATAGTGCAGTACATTTAACACAAATTACTGACTTTCAGGGTTACTCTTACTTGAAAAGCACAGCAGCTTAGAAGCTAGTTTTTGTTATTTCTCAATAACTCAGAACTTTTGAAGCCAATTCCTTTAAATTCCTTTTGGCCTGCAACCTTGAAATGACATATTCATCTTAATAATTGCAATTGTCAAAGACATTATGTGGACAAATTTTTATGTGATCATTTAAGAACTCAGAAATAGGCAAGCAATGACAATTGGTAATAAACTATTTTTTTCTCCTTAAAATAAAATCTGTTGGTCATCACAAATCGTAGTTTAAGCTTCTGTTATTACATTATAAGACCACTATTTTACAAAAATTCCCTTTCTGTTTCTCAATGCTGTGTGTAAGTATGTAGCTGGGGGAGGGGGTCAGATAGATGTGAATTTCAGAATTTCTTGGTTACCTAACTCAAGCCCACTGGATTTCATGTAAAGGGCCACCAGAGATAGATGACATACAAGGCTGAGGTGAATACTGTAATCCGCAGCATGAAAGATGAATGTTTTGCACAAATTAATATTTTGTATACAGGACCAATGAGAGATGACTGAATATGAGTCAACTTTTTTTTTTTTTTGCTGGTGACAACATATACATAACAGCTTCACTTCTAGTCTTTTACAGCTAAAACAATTACTTAATAAATTTTGCAGGAATTTTTCATAAATAGGACAAACTAATCTTTATAGGCATTACAGAAATCTGATGGAGCAAAATATGTACACACATAGAACGTAGATGAGGCTGATAAAGAAAAAAAGAGAGTTCAACTTTTTAACCGGGTAAGAAATCAGAAAGCACAGTGAAACGATGTTAAAAAAACACTGCACAAGCAAGAGAGAATTCTTCACATTAATTCATTTATGTAAATATTAAACTGGAGTGCATCACTCTGTTCAAAATATAACATTACTGACATTTAACAACACAGGATAGAGGAAACATCGTGTGGGAGGGGAAAACGATCATGGGCAAAATCTTCTCTCCGTCCGACTTCCATTTTTGGAAAATTTCCCTCCATTTTCAAGCTGAAATATGAATATTTATGCAATATAATCATATTTAACAACAATACTGAGAAGAAAGATATCATGAGAAAAAAAATTACGATTATGAGAGAAATCTTCACTCCGTCTAATTTCCGATTTCAAAGGTCGTAATCCCCCCCCCCATTCTGTTCAGTTATGCATCTATCTCAAGTACCACACAAACGATGATGGAAGAGGTAAAATACTTTGAATCTGTTGGAGAATCTCATACCTGAAGATTGGAAGGAAATGTTCACGTCGTCTTTCGATTTCGGAAAATTTTCTTCTATTTTCTAGCTGAAATATAAATATTTATGAAATAAAATGATATTTAACAACAATACTGGGCAGAAGAAACATTTGAAGAAATTACGATTACTTGGGAAATTTTTACTCCATTTAACTTCCGTTTTTGAAAGATGAAATATCATCTCCCGACGGAAACACCCCCCCCCCCCAATAATCCTGCAAAAACTTTTTTCAGTTTTGCATCGATCTCTAGAACGACCAAAATGATGAAAAAGAAGTAGAATTCTGCGAATCTGCGGAAGAATCTTGTACGACAGATGCATATGCATACAGTAGAAAATATGTTGGAGTACATACAAATGGTACCTAAAAGTGTATCACTAACACTTCCATTACACAGCCTGCTGAACTGCAACCTATTTATATAACAGAAACTTCATTAATGATCCAGCTAACATAACTGGCAGAAAAGCATCTAATGAATTTTTAGCAACTATGACACGCTATCATTAAAATTCTATGAACACTAGGAGAGGTCTGCTAATTTACAATTGTGAATGGTTGTGGTTTTGTGGCAGAGAATTAAACTTGACTAAAATTGTTAAATGGGAATGATAATTTGGATACCTCTAATGCTGAAACCCATACACAATTGTTCTTGTGACACACAAACACACACACACACAATGCTATTCAATCATTATGTAATAAAATGTAATCTAAAAAGCTTACCACAAAACTTTCCAAGAGGGATTTTGTCTTTCATTGCTTTTTCTTTCACTGGATCACCCCAAGCTTTAATGCCCATTTCAGTCAAGACCACAGTTGGATTAACAGAATTCACTCTAATCTACAAATTAAAACCAGCTTTTTATTCTCTCAAAAAGTTTTATTCTCTCATTACAGCAATAATCAAGTGCTATATAAAAATATCCCTATGCAGATGATCAAATGTGTAACTTGGGGAGAAAAAGAGGGAGTTGCTGCCCCTCCAATATTTTTATTACTTTCAAACAATACATTAAAAAACTAATGAATTTCAACTTCATTAAGTTAAAATTGCTAAGAGAATTTATTGTTGAATTGCCAAAAAATAATGATTCATTTTTTTAAATCGTTCATGTTAAGATTTGATAATTTGCCCCTCGAACAACTGCCCAAGTTACACTTACGTAGATGACAACTTTTCAAGACTTTAAAATTTGTATATCATCATTTCCTGGCAGTCTCTCAACCACCGCCATTCAATTATCCATAAAACTACCTTTTGCCTTTTCTTGATTTTAATTATAATGAAGTGCAGAAACATCTAAATAAATGCCTCACAGTTTTTCACAAAGAAGGAAGTTCAGATAAATAAAAAAAAAATAAAGTTATGAGTTTTATGAGGGAAACTACAGCTTCCCTCGTAGGACCATAACTGTTCAATATAAATGCGGCTCTACCATTCTAACTGATGCTTTTTCCTGCAGACAGATCATAGCGTCCAAGGCTCAAAACTGTCAGGTATCACTTGCTACCATGACAAATCGACTTTCCATCTTCACTACTTAACCACTGTTGCATATAAATTTTCTAAGATTTTTCAATTTAAAAATCATTTTGGGTTTTCATGCTAGTTTAAAATAATTGTAAACAACATCAAAGATTTTATTATGGTTGATATATTGATATTTCTTCATGCACTTTTCTGTACATCATACTTTATAGCTGTTCACATTAGTTACATTAAATACATCTTTTAAAGAAAAGCAAACTCTTGTCTGACATTTTGAAATCTTCTGTTACACTGCTCCACTTTCGAAGAAAATTACAAGGAAGACTTGAATGGTAACCAAATCACATCAATCACTAGAACAAAATTTGTTAAAGTTTCTAAACATTGTTTAATAAGTATGCATGTAAACTGCTGGAGAGCAATAAGAAATAATTTTCTTTGAGAAGCCAGTCTTTTTAGACAGCTTCAGTTTGAACCAGTAAAGGCAACCTTAAATGCTACTCAAAATCTGGGGAACAAACAGCATGCTCTCCTGTGTAAGGAGGAAGATCTTGTTCTTTGCCAGGATATCAGATCAGAGCTCACAAGCAGCCCTTCTGGAGGTCACAAGGAGAATTAATGCAGCCTAGTGTAGCAAGAATTTGTTTGGATGACCTGTGATTAAAAAAAAAAAAAAGATTTTGAGTAGGATTTAAGGTGGCTTTTACTGGTTCAAACTGAAGCTGTTTAAAAAGACTGGCTTCTCAAAGAGAATTATTTCTTATTGCTCTCCAGCAGTTTACATCACCTTTACCTGTCGGAGCAAGCATGAATGGACAGATTCCTTCATCAAGGTAATGACATTAGTCCATCTTGCCAGCACATGTGTGAGTGGCATCATGCAGCTCTGTGCCCAAAGCCAATATTGTGTGTGTGCGCTCTCTCTCACAGGTAAAGTGTGGTGGGGTTTGACCGCCCTGTGAATCACATCCAAACACCAGCATGCTTTAAATAAACATGTCTGCACAAATGAAGTGCATATAATATTACAATATTAATCAAATTACAATATTTGTGTTAATCCTGGATTATGGATTAACCTCTGCAGATCACGAAGGTTCACTGTAGTAGCCTTACATATTTTATGCAAGGCAGTGTTTCTGATTGAGTCATCTCCAGTCAGCCTGTAGAGAATAGCATTGGCTGAAAACTGTTCATAGACTGACAATATGTGCCTGTGAAATTTTCTTGCACTGTAATGCTAAATTCAGACTTAAAAGGAATGAGATCATTTGACACCCATCCACCTTTCTCTGTATCTAAATCAATGTCATCATTTTCATCACATGTTTCATGTTAATTACTTATATGTCTGTCACCTCATACCAGCCTTGAAGTTGAATGAGTCATTTTTTAGTGTCAGAGGAATTTTTTATACTACTCTCTCTTGGCAAATTATTAAGACTTCAGGAGTAATCAAATTCCTGAGTTATTAATTCTTTAAATTATGTTTACCTCCAGGTCATCAGCCAATGCATGACCCACTACCCATTTAAATTCTTGAAGCATTTCATTAGCTTAGTTTGGCACCCATGAGTGAAACAATATGAATGCTATTTCAGCCAGATGAGAAAACTTTATTTACTGTAACATGCTT
Organism: Macrothele yani; assembly: GCA_039090855.1. Classification (NCBI taxonomy): domain Eukaryota; kingdom Metazoa; phylum Arthropoda; class Arachnida; order Araneae; family Macrothelidae; genus Macrothele; species Macrothele yani. Next base: position 174,680,249 of record CM077029.1, on the reverse strand, counting down.
TGTAAATTGAAATTATAAAAACTAATTGAAAAATACATAAATAAAATCTGTATTTATTTAAAAAGATTTAATAAATCAGTTTACTCAATCTTTGGAGCTTGAAAAATCTTATTTCCTCTCATCAATGTCATATATGGTAGATATTAGCTTCATCTCAACAATGAAGATTTGCTCTAATTTATAATATTTTCTCACTAATTATGTAAATGTTTGGGAACATTTTTTATGTGTTCTCTGAGAGTGTGAGCACTTCTCTTTTGAAATAGCCAGTTTTTATTTAAGGTAAGGAATATCATATCATATATGTTGAATTCCTTTAATTTACTTTCTATACGTTTTTCGAAGAAGCCAATAGAACTACACACAAACTGCTTTCACACTTCGTTAAGGTTATCTGCTTTAGGTTTAGTTAAAACAAGTAGATGTAAAATCTTAACTCAACCAATAAAAAAACATTATTACAGTTTGAAACATGATCTGTAAATGCTAAGGTTAACAACATCTGAATATTTTTTTAATAAAATGCTTGTCTTTAAAATGATTAGCCTACCAAACAGCAAAATTACAAGGTTTAGTGATTTTAGAATATTTTCAAAATTGCTTAGGATTCTTCTTTACTAACATTCTTGAAACTGAATTCTTTCTCTGTGATTCTGGCTTACACCATTAACATAAAAACTTTGCCTAATTCAGAAAACTTGTTTTAGGTTCTTTCTCGTTTAAATTCTTTTTACACTCAATTTCAGCACAAAACTTCATTTGTGCATTTTAGAACTAGATTGGCACAGACTGTATATTTTCTAGTACCATGAAATAGCAAAGGCCAGCTTGTTACTTCATCAAAGCAGAATAATATCTCAATCTTTTATACAATTGTCAGCAAAACTTTTTCCTTTTACGATGTTTCTTAGTAAGATAAAGTAATTGGCAGCACAGAAAACTGTATTACCAAGCAGTGTTGCACATTCATAAACACTACAAACAAAAACTCTTTGTAATTGCAATCAGTGATTTCATCCCTCTGTAGATAATGTCAATATTTTATGCAATCAACACTGCTTGGTTCAAGTATAAGTTTTTACTACTTTACAGAAAGAAACCAACACATCACAGATAACTGCTAGTGATGATTCTAGTTGTGACATGATTGTGTACTTGGTGCAGCAGCCAGGTGTTGAAGGTGCAAATTTAAAATTCTGCCTCAAAATTTCAGACTTAGATGGGATATACCTAACAAAAAGGCCACTACTGGAAATCACACTTTCTGCAGTAATAGAGCATCATGAATTTCTGATTACTGTGATGTATTCTGGTATATTCATGAACATTTAAAAATTCTAAATATTTACAAAATAACTAACAGAAAACCTGGTAAAAACGGAAGATATGATTTTTGTTCACAAATCACAAAACGTTTTATTTTTATTCTTTTTTTTATTTTTATTCGAGGTTTAACAACCACCAGGAGCAACTCGATGAGCTATAAGTAGTCACCTGTCCCTAATTTAGGGCCACTGGCTCCAGGAAAGGGAGAGAGCCAGTGCTGTAAGACAAACACAACATCTATGTCACACCGGGATTCGAACCTGGACCCTTCACAGATGAACGGTCATAAGTCAGCGCTTAAACCACTGCACCACCAAGACGGCCGAAAAGGTTTGAAAAAGCCATCTATTTGCACAAGACGCCATCAGAATTTTATTTTTATGTTTACAAGGAAATGCATTTTAGTCATTTTTTGGAATAGAAATGTCAAAACTAAACTTCACCTATGAGGCCAACTTTACAAAGAACTAATCAAAAATAAAATAAAACAACCTTCCTGAAGTGAGAAATGAATACCCATCCCCAGGTTTCTGTCCGTTGTCACTACACAATCCACAAAAATACATTTCCAAACATCCTGTATTGTACCACAGAAATATGAATGTTCAATACCATTCTAATCAAGGTGCTAGCTAGCATCCTTGTAATGGAAACCAACTCACCCTGAAACAGAGATCCAGCTCTAGAACTTGTGGTTCTCACATGTAAACACCAAATTATAAAAAATCCATGCAGAAATGTCCTCAAATCACTTGGAAGGCACAGAAACTCATTATTTTCTGGTGTACAGATGTTGGAATCAGCTTTCATCCATTTGGCCAATGCTTTTTAATTGAAACCTGAATTAGGCAGAGGTGTAAGAACTATATGGCATTCATATTTTATTCTTTTTCATATATCTCATCAACTGGCATGAATTAAAATATACCCTGATGTCCAAATTTTAGAAAAGTGATCTTTCTATAACATATTATTCACTGACCTGATGAGGTCCCAGTTCGAGGGCCATGACACGTGTTAGCTGATCCAGAGCTGCTTTTGTACAGCAGTACACAGCATGATCCTTCAAAGCTACAAGGCCAGCCTGACTAGAAATATTCACAATCGATCCTCCTACACCTCTAGATTTCATTTCAGTACTAACAATCTAAGGAAAAAGAAAACTCCATTTTACACTTAATATTTACTAACAGAGAATTTTGCACTATGAGTAGTAATAAATAAATAATCAATGGAAAGCCAACATTAGCTTGTTTCTTTATTTACCATTATGTACAGTCCCTTTAATCTCTGTGCCTTGCTGAATTGATTAAAGCACATTACAAAATAAGTTTAATTAAAGAGTGATTTATAATTGAAATCAAGCAATATCATCTTAAAGAAATCCAAAATATGCTAAGTTAAAGATGCGAATGCAATTGCAAGATTTTAAAAAAATGAAATTGCAATAAAAATAGCAATTTTTTTAAATAATGTTTGTATTATCTTGTGTTTTCACATAATATTTTCATGTGCTGTATTAAGTATACTAAATATACAAATTCATTCAGAGACAGATCAGGTGAATTAATTTGTATATTTATGAAGCATGTTTAACAGAGAAAACAGAATATAGATGGTGTAATTAGTAGGCAAGTGAATTCATCTTCGAAAGTCATTGCGGCTTTAGGAAGATTTCACAGGACTGGTGGGTTCTTGGAAAGGTCCCGAGTGGCTGTGTATGAAAGTTTAATTGTTCCTACTATGATGTATGGAAGTGAAACCTGAGTACTGCAGAAAAGACATAGGAATTGCTTGTGTGCTGGAAAGATACATTATTTACAGGAAAGTTGTAGCAAAAGACATTTTGATCAACAAAGATGATCAAAATGTCATCTTTGTAGATATATAATGCTAAGCAAACTGTTGTTAGTAAGTTGGAGACAAATATGTATTCTGAGATAATCTGGCCACGTCGAAAGAATGAATGGCAGGAAAAGGAAGGTCAAGGAAATCACGCGAGGACTAGATTTGGAAACGTCTGCATGAAAATATATATATATATGTGTATGAAGTACAAAAGATTTTATGTGACACATATGAGTGTCAGTGAAGCTCGAGTTGTGTGCCGAGATAGCTGTAAATGGAGATGTTTGACATATCAACAGTAAGTAAAATCTAGTTTCACCAATTTTAATCTTTAATCTTGCAATGAGCTTTCTTTGAGAAACTAACTTCTCAATCTCAGAGAACAGTTTAGTAACATTTACAAATGCTAAAGGCAATATTTATATACTATTCTCCTTTTTGAACTCATTTCCATTGAGATAATTCATTGAGCTTGGATGGCTTGGTATTGTTGAATTATTATATATTATATGTTAGGTGCTGATTATCCATTCTATTAAGTAGTTCTGTGGTCAGCGTGTTTTTATGGTTTATTTGGTACATGAAAATATGAAGCTTTGATGCTATCTTGAAATGTTTTTTGGACATTACCTTCTCTGTGATTTATGAACAGTAAGGGATTTGTGAGATATGTCAGTAATGAGTTACTCAATGTACAGAAAGTTATGTATTGAAAGAGAAGTTGTTAAAATCTGGCAAAAAAGCTTTACTTCAGATCTTGCAACAGCAGGTTTAAAGAAAGTATAGGTAAATGGTTTCAGATTAACTGTGGAATATAGCAGGGTCAGAAGTTGTTTCTGTATTTGTGTTTCACTGACATAAATAAGCACATTAAAGAAAAGCTTTATAATGAATTTTGAAGTAGCTGGCTCTTATATCATCAGTTTACTGTATGCTGATTATTTACTGCTGGAGAGAGAAGGGCGACTAAAGAATTGAACAGCAGAATGAGAAAGGCAGAAGTCTTATCAGCCATACATTCTCTGGAGGTGGCTGGCCATATGTTGACAAACATATCTGGAAAACTGACTGATTGATTATACAAATTTTGGATTCGCATATTCACATGTGGGAGTTTGCATTAACAGCAAGGATCTGCAAGAGAAGTAACAGTACATTGGAAATCGATATGACATGTATATAATTTATGACTACAAAACTTGTGGTGTTGAGATAAAATAAAAATACCAACGTTTACTACAATCAAAGGTTTATTATACATCGACTATAGTTTTGCAGAGCTATTGGCTCGGCATCATCAGGACAAATTTATTCATTGTCCTGATGATGCCGAGCCAATACCTCTGCAAAACTATAGTCGATGTATAATAAACCTTTGATTGTAGTAAACGTTGATAAATTTATTTTATGCCAAGTATAATGTAACTTATTATAGTTGATGTAATTCAAAGATGGAAGACTGGTGGTACTACTAAATAATAATAATAAACAAAAATCATGATGATGGGCAATAACACATAACAAAAGAGAACTAAATTAACCAAAGACTTGCAATTCAGAATCTCCACTCTACATCCCAATAATCTGGAGATCTGTTCTACATTCTGGCAACAGAAACATCAACAAAAATTTAAACTTAGAATCAGGAAACAATCTTAGATCTCCATTGGTGTGATGAAGGCCTAAGACAGGGTGGAAAGCTCCCAACTTTTGAACTTTTAAAAAGTTCTAATCTCCTTACATAACAAAGCGTGATACCAATTCCTTAATTTAGTAAACAAAAGAAAAGCAATGGAAGACCATATAAAATAATGAATTGGGCCTAAAAATGACTGGTTGAGGAGAATTGTACACATCATCTGCAGCATACATTTTCTGAGCATGAAAATGCTGTAGACATCTTGTCAGCACTAGAACTATACTCAGAGAGTTGCATCTCCTAGGTTTCCATAGTAAGACAGCTATGCACAAGCTAACACTACCCCATACACAACAACGGTTGGACTGGTGCTTTACGAGCCATTCCTGGACCACAGTACACTGGAAGGAGGTTCTATGGAGCAATGTATCTGCTTCACACTTCCTCTCTGACAGATGTCTTTGAGTCTTGAGATTGCTGGGGAAAATGGTTCTATCAAAACTGCATTGCGCCAATTGTCAAGTTTGTTGGTGGCTCTATGGTTTGGGGCTGTTTCAGCTGCATTGTACATGATCCAGTGGTTGGTATACATGGAGCCATGAAGTCCAGCTTCTACCACAATATTCTGGACAATTCTGTGCTCCTTACATGGTGTCAGTACTTTGGTACAGCCTGCAGTTTGCACAGCATGACTGTGCCCTATGACACAATGTACAATGGTTTGTAGAGAACAACACTGAAACATTGGGATAGGCAGATCAAATCCAGACCTCAACCAAGGGATGCATTGGAAGACTGAATCAGATCTAGATCACAGGAAATTTCCCTCGCAACCAGCTTTGAAGGAAAAGTGGAGGAATATTCCAGTTGAGACTTACCGGAATTTAGTAGAAAGCACACATACAGTAGCGAACAAAAGTATTTGGCGAAACGCTTTTCGACCATAATATTTTTTCTGCTGAACCAAATCGGGTCATTTTGGGATATGATATGTTTTATTCAGTTGTAAACATGACCCATATGCAGATGGATCTGAAACCTTAACACAGATCAGGTACCGCGCTTAATTGCAAAGATCATACAAATTGACCAACAAAGTAGGTGCGTATCACATTCATTTAATGCAACGATAACAGAAAACAAGTACGAGAAAACGACAAAACAATAACTAATACTTAGTGGGATAACCACGAGACTTGGTAACAGCTGCACAACGGGCCGGCATCAATTCCACTAGCTTCTCGACGGTGACCTGTGGAATTCGCGCCCATTCTGCAGACAGCTGGTCGAACTTCTGGGTCCTATTCCGGCAGGTTTTCTTTGCACATCGTCTCTCCAGCTCCTCCCACATGTGCTCGATGGGGTTGAGGTCTGGAGATTGGCTTGGCCAGTCTAGAAGTGTGACCTGTTGCTGCTGGAAGGCTGCCTTCACTACTCTGGAGGTGTGCTTCGGGTCGTTGTCTTGCTGCATGATCCATACGGGTGGCATGTTTTGGTTTGCCCATGGGAAGACATCGTTGATGAGCATGTTCGTGTAGCTCTGGCCGGTCATCATTCCGTCAATCTTGATGATGGGGCCCATTCCATTGCGAGAGAAGGCGCCATAAACCATGAGCGATCCTCCTCCGTGCTCGACAGTGGACTGAATGAACTGGGGGTTGAATCTCTGGCCACACGGACGTCGTACGTATCAGATGCCATCACTTCCGAACAAGTTGAACTTGCTCTCGTCGGTGAAAAGCACCTTACTCCAGTTCGCTGCGGTCCAGTGTTGATGACGGCACGCGAACGTGACTCTGGCTCGTCGATTCTTGACTCCGATGAGTGGTTTCTTGGCGGGGCGTCTTCCATTCAATCCACCAGCAATGAGACGTCGGGAGATGGTCATTCGGCTGACGTTCAAGTCATCGCTGTCGCAGAATTCGGAGGCGATGTCCACAGCAGTCACGGTGGGATCAGCACGAGATCGATGGAGGATGCGTCTATCCTGACGCAATGTAGTGGAACGAGGCCTACCACATCGCGGGCTGTTCTCGACGGTCCCAGTCTTCTTATAACATTGCAGGATAGCTGAAATGGACTGGTGTCGGATCTTCAGGGCTTTCGCAATGTCGGTGACGCGCATTCCGGATTCCATCATGTTCACGGCCGCCTGGCGTGCTCCAACAGGGATCTCCGCCTGTTTACCCATTTCTGAAAACCTAAGATTGACTTATTATCACACTACACATCACAAAACCCACAAAAATCACAAGAAAAACATTAATACATGCAGCAAACAAATGGGTAATAATTGGCGATTCTTGAATATGGCCCATTTCAAATGACAAATTCGCTCTGAGCAAAATACAAACGACGCGGCATTGTAACCCACAAATCAACACATATCATATCCCAAAATGATCCGATTTGGTCCAGCAGAAAAAAAATTATGGTCGAAAAAGTGTTTCGCCAAATACTTTTGTTCGCTACTGTAGAAGAGTTGGCGTTGCCATTAAAGCCAGACGTGGCCCTACTCAGAGTTGTATAAAAATAAAATGTATCTGCATACACAACCATTGAAACACAAAACTTACTGCAAGCCTGCAGATCACAATAACAATAGAATAAGATAATTTCAAAAAAATATAATAAAACAATAAATAATTATCAGAATATTACAGATTCCAGTGAGGACAAAATAAGAGCATTACAACTGAATGTACAGCAATGTATGTGAAATGGACCTTTACAGCAAAACATTAGCCTATGAACCTCAAAATCAAGAGACTAAATAAAGGGAGTTTTGTTTTTTTTAATCTAGAAAAACAGTTCCATTAATGAATCTTCAAAAATCATAAATAGCATTTTCAACAACTTAATTCAAACACAGTAGACTTACAAAATACGTAGGGAAAAGATTATAATTTAACAAAGGGCAACTACAAGAAGAACCTGGCAATAAAATTTAAATTCATTCTGAGTAAACAAAACTTTTGATGCAGTTCCTATACACTGAGAGCAGGCCTTGATAAAATCTAGAGGCCAGAAATGTCAGTAAAAACAAGAGAATTCAGATGCGAAAAATAATTGAAAGTTCAAGTTAAAATATAATTAAATATATCAATCTGAGCAAAGCATTAAGTGTTTAATTGCTGTAAATATCATTTTATTTATTTTTAATCTACAAGCCAAAACTATCTGCAAAATCTGCTAATAATTTGGAAACTATCTGCATATGGCGTATGCATGTACGTCTACATTCTGCTACTTTGGCCCTGCTATGCACTAAGATTTTGAAATAAAAGTGTTTGTTGCAGCTACAGGAAAGTGATCAAATATTATTGGCAATGCAATGGTATAATGTGGCATTTCAACTTACTCTTTTATTTACATGGAAGTCAGAATTGGATGCAAAGTGACGTTCTCATTCAGAAGTTAGTGGCTTATATGAAAACAGCAAAGGTGCCAACCTCCCAGCATGGCTATCAGTAATTAATTACCAGGAGAAATGGAGTTTAAGCTCAGCACAGCAAGAGCATTACTATGAGGAATTAATGCATAAAATGTGTATATTTAAAAGATAAATTTTTGCATATTATAACAGAAATTACAAAACCAAATTAGAAATATTATATTTACTTACCTCAGGTCAAAGCTCACACAATGCCTGTTATGTTGCTGCTTGCTTTGCTGTAAGTTCTTTTGATTTCTTTTTTTTTTTAATTTTTTTTTTTTTTTTATGGCAAAACCTCACAGGAAAATGCCTTTGTTTTTCTATGAAAAATACACATGTTTTCATGCTCATGGTTGTGTGAAATTCAGTGTGATTTTTCTATATCACATTAAAAATTCTTTCTGTAGAAGCATTGTTACAAGGAACTATTATTGCTTTAGGCAATGTAGAACATTTCGTAAGTTCAGATGCATCATCAGTGATCCTAAAAATTTCATGCCATGTAGCATCCATATTAGAACAGCACAGCACACATTTTCATCAATGCATTCAAACTTATATGCTAGAACCTTTTTCTGATACACTCTAAAATCTGTGATTTCTTTTGACCTGTTCCTAATTCCATACTAAAGACTGCAGAATCCACAATGGTTGGCATCTCTGAACCAATAATGTGACATCAAAGGAAAACATTTAGTTAGTCGCACAACATGATTAGCAATACAACTTTAGATACCAGTAGCACATTTCTATGAAAGAAGACAGTTAATGACATCCATGAGCATATATCATTACAAAAAGTCACTGAGGTGTAATTTAGAGCCACTGGTTTCAGGAACAGTAAAGAGCTAGAACCAGAAAGAGAAACACAATGTCCATGCATGGCCTAGGGATATGAACCCAGACCCAGCCCTATGAAAGAGATTTCTCAGGTGTGTATCACAGAAGGCACGGCTATTAAATAACGAGAGTGTGCTTGTGGAAAATTAAACATACGGTAAAGGTCAAAGTGAGTGGCAGGCCATTGAATTTGAACTGTTCGTAACTGGAAATGCAAAGCTCACCTTGCTCTCTCCATTAGTTCAGTGACTAATGTAAATGAAAGTAATGTGTTGTTCAGCGTGCGTCAGGAAAATGCTGGGCTCAACTTCTCTCATCGTCAACTACAGATTCACTGGAAAGAGGATCAGTGGCCTTGGGTGTGGAACACTTTAATTATGTCAATGTCTTCCATTTCTTCAAGTACCAGATCCTTATTATCAATGTCTAAAAATGCAGCTGATGACATACTACAAGAGAAATGTGTTTCAGCTCTTGCAAAGGTCAACTGAAATAATTTAAAAGCTTTATCTGTAGCATCTAAAGGGATGATTAACAGATTTTTCTTTACCAGTCCAGTAAGCTTCCCACAATTTTCAATTATTTCTGGACTTATTAAATCCCATGCGCTTTTGATGAAATAAACTGCATCCCTTAAGGAAATTTCAATACAGTTTTTGCTCAGCAATGTTTCCTGAGTTTTTTTGTTGTTGTTTTTTAAACTTGAAACCTCTAAAGCCCTTTTTAAAAGCTTTAATTATTCTGGCATTAAAAGGGTGTGCAATTTTCCCATAACATTAGGAAGTAAAAAAACTAACTTAATGTTACGGCATTCAGCTGTTTTGTTCCATGGAGCATTGTCTAAAATTAAAAGTACCTTCCTGCTTGGGCATTTCAAATCAAAGTTGAATTTTTCCAGCTAGTCCCGAAATTCCTTGTTTTTCATCCATGCCTTTTGTTTGAATCGTTCACACAAACTTCAGTAAAAAAATCCTTAAGACAATGTGATTGGTGAATCAGAGTTGTATGTTGAAAGTTAATATTTGGAAATTACAGCATAGTTTTGAGAGGTGATTCAGTGAGGTATTCTCCAATGAGATACACCAAAAGATCATCTGAATGTCCTGGAAGGTACCAGTCAAGGAGGTGGTGCTTTAAAGAGATTAATTTCCATTTAGTAGAATAGGATAAGGTTTGTAACTCATGGGCAGTAGGTAGGAAGTGGGGGTTTAAATGGAACAACTTAATGGGTTGACTATATATACTGAGATACCAGCTTATTAAGTACACCTGAACTCATCACATAAATGGCTCACATGCAAGAGGCAAGCAAGTACAGTGTGCAGTATATATAAGGTAGATCAGCTTGTTGGGCATCACTTAGCATTAAACTGAAGATAGGAATGAACAAAGCGAGTGATGCAAGTGACTTTGAATGTGGTGTGATGATTAGCACCAAGAGTGCCAGTTTAAGAATCTCTCAAACGGCTGCCTCTGTAAGAATTTCACGCACATCTGTAGCAAGGGTTTACAATGAACGGTGGGCTGATTCCCCAATCACATTGTCTTAAGCATGCAAAAAAACTTCCTGCAATAGGTGATCCTGTGGATAAAAATAGTGAATCACAAGGGTCAAAGGCAGGAATCATGCAAGCAAACAGAAGGATCATGGCCTGGTAAGATACTGCAGACTTCAAATCGGTGTACCAATAATCATCTCTGAATGCATCATGTATCGGAACATACAACAAATGGGCCACAACAACTGAAGGCCACACTGCCAGTCTTCTTTGACCCCTCTGATCCACCAACTGATTTTGTCCCCAGGATTGCTGAAAGTTTTTTTTTTTTTTTTGCATGTTGCTTCACACATGAGAAAACCTTGCGATGGTTGTTTTTCTCTGCACTGAAGAATTCAATCACTATTCTCTACTTCATATGCGCATCCAGCACACCCTAACTTTTGCCAACAAAATGTAAGCTCTTATTTCATCTAGAACACACAAAATTCTGCCTTCAAAAGGAATTACACAACATGGAAAAGACCTAGTTTGCAATTCATTTGCCATCATAATTCACATATCACTCATTATGCTCATTATAATTCACATATCATTCATTCTTCATCATCAACCATTATCAATCCATTGCTGGATGAAGGTCTCCAAGTTTCTTCCACAACAGTATCTTGCACCAGCCTCCTCCATGTAACTTCCACATGCTTTCAAATTTCATCCACCCATCTCCCATGTGGTCGTCTTCTGGTTCTTTTCCTATCCCTTGGAATCCAGTCTAAAATTTCAGTTGTCCATCGGTGATCCATTCCTTTGGCCACATGTCCAGCCCATTGCCATTTCAGTGATTTTACTCTGATTATGATGCCTTCCACTCTTGTCACTTTCCTTATCCATGAGTTCCTCTTCTTATCTCTCCTGGTTACACCAAGCATGCATCTCTCCAAGCTTCTTCCAGTTGCTTGCCGTCTTTGTATGGCTTTTTTAGTTAAGGTCCAGGTCTCTGCTCCGTATGTAAACACAGGAAGGATGCATTGATTAAACACTTTTCTTTCAAGACATAACAGCATATTGCTCTTAAAAATTGTAGTTTCTTCCAAAAGCTCTCTGGCCAAGTTTTATACGTCAATTAATTTCTTCATCAATGTGACCTTTCCTCAATATCTGCTGTCCAAGGTAAATGTAGGTATCAGTTATCTCCAGCTTTTCCCCATCAATTGATAAACCTTCCTTTCTTGTAAAAGCACTTTTGTCTTCTGGAAGTTCATTTTTAATCTCACTTCTTTACTCTTGTCAGCAAGTTCCTGGATCATATTCTGCAGCTCTGAAAGGGCAGTTACAAAAATGACTATGTCATCAACAAAACAGAGGTTAATTAAATACTACCCATTAATCTTTATTCCTTCGTTTTCCCAGTTCAATGATCATTCATGATACTCATTACAATTCACATATTCATTATATTCAAATTGCCACAAGAACTGACCATTGTTAGACAACTGAAATACCAGATTCAAAGGCATGCTGAAGTGACATGGAAGAGAGCTGCTGAACACAAAGTTATGAAAGAAACTTGGGGAGACCCTCACAACAGTTGATTGATAATGGTTGATTATGACATGCAACTAAGAAAGATAAAAAAAAAAAAAAAGGAATTCATGGATCAGGAAAATGAGAAGACTGAATGACATCATGATCAAAATAAAGACAAGTGACAAGGGGCTGTACATATTGCTAAAACTGACTACCAGTGGACAACTGAAATGTTTGACTAGATACCTAAGGGACAGAAAGAGACCCAGATGATCTGCAGATGAAATTCAAAAGCATGTAGGAGTTACGTGAAAAAGAATTGATCAGGACAGAGGTTTGTGGAAGAGATTAGGAAAGTCATATTCATCCAGCAGTGGATTGATAATGGTTGGTGATAATTCGTTATGCTCATTGCATTAATCATAATAAGAAGTGGTCGTTAGTACCTACGGCTGTGGATAAGGATGCTAAACACTGATAGGTAGCTGATTTCCCCCTCCATCATAGGATATGGGTCTCCAAAACTTAAGGAAGCCTGTAAAAAGTGCTGAATGAGAAGGCTCCGTTATTAGAATATTATTGTGAAATATCTGCTGTGCTATATTTTAAGATAAATTAACTGATATCATAAAAGCTCAACAAACCTGTGAAATATTGATCGCTGCTTTTAAATTCACAGCAAATGACCTAAAAAAGAAAAACCACCTCTTAACTATATGCAGCAATAGGAAATTAAAATGCATTTGTCCAGTCCAAAGAGAAAGATTCAAACGTACACATCAATATTTGTTAAAAATAAAAATATTTACAATCTGGTGGTGGCCTTTTTATACATTGGTGTCCAAAGTTGAAGTCCATAAGGCAATAACGGGCAAATAATCCAAAGCACTCAATAAGATATTACAATATCTGCAAGACATGGACATGAGAAACAAATGCTCGCAGTGAAATTTGCATATCGGCGAGCAAAATGCTGTCCAATATGTTAATTGAGTTACATGCTTAAAGACAATAGGGAATGGAAGTGGCATTTCTTGTTGACAGCACAGGAAAAAAGCATTCCTGTGGCTGTAAATGCTTTCCTTGTCATATACAGGTGTATCTGACACTTTATGCTGGTGAGCAATAGGACAAATAGTAGGAGGCCCATCTCATGCCCAGGTTACAAGGCACTCAAATATCCACCCCAGAGTGGTTTCTCGGTTATGGCAGCAATTCAACAACACTGGTGGCGTAACATGAATGCTTGGCCAAGGTCGCTTATGGCATACGACACATGAGGACTGTTATATCACTTTAACGGCATGCCGTCATTGGTACCATACAGCCCAGCAATTGCCTTCGGAGCTCTACACTGCAACTGGGACAACAGTATCAGGGCGAATGTTATGTTGAAGGCCTTTAGGCCAGGAGACCCATGGTTTGTGTCCCACTAACTACACCTCACAGGAGACGAGCTCCAAAGATGATTGCCAAAACAAGTGGGCCAGTGTTTTTTTACAGACTAGTTGAGTTCATTCTGCAAATGGTTTCACATCGGCATTTCATTTAGAGAGAACCCATAATGATCCTGCAAACATCTGCTAACAAAGACTCCTTCCAAGTCAATTGTCAGCTTGTGCAGAGTGGGATTATGTTCAATGGCTGCACACCACTCCACATGTTTGTAGGTGGCAATGAAAATGTTGAGCGCTATAGGGATGAGATCCTAGAGCTCCGCATCAGACTTTTTCGAGGAGCTGTTAGCCCTCAGTTCCTTTTAATGGATGATAATGCTTGCCAGCATAGGGCTCAGCTTGTCGATGGTGCAAATGGAATGGCAAACCACGTCTCTGGACCTGAATCCTATAGAGCATACCTGGGATGCTCTGGGGCAACACATAGCATCTTGTCAGCCTCATCCTGTGCTACACACAGCCTTCTTTAAGGAAAGGAATTCTCTGGCTCCAGAGTTGATCAACAACCTGGTGATGGGTATGTGCTGTCATTGTGAGAATTGTCTGTCCATACGAGCATTCCTTATTAAGACATTTTTTAGATTATATCTTTACATTTTACCTTCGTGACATTTGTGGAAGTGACCCAGTATATGCCAAATGTGTACCCATTTGTCTGTTGTCATAAAATGTTTATTACCCTGATGTGTCTCTTTACATGCCAAACATCTCTACGTGCTGTTACATGTTTTCCTTTTCGCCCCCTGTGAATGCCTTCGGGACTTTAATTTTGGACACCATTGTTAATGTAAAATGCACAAAAGAATATCTGACCAGATTCTAAAAAAATATCAAATAAAACCTTCAGACAAGAATTGAGTGATATACACTGCCTGACAGAGAAAATGCCACACCATGAAGGAATGCTCAGAAACAGACCAAACTGCACACACAGATAGCAAAGTAGGTCCTGAACAAATGATTTAATTGTCACATACAGACTAGGCTCCAGTGGCTGAATATACAGGATGGTCAATAAGGAGTGTGGCCCCCATTTTGGGAGATAAAGCTTTGAATCCGACGTGGCATCGAGGCAATGAAAGTCCGAATAAAGTCCTGGGATATCGTGGACCATGTGGTGTTGATCCGAGTCCACAGTTCATCTTCATTTTGCGGGGGTGGGAGGGTACTCAACCGACGTCCAATCGTGTCTCACAGATGCTCAGTGGGCAAGAGGCTGGGGGATCCTGCTGGCCATGGATGCATCCGCACACTATGTAAAGCATTTTGGCTGATCCAAGCAGTACAAGGCCAGGCATTATCCTGTTGAAAAACGGTGTTTGGGATGTCCTCCAAGTACGATAATTGAACAACAATGACATGTGAAAAAATACTTTTATGCATGACTTAACTATGCAAAATGAAGTTATGCTGATGAAGTTTGCAATATTTTTACATACAACTTAAGTTTGTTGATGTAATAAATTAAAATTTATGCAATTTAAAAGACAGTTCTGCTGGTCAAATCAATTCTCCTACCTCAGAGAATAATCACAATGCAACAAAGTGTATGCAAATTGTAAAATTAAGTTAAAGTTAGGATAGAATAAATTATCAATGCTTATTCACAATTAAATGTTTTATTAACATTGACTATAGTTTCACAGAGCGTTTGGCTTGGCATCGTCAGGACGAATCATACATCAACGTTCTGATGATGCTGATCCAAATAGTACATACATACATATCATTAAGCTGTTCTCTGAGATTCATAGGTTAGCTTCACAAAGAAAGACCATGTGACAAGTACACATTTAACTCATAGAACTATTAGGTGTACAAATAAGTTTTAAAGCATTTTTTTATGTGACGTACAGCTAATTTACACATCCAACATTCCCCCGCGTTGCTGTCATGTGACCATAAATGGTCCAGAGTATAAAATGTGACACAGAAGTTTGCCCAACAGTCAAATTCACTTGTACATCGGTAGGTGGAAGATGGCAAGCAATACTGCATTTATTCGACACTGCATTCGTAACAAATTTCATCAAGGAAAAAGTGCTACAAAAGTGTATTGATCTGTTCTGTTCTAGGGAGAATATTGTATCAAAAAGCACCTGTGAGTTTTAGTTTAGACGGTTTAAAGCAGGCGATTTTGACGTCAGCGATCGAGAACGTAGCGGCGCACCGCAGAAGGTTGCACATGAGGAACTGCAAGCATTGCTGGATGAAGATTCGTCTCAAACACAAAAAGAACAAACTAAACAACTGGGGGTAACTCAACAAACTATTTCCAATTGTTTATGCGCAATGGGAAAAATTCAGAAGAAAGGTAAATGGGTGCCACATAACCTGAGTCAGATAAACAAGGATGAGCATGTCCTGAAGTGTTTGAATTTGTTGAATAAACAACACAGAAAGTATTTCCTGTGGAAAATCATTACGGGTGATGAAAAGTGGATATGGTACGACAATCCCAAACGCAAAAAACACTGGGTAGACCTTGGTGAAGCAATGACTTTGGCACCAAAACGCAATATTTCATCCAAGAAAGTTCTGCTGTGCATCTGGTTGGATATGAAGGGTGTGCTCTACTATGAACTACTGGAACAGGGTCAAACTGTTACTGCTAATCGCTACAAAGAACAATCTCTGCGATTGAACCAGAAAATCTGTCGGAAACGTCCACTCACAGGCAAAGGATTGTGTCCCGTGAAATTACTGCATGACAACGCTAGGCCACATGTCGCGAAATCTGTCATGGAAACGTTATCGACGCTTGGCTGGGAAGTTTTGTAGCATCCGGTGTATAGTCCCGACATAGCCCCTTCAGACTATCATTTGTTCTGATCGATGCAACATGGTTTGTCTGCTGTACGATTCCAGACATATGACAAAGTGCAAAAATGGGTTGACTACTTCATTGCGTCACACGACGAAGTACTCTTCATGGCTGGAATCTGTCAGCTGCCTGACCAATGGCAGAAGGTGATAGACAATAATGGCGCATATTTTGATTCATAAAGGTATTGTTGTTTTCCCTCAATTTACATGTTGCATTGTCTTAAAATGCTTTAAAACATATTTGTGCACCTAATATAATTTTCTTACTGTTGGTGTATCAAATGTCTACATTTATAACGATCTCTGCACATAGCTTGAGCTTCATTAACATCCATCACACATCGCACACAAAACCTTTTGTACTTCATGCTCATAATTTTTTCTCATGCAGACATTCCTGAATCTTTTTCTTCCATGATTTCCTTGGCATTCCTCTACCTTTCTTTCCTGCCACTTGGGCTGAATAAATTCTCTTAGTCAGCACCTCATCACTCATTCTTTCAGCATGGCCAAACCACCTAAGAATATTAGTCTCCACCTTACTAACAACATTTTGCCTCACATTACACATCTGCAACACATCTTCATTCCTCACATGATCAGAGCACGTCTTACCACAAACACCTATAAGTAACAAATCTCCTCAGCACACAAACTACACCTATGTCTTTTCTGCAGTACCCAGGCTTACTGCCATACATCAGAGTAGGAACAATTACACTTTCATACACAGCCATTCGGGACTTCCTTGAGAAGCTATCGTTCCTGTGAAATCCTCCTAAGGCAACTATAACTTTCAATGAAGAATTCACTTGCCTATTAATTTCACCATCTAATTTGTTCTCTCTGTCAAACATACTTCCTAAATATATAAACTCATTCACCTGGTGAATCTCTGTGCCATTAAGACTTATCTTGCATTCAGTACTAACAGTTCCTCGCTTACAAAACATAACTTGGTTTTTCCCTTAATTATACTCAGTTTGAATTTCATACAAGCTTCATAAATATAGTAGATGTTAATAAAATATATAATTGTGAATAAACATTGATAATTTATTCTATCTCAACATCACAAGTGTGCAGTCTTAAATTATATATAGTTAAAGTTAGGAGTTTAAGATAAATTTGAATTTGCAAATATTATCTCATGGTTTAAATTGCAAAACTAAAGTCAAAATTGCATGCTCAAGATTTCAATTTTGCGCTTAATTTTCTCGTAGTGTAACTGAATTATTGATATTTACAAATACAAAAGAGAAATATCAGTACCAAGAGATGGTGATTGAGAAGAATCTGCTAGATGTGTTTAATTTAGCCCCTGGTCCTTCACTTTTTCAGCAAATTACTTATTTCACACTGCACTGTGCACTCCCACAGGCTTTCAGCTGACATCACATGATCTCATCAACATAGCCAACCAGCAGCAGAAGCTCTATGCACTATATCATGACTTCTAGATTTCATGCAGCCAGTTAAGAGAAATAAATATTTTTGCCCTTTTTTGCAAAAAAATGAGGATTTCTAAGCACCTTAAAGAAATAACTTTTTAAGACTTTTAGAAATTTATAAGGACCATGGGAACTCTGTGCACACTTACTCAGCCACACAAAATGGAGCAGGAACAAAACCTACAGGTGAAACCTCAGTGGGAGACTGAGGCATACATGACAGCTGGGGCTTATTTCGAGTAACTACCATCACAAATCAAATTAAATGTTAGCTCCTTTGTTTTCAATGAAGCACAATATTGTGCCCACTGTAATGCAATCCACCCTACTTAACCCAAAGTGTAGTTCCTTTAGCAACATTCTTTGTCACCATCTTACTCACCTGCCAAAGTACCAAAGGAGCTATGTACAATCCTATATGGTGAGATGTCCATCAGTCTTTCTGCTGGACTGACTGGGGTGTCCATTTGTCACTGTTTTTTTTTTTTGTTTTTGTTTTTTTTGGACTGACAGGGATGTGCATTGGTCTGAGGTTTCATTGTTCAGGGGTTACTGCTAATATTACTCTTACTGCAGCTGTTCTGCACTAACCAGAGGTTACATTTGTTTGGAGGTTACATTTGTTTGGAGGTTATCATTGTTCGAAGGTATCCATTAATGGAGGTTTCACTGTAAAAACAAGAACAAAGAGATAGTACTACCTATCAAAGACATCTTCCGTGATTTGCCCCACAGGTTGCAAGACTGCAATTCCAGCATTGTTCACTAAAAGATCTACTGGTCCTATGTTCTTCACAGCTGTTTGAGTTGCTTCCCAGTCTGCCAAATCGACACATATGGTTTCTAAATTTGATACCTAAGAATTTAAATGAAGTATGAGAACAAATGAAGACACAGTAAATTACCTGAATGTTCAGTACTTATACATGCAGCAGCAATTTTTAAATATCAGGAACTTATTTTTTTTAACCAAATGCTACCATCAGTTGTCATCTATATAATGAATTCCTCAGGAAACTTGAATCAAGATATGAAATTCCATAGTTCTAGGTAGCATCCCAGTTAACCAATATTCAATTTTATAATTAAAAAATAATTCCTAAGAACTTACTTTTATAAGGTAAGTTTTTATGACACCCAGGACAACAAAGTTCCAAGTAAGTGTCCTCGGTTGTGTAAGGGATAGCATACTTAAACAGAAATTGGGAGATGCACATACAATTTTCACGACATGGCAATGAAATTTTCAAGTTTTCTGAGTGATGTTACACAGATGATCAGTAAGAACTACCAGTACTTTCGGAATTTATAATATGATTGCTGTGAATATTCTAGTAAATTTCGCATGTATTATAAGGAATATTTCTACCATCCTTGAAATATCTGTGGTGGTACTGGCAATTTCAGATTTATATCTGTTTCTGGATTGGGATAGATGCAGAAACAGATATAAATCTGAAATTGTCAGTACCACCACAGATATTTGCATGGGATTCCTTTGACTAGTGCAAATCTACAGTTTAGATTCCTAAGCCAAAGTTGCTTGGAACTGTTTTCCTGGGTGGTGTAATGCATTGTATTCTCATATGGAAATTGGAAGATGCAAGTTCAATTCCCACTCTATGGCAAAGGAATTTTTAAGTTTTGTGAGTATTGTTACATGGATGATCCATAAGAACTACAAACAATTTCAATATTTATAATCTGGTTGCTGTGAGTAATTGGTTATTCATTGTCTGAATGCTATGAATATTTTAGTCTCTAGTGAATTTCCCATGTATTTATAATGAATATTTCTTCCTTAATTGAAAACTTTCTTTTAAATCTCAATGCATATGCTGTTCTCAATAACTTCCCTCATTTAAATTTAATGTGCACTACAAGCCCCATTGGTGAAACTGCAGTGCAGTCATTTGGCGATTACGCCTATTTTATGAAATACAGTGTTAACTGTTGGCGCAAGCTTTATGTTTACTTTAATGCCACAGATATCAAGGATAAATTCTGCATCGTTCTTTTTAATGGTGATTATAAATCAAATGAATATTATAGGTAATTTTGGGAAAAACAATTTAATCAAATGAAATGACTCACGAACAGAGTAGCAGAATGTAAACGTACATGCGTACGCCGATAGTTTCCATATTATTAGCAGATTTTGCAGATAGTTTTGCTTGTAGATTAAACAAAAAGTGAAATGTTATTTACAGCAATTAAAACACTTGCTCAAGGCTTTACTCAAATTGATATACTTAATTCTATTTTAACTTGAATTTTCAATCATTTTTAAAATTTTCCACATCTTTTGAGTTTTATTTTTGCAGACATTTCTGGCCTCTAGATTTTATCAAGGCCTGTTCTCAATGTATAGAAACTGTATCAAAAGTTTTGTGTACACATAAAGAATTTAAATTTAATTGCCAGGTTCCTCTTGTAGTTGCCACTTATTAAATTAAAATCTTTTCCTTATGTATTTTGTAAGTTTACTATTTCTAATTAAATTGTTGAAAATGCTACTTATGTTTTTTGAAGCTCATTAGTGAAACTGTTTACTGGATATAAATTTTTTTCTTTAGTCTCTTGTTTTTATGAGGTTCATGGTCCAATATTTTACCATAAAGGTCCATTTTACACACATTGCTGCACATTCAATTGTAATGTACTTATTTTGTGCTAATTGGAGTCTGTCAGGGGCGGTTCGTCATTAGGGGCCAGAGGAGGCCGGGCCCCATCTAAAAATTTCTATTTAAAAAAAAAAAAATTTTGCCCTGATTCTTATTCTCTCTCTTAACTACATGGTGATAAACCTTTCCCTTAAAAAACCATTACCTAAGAGAAAAGTTTCCTTCAAAAATGAAAAACTATTCCCTGAGGAAAGAGATCACGTTCAGAGTGTGAGGTTATTGGGGCCAGCTTCAACAGGCCCCAGTAACATCACTACGCAAGCAAAGAGGAGACGATTTCCTTCCAGTCTCATTCAGTATGATGACCTACATACCACACTGCCTTAACGAGTGTGCAAAAAAAGCTGTGGGGCCAGATAGCGCTAATTTGATTGGCCAGGAGAGTATCCATTTCCTTAACGCCGTGGGTTGATAGAGAAGCTTAACCTGACCAAGCTCAAAGTTCAGTTAGTTGTTTTTTGTGTGTCTCTCTCTCTCGGTGATGTGTTGTTCCTTTGTGTCGTGACTTTTTTGCTTGTTGATTACAATGAACCAAGTGGATATTTTGTTAAAATCTCTGTTCTTTGCTTTAAATCTGGAAGAAAAGCTTCACTTAAAACAGCTCAGTGCTTATCACCCCAAGAATTTTTAGTTTGAGCTTCACTTAAAGAAACACAGCGCTCATCAGCCCAAGAATTTGAGTTGAAAAGCTTCACTTAAAAAAACTCAGTGCTTATCAGCCCAAGAATTTGAGTGTCCAAGAGTATGAAGTTCACAAAGCACTTTGCAGAACTAATTTCAGTTTTAACTGAGAGGATTTTCTATGTTAAAAATAAATACATAAATGAGAAAACTCGTAAGTATAATTTGCACATGAGTACATATATGTTTTTAGGTTTCACAAGTTCCTTAAAAAAAAAGGTTAAACCTTTCAAATAATGCAAATGGTAGTATTGTACTCATTCTATATGGGACAAAATTCATGAACCATTCCCTCCCTGCATATATTTGGTGTTATTATTTTTTCACTACATTTTTTTATCCTGTGATTATTCCTCAGTTGAGAAATCTGAAGAAACACAAAGCACAACTAACATAAATTGATGCTTATATGTTTTAAGGTAAAAATTTTATTTAAGGAGTTTTAACATTTTTCTGTTAATAATTATGCATTCTATTCTGAGGAAATTTTTTTTGTATGCAATACAATAGTTGACACATTCCTGTCTGATTTGGGCATTATTGTAAGTCAAGGGGGTAAACAGAGGCAGAGTAAAGGAATCTTGGGGGTAGGGTGGGGATCTGAATAGTTGGCCTAATAATGACAGTTTTTTTTATTTCATTGTTTGACTTCGGCTACTGGCCTCACCTGTTTCAGTTGCCACGAGCCGCCACTGGAGTCTAATATTTTAATAAATAAATTTTATTTATTGGTTTATTGATTTTTTAAAAATTATCTTATTGTATTGTTATTCATGATTCGCGGGTTTGCAGCAAGTTTTCTGTTTCAATGCTTGTGTAGACAGATACATTTTATTTTTATACAATTCTGCTCACGAATTTCATCCATCAAGCAATTACATATATTTTAAAAATATTGCAGATGCAGATTTTAGCCATTTTCCTACATGTTTAAAAAGCCAGCTTCAAAGCACTGAAATGGCATTTCAATTTAAACTCTTATTTTGCTATTGATAAACACAAGCAACAAAGGCACTACACAACAAGCCAATAAGTATCTTATTTTGCAGTTAAAATGAAACAATAAGTTCTCTAAAGCAATTTTACGCACACCCCGATATAAAGATTACTTCATAAAGCTGTAAAAAATTGAAACAACTCATGGCTAAAACATTAAAAAAAAAGCTAATATGATATGAATTATGATGTAACATGCAAAAAATAAGTCTTGCAACAGAAATGTAACTCAGTAATCGTTTTTCCTAGTTTCAACAGAACATACCTCATATCTAAGGGTCTCCAAGTGTTCAGCCGATTTTGAAAGAGCTTTCACATTTGCTCCAAGCTCAGCAAGTTTAATAGCAATTGCACGTCCAATACCTGTTTTAATCAAAATAACTTTTTTAATTACAAAATCATGAGGATGCATAGAAGTACAGATAGCACTTTTGCTTATGACTAGTCAGCTGTTAGTAATGTACATGGCTGATAGATGGTGCCACTTCTGTTCTCAGAAAACATAAGCAGTAGGGCTTTTCATGTTTAATTTATAGTCAAAGTTGATAGAATTGCATGTAATTGCAGCACACCAAACTTTCAGCACCTGTGAGGGTGTTCATCACCTGAAGCTTAGATATTACTGCTAGTAATAAGTAAAAATGTCACACACACAAAACCTGATAAATATGTATATAAATATATAATAATTACATGGCAATCATAATAAAACATGTGTAAGAACAATGACAAAAAAAAAAAAAAGAACAGAAGTGGAACCATTGTTACATTTTTGAGAAGCTTCACTGCAAGAATTTGCCATAACTTTGTTAATATATAAGATTAAAACTAGTTATTTCAACTCTGTGATAAAGTCGTTAAGGGAAAATGGCAGCAATGCGACAAGGCATGGATTCAGTTTTTTTTATTGAAGGTTTAACAATCACCGTGAGCAACTCAATGGGCTATAAACTGTTGAACATCCCTTTAATTTAGGGCCACTGGTTCAAGGGAAGGGAGAGTTCAGGGTTGTAAGGCATACACAACATCCATGTTTCACCAGGATTTGAACTCTGACTCCACAGCTGAATCATCAAAAGTCAGTGCTTAGACCACTGTGCCACTGGGGTGGCCATAGATTCCATGAGCTCTCAGTAGTACTGTGGAGACAGTGCACACTATGCTCCCTGAAGAGCATCCCACAATTCTGTAATATTTGCCACTGGATGATCCCTAGCATAGATGTCACGTTGAACAGCATTCCAAATGTGTTCAATGGTTTTTAAATCCGACAAATGGAGGGGCCAAGTAAGGATGCCAAACTCCATGGAATGTTTTTCCAGCCATAATTGGGCAACTGTGGACGTGTGTGGTGGTTCATTGTCATGCTGAAAGAGGTTGCATCTGTCAGAATGGCTGCATGACATGCACGGGTGCAAATGATCCCCAAGGATGGTTTCATGGCTTCCACTGGTCAGAGCGGTCTGCAGATGTGTGAGGGGTTCTAATGCATTCCAGCTAAAAACACCCCACACCATAACAGAGCCACCGACGGCCTGCTCTGTCCCTTGTAGGCATGTGGGATCCATTGTCTCGTAGGACTATTGCCACACCTGGAGTTGGCCATCTGCCTGAAACAGTTGGTACTGTGATTCCTCGGACTAGGCTACACGTTTCCAGTCATCTTGCATCCAATGGCGGTGTTCCCGAGCCCAGCCTTGTGTTGTCGGGTCAGAAATGGCACCTGGGTGGGCCGTCGGCTCTGGTAACCCATAGAACGTTGCACTGTCTGAACACTGATGCTACTACTGGACCCAGCATTGAATTGCGCTGTGATTTGCGACGTTACGTGCTGGGCGAATGTTACGATGTGTACCAGACGCCCCGCAGCAGAATAGCGACGGCGAACGACATACGTCGCAGATTTTATCTGGGTCTTGCAGACAAAAACAATATCCCCAACACCCTATTAAATCCACTTTTGCATACTCTTTATCATTGATGCAGATTTTCCGTCTTTCAAAACTTTCCGAAAACGGAAGTAGGACGGAGTGAAAAATTTTCTCATAATCGTAATTTTTTTTAGCAATGTTTCCTTTGTTTTTTATTGTTGTTAAATATAATTTTTCCCATAAACTTTTTGTGTTTCAGTGTGAAAATGGATGCTTCTTGGTAATGAGAGCAGTGTTCTTGATCCTAGTTATAAATGAATTGCTGCAGGAACTAGGTTTTTTTTGTTTTTTTTTTAATTTTAAGGTAGAAGAGATGAATTTTTATTGTTTTTCGCATCTAGTAGTTATCTTGCCCAGTGACCACCCATAGATTATTTTGTGGAACAATGATATCTCTCACAGACTGACCAGAAACTTTTTGCTATGCGGGCCAGACGCCGCTGTCCGCGATTATTCAGGGCTTTTCTATGGCCACACCGGTCTGTCTGGCACACACACTTGAAGTTGTTGACCGTGCAAATCTAAATTTCGTGTTATTCCCAGATGGAGTGACCCATCACCGACTACCATATCATGTTGGATACAGCTTAAATCCTGATAAGCTGCCATGAAAATTGCAAATGCTACTATTTGAGCTTGTGCCAATCACATCACTAAGCTGTTCTCTGAGATTCAGAGGTTAGCTCCAAAAAGAAATACAAACTTCCAGGTATTTTTTACTTATTGTTGTCATATCAAACTTCTCCATTTACAGCGATCTTGACATACAACTCGCGCTTCACTAATATCCATTACACGCCGTACACAAGATCTTTTATACTTCATACTCATAATCTTTTTCTCATGCAGACACTCCTGAATCTGATCCACCCATGTCTTCCTTGGCCTTCCTCTGCCCTTCCTTCCTGCCACTTGGGCTGAAAAGATTTCCTTAGTAAGCATTTCATCACTCATTCTTTCAACATGGCCAAACCACCGAAGCATATTGGTCTCCACCTTGCTAAAAACATTTTGCTTCACATCACACAACTGCAATACATCTTCATTTCTCACACAATCAGATAGTGTCTTGCCACAAACCCCACGTAAGTAACGCATTTCTCCAGCACACAATCGACTCCTACGTTTCTTCTGCAGTACCCAGGTTTCACTGCCATACATCAGAGTAGGAACAATTACACTTTCATACACAGCCATGCGGGACTCTCTAGAGAACCCATCATTCCTGTGAAAACCTCCCAGAGCAGCTATGACTTTCAAAGAAGAATTCACTCGCCTACTGATTTCACCATCCAACTTGTTCTCTCTGTCAAACATACTTCCTAAATACACAAACTCACTCACCTGGTCAATCACAGTGCCATTTATACTTACATTACATTCAGTGCTACCCGTTCCTCTCTCAAACACCATAACTTTGGTTTTTCCCATATTTATACTCATTTTGAATTTCATGCAAACTTCGTGCATCCGAGTCAACATACTCTGCAACTCACTTTTGCTCTCTGCCAACAGGACAGTGTCATCAGCATACAGCAATCTACACACACAGATATCACCAAGACATAAACCACTATTATCTATGTTGGCATCACGCATGCATGCATCCATAAATATATTAAACAGCCATAGTGACATTACACAACCTTGTCTAACTCCTGCACCAAAGGAAAACCATTTTGATAAAACACCATTCACTCGTACACAAGCTCTACTACCAGCATACATGGCTTTTACACTATTAAGTAGATTCCCAGTAACACCATATTCATTCAATACCTTCCACAAAAGTGTCCTATTCACTCGGCCGTAAGCTTTCTCTAAATCTATGAAGGCAGTAAAAACTTTCTTCCCAACAGCCAGATACTTTTTAATCATTGTGCGTAATGCAAAAATCTGGTTAGTGCAGCCTTTACCAGGCATAAAACCACTCTGAACATCCCACACTTTCAATGATGTAAGACCCCGTACTTTTTCAATAACAACCTTACCAAACACTTTTTCTGGCACACTCAGTAGGCTAATACCACGATAGTTCTTGCATTCAGTCTGATCACCTTTTCCCTTATACAAGGGAACAATGATAACATCCTTCCAATCCCGAGGGACCATTCCTAACTCCCAGCACAACTGGCAAATTTCAGTTAACCAGTCAATTATAGAGTCACCACCATATTTCAACATCTCTGCGGTTATGCCATCAACTCCCGGAGCCTTGCCATTCTGAACAGATTTTAGATCTTTACACACTTCTTCTCTTGAGATTCCTCCTGTGCTTTCATCCCTCATTGTGACATCATCTGTGTCTGTCTCAGAATCATCTTTGCTTTCCTGATCTAATAACTCACAGAAGTATTCACCCCATCTGTCACTTAACTCATTGGGCTCCCATATCATTTCTCCAATCTCATTCTTCACACACTTACAACTTTGTTTTCCCTATTTTTCCTGAGTCTCATGTACTTCCTATCTTTCCAAAAAGCCAGTTCATGCCTTTCCACTTTCTCCTTCCTATCTTTTGCTTTACTGTGGCGAACCAGCTTAGCAGCTTCACGCTTCTTACAGCGATATTCATCCACTCAGACTCTACCTTGCAACATCCCCAAATAGGATTCCGTCTTTCTCTTTACTGCTTCTTCAATCTCACTATTCCACCAAGCATCACCTCTATTGTTACCCACTATTGTGGTGCCACAGACCTCTTTAGCAGCAGTGACAACACAGTTCTTAAAACATTCCCACTTCTTTTCTACATTCCTCTCACCAGACTTCAGATCCTTCAGTCGTTCTCCGAGTAAGTCAGAATACCGCTGATCTTCAAGGAGCATATCAACATTTATTCTTTCTATCCTGGGTCTCTTCCTATTTCTTTTCCTCCAACCAACATTAAGTTTCACTCGTGACACTACCAAGTAATGATCAGAACCAACATCCGCACCTCTCATCACACGGGTGTCAACAACTAAGTGTTTCAAACGCTGATCGTAGAGACAACAAAATCTATCACACTCTTTTGACCAAGAGTACAATTTTCCCAAGTATATGTGTGAATATACTTGTGGTTGAAAAATGTATTAGATACACACAAACCATTCTCAATGCAGAGTTCAATTAATCTTTCACCATTATCATTCACACAAGGAACATTAAACTTACCCAGAACATTGTCAGAAATTACATTGTGCACACCTACTCTAGCATTGAAATCCCCTGTTATTATAACTTTTTCTTTAGCACCAAACTGGCTCAAAACAGCTTTTAGCTCATTCCAGAAATCTTCCTTCTTATCAGAAGGTTCCGAGTCACAAGGAGCATACACTACAACAGTTACAATTCTCCGAAGTTTTACTTTCAAACAAATTTGTATATCAATTCGTTTGAAGTAAAACTTTCATTCGTTTGAAAGTAAAACTTTCAAACGAATTGATATACAAATTCGTTTATTGAGATACAAATTGAACCTTCGGTTTTGTATATCAATTGGTGTGATTGTGCCAATCACACCAATTGATATACAAAAACCGAAGGTTCAGACATTGAGGCAACCTCAATCGTTAGAACAGTGATCTTCGAGTTTCTGCCCCTAACATAGATTTAGTCGCCTCAATGATGGCTGAACGTAGCTCTGTCAAGCGGGAAAGACATGACGCAGTAGGTCCAGCTGCCTTTGAAAGTAGGAAGGAACAGATGTTCCATAGGAGAGATCAGAATGCAAAAGCTGGTGAAATTAGGTATAGAAATCAACATTGCCCAAAGGGGTTTGATGTTCAGTAATGAAGCAAACTACGCCACTTTGTAAAGTGTTCATCAATACCAATTATTTCACTAAGAATTTCAGTAAGAACCATGGCCTAAAATTGTTTATATTATTTTGTTGATGGCAGGTCCACTAATTTTTTTGTATATACAGTCAGTGGATTACAATTATTACTTTATTTTTGACACATCCAGGCATTAATTATATTAATGTAGTTCATGTCGTCTCTCTTTATTAAATTGAGTTGATGGTAGTCGAGAACACGCTAAGTTACGTATAATAGTTTTTAAGGCAAATATATTTCAGCCATTACTATGGCGCCTTCATCAGTGCGAGTACAATTTGTTTCGTTGCCAAATTGGAAAGGTAAGTTTTGTAACTGTAACTCTGGGTGACGTGGTGCAATGAGAGATTTCCAGATGTATGGAACGAAAGTAGGGAGCTCAGAGTTGCAATTATTGGAAAATAAAATTTCCAAGCTTTTTCTAAACCTCAGAGCAAAACGATTTTGGAAGGAAGCCAACTTTTTTGTATCAGACCAAAGTGGAATAGCAGAAGTGTCAGCCATGGTAAGATGAGGCAAGGAAGAGAAAGGTTACACAATATTATTCACATCAGAACACAAATCTGTGAAGGTTACACAAATTTCACGTCAGAACACAAATCTGTGAAGGTTACACAAATTTCATGTCAGAACACAAATCTGATGTGAAATTTGGAAAACCTTCCACTTCCTTGTCTCAACTTACCATGGCTGGACTCTTCTGCTAATCCACTTTGGTCCGATACAAAAAAGTTGGCTTCTTTCCAAAATCGTTTTGCTCTGAGGTTTAGAGAAAGTTTGGAAATTTTATTTTCCAAAAATTCTAACTCTGAGCTCCCCACTTTCGTTCCATACATCTGGAAATCTCTCATTGCATCAAGCACCCGGAGTTACCGTTACAAAGCTTACCTTTCCAATGTGGCAACGAAACAAATCGTAGTTGCACTGGTGAAAGCTATAGTAATGACTGAAATATATTTGCCTTAAAAACTATTATACGTAACTTAGCGTGTTCTCAACTACCATCAACTTAACTTTTTGTTAGTTATGTGCATTGCCTCCACTCATTTACTCTCTTTATTAGTTTGTGGTCAGTGAAATTTTTGAGATATTTAATATTTATGATTAAAACTTAATATCTGATATTGAAAATTTGATATTTTTTTGATATTTAACATTTATGGGGAGTCATTTGATTAATTGATGTCAGTTATTTTTCTGCTGTCAGAATTTTAATTTAAGTACTTTTAATATTTCAATTTCATGGAGGTTTGCAGTAATGAGAGTTTTGTGCATCTTTTAAGGTCCAATCAATTATGTGTATTGTCATCAGAAGATTTAGATGCTTGGTTTATGTAAAAATTCATCCTAGTATAATTGTCTTCTGGTTCCATTCCTGGTTTAAAACTCGGGCTTCACGCGACAATAACACATAAACATAGAAATCAAGCAAAACACACAGTCATGTATGGTAAAAAGGTTTGTTTAGTGGTAGCTTTCGGTCATCCTACGACTTTGATGAGCCGCAATCGACTGCTACAATCACGGGTAATCAAGGTCGTAGGATGCTACAGTCGACTGCAGATAATTAAGGTCGTAGGATGACTGAAAGCTACCGCCAAACGAACCTTTTTACCATACACGACTCTGTGTTTTCACTCAATTTCTATATTTATGGTTTCATTCTGTTATTTGAGTTTATCAACCTTTATTTCTATATTATAGAGAAATGATAGTGGCTGTAATTTCTTTTTCCAATGATAAGTTATTAGCTTTCTTAGTCAATCTGTGTTGTACCAGTATAAAGAGCCTTTATTTTATTGTTTTACAGTTATCTACAAGCAAAACTATCAATTTCAACATTTAAAAAACAAAATAACTGATTACTCTGTCTTCGTTCTGGAGTCAGCAATTTGCTTTTTTCAAATCCAGCTAATCAGGAAAAAGAAAAATTTTCATTGGTTGGACAAAATTACTGATTGCTCAGCTCTCATTCTGGAGACAGCTGCACTGCTTAACTCTCAGGAACCAATCCCCAAAAAGAAATTTTTCTATTGGCTGTCAATGATTATCATTCCAAACTTGAATTTCCGTGTTGAGAGAGAGAGAGATATCTCAATTCTCAATCCCTTATAAGCACAAAAAATTTATTCACATAAATTTTACATGTAAGTTAGTTAGTTTATATTCACAATGTGAAAAGTATGATTACAATATTCATATTGTTACTATATTTGGTGCAATTGCCCTGTTATAATGCTTATGATAATTGCTGTGTACATATGATTAATATGTTTAGTGCAATGTTATTATTGCAATGATTAAGATAATTTCAGTGTGCATGATATTAATATGTTTAGTGTAATGATATTATTGCAATGATTAAGATAATTTCAATGTGCATGATATTAATATGTTTAGTGTAATGTCACTGCTTACTAAACTATTTTCTTTTTTTGCTTTCACTCCTTCCTTTTCATTCCTTGAGTCCCTTTGTGATAAAATGAACTGATCCTTTATACAGGTCTTTTGGTTTTTTTTAAATAAAATGAACTGAACTGATCCCTAAAAAGGGGCTTTTGTATTTCTGAATTTTTTCCATGAAGTAAGAAAATTCACAGAGATTGAGACCTTTTTTTTTTTTTTTGAACAATGAAATATGAAAAATTGAGAATGCCCTTAAAAGGGCCTTTTTAATTTTTCCGAATTTTTGCATGTGATTGCTCATTACCTTATTTATTACTAATCAACTTATATAATTTTATATTATCTTTAAATCCATAGTTTACGTATTGTCATGACATTTTAAGTGTAATGTCATTGCCAGGTGTAATGTCGTTATCAAATGTAATGCCCTGAAAGGGGCCTTTATGTTTTTCTTTAATTCATCAGAATTTGCTCTCAACTCACACTTTTGTTCCATATGTTAATTATACACATAAGTACAATTGGTAACACCTTTTCGAATAATGTCAGGTGGCCCTTAAAAGGGCCATTGTTTTCATACATCCACTGTTCTTATTTAAAGAAAAACTTAAACAGCTCAACCTTCTTTTCTAGTTCTGAATCAGTAGTAGAGCTGGAACTAGCCTTGCTTTGAAGAATTTCCTATTGGGTTGAGTCTTGTTCTTTTCTTTTGTAGGTCTAAGTTTGGTCTTTTCTCTAGGTAGTTAGTTCAATCTCCAATTCAATTCCATTAGTGTAAATAGCTTCCGGCAGATTATTCTCCATTGAGTAAAAGGAAACCACATTTCTTGGTCTATTTGTGCCTGTGAAGTACAGTCTATCAATATTGGTAACCTGATTCCTCTTCTCAAATTCAGCAAGAATTTTTTGGTTTCCCATAGAGGCTGGCACTCCCTTCAGTACATACTTAGTTGCCCTATCTGTTTCCAGTTTCTTGCTTTTATACTCTTCTAAGATTTCATCCACTTTAATTTTGAGTTCATCAAATTCCAGCTGTCTGTTAATCTCTTCCTTAACCTTATTTTCTATTCCTCTCTTCATTGAGTTTCTGATCTCCGTGATTTTACTGTCTATCTTGGCAGTATGTGTTGAGTCAACATCCTTTATTTTTCGAATAAAGCTCATGTTGAGAAATGGCTTCCTAGTTTAATTGAATTAATAATCTAAAGTAACTTTTATGGGAATTTTACTAGGAAATTTTTTCATTAATAGCAAATTTTCGGAGAAAACTCTTCTCCTTCTTCAGGCTGTCTTGTTGTTGTCAAGGACAACAAGAAGACAGCCTGAAGAAGAAGAGTTTTCTCCGAAAATTTGCTATTAATGAAAAAATTTCCTAGTAAAATTCCCATAAAAGTTGCTTTAGATTATTAATTCCTTTATTTTGTTACTCACTTTATCACTTAACGTGATTCCTAGCTGCTGCATTAAGAATTCCAGATCATTTGATGTTTGGCATTTGTTCAGTACATCCATCGCTGTTCCTGTCAACATTCTTGCCAAGTTTTTAAGGTCTTCAATATAAGTACACTGTCTGTCCACCAAATTTTTTGGAACTTTTAATTGCACTTCACTCTTATAAAAATCAGTATTCCTCTTCATTCTGGCCAAAATTTCTTGCACATTTTTCTTCAGACAGAGAGCCTCAGCACAATCTGCTACATCCCTTTCTTGCTTTCCATTCATCTAGATTCTGCTAGTAGATAGCTCTGACATAGTTGGCTAAACAACAACTGAACTGAACATTAAATCTTCCCTTCCCTTTTATATGCATTATTGTCGAATCAGAATTAAGATTTTCTCTCATTGGTCAATTTAAGTGCTAAGCAATTGGATTAAAAAGTTAATTTCCATTGTAATTTATTATTGTTCTTTCCTTACATTGCTTTCCATGTCATTGTTGTACCACCCTTGTTGTGATACCTTGATTTTGTTAGCACCACCTTAGCTGTGGTAACTTTGCAAGAATTAGGACACTTCTGAATTGTGATATCTACTTCAGCTTGCGGAGATAACTGCCTCTATACATACATCATTTACTGATGATACCATTTACTGCATGGGTGTGGTGGCACATATTGGAAATGGTAATGCCCTTTCCAGTTTTTTTGGCACCTCAGTTTATATGGCTCTTATTATAATACTTATCAGAGTAAAAAAATGTTCTGTTGTTTTGCTGCAGGTCAAGAGGAGCTTTTTGATTTCCCAGTCCAGGAGACCTCGCCTGACATTGAAGGCAACATATCCAGCAAGGAATTTTAGAGCTTGGTTTGATATGCAGTTAGTAGGTGCAATTCCCACTGTAGGGTTTTCCTGTAGTGATGTAGTAATTTCACAATCATTGGCTTTCATTATTGCAAATATTTGAAGCAAGCAATGGAATTGTTAAATACTGCTGCTTCAAATTCCGCTGACATACTTACTACCAGAGAAATTTCTTACCTCTCTGGCCAGTGGCAGCAGTCTCAAGTGATGTTGAAATTCCAGATGGATCAAAAGTACACTCCGATGCATGAATTTGAAAGAAAAGGTTTTGAGAATATCTTAAATCTATGAGTTAACAAAATTAAATCCATATTGTTCACTTAAATAAACAAGGCACTTTAAGGCCTATAAGAAAGGGGACATTCAGCTTCAAGTACTGAAAGCAGGGCAGTTGATGTGCGATTCAACCAGAGATATCATGAAGTCTACCCCTAAAGCGGGGACCACCTGAAGTGCACGTCAGACACAACCGTCTTCTACTGACCTTCGTTACAATAAAAATCATTTTTCTGCTAAGTGGCAGATATATACAGCATAGCTGAAAATGAAAACTACACCTGTAGGTTCTATTACCAAGGTCACGTTATACTGAAATAATTTTACCCAATAATTTTTTTCTCTTCCAACATCCCTTTTTTTTTTCTAGGTTTAATGCCCACTATGAGTTAGTAACAGTAAAGGTTATAAGCAGTGGTGCATTCTAATTTGGTACCACTGGTCCTCGGGAAGGAAGAGGGCCAGTGCCGGACGACAAGCACAAAACCTATGAACCATATTGGGCTCGAACCTGGGACCAGACATACGACTAGCCAAAAACAAGCGTCTCTGACCACTCAGCCACAGAGGCTGCTCATTTATCTGTATCATATGCGTGCCTACCAATGTCGCAAGCCGAACGTTGTAGGCTTGACAATTTCATAACCTACTTTTTTTTTTTTTTTTTTTTTTAGAGGTTTAGCAACTCATTTGGCTATAAGGTGTCGCCAGTCCCTAATTTAGGATCACTGGTTCCAGGGAAGGGTGAGAGTCAGTGCCGTAAAACACACGCACAACATCCCTGCCTCACCAGGATTCAGACCAAGACAGTGGCATGCCCTTAGGCCACTGTGCCACATCATAACCTGTGGCAAAAGGAAAAAAAAGTAATAAATGAATGTGCACATCATTAGACTTGGTTAAAAAAGTATGCTTAAGCAGGAGATCACACACATTGAACCTAGGATTTCCAATAACCCTAAACAAATAATTTTTTGTGTGAAATGTTTTGCATGCCTACCTTGACCAGCTCCGGTCACTAGAGCGCATTTTCCTAAAAATGGCTTACTCCCCATTCTGTATCGAACACACACAAGCGTTATTAATCTTAAACTGGGTGAAGAATATTGGAAGTGACGATAACGTCTTCAACCAAACTATTCGTGTTAACGGAAAGCAACAACTCAAGGACAGCAATCACAACGATAACGAAAACAAACAGTAATCATATCTTCCCTCTTCTGTGTTCGTTGCCAAACCAAAAGAATCGGGAATCAAAATTCTTTCATTTTCCAATATATATATTTTTTTTTTATTGTAAGTTTAACGACTACCGTGAGCAACTCAATGGGCTATAAGCAGTCTCCCGTCCCTAAATTAGGATCACTGGCTCTAGGGAAGGGCGAGAGCCAATGCCGTAAGACAAACACAACATCCATGCCTCACGGGACTCGAACCCGGACCCCTTTCGGACGAATGATCAGAGGCCATCGCTTAGACCACTGCGCCACCGGGGCGGCCCCAAATTTCGCTACTACGTAAGAATTCATGCTCTTCTCAACACCATTTGTCGAAAGCCGTCTAGTACAAAGCCTACCATACAACATGATCGGCTTTGGCCTAGTAAACACAAGGCCATGACATTAGAGATCAGTCAAAGACATTAGACATTGGAGTAGTTCTCCAATGCCTTTGAGATGAGTTCCCTCCGTTTGTGATATCTCTCTGCCGCCCCGGTGGTGTAGTGGTCTAAGCGATGGCCTCTGATCATTCGTCCGAACGGGGTCCGGGTTCGAATTCCGTGAGGCATGGATGTTGTGTTTGTCTTACGGTACTGGCTCTCTCCCTTCCCTGTAACCAGTGACCCTGAATTAGGGACGAGCGAGTGCTTATAGCCCATTGAGTTGCTCACGGCGGTCGTTAAACCTCCAACCAAAAAAAAAAAAATCTCTCTCAAGTTATCAAGTTACACGGACTGATACGTTGGTTACGTTGGTGTAGTGTTTGACGTCACACACGATAGTGTTGAAACCAATCGCCAGCCTTGGTTTCCGCGTGACGTCACTGAAAGAGGAAACTCGTCTTTCTAATGTTATGGCGTTGTGCCTTCTAGACGGCCTAGATTTGTCCGAGATGGGGGCCAGGGTTCGAATCCCAGGTAATGATGGTGTGTTGGTCTTACGGCACTGGCTCTCTCCGTTCCTTGGAACCAGTGGGCTCAAATTAGAGACACAGGCGAAAAAATTATAACTGTTAGTTCGTGTTTTAAAAGTCATAAAGTGTAAATACAGCTAAGGGAACAATGCTACGCAATAGCGAACATTGTCATGACTGTTTTCCAGCAGTCATTTCATGCACAATGCCGCCTCGGTGGCGCAGTGGTCTAAGCGATGGCATCTGATCATTCGTCCGAAAGGGGTCCGGGTTCGAATCCTGGTCAGGCATGGACGTTGTGTTTGTCTTACGGCACTGTCTCTCTCCCTTCCCTGGGACCAGTGACTCTAAATTAGGGACGGGCGACTGCTTATAGCCCATTGAGTTGCTCACGGTGGTCGTTAAATCTACAATAAAAAAAAAAAAAAATTCATGCACAATAGCATGCAGTCATCTGATGATGGTTTTTATCATCAGATAGCTTCTCAAACGAAGTCTAAAAATAAAACACTTATTTTCACCCGTGGAGCTTCTTTTTGTGTATCCTCTTGCAGCGTTGTGAGAAATACTTGCAATACCCCTTCCACGGTACATGACACGCAAGATACCTCGGTGTCGTGCTTGACGTCATACAGGATAGCGTTAGAAACCAGTAGGAAGCCTTGATTTCTGCGTGACGTCACTAAAAGAAGGAAATCATTTCCTTAATTTCATGGCCTTGTGCTTTCTAGACGGCCTTGGTTGGAAACGATTTAAGTTTGTTTGTTTTGTTTTATTGGAGGTTTAACGACCACCGTGAGCAACTCAATGGGCTATAAGCAGTCGCCCGTCCCTAATTTAAGGTCACTGGTTCCAGGGAAGGGAGAGAGCCAGTGCCGTAAGACAAACACAACACCCATGCCTCACGGGGATTCGAACCCGGACCCCTTCGGATGAATGATCATAGGCCAACGCCTTAGACCACTGCGCCACCGGGGCGGCCGATTTAAGTTCCGGATGATGCATGTGTGGTGCTGGTGCCTTCTTACAGCGCTGTTTCTCTTCCTTCCCTAGAACCTGACTAAATTAGGAATGAAGGACGGCATATATCTCTACAAGTTGCTTGTGGTGGTCGTTTAGATTCCCTCACCAGTAAAAGAGACTTGTCGACAGGCCCCGTGGCCGTTGGGGTGTTGGATCGGGCGTCGCCCGACCTGATTTATTTTCCCCTTGCGAGCGATTACATGTACAGCAATAAAACTTCTGATCTTTTGTGTTTTGCCTGACTTCTATCACCTGCCTCCTCATCAAGTTCTCTGTGAGCCTTTCGAGCCTGCTCATTGAATTTCGCTTGCAGAAAGCATTTTTTTGTTCGGGGTTTACAACCACCGTGAACAACACAATGGACTTTCACAGGCGTAGCTTGACCAAAATTCTTTTTTGGGGGGGAGGGGGGTTCTCGATAATAGTTTCTCCGAAGATGCTTCTACTCAATTGTCATAAGTGTCATAACTTAGGTTTTTTTATGTGCCTAATACACTGGCGGAAAGTGAAAAAAGAACACCGATAATAACGGAATGCAGAGCATAACGTGATCAAAACATTATAGCAAAATACAGCTGTGTTTGCTGGTAAACTGAAAAATAACATTTCCATGTAACATGGTTAGTACGAGGTTGAACCGCCATGAACTGCGTCACACTGTGCAATTCTGGCATGGAGTCTGTCGTACAGATGTTGGATGTAAGTTTGGGGTATTGAGTTCCAAGCATCCTCAACCTGGACGCGAAAATCGGGGATGGTCGTGGCTGGCCGTGGAGACCGGATAAGTCGCTGTCCCGTAAAATCCCACACATGCTCAATGGGGAACAAATCCGGTGAACGTGCAGGCCATGGAAGTTGTCTCACACCCTGAAGTGCATGTTGCGTTGCACGTGCCGTGCGTTATCTTAATGGAAAACACCACGATGGACCGACCTTAAGAATGGCACAACAACGGGCTGAATGATGTTGTTGATGTAGGAGGTGCTGTTTAACGTTCCCGGTACAAACACTGGTTGTGTACGGGAGTGATAGCTGATCGCTCCCCACACCAGGAGACCAGGTGTAGGCTTTGTGTGTCGCTGGCGGATGCAAGAAGGGTGGAGACGGTCCCCTGTGCGTCTGCGAACATACATACGGCCATCGCAGGCTCCCAAGCAGAATCTGCTTTCATCGCTGAACACGACAGATCGCCATTGCGTTCTCCAGTGCAGACGTTGGCGACACCACTGCAGCCGTTCCTCACGGTGGGCTGGAGCCAGAGGTACACATGCCAGAGGCACACGTGCACGTAGTCCTGCATCCAGTAGACGGTTGCGGATTGTTCGCACAGTCACCTCAGGTGCAACGGCAGCTCGGATTTGCGTCGCATTGGGATGTTCTGCTTGACAACGCCGCTCTTCTTATGCGTCGATCGGTCCGCTCATCAGTCCGTCTGTGACTCCCGGTTCCACGTCTTCTCGTGTGGGATTGTTCCTCGGACCATCTACGCCACCATCGTACCACCACCGATACCTACCGTCCAATTCGCTCCGCAATACGACGATACGACCACCCGGCCTCGCGGAGTCCGACTAGACGACCTCGCTCAAAGTTCGATAACTGCTGAAATCGTACACGTCTTCCATGTCCAGGCATTGCAGCTTCTTCAGGATCTTTGCACGTGTCCGTAAGCCGACGACTGATTACATTCGCTTCGCCGCACTCCTTAAATACCATCGACGATAATTTTCATATTATGCCGTGCTGTGGCGTAAGCGCTCACCGGTTGGTTCCGAAATTAACATCACACCTACGTAAACTCGACCCCATTAACATATGTAAATTTCATGATCGTCCGCCAATTCCTTCTTGGTGTTCTTTTTTCACATTCCGGCAGCGTATATCAAATAAGTGTTGTAAATTATATGCAAGTAATTATACTTGAACTAAAAAAAATCGCCCCGGTGGCACAGTGGTCTAAGCGATGGCCTCTGATCATTCGTCCAAAAGGAGTACGGGTTCGAATCCCGGTGAGGCATGGATGTTGTGTTTGTCTTACGGCTCTGGCTCTCTCCTTTCCCTGGAACCAATGGCCCTGAATCAGGGAACCAATGGCCCTAAATTAGGGCCATTGGTGGCAACGGTGAACGTTAAACCTTCAATCAAAAAAAAAACTTAAGAAAGGTAAAATATATTTGAAACTTGTTTAGTTACTTGGAACATACATTCTATACTGATGTTTTCCACAACAGAAGATTAAATATTTTCATAAAGTAATTTCTCAAAAAAATTCTAGTGTGGTCGTACGTAATATAGTAGTAATTGTAATAAAACACGGCAAATTAATGGGTGGGCTCGGGCCCATATAAGTTGGCGCCCATGGATGGCGTGTAAGATAACAGTGACGTCAGAAACGGAGGGAACTCATCTCTGTAATGTCATGGACTTGTACTTTTCAGACGGCCTTGTTCCAACTCGGAGGAATGGTCCGAAACTAATGCCTCAGACCGCTCGAACACAGGACAGGTGTTGACGATCTCTAATGCCATTATTCATTCTTATCAAATGGACGGCCAAAGTTAAACTAAATGGCAAGGGGTACAATGATTTCGCCCTTTACTACCAAACCAATCACGTTGACCGTGGTGTAGATGCAAGTGTGTTTTTTCTCCATATAATTCCTTTCTTTTCTTCCTTTTTTTGTTTGGAGTTTAATGACCACTGTGAGTAACTCGATTAACTATAAGAAGTCTCCCATGCCTAATTTAGGTCTACTGGTTCCAGGGCAGAGAGCGAGCCAGTGCAGGAAGACCAACATAATACCCATACCTCACCGGGATTCGAACCCAGACCCATCTGGAAAGAATGGACATAAGCCAGCGCTAAAACCACTGCGCCAACTGGCAGCTGTTTTATATCACCATTTAATTATCCCCTCTAGTGAACATCTAAGGGCCGCCCCGGTGGCGCAGTGGTCTAAGGCGCTGGCCTCTGATCATTCGTCCGTAACGGGTTCGGGTTCGAATCCCGATCAGGCATGGATGTTGTGTTTGTCTTACGACACTGGCTCTCTCTCTTCCCTGGAACCAGTGACTCTAAATTAGGAACGGCGACTGCTTTTTTTTTTTTTTTTTTTGATTGGAGGTTTATCGACCACCGTGAGCAACTCAATGGGCTATAAGCAGTCGCCCGTCCCTAATTTAGGGTCACTGGTTCCGACTGCTTATAGCCCATTGAGTTGCTCACGGTGGTCGTTAAACCTGCAATCAAAAAAAGAAAAAAAAAGAACATCTAAGGATAAAAGAAGTCTTTGCCTCAAATTAAAGGTCACAGGTCCGATGGAAAGGACAGAGCCAGCGCCATATGACAAACCAACCGCCTGTGCTTCACCGAAAACACGAGCAGCAGCTCAGCTTTGACGATCAAGGAAGCCCACGCTTCTGCAAACTCAGCCAAATCAAATAATTCAGCTGTATAGTTGAAGCTAAAAGATGTACGTACTTAAAAAAGTTAGAGGAGACATTGACGAACTTTATCAATCAAATCTTGATCATAGTAACTTTTTTTTATTGGAGGTTAAACGACCACCGTGAGCAACTCAATGGGCTACAAGTAGTCGCCCGTCCTTAATTTAGGGTCACTGGTTCCAGGGAAGGGAGAAAGCCAGTGCCGTAAAACAAACACAACATCTATGCCTCACTGGGATTTGAACCCGGACCCCTTTCGGACGAATGATCAGAGGCCAGCGCATTAGACCACTGCGCCACCGGGGCGGCCTTATCGCTTTAAATGCGCCTAGTAGTCAAAGTAGAAGACATAAAGAAGTAATTGCTATTAAAAGCGTATGATGTAAACTAGAGTAAGCTATAAGAAAATACATTATATAGAGTGTTTATGTAGCAGCCTATAAATCCTGCAAGTTGCTTTCTTTTTTTCCCTTTTGTTTCGCGTTCAACGACTACCAGGGGCAAATTCTTTATTTCATAAGCTGTCGCCTACTTAGAATTTACGGCCACTGGTTTCAGCGAAGCAGTGGCGCACCCAGGAATTCCTGTTGGAGGGGCTATATATATATACTATACGTACACAATGTGTTACGTGCGTTGCTCTTAGTCTCTTTGGGACTTTGGGAAGAAGACACCATTTAATAGAAGACACTATGTAATTTTTGGAACACGTAAAATAATATTTTTGAATGTTTAATTTGTGACGTACGTCGCTCTTAATCTCTTTGGGGCTTTGGGAAGAAGACACCATGTAATAGAAGACACTATGTAATTTTTTGAACATGTAAAATAATAATATTTGTGATGAATGTTTAATTCGTGACTTACGTCGCTCTTAATCTCTTTGGGGCTTTGGGAAGAAGACACCATGTAATAGAAGACACTATGTAAATTTTTTGAACATATAAAATAATATTTTTGAATGTTTAATTTGTGACGTACGACGCTCTTAATCTCCTTGGAGGGGGCTTAAGCCCCCAAAGCCCCCTCCGTGGGTGCGCCAATGCAGCGAAGAGACATAGTAGCGCCAGGAGACAAACACACCCCCTACACTTCATCTGGGAATCGAACTCAGGTGCATCTTCGACGAATGGTCCAAAACCAGCGCCTCAGACCACGCGATCACCGGGGATGTCCTTCGAATTTGTTTGTCTGGAAATTTATCGACCACCGTGAGCAACTCAATAAGCTATTAGTTTCTCGTCCCTAATTTAGGTCCACTGTTTCCAGTACCATAAGACAAACATGCCATCTGCCACCCCGGTGGCGCAGTGGTCTAAGGCGCTGGCCTCTGATCATTCGTCCATAAGGGGTCCGAGTTCGAATCCCGTCAGGCATGGGTGTTGTGTTTGTCTTACGGCACTGGCTCTCTCCCTTCTCTGGAACCAGTGACCCTAAATTAGGGACGGGCGACTGCTTATAGCCCATTGAGTTGCTCACGGTGGTCGTTAAACCTCCAATAAAAAAAAAACATACCATCAATGCCTAAGTCAGGATTCGAACCCTTACCCATCTCGGATGAATGGTCAGAAGCCAGCGACATGCACGTTTGTATCACTCTTAAAATTGTACAGATAACAATTAAAATTTTAGAAATCAGCGATTTATAGATCACTTAGAGTTATTATTTTGGGGTTTAATGCCCACCGTGAGCAACTCCATACAGTTATTTTTCTATTTATTTATACGCTCGGGGCGGCAGAACTTCTAGGGACGGGCCTGTATACAGCCCCCTAACGGATTTACGGCCAGTTTTTTTTTTCTATTATTGGAGGTTTAACGACCACCGTGAGCAACTCAATGGGCTATAAGCAGTCGCCCGTCCCTAATTTAGGGTCATTGGTTCCAGGGAAGGGAGAGAGCCAGTGCCGTAAGACAAACACAACATCCATGCCTCACCGGGATTCGAACCCGGACCCCTTCGGACGAATGATCAGAGGCCAACGCCTTAGACCACTGCGCCACCGGGGCGGCACGGCCAGTTGTCCGGTGAACAATTGTGTAACCGCTGTAAATATAACTGCCCGTTCACATTTTTTTTATTGAACGCTTACCGACCACCGTGAGCAACTTAATGGGCCCGTCCACAATTTAAGCTACTCTGGCTGCATGTGGACTAACAGCAAACGTTCGTGACTGCTACGAAAAAATTTCATGTTCTATCCCAGGCTGGTACGAACGCTGGAACCATTACATATCTGCCGCTCGTCGTATCCCGAGTACTGCCCTCCCCCTTTTAAAAAGGTGCGTCTTCCTTCCCCTTTCCTACCTCGCGTCTGTTTTTTTTTTGATTGGAGGTTTAACGACCACCGGCCGCCCCGGTGGCGCAGTGGTCTAAGCGATGGCCTCTGATCATTCGTCCGAACGGGGTCCGGGTTCGAATCCCGGTCAGGCATGGATGTTGTGTTTGTCGTACGGCACTGGCTCTCTCCCTTCCCTGGTACCAGTGACCCTAAATTAGGGACGGGCGACTGCTTATAGCCCATTGAGTTGCTCACGGTGGTCGTTAAACCTCCAATCAAAAAAAAAAAAAAAAAAAAAAAAACGACCACCGTGAGCAACTCAATGGGCTATAAGCAGTCGCCCGTCCCTAATTTAGGGTCACTGGTTCCAGGGAAGGGAGAGAGCCAGTGCCGTAAGACAAACACAACATCCATGCCTCACCGGGATTCGAACCCGGACCCCTTACGGACGAATGATCAGAGGCCATTGCCTTAGACCACTGCGCCACCGGGGCGGCGCCCAAATCTCCTAGCTCCCTACTTCTAAGGGTTGTTTAAGACCTGGAATCAGACATTCCCTTTCTAAAATCCTTTACATAGGATCTGATCTGATTTATGACCTCTAGTTCCAGGGAAGAGAGGGAGTCAATGCCGTGGGGAAATGCTTTCGGTACCCGAGTCCAACTCGGATGACTAGCCATAAACCCAATACTCTGACCACTAGGCTGCCCGATAGGCGAATCACACGGGTGACGAGGAAAACGGCATGCTATGTATTGGATTCTATAATACACAGTCGTATATCAGAATAATGTGACCACCTACCTAATAATGGGAATAACCACCCTTGGCCCGGATGAATACAAGACGACGTGGTATGAACACAATGAAGCCCGTGATGCTCTGGAAGGTTGTCCGAGGCACACGCGCCCATTCGGCATGCAGAAGTCCAGGA
Source organism: Macrothele yani (assembly GCA_039090855.1). Taxonomy (NCBI): domain Eukaryota; kingdom Metazoa; phylum Arthropoda; class Arachnida; order Araneae; family Macrothelidae; genus Macrothele; species Macrothele yani. Next base: position 174,637,486 of record CM077029.1, on the reverse strand, counting down.
GATGACGTGGTTGTGGCTCGGCACGTCGAACCAAATAGTCCCACAAGTGCTCTATGGGATTGAGGTCGGGCGATTTCGCCGACCTAAAGAGAACGGAGACGTCATTGTCGAGTTCCTGGAACCAGTCACGCATCCCCCTTAGCGACGTGGCACAGTGCACTGTCCTGTTGGTAGACACCAGCACCACCAGGGTAAACGTTCAATATGAAAAGATGCATGTGGTCAGTGAGGATGGACAGGTAGCCATCGGCGTTCAGGGACCCATCCAGTGGTACCAGCGGTTCCGGGTTATACTAGGAAAACATCCCCCAAACAGCACACTGCCACCGACAAGCGTGTCCGGTCGTTGGTTCTCGTGTGTCTGTCATATCCGCCACTTCTGTGGAGTAGAAACCTCGATTCGTAGGAGAAGGCAACCTTTTCCTACTCTTCCACGGTCCAATGCGAACTGCAAGTGGCATTCCCGATGAACCTGGGTTAACATGAGCGCCTTGACGCAGCGTCGACTCCGGAGACCCATGCGTAATAGGGTTCTCTCTACTATTATCGGGGACACGTACCTGGGTGCCCCAGCGTTCATTTGCGTGATCAATTGCTGCACTGTTGCGTGTCGATAGACCTTTCAGTCGAAAGGCCACATTCTCCTCTGCGGTCGATGGCCTTTGGGGCACCACTGTTACGACGTCAGAAGGTGCTCGGTGTGCCAGCGGTCCATTCTTGGTACACCCTTACTACAGTACCTCGCGGACAGTCCACGAAGTCTGCTGTTTCTGCAATGCTTCCACCCTTGGCGCGGTAGCCAATGATCATTCCTTTTTAAACACCTGTCAAATCACTAACTCTCCCCATTATGCTCACGTTACGTACTGTGGCTCATTTGTCCTGGCTAGCCGCTTATATCTCCGTGTGGTCGACCTTGTCATGTGAACTCTGTGACGCGCCTTGGCGGGTAGACTGTGATTCCAGGGGTGGTCATATTATTCTGATACGACCGTGTATATTTGATATATAATTTGTTGAACATTTGTCATTAAACTGCTCTAATTTTATGAGCAGATCTTGTTAATACACTGGCGGAAAGTGAAAAAAGAACACCAAGAAGGAATTGGCGGACGATCATGAAATTTACATATGTTAATTGGGTCGAGTTTACGTAGGAGTGATGTTAATTTTGGGACCAACCGGTGAGCGCTTATGCCACACCACGGCATAATATGCAAGTTATCGTCGATGGTATTTAAGGAGTGCGGCGAAGCGAATGTAATCAGTCGTCGGCGTACGGACACGTGCGTAGACCCTGAAGAAGCTGCAATGCCTGGACATGGGAGACATGTACGATTTCAGCAGTTATCGAACTTTGAGCGAGGTCGTCTAGTCGGACTCCGCGAGGCCGGGTGGTCGTATCGTCGTATTGCGGAGCGAATTGGACGGTAGGTATCGGTGGTGGTACGATGGTGGTGTAGATGGTCCGGGGAACAATCCCACACGAGAAGACGTGGAACCGGGAGTCACAGACGGACTGATGAGCGGACCGATCGACGCATAAGAAGAGCGGCGTTGTCAAGCAGAACATCCCAATGCGACGCAAATCCGAGCTGCCGTTGCACCTGAGCTGACAGTGTGAACAATCCGCAACCGTCTACTGGATGCAGGACTACGTGCACGTGTGCCTCTGGCATGTGTACCTCTGACTCCAGCCCACTGTCAGGAACGGCTGCAGTGGTGTCGCCAACGTCTTCACTGGAGAACGCAATGGCGATCTGTCGTGTTCAGCGATGAAAGCAGATTCTGCTTGGGAGCCTCCAATGGCCGTATGCATGTTTGCAGTCGCACAGGGGAGCGTCTCCACCCTTCTTGCATCCGTCAGTGACACACAGGGCCTACACCTGGTGTAGGGAGCGATCAGCTATCACTGCCGTACACAACTAGTGTTTGTACCGGGTACGTTAAACAGCACCTCCTACATCAACAACATCATTCAGCCTGTTGTTGGGCCATTTGTAAGGTCGGTCCATCGTGGTGTTTTCCAGCAAGATAACGCACGGCACGTGCAACGCAACATGCACTTCAGGGTGTGAGACAACTTCCATGGCCTGCACGTTCACCGGATTTGTTCCCCATTGAGCACGTGTGGGATTTTACGGGACAACGACTTATCCGGTCTCCACGGCCAGCCACGACCATCCCCGATTTACGCGTCCAGGTTGAGGATGCTTGGAACTCAATACCCCAAACTTACATCCAAAATCTGTACGACAGACTCCATGCCAGAATTGCACAGTGTGATGCAGTTCATGGCGGTTCAACCTCATACTAACCATGTTACATGGAAATGTTATTTTTCAGTTTACCAGAAAATACAGCTGTATTTTGCCATAATGTTTTGATCACATTATCCTCTGCATTCTGTTATTATGCGGTATAAATTTTGTTGGTATCAGATGTCTCCTTCTTGGTGTTCTTTTTTAACTTTCCGCCAGTGTATATGTCCCGTTTCATAGTCCATGTATTTCTTTTATCATAGGCCCCTAATCTGTGGGGGCATTGGGAACGCATGCCTTCACAGATAAAAACAAAACAAAACTGTATCTGCATTGTCCCCATTAGTTCCGAAAGGGATAGGATTAATAAGCATCATGTATGTGATACAGAGGCGACTAATGAGTTTGCGCAACGGTAGTGCTATTCATACAAACAAAAACTCAGAATAGTTTGCAATACATATTACAAATAAAAAATAAAGACCAAATTTACAACAGGAGAAAAACAAAAACCATACTCTCAAACCATTCACAAGAGAAGCCCATTCTCCTTTCCTTGCAACAGACAAATATATTAATCACCTTGTCAATGAAGTTACTTGACAACACAATGTTCTTTTCTGCACTGCTGAGGGGCACTCTTCAGATATACTGCTCCATAAAAATGTCTTAATTTTTTTTCATTGCAGGAAAGCATCTCTCAGGCTATGATGTTGTGAATATCATTTTCAGTAGGAAATGCACATTTTTTTTGTTTTTGTTTTATACAAGGGAATTTTGGAGCCTACAGCTTATAATAATTTCATAGAGGTTGAAAGCTCCAGCCACTTGATGGAATTCTTTCCTCTCATAAAGGGCAAAGAGTTCAGCCTGCAGTCTTACTTTATTCATCATAGGATAAGCTAACACAGTTTCATCCAGATCCGTTTTTTTTTCTTTTTTTTTTATGATTGGAGGTTTAACGATTAGCGTGAGCAACTCAGTGGGCTATAAGCAGTCGCCCGTCCCTAAATTAGGGCCACTGGGGTGGCCCAGTTTTATTGAAGGAAATACTGTTGTACAGAAGAAACTGTTCAGTCACCAACAATTGTGCAACAGAAAGATGACCAGTGTACATGAATTTTCCCTTTGCCTGAAAACACAAATCGTGTGAGACTTCTTTTGCAAGAATAGTTAGATCTTCATTTAGTTTTCGTTTCTTAAATCGGGGGGGGGGGTTCTCCTGAAATTTCTGAGGTTGAGGAGATGTCATTTCTGGTAGCAGGAATTGCATTATAAAAACCCCCACTGCATCTGAACAGACAGTCAAGGGGTTAGCATTGTGGCTTTGAAGCTGATCATACAAGTCAATGGGCGGCATGACATGGTGGAAGAAAGAAAGCCAAAAGAGAAAACTGTGTTGGAATGTTCTTTCTCTTGAAAACATTCCTTCAAATCCCCAACATTTTCATAAACTGTATTTACAACCCTGGAATTTAAATTCCATCTAGTATTGGAAATTCATGGAATTCTTTTAGATATATAATCAAGTAAGGATAAACATTGTGGTGATCATAAGAAGAAGGTTGATTTTCCTGAAAGACTGCTAAAAAAATATGCACGTCTGGATTTTGTGAAGCTGATTTTTCCATTCTTAAATGTAACTGCTGTGCATAACAGTAAATAAAATGAGCATTCATGTACACTTCCTTAATAATGGTTTGCACTACATGTTTCTCCCCACTCATCACAGTGACACCATCATAGGTTTGAGCTACTTTATTAGTTTCCCAAAGTCACCTTTTAAAACACCAAGTTCTTCTAAAATATATTCTAACAGACCCTCTGCTTCTTGTGAATTGGGCTTGTAAAATCCCCAAAACCTTTCTTGCATTGAACCTTCATTTTCATAACAAAACACAACTACTTCCTGTATTTTCTTAGAAACATCTGTAGTATCATCTGACATAACCACTAGGAATTTCACATGACTGACTTCACCAGCAATTTCAGCTTAGCAAACTTCCAAAATGCAATCCAGCAACTTATTCTATTCTAGATTGTCTTAAGAGTTTTTTTAAATGCAATAGCAGTTTCGAAGTGGAATTTCAAAGTTTCGTCAAGTTTCCCAGCAAAATCTAGCAGCCTTTGAAAAACACCAGGGTTAGCAGAGTCCAAAGTTTTGTCGTGCCCACGCAATGGAAGTTCAAACTTTCCACAAAACTTGATACAATCAATAATTTTTGACAGTATGTTTCTGTTTTTTTCTAACAGCCTCATTATCTTTACTTACACTTGATAAACAAGCTTCATTCAACTTTCTCAAGCATGGTAAAATCGATCACATTTTTATATATATTTTGTAGAGTTTTCATGATTTTTAATTTTTTGTTTTAGGTAGATGACCTAAGTCTGTCACCCCAGTTTTTGTCCAAGTGGCATCAGCACCAAAAATCAAACATAGAGAGCAGAATAAAGCATCGCAACCACAACAGTCAATAACATTTTGAATAAATTTCTTTTGCAAAAACTTTTCCTGTTTGATGATATTTGAACTATTTTGTAAACCTGGAACAGCATAATGATGATTTTTTATCTCAATTTTTTTTTTACTCAAAGTCAAGTGAGAAAAAGTTTTTTGCTGTAAGAATGATACACTAACTTTATTAATTTATCCTCTGTGTGAACAACAGATTGGGAATATGACAGAATTACTGTACACTCATTAATAAAATCAGACTGGCTCTGACAATAAACTGGCCATTCACTCAGACATTCTGCTTCCTCATGCTGTTTGAACTGCAGCCAAAAGCCTTTCCAAACAGGCATTCTCCTGACCACACGCCAAGAATAATGAGAATTTTCTAATTCAATCACTACATCATGCTTTGACCATACATGTACAGCTCATCTTACAGCTGGCAGTACAGATACAGGCCACAAAAACGATTGTAGAACATACAATCAAGCATAGCCTTTCCAAATATTTGGATCTACTGTCAGAGCAGCTTTTTAGTGAATAACTTCAATGTAAGGAGACATTTTAAAATAATTGCATACAGTAAAACAGTTACAAATAGCATAAACACACACAAAAAAAAAAAAATGATTTTCAATTTATTTTTCTCCGAAAAATCAAAGGCAGCTCTGCAGCACTTATTAGCGGCCTGCCACTGTGTTTGAATGGTTTTTTTTCTATTTCTCATACTTGTATTGAATGCAACATCAATGTGCTTTAGGAATTTTCCTGACATGCTACCAAATGAACAGGTTTATATTGTGCTGTAACAATAGCCACATTAACCCAAACAAGATAATTTGTTCCCATCAACTGTAAGCACCAATCCTCTAGAAGGTAAAAGTTATTCTATTATACAAATATTTTGAGTAAAAACTCAAAAATATTTAAACGTGTCTAATTATAAATACAAGTTCAGAAGTTATATTTCATTGAAATAACTTCTCATGACTAAAACTCTCTACACGTTGTTCTAGAAGGATTTGTGTACCAAATGCAGCATAGAAAAAAGGAGGATTTTCACAAAAGCTAATACTCACACCATCTACTGAAGAATTTAGACCTTCGTTTTGCTGATGACGTAGTCATTTTTGCAACTACCCCATCAGAGCTGCAGAGTATGATCCAGGAACTTGCTGACAAGAGTAAAGAAGTGGGATTAAAAATGAACTTTCAGAAGACAAAAGTGATGTTCAATGCTTTTACAAGAAATGAAGATTTATCGATTGATGGAGAAAAGCTGGAGATAACAGACACGTACGTTTATCTTGGACAGCAGATATCAAGTGAGGGTCACATTGATGAAGAAATTAATCGACGTACAAAACTTGCATGGAGAGCTTTTGGAAGAAACAGCATAATTTTCAAGAGCAATATGCCATTATGTCTTAAAAGAAAAGTGTTTGATCAATGCATCCTTCCAGTGCTTACGTATGGTGCAGAGACGTGGACCTTAACTAAAAGAGACATACAAAGGCTGCAGACAACTCAAAGCAGCATGGAGAGGTGCATACTTGGTGTAACCAGGAGAGATAAGAAGAGGAACTCGTGGATCCGAAAAATGACAAGAGTGGAAGACATCATGATCAGAGTTAAATCCCTGAAATGGCAATGGGCTGGACATACTGCCAGAAGGACAGATCATCGATGGACAGCTGAAATTTTAGATTGGATTCCAAGGGACAGGAAAAGACCCAGAAGAAGACCACATGGGAGATGGGTGGATGAAATTCGAAAGTATGCAGGGGTGACATGGAGGAGACTGGCACAAGACAGACCGTTGTGGAGGAAACTTGGGGAGACCTTCATCCAGCAGTGGATTGATAATGGTTGACAATGATGATGATGATGATGATTCTAATCATGAGAAGTTATTTCAATGAATTATAATTTCTGAACTTGTATTTGTTCTATTACGTTCAAGTTTCTGAATACCTTTGATGCAGGAGACCCTTTTCACCGATTATAAGTAACTAGCGGAGGTACCCGGCATTGCTCATGATAGACATAAAGTTTGTTCTCAAGTAACAATGTAAATTGCACTATAAAAAAAAAAAACCTACCATGATGAACAACGCTCAGCTTTTATGAGATATCATTTGCACTTTTACCCCTTTTTCATGCTGTTCCGAGGTCTCTGCCACCCTTGATACACTGGCTCTTTCCTGCTGATCAATAAGTCGTCGATCACATTGTTCGGTTGTCTCACTCGCTTGAAGTAATTTTACTTTCTTTGCTTTCGGCTGAACTTGTCCAATGGGTTTCCGTTTTTTTGGAGGCATTTCATCACACTTGATGAAAAGAGCAGTTCAAAATTATTCACCATGCTGAATCAGAAAGCAGTACTTTATTTGCACCTGCCATTCTGACAACACCTTATCACAATTTATAATGGCCCTTCTGAGCTCTAAAAACTCAAAATAACAAACATGTACAACAATGCACTTCCTGCACTCTGCATTCAGCTTTCTAGAGTGTAGATAAGGCACTTTCTAGCAAATCGTTTAGAAAACCGTTGAGAATGATGCGTAACCATTCGGACTCTTCCCGAGGAAGCTTGTGGGAACTAGGTTGCCTGAACCGAGGAAGCTTGCGAGGAGTGAGGCGTCACCTGCCGACCGTTGCTCTGACACGCGGAGTAATACCCCAGCAGCCAACTTTCACCCAGTCTATAGAGGGCTCTGTAAAAACACATTTGACCGTTTTTGACCCCCTTAGGGATGGAACTGTGCACTTTAACTCGTTCTAAAAACTCGAAATAGCAAACATGTACAACAATGCACTTCCTGCAGCCCCGCACTGGGGAAATGTAGGGCTTTTTTTTTTTTTTTATGATTTTTTCAAAATCGGACCTCGGTCATTATTTACATTCTTTCAGAAATCGATTTCTCGGCTTTTTTAACATACTTTGCTAGGAATGGGGTTTCCGTATCTTCTGGCCCTGACCATATATGTTTCGCCGTCGTTTTTTTTGGGGGGGGGGGATTTTTAAAAATCGGATTCTTCCCTGTATGCCTGAACTGCGGAAGCTTGAGAGGAGTGAGGTGTCACCTGACGACCGTTGCTCTGACACGTGGAGTAATACCCCAGCAGCCGACTTTCACCCAGTCTATAGAGGGCCCCGTAAAAACATATTTGACTCCTTTTGACCCCTTTAGGGATGGAATTTTTAAAAATCGTCCCACCTGTATTTTAATCTAGGTGATGAAGAGTATGTATGCCAATTTTGTTGCCAATCCATCAAACTGTTTAGGAACGTATGCAGAACAAACATACAAATATACAAACATACTTTCACTTTTATATATAGAGAGATGTAGATTTGAATGAGTCCCATTTTGTCTGTTGGTGATACAGCTCATTCTCTTTGCTTTTATTTCTCCTCAGATTTAAGGCATGGCCACTGTTCGAAAGGCCAACGAACAGAAGTTCCCATTTTTGTTAGTAGCTTCAATATCCTTTGTCAACTACAACTTCATATTTGCAACCCTCTTAACACTGTTTTTAGAAGAATATTTTTAGAAAATGAGTAAATTTTTAACTTTTGATGTGTTTATTTATTCTCCATGCTGCTGTAGAAATTTGTCAGTTTATCAAACTCATGGGAAAGATATCTACGCAGGGATAAAATCAAGAGGGCTCAGGGTAAAAAAAAAAAAGTGAAATATGCAAAAGTTTGTCAAAACTGCTAACTTGCTAGTTACTTTATCTGATTAATACCATCTACAGATGATCAATGCATCACACCAACATATGTATAACTAATAAAAAAAAAAGAGAAAAAAAAAACTGCCCATGGTAGTTCCATCAAAGATGAAAATGAAGACTTTTTTTCTTTAAAGGCTAGTTCTAAGCTGTGTGTGACAAAGAGTCTGAATGATAGTGAGATAATTTACAGGATAAATTCAACTGTATTGAAACATTTCCTAAATGTTTTTAAAGCTAGTTCTAAGCTGTGTGTGACAGTGTGTAAATGACAGTACAATAATTTACAGGATAAACTGAACTGTAATAAAACATTTTCTAAATGTATTTTTTTTTCTTTTTACATTGTATGCCAAATGATGGTTTGACTTCTAGTCCAAAAATTTGGACTAGACAGTATTTTAAGTTTCTAAATCTACAAAACTATGGAACTATTTAAACTAAACATTAAATTGAACTTACTGAAAAGTGCAAATTTGCACAATACCTGATTTTATGCTACAGTTAATTGGAAATAATATTTCACTAAATTTCTATTCAAAGAGATATAATTATTCAAAATTGTTAAAATTTTTGTGTGAGCATTAATAAACATCTTTTTATGCTTTTTTATAGCAGATAAAATTTAGATAAGACTGAAAATAATGAAACCCAGATGTTCAAATATACCAGTTGTGTTTTCAGATTGGAATTTCTGGGTTTCTTACATGAGTGAAAAAGTTAAGTACTTGAAAAAAGAAAAAAAAATAGTTAAAATTGACAAAAACTTTGATTTTTCCAACACAAAAATGAAAAAACCACAGACAATTCTTATTATATATATATTCTTACTATTTGGCAGGGGAAAATAATCGGAACTTTTAACAGTGTGATCAATGATGCAAATGACATACATGAAATTTTAATATTTGAAAATGCTCTGCTGTCAAGCTAAAATGCATTGGAAATCTCACCAACATTTCTTCTTGTAAAGTGATATGACGAACAGTGTAGTACAGTATAGTTTTTTTTGTTTTCTGTAAAAAGTTAATACTTTCCTGTTATCATGATGGCATTATTACATTGATTGAAGTTATTATCAGTTTCTGATTATTCAAAGTCCATCCCAAAGAATGACGTGTTGTAAGTATGTGTATGCATTTCAAAATTAGTATCCATGCTATATTTAACTTACACAAAAGATATAAGTGAAAAAGTTGATTCACCATACTTCATCATGTACAAAAAATAAAATTTTATTAATTTAAAAATAAATGTCAAATAATGAGTTTTTCATAATTCAGAATGCACTGGGAAATAGAGTTTGCATTATTTAATGCAATTAAAAAGAAAAATCCATATTTCATTATTTTCATATTTGCACTTTCTTCATTGGTGCATTTCAGATGCAAGGACTTTGGCTATGGTATTCAACTGAATGTTTGAAGTTCCTTCATATATAGTACCTGCAATGAAATATGTGAAATTACATTAGTAATACAAAATTTGATAAATACACAACAACATACACAGTAATTCTGCTATACATACATAGCACCACGCTGTTCCCTGTCAGAGTTTAGCTCCTCAAAGAAAGCTCATCTGCCATACGAAAGCTTAAAACAGATGGTTCCAGATTTTATTTACTGCTGATGTATCAAATGTCTCCATTCACAGCAATCTTGGGACACAACTCAAGCTTTACTGACATCCATTACATGTCTTTTACAAGACTTTTTGTACTTCAATCTCATTACATGGTTCATAATCTTATTTAATCACAAAATTCCAGGCCTTTTCTAGATCTCTGGAATTTTTTACTAGGACCCATGATTCAAATACCTCTACTTAAATTATAGTGAAACTACAGGTTTGTCAAACTTGTCACCTACAACAAACAACCCCTACAAGCTTGAGAAAACTTAATAAAGAATGAAGGACATGGAAAACAATGTTTGCTGCAACTAATAAGAAACTTAAAATCACAGTTAAAAACTAAAATATGAAAACTGTTACTGAAAATGTAATCAGGTTTAATTTCTACAAAACTTTTATGTACACTATGCTATAACTTCGGAACAAATTTATTTCTACTTTGACTTTAATTCAATTATCATACATGAGACTGATAAAGGAAAAAAGAGCTGAACTTTTCGACGACGACAAAATTGAAACTAGAAGCAAAAAAGTGTAAACATAATGCAGCATGAGCAAGATGGAATTGTTCATTGCAATTTATTTATGTAAACATTAAACTGGAGCACATCACTGTATTCACAATATAAAATTACTGAATTGAAACAAAATAAAAGAGTTTTGGAAGACGTTACTTCAAACACAAAGCTTTTTTCTCGTTTTACTTGCTTGCATATTAGCTCAAGTTTACTCTTGTGCGAAAGCTTGCTTTTTTCTCCAAAAGTTCCATAGCCATATTTGTTTTCTTACTTTTGACTCTCAGTTGTACAACATTCATTTCTTAATTTTTTCTTTCTGCTTCATTTTCCTTCCAACTGTTACTTTTCTTTAAATAATTTTTTCTGCCCTCAGATTTTGGCAAAGTTACAATCAACTGCTTCACTCAAATAACATATTTTACTGAAAAACTAAACTGCAGACTTACCCTGTGCCTAAGTTTGTAGTTAACAGTTTGTATACCTATATTGGTTTTAGAATTCGTTATTCTTCCTGATTTACATGATTTTAAATTCATCCATTAAATTGATAGAATTTTTGGCCTGAGATCATGAATTAATAGTATCAAAGCTTTTACTATTTCAGATAAATGGTGTAACTTTGAGAGGATAAATACTTTAACACCATGCATCAATTATTGCAAATTTTTCAACTGCATCACTTCTGTTTCCTTTCCATATCAAGCTGAAATGCAAACATTTATGGGAAATATTTTCTCTATAAATGTTTGAATTTATGGGAAGAAATTTTTAAATCAATTAATTACCTTTCAGAGGCTCCATAGGAAAAAATCAGATGGTATTTAGTTTGGTGCCCATTGTGGACAAAGCCCCTTGGAACTGACTCTATTGACAAAGAATGACTTTATTTCAGCCATGCTGGCATTGGATGTGTGGTTAGTTGTGACATCCTGTAAGAAGTACCGTGCAGTGATCCTCCTCATCATCCAGTTGATTGATGAAAGCATGAAAGATTTCTAAGTGCACTGCAGTTGTCATTGTTTCATAGAAGATTGAAGTAATCATGTGATACCAGGCCTGACAACTGGATTTTTGGACCCCTGGGCAATCTTGAGGCTGTGACACCCAAAATATTCTTCAGTCCCACCTACCCACAAAAGAATTTCAGAAGAGTGCAGAATTAATATACTTTATATTAACCCCAGGTGAAAAACCTTTTACATAGTAAAACAATTTCATCAAATTGCTAATATTTTATCAGAATTATTTTATGGTTGTTACATACACTTCCGAAATTCATTCTTAACTTATACATGGTTCATACGCTTTTTCAATCACAAAATTGCAGGACTTTTGGATTTTTTTCCAGGACATACGATCCAAATGCCCTTCCTTAAAATACAATGAAACCACAGGTCTGCTCAACCTGTAACCAACAACTTCTTACATGCTTGGGCAAACTTAATACCGAATGCAGAATGTTAAAAATGTTGTCGCTGCAGCTAATCAGAAACTTAGAATCACAGATATTACTCAAATACCAAAACCATCACTGATTTTGAGAAACTTTAATTTTTCTATTTTGGCTTTAGTTCAATTATTGAAGCAAATTACAGAATAAAAAACAACAGCATAAAACTAAAAAATACATAGGTATGTGGCATTACTCTTAAAATGCTTTCATATGCCACACAATCAATACATAAAATACTATTTATATTTAATTATTTTGAAATAATGATTACACTGGAAATTAAGGGTAAGGAAAGATGAAATAATTGGAACTTTTTCAAAGGACCAAAGGGATTGTTACTTCTTAAACACATAATCATGAGAGCAAGCAATTGTGTTACATTTTACTTAGGGAAGGAAATTTCAACATGATATTTATGCTGTAGCTAAGTTTTTAATTTGTACTCGCCAGCAAACAAAAGCATGCACAAAAATTTTCAACATGAAATGAAAGAGAATAACGGGAAAACCTTAAATCAAAGGGCTGTGTACAACTCATTCAAAAGTGATCAAGGCAATTTAGCTGTGCATAATTAGAAAACTAATTATAGAAGATGAAAAGTGATTAGTTTGCTTAGAAAATACTAAGAAACAACTAGATTTAAGTTTCTGATATTAGAAAGCAATCTAATTTTATGGCAACTTTTTATGTTTTTTTTTTTTTTTTTTTTTGATTGGAGGTTTAACGACCACCGTGAGCAACTCAATGGGCTATAAGCAGTCGCCCGTCCCTAATTTAGGGTCACTGGTTCCAGGGAAGGGAGAGAGCCAGTGCCGTAAGACAAACACAACATCCATGCCTCACCGGGATTCGAACCCAGGCCCCTTACGGACGAATGATCAGAGGCCAGCGCCTTAGACCACTGCGCCACCGGGGCGGCCAACTTTATGTAAAGCATTCATTAGCAAATTTCAGTAAAGGTCAAAATAACCCATAAAAAAAAAAAATCAGCTACTTCCACCAGTGGCTAAAAAGTATTGTTACGACTTTTGTGCCTTAGATGTCAGGATGCCCAATTATTTTCCGAACTGCGATTCGAATCACTGGATCCGCCAATACCTCGTTAGCCAATTAGCCAACACATTACTCCAATAAACCAATGGAGGCACAGTATAACAATTAAAACAGGGATTTAATAGATACAGGCATAATTTACACCGGATTCTTCATGTAATAATAAAAGCTATAATTTCTGGCCAGCTTGGACCCTCTTTGGTGTTTCTGAAAATATGTCCTAACAAAAAGTCTGTTCGTTCACAATGGACCGAAAAGAAAATACTGATAAAAAGTACTTACAAATGTCCTTGAGTATCCAAAGTATTGATGACACCAACAAACACAGACACTCACACGGGTAGTTTGTTCTTAACTTCCATTACTACCCTTTCTTTGCTGTGGCCAAAACAACGTTGTCCCTAGTCGCTGAACGCACATACTCAGACACCCACACAAAAGTTCTCTCCCCTCTTTGAACACGAAGAGGCTAGCGGTTTCTTCAGAGGCTCTCTCTCTCTCACTCTCTGCAGGGGGTCCTCCGTGGTTCCCGGTGCTGGTTATTGCTTCTCTCTATCTCTCTGTGTGAGCGAGGCGATGCCGTGATTATTTTCTCTCTCTTTGCATTTCCATTGAACTGGCTCCTTACGGTAGGTATAGGTATCGGTGGTCCAGCAAGGTGAAGAAAGTTTTCAGGTAAAGTTCGTGCTGGTTATTCATCAGCTTATGCTTTTAACTGGTTTCCCTTCTTATGCTCAGAACGCAAGAGCACAGCAGCAGACGGCAAGCATTTGTTCTAGCGCGAGGAAAATCAAGGCCTAGTTCTCTCGGCTATCAAACGGATTCTGCCCCCCTCTCAATGACAATCTCTCGTCTCCAAAAAGTTGGTAAGCGGTGAATTTTACCACTTGAAAACTGTGGCATATTCATTAGGAAACCGCTTCAAGTCCAAGAGCTTTCCCATTGTTTCGCGCGCGGCACAGACAAAAGCTTCAAATGCGCCTGCCGTCTAAATAACTTTTGAGCCATGGGAGAGAGCTTTTAAACTCTGATACGTCCCATTTTCGTTTATGGGCTCTTTGTTCTCGTGGCAAACACCTGCAACTCGCCAATTGAATTCAAAGTGCTAGAAGATCTTTTCTTTATATACCGTCCTTCGCAAGTGCTTAAATTATAACTCTCTGTTAATTAAAACCCCCAATCAAGTTTCAATTACCGTTAATTAGCCACACCTCTCGCCAATTAATTATGCGGGGGGGGGGGGGGTTCGTCACATCGCCCCCATCTTAAAATGCAACTTGTCTCGAATGCATATAAGCTACCTGTGATTCACAGCGATTCCACCACCCGGAACTGTCCACCCTAGATAAGAACTCATCAGTACCCCTCTTTCCTTGTGCATCATTGTCTCTGCCCTTACTCAAAACAATTGCCTTGAATTGGTCTTTGGCATTTCCCCGGGCACATCCCCTTTTCTAATGAATCTCAGGGAACCCATGCATACCTGCATACTTATTTACACTGCCATGCCCCAGGGCAGTACACAAATATGACACTACATAATTAATTTACATTATACAGTTCCACTACCACGGCTCCCGACATATTGCAATATTAAAATATTTCCACCAATAGAACACAACACCGAGTACATTATACAAATTATTACAACCAACAAGCTCATTCCATGTTCTCAGGCTCTCCGCTTCTCATCCTTTCACATCAACAAGTCAACCAACGGGAAACTAACCAATCACATGAGACACTCATCCTTCAACCGTTTATGATTTGCTATTTCCTGCCCTATATGGTCTAAGCCTATCAAGGTGTATGACTCCAACTGGTCTACTATTGTACTGAACTTTGTAAAGAACATCGTTGATTCTTTTCTTTACTACATAAGGACCTTCCCACGGGCGCTGCAATTTGGGTGACTTTCCCTTTCGCCTACATGGGTTATAGAGCCAGACTAAGTCTTCCTCCTTAAACACTTTCTCTGCAGCCTGCACATCATATCTGGTCTTCATTCATTCAGTAGCTATCCGAATATTCTTCCTAGCAAAACTATGTACCTTCTCTAATCTCCTGGTAAGCTTTGTGACATATGTGCTCAGGCTCGCCGTGGCCTCTGCTGCAAGGTCACGCAGATGCTCCAGTACTTTGCAGCTCCCTCCCATGCGCGAGGCAGGTGGGATCATTACTCTGCATCTACGCACCTTAATTACAGGATTCAAGGAACAAAGCGCTAATTCTTCCTTTATTTTCACATCGACGTCACTCAGGTTAACTATTCTTACGGGGATGCAATGTGCTGTTTTTACCATTCGGTAATGGGCAAATTTCGGACATTTCGCATACTGCCATCGGAAATTCTAGTGAAAGCTCAGGCAAACCATCCTGCCAAAATTGTTTAACTTTTTTGCTGGTAAAACACACTTTTCTTTTGCAAGAACTGTGACCCTTTGCGACCTCAGGTGCCCATGTTGACTCCTCATGAGAACCATTTCCTCATGTTCCATCTTCAGGGTTCTATTCTTAAGGTCCAAAACATATCCGTTCTCACTAAAAAAATCGAGACCCAGGATGCAGTTTTCAACGATATCAGCAATCACTGCCGTGTGTCTGCAGCATTTATTTCCAATTCGTATGTCGACGCCTGCGGTTCCAAGAGCAACTAAACTCTCACCATTCACGGTTTGAATCTCAACCCATTGCTCACTCTTCAAACAATCTGCAGGTTCCTTAATTTGCTCGAAAAAATCCGGACGGACTAGTGTAATATCCGCCCCAGTATCCAGCACAAATTGGCATTTAGTTTTATTTATCATCCCCTCAACTCTTACACCACAGTAATCGCCAGAAAGACCTGTGACGTGCGCTTTCACCGTGTGGGGCTGCTCTTACCGCGTCAGTTCTCGCCCCCGAAACTGACTTCTGACGGTTTCCCGAAGCCTGTTCCTTAGACTTTTTCCCTCTCTCAACCGTTTTCTACATTCGAAAATGCGACGACCTCTTAATCCACAATACCAGCACTCCACTTTTCTAGACGGCGTATCACTTCTTCCCCAGCCAAGAGATGAAGCAGAACGATGTTTAACATCTCTGCGAAGGAGATCCAAAAGCTCTTCGAGTTTAGTTTCGACTGATGCATTGATCGGACTTTCTGCTACAGTCGCCATACGAACTGTTTTTCTAGGACTCCTAGAATGGCGCGATGAGTCAAATTTCATTGCATGTAAGACGGCTGACTTAAGTGAGTCACAATCCACCATGTGCACTGAATGCTGAATGTCTGGATCAGCAATCGCTTCCACAAAATGTTGCTGCACCATCGTGTCCTGTATATCCGACGTACATTGCCCATACGCAAGCCTTGTCATCCGATCGATGTCGGTCGCGAGCTCTTGAAGTGACTCGTTGACCTCCTGCCTGCGATTTTTCAACTGAAGAACACGGAGTTGCTTTAAATGTTCCTCCCCAAATCTGAGTTCCAGGGCAGCGACAAGACAGGAATATTTTAAACGGCTCTCTTCTGACAAAGTTTGTAGCATATCAGCAGCTGCATCCCCCAATGATGCCGCAAGCGCGCATGCTTTCTACCTTTCGCTCTAGCTGTTCACACTTGAAACCATTCCGAACTGGGTCCTGTATACCCCCCCCCCCAGCCAGTCTTTCCATCAAACACACCTGGTTTAATTTGGTTCAGCCTACTCAAAGCTTTGTTCATCACCCCCGGTGACTTAAATTCCGACGAACTTATTTTTGCCTCACAATGTTGTACCCTTTTCTCAATATCCCTATAAAATTTAGTTTGTTCTAACTTAGTACCATTAAATTCCCCAGAAAGTTTTTCCTTTACATTTCTACATTGAGTCGCGCACAAGTTACGAACGCTCTATAAATTTTGGGTACATTGTTCTATTTGGTCTACGCATTTTGCCTGCCCAATTTCCAACTGATCAATACGCATGTTGGTATCTTCTATTCTTTTATCAAATTTTCTCTCATATCCCCCAATTCTAGCTATCAGCTGATTTATGCTGCCCGTCTGCTGCTCAAGACTTTCTTTCTGCTGTTGTAAGCTTTGCTCAAAACTTTCTTGTTGTTGTTTGAGCTGCTGCTCAAAACTTTCTTTGGAAGTTTTCAGTCCATTTCTGAGCTCATCTTTCAGTTCATTTAATATTTTTGTAATCCCTTCCATTTTTTGAAACTTTGAGCTCAACTTATTATGCAAGTTGCAAAAGTTGGCATAAATACTGTGCTCTGGTTGTACTGTGTTTCTGAGGTATACAATACGGATCCCACTGCTGATAACCACTTTTGTTATGACCTTTGGGCCTTAGATGTCAGGATGCCCAATTATTTTCTGGACTGCAATTCGAATCACTGGATCCGCCAATACCTCGTTAGCCAATTAGCCAACACAGTACACCAATAAACCAATGGAGGCACAGTATAACAATTAAAATAGGGATTTAATAGATACAGGCATAATTTACACCGGATTCTTCATGTAATAATAAAAGCTATAATTTCCGGCCAGCTTGGGCCCTCTTCGGTGTTTCTGAAAATATGTCCTAACGTTAAAAGTCTGTTCGTTCACAATGAACCGCAAAGAAAATACTGATAAAAAGTACTTACAAATGTCCTCGAGTATCCAAAGTATTGATGACACCAACAAACACAGACACTTACACGGGTAGTTTGTTCTTAACTTTCATTACTACCCTTTTTTTGCTGTGGCCAAAACAACGTCGTCCCTGGTCGCTGAACGCACATACCCAGACACACACACAAAAGTTCTCTCCCCTCTTTGAACACGAAGAAGCTAGCGGTTTCTTCAGAGGCTCTCTCTCTCTCACTCTCTGCAGGGGTGGAGGGGGGGGTTCCTCCGTGGTACCTGGTGCTGGTTATCGCTTTTCTCTATCTCTCTGTGTGAGCGAGGTGATGCCGTGATTATTTTCTCTCTCTTTGCATTTCCATTGAACTGGCTGCTTACGGCAGGTATCGGTGGTCCGGCAAGGTGAAGAAAGTTTTCAGGTAAAGTTCGTGCTGGTTATTCATCAGCTTATGCTTTTAACTGGTTTCCTTCTTATGCTCAGAACGCAAGAGCACGGCAGCAGACAGCAAGCATTTGTTCTAGCGCGAGGAAAATCAAGGCCTAGTTCTCTCAGCTATCAAACGGATTCTGCCCCTCTCAACAACAATCTCCCGTCTCCAAAAATGTTGGTAAGCGGTGAATTTTACCACTTGAAAACTGTGGCATATTTATTAGGAAACCGCTTCAAGTCCAAGAGCTTTCCCATTGTTTCGCGCGCGGCACAGACAAAAGCTTCAAATGCGCCTGCCGTCTAAATAACTTTTGAGCCATGGGAGAGAGCTCTTAAACCCTGACCCGTCCCATTTCCGTTTATGGGCTCTTGGTTCTCGTGGCAAACGCCTGCAACTCGCCACTTAAATTCAAAGTGCTAGAAGATCTTTTCTTTATATACCACCCCTCGCAAGTGTTTAAATTATAACCCTCTGTTAATTAAAACCCCCAATCAAGTTTCAATTACCGTTAATTAGCTACGCCTCTCGCCAATTAATTATGCAAGGGGGGGGGGGTCCGGCAAGGTGAAGAAAGTTTTCAGGTAAAGTTCGTGCTGGTTATTCATCAGCTTATGCTTTTAACTGGTTTCCCTTCTTATGCTCAGAACGCAAGAGCACGGCAGCAGACGGCAAGCATTTGTTCTAGCGAGGAAAATCAAGGCCTAGTTCTCTCGGCTATCAAACGGATTCTGCCCCTCTCAACAACAATCTCCCGTCTCCAAAAATGTTGGTAAGCGGTGAATTTTACCACTTGAAAACTGTGGCATATTTATTAGGAAACCGCTTCAAGTCCAAGAGCTTTCCCATTGTTTCGCGCGCGGCACAGACAAAAGCTTCAAATGCGCCTGCCGTCTAAATAACTTTTGAGCCATGGGAGAGAGCTCTTAAACCCTGACCCGTCCCATTTCCGTTTATGGGCTCTTGGTTCTCGTGGCAAACGCCTGCAACTCGCCACTTAAATTCAAAGTGCTAGAAGATCTTTTCTTTATATACCACCCCTCGCAAGTGTTTAAATTATAACCCTCTGTTAATTAAAACCCCCAATCAAGTTTCAATTACCGTTAATTAGCTACGCCTCTCGCCAATTAATTATGCAAGGGGGGGGGGGGGTCCGGCAAGGTGAAGAAAGTTTTCAGGTAAAGTTCGTGCTGGTTATTCATCAGCTTATGCTTTTAACTGGTTTTCCCTTCTTATGCTCAGAACGCAAGAGCACGGCAGCAGACGGCAAGCATTTGTTCTAGCGCGAGGAAAATCAAGGCCTAGTTCTCTCGGCTATCAAACGGATTCTGCCCCTCTCAACAACAATCTCCCGTCTCCAAAAATGTTGGTAAGCGGTGAATTTTACCACTTGAAAACTGTGGCATATTTATTAGGAAACCGCTTCAAGTCCAAGAGCTTTCCCATTGTTTCGCGGGCGGCACAGACAAAAGCTTCAAATGCGCCTGCCGTCTAAATAACTTTTGAGCCATGGGAGAGAGCTCTTAAACCCTGACCTGTCCCATTTCCGTTTATGGGCTCTTGGTTCTCGTGGCAAACGCCTGCAACTCGCCACTTAAATTCAAAGTGCTAGAAGATCTTTTCTTTATATACCACCCCTCGCAAGTGTTTAAATTATAACCCTCTGTTAATTAAAACCCCAATCAAGTTTCAATTACCGTTAATTAGCCACGCCTCTCGCCAATTAATTATGCAAGGGGGGGGGGTGTCCGGCAAGGTGAAGAAAGTTTTCAGGTAAAGTTCGTGCTGGTTATTCATCAGCTTATGCTTTTAACTGGTTTCCCTTCTTATGCTCAGAACGCAAGAGCACGGCAGCAGACGGCAAGCATTTGTTCTAGCGCGAGGAAAATCAAGGCCTAGTTCTCTCGGCTATCAAACGGATTCTGCCCCTCTCAACAACAATCTCCCGTCTCCAAAAATGTTGGTAAGCGGTGAATTTTACCACTTGAAAACTGTGGCATATTTATTAGGAAACCGCTTCAAGTCCAAGAGCTTTCCCATTGTTTCGCGCGCGGCACAGACAAAAGCTTCAAATGCGCCTGCCTGCGCCTGCCGTCTAAATAACTTTTGAGCCATGGGAGAGAGCTCTTAAACCCTGACCCGTCCCATTTCCGTTTATGGGCTCTTGGTTCTCGTGGCAAACGCCTGCAACTCGCCACTTAAATTCAAAGTGCTAGAAGATCTTTTCTTTATATACCACCCCTCGCAAGTGTTTAAATTATAACCCTCTGTTAATTAAAACCCCCAATCAAGTTTCAATTACCGTTAATTAGCCACGCCTCTCGCTAATTAATTATGCAAGGAGGGGGGGGTGTCACAGTATGTTACGAAAATTAACAAATGGTGCAAAAAAACGTTTCGCCTAGCAAAAGGAAGGTATTAGATAGAGACAAAAAGATTTTCAAATCAAACAGTTAAAAGAACAGATAGAGAAAGAAACATGATATAACTGTATGCCTTTTAGCGGAAGAATTTTGCACAATGGAGAAGTTGAAACAGGTCCAAAGTATTCCTCATAGCAAAAGCTATGCTAAGGAAAAAACTTTTCAAATACATCTCCCAAAAGCAGAGATAGCAAGAAAAACGTTTTGACCTTTACAACCCCTAGGGAAAAAGTACACATTATTTGAAGAGGATCTTCTTATTGTAGCAAAAATCTTATTCACTCTCCATCTTTATTATAGCAAATGGTATACAGTAAAAAAAAAAAAAATAATTCTCATTAGGGTTTCTAGATGCAGAGATAGGCTGCAAATAGAAGTATATAAACACCACCTGGTGGCAGAATTGTGAACCACAAACCTCTTCAAATGCAAACTTAGTGTCTCATAAGGTAAATGGTAGCTGTTGTTAAATGAATTTTTTAAATCCGACATTTAGAAGTACAGATATTGAGAAAAATAGATTAAATATTTGCGCCCCCTGGTGGTGAAATTGTGCATTATTTTGGGAAGAAAATACACACAAGGAGTTTTCATAGTTAGTAATATCTGGTCGAAAGAGAATATTTGTCAATCGGGTTATTAGTCCTGTAGATATTACTGTACACGGAAATGTGAACTTACGCCCTCTAGTGGCGCACTTGTGCATTAAGAAGTATTTGAAATTATATAAGAAACATTTTGCACCAAAAATGTTCTCCAACAAAGAAAGAATTTTTCAAATCGTACTACTAGAAACAAGAGATATGGACAAAAATAAGATATACGTATACAAAATTATGCACTATTTAAGAAGGAGGTATTCTCAAAATGCTTTTGGAGGTGCGCGGTATCGGTCCACGTAGGAATTTTTTAAATCGATTTTCGAGCTCAAATTTTATTGCAAATACATCAGAAGCAAAAATAAACACTTACGCCCCCCGGCAGCCAAAACATTCTTTACCAAAATTGAGGAATCATATGCAAAAAATTTCCCCTGAAGAGCTGTATCCAACGCAGGAAGAATTTTTCAAATCAGACTTTTAGAAGCGGAGATATTGAGAAAATTGCGATTTACTGTTACCCTCCCTAATGGAAAATTATTAGTCCCATTGATATTGCTGTAAGCGGAACTGTGAACTTACGCCCTCTAGTGGCTCACTTGTGTGTTAAGAAATATTTGAAATTATATAAGAAACATTTCGAACCGAAAATGTTCTCCAACAAAGAAAGAATTTTTCAAATCGTACTCCTAGAAACAGAGATATGGACAAAAATAAGATATACATGTACGCCCACTGGTGGAAAATTATGCACTCTTTAAACAGGAGGTATTCTTAAAAAGGTTTTGGAGGTGACCGGTATCGGTCCACGAAGGAATTTTTTCAATTGAGTTTCGAGCTCAGATTTTATTGCAAATACATCAGAAGCAAAAACAAACACTTACGCCCCCTGGCGGTCAAACCATCCCCCTTCCATGGGAAGTTATATTCAAAACATTTCCTCTCATCCAACCCAAGAAGAATTTTTCAAATCGGACTATTAGAAACGGAGATATCGGGAAAATCAAGATTTACTGTTACGTCCCCTAGCGGAAAATTTGTGCATTATTTGAAAAAGGGACTGCAACTAAAATAGTCTTCGATATAAATGCCATCGAAAGAAAGAACAATTTTTTTTAATTGGATATTTAGAAGCAAATGTATGAAATAAAATGCATTTTAAATTCGATACGATCTTCATTTGTGTCCCCTAGCTGCGAAGTTGTGCATAAAAAAAAATCCGGAATGAATAGATCATCATTCTCACATTTTAAGCTTCCCAATACAAAAAGAATTTTACAAATCGAACTAATAATTGCAGAGATATGGTCTTCCAGGTCGGACAGACAAAGTGATAGCATAAGCACGACGCCAAAAGATGCTAATATAACGCAGCTTCAGTCCTCCTAACAGACAAGAACCCCCAACACCCGCCGTATTCTGCACGGGGTGGGGAGGAAAATTTGTCAGACATAAGTTATGTCAGTAGAAAAATCTTCAACTACAAAACATCCAGCAGGGACAAAAAGGCTGGAATGGATAAAATTCCATGACATGTAACAGAATTTTAGGACATTTCCAGGACTTTTCCAGGATTTCCAGGACGCGTGTGAACCATGCTTATACATAGAATCACTTGACATAATTTTAAAGATAAAACTTTTTTATTAAATGTTGAGCACTCAATATTTGAAAACTGAAACAGGGTAACATTTTTTGTCAAATTAGTTATTAGTTTACAAAAATGCACTTTATATTTATAATTAAATAGAAAAATAGAAAAAATAAAATTTTTAATAAACAAATTTGGTTACTTAATAATTTTTATAATTTCCATAAAATACAGTAGCTCTTCTGGCTCTTTCAGATGCAAAGTTGTCAATTACTTCATCGAAGTTCAAAGTACAAGCAAGATCTACCTCCATGGTAAGAGCGGTTAGTCCACACAGTCTTTCTTGTCCCATGGTTGATCTGTTATAACTTCCATTGGTAAGGGAATTAGTACAGGAAACTCCTGTTTTTTCAGTTTTTGTGACAGGGGGAGAATACAAGCATGGGAACCAAAATGGCTGCTCTGGGAGGCGCAAATGTTTTACTTTTCTGCTGGGCACTTTCACTAAAAAATTGTCACCAACGTCCACTAGGATCGAGGTCCCTGACGCCCAGGCCCTTGGCCAGTTATCTCCTTTGCCCCTCCCTTTCGTTGGCCCTGTGTGATGCCCTGACACTGCACACTGAGCAACTTTCTGAGTATGAACTGATTCCTCATGTAGCGTGCAAGGATTCTCACCTTCCCAAACACAAGTATTTTGTGAATTTGTGTACCCAGATAGGTCAAACCACACTTTGTTGTTCTTTATTTCTTGATTTCCTGTGATCAATTTGGAACCAATGGCAGCATGCAAGTTTCTTTTGGTGATTTGGATCTTTCATTTCATTGACAATAGTGACATGGCAGGCATTAAATTTAGCTTTCTTTGCAGCTCTCTGACATGTGTGTTTGGAGTTTCCTATTTCTGCACAAGTCTACACATGGACTTACATTGAGATGCCAGAAATTTTGCTTTCATGTTCTGCGCCATTTCTTTTGTCATTTTCAAATGGTCTCCTGCATGCATACCCAACAATGCTCCTGTACTTTCCATCCCTCCTCCCCTTTCTTCTTCAACATTTGAATGCAACATTTCAACAGCAGTATCCAGCCTCCAAACTTCCTATGAAATTCTCTCTGACATGCCTTTATTGACTCAGTCCTTCAATAAGTTTGGACAATGAACACATGTTCCCTTCAAGAAAATACTGGTACATGTTGCTCATGAAACTCACGGGTCAGAAATTCACAACAGACCACTCACACTACTGCACTGCATATGAGAAATCAGCCAAGTGAGGCTCCTGTGGAAGTCGCATGGGGCATGCTTTCACTGGCGTTGTTTACAACCAGGTTACAGACAGATGGCACACATGGACTTACATTGAGATGCCAGTTGTCACCTAGACAGTTTGCTTTCGTGTGCTTGGATGCTAATAGCAGCCACTTTCAGCACATGCTCTGATATCGGCATTCTTCACATAAACTAAGGTGCGTGCTGTTCATATTTGATTATGACACACTGATTATTCCTCAAGTTATTAATTTTTTTTGTGATCTCTAGTGAGTGGGATACTTGTAGAATGCATGGTCTTGAAAGCCTGATTAACTTTTTTCAAGAAGCTCAGTCTGTGCTGCAATGTAAAAGCATTTAATGGACCCTGATGATGTTTGCTATAGACATTATCTTATCAAACATATTTCATTTGATTCTCTTCCCATATACAAACAATGCCACTTACCAATTTTAACATCCCTATAGTACTTCTCGACAGGAAAATCTGAAGTGAATCCAACACCACCCATCCATTCTACACACTTGGATGTTGTTAGACTTGCAACCTGAAATAAAACCATGAAGACTAATTCCTATGACACATACAATTTGAAAAAGTGAAGTTTTCACAGATACATCTGAAATCTGAAAAATGGAAGAAGTGCAATTAAGCTTTATCTCTAGAAGGAAAGCCCCATAAATCTTGCATGCAATTTAAATTACAAATAAAATTTAAATAAAAACAAAAATTAGCTCTCATAATAAAAAAAACCTTAATTTATAGAAAAAAATGACAAAATGGAAGGATCTACAAGCAGATAGTCTAAACCATCAATATGTTTCCATGATTTCAAGACTACAAGTCAAAATTACAACTCATTCCTTATTTTCACTGACACTGAATTAACTAATATATATATTTGTCATTATCGGCACAAATGTGCTGTATTTTCACTGTTTTCCTTGTAGCCACCTCTTCACTTGAAAATCGCATTGTCTGGAGCTGGAATCAAACTTGCATTCCCAATTGCCATTCAAGCATTTTTACTTTTACACCACCCAGGACGAAGATGTTCCAAGCAACTTAAGCTAAGCAGATGTAGCTTTAAAATCTTAATGCTGTTCAGATTTTCGCTAGTTGAAGCAATCAGATTCTTGATCATAAAATTAAGAAAACCTTTTCTCACATCCAGGTTCTCCTCTGTTCTACTTTCCTGCTGCTTTCAATTGCATCAACCAGCACAAATCTGAATGGTTCACAGATTTCTAAGCTACAACTGAAGCTAATTAAGTTGCTTGGAAGTTCATCATTTTGGGTTGTGTAATGGTAGCATACTCGAATGGCAATCAGGAGACTTGGGTTCAATTCCCACTTCAGGGTGATGTATTTTTAAAATTTTCTAAAGAGGTGACTACACAGGAAATAGTGAAAATACAGCCCATTTGTGCTGTTAATGACATTTGTATATGTTTTTTATATATTTGTGAAGAATTATTTCTTCAGATAAATTTATTTCCTATTGATATCTATGAATTAGCTAAACTTCCTATCATTATGGCAGATTGTACACTAAATAATAAGGTATTAAAGACCTCTTATCAGCTCAAATGAAATTTTTTATGCATTTGTAAATCAATCCCACAAACAAAACATAACATTGATCCTCATATTTCTGCTCCCTTACAAACCACAAATGGCAGAGGAATTATTAAGCAATTTTTATAGCAAAACCAAAAAATAAAATCAAAACAAAAATATTATTGGAAAAATCTTACATAAGAACCCACATTTTTTTAAAACACAGATACACATATCATTGTAAAATTTTTACTTTCACCAACTTTGAAGGGTAGGATAAAATGTGAACTGAAATGCAATAACACAGTAATTAATCCAAAAAGGCCAATTGATGTGGCTAAGTGATTCATTGATGTACTTAACCAACAGTCATACACATGGCTTAATAAATAAAATTTTACTGGATAAAACTAAAAATTTACTGGATCACACTAAGTTTAGTTATACATAATAAGGTTGAAATGAGATTCTGATAGCATTTGAAAATAAAATAAAGCAGCTGATTTGTGTCAATGAGTGTGTGAATAGATGTGCACAGCTCTGAACATATTCAAGAATCTGGAAAACTTTAATCCACAAAAGTTTTTTTTATTCTTCTCTAGCAGCATTATTAGTTCCACATTTAAGCTCAATCTCCATTCAAAATCTGTGTTTATCCCTCAGTTTTATGTCATTTTGCTCATTAAGTTGTTTTCCTTCATTTCATTGTTTAAACAGATCCTCCATCTTAAGTTTTTCTTCTGCTTTACTTTCATGCTGCTTTCATCTTCATACCTCTATGTACCAAATACCCTTCATTTTTTCTCAGTTCATGTCTATACTTTGGCACAAACTAGCTACTGGAGATTTCTTCAAAACTTCTGTCACCTCAACTGCTGCTCTTATCCCTATAATTCCATTGCATGGTGTGGTGAAACACTACCATTTCATCACTGTCACTTCTGCATTGTTTTACTCTGAATGTCTCAGGTATGTCAGACAAGGATGTGGAATGTCTCTATGGTTGTTCAATGCATTTATGAATGCATGCATGTGTGATGTCAAAATAACTAGTAACTCTAAATAATTAGTAACTCCCCTGCGTATACGTTGCTGTTTGCTGATGATACAGTCCTGTTGGTAGAGAGCAACAGTGAGTTGCTGAGTGTGCTATTATGGATGTACAAAGTTTGTTGGAAATTCAAACTGAGTGTAAATAAGAAATAACCCACAGTAATTGATCTAGAGTGAGAAAGTGTTAGAGGTGAGTGCATGATCATCCTAAATGGTAAAGAGTTGGACCAGGTGAATGAGTATGTGCATCTAGAAAGCATGTTTGACATAGAAAACAAATTAAATAATGAAATTAGCAGGCAAGCAAATTCAACTTTGAAAGTCATAACTGCTTTAGAAAGGTTTCACAGGACTGATGGGTTGTTAAAAATGGTAGTGGTGGCTTTATGGCAAGACTCGTTCTGATCATGAATGGAACAAAGAGGTATTGCTGATTTGTATTGTGATGTGAAGCATTGTTAGTATGGAAAGGTAAATATTTTGAGGTGGCTCAGCCATGTTGCAAGAATGAGTGATCAGGTGCTATGGGATAATCTATTCAGACCACATGGCAGGAAAGAAAGTTAAAGGATGGCAAAGGAAATCATGAGGGGATCAGATTCAAGAATGCCTCAAAGAGAAGATAATAAACACAAAGTACAAAATGTTATGTGTGAGATCTTTGATGGATATATATGTATACACATATATGTGAAACCTGAGTAATGTGTCAAGGTATGGAAAGTTTGATGTAAATGGAAAGTTTGATGTATGAACATTAAGCATCATTTGTAATTCTAAATTGGTAGCCTACCTTTTTTTGAGGAGCTAACCTCAGGATCTCAGAGAACAGTTTAATGATTTATGTAGGTATGTATTTATGTCACATCATTGGCCAACTCTTAGCAAAACATCATTTCACAACTTATTAGTCTTGGAAATTTTTTATTCAGTCTCACTGGTATCCTTCTACTGCACTACATATCTGATGTTTTTTTTTTTCTTGTTTTTTCGTCCAGTCTTTTCACCCACCCCCTATATTCCTACATTCTGATACTCATTTCTCTTCACTAGTTAAAATAGTAAAAACATATTAGTAATCTGTTTTTCGGGGCACAGAATAGAAATCAAAGTTTCGAAGCTTTTGCGCATCAACCATTAGCTGTCTACCTTCCTTGAAAAAGTCATCTGGTTGATGTGCGAAAGCTTGGAAACTTTGATTTCTATTCTACGCCAAGAAATTCGGATTAATAGTATAATAATACAATGGAGGGCGAATCAAAAGTTTTGCAATATTCGGATCACTTTATGTCTTCGTACGTACCTTTATGACAAAAGCTGACTAGCATTCAAAGTATAGGCCATCGTGTTGCACCATCTTCAGCCATCTGTCTGCCAGTTCTTTGATTCTATGGTGGTACCAGTTCTTGTCCTTCAAGGCAAAGAACTCCTTCACCCGAGCTGCCACCTCCTCCTGGTTGTTGAAGTGCCACCCACGAAGGAAGTGGGCCATGGACTGGAAAAAGTAACAATCCGACGGAGCAAGATCCGGACTATATGCTGGGTGTGGCATTGAAATGGACTGGAAAAAGTAACAATCCGACGGAGCAAGATCCGGACTATATGCTGGGTGTGGCATCAGTTCAATGCCTTCAAGTTCCTGGAGTTTTGCCCAGGTTGTTCACGTGGCGTGAGACTGAGTGTTGTTCTGCTGTAGGAGAGTCTGCTTTCTGTTCACGAGTGCCGGGGTACTTCTCCTCCAAAATGGAATACATCCGCTCCATCTGTTCAGAGTAGAGGTTAGTGTTGATGGTCTGACCATCTGGAACAAATGAATAATGGATTATCCCCTCAAAATTCCACCACACAAAGAGCATCACCTTGTGCTCAAAGCTCCCATGTTTGGCAACAGGTTTAGGAAGCTGGTCTGGGCTCGACCACTGCCGTTGTGTGTTAGGATTATGGAAATAGATCCACTTTTCATCGCATGTAACAATTCTCTTGATGAAACATACATCGTGCGGGTTTTCTAGGAGTTTTGTGCACACTTCCACTCAGCGGTTTGCTTCAGCTGGTGTCATGTCAGTTCATGAGGGACAATGCAGCAGTCCTGTAGACCTTGCCAAGGTCCTGAAGGTGACGCACCATGGTGGTTGGTGTGATATGTCCAGCTCGTTTAATAATCTTTGAGTGCTGGTTTCCGGATTTGCCTCTACAGCCTGGGGCATAGCTTACAAATCCATGACCTACCTGACCTTGGCTGATTGTCGAGGTTTCTGTCACCTGAGTGGAATTTCTTGAACCATCTGGTTGTGGTTCTGAAAATTACAAACATGGTTTGTGATTTTCAGGCATCCACATAGCAAATCACAAACCATCATGATAGGCATTAATGCCAGATAAATAAATAAATAAAAATAAAATAAACCCTCCATAAACATGAGAAAGGAACTTATGTCATACATTTGAATTCTGTGTGCAAACAGAACCAAAGTTGACTACACAGATTTAATGAACAAAATTTTAACAATATCCTCTTTGAAGTCAATAAAGAATGCCAGATACTAAATCACTCTATACAGGTCACAGTTTTTCCACGAATGTCTTAACTTCAACATTTTTCTTCTCCTTCTCTACTTTCCGATACCAAATTTTCACCCACTAAAATTCTATCTTCACTTGTTATGGAACTCCAGTCAATTTGACCTTCAATAAGGCCATTTGGCATTACTGACCATTTGAGTACAGCATTTTCCAATTATAGCATCATGGTGCTAAACCCAATTTTACAAACATGCAGTTCTGAAATTCAGTACTTAACTAGGTGCAGCTTATAACCAATTTCAGTAACATTACACAGGGTTTGCACAAATTTACAGAAAATAAATTCCAGGACTTTTCCAGGGTTTCCCAGGAGATCAAAAAATTTCAGGAGCTTAACATTTTTGAAGAATCACAGTGTTTTGTTTCATATTTTGCAAATTGGGGGAAATTTACTATGCATTTAGAATTCTTATGAAATCCTATGGCTCCTGCTGTTACAAAGTTCTTCAGTGTGCACCACATCTTCAATGAAGTGGGAAAATTTTCCCATATTAAAACTGCTCCGTATAAAACTCATAAGAAGCAATCTGGAACTTAGCATAATGATAATAATACAAAACAATTTTGTCATCGCACATAAGATTTTGTACATTATAGTCATCTATTCCCAAGCACATTGACAACAGGGAGGCCATATATCAATCTCCTCCAGTGAGGAAAGTGCATGCTAGAAGGAACGGCCATCCTGGACTCACAGTAAGAGGTTGTCTCCAAATTCAGAGGACTGGTAAAATGTAGTAGTTCCTCAAAAACTCAGGAAAATACAGTAGTTTTCTTACATATGTTGTATATATATAGTTTTTTGTAGTCCTCCGAATCTGGAGGCAAACCATTCTCTGTCATCCCCTTGCCACCCTGTCCACCTGCAGCACGCCCCCTCCCCCACACACACACAGATAAACACTATTCCAAGATCGGGAAGAAAGTAAAAAAGTTAAATGAGGTTGCTTGGCATAAAAATTCTAAGGTACTCTCACTCTCAGCTTAGTGTAATTCATCTCAAAGTACAAAAGCCACAATGCAAGACATATTCTTCAAATGTTTCAACAGATGCTCACTCAAGAGAGACCCAATCTAATTTTTTTATCACAAGCAAATTTCGTGACTAATGTACTAGAATAACTCTCCACTGAAACTTTTCATCATTTGCGGCAGCACAGAAGAGGGCACGCCACATCTATAAACTTTTCCAGCAGGGAAAATTTGGAAATCGACAGGGAGTAAATAATTTTTAAATAACAATTGCTGTAAATAATTTTCAAATAATAACAGCAAAACTTTCAAATTAAAGAAATTGAAAAATAATTCCTTACTTTTTCTTTCACTACGTGACACCCTTGAGGGGGTGAAAAAAAAAAGAAAGAACGAAAAAGAAAAACCTGGGCATCTTTGAATTTCACAACACTTGCACGATGGGTTGCAACATTATGGAATCACCAACAGCCAATTTATACTAGTACGTTCAAAAAGTTTGGGAACTTTTTGAATATTTGCCAAATGTCAGCGAATTACGTCATTCCCCGCTGAGCAAGTGAAGAGCTTCATGTGACTGAGCAGCCAGAGCCGGTTTGATCCAGATCCAACACGTACAGCGTATGTGCATAGTTAGTGATTACAGGCATTTGAGGCTCTCTGTCGTGAGGACAATGATGTCAAATTTTGAACAGCGTTCAAGTGTAAAATTTTGTGTTCTGCTCGGAAAATCTTTTGCCGAGACTTCTCAAATGATTAAGTCAACATATGGTGAGAACGCAATGAGTTGAACTAGAGTTTATGAGTGGCATCGATGATTCAAAAACGGGTGACAGAGTATTGAGGATGATGAGAGGTCAGGACGGCCTTCAACAGCCACAACGGATGAACAAATCGCCATTGTCAAAGAAATTGTGAAAAAGGACTGCCTACAAACTGTTGCAGCGATTGCAGAAGTTGCCTGCATCTTAGATGGAAGTTGCTATGCCATTTTAACAGAGAAACTGGGCATGCATCACGCGTGCCAACAAATTGTTCCTAAAAACCTGATGCAAGAAAAAATGGATGAGCGCATGCAAGTTTGCGGGGATAATATCGATGCAGTGGATTCAGATCCCGATCTCTTGAATCGATTGATCACTGGTGATGAGACTTGGTGCTTTCTGTACAACACCCAATCCAACCGACAGTCAAAAGTGTGGAAATCACTGTCGTCACCACGACCAAAAAAGTTCAAGGCTGACCACTCCAAAGGAAAGGTCTTGTTAACAGTTTTCTTCGATTGCACGGGGGTTGTACACAAGGAATGCCTTCAACATGGCCGTACAGTCACTAAAGAAGAGTACGTCAACGTCCTGAAACGTCTCCGAGAATCAGTGAGACGCAAGCGACCCGATCTTTGGAAGACCAACTCGTGGGTGCTCCATAACGATAATGTGCCGGCTCACAGATCCCTCCTGGTGTCCGATTACCTGACCAAACATCACATTCCCGTTCTTCCAAACCAGCTGATTCCCCTGATCTCGCCCCGTGTGACTTTTTCCCCGGATGAAGAATTTGCTTAAAGGGCGACGCTTCTCAAGTTCCGAAGAAGTTCAACAAGCTGCGATGGAGGCACTGGAGGATGTAGTAAAAGAAGGCTTGCAATCTGCATTTAAATCTTTGTATGAGTGCTGGCAAAAATGCATAGTTGCACAGGATAACTTTGAAGGAAACACTGCATCAACAGCTATTATCTGTACTCATTCTTTTTTAATATAAAAAATTCCGGAACTTTTTGAACATACTGGTATCTCGCTCTAGGAAGGGTAAAACATGGATTTGTTTTTAGCCTTGCTCATAGTTTGTACAATCAGTTAGCCTGCAACAGGGAAAACCACAAAGTTGTACTAGCTTCCACTATTGTACACTTCCTCACACATGAAATTAAAGAGAGATATCTTCCCCCTTTATAAGCACATACACCAATGAGCATTATGACCACCCCCAGCCTAGAGAAATGAGCGTGCCTGGAGACCGAACGGTGGCGCAGGTGAAGTTCATAGAGCAGTATATATACAACCCGAGGATCGGCTTTTGGTTAGTAGAGTGTTCGGAGTCAGAATGGGAAAAGCTGCCAATTTATCGGAGTTTGATAAAGAACAAATTGTGATGGCATGGAGCCTCAGAACTATGATCTAGGAAATGGCGCGGTGTGTGGGATGTTCACGTGCCGTTGTCGTGAGTACATATCAAAAGTGGTGCACAGATGGCCAAACGACAAATCATTGTCCAGCCGTGTGTCGTCCGCAGCTCATAGATGCCAGAGGGGAGTGGAGACTGTTGCGCATTGTTCACAGTGACTACAGAGCCACAGTGCAGCAAATCACCAACATCTACAACAGCAGTGATCAGGGCAATGTGTCGCAGTACACAGTTCATTGCAGCCTTCTGCGCCTGGGTCTGCGTAGCTGAAGATCCAGCCGGATCCCCATGCTCACTGCCCGTAATCGCCAACAACGCATGAAATGGGCCCAAGGCCATCGAGATTGGACCATGGATGATGGGAAGAAAGTGGCCTGGCCTGACGAATCAAGATTCCTGGTGCATCACGTAGACGGCCGTGCGCAGATACGTCGATTAGCAACGGAGGTTATGGAACCTGGATGCACTGTTAAGTGATAACTGACTGGCGGCGGCGGTGTTATGCTGTGGGCGATGTTTTCTTGGGACATGTTAGGCTCCATTATCCCAATAGCACAATCCCTGACAGCTGTCAGGTATCTGAACATTATTGCGGAACAAGTTCACCCATTCATGGCAACTGTGTTCATTGCTGGTGATGGCCATTACCAACAAGATAATGCGACATAACCACACTGCCAGAATCGTCAAGGAGTGGTTTGAGGAACATGCTGGTGACTTTCTGCTAATGCCCTGGCATTCAAATTCACTTGACATGAACCCAACCAAACATTTGTGATTCATCTCGGAAAAGCGGGTTCGTGCTAAATCACCACCATCCCGAAATGTATGGGAACTGGAAGACCTGCTGTTGACATTATGGTACCAGATACCCCAGGATACCTATCGCCACCTCATCAAATCAATGCCTCGCTGATTGGCTGCTGTTTTGTGGGCTAAAGGGGGTCCTACAGCTTATTAAGTAGGTGGTCATAATGTAATGGCTCATTGATGTATAATATGATGTAAGTGCGACCACAGGCTAAACAGCATTCATCTCCCAGAGCTCGATTTAGCAGCCTGTGGAATTAATAATAAATGTCCAGATGTAAAACACTCATGGCCATTCACATCCTTCTCTCTCTCCTATAAATGGGGTGTGGAAGTCTGCTACCATTAAGAGGAAAGCTCATACAAGTACAGCAAGAAAACAGTGGCAACTTCCATTTAGTATATCACTTTTCACACATTTACAGAGCTTTCATCTCTGATGTTATTAAATGTGAATTGTGCAGGTGAGGCACAAGGTATTAAAAATAAATAAGTAGCTTTTCTAATCCTCCTCCCATTTAAGGCATACAATGTACTTTGCTACCATTTCCAGGAATCACAGTTTTGTTAATTAACAGGACACCATGGTCTCCTGCAATTCTTTATAAAAAAATAGCTGACCATATTTAAGTATCAGCAGGGGGTGGAATAGTCCTCAAATAAAAATTCCTTTGTGGTATGTTTACCTGTGGATTTAAAACATGGTGTGGTGTCATTCCTGATAACAAACAGAAGAGATAAATGGAACTTGTTTTTTTTTTTTAATTGGAGGTTTAACGACCGCCGTGAGCAACTCAATGGGCTATAAGCAATCGGCCGTCCCTAATTTAGGGTCACTGGTTCCGTGGAAGGGAGAGAGCCAGTGCTGTAAGACAAACACAACATCCATGCCTCACCGGGATTCGAACCCAGACCCCTTTCGGACAAATGATCAGAGGCTATCGCTTAGACCACTGCGCCACCGGGGTGGCTAAATGGAACTGCAAAGTTAATCATGGAAAATACAGTAGTAGGAGTCATGATTCATTTTATCTACACAATTTCATGTGCATAACCAGCATTTATCAAGCCCAGTTCTCTGTTTTAATGACTATTCCTTAAACTTTATGGCAGATTGTTCTGGACCAATAAATTCAGTGACATTCAGTCTTGCAACATTTATGGTAAAAACCAAAATTTTTATTAAGACTCTACCATTGGCTACATAAAATGCGCCAAGACATTTTGTTTACAGGATACCTATTTATTTAAATAAATCAAGGAAATAATGTACAGTCATACCTCTGATGAAAAGTATTTTGCCATAGCTGCTTGCTTGATGACAGGCTGCTTATGCTCCTTCATGCGAGCAGCATTGTATGTAAGCAGCCTAGCTGCTTCAATTTGTGTAGCCACATGAGCAATTTGATGCTGCATTGCCTGTAAACAAAAATAAGTATGCTAAATGTTTTTTTAGGTAAACAACATGTAGAATGCATATAAACAAGCACACATGCACACACAAAACACAACAAGAACTATTTTACTTTTTTTTAACTTATGCTTCTCATCTCTCCCCCCCTCTCTCTCTCTTTAATTGTAGTAAAGAGTTATGCATCAAATTAAAATACAAGTCATATAATATTAAGTCATGAAGTTTATGAATGCTTTGATTACTCTTTCATGAAAAACTGATTACAACTAGAAAGCCTATGATGCAGACACTGAGTAATTTTTTTAAATGTGAAACCACTCAAAAGCATCTTCTTTGTCTTCCACAAAAACAATCATCACAAAGGACCAGAACTAAATATTTCTTATAAATAAAGTGTGCATGGATACAGCTCTTTTCAGTAAATGTGCTGACATATTACTGAATGTTCATGCTGATAACTGCTACTTCCATTGTTTTATCAACTGAGATAAGTTATTGCAGTTTTGTATCAATTCACTGTGCTCATGTTCATGTCCCACAATTATATAAGCATTAAATTTTATGATGAAACTGAATAGTCCATAACTGAAACTGATGACAAAAGCTGTATGCCGTGCATAAATTTGGGAGAGATAAATATGAAGAGGAGGACACATCTGCCAAATTGTCTTTGGACATCATTCAATCACAATGGACAGTAAATTGTTGGCTCATGCAGTTTGAAATAATGGGCAAATCTGCAATTACTTACCAGTCATACACCAGGCCATGTTATATACAAAACCGTAAAATGAGAGATACTGAAATTCTCATTTAAACTGCAATTTACATATAATAACATTAAAAAAAAAAGAGTTGCATGATTTAAACAGACATGTAGTTCATTAGTAAAAGTAAAAATAAAACCAAAACCTGCATGGTTTTGTTTCCTACAATTACTCACAATAGGAGGATCACATCATGAGGTACTGGAGTCTTTTGCAAGGAGAAAACAACAACCTGCCAACAGAAAGTGAATAAGGTAGATTGCTAGTCATGGAATAAAAGTAACACCTGAAGCATTAAGCATGGAATGAGCCCAGATCAGGCTGAGCCACCAAGCATGGTAAAATGATTTTTTTAACTAAATATTTGACAAAATGTGAAGTCATCAGAATATTATCTGCAAAGTTTAAGTTTCAGAAATAAATTCAGACTTTCCTTTCCTATCAATATTGTATTAAAATATGAAAAATGCAGACTCACATTGTGTGAGCCGAAGGCCATCTCTTGGGTGTGTGAGGCCCTGGGTAAATATTTGTGAGGGGACACTGCCTATATAAACAATTTGATTAAAAACATATTACAAAATTCATAGACCCATATGAGGTATATGGATTTATTGATGAAGATTTCAAATGCGGGATAGAGAGGAGATACTTATGTACTTGTTTATTGTCCAATCAGTGTTCTCTTCAACTCTTTAGGACATAAATCACTGCATTCCTAAAATGTGATCCCTCTTAATGTTGATCATGGTCTCTTTAGGGATTTACATAATAGTCATAACCATGAACATTTTGCATTGTGCTTGACAATAAAAAAAAATGTCAAAAACGATGTCTTTTCCTCTTTCTTACAGAATCCCAATGGAAAACTTGTCGATTTGATTGTCAGGCATTATTTCAATGTATCACATTGAGAAGAACAAAGTGATATGAAGTATGCAGGAAGTAAGGCTCAAATCCAGATTTTAAAACAGGATCTCTTTTATATACAAAATTGCATATGTTTGGATGTCCTATTCACAGACCAGCAGACATAAGATATAAAATGGAATATAAAATTTATAAATTAGCACAAGTTTATTCTAGAAAATTTTATTTTCTTGCCTTCATTTCAGCAAAATCGCTTATTATGTTTTTGTAATTCAGATTTTCAAGTAATGTATGTTCAGCATCATTTACAACAGTTTGAACACAGAAATAAGATAAATACAAAAAGCACATACAGAGATCCAGGGCAATCATAACCTCAAACCATCCTGTCTGCTCCAGGACAATTGGTTGGCTTAATTCAGGTGTATTCAGAAGGTTTCATATCCCATACAAATAAACAAATAAAGTAACATCCACTTGGTCCTGCATGTTGTCATGTTATGGGGATAAGATAAAATAATAGATACTGTCAAAGGATTGCATGCCCAATACCCGAGAGGACAGAGGTGTTCACTCATTGATACTGAATGAAACCCAAAAGCCTCAAGCACTTCTTGAATTCTCTTCATTATCGTCTTGGTGTTGCATTTACATAATGCCAGATGAATGCTTCTTTGCGACGTCAGAAGCTGAGATAAAAGGGCATGTTGCTGAAATCTTATTGCTCTTTGTGGCCGTGGATTGGGGGGGGGGGGGTCACTCATTGCTGTTACTAGCCTGACCAGCTGGAGTTCAGCTGGACTGTCTCATCTTGCTGCTAGTGTTGCTGTCATCCAGAGAGCAGAGTATGTACTCAGGTCGTTTTGAACTGTGGTTGTGGCTAAGCATGACTGACCACCAGGTGCGATGATGAGGTAACATATGACTGGTGCGCAACTGTCGTCTTCAGCTGTTTCTGCTGGCATTGACTACGGTTTTCAAATTCTTCTGTTAATGTTTTGTTAGCTATGGAGTGGTGATGCATTTATCTGATGGTTGAAACCACAGGACTGACGGAATGTGGATATGCTTTAGTGCAAGGCATAGTTCTACTGATATGACTGTGAGACCTTGTGACAAGGTAAATGTAGTCCTCTGTATAAATTTTAATATACTGAATATAAATTAAACAGTTGAATTCAAATTTTGAAGTTGTTCAGCTTTTTTGTGCACTGTCAGTGACTTAATATTTATGTCAACTTAAGACAGTCCTTCCCACAAAATTGAGCTAGTCTGGGCCGGGAGGAAGAGTTAGGCAGGTTTGGATTGGTGTAATGTGATTCATAATTATTGTTTTATTTTGCATATTTCATTTTTATCTTAACAACGTTTTGTGTCCATGATGAGAGGGATGCCCCAAAGCACTGGGTCCCCTGAGGTGTAGGGCACCCCAGAACAGTTGCCCTGTTTGTCCTGTGTGAGCTAATTGAAAATCAGCAAAGCACTTTCAACTGATAATTTCAGACCTTTTCAGTCTTAGTTACTTTGTAGGATGGCACGTGGTTTCCATATTTGTGATGTCATACTTATTACATTCTTTTTTAAATTGACTTTTAGAACAGTTATATGAAAAAAGGAGAATGGTAGTTGCTGTTTTTGTTTTAGGGTGAGACAAAAATTTTAAAACTCACATTAATTACGTTTTCAAACTTTTTAATAACAGAAAATTTTTCTCTCACTCCAAACTGTAATCACCATTCTCCTTTCCACACATGAATGAACTGGAGATCAATTTTAAAAGGAAAATAACAAATACTACACTATGGATTGAGCAATGCCATCATCCATCCTAACATTGAAAAAGTTTGAAGTTATCAGTCAAAAGTTCTACCAATTTTCAGTTGTTTAATGTAACTTATGTGTGTACTTTTCAATTTTTAATGCTTGCTGGTTT
The DNA here is from genome assembly GCA_039090855.1 of Macrothele yani. Taxonomy (NCBI): domain Eukaryota; kingdom Metazoa; phylum Arthropoda; class Arachnida; order Araneae; family Macrothelidae; genus Macrothele; species Macrothele yani. Next base: position 174,599,303 of record CM077029.1, on the reverse strand, counting down.
CACAGTTATGTTTTCTTACCTAAATTTGTTCAAACATTGCTATAGTTTTTGCAGCTGTCAGTGAAGCAGAAAATATTATAAAATCCCCATTCCACAGAAAATAAAATTATCTAGGATATTAATGCCAGTAGCAAAAATTCACCATGTCAGTTATGGTTCTACTGGTAACTTAATTTAGGTAATGGGATTAATGACAATAAAATTTGCAAGTTAAAAGTGATCAGGTGATCTAGAAAACTAGAGAACACTACTTTGTCATACAATCCCCTTAACCAGAATTGCTTTGGCTGAATGATCTGCACAGTCATTCAACAGGAACATATGATGACATATCTGAAGAATGATGCATGGAATGCTTGTTTTGTTCATTATTACACAGTGGTGTAGGGTGACCTTAAATTTATCTGGGGCTAAATACTTTTAAAATGTCTCTCAACCGTCTTCCATACTGTGAAATATAATCTCAGAGGATTGTGAGTTTTCCAATTGCAACCTACTGAAATCATACTTAACCACATAGAATGAAGAAGAAATTTTATTTTTATATGTGCAGTGCTGTATAACATAAAAAAGTAGAAACAAAACAAAGTATGTTGGTAATAATTGATGTCATGACTATTCCTAGACTTGATGATTTATAAATTTCACTAAATTATGGGATTTACTCAGGTAAAAAAAGGATATTACTTACAGTCAAATTTTCAGCTCACCCCTACCATTCCTCAGGAATATAGTAGATGTTGCCATTGGTGAGCTAAATTCAGAAAAAAAAAATAAATAAAAAAAGAGATCTACATTCACATTTAAAAAAAAATGTGAATGTGCTCTCAACTATGTGGGAGAAACAGGCACACAGTTTAAGACCAGATTGGCAGAACACAAAGCTGCAATTAAAGATTTGACAAACAAAACAGGTTTGGACAGACACATTCAAAATACTGGATATAAGGTGCTTTAGGACACTGTAGAAGTTCTGATACATCAACATTAACAGAACTTTTTCAAGGGAAACTTTTCAGGACTGGAAATAGAGAGAAGATGCGGTACAACATTAAATGATTTGAAAGGTTGGAATTTAGCTCACGAATGGCAACATACAACATTAAATGATTTGAATGGTTGGAATTTAGCTTACAAATGGCAACACCTACTATAGTGTAGTCCTGAGGAAGGGTAGGGGTGCTACCTGAAAATTCGATTGTAAGTAATATCTTTCTTTGAATAAAGCTCATATTGAGAAATGGCTTCCTAGTTTAATTGAATTAATAATCTAAAGCAACTTATGGGAATTTACTAGGAAATTTTTTCATGAAAAAATTTCCTAGTAAATTCCCATAAGTTGCTTTAGATTATTAATAAAGTAATATCTTTTTATTCTTGAGTAAATCCCATAATTTAGTGAAATTTATAAATTACAAAGTATGTTTGCTTTCATTTCCACTTAATCAGGAAATTTTGCTACACCACTCCACATTAAAAGTTCTAGACTGATTCTAATGTTTTTGCACCTAGAAAATATTTGGTCAATGTGGGCCGAAGCATTTTTTTCTTCATCTCTTAATAAACTAAAAAGATGTTCCAATAAAAAATCCACTTCGTTCATTTTACTGACATGAGAGAACAATACAGCTTAACTACAAAAATTAAAATCAGTTACTCACTGTCTGACAAACACGAAAGTGACCAGCCCTGAAAAACGGTTTTATGTATGCACAGTTCAGTGCACATGTGCTCATTCATCACTGTTGTCTGAAGCTTTGCCACGGTAATGAATTGACGAGAGTCACCTCTGTCACCCACGCAGTATTCAGTGAAGTGATTCAGTGCGCTCTAATCAACGGTAATGTGTTGCCCAGTTATTCAACTATGGTAGTGGCTCACATTTGCATTCAGAAAATCTGGGGACTGGTTACTAATATAGATTCTCCCTCCAAATTTTTCCAATTAAAAGAAAAAAACAAAGTTATTCTCATTTTCATGCGGGGCTTAGCTCCAGATGCCGATAATGACCTGATGCCACTGTTATTACAATATAATTGATTTCAATTATATCTGATTAATGCTGTGACAATGAACCATTGTGATTAGATTCGTGTGCATAGGGAAGGGAAAAGATTGCCATGATAGATGTGATATTCTGAAATAGCTACTGGCAGATCAAGGGGAAGACACAGGACAACATGGATTACAGATGTAAAACTGTTGATTGCTGATAGATGCAAGAAATTTTGTAATGAATTGACAGTAATGGGTAAATTTGTAGGAACTCAACATTACTTTTATTTAGTTCTTAATTTCAATTTTTTGTTTGTACATTCTGTATTTATGTGTTATGCCTCACCAACCTGAACACCTTTTGTCATACAATAATAAAATGAATGAATTTGTTAAATAATCCAGTTTATGTCACATTTAAGAAGCAAGTGGAGAAATCGAAACAGTACTCGCCCAAATTTTCACTCGATGCCTTAATGAACGGAAGATTCCTGAGGATTGGAACAACGTACAATGATCCTGCTACATAAAAGGTGACATTGAGGATCTCAGGAACTACAGACCTATCAGCCTCCTATCAGTGGTTTATAAAATCTTCACTAAAGTTCTTTCACACCGTTTGAAGGTAACACTGGGCATGGCTCAACCGAGAGAACAAGCTGGATTCAGGAGTGGCTACAGCATAATAGATCATATCCGCGTACTGAGAGAACTAATTGAAAGAGCGAGGGAATATGAACTTTCATTGTGCCTGGCTTTTATCGATTATGAAAAAGCCTTTGACTCGGTGCAACCATCAGCAGTTACAATGGCTCTGAAATCCTGCGGTATTAAAGACGCATACATTAATATTATTAATAACATCTATGAAAATGCAAGTGCAAAGATTCGGCTGTTTGAAAATACACCACACATTAAAATTGGAAAAGGAGTGAGACAAGGTGACACCATATCTCCGAAGCTGTTTAATGCCACATTGGGAAATGTCTTTCAATCGCTGAACTGGGAAAACAAAGGGATAAAGATTAATGGAGATTATCTAACCCACCTTCGTTTTGCTGATGACGTAGTCATTTTTGCAACTACCCCATCAGAGCTGCAGAGTATGATCCAGGAACTTGTTGACAAGAGTAAAGAAGTGGGATTAAAAATGAACTTTCAGAAGACAAAAGTGATGTTCAATGCTTTTACAAGAAATGAAGATTTATCGATTGATGGAGAAAAGCTGGAGATAACAGACACGTACGTTTATCTTGGACAGCAGATATCAAGTGAGGGTCACATTGATGAAGAAATTAATCGGCGTACAAAACTTGCCTGGAGAGCTTTTGGAAAAAACAGCATAATTTTGAAGAGCAATATGCCATTATGTCTTAAAAGAAAAGTGTTTGATCAATGCATCCTTCCAGTGCTTACGTATGGTGCAGAGGCGTGGACCTTAACTAAAAGAGACATACAAAGGCTGCAAACAACTCAAAGAAGCATGGTGAGGTGGATGCTTGGTGTAACCAGGAGAGATAAGAAGAGGAACTCGTGGATCCGAAAAATGACAAGAGTGGAAGACATCATGATCAGAGTTTCAATTTACTTCCGATATTGGAGGTTATATTTTTTAATGTGCATTAATGCATTTGCATTTTTGAGCTTCACTTTTAGTTGGTAAAGTTCGATGAACACTTACCGCACATGGGACTTGGCTTTCAATTCATATTTCCGTTATGTGGATGCGGCACGGGGGTTTTTCATTTGGCCACGGGTCCACTTCTTTTTTTTTTTCCGTTGGAATTTATTTTGCCTCATCACCAAATGAATTTTTTTCCTTTGCTGCATCCTCATTTACTTCAATATTTATTCATAACCCTAGTCATCATCATCATCATTGTCAACCATTATCAATCCACTGCTGGACGAAGGTCTCCCCAAGTTTCCTCCACAACGGTCTGTCTTGTGCCAGTCTCCTCCATGTCACTCCCGCATATTTACGAATTTCATCCACCCATCTCCCATGTGGTCTTTTTCTGGGTCTTTTCCTGTCCCTTGGAATCCAATCTAAAATTTCGGCTGTCCATCTATGGTCTGTCCTTCTGGCAGTGTGTCCAGCCCATTGCCATTTCAGGGATTTAACTCTGATCATGATGTCTTCCACTCTCGTCATTTTTCGGATCCACGAGTTCCTCTTCTTATCTCTCCTGGTTATACCAAGCATGCACCTCTCCATGCTTCTTTGAGTTGTCTGCAGCCTTTGTATGTCTCTTTTAGTTAAGGTCCACGTCTCTGCACCATACGTAAGCACTGGAAGGATGCATTGATCAAACACCTTTCTTTTAAGACATAATGGCATATTGCTCTTGAAAATTATGCTGTTTCTTCCAAAAGCTCTCCAGGCAAGTTTTGTACGCCGATTAATTTCTTCATCAATGTGACCCTCACTTGATATCTGCTGTCCAAGATAAACATACGTATCTGTTATCTCCAGTTTTTCTCCATCAATCGATAAATCTTCATTTCTTGTAAAAGCATTGAACATCACTTTTGTCTTCTGAAAGTTCATTTTTAATCCCACTTCTTTACTCTTGTCAGCAAGTTCCTGGATCATACTCTGCAGCTCTGATGGGGTAGTTGCAAAAATGACTATGTCATCAGCAAAACGAAGGTGGGTTAGATAATCTCCATTAATCTTTATCCCTTTGTTTTCCCAGTTCAGTGATTGAAAGACATTTTCCAATGTGGCATTAAAGAGCTTCGGAGATATGGTGTCACCTTGTCTCACTCCCTTTCCAATTTTTATGTGTGTTGTATTTTCAAACAGCCGAATCTTTGCACTTGCATTTTCATAGATGTTATTAATAATATTAATGTATGCATCTTCAATACCGCAGGATTTCAGAGCCGTGGTAACTGCTGATGGTTTCACCGAATCAAAGGCTTTTTCATAATCGATAAAAGCCATGCACAATGGAAGTTCATATTCCCTCGCTCTTTCAATTAGTTCTCTCATTACGTGGATATGATCTATTGTGCTGTAGCCACTCCTGAATCCAGCTTGTTCTCTCGGTTGAGCCATGTCCAGTGTTACCTTCAAGCGGTGTGAAATAACTTTAGTGAAGATTTTATAAACCACTGATAGGAGGCTGATAGGTCTGTAGTTCCTGAGATCCTCAATGTCACCTTTTTTATGTAGCAGGATCATTGTAGCGTTGTTCCAATCCTCAGGAATCTTCCCTTCATTAAGACATCGAGTGAAAATTTGGGCGAGTACTGTTTCGATTTCTCCACTTGCTTCTTGTATGATGTCTATAGTAATTCCATCTTCTCCTGGAGCTTTCCCCTGCTTCATGTTCTTGATTGCATGAGCAACTTCTGCTGGGAGGACTGGAAGAACTCTGGTACCTTTCATGATGTCTGGAGTACATGTATCATCCCTTTCATATAATTTGGAGTAGAAATCTTTCACTCTTGTCAAAATTTCGCCTCTATTTCTTGTTATAGAACCATCTTCTTTTCTCAGAGCCATAATCTGTTTTCTTCCCTTACTGAGATGTCCTTTTGCTATCTTTAGGCTTTGGTTGTTTTCAATTGCTTTCCTCACTAGCTCACAGTTGAATTTCCTTACGTCTTCAGTGATACTTTTTCGTGCTGTCTTGCATAGCTCTATATATTCCACTTTGGAAGTCACATCTTCTTTAGTTGTCCTCATCTCTCTTCTTTTTGCATCAACATTTTGGTTTTTCCTGATAATTTGTTTACATGCAACTTGTTCTTAGACCCAGCTAATTTTGTTGCTGTTTCCATAAGAGCTTTGGTTACTTTTCTGTTAACTTCCGAAATATCCACTTCTTCCGATGTTAGGCCTTCTAAAGCAGAGAATCTGTTCTTCAGTTCCAACTTGAAAGTATTATGGTGTTTTTTAAGGTTGGTTATGTCAATACATTTTGTTTGTCTTATGAGCTTGCCACGTTCCAGTTTAGTGTTGAGGTGCATCTTACATCTCACCAATCTATGGTCACTACCTGTGTTGAACTTGTTCAGCACACTGCAGTCTTCGATGACGAATTTTTTGTTACACATAATAAAATCAATTTCACTTGTCGTCCCAATTGGATGTCTCCATGTCCATTTCCTGTGTGGCTTTTTCTTGAAAAAGGAATTCAAGATGAAAAATCCTTCTGCCTCTGCAAACTCAACGAGAGTATTTCCACGCTGGTTTCTGTTGCCGTGACCGAATTTACCTACTGAAGTTTCATTCTGTTGCCGGTGCCCTATTTTTGCATTGAAATCTCCCATAATTATCTTCAAGTGCTGCTTACCTTTATTATTTAGATGACGAATTTCCTCATAAAATTCTTCAATTTCTTCTTCAGGATGACTTGTGGTGGGTGCATAAGTTTGAATAATCTGAGCCTGGTATCTTCTCGATAGTTGGATAACGAGTCGTGCAGCTCTGTCAGAGGAACTTTCAACTTCTACCACTTTATCCTTCAGTTTCTTGTTTATTATAAATCCAACACCACTAGTTCTGCCAGTATCTGTCCCACGATAATAGAAGAGATGTCCACTTTTCAGTTCAATGAGATCTTCTCCTTTTCTCCTTACCTCACTTAGCCCGACGATGTCCCACTTGATCCTTTGTAGTTCCCTAGTACTTTCGGTAATAGTACTTTCGGTAATACTCCTTTACCGTCTTCGAGGGGACATTTTGCTCCGACTAGCACGGACCGTGTCAGCTGGGCATTTCGGTGGTTCTCGCGGGCTGCTTCTGAGAAACAGCTGGAGAAATTTAATTAAAATTAAGCAAAAAAATGAAAAAGTTCGAAAAATGAGATCACTGACCTACAAGAGATGGCGCCATAACGCCCAAGAAGAAGCGATAGCCGATGACAGAAGCAGCCCGCGAGAACCACCGAAATGCCCAGCTGACACGGTCCGTGCTAGTCGGAGCAAAATGTCCCCTCGAAGACGGTAAAGGAGTATTACCGAAAGTACTAGGGTTATGAATAAATATTGAAGTAAATGAGGATGCAGCAAAGGAAAAAAACTCATTTGGTGATGAGGCAAAATAAATTCCAACGGAAAAAAAAAAAAATAAGTGGACCCGTGGCCAAATGAAAAACCCCCGTGCCGCATCCACATAACGGAAATATGAATTGAAAGCCAAGCCCCACGTGCGGTAAGTGTTCATCGAACTTTACCAACTAAAAGTGAAGTTCAAAAATGCAAATCATGATCAGAGTTAAATCCCTGAAATGGCAATGGGCTGGGCATACTGCCAGAAGGACAGACCATCGATGGACAGCCGAAATTTTAGATTGGATTCCAAGGGACAGGGAAAGACCCAGAAGAAGACCACATGGGAGATGGGTGGATGAAATTCGAAAGTATGCGGGAGTGACATGGAGGAGACTGGCACAAGACAGACCGTTGTGGAGGAAACTTGGGGAGACCTTCGTCCAGCAGTGGATTGATAATGGTTGACAATGACGATGATGATGATGTCACATTTTAATGATAATGCTCGGCATCGATGAAGCAATGAAATGAACCTCATGCAAACCATAAATCACAGGGTCTCAAACCATGAATCACAGGGTAGATATGTAGATATGTTCTCACAAGTGAATACATACACTTATACAGTACAGTATAAATATTAACAAAACATCAGAGTGCTGAGTCTGATCTAGCCCCCATCACCACCTTGATTTTTTTTTATCTAATAGAATTCTGAATGTTTTTGAGCACACAATTTCAAACACTGAGCTACTTTACAGCACACAAAATGTTTTACCTGAAAATCATAAATTCTCTTCCCAAATTGTTTCCTTTCAAAAGTGTACTTTACAGCATGGTTAAAACATCCTTGTGCTAAGCCAACCATCTATCAATGTTCAAACACAGTAAAATTAGAGTGAACACTATATACACAAAAAGTAAAAGATAAAACAAAATATGTGACAGGTATAATGACAAGAAATGGCAGAAATTCATGTAACAAGATGACACTGATGGAACTCATGAAGCAGTATTCTTAATATAACATTAGAAATGAATTCTAAGCCTTAAGTTACATAAAATCGAATTATTAGTTGTGATGTACTGAAACGTCCCATCTACTAATTTTATCTTGTGTAATTTAAATCATGGAGTTCATTTCTAATGTTACATTATGAATACTGTTCTTTTGTTTCAAAGTTTAATGACTACCATGAGCAATAGAAATATTTCATGAATCTCTTCAGTGCATATCAGATTTATAAGCAAATAACATTTGTCTAGATACAATTAATTTCATGGCAAATTTCTTTCTTGTCATTCTTTATAATCACATGCAACAGCTGTTATTTTAGTACAGTAGTTATGAAATATTTAAGTTAAAGCAAAAATTAAATTTATTTGCAAAAATAAAATTTATTTCTGTTAACTTGACACACACATATAATTCAGTATTAATGTTCACTTAAAATATTTTGACCAGTAAAAAAAAAAAGAAAGAAAAAAAAAGAAAAACAGAAAAAATAATAATAATTCATACTAAAAGCGATGGACAAAGATAGCTTTTCTCTATGATGAATTTCACCTACAAAAAAGCAGAATGCATCTTCAAGCAATATCTTTAATACATAGCTACAACTTTCTGCTGTTTCTTGAAAATGCTTTTGAATTTTCATTTGGTGTGGTGCATGAGTGGTGGTGGTGGGACGTTTTTAGCACCTTCACTCTATTTTCTGAGATAAAAGTACAAAGCTTGTTACGTAAGTAGCCCCATGGACAATTCAGGCCTTCCATGAATTGCCCTGAAACATGACAATGATGGGAATTAACATGTAATGAGAGATAAATAAATTAATAAAAATGGATCAAGCTTTGTTACGGTAGGAGATTAGAATGACAACACTAATTTAAATTTAGAATCTGGAAACAATCTTAGTCCTCCATTGGTGTGATGAAGACCTAAGACAAAGTTGAAAGCTCCCAACTTTTCAACTTTTAAAAAATGTTCTGATCTCCTAACATAACAAAGCATGATTCATTTCCTTAATTTAATTACCCTGAAAATAAATTAGCATCCGATGTCAAAGACCAGTCAGCCGAAGGCCTTTTAGTCATTTTGTACATGGAATCCTGCAGTAAAGTGTAGGATTACTTTGATGAGATGCTCAACTGGGTTCAAATCTACAGAGTGAAGGGGCCATTCAAGTGTTACAAATTCATTGGAATGCTCGTCCGACCTGCTTTTCACTAAATGGGAGTGATGAGGATGAGGCAGGGCATTGCCTTGTTGAAAGACGGCAACCTGGTGGTGTGGGAAATGGGTAGCTATGAATGGGGGAAGGGAGAGTATGCAGTCAGTGAGTATGTCAACAAGGGGCACTGAGGGCCCCACAAAAACACACCCCAGAGCATTACACCACCTCCAGTGGCATGTAACACCTTGACTTGACAGTTAGAATCGATGGCCTTGTGTGGTATATGCCACCAATGTAATTTCTTGTTGATATGTTGTAATTGAAACCTTGATTCACTGGGCCCATGTACATGCTTCCATTCTTTCATGGTCCACCAGTGATGATCTTTCACCCACTAGAGGCTCATGTAGCCTGCTGATGTATTGTTAACAATTGCACTCAATGAGGGCATTGTCTAACATCATACTTGAAATATACAAACCTTCATAGGTGGCCTGTCCTTGAATGCCAAGATTATTCTCTCCACTGTGGCCCTATGTACAGACATTATGATACAGGAGAGGCAGCACTCACTTCTAACATCAATGGCTATTTATGGCTGCATTTCCCCAGCTGCTTCTGGTTTTGATGTAGACCTGATCATAGGTGTTGCATGATTAAACAAGAAAGGGGGACACAAATAAGTGTAAACTGATGTTTTTCATTGGTGGAGGAGAAGGCATGAATGAGTGTAAACCGATGTTTTCTTTGGAGGGCACATGAAAAAATGTAAACTGATGTCTTCCTTTTGGCGAGTGGCAATTCTTGGAAACAGTTTCTCTGTAACTGTCACAAAATTTTGATCTTTCAAGTGTGTAACAAATTTTTTCATTATGAATTACTTTTCAACAACGGTTGTAATGAACAGCGACAAACTGTTCAGTGTACTTTTGACAAGATGCCAAGTTTTCTAAAAATAAATTACTCTCTTTTATTACAATAAAATTCTTTTAAATATCACAAATCTTTTTGCCGATACATGAATAAGGTTTTATAATGTGTTCTCTACACTGAGAGCATTTTGCTGTGGTTTTACTTCCTCACAGAAATGAATCACAGCCAAATCTTAAAGGTGAGTACAAAAGAGTGTATGTTCATAAAGCTCTTGTTTTCCCCTCTTTGAACTTTGTAGCGACTCCATGTGAAGCCTCCCATTCATATTTGCGGCACTGTCGTAGGCCTGCCCTTGCATTTAAATGTAGGCTTGCACATGCCTCTCCATTAGCCTCCCCATACTATGCCTATGGACTGTGATACACTGCTGGCCACCCAAAATGCAACACCAAGAAGGGCACGAGATAGCAAAGTCAGATTTACTGGACACATAACAGATACAAAGATGATACGATTGAGCTTACAGGCCTGTGCGACTTGCGGAACACGCACACATCAATAGTTCGTGTAGCGCCCATGGCTGGCAATAATGGCCGCTACACGCCGCAGCATCGAACGAAAGAGGCTTTGGATGTGGGCTTGGGGTATGTCGGTCCAGGCTGCTTCCACATGTTGCCACAGTTCATCAGGCGTAGCCAGGGGTGGTGCTTGCCGGGCCACTCTGTTGCCGACCAACGACCAGACATGTTTGATGGGCGACATATCGGCAGAACAGACGGGCAACAGCAGCAATGACACCTGGTGGGCCATGAAGAATTGTTGCTCGATGCGTGCCACGTGAGGGTGCGCATTGTCCTGTTGAAACATGGTCGCTGGCAGGTCCTGCAGGTAAGGGAGGACTACAGGTTCCAAAACGTCGGAGATGTAGCGGTGGCTGTTGAGTTTACCGGAGATGCGTACCAGAGGGGTGCGGGTGTCATATCCAATTGTGCCCCAAACCATAACGCCAGGCGACAGACCAGTATGGCGATGCATAATGCAGGCGTCATACAGTCTCTCGCCGCGGTGCCGCCACACACGGATCTGACCATTGTGGTGTTGCAGGCAGAAGTGGAATTAGGCGGAAAAGACAATGTCGTGCCATTTCGTAGTCCAGGTGCGGCGTTCAATGGCCCACTGCAGCCGCACTCGCCAGTGGTGTAACGTCAATGGTAATCGGAGCAATGGCCACTGCGTGACAAGTCCCCGTTCCTGCAGACGACGTCAAACGGTATGTGCTGACACAGGTTGTTGCACAACACACGCTAATTCCTGCGTTAACATTCGTGATGTGGCGGTGCGAGCCGTCAATGCCCGCCGCACAACATGCCGGTCCTCTCATTCGGTGGTGTGCAGCGACTGCGGCGATCACTCACGTCAGTCCGTCCATCCTTCCTGCACCCACTGAATCCATAGTCGCCTCACTGTGGCTGGATGTCGTCCCGCACGGGTGCCAATGTCTCAGTACGATTAACTGCTATCGCGATAAGCCACTATTCGTCCTCTGTCGAACTCCGAAATGTGCTGGAATGACTGCCGTATTCTGCGACGAACAATCAGGTAGCTTCCCAAGCACAGGTCCGGCAGCACTTTACACTTCCACTACTTGCACCCTGCCTTCTGTGCACTCTTCTTATAGTGCTTCTCCGTGGCATGCTGGGCGCACATGATTTGCATATGCCCTGCAATGCTAATCGTTTGCATGTCCTCTCGCGGGCGACGCATGCTGCGAATTTCAGGCCAATCGGATGCTTCCTTTTTGGTGTTGCATTTTGGGTGGCCAGCAGTGTAGTTGCATGTGAAAATCCCAGATGTTCTGCACAGTTGTAGAGATGGTGCACCCATCTTCCTTGCATTGACTATTTTCCCATGATCCAACTCGCTCAGGTAGCCATGTTTACACATCATTACAGTTGCGGGAAATCTGTAAAGCAGGTAGGTAAGTAGGTATCTGACCTATTTATAGTCCATAGGAGTCTGAGTTGCCTCATTATTTTGTTGGAGTAAGGCAGGTTTATGGATGGGTGTGGTGTATATAATAAATTGTGCTTTTAGTGTATATATGTATATTAAAAATTTTGTTTTATGACACATAATTTGTTAAAGTAATTTTTGTGTTCCGAAGTGCTACAGAAGCAGAGATATTGCAGACAAATGGATAAAAGTGACAATGTAATCGTGACATCTCTATGTCATAAAAATTATGCAATTTTTTTAAATTCATATGTACGTAAAAGACAAGCTACAAACAATATTGCCACACTAGAATGTTCTGCATCTTCATAATGCTTATCTTTAATGAAGCAACAAGAATATTCTCTTCTTCTGTTTGACTTTATATCTTCCTTATGTCGAAGGAGTTGAATTCACAGGTTGTATAGGGGTCATTTGTTCAAATTTAATAGCCTAATTTTTGAACTCAAATCTAGTTCATCACATGACTACATTGCTGAAGTAGTTGTCACCTGTAAATTAGACTATTAAATTTAAACAACTCACAAATTCAACTCTTTTCAGTGTAAGATGTGATATTTAGAGGTGCCATGATATCATTGATTACAAGAATTGATATCTTTGGCAGCCTGTTACTGGATAATTGCATACATACATCACTAAGCTGATCTGTGAGATTCAGAAGTTCAAACTTCTCCATCTACAGCGATCTTGACATACAACTCGGGCTCCACTAACATCCATCACACCACGTACACAAGACCTCCTATACTACATACTCATAATCATTTTCTCATACAGACACTCCTGAATCTGATTCTCCCATGATTTCCTTGGCCTTCCTCTGCCTTTCCTTCCTGCCACTTAATCTAAAAAAAAAATTCTAAGTATGTAAGCATCTCATCACTCATTCTTTCAACATGCCCAAACCACTGAAGCATATTAGTCTCCACCTTGCTAACACCATTTTACTTCACATTAATGAGTAACACATTTCTCCAGCACACAAATGACTCCTATGTTTTTCTATAGCACACAGGTTTCACTGCCATACATCAGATTAGGAACAATTACTCTTTCATACACAGCCATGTGGGACACTCTTGAGAACCCATCATTCCTATGAACACCTCCTAAAGCTGTTATGACTTTCAATGAAGAATTTACTCGCCTACTAATTTCACCATCCAATTTGTTCTCTCTGTCAAACATGCTTCCTAAATACACAAACTCATTCACCTGGTCAGTCACTGTGCCATTTAGACTTATTACATTCAGTCCTACAAGTTCTTCTCTCAAAAACAATAACTTTGGTTTTTCCCTTATTTATATTCAGTTTGAATTTCATGCAAACTTCGTACATCCAGGACAACATACTGTGCAAATCACTTTTGCTCTCTGCCAACAGGACAGTGTCATCAGCATACAGCAATCTGCACACATGGATATTACCAAGACATAAACCAGTATTATCTATTTTGACATCACGCATGCACACATCCATAAATATATTAAACAGCCATGGTGATATTACACAATCTTGTTTGACTCCTGCAGCAACAGAAAATCCTTTTGATAAAATACCATTCACTCGTACACAAGCTCTACTGCCAGCATACATGGCTTTTACACTATTAAGTAGATTCCCAGTAACACCGTATTCATTCAATACCTTCGACAAAAGTGTCCTATTTACTTGGTCATAAGCTTTCTCTAAATCTATGAAGGCAGCAAAAACTCTTACCAACAGCCAGATACTTTTTAATCATCATGCTTAACACAAAAATTTGGTTAGTGCAGCCTTTACCAGGTATAAAATCACTCTGAACATCCCACACTTTTTCTGATGTAAGACCCCATACTTTTTCAATAATCACCTTACCAAACACTTACCCTGGCACACTCAGTAGGCTAATACCATGATAGTTCTTGCAGTCAGTCTGAACCCCTTTTCTCTTATACAAGGGAACAATGATAGCATCCTTCCGATCTCGAGGGACCATTCCTAACTCCCAGCACAACTGGCAAATTTCAGTTAACGAGTCAATTACAGAGTCATCACCATATTTCAACATCTCCGCAGTTATGCCATCAACTCCTGGAGCCTTAACATTCTGCAAAGATTTTAGAGCTTTACACATCTCTTCTCTTGAGATACCTCCTGGGCTTCCATTCTTCACTGTGACATCATCTGATTCTGCCTCAGAATCACCTTTGCTTTCTTGATCTAATAACTCATAGAGGTGTTTACCCCATTTTTCACTTAACTCATTGGACTCCCATATCATTTCCTCAATCCTATTCTTCACACAACTTACAACTTTGTTTCCCCTATTTTTCCTGAGTCTCGTGTATTTCCAGAAAGTCTTTCTATCTTTCCAAAAAGCCAATTCATGCCTTTCTACCTTCTCCTTCCTATATTTTGCCTTACTCTGGAAAACCAGCTTAGCTGCTTCATACTTCTTACAGTGATATTCACCCACAGAAACTCTACCTTGCAACATCCCCAAATAGGCTTCATTCTTTCTCTTTATTGCCTTTTCAATATCACTATTCCAATAAGCTTCACTTCTATTGTTACTCTATTGTGGTGCCACAGACCTCTTCAGCAGCAGTGACAACATAGTTCTTAAAACATTCCCACTTCTTTTCTACATTCCTCTCACATGACTTCAGCTCCTTCAGTCATTCTCTGAGTAAGTTAAAATAATGCTGATGATCTCTTCAGGGAGCCCTTCAACCTTTATTCTTTCTACCCCAGGCCTTTTCCTATTCCTTTCCCTTCAACCAACGTTTAGTTTCACTCGTGACACTACCAAGTAATGATCAGAGCCAACATCAGCACCTCTCATCATACAAGTGTTATCAACTGTTTCAGACCCTGATCGTAAACAACCAAAATCTATCACATTCTTTTGACTAAGAGTACGATTTCCCTAAGTATATGTGTGGATATACTCGTGGTTGAAAAACGTATTAGATACACACAAATCATTCTCAATACAGAGTTCAAGTAATCTTTCACCATTATCATTCACACAAGGATAATTAAACTTACCCAGAACATTGTCAGAAATTGCATTCTGCACACATACTCTAGCATTGAAATCCCCTGCTATTATGACTTTCTCTTTAGCACCAAACTGGCTCAAAACAGCTTTTAGCTCATTCCAAAAATCTTCCTTCCAATCAGAAGGTTCCGAGTCACAAAGGGCACACACTACAACAATTACTATTCTCTGAAGTTTCACTTTCAAACGAATCCAAAGAATTCTCTCACTTATTCAGCTATAGTGAATCAAGTTGTTCTTCATCTTTTCATTTAAAATCACTCCTACACTAGCCTGTCCTCTCACATTATCCAATACACACTCACCCTTCCATTCACTTCTTCTATGCCAATTTCCTTCTTTTGGTTTCACTTACACACAGCACGTCTAATCTACACTTATTCATCTCTTCAATCACCTCATTCTCCTTGACATTTATATCTCTAGTATTCCGTACACCAATCTTACACTTTTACTGAACCAAGATGTCTTTCTCATTCTCCGTTTACCATGTCCAAATTGTTTCCACAGTGGACCGTTCTTCTCAAGTGTGGTAGGTCCACCATATCACACACTAGAGTCCGGGATATGCTTTCTTTGTGTCTGTTTAATCAGGTAAATACACCAGTGTGAGATATTAGCCCACTTGATAATTGCAAAGAAGCTATTTAAGTTATTGATGCCATTCTCTTTGCCACAATCAAAGATGACTTCAGCATTGCATAATAAAAGATGAATAACTCAAAACTAATGCACTGTTCTTAGATGAAAGCATAAATCACAGCAACATTTGCCATGAACAACAATTAAAATTTAGTAAAATGCAATTTAAAAAAAAATAGGAATGACATTTGGTCTTTGCCAAATATTCTTCATAAGTTCTGGAAATCAGAGACTACAGTCTTGGGACCATTATACAGTATATATTAAGAAAATACAACATTTGTCACAAATATTTTATTTTTTCAAGTCAACCAAGGTTTTGCTGGGTTCTGACCTCGCTTTATCAGGACAAATGGCATGTAAATATTCAAATTGTACATGATATCATAAATGGTGTCTACAGTCATGGGTTTTGGTTAGTTGCTGCCATGTGCTTAATAGAAATGGTGTGGATGCCATGTCATTAGCAAGTTGCAAATAATTCTGATATATATGGAAAGCTTCCAAAATATCAAATTTGATGGTTGAATCTGGCTTGCCAATTAGTTTTGCTTCTTCAAAGAAAAATTTATGGTCCTTTTTGTAAGTGTTCAGCCGTCGATGACTTCTTTACGGCACAGTTTTGAATATAGGTCTTGTGCTCCTTCAATCGAAAATTCAAGGCTCTATGGGTCTGTCCTATATACTTGAAAAAATGAAATATTTGTGACAAACATTGAATTCTTCATAAGCGTCAGTTTTCAGAATATAACTGAAAGTTAATGATATGATTTAATAGTGGTTGGCACATGTATAAAAAGTATGAAATACCTTATAGAACTTTGGCTGATGCAATGTTCCAATGCCACTCAAAAAGACAAATGTCACTGACATACATTTGATCTTAGATAAGTGCGAGAGTTCAATTTTTAGGAAGCTTTGAGTACATTAAATTTGTTCAAATGGACCTTGAGAAATGACAGGAAATAAGGAGATAGGTTCTTGGATCATTTGCAGATATATCTATACAAGTTTTTGTGTATTAATATTTATGTATACTATGAATGGCAATGCACATAAAGAGTGATAAAAGAAAAAAAATTACAACAAATGAGTTTACATTTTTGTGAAAGATACATTAAAAATTGAAAAATATTAAGTATTTCACAAAACAAGCAATTTATTTTGTTGGTAGAAAGGACAAAACCAGAAAGACAGTGCTAAAAGATGGAAAACCCCATCTTATCAATGTCCTAGAGGAACATGTGGTTTTGTTACTACAGCCAAATTCTTAGTACCTGGGTCATATCACACCTTTATCAGGGACTTCTTTGAATATTAAAAACAGTATAATAAACTTTTTGCTTAAAGATATATTTATAACAGAAGATTTGGCAGCAGTAGGATGTGATGGGACCAATGTAAATACTGGTTGGGAAGGAGGTGTAATTTGCTTATTAGAAGTATATTATAACAAGCCTCTACGTTTGTGTGCCTCCTCCATACAAATTAACAACCATCGAGGCACCTGTTAATCAACCTTGATGGCATAACCTGTGGTCCAAACTCTTTCTCAGGGCAAAGGAAAGGCTCTGAAGAAATGTGTTTTACCAGTTCAAAAATATTACAGGATTGAGGAGAGTAATGCATAGCCAAAAGTTGATGTAAATGAATTGAGCAATGATAAAAAACATTTATATAAAATCGCTACAGCTGTTATGTCTGGCAATTGCAGCCAAGAGTTCGCCAGTATACAACCTGGACCAAAGTCCCAATCAAGGTGGCTGACTACTACCAGTCGAATACTTCATTTGTACATTTCATCAATTGATCCGTCTGAAAATCTTGTAACTCGGGCAACATACTTGATTAATGTTTACTTACAAGTTTGGTTTGAAATCAAGACCAAATCAGATGCTGTGAAGGTCCTCGCCATTTATGAAAAATGGTTGCATTCAGTAGATATCTTCCTCACAATATAGAGAAAGTAGTTGATGCTGTAATACTGAAAAATGCATTTTTTTCTCACCCAGAGAACATATTGTTAGCTATGATGACTGATGAAAATGCTAATATTAGACAGCTAGCTCTTTGACGTGTGCTGAAAGCCAAGGATCAGCAGAGGCAAACGAAAGGCATTTGTTACTTCAGGGTCCCCACATTGAACTTTGAAGCCAAAGATTATTTTGAAACAATAAGTCATGACAACTATGTTAACATTGAACCTCCTTTGACAAGATCAATTAGCCACGGCGAGATCATGAGATGTATTAATGAAGATCAAGTTCTAACTTTGCCTAACGTGCCATGTCACACTCAAAATGTAGAACGATGTGTGTTCGATTAGTAACGGAAGCTTCTACAGCTGTT
This sequence comes from Macrothele yani, assembly GCA_039090855.1. Classification (NCBI taxonomy): domain Eukaryota; kingdom Metazoa; phylum Arthropoda; class Arachnida; order Araneae; family Macrothelidae; genus Macrothele; species Macrothele yani. Next base: position 174,581,197 of record CM077029.1, on the reverse strand, counting down.
TTTGAAAATGAAAGGGATGGATACATTCGATCACGGCTGAAATCACGGTCCATAATGCACGAGTTCAACAAAAAATTTAAATTGAAACAATCTTATCTGTTCTTCCACTTAAATGTTATTCAAAGCATAAATAATGTTCATTATCATTGAACATAAAAATTCAACTACTTTGTGAAAAGTCCGATATTCCTTTAAATTTTTGATTTTCAGTCTCACTGTTTCTCGATTCTAGCGATACTCAAGATATCTGTGTCTGTTATTAATTTTTTCTGTGTTGATATTGATAAGAATGAGCACCTCTTTTGAACCCAAGCTAAAAGATTTTTAAAAATTTGACTGAATGGCAATTTTTAGCGAATGTCTGATTTTTTCTCCGATTTTTCAGTTCTTCAAGGTGTCATTGTGGCACCTCAAAATATTATCAGATTTAAAATTCCTTTTAGAATGTTGTTAATGTTACAGAGTATCAACTTTCCCACACCCAAGCTAAGTGTCTCTCTATTCTAAAAAAAGTAACTGCCGCCGCTGTTTTAGAAATTTCGCAACACTCTTGCTTTCCTAGCTCGCAGCGCAAAACGTATTGAACACAAAAATATGAAATTTACATCGTTTGTAGAAAATTGTTTGGAGAGCATGCTGAAATAAACTGTTTCTCGATTCTAGAGATACTTCAAGAGCTATTGCATTTCAAAGTTAAGGTAAGCAAAAAAGTGCTATCAGGTCGCGTTCCGGACACACTAACAGCAACAGAACCACGAAACTTTGTAGGCATGTCGTGCTATAACCAAATTTTTGCACCTCGTCGCCCTTTTTTTGAATCTCGATTTAGTTTACAAGAAATTAAATTTCTAAATTTCACAAAATTCTCTATTTTGCAATGGGATCCATTTTAAAAAACGGATATATGGCAAACTATAAATCATAACGCATTGCAATTTTTACAGCATAAACTTACAACTATCATCCTTTTTTACAAAAAATAATCTAAGAAAAAGTCATTTTCTGGTTTTTAAGCATTTTTTAAAGACGCAAAGGAAAGAAACGAACGGCTTCTCTGTCTTCACGATAACCACAGAGGAACGTTCTGGCCCCATAACCTGCTACCATGGTGATGCAGAGAATTTGTTATGCATATGTTTTGCTGGTAAAGCTATCTCAGTTGTTTAAGGTGGATGTCAAGTAATTTTGCTTCCTATACTTCCAATGGAAAAACTTCTGTACACATTTTCTTCACAATTAATGCGTTTCCCAAGGACGAATATTTGAACAACGATTAAAATAGCTTAATTTTATAACTTGGAATACTTAATATTTTCTAAAACATAACCATAATTATTCAATCCAACATTTGTTTGTCTACATGACATCATCAAAGTACAGGTCGTGCCATCTTTTTTCTGGACAATTAATGCATTTCCAAGGATGAAAATTTGAATATCGATTAAAATAGCTTCATTTTATAACTTAAAATACTTAATATTTTCTAAAACATAACCATAATTATGTAATCCAACATTTGCTTGTCAACTGACGTCATCAAAGTACAGGTCGCGCCATCTTTTTTCTGGTTCCAACACCACCAAAGGAAAAGTTATTGATTTTTTATATAATTATGGTTATGTTTTAGAAAATATTAAGTATTCCAAGTTATAATATGAAGTTATTTTAATCAATGTTCAAATTTTAATCCTTGGGAACATTATAATTGTGAAGGAAATGTGTACAAAAGTTTTTCCATTAGAAGTATAGGAAGCAAAATTACTTGACGTCCACCTTAACGGTTTTAGCATAATGGTTTATGGAAATGCTTTTTGGACCACTTTTGTTTTCCTTAGTGGTAAATTTAGCAAGTGCTATAAGTTCAAACGACAAAAGTCCGACCTTCCAAAAATTAATGACAGTAAAAAAACCTCTTAAATTTTGGAATAACAAGCCTTATTTGCTTAGACATGCAATAAAAATTTAAATTTATATGAATTTTCCAGTTTTTATTTCTTTTTTTTTTTTTTTTTTTTTGATTGGAGGTTTAACGACCACCGTGAGCAACTCAATGGGCTATAAGCAGTCGCCCGTCCCTAATTTAGGGTCACTGGTTCCAGGGAAGGGAGAGAGCCAGTGCCGTAAGACAAACACAACATCCATGCCTGAGCGGGATTCGAACCCGGACCCCTTACGGACGAATGATCAGAGGCCAACGCCTTAGACCACTGCGCCACCGGGGCGGCAGTTTTTATTTCATGTGATATACTTGGAGATTGAGCTGCAGGGCCCGAGCGCTACTCTGGAAACGAGCGTAGCAAGCCTACAGGCGCAGCCCCTAGTTCAACAAATTTTTGCAGCGATTGAAGGGTTAAAGAATTTTAAAAAATACACCCATGATTGAATGTAGCGTATCAAACTCTGCTCAAAGTAGGGTGTTGTACCAGAAAATTATATTTATTTGGTTACTAATCGTCTACTACGCAACAGTATTCATACCACCTCCACCGCCTTTTTTTTTTAAGCTTACCCATTATTTTGACTCATGTTTGGTCCATGAACTAGTAATTTACAAAAAAGTCAAATTCGACACTTTTTCACTCCACCCTATTGCACAGGTCCGACAGCCACCCTATTTACCAGAACTCGCTCCCCATGACTTTTTTCTCTTCCCAAAAATCAAATACCACTTGAAAGGAAAAATATTTCAATATATTGAGGAGACACAACAGAATGCAATGAAGTAGCTGTTTGCTATTTCAGAAGATGATTTCTAAAAATACTTTGAGCAGTGGAAATACTGCTGGGCTACGTGTGTGGCTTTGGAAGAGGTATACTTCAAAGGTGATTAAGTTTCAAATCTGTAAGTCTTGTACTTTTTGTTTAATAAATCCAGTCTGGACACTTTTTGGTCATACCAATATAGACATATCAGAGCTGGTTCAGAGATTTGTGCTTGATAGACATGGTGTGGATGCCATGCCATTAGCAAGTTGCAAATAATTCTGATATATATGGAAAGCTTCCAAAATATCAAATTTGATGGTTGAATCTGGCTTGCCAATTAGTTTTGCTTTTTCAAAGAAAAATTTATGGTCCTTTTTGAAAGTGTTCAGCCGTCGATGACTTCTCTATGTCACAGTTCTGAATATAGGTCTTGTGCTCCTTCAATCGAAAACGCAAAGCTCTATGGGTCTGTCCTATATACTTGAAAAAATGAAATATTTGTGACAAACATTGTATTCTTCATAAGTGTCAGTTTTCAGAATATAACTGAAAGTTAATGATATGATTTATTAGTGGTTGGCACATACAAAAAGTATGAAACACCTTATAGAACTTTGGCTGATGCAATGTTCCAATGCCACTCAAAAAGACAAATATCACTGACATACATTTGATCTTAGATAAGTGCGAGAGTTCAATTTTTAGGAAGCTTTGAGCACATTAAATTTGTTCAAATGGACCTTAAGAAATGACAGGAAATAAGGAGGTAGGTTCCTGGATCATTTGCAGTTATATCTATACAAGTTTTTGTGTATTAATATTTATGTATACTATGAATGGCAATGCACATAAAGAGTGATAAAAGAAAAAAATTACAACAAATGAGTTTACATTTTTGTGAAACATACATTAAAAATTGAAAAATATTAAGTATTTCACAAAACAGTCACATGGATTTATTCAGAATCATGGTCAAACAGTGATAAGAAGTAGTGTGCTATGTTTGCAGTAGTAGGATATGTAGCATTTCTAGCAATAGAAAAATGTAGTAGCATGCTACAAAGTAAAATAGCTTGTAGAGCAAAATTACACTACAATTCATGCTATTTTAAAAAAAGGTGTAAAACACTATTATGTGGCATTTCCAGATTTTCTGAAGCATTATTGGCTGGGACAGCAGAATGAGTGTATCAATCAAGTACCTGACTTGACTTACATTGTGAAAGCTAGCCAAACTGTTAACTGGGAAGTTTTCTTAGTCAGCTTGTAAAGATAATGTGTACGAGATGACTCAGCTAGCAGTTTTATTGAGGATTGTCAACTGCAAAATTCGATTCTCTTAGTCAAAGAAAATGAATTAAGTAGATATTTCATGATAAATTTTTTATTTGAATTATCTGAGCTTGGTAGCTAGTCTAGATAGCCTTGAATATACACTATCTACCAACAAGTAATTGGACACCTGTGATAGCAAAGGAAAATGAAGTTTATTCACCTTCACTAGTTGGTGGAGCCTCCACGAGCGGCGATTACAGCTGCGACCCTCTGGGGCATACTTTCAACCAGGCGTTGTACGACGGCTAGCGGTATTTTCTTCCACTCGGCTTGGAGAAGACAGGTCAGTTCCTTCACCAATTTCGGATGGTGGGGGCACCCCTTAAGTCGACGCTCCAACTTGTCCCAGAGGTACTCAATAGGGTTAAGGTCTGGGCTCTGTGCGGGCCAGTCCATTTGATTAACCCCATTGTCACCATACCAAGCCGTGGTGGACCTCGCAACATGACAGGTGGCATTGTCATCCTGAAAGTAACATGGGTCCACCCCGTAAAACTGCCACAACATAGGAAGCACATGGTCATCCAAAATGGTGCAGTAGGTCTCGGCGTTGAGTCTACCAGGAATTGCGACCAAGGGTCCTGTGCCATACCAGGAGAAACACCCCCATAGCATAATTCCACCACCGCCGAACTTCACAGTTGGCACAATACATTCCGGCAGGAGGCGTTCTCTAGGCAGACGCCAAACCCAGACCCTGCCATCCGAACGGTAGAGGGTTTACCTTGATTCGTCGCTCCAGAGAACCTGTTTCCACTGTTTAACGTTCCACTGATGATGTTCTTTGCACCACGTTACTCGAGCAGCGCTATTGGACTTGGTGATCAAAGGCTTGTGGGCGGCAGCAGGAACATGATAACCGAGCAGATGGGCTTCCTTACGGATGGTATTCATCGAAAGAACACTTTCGGATGCCTGTTGAAACTCCTCGCGAATGTGGCCCATCGATTTGGTGCGGTTCTTCCGAATTTCTCTGGCCAGCACCCGTCGGTCTCTAACTCCCAGTTTTGTGGGTCTGCCGGGTCGGGGCACATTCTGACAGTCACCTCTCATCTTCCACTTGCCAATCACATAGGCCACTGTCGATTTCGGGTACTTCAACTCGCTGGATATGCCATGTATGGATCGGCCATTTCTGCGATACCCGACGATTACAGCTTTCTCGAAATCAGAGAGCTCTGAACTGCATGGCATCTTGCATGCAACTGGTTGTGTTGTTGTTTCCCACACGATATCTAACGGCGGTGGCCGTGACTTGTATCAGGACCGCAGATATCGTCGATTGCAGGGGTGTCCAATTACTTGTTGGTAGATAGTGTATATGCCACTGAATGTATCAAAATGTGTTGCATATGATGATCAGAGCTGAGGTAAATACAAAGATTAATTATTTGTGCAGTTCAGATTGGTATTTAACTCTGAATTCCATATATAACAACATACACATAAAGATCGTCCTCATTCTTAAAGCATGTATATAAAAAAACATATATAACAACGAACACATAAAGATCACTACTCATTCTTTAAACATGGCCAAACTACCTAAGCACATTCGTGTCTAATTTACGAACATTTTTCCTTTTGCTTCCCATTACGCATCTGCAACATATCTTCATTCCTCACATGACATAAACATGCCTTGTACCCCCCTCCCCCCGTCACCCGTAAATAACACGTCTCATGCATGCTGTTATATTAAACAAATATCAGTGATTTAAGTTAGGTGCAAGGTAAAGAATTCAAATGAAGTGAAAAAATGAAGTCCAAATTTAAACACACATAAAAAAGGTGTTACCTGAGCTGCTATTCCTATCCTTCCCTCATTTAGCAAGCTTATAGCATATTTATAGCCATGACCTAATTGCCCAAGCACATTACTTTCATGAACCTAAAAGTGGAAAAAGGTTAAATAATATATTTTGTTTTTCCTGTAATGGCTCAAGAATGAACAACAATTAAACAATTTTATTCCATAGCATCTGAATGTGATTGTGGACTTTTAACTTACATATGGCTTATTCACTGAACTTCGTCTCTGGAACACTATAGAACTGCATACAGTCTTTGGAAGAAATCTCTCGTTTATATTTAAGGATCACAAGAGTAAAATAGTGTTCTATGAAACATAAAACAAAATTTTAATTGATTAGTGATTTTTTTGTTTAATAAATAGATTAATTTTAAAAATACAGTTTTCAAGACTAAGCAATAAGCAAATCACACATAATATAATACAACATAAATGAAAAATAGGTAAAAATGATATTTAAGTGCTAATTGATTTAAACTTAATCTTCTATATGGTTCTTAAATCATTCAATCGTCAATCAAATCAACTATCTTGGGATAACTCCCATGGATGAAACGAGTTATTCAAAGATAAGTCATTTAAGAACCACATAGAAGATTAAGCTAAATCAATTACCACTTACATATTGATTACAGGTCTGGGATCTGTTGATTAATATAGATATTGGGAGGAAAGTTGAAGCCCATTGAAATTGTCTGTTAAATAATGTATGAAGGATTACTGTACATAATTGAAAGACAAAATTTTAGTGTATAAGAAAAATCATCTGAAGATTTTTCTTGTACACTAAAATTTGGTCTTTCAATTATATATAGTAATCCTTTAAGTTGTGACAGCACTTCCTACCTCGAGGCTGCACATTTAGGTGGAATATCAGTTTCTGAATTTACTTATTTATTTATTTATTTAATTAATTATTTAATTATTTATTTATTCATTTATTAATTTTATTAATTCGGGTAATTTTTGAGGAAAGAATACGCTTTTACTTTTTATTTTATTTTGCCATTAGCCCAACTTTCGGGTGATTCTTCTTTTTTTTTTTGTCCACTTCTCCTCGCACAAGGCGTTGCTTAGCATAAGACTAGACAGCGGTGGCATCATCCATCGATGGACCGACTTTGTATTAGATGTTTTATGGGGCCATCAAACTGTCCTTGTTTGGCTTCCACAATGCATTGGGTCGACGCCAGACTCTTTGGAACCGAAACTAACAGTTTTATTGGGTTAGGATTTATGGCCCTGTGGTTATATCCCGCGACTAACGTAACTTGAAGAGCTGTTCTCAGAATTTTTGTGGGAACAGGTAGCAAATTTTGACCCCCCCCCCAACGAATGGATGAACCAAATGTCAATTCTATGACCAGTAGAATTTAGACTTAGGGGTTTAATTCGAGGGAGGCTTGCGTCCCGTTTTGTGATTGGATGATGGGATATTTCGAGGTAATGGGGGTCTTCCCAAGTTGTCGAAACTTTTTCAAGGGAAAGGAGACTTCTGCACACTTTTACTTTTAGCATCCTTTTTTCACGACGTGCATCACTTTCACTTTTTTATTCCTTGTGACTTGTCACTTGGTATTTTGCCGTGAACGCTGGTGACTCTCCTTCATGACTGTCACCTAGGAGCTACCATGTAAGACCTGGCACTTTTGGTTATCCATGTGTGGCCCAAGACTTGGATGGAAGACAACCACCGGATGAGAAATCTCCTGGGCCAGAAGTGGCCAGTGGCGCGAACCCAGGGACTTTACCTAAGAAGCGAATATCTATGTGCCAAAGCAACTACCCAAGATTGAACTTTCATTTGTGTGTAACCGCCAGGGGTCCATACCCCAGATGATGCAGTGCAATCTCCAGGCAAGATTGGGAATTGAAGGTAGGAATTCCATCCTATTCTTTCTTTTGGTGTCCCCTCATAATATGTGTTTATCGATCAGCGTAATCTAAGGTCGTCCGCTAGAATTAATGTTTTTTTATAAGCGAGTAGTCGGTGAGCACGAGTTCCTGTCAGAAAGTCAGTATCATTCTAGCTAGTATCGTGTGTTATTTTAGCAAAGTGTTTATATAAATATAAATGATTAAAGGGTGACTGCAAGTTTAACACCTACATATAACAATTTACATTCTTGAAGTAATGAGCACAGGGTCCTAAACTATTATGTGTGTGTATCCTTATTATTATGCCAAAACATAACTAATAAATTGTTTTCTATGTTAATTTGCCTACGTACTATCATGAGTGTTTCTTTAGTTGCAAATTGTGTGCTCAACCCTGGATTTTTGGAGATAATATATATTTTAAGGCAGGGACTCAGAAATTCTTTCACTTATGTTTTTTTTTAATTCTAGACGACCACAAAAACATTGCGGCACATAGCAGACCCTTTGACTCCCAAAGGAAAATCTGCTGTGTGAATCACAATGCCCCGTCAGTGGATCCTGAAGCTGCATCAGCCCTAAATCAGGGAATCACAGAATCACAATCCACTCAACACCCCCTTGGTTCCCAATATTACGCCGGTGAACCCAATTCGGAACTCGAGCAGTAATAACACAAACAGAACACCTTAACACTAGATCATTAAAACATTAAACAGAAGTTATTTTTGGATTTATGATATAGTTTTGATGGATAATGAATGCCAACTTTTAAGCTGTAAAACCTACAATTGAATAAAAAGGAAGAAAATAAGTGAAATGGATGCAATAAAAGACTTACAAAACAATACAGAACACAGATTTTTGAACCACACTATGTGCATATATTATAAATATAAAATTCATTATTCATATGCAAAGTCATTTAATTTATGTTGAAAAAGTACTCAAAATTTAAAGTATGATGAAGGGAAAATTATACTATGGTTAAAATATGATTTTTCTTTCTTTGTGAAAAACTAAAACAAAACAAAAACAAAACTACTAAATGGTGAACACACTAATAGTACATTCAATAAAAAGTAAGCTTTAAACAGTTTTTTAGAAAGATGTGCTACACCTTCTACTTTTGAGTTATTTTTTAATTAAACTACATCTTCCCTTTGAATTATCATTTAATTGAACTATGTCTACTACCAGAAATCCATTATAAATGGGAGTTAGCATCTCCCTCCCCAGCTCTATATATCTTTAATTGAGCTTGCTACAGGAGCATCATGTATAATCTTTCAATTTACTTCCGATATTGGAGGTTATACGGTATAGTAGACGGTATAGTAGTAGTACCGAAAGTACTGGGTTAAGAATAAATATTGAAGTAAATGAGGATGCAGCAAAGGAAAAACTCATTTGGTGATGAGGCAAAATAATTCCAACGGAAAAAAAAAAAAAGAAGTGAACCGTGGCCAAATGGAAAAAACAACAACCCCGTGCCGCATCCACATAACGAAAATATGAATTGAAAGCCAAGCCCCACGTGCGGTAAGTGTTCATCGAACTTTACCAACTAAAAGTGAAGTAAGTGTTCATCGAACTTTACCAACTAAAAGTGAAGTTCAAAAATGCAAATGTATAATCTTATCTCATTAAAATCCTTTAAACTATATAAAAAATCTTTGAAATGATGACAGATATATGAGGTGCATTCAAAAAGTATCCAGGCTGCTTGCATAAGTTCGGAATCACGCGCCACAGCAGGAAGTGGTTTGGCACAGATTGACCTTGGAACCTATTATGCAAGTGCTGTGAGTAAAGGTTCTCCTGTTTGTCCGTTTTTTTCTATAGTAGTGCTTTGTTCTTACCTGTGTAAAACTGTTCATTGCATTTGTTATGCCAGAAAAAATTGATCAACGAATTTGTATAAGATTTTGTTAAAAATTTTGTTGAAACTTTGCAAACATGCATACTTAAAGTTACAGAAAGTCTATTGGGAGGAAGGTATTAGTTGTACACAAGTTTATGAGTGGTATAAACATTTTAAAGATGGTTGTGAAAGTGTTGAGAGGGATGAACTGTTTGGGACCAGCAAAAGTGAAAACAATGTCAAATGTGTCCACACAGCTGCGTGGGAAAATCGCAGAATCATATTTGTGAGTTATCTGAAAACTTCAACATTAGTTTCGGTTTAGTTCAGTCAATTTTTACGAATGATTTGGGTATGAGGAGAAGCGTCTCAGCCAAATTTGTGCCAAACTGCTCTCAGCTGAGCAAAAAAAGGCCAGTGTTTCACCTGCTGGTGACCTGCTTGAGTGCATTGAAAATGACGAAAACCTTTTAAAAACTATCATAGCTGGTGATGAATTGTGGGTTACTAAAGCCCAGTATTTACAGTGGAAGACCCCACTCTTCTAAACCCAAGAAAGCATGACAGAGCCACAGCAATGTCAAGACGAAGCTGACTGTTTTTTTCAATCAGGAGGGTACATCATGAATATGCTCCATCAGGCCAGACAACTAACAAGCAGTACTACTGTCAAGTTTCAAGGCATTTGAGGGATACAGTTCATCACAAAAGGCTGGCATTGCATGAGAGTGGTGAGTGACAACTCCACCATGACACTGTGCCTGCCCATGCATTGCAACTTGTGCAGTAAATTCTTGCTAAGCACCACATTGCACAGTAAGGTGGAGTGAAAAAAACTTTTTTCTCGGATCAAAAAGCTTGGGTGTGGGAAAGTTGCTACTAGTTGTCAATAACACCTACTCAAAAAAATTCTTAATTCTAATAATATCTTCAGGTGCCACAACGCCCTTGAAAACTTGAAAATTTGGACTAAAATTGACTATGCTCTAAAAAGTCCGGTGTGCTGAGGCTTCAATTTTGCATTTAGCTTGGGCTTAAATTAGTTACATATTTCTATAAGTATCAACACAAAAAATATGACTGCCATATGCTGATATCTTGAGGTGCCTGCACATTAAGATGGAAATTCACTGAATTTCAATACCATACATAACTTAACATATAGTAGCTGCCAAAAGATGGCAGCAGTTGCTTCAATTCTTCATTTTCTGTAAGCGTTCAGGATGAAAACGAGCAAGGAAGGTGCCAATTTTAGCACATCTTTTGTAAAAAAAAAAAAAAAAAAAAGGTCGTGCTTATGTTATCGGTTTGCCCGTCCGTCCGTCTGTACCCACGATATCTCTGCAACTATTAGTCCGATTTGAAAAATTCTTTTTGCATTGGGAAGCTTGAAATATGAGAATGATGATCCTTCATTTCATTTTTTTTACGATGTACAATTTTGCCGCTAGAGGGCGTAAATGCAGATGATGTCGAATTCAAAAATACGTTTTATTCCACATATTTGCTTCTAAACATCCGATTGAAAAAATTCTTTTATCTTTCGATTCAATTTATGTCGAAGAGTGTTTTAGATATAGTTACTTTTTAAAATAACGCATAGATTTTCCACTAGGGGACGTAAAAGTAAATTACATTTTTCCGATAACTCTTCTTCTAAAACTCCAATTTGAAATTTTTTTCTTCAGCTGATACATCTTCTGATGGAAAATCTTTTGCATATAAATTTCGAATTTTTGGTAAATAATACTTTGGCCACAACAGGGCGTAAGTGTTAATTTTTGCTTCTGATGTATTTGCCATAAAATTTGAGCTTCTAAAATATCGATTGAAAAAATTATTTTGTGGACTGATGCCACTTACATCGATAAAACTTTTAGGAATATTTTCTTCCTAAACTATTCCACAGTTTCTCCACCAGGTGGCTTAGATGCATATCTTATTTTTGTCAATATCTCTACTTCTAGGAGTCCGATTTGAAAAGTTCCTTTTTTGTTGGATAGTGTTTTCTGTGCGACATGTTTTTCATATAATTTCAAAATTTTCAAGTAATTCATAGACTTTCCGCTAGGGAGAGTAGTGGTAAATTGCGTTTCCCCCTATATCTCTGCTTCAAAATCTCTGATTTGAAAAATTCTTTCTGCACCAGATACAGCTCCTGATGGGAAATCATTTGCACATGATTTCTAATTTTTGTAAAAAATGGTTTGGCCATCAGGGGGCGGTAAATCTTAATTTCTGCTTCTGATGTATTTGCAGCAAAATATGAGCTTCTAAATTCTCGATTGAAAAAAAAACGTAGTTTGTAGATCGATACTACTCATGTCAACAAACCTTTTAGAAACCTTTTCTACTTAAAATAGTGCACGGTTTCTACGCCTGGGGGCGTAGATGTATATCTTATTTTTGTCAATATCTCTACTTCTAAGGATCCGATTTGAAAAATTCCTTCTTTGTTGGATAGTGTTTCTAGTGCGGCACGTGTTTCATATAATTTCAAAAATTTCAAGTAACTCATAGACTTTCCGCTAGAGTGCGTAAAGGTAAATTGCGTTTCCTCCTATATCTCTGCTTCTAAATCTCCGATTTGAAAACTTCTTTCTGCACCGGATACAGCTCCTGATGGGAAAACCTTTGCACATAATTTCTAATTTTTGATAAAAAAATGGTTTGGCCACCAGGTGGCGTAATTGTAGTGATAAACGCAGCACAAATGTTTATGACAATCAAGTGTTGCTACAACAGAGAGATTACATTTCTAGACCCTCTTCAACAAAAACAAAATAGACTTCAGAATATGAAGTCAATTCAGCAGAAGCAAAGGTACGAGAACTGCGCTCCAGTACTCAAATGCAAAAGACTCTCCCAACATTGGCTTGTGAATGTGATAAATGGGGGCTATCAGATCGCAGTGCTGCAGCTGTTTCATCAGTGTTATTCCAAGATATGGGCCTCGTGAGTGAAGGAGGTGACACCTCTTTAGTTACAGACCGCAGCAAACTTCGAAGAGAGAGGCAAAAGCTCTGAAAGGAACTTCAATTTAATGCACAGCAAAATTCAGTGAAGCTGCAAGCAATTTATTTTGATGGTAGAAAGGACAGAACCAGAAAGACAGTGCTAAAAGGTGGAAAACCCCATCTTATCAATGTCCTAGAGGAACATGTGGTTTTGTTAAAACAGCCAAATTCTTAGTACCTGGGTCATATCACACCTTTATCAGGGACTTCTTTGAATATTAAAAACAGTATAATAAACTTTTTGCTTAAAGATATATTTATAACAGATGATTTGGCATCCGTAGGATGTGATGGAACCAATGTAAATACTGGTTGGGAAGGAGGTGTAATTTGCTTATTAGAAGTATGTTATAACAAGCCTCTACGTTTGTGTGCCTCCTCCATAAAAATGAACAACCATCGAGGCACCTGTTAATCAACCTTGATGGCATAACCTGTGGTCCAAACTCTTTCTCAGGGCAAAGGAAAGGCTCTGAAGAAATGTGTTTTACCAGTTCAAAAATATAACAGGATTGAGGAGGGTAATGCATAGCCAAAAGTTGATGTAAATGAATCGAGCAATGATAAAAAATATTTATATAAAATTGCTACAGCTGTTATATCTGGCAATTGCAGCCAAGAGTTCGCCTGTATACAACCTGGACCAAAGTCCCAATCAAGGTGGCTGACTACTACTAGTCGAATACTTCATTTGTACATTTCATCAATTGATCCGTCTGAAAATCTTGTAACTCGGGCAACATACTTGATTAATGTTTACTTACAAGTTTAGTTTGAAATCAAGACCAAATCAGATGCTGTGAAGGTCCTCGCCATTTATGAAAAATGGTTGCATTCAGTAGATATCTTCCTCACAATATAGAGAAAGTAGTTGATGCTGTAATACTGAAAAATGCATTTTTTTCTCACCCAGAGAACATATTGTTAGCTATGATGACTGATGAAAATGCTAATATTAGACAGCTAGCTCTTCGACGTGTGCTGAAAGCCAAGGATCAGCAGAGGCAAACGAAAGGCATTCGTTACTTCAGGGTCCCCACATTGAACTTTGAAGCCAAAGATTATTTTGAAACAATAAGTCATGACAACTATGTTAACATTGAACCTCCTTTGACAAGATCAATTAGCAGCGGCGAGATCATGAAATGTATTAATGAAGATCAAGTTCTAACTTTGCCTAACGTGCCATGTCACACTCAAAATGTAGAACGATGTGTGTTCAATTAGTAACAGAAGCTTCTACAGCTGTTTTTGAAAATGAAAGGGATGGATACATTCGATCACGACTGAAATCACGGTCCATAATGCACGAGTTCAACAAAAATTTTTAATTGAAACAATCTTATCTGTTCTTCCACTTAAATGTTATTCAAAGCATAAATAATGTTCATTATCATTGTCCCTTGAATTGTGCTTTATTTAGGTAAAAATTCAACTACTTTGTGAAAAGCCCGATTTTCCTTTAAATTTTTGATTATCAGTCTCATTGTGCCTCAAGATATCTGTGTCTGTTAATATTTTTTTTTTTTGAGTTGATACTGATAGGAATGAGCACCTTTTTTGAACCCGAGCTAAAAGATTTTTAAAAATTTGACTGAATGGCAATTTTCAGCGCACATCTGATTTTTTTCTGATTTTTCAGTTCTTCAAGGTCATTGTGGCACCTCAAAATATTATCAGATTTGAAATTCCTTTTAGAATGTTGTTAATGTTACAGAGTATCAACTTTCCCACACCCAAGCTAAGTCTAATTTACACAAAAGTCAAATGCAACACTTTCTCACTCCACCCTATTTGCACAGGTCTGACAGCCACCCTATTTACCAGAACTTGCTCCCCATGACTTTTTTCTCTTCCCCAAAATCAAATACCATTTGAAAGGAAAAAAAATTCAAGATATTGAGGAGATACAACAGAATGCAACAAAGTAGCTGTTTGCTATTTCAGAAGATGATTTCTAAAAATACTTTGAGCAGTAGAAATACTACTGGGCTACGTGTGTTGCTTAGGAAAAGGTATACAGTTAAAGCTCCTTATTCACAGTTCCCTTATTCGCGGGTTAAAAAATTGCGACCAAGTTCCTGTATTTGCGACTAAAAATTTCTTTATTTGCGGATCCAGTCGGTATATTAAAAGGATTCGGTGTCCTTTATTAACGCATCGACATCTTTTGAGTACTGCTGGCACATGCCGAGGCGGCTTTTACAAAGAGTGTAACCGAATGGACTAATATCAAAGTAAAACAAACCTTATTGCCACTATGCCTAAAGTACGTTGTCAAATGCTGCCACCGCCGTATTACACGTTCCGCTATGTCCTTTGATAAGAGCCGCCTTCGCCACGGTCGGTGTTTTATTGCTTCAACTTGTCAGTCGTTGCAATAATTTTGATTGAATAACACGTGTCTCTTCTGCTTTGTTCCCAATTTATAATGTCGAGTAAAAGGAAAGAAAAATTAGCTCCGACGCGGAAAAAAACAGTGTTGCCGCTTAAAGTAAAAATAGAAATGCTTGACCGTTTACGCCTTGGTGAGTCGTTTGCATCCATATCACGCTCTTTCAATGTTAATGAATCAACTGTACGATCCATCAAGAAATCCGAAGACAAAATAAGGAATTCTATAGCTTCAACCTCACTATCAGCAAAAATTGTTCGTGATGCAGCAATTGAAAAAATGGAAGCTGCATTATCATTATGGATTGAAGATCGTAACCAGAAAAGAGTGCCCCTAAATGGTCTTATGATCCGCGAGAAGGCAAAGCGTCTTTACGCACATTTTAAAGAACCTGGTGATGAACATACAGATGGAGGATTTCAAGCATCAGAAGGTTGGTTCAATAAATTCAAGGTGCGACAATCATTGCATAGCATTAAAATTGTTGGAGAAGCTGCATCTGCAGACACCGCCGCAGCAGAAAGATATCCAGAAGAATTTTCAAACTTAATTGCTCATGGTGGATACAAACCGGAACAAGTGTTTAATGCAGATGAAACTGCCTTGTTTTGGAAAAAAATTCCAAACAAAACTTTCATATCCCAAAATGAGAAGTCCGCCCCTGGTTTCAAGGCAGCAAAAGATAGAGTTACACTGCTGCTGTGTTTTAACGCATCTGGAGATTGTGTTATAAAGCCACTAATGCTTTACAGATCGTTAAATCCTCGTGCTTTAAAAAATCAAAACAAGGACAACCTGCCAGTGTTTTGGCGTGCAAATAAGAAAGCGTGGGTTACAAGCGCTATTTTTTGTGACTGGTTCCGGAATTGTTTTGTTCCTGAAGTTGAGACTTATTTGAAAAAAAAAATAATTTAGACTTTAAGGCCGTTCTAGTTTTGGACAATGCTCCAGGTCACCCTCGTGAGCTTGAAACTATGCATCCAAATATAAAGGTGATATTTTTACCTCCTAACGCGACGGCTTTACTCCAACCCATGGACCAAGGAATAATCCAGACGTTCAAGCTCTATTACATTAGACGAACCTTCAAAATCATACTGGACACCATGGAATGTGATCCTGATATGAATGTGATGCAATGCTGGAAAAATTTTGATATAGCAAAATGCATTGTTAACATAAAAGAATCGTTGGAAGAACTGAAACCATACACATTGAAATCATGTTGGAAAAAACTGTGGCCTGTTCTGACTGTCGGAAATGATGAAGAATCTGTGCAAATTCAAACTTTAACTGCAAACATTGCTCAAGTTGCGAATGGAATAGGACGAGATGGCTTTGAACAGATAGAATCAAGTGACCTTCAAGAGTTGCTTGAATCGCAAGATGAAGATTTGACCCGAAACCGACTTGGAGGAAATGCTAAATCCGCATTCCATTGAAGAAGAGGCTTCAACGAGCACTGAAAAGGTGACCTTTAACTGGAAAAACCTGAGTGAAGGTTTACGGATGGCAAATGAGCTTTGTGATTTCTTCATGAAAATTGATCCATCTATGGAAAGAAGTCTTATTTTTAAAAGGCAAATTGTTAATGCCACAGCTGCATATCAATCTGAATTGAAAGACCTTTTAAAAGCGGCAAAACAAGAAAAAATTACTAAGTTCTTTAAACCCTTGCCTAAGCCTGACAATAATAATTAATAGACATTGTTAAAAACTCTCATTAAATTTATTTTGTTTTGATTTCTTTTTTTATTTTGGAACCTTGGAACGTATCCCTTATAATCATATACAAATTACCATTCCATATTCACGGTTTCTGTATTCGCGGCATATTTACGGAACATATACCCCGCGAATAAGGAGCTTTTACTGTACTTCAAAGGTGATTAAGTTTCAAATCTGTAAGTCTTGTACTTTTTGTTTAATAAATCCAGTCTGAACACTTTTTGATCACACCAATATAAACATATCAGAGCTTGTTCAGAGATTTAAATCAGATATTTTTAACACCAGTTTTCTAACTGTATTACTTCCCCTTTTTAAACAATTTATTGCCTATATGATTTTTGATTATTGCTGCAGTATTTTTTCATAATTACCATTACTATGAATAATAATTTTTTTCACAATAAAAATATCATATTGAAAAATTAACTTTTCATAATAAAATTATTGCAATTATTGATATATTATTGAATAAACAAAGACATTGCTCTTTCCACGTTTTAGCAACACACAGCAACCGAAAAATTGTTATTCAGCCAATGCTGGGGAATTGAACCCCAGATCTCTCAATATCTAGCTGAGCACATTAGCCTTACACCACGGTGGCCAACAATCCACGGCACTATGTCTGTTTTTCTGTCAGCTTCTGATATCATCAGTGGCCGAATAACAGTTTTTCGGTTGCTGTGTGTTGGTAAAACGTGGAAAGAGCGATGTCTTTGCTTATTCACTGACGCCATGTACTTGGAGGATTTTCACTTTGATATATTATTACAAAAGGTACCGCACTTATCCTAACATAAAGTGAAATAACTTCTTCAATGCTACAAAACTTTTTATAAGACAATGTTGTAAACTGAAGTATTACAAGTAATGTCAATGAAATCTGCTAAATAACATTCAATTGTAACATAAGTTTATCATCAAACTACATACAAATGGAAGTCAATATACAACAATTTCCTAATCAGACAGTTTCGAGAATATTAAAAAAATCACGTATATAAGTAAAGAGGTAATTAATGTAGAATTTCTTGAAATTAGAAGCATTCTTTTACTAACTTTTATCATGCATTTCACTGCTCTGAGACTCGGAAAAAGTTACTAAACTACATTCACTGCTCATGCAGACATATTTTTAACACAAAATTTCATGGCTTTGAGTTTTGGAATAGTTATTTAATTAAAATAATAGAATTTAAATAACATAATATTTGCTAAGTACTATAAACCTGTTACAGATTACTAACTATTTTAATATAATAATTGAATATAATATGAACATGTAAATTATGAATAATATTTTTGCAGTTTGTACTACACAACAATGACAAGGCTTAAAGAACAACATTCAAGAAATTGAGCTGCTTTTTAGTATGTCACTCCCTCTCCCTCTTTAACAACTATGTTTAAGATGTCCACCACCTTTTTCTCCAGAAAAAAAGAACTGTATGTATTTAGGTATATTGCATATACAAACAGATATATAAAAATACAATGATCTGTGTAAATAAAGTTGAATGTGCAAAATAATATATAATTTAAATTCATTTATGAAATTACAACTAAATTTATCAATTTTATGCAACAGAGAAAAAAACAGCATACAGATTGTTTAATTATACTGTATAAATATTGTAACATGAACTGACTGTACACCAGTACAAAAACAATTTGAAGAACAGCACAAGAGAAAACAAAATG
Organism: Macrothele yani; assembly: GCA_039090855.1. NCBI lineage: Eukaryota > Metazoa > Arthropoda > Arachnida > Araneae > Macrothelidae > Macrothele > Macrothele yani. Next base: position 174,562,757 of record CM077029.1, on the reverse strand, counting down.
AGGGAGGGGGGGGCTTGAATATACCAATTTTTTGTATTAATACACTGCTGGCCACCCAAAATGCAACACCAAGAAGGAAGCATCCGATTGGCCTGAAATTCGCAGCATGCGTCGCCCGTGAGAGGACACGCAAACGGTTACCATTGCAGGGCATATGCAAATTATGTGCGCCCGGCACACCACCAAGAAGCACTATAAGAAGGGTGCACAGAAGGCGGGGTGTAAGTAGTGGAAGTGTGTTGTGCTGCCAGACCTGTGTGTGGGAAGCTTCCCGATGCCTCGTCGCAGAATACGGCAGTCATTCCAGCACGTTTCGGAGTTCAACAGAGGACGAATAGTGGCTTATCGCGACAGTGGCTTATCGTACAGAGACATCGGCGCCCGTGTGTGACGACATCCAGCCACAGTGAGGCGACTATGGATTCGGTGGGTGCAGGCGGGACGGACGGACGGACAGACCGACGTGAGTGATTGCTGCAGCCGCGGCACACCACCGAACGAGAGGACTAGCATGTTGTGTGGCGGGCATTCACGGCTCACACCGCCACATCACGAACGTTAGCGCAGGGATTAGAGTGTGTTGCGCAACAACCTGTGTCAGCACATACCGTTCGAAGTCATCTGCAGGAGCGGGGACTTGTGGCACGGTGCTCATTGCTCCGATTACCATTGACGTTACACCACCGGCGAGTGCGGCGGCAGTGGGCCGTTGAACGCCGCACCTGGACTACGGAATGGCACGACTTTGTCTTCTCCGACGAATCCCGCTTCTGCCTGCAACACCACAATGGTCTGATCCGTGGCGAGAGACTGTATGACACCTGCATTATGCATCGCCATACCGGTCCGTCGCCTGGCGTTATGGTTTGGGGCGCAATTGGATATGACACCCGCACCCCTCTGGTACGCACCGCCGGTACACTCAACAGCCACCGCTACATCTCCGACGTTTCGGAGCCTGTAGTCCTCCCTTATCTGCAGGACCTGTCAGCGGCCACGTTTCACCAGCACAATGCGCCCTCGCACATGGCACGCATTGTGCAACAATTCTTCACGGCCCACCAGGTGTCACTGCTGCTGTGGCCTGCCTATTCTCCCGATATGTCACCCATCAAACACGTCTGGTTGCTGATCGGCAACCGAGTGGCCCGGCAAGCATCACCTGCGGCTACGCCTGATGAACTGTGGCAATGTGTGGAAGCAGCCTGGACCGACATACCCTAAGCCCACATCCAAAGCCTCTTTCGTTTGATGCTGCGGCGTGTAGCGGCCGTTATTGCCAGCCATGGGGGCCACACGAACTATTGATGTCTACGTGTTCCGCAAGTCGCACGGGCCTGTAAGCTCAATCGTTTCATCTTTGTATCTGTTGTTATGTGTCCAGTAAATCTGGCTTTGCTATCTCGTGTCCTTCTAGGTGTTGCATTTTGGGTGGCCAGCAGTGTATTTAATCAAACTTGGCATGTGATTCAAATCCAAAACACTACAGGAGACAGCTTGATAACAGATAAACTGCTGCAAATCAATTCATTAACTGCATACAATAAATAAACATATCAAACAATTTAATACTTACTTTAACATTATCAAAATGGACAGGGCAAGTACTTGAAGCTCTAAGACCGAGTTTGCTTTCCTCCTTTCCTATTGTAAGACCTGGAGTATCCTTATCTACAATAAAACATGTAATGCCTTTATAACCCTATGAAAAGAAAAAGAAAAAAAGATGCCGAAATTAACAAAACAGTTTTTGCCACATACAAGTCAAACAAAGTTTTTGTAAGTTCACAAAGTTATGAACTAACAAACACTAATATGTAGCACTTAATATTTTCATGATCTTGATATAGTTTCATAATTATTTAAGCAAAACTTATGGTATAATTCAAAGTGCAGGGCTTGAAAAATATCTAAAATGTTACTTACCCAGCTGGGCATGTGTAGAAAAAAAAATTATCTGCCCAGATAATAAAAGCAGGATATCCAGAAAAACTTATTTTTTGAAGTAAACGATCAGAAGCCTCATTTTTTTTTTTTTTTTTTTTTGAATTGGAAATTCAATGAACTTTCTTCAGTACTCCTATCATGAAATGCAAATAACATTTGGAGCAAAACACTACAGGGGTTGTGCTGCCGACTGCATTCTTTGCGATTTGTGAAAAAAAAATCATTTTGGCGATGCATAAAAAGCTTTGGCGAAAATATTGGTGATTACTTTTTTAATGACGTTCGAGCAAAAACAACCTTAAAAAAAAGATTGTGTTTGCTCAGATGTCATGTCAAATTTTGCTTCAGTAATGTCAAGGATATTTAAAAATTAATGTAGAATCTCCTAAAGGTGATCATATTTATGGATTTCTTATCTTTTTATGTGAACCATCAACCAATATTGCAGGACTTATATGAAAATAGTTATTAGATGAAAGTTCTATAAGTAATGAAGTGCAATTTTTCAACATTTGTATTTTTTTACACTGGACCTTTTAGAACCAAGCCACAGAATAAATGTAACACCTAATTTTTCAATTAATTTGAAATCTGTCCTGTCAATGATTCTTTGTTTAGAAATTTTATAGGTAGTAATAAATTCAAAATTGAAAATAAGTGTCTATATTTCTTTCTATTGGGATTCGGGAAATATTTTGCTGCTTAATTGTAAATAAAATCTATAGCTTATTATTAATTAAATAACAAGGAACTATACACCAACTGTACTTAAATAGTATAACTATACTAGTGATCCAAATTTTTTTGGCGTAGAATAGAAATAAAAGTTTCCAAGCTTTTGCACATCAACCAGATGGCTTTTTCAAGGAAGGTAGACAGCAAGTTTGCTGTCTACCGTAACTTACATATAACTAAGCTGTTCTCTGAGATTCAGAAGTTAGCTCCACAAAGAAATGCAAACTACCAGATAATTTTTACTTACTGTTGCTGTATCAAACTTCTCCATTTACAGCGAGCTTGACATACAACTCGGGCTTCACTGACATCCATCACACGCCATACACAAAACCTTCTATACTTTGTACTCATAATCTTTTTTCATTCAGACACTCCATAATCTGAGTTCTGTCATTTTTATCAAAATACTCAAAAAAGATAGAGGGGTCAGATGGTACAAAATTTAGGGTTTTCTACCAGAAGAAAAGTGAAATAATAATAATAATAATAAATATCGATTATTATTATTATTATTATTATTATTATTATTATTATTATTATCTCACTTTTCTTCTGGTAGAAAACCCTACATTTTGTACCATCTGACCCTCTATCTTTTTTGAGTATTTTGATAAAAACAACAGAACTGGTTTATCCCAATAACTTTGTCCTCTGTCCCTGAGCAATTCCTGTGTTTGTTGCAGCTATACCCCATGCTGAGAGACAAAACTGAACTCTTAAGAAGAAAAGGTAAATCTTAACCCCAAGGACTCAAAATAAGTCATTCCTAACTTTCCTCTTCCTACTTACACACTACTTGATTTATGGTCATGCAGTAGCTCACACAGGTGTAGATTCTAGAATTGTTTGCATATTTGCTACTAATTCCTTGAATCTGGGGAAGAGCTGAAAATTTTATCAGTAGAAATTAATGTTTTGGGCAATTTCAAAGGCTTTCACTCAATGGGCAAAAGAGTAGAGACAAATAATAATGGAAGGCCTGCAGTTTTGGTTTGGCTACATAATTATAAAGCAGAAGGAGATAAAAAGCAGTGTGTAAAATGCAAAAATTGTGATAACATTCAAGCTAATAAAATAACTTGTACAATATTCTAGAGGATAATGCTTGCCTTGGCATTCCTTGCTCGCGATGAGAAACATTTCACACACGTGTTTTCCGGTCTTTGTTGATGTTATTGTCCTAAAGTCCCTTGTATGAGATGAATAGCTTTACTTCACACACTTTTCGCTGGGTATAATCATTGGATCTTCGCTTTAGGATTCAAACACATCAATTTTTATCGTTCTTTATACTCGAAATTTTCGCCCAGTCTCTGGGCATCCTCAGGAAGGGTGGCGACTTTTCCACAGATTAAAAAAAGACTTAAACAACACATATCCAACATGCAAAAAAAAAAAAAAAAAAAAAAAAGAGAAGCCAAAACTGCTTTAGTGCAATTCTGCACTGAAAACCAGACTTTCCCAAAATTCGATAAAATTAAAATGCCAAAAAAGAATAAAAAATCTGAAAGGCAAATGAGGAGGGAAGAAGCAATCTTAATCTATAAAAATAAAGCAAGGGTATGTAACCAGAACGACCCTAGCACATTATCTAGCCTGTGGAAAGAACTAATAAGACAAGAAAAAGAACAACAAAAGAAAAAGCAACAAAAAAGACAAGAAAACCGGGATAGGAAAAGAAATAAAAAAAATAAAAAATATTTTAATGAAACATAGATGGCGCTAGCCGGGCTTGATAACGAAATATATCCAAGAAAGTATAGCTGAGGAATGGCAACAAGGAATATCGGACTCCATTAGCGCAGAAGTTAACAACGAACATCGGTGGAAAAGTCGCCACGCTCCTGAGGATGCCCAGAGACTGGGTGAAAATTTCGAGTATAAAGAACGGTAAAAATTGATGTGTTTGAATCCTAAAGCAAAGATCCAATGAGTATACCCAGCGAAAAGTGTGTGAAGTAAAGCTATTCATCTCATACAATGGACTTTAGGACAATAACATCAACAAAGACCGGAAAACACGTGTGTGAAATGTTTCTCATCGCTAGCAAGGAATGCCAAGGTAAGCATTATCCTCTAGAATATTGTACAAGTTATTTTGAAATATTGCACGTAAAAGAGAATAGTAGAATGATTAGAGCTATCTAATAGTCAGAATTAGAACTACTAATAGGAATTGATTCAAGTTAATGGTGCAAATGGAATGAAAAATCATGCATCACAGTTCTTGAAAGAGAAAAAAAGTGCCAAAGTCAGAAGAACAACTACTGAAGTGGTATTAACTGAGTCTATTGCTTCTGCAAAGCCTGAAGTTCCAATGACAAAAAGCAAAATTGATTCATTTATTATGAAAACATGTTATGATGCCACTGAGAAATTAGATGTGCCAGTGGCAATTTCTTTTAATGTAAATAATATTCTATTTAATGCTGCAGAAAATTCTGTATTTCAAGATTTAATCTCATAAATGTGCTCCAGCTATTGTCCTTCCTCCACAAAGGCTTTGTTTGGATCATTTTTTGATAAGGTTACATGAGAAGTCAAAGAAACAAGCATGGGAAAACTTACAGGAAAGATGCAACATTAATTGAAGATGGGTGCAGTAATATTCACAATGATCTATAAGTAGTTATAGCAACATGTGTTTATGCTACAGGTAAATCTTACTTCCTTAATGTTATTAAGGGTGGTGCTGTTACAAACAACTGCAATGATAAAGCAATAATGCAGAGTTGAGAGAAATGACACTGATAATGCAAAAGTTTTGGAGAAAACCCAACAGCTGCTGCTCAGCTAAAGTGATCAAAACTAAATGGTTTATGAATGTTCCTTTCATTGGCTAAATATCTGAGACAGTCATTACACCAGTGATGATCAAGAAATATTTCAGAAACCATCTTCCTGCAGGATAGTTTACAGAATTCCTACAATCGAGACTCAAATGCCAATTAATACAAGTTGGAACATACAGCTTACTGTAATAATACTTTTACACATAACAAACACACTGTCTCAGAGGGGTGTTGAAAACCATGAGCATGAAACTGACATGAAGACTGCTCATCTTGTCAATGATTGCAATTCACACGAATGGTGTAAAGATTCGTCATACTAACTTAAACTAATTGCAGCTGCATTACTCTCTCTTAAAAAAAAAAATCAGTTACAGTTAGTCATGAATGCTTAATTTGGTTTTCCTTCTTGAAAGAATGCCCACTACACATGTGTATTTATACTGCACAATGAAGAATGGAGCAAATTCTGAAGCAATTCCATGTTTTAGCTTGTATTTTGCATTTAAAGCACATAGGTGAAGGATTTACAAATAGTCAAAATGAATCTCTTGACTATTTGTCAGTCAATATATTGACTCAAAAAATGCTTAGTGACCACTATTCTCTTCTGCTTATTGTATGAAGTTGAGGAAACATCAATTTCTCCTTCCTATTCCAGTGTTAGTGCAAAATTTGCAAATTCTGTAGCATGGTGGAAAGGTGTTTCTAAATGTGGAAGGAAGAAAATGAGACTGGAAGCATGTCAACAATTACTTACTCACTACAAAAGGGATGATTATGATTTTCCATACAGCATTTTACTGTTACATAAACAAATAATCTCGTAAGAATATGAGCATACCTCACCATTTTCTAGATCTATTCATTTTCCCACATTTATAGTGCATTACTTCCTCTGACTATCCGTTCATTTTTATATCATCGGGAAGGAATAGGCTTTCATCCATTATGTAATAAATATGCATATGATCATATTGGATTACAACATTATTTTATGTTTTTATTAATTTTATAATCGATTTTTAACAAAGGGCTAATTGTTAGCCTTTTCTTAAGATAACCCTTTTTTTTAGCAAATTCCTATTTTAATCTGTTTTTCATAAATATTTATTGTTAACTTTATTACTATGTGATTTGTGTATTAGTATATTATACAGTATATATATATTGTATTGTCAGAAGTGGTGTGTGTAAATATCTTGATATTCTTGTGCTTCAGCAATATCAGAACTATGAGATATTTCTCAGGCCAGAATGTAGTCCAGAAATTAAGTGATGTTAAAAATTTAATATCCGTAAAATTATCTTTTCGTGAAAATTCGTGAAATGTTCCAGAGCAGCTGTTGTTAACGTGTTTAAAGACTGGAGTGTCAGCCAAAAAACTTGGTCTCTACGTGCCACGTGTGGTCGCCATCGACTAGTGACTGCTCGGGCGGAAGGGAGAGTGTCCAGACTGGTAACAGACAACAGAAGGGCAACAATTCAGCAAATTACAGACCATCTTAATCAAGGATACCCTCAAATGATCTCTGCATGCACTGTTTGCAGAACACTGCATCGGATGGGATATGGCAGCCGAAGACCTGTTCGAACACCTTTGCTGTCTGCAGTTAACAAGAGAAAATGTCTCCAGTTCGCACAGGAGCACAAGGATTGGACAGTTGATAATTGGAAACAAATGATGTGGTCCGATGAATCACGTTTTCAGTTGCACCATGCCGATGGCCGAGTGAGAATTTGGTGGAAACAGCATGAAAGCATGGATCCCAAATGCATTGCTACAACCCTTCCAGCTGGTGGAGGCAACGTTATGGTTTGGGGAATGTTTTCCTGGCATGCTTAGGGCCCTTTAATTCGTGTTGATCAACGTCTGACTGGCACACCATATCTAAACATCGTTGTGGACCAAGTGCATCCTGTCATGTGGATGGTTTATCCCAATGGCGATGGCCACTTTCAACAAGATAATGCGTCCTGCCAGAGTGCTCAGGATTGGTTTCAGGAACATGCAGGTGAGTTTACTTTGCTTAGGTGGCCCCCACAATCTCCAGATCTCAATCCCATTGAGATTTTGTGGGATGAAGCTGAACGAGCCATCAGACAGCTGGATCCACAACCCTGCAATCTCACACTTCTGGAAAGTGCTATTCATCAAGCATGGTCTCAGATTCCACAAACCACCTATCAACATCTCATGGAGTCCATGCCATGAAGAATGGATGCAGTATTAAAGGCAAAAGGTGGCCCAACGAAGTACTGAAGAGGTGGTGATAAAAAAGTGGCCACTCAGTGTATATATATATGTACAGTATATATATATATTATATACATATCCACGTACTGAGAGAACTAATTGAAAGAGCGAGGGAATATGAACTTCCATTGTGCATGGCTTTTATCGATTATGAAAAAGCCTTTGATTCGGTGAAACCATCAGCAGTTACAATGGCTCTGAAAACCTGCGGTATTGAAGATGCATACGTTAATATTATTAATAACATCTATGAAAATGCAAGTGCAAAGATTAGGCTGTTTGAAAATACAACACACGTAAAAATTGGAAAGGGAGTGAGACAAGGTGACACCATATCTCCGAAGCTCTTTAATGCCACATTGGAGGGTGTTTTTCAGTCACTGAGCTGGGAAAACAAGGGGATAAAGATTAATGGAGATTATCTAACCCACCTTCGTTTTGCTGATGACGTAGTCATTTTTGCAACTACCCCATCAGAGCTGCAAAGTATGATCCAGGAACTTGCTGACAAGAGTAAAGAAGTGGGATTAAAAATGAACTTTCAGAAGACAAAAGTGATGTTCAATGCTTTTACAAGAAATGAAGATTTGTCGATTGATGGAGAAAAGCTGGAGATAACAGACACGTACGTTTATCTTGGACAGCAGATATCAAGTGAGGGTCACATTGATGAAGAAATTAATCGGCGTACAAAACTTGCCTGGAGAGCTTTTGGAAAAAAACAGCATAATTTTCAAGAGCAATATGCCATTATGTCTTAAAAGAAAAGTGTTTGATCAATGCATCCTTCCAGTGCTTACGTATGGTGCAGAGACGTGGACCTTAACTAAAAGAGACATACAAAGGCTGCAGACAACTCAAAGAAGTATGGAGAGGTGCATGCTTGGTGTAACCAGGAGAGATAAGAAGAGGAACTCGTGGATCCGAAAAATGACAAGAGTGGAAGACATCATGATCAGAGTTAAATCCCTGAAATGGCAATGGGCTGGACATACTGCCAGAAGGACAGATCATCGATGGACAGCCGAAATTTTAGATTGGATTCCAAGGGACAGGAAAAGACCCAGAAGAAGACCACATGGGAGATGGGTGGATGAAATTCGAAAGTATGCAGGGGTGACATGGAGGAGACTCGCACAAGACAGACCGTTGTGGAGGAAACTTGGGGAGACCTTCGTCCAGCAGTGGATTGATAATGGTTGACAATGATGATGATGATGATGATATATATATATATATATATATATATATATATGGGATGTAAGGTCAGGTGATGCGTAACATCACAGCCTCTCCTTGACAAATGTCAACCCCGCCTTCTCGTGGTGCATCCTGTTCCCACTAAAGGGGCTCTGACGACCGCCCATAGCGGTATAACTATACCATCGGGATCAGAGGAAATGCTATCCCACACTCACCAACCCGCTTGGCCAGCGTGGTGAGTTATGGCCAAACCCCTCCAAAATGATTCCACAACTTAAATCTTGGCCCTCAGTCTCCGGCAGCTGGAATGTACCTGGCCAAGGCAGCGGCCAGTGCGACATGAAGGCAGAGGGTGCTAAGAATCCCCGGAGGACCGGACTAGGCTGCCATCTGATGCTGACCTTGGCTACTTACAATGGACGCTCCCTATCTTCTGATTCAAGGCTTCTTGAATTGGAAGAGGAACTACAAAGGATCAAGTGGGACATCGTGGGGCTAAGTGAGGTAAGGAGAAAAGGAGAAGATCTCATCGAACTGAAAAGTGGACATCTCTTCTACTATCGTGGGACAGATACTGGCAGAACTAGTGGTGTTGGATTTATAATAAACAAGAAACTGAAGGACAAAGTTGTAGAAGTTGAAAGTTCCTCTGACAGAGCTGCACGGCTTGTTATCCAACTCTCGAAAAGATACCAGGCTCAGATTATTCAAACTTATGCACCCACCACAAGTCATCCTGAAGAAGAAATTGAAGAATTTTATGAGGAAATTTGTCATCTAAATAATAAAGGTAAGCAGCATTTGAAAATAATTATGGGAGATTTCAATGCAAAAATAGGGCAACGGCAACAGAATGAAACTTCAGTAGGTAAATTCGGTCATGGCAACAGAAACCAGCGTGGAAATACTCTCGTTGAGTTTGCAGAGGCAGAAGGGTTTTTCATCTTGAACTCCTTCTTCAAGAAAAAGCCACACAGGAAATGGACATGGAGACATCCAAATGGGACGACAAGTGAAATTGATTTTATTATGTGTAACAAAAAATTCGTCATAGAAGACTGCAGTGTGCTAAACAAGTTCAACACAGGTAGTGACCATAGATCGGTGAGATGTAAGATGCACCTCAACACTAAACTTGAACGTGGCAAGCTCATAGGACAAACAAAATCTATTGACATAACCAACCTTAAAAAACACCATAATACCTTCAAGTTAGAACTGAAGAACAGGTTCTCTGCTTTAGAAGGCCTAACATCGGAAGAAGTGGATATCTCTGAAGTTAACAGAAAAGTAACCAAAGCTCTTATGGAAACAGCAACAAAATTAGCTGGGTCTAAGAACAAGTTGCATGTGAACAAATTATCAGGAAAAACCAAAATGTTGATGCAAAAAAGAAGAGAGATGAGGACAACTAAAGAAGATGTGACTTCCAAAGTGGAATATATAGAGCTATGCAAGACAGTAAGAAAAAGTATCACTGAAGACGTAAGGAAATTCAACTGTGAACTAGTGAGGAAAGCAATTGAAAACAACCAAAGCCTAAAGATAGCAAAGGGACATCTCAGTAAGGGAAGAAAACAGATTATGGCACTGAGAAAAGAAGATGGTTCTGTAACAAGAAATAGAGGCGAAATTTTGACAAGAGTGAAAGATTTCTACTCCAAATTATATGAAAGGGATGATATATGCACTCCAGACATCATGAAAGATACCAGTACCAGAGTTCCTCCAGTCCTTCCAGCAGAAGTTGCACATGCAATCAAGAACATGAAGCGAGGAAAAGCTCCAGGAGAAGATGGAATTACTGTAGACATCATACAAGAAGCAAGTGGAGAAATTGAAACAGTACTCGCCCAAATTTTCACTCGATGCCTTAATGAAGGAAAGATTCCTGAGGATTGGAACACCGCTACAATGATCCTGCTACATAAGAAAGGTGACATTGAGGATCTCGGAAACTACAGACCTATCAGCCTCCTATCAGTAGTTTATAAAATCTTCACTAAAGTTCTTTCACACCGCTTGAAGGTAACACTGGACATGGCTCAACCGAGAGAACAAGCTGGATTCAGGAGTGGCTACAGCACAATAGATCATATCCACGTGCTGAGAGAACTAATTGAAAGAGCGAGGGAATATGAACTTCCATTGTGCATGGCTTTTATCGATTATGAAAAAGCCTTCGATTCGGTGAAACCATCAGCAGTTACAATGGCTCTGAAAACCTGCGGTATTGAAGATGCATACATTAATATTATTAATAACATCTATGAAAATGCAAGTGCAAAGATTCGGCTGTTTGAAAATACAACACACGTAAAAATTGGAAAGGGAGTGAGACAAGGTGACACCATATCTCCGAAGCTCTTTAATGCCACATTGGAGGGTGTTTTTCAGTCACTGAGCTGGGAAAACAAGGGGATAAAGATTAATGGAGATTATCTAACCCACCTTTCGTTTTGCTGATGACGTAGTCATTTTTGCAACTACCCCATCAGAGCTGCAGAGTATGATCCAGGAACTTGCTGACAAGAGTAAAGAAGTGGGATTAAAAATGAACTTTCAGAAGACAAAAGTGATGTTCAATGCTTTTACAAGAAATGAAGATTTATCGATTGATGGAGAAAAGCTGGAGATAACAGACACGTACGTTTATCTTGGACAGCAGATATCAAGTGAGGGTCACATTGATGAAGAAATTAATCGGCGTACAAAACTTGCCTGGAGAGCTTTTGGAAGAAACAGCATAATTTTCAAGAGCAATATGCCATTATGTCTTAAAAGAAAAGTGTTTGATCAATGCATCCTTCCAGTGCTTACGTATGGTGCGGAGACGTGGACCTTAACTAAAAGAGACATACAAAGGCTGCAGACAACTCAAAGAAGTATGGAGAGGTGCATGCTTGGTGTAACCAGGAGAGATAAGAAGAGGAACTCGTGGATCCGAAAAATGACAAGAGTGGAAGACATCATGATCAGAGTTAAATCCCTGAAATGGCAATGGGCTGGACATACTGCCAGAAGGACAGATCATCGATGGACAGCCGAAATTTTAGATTGGATTCCAAGGGACAGGGAAAAGACCCAGAAGAAGACCACATGGGAGATGGGTGGATGAAATTCGAAAGTATGCAGGGGTGACATGGAGGAGACTGGCACAAGACAGACCGTTGTGGAGGAAACTTGGGGAGACCTTCGTCCAGCAGTGGATTGATAATGGTTGACAATGATGATGATGATGATATATATATATATATATATATATGGGCTCAGTAACTTAGCTTTCGAAGTGATATTATGATATTTACAAAATTGAGATGCAGCCTCCCCCATCTCAGCTTACCACGAGCCACCACTGGTCCTGAGGCCTGAGAACTGCTGCTTTACAAAATTCACCTCTGAGTGGACACTATACACACAATTCCAATTTTTTCTTTCCAGAGAGTAAACCACAGAGATATGCAGAAATCTGATTTCTTTTACTTTTATATGCATTTTGGAAAGATACATATTTATTAGTTGGTTGTGGAGAAAGAAAAGATACCATATTTATGGTCATAGACAACATGTCATGTAATATTTAGAATTTGTTTGCAATATAGTTTAAAAACAAACAAACATGATAACTATTGGTGCAACATTCACTTCTGAAAGAGCATTACTATTTTTCTACATTGTAAATTTGGTACAGGTAAAGTTTTTTACAAAAATGATGCATACCTCAGCAGGATTTGCATTTGCCATGACAAGAAACACACCAGCATAGCTAGCATTGGTAATCCACATTTTGGAGCCATTAATGACATAATAATTTCCATCTTTAACTGCCTGTGTTTTGAGAGAGAAGGCATCTGACCCTGATTCTGTTTCAGATAAACAAAACGATCCTATCTGAAACAAGAACATATTCATGTTTACAATCAAAACCTATGCATGTACACATGTAGAAATGTGGGCATATACAAACACAAGCATACACAGAAAAGTTCAAATTGGAGGCCCTCCTACATGACTGCAATATCTGGTAACACATGTTTATATTTATTAATCTAGTATTATTAATGAAAGCACTATTTAGGATTTACCCCAAGTTAATCATTTGACAAAAGCTCTTATCAGCTGCAGAACTCAATACATTCTTCTCATTCTCTGAGATATATTGCACACTGGCAGATGTTTCTGATATTTTGATAAATGTCAAGGGTTGTTCTCAATTATTTTTTTTTCCTTTTTTCAACTAACGCCTTTTTGAAAAGAAAGTAAATTAATATGTAATTGGAATACTGTAAGATTCCTGATTAAAACTTTAAACCTTCAGAGTTGACTGCAGCTCAAAAATTTTATTTCAAATTTTACGCTTACGTACACATTTAGAATTTTACTGGCCATATTATGTGTCATAGGAAAAATAAATATTATGTGTCTAATAGGGAAAATACAATTCCAAGTTGTGTGAAAAATAAAATCGTAGACATGAAATGGGAGCCCAATGAGTTAAGTGAAAATGGAGAGAATACTTCTGTGAGTTATTAGATGATGAAAGCGAAGGCGATTCTGAGACTGAAGCATATGATATCACAGTGAGAGATGGAGGCACAATGGGGATTTCAAGAGAAGAGGTGTGTAGAGCTCTAAAATCTCTTCAAAATGGTAAAGCTCCGGGAATAGATGGCATAACTTCTGAGATGTTAAACATCGTGGTGACTGTAATTAACTGGTGGAAATTTACCAGTTGTGCTGGGAGTTAGGAATTGTCACTCAGGATTGGAAGGATGCTATCATTGTTCCTTTTTATAAGGGAAAGGTGATCAGACTGAATGCAAGAACTATCGTGGCCTCAAGTTGCTTAGTGCGCCAGAGAAAATGCTTGGAAAGGTCATTATTAATAAGGTACGAGGTCTTCCATCAGAGAAAGTGTAGGATGTACAGAGTGGCTTCATGCGTGATAAGGGCAGCACTAACCAAATTTTTGCATTACACATGATGACTGAAAAGTATGTTTGCTGGTAAGAAGGTTTTAGCTGCCTTCATAGATTTAGAGAAAGCTTATGACAGAGTCAATAGCATACTTCTGTGGAAGGTACTGAATAACCATTGTATTACTAAGAATCTACTTAGTGTGAAAGCTATGTATGCTGGCAGTACAGCATGTGTACGAGTGAATGGTGTTGTATTGAAATGGTTTTCTATTGGACAAGGTTGTGTAATATCGCCATGCCTCTTTAATTTGATTATAGATACGTGCATGTGTGATGCCAAAATGGACAATACTGGTTTATGTCTTGGTAATATCTGTGTGTGCAGATTACTCTATGCTGATGACACACTCCTGTTGGCAGAGAGCAAATGTGAGTTGCGGAATGTGTTGTCCTAGATGTACGAAGTTTTTATGAAATTCAAACTGAGTATAAATAAGAGAAAAGCCAAAGTTATGGTTTCAAGTGAAGAACTGTTAGCACTGCACGCAAGATACGTCCAAATGGCACAGTTGTTGACCAGGTGTATGAGTTTGTATATTTGGGAAGCATGTTTGACAGAGAGAACAAATTAGATGGTGAAATTAGTACCGTAATTTCGGGTAGATAAGCTGCGGCATATATGAGTTCAAAATTAAATTTTCAGCCCATGCAACTTGCACAGCCTGGTGGCATATATGTTTTTTTTATTTATTTTTTTTTTTTTTTTGGCGGAGCAAAATCCTGTAACAAAAGACGTTTTGGCTTCTTCCATTCTTTTTTCCGCGGGAAGATATCTCAATAGAGGGGGAATGGAATAACGATGTTATAGCCACATGCAATAAATTCCACCCACCCTCTTAAAACAAGACATGAAAATAATAGGTTATAGGATTGAGGTGGGACAGGCAAAAGAGAGGTGACTCCGATAAAACGCGGAAAAAATCCGTGGCTGGGGAAACTTTGCAGGGAATCGATCTTGTTAGCAAGGATCACCCTTGTTTCATGCTCCTAGCAACTAACTCTCTTTGAACTCATGACTTCATCAACTTCGCTCCAAGGCTAACGATCTCTCTCTCCTCTTGAAACGGGATATCTGACTACCATACAAGATCGGTTAGTGAATGACAGCACGTGCAAATTTTGTCAGTGACGTGCGCATTCATTGCATTCAGTTCGCCAAATCGCATTTTCTCGATTACGCTATGCGTAGTTCAACTTTATCATGAGAAGTAAAATGACGAAACGCAGAAGTTATACTTCTAGTTTTAAGCTAATGGTAAATAAATATGTTTTTCCGAATCCTGAAAAAAAACCCAACTTCGACGATTATTTCAGGCTTCACTAAAGCAAACATTATTTCTAAAAACTGCAGTGAAATGCCAGAAGACAGTGAAAGTGATGCAGACGATCCCAAAGTTTTATTAGATGATGAGCTTTTAAAACTTTTTCATTCGGACAGTGAAGTTTCCGATTTTGATGGATTTGATTGAAAAACTATGTGTACCATATATTTTCAGAATGTTGTGTGTGTATTTTTTAAATTCTTGAGGTATAAATGTTTTATAATTGGTTTAAGCATCTTATGAATTTTTAAGTAAATTTTTATAAAATAGGTAGTAGGGTAAGTGTTATTCTTAAGATTGGATCTTGTTTAATTGATATTTTTATTTATTATTTGAAGGATCAAGTACTATATTTTTTATTTACGTAATGTTTACAAGACTCCGCTGTGGTACTACCCCACCTTACTGCATGCTGCGGCGAATACACTTGTGCGGCTTATTTACCCGAAATTACGGTAGGTGCATGAACTCTTCACTGGAAGCCAAAGCTGCCTTAAAGAAGATTTCACAGAAATGATGGGTTCTTAAGGAAGTTCCGAATGGCTGTGTATGAAAGTGTAATTGTTACAACTCTGATGTATGGCAGTGAAACCTGGGTACTGCAGAAGAGACATGGGAGTTGTTTGTGTGCTGGAGAGATGTGTTACTTATGGGAGTTTGTGGCAGGACTCACTCTGATAATGAGAGGAATGAAGATATGCTGCAGTTGTGTAATGTGAGGCAAAACGTTGTTAGTAAGGTGGAGACTAATATTCTCATGTGGTTTGGCCATGTTGAAAGAATGAGTGATGAGATGGTAATTAAGATAATTTTTTCAGCCCAAGTGGAAGGAAAGAAAGGTTGAGGAAGGCCCAGGAAATCTTGGGAGGACCAAATTCAGGAATACCTGCATGAGAAAAATATTTTCAATGGTATTGTGTGCCTTGTGTGGTAGATGTCAGTGAAGCTCAAGCTGTGTGCCAAGATCACTGTAAATGGAGATGTTTGAAACACCAACAGTAAGTAAATTCTAGTTCATCAGTAAAACATTTATCTGGCAGTTCATCTTTCTCTGAGGAGCTAACCTCTGAATCTCAGAGAACAGCTTAGTGATATGTATGTATGTATGTATGTATGTATGTATGTATGTATCTATGTATGTATGTATGTATGTATGTATGTATGTATGTATATTATGTGTCTTACTGATAACATAACTGTATTGTTTTGTATGATCACTGACCTTGTATTTCCTAAAGTAATTTTTTGTAACAGTCTCACTAACTGACTAATGGTCAACTGATTATCACAAAGCACAGTTAAGATTAAGTAGAACTCAGACTCTCTTTCAGTATTCAAAATATTTTGCTTGACTGTTGCAAACATCACAGTTAGAATTTTTTTAATCACCATATTTTTAAAAATTCAAATTATTTACAATACATTGCAGAATTGATACAATAAATCTTAAAAAGTAACACTAATAAGATATAATTAAAAACCACGTATTTAAGCAAACTGAAGAAAAATTACGAAATATGTAATTCATGAGACAAACCTTAAGGGTTGTCTTATGTTATAAACGTGATTTAGACTAAAAATACATAATATTGGCAAAGTATTTCGCACGTTGTTGCTCCGTGAGGCACGTGCTCCCAGCCCGAAGAGAGGTCTATTGTTATGGGTTTTTTGGTTAGTTAAAATTTTTTATTAAATGAAACAATTAGATTATATTATTATCTGTTCACATTCATTCGTTCACACAATCAAACGTTTTAAATTTACTATTAATTAAAAATTGTATTAGAAGAAGTTATACTCATTGGGTCGAGAGACGTATCTCAAGAGGCTCTTCGTCCCGTTGTTACGGTGAGCACTTTGGACACAGCCGATGTGTCATCGTCGGGCCTTCTACATCTACATGAGGGTTTTCTCACGTGTTTGTAGCCGATGGAGTTGCATGTCAGGAAACGAAGGAAAAGTTTTGCAGGTTGTATGTGTTAGGTGATTGCTTCTCATGTGTCGCCATCTATTGGATGAGTTGGTTGGTATATCAGTCGTAAGTACAATTTTTTTTTTTTGTGTAGCTATTTTTGAGCTATTGTTATTTATTTGTAGAAACAGGTGTATTACTTTTAGTCCTTTATTAAATGGTGCGACTTTTTGTAATGTTCTTTTTTTTTTTTTGTCGTCTTTTACGGATTTTTTCGCTTTTTATAAGTGACTTCCAGGAGGATGTATCTAGGTTGGTAGGGTCTTGTAAGTTGCGTATTTTATCTTTTTTTTGTTCAATTATAACACTTTCAGAAATACTTAATTCTTTTTTGTTTGTATGGGTGGCTAGTAATTTAATATTTTCAAAATCAGGATATTGCTTATGATTAATGCAGTGTTGAATGAGTGCAGTTTTTCTTCTTTTTTGTTCCAGTTTTTTATATGTTGATGTAATCTTTTTATTAATCTATTTTTTGTGCTACCAATTTAAGAGATGTGGTCTCCAGAACTCTGTGAAGCAATAGGAATTTCATACACGCCTGCTGATTGTAGTATATTATTGTTATATTTTTTTCTTTATCACTAAGTCACCAATATTCTGAACAGAATAACCAAAAATAATGTTGTGTTTCTTCATTGATCTTAAATTTTTTCCACTTAGTCTTCTAATAAAAGGAAAAGAACCTAAAAATTTGTATTTCTTTTTTGGAATGTTTTTACTAGACTCCTTTAAATTCTTTTTGTATTGAAATATCAACCTTTTAACAGTTTTTGTGTTATACCCATATTGTTTGGTTGTGTTAATAATCCATTGGATTTCTTCTTCTCTTACACTGGTAGCACAAAAAATAGATTAATAAAAAGATTACATCAACATATAAAAAACTGGAACAAAAAAGAAGAAAAACAAAACAAAAAACGGCACTCATTCAACACTGCATTAATTATAAACAATATTCCTGATTTTGAAAATATTAAATTACTAGCCACCCACACAAATAAAAAAGAATTAAGGATTTCTGAAAGTGTTATAATTGAACAAAAAAAAAAAGATAAAATATGCAACTTACAAGACCCTACCAACCTAGATACAGCCTGGAAGTCGCTTATAAAAAGCGAAAAAATCCATAAAAAAGACAAAAAAAAAAAAAAAAAAAAAAGAACATTACAAAAAGTCACACTATTTAATAAAGGACTAAATATAATACACCTGTTTCTACAAATAAATAACAATAGCTCAAATATAGCTACACAAAAAAAAAAAATTGTACTTACGACTGATATACCTACCAACTCATCCAATAGATGGCGACACATGAGAAGCAATCACCTAACACATACAACCCGCAAAACTTTCCCTTCGTTTCCTGACATGCAACTCCAGCAGCTACACACACGCGAGGAAACCCTCATGTAGATGTAGAAGGCCCGACGATGACACATCGGCTGTGTCGAAAGGGCTCGCCGTAACAACGGGACGAAGACCCTCTTGAGTGACGTCTCCCGACCTGATCAGTATAACTTCTTGTAATACAATTTTTAATTAATAGTAAATTTAAAACGTTTGATTGTGCGAATGAATGAATGTGAACAGATAGTAATATAACCTAATTGTTGCATTTAATAAAAAATTTTAAGTAACCGAAAAAACCCATAACAATAGACCTCTCTCGGGCTGGGAACACGTGCCTCACGGAGCAACAACGTGTAAAATACTTTGCCAATATCAGGTAATAATACCTTAGATATTATGTATTTTTTTCTGAAGAAAAATATTAACAATGGTAACAAATACACACCACACCATATGGATACATATTAAATACACATACAAACTAATAGTACTTTATGGCAAACATCATTAGAAGTGATTCATACTTTGAGACTTTTTCTTTTGTAGGAATGAAAAGTCATTTAAGTTGTTTCAACGTCGATTTGATGTAGTTGTTGATGAGGTCTTTGAACATATGCAATTAGGAATACTAGGGATCAGTTGATACACAGAAATCTTTATTTAAAAATGAAAACTTAATTTTCAAAATGCTGACTCACAGACATACTCAGATTTAAACAAATAAAATCACTTTTAACTTGAAGAATCTTGAAGCATTCTTCATATTTTATGTTCTTTTTTGTGGTATAAATTTCATGGTACAAAATGAACCCAGAAAATATGAAAATTCTTCAAGTTAAAACTGATTTTATGTATTAACGATTTAGTGTCATTCAATTTTTTACAGAAAGCAACTATAGCAATATTTAGAATTTTGCTGAAAAAAATATTTCAGTATTTGGAAGTACATATTTTTGTGACAAATTGTTCTCTAGAATGAAACATGTAAAACCCAAAAACTGTTTAAGACTAACTGAGAAATATGTGAAAGATTTAAAAAAAAAAAATAGTATTTCCACTGAAAACCTGATACTAAACATTTAATTCAAACATAAAAAAGGAGACACATTTTTCATATTAGTACTTTAACATAAATACAATACAGAGCAGTATCCAAAAGTTCGGGGACAGTGCCTACCCATGACAACGCAAGCATGTAGTTAATGTCACAGCATCTGAAATATATCCTGCCATCCCTCCCCTCTATCGTCAAAATGGTTTGGCCCGTGGAAAGTGATGGGAATGCAAATACAGACGTTTGCTGCTGTGGTTAGTCGTCTGTCTCCTGCGATGTGAGAAACATGGCTTTTGAAGAGCAACATTGTAACATTAAATTTTGTTAGTGTTTGGGTAAAACAGCTGCAGAGACCTTAGAAATGCTTCTGAAGGTGTGCGGCCACTCTACGATGGAGAGGTTGAAGGCGTACGAGTGGAATCGTCTTTTCAAAGAGGGCCGAGATTCCATCGCAGATAATGAGCGCTGTGGTCAACCTGTGACTGCACGGAGTGAGGGAAACATTACGATGGTGCCATCATCGTCACCGAACCATTGAGAAAACCGCTAACGCAACTAACTTATCAGAGTCCACATGCCAGCGCATTTTGATGGAGGATCTTAACATGCACCACGTGTCAGCACATTGTCCCTCGCCTTTTAACCTCCAAACAAAAGGATGAACAGATGTGGATATCGGGTGAATTAATCGACAAAGCCGATAGCCATCCTATATTTTTGTATAACATCATCACAGGTGATGAAACATGGTGCTACTTGTTTGACATTCAGTCTAAGCATGCTTCTTCAACATGGAAATCACCATCTTCACTGAGATCAAAGAAATTCAATCAGAATCACAGCAAAGGGAAAGTCATGCTGGAGGTGTTTTTTGATTCTCACGGCATTGTCCATTCCAAATTTATTCCTGAGGGCACAACAGTTAACAAGGAATGTTATCTAGACATTTTACATCACTTACGGGAGTCAATCCGTCGTAAACAGCAGGAGCTGTGGCGAAGTGGACAATGGCACTTTCTCCACAACAGCGCGCCTGCGTATTGGTCCCTACTTGTCGTGGAGTTTCTCGCCAGAAATTGTACTAATGTGCTTCCACATCTTGCCTATTCACCCGACTTAGCCCCCTGCAATTTTTATCTCTTTCCACTGATGAAACAAATCTGCAAAGGAAGCCGTTTTGTGTCAACAAATGAGGTAAAAACAGCTATGCAGGAGGAATTACGAGGGGTTTCAAAACATGGCTTTCAGCAATGCTTCCAGAAGCTGTCTGGAAGCATTGCTGAAAAGTGCTGGCAAAAGTGCTAGCAAATCACCTAAGGGGATTATTTTGAAGGTGGTTGTGAATCAGTGTTTTAAACTATTCAAGGTAAGGAACTATACGCCAAGTCCCCGAACTTTTGAATCCAACCTTGTACATGTATGTATGCCTCATTTTTTCATAAGGAAGTTCTTTTATTTGTGTAATTATATCAACTGTTTAACTGCTGTAATGCTGACAATACTTTGCCTCCATAAGTAAACATATATCATCATCCTCATCATCACTGTCAACTATTATCAATCCACTGCTGGACGAAGGTCTCCCCAAGTTTCTTCCACAATATATACATATATCATCATCATCATTGTCAACCATTATCAATCCACTGCTGGACGAAGATCTCCCCAAGTTTCTTCCACAACGGTCTGCCTTGTGTCAGTCTCCTCCATTTGACTCCCACATTTAAATTTCATCTGCCCATCTCCCACGTGGTCTTCTTCTGGGTCTTTTCCTGTCCCTCGGAATCCAGTCTAAAATTTCACCTGTCCATCGATGGTCTGTCCTTCTGTTGATATGTCCAACCCATTGCCATTTCAGAGATTTTACTCTAATCATGATGACTTCCACTCTTGTCATTTTTCTGATCCACGAGTTCCTCTTCTTATCTTTCCTGGTTGCACCAAGCATGCATCTCTCCATGCTACTTTGAGTTGTCTGCAGTCTTGGTATGTCTCTTTTAGTTAAGGTCCACGTGTCTGCACCATATGTAAGCACTGAAAGGATGCATTGATCACACACTTTTCTTTTAAGACATAATGACATATTGCTCTTGAAAATTATACTGTTTCTTCCAAATGCTCTCCAGGCAAGTTTTATATGCCAATTAAATTCTTCATCAATGTGACCCTCACTTGATATCTGCTGTCAAAGATAAATGCAGGTATTGGTTATCTCCAGCTTTTCCCCATCAATCGATAAATCTTCATTTCTTGTAAAAGTATTGTACATCACTTTTGTCTTCTGAAAGTTCATTTTTAATCCCACTTCTTTACTCTTGTCAACAAGTTCCTGGATCATACTCTGTAGCTCTGATGGGGTAGTTGCAAAAATGACTACGTCATCAGCAAAACGAAGGTGATTTAGATAATCTCCATTAATCTTTATCCCTTTGTTTTCCCAGTTCAGTGATTAAAAGATATTTTCCAAGGTGGCATTAAAGAGTTTGGGAGATATAGTGTCACCTTGTCTCACTCCCTTTCCAATTTTTATGGGTGCTGTATTCTCAAATAGCTGAATCTTTGCACTTGCATTTTCATAGATGTTATGAATAATATTAATGTATGCATCTTCAATACCGCAGGATTTCAAAGCCATTGTAACTGCTGATGGTTTCACCGAATCAAAGGCCTTTTCATAATCGATAAAAGCCATGCATAATGGAAGTTCATATTCCCTCACTCTTTCAATTAGTTCTCTCAGTACGTGGATATGATCTATAGTGCTGTAGCCACTCCTGAATCCAGCTTGTTCTCTTGGTTGAGCCATGTCCATTGTCACCTTCAAGCAGTGTGAAAGAACTTTAATGAAGATTATATAAACCACTGATAGGAGGCTTATTGATAAGTCTGTAGTTCCTGAGATCCTCAATGTCACCTTTTTTATGATGCAGGATCATTGTAGCACTGTTCCAATCCTCAGGAATCTCCCCTTTATTAAGGCATTAAGTGAAAACGTGGGCGAGTACTGTTTCAATTTCTCCACTTGCTTCTTGTATGATGTCTACGGTAATTCCATCTTCTCCTGAAGCTTTCTCCCATTTCATGTTCTTGATTGCATGTGCAACTTCTGCTGGGAGGACTGGAAGAACTCTGGTACCTTTTGTAATGTCTGGAGTATATGTAACATCCCTTTCATACAGTTTTGAGTAGAAATCTTTCACTCTTGTCAAAATTTCACCTCTATTTCTTGTTACAGAACCATCTTCTTTTCTCAGTGCCATAATCTGTTTTCTTCCCTTACTCAGATGTCCCTTTGCTATCTTTAGGCTTTGGTTGTTTTCAATTGCTTTCCTTACTAGTTCACAGTTGAATTTTCCTTACATCTTCAGTGATACTTTTCCTTACTGTCTTGCATAGCTCTATATATTCCACTTTGGAAGTCACATCTCTAAAGGAGATGTCCTCATCTCTCTTCTTTTTTGCATCAACATTTTCGTTTTTCCTGATAATTTGTTTACATGCAACTTGTTCTTAGTACTAGCTATTTTTGTTGCTGTTTCCATAAGAGCCTTGCTTAGTTTTCTGTTAACTTCAGAGATGTCCACTTCTTCCGAAGTTAAACCTACCACAGCAGAGAATCTGTTCCTCAGTTCCAATTTGAAGGTATTATGATGTTTTTTAAGGTTGGTCGTGTCAATACACTTTGTTTATTTTATGAGCTTGCTATGCTAGAGTTTAGCATTGAGGTGTATCTTATCATTCTGTGGTTACTACCTGTGTTGAACTAGTTTAGCACACTGCAGTCTTCCATGACAAATTTCTTGCTACACATAATAAAATCAATTTCACTGGTCAATCCATCGGGATGCCTCCATGTCCATTTCCTTTGCAGTTTTTTCTTGAAAAAGGAGTTCATGATGAAAAACACTTCTGCCTCTGCAAATTTTACGAGAGTATTTCCACGCTGGTTTCTGTTGCTGTACCCAAATTTAACTATTGAAGTTTCATTATGTTGCTGTTGCCCTATTTTCGCATTGAAATCTCTCATAACGATCTTCAAGTGCTGCTTGCCTTTATTATTTAGATAACGAATTTCCTCATAAAATTCTTCAATCTCTTCTTCAGGATGACTTGTAATGAGTGCATAAGCTTGAATAATCTGAGCCTGGTATCTTCTCGAGAGTTGGATAACTAGTCATGCAGCTCTGTCAGAGGAACCTTCAACTTCTACAACTTTATCCTTCAGTTTCTTCTTTATTATAAATTCAACACCACTAGTTCTGCCAGTATCAGTCCCACGATAATAGAAGAGATGCCCACTTTTCAGTTCAATGAGATATTTTCCTTTTCTCTTTACCTCACTTAGCCCGATGATGTCCCACTTGATCCCTTGTAGTTCTTCTTCCAATTCAAGAAGCTTTGAATCAGATTATATGTTATACATAGCCAAGGTCAGCATCAGATGGCAGCCTAGTCCGGTCCTCCGGTAATTCTTAGCACCCTCTGCCTTCATGTCGCACTGGCCGCTGCCTTGGCCAGGTACATTCCAGCTGCCGGAAACGGAGGGCCAAGATTTAAGTTGTGGAGTCCTTTTTGGAGGGGCTTGGCAATAACTCACCACATTGGCCAAGCGGGTTGGCCAGCGTGGTGAGTTACGGTCAAACCCCTCCAGAATGACAAATATATATACACTATCTACCAACAAGTAATTGGACACCCCTGCAATCGACGATATCTGCGGTCCTGATACACGTCACGGCCACCGCCGTTAAATATCATGTGGGAAACAACAACGCAACCAGTCGCATGCAAGATGCCACGCAGTTTGGAGCTCTTTGATTATGAGAAAGGTGTAATTGTCGGGTATCACAGAAATGGCTGATCCATACGTAACATATCCAGCGAGTTGAAGTACCCAAAATCGACAGTGGTCTACGTGATTGGCAAGTGGAAGATGAGAGGTGACTGTCAGAATGTGCCCCTACCCGGCAGACCCACAAATTTGGGAGTTACAGACCGACGGGTGCTGGCCAGAGAAATTCGGAAGAACCGCGCCAAATCGATGGGCCACATCCGCGAGGAGTTTCAACAGGCATCCGGGAGTGTTCTTTCGATGAATACCATTCGAAAGGAAGCCCATCTGCTCGGTTATCATGGATGTGCTGCCGCCCACAAGCCTTTGATCACCAAGTCCAATAGCGCTGCTCGGCTAACGTGATGCAAAGAACGTTGACAATGGACCGTTGAACATAGGAAACAGGTTCTCTGGAGTGACGAATCAAGGTTCATTCTCTACCGTTTGGATGGCAGGGTCTGGGTTTGGCGTCTGAATGGAGAACACCTACTGCCGGAATGTATTGTGCCAACTGTGAAGTTTGGCGGCAGTGGAATTATGCTATGGGGGTGTTTCTCCTGGTATGGCACAGGACCCTTGGTCGCAATTCCTGGTAGACTCAACGCCGAGACCTACTGCACCATTTTGGATGACCATGCGCTTCCTACGTTGTGGCAGTTTTACGTGATGGATCCATGTTACTTTCAGGATGACAATGCCACCTGTCATGTTGCGAGGTCCACCATGGCTTGGTATGGTGACAATGGGGTTAATCGAATGGACTGGCCTGCGTAGAGCCCGGACCTTAACCCTATTGAGCACCTCTGGGACGAATTGGAGCGTCGACTTAAGGGGTGCCCCCACCGTCCGAAATCGATGAGGGAACTGACCTGTCTTCTCCAAGCCGAGTGGAAGAGAATACAGCTAGCCGTCGTACAACGCCTGGTTGAGAGTATGCCCCGGAGGGTCGCAGCTGTAATCGTCACTCGTGGAGGCTCCACCAACTATTGAAAGTAAATAAACTTCGTTTCCTTTGCTATCACAGGTATCCAATTACTTGTTGGTAGATAGTGTATATATATATATATATATCATCATCATTATGATTATCATTGTCAACCATTTTCAATCCACTGCTGGACGAAGGTCTACCCAAGCCTCTTCCACAACGGTCTTTCTTGTGCCAGTCTCCTCCATGTCACTCCCACATACTTTCGAATTTCATCCACCCATCTCCCATGTGGTCTTCTTCTGGGTCTTTTCCTGTCCCTTGGAATCCAATCTAAAATTGTGGCTGTCCATCGATGGTCTGTCCTTCTGGCAGTATGTCCAGCCCATTGCCATTTCAGGGATTTAACTCTGATCACGATGTCTTCCACTCTTGTCATTTTTCGGATCCACGAGTTCCTCTTCTTATCTCTCCTGGTTACACCAAGCATGCACCTCTCCATACTTCTTTGAGTTGTCTGCAGCCTTTGTATGTCTCTTTTAGTTAAGGTCCATGTCTCTGCACGATACGTAAGCACTGGGAAGATGCATTGATCAAACACTTTTCTTTTAAGACATAATGGCATATTGCTCTTGAAAATTACGCTGTTTCTTCCAAAAGGTCTCCAGGCAAGTTTTGTACGCCGATTAATTTCTTCATCAATTTGACCCTCATTTGATATCTGCTGTCCAAGATAAATGTATGTGTCTGTTATCTCCAGCTTTTCTCCATCAATCGATAAATCTTCATTTCTTGTGAAAGCATTGAACATCACTTTTGTCTTCTGAAAGTTCATTTTTAATCCCACTCCATGTTGCTTCCGCACACTTTCAAATTTCTTCCACCCATCTCCCATGTGGTCTTTTTCTGGGTCTTTTCCTGTCCCTTGGAATCCAATCTAAAATTTCGGCTGTCCATCGATGGTCTGTCTTTCTGGCAGTATGCCCAACCCATTGCCATTTCAGGGATTTACCTATATATATATATATAGGAATGTAAGGTCAGGTGATGCGTAACATCACAGCCTCTCCTTGACAAATGTCAACCCCGCTTTCTCGTGGTACATCCTGTTCTCACTAAAGGGGCTCTGACGACCGCCAATAGCGGTATAACTATACCATCGGGATTAGAGGAAATGCTATCCCACACTCACCAACCCGCTTGGCCAGCGTGGTGAGTTATGGCCAAACTCCTCCAAAATGACTCCACAACTTAAATCTTGGCCCTCAGTCTCCAGCAGCTGGAATGTACCTGGCCAAGGCAACGGCCAGTGCGACATGAAGGCAGAGGGTGCTAAGAATCCCCGGAGGACCAGACTAAGCTGCCATCTGATGTTGACCTTGGCTACGTATAATGGACGCTTCCTATCTTCTGATTCAAGGCTTCTTGAATTGGAAGAGGAACTACAAAGGATCAAGTGGGACATCGTCGGGCTAAGTGAGGTAAGGAGAAAAGGAGAAGATCTCATTGAACTGAAAAGTGGACATCTCTTCTACTATCGTGGGACTGATACTGGCAGAACTAGTGGTGTTGGATTTATAATAAACAAGAAACTGAAGGATAAAGTTGCAGAAGTTGAAAGTTCCTCTGACAGAGCTGCACGACTCGTTATCCAACGCTTGAGAAGATACCAGGCTCAGATTATTCAAACTTATGCACCCAGCACAAGTCATCCTGAAGAAGAAATTGAAGAATTTTATGAGGAAATTCGTCATCTAAATAATAAAGGTAAGCAGCACTTAAATATAATTATAGGAGATTTCAATGCAAAAATAGGGCAACGGCAACAGAATGAAACTTTAGTAGGTAAATTCGGTCATGGCAACAGAAACCAGCGTGGAAATACTCTCGTAAAGTTTGCAGAGGCAGAAGGGTTTTTCATCTTGAACTCCTTTTTCAAGAAAAAGCCACACAGGAAATGGACATGGAGACATCCAAATGGGACGACAAGTGAAATTGATTTTATTATGTGTAACAAAAAATTCGTCATAGAAGACTGCAGTGTGCTAAACAAGTTCAACACAGGTAGTGACCATAGATTGGCGAGATGTAAGATGCACCTCAACACTAAACTCGAACGTAGCAAGCTCATAAGACAAACAAAATGTATTGACATAACCAACCTTAAAAAACACCATAATACCTTCAAGTTGGAACTGAAGAACATATTCTCTGCTTTAGAAGGCCTAACATCGGAAGAAGTGGATATTTCTGAAGTTAACAGAAAAGTAACAAAAGCTCTTATGGAAACAGCAACAAAATTAGCTGGGTCTAAGAACTAGTTGCATGTGAACAAATTATCAGGAAAAACCAAAATATTGATGCAAAAAAGAAGAGAAATGAGGACAACTAAAGAAGATGTGACTTCCAAAGTGGAATATATAGAGCTATGCAAGACAGTACGTAAAAGTATCACTGAAGACGTAAGGAAATTCAACTGTGAACTAGTAAGGAAAGAAATTGAAAACAACCAAAGCCTAAAGATAGCAAAGGGACATCTCAGTAAGGGAAGAAAACAGATTATGACACTGAGAAAAGAAGATGGTTCTGTAACAAGAAATAGAGGCGAAATTTTGACAAGAGTGAAAGATTTCTACTCCAAATTATATGAAAGGGATGATACATGTATTCCAGAATGAAAGGTATCTTGAAAGGTACCAGTACCATAGTTCTTCCAGTCCTCCCAGCAGAAGTTGCACATGCAATCAAGAACATGAAGCTGGGGAAAAGCTCCAGGAGAAGATGGAATTACTGTAGACATCATACAAGAAGCAAGTGGAGAAATCGAAACAGTACTCGCTCAAATTTTCACTCGATGCCTTGACCAAGGGAAGATTGCTGAGGATTGGAACAACGCTACAATGATCTTGCTACATAAGAAAGGTGACATTGAGGATATCAGGAACTACAGACCTATCAGCCTCCTATCAGTGGTTTATAAAATATTCACTAAAGTTCTTTCACACCGCTTAAAGGTGACAATGGACATGGCTCAACCGAGAGAACAAGCTGGATTCAGGAGTGGCTACAGCACAATAGATCATATCCACGTACTGAGAGAACTAATTGAAAGAGTGAGGGAATATGAACTTTCATTGTGCATGGCTTTTATTGATTATGAAAAAGCCTTTGATTCGGTGAAACCATCAGCAGTTACAATGGCCCTGAAATCCTGCGGTATTGAAGATGCATACAGTAACAGTATTAATAACATCTATGAAAATGCAAGTGCAAAGATTCGGCTGTTTGAAAATACAACACACATAAAAATTGGAAAAGGAGTGAGACAAGGTGACACCATATCTCCGAAGCTCTTTAATGCTACATTGGAAAATGTCTTTCAATCACTGAACTGGGAAAACAAAGGGATAAAGATTAATGGAGATTATCTAACGCACCTTCGTTTTGCTGATGACATAGTCATTTTTGCAACTACCCCATCAGAGCTGCAGAGTATGATCCAGGAACTTGCTGACAAGAGTAAAGAAGTGGGATTAGAAATGAACTTTCAGAAGACAGTGATGTTCAATGCTTTTACAAGAAATGAAGATTTATCGATTGATGGAGAAAAGCTGGAGATAACAGACACGTACGTTTATCTTGGACAGCAGATATCAAGTGAGGGTCACATTGATGAAGAAATTAATCGGCGTACAAAACTTGCCTGGAGAGCTTTTGGAAGAAACAGCATAATTTTCAAGAGCAATATGCCATTATGTCTTAAAAGAAAAGTGTTTGATCAATGCATCCTTCCAGTGTTTACGTATGGTGCAGAGACGTGGACCTTAGCTAAAAGAGACATACAAAGGCTGCAGACAACTCAAAGTAGCATGGAGAGGTGCATGCTTGGTGTAACAAGGAGAGATAAGAAGAGGAACTCGTGGATCGGAAAAATGACAAGAGTGGAAGACATCATGATTAGAGTTAAATCCCTGAAATGGCAATGGGCTGGACATACTGCCAGAAGGACAGACAATCGATGGACAGCCGAAATTTTAGATTGGATTCGAAGGGACAGGAAAAGACCCAGAAGAAGACCCCATGGAAGATGGGTGGATGAAATTAGAAAGTGTGCGGGAGTGACATGGAGGAGACTGGCACAAGACAGACCGTTGTGGAGGAAACTTGGGGAGACCTTCGTCCAGCAGTGGATTGATAATGGTTGACAATGATGATGATGATGATATTTATATAATTTTATTCTTTCAGAAATAACACAGTGAAACATTCACAGAAACGACACAAGACATCAAGTTATCACTGGAAGTTCTTGTACAAGGCAAGCCTCAATCAGAGGCCTAAGCCTCGGACAAGTATCGACGAATAATTGCTGCAGTGCTGATGATTGCAGTCTTTTGTAACTCGGCAGTTGTTATTGTTGTTGTTCCAAGTAGGGTAAAGTAGTCCACGAATTTGGGTGATATAGTCCCTAGTGCACCAATTATTATTGGCAGCACTGTTGTGTTTTTCTTCCAAAGTCGGGTAGTTTCCATAGCCAGAGCCCTGTATTTGTCTATTTTCTCCTTCTCTTTTTCCAGTACTCTACAATTTCCAGGGATGGCAATATCAATTAGGGTCACTTGTTGATTTTCAATCACGGTGATGTCCGGTGTATGTGCGGTTATGTGCTGGTCAGTCTGTATGTCAGTCAGGTCAGTGTATTTGTGGTTATGTGCTGGTCAGTCTACTTGACTTGTAGTCAGTCTGTATATATATATATATATCATCATCATCATCATCATTGTCAACCATTATCAATCCACTGCTGGACGAAGGTCTCCCCAAGTTTCCTCCACAACGGTCTGTCTTGTGCCAGTCTCCTCCATGTCACTCCCGCATATTTACGAATTTCATCCACCCATCTCCCATGTGGTCTTTTTCTGGGTCTTTTCCTGTCCCTTGGAATCCAATCTAAAATTTCGGCTGTCCATCTATG
The DNA here is from genome assembly GCA_039090855.1 of Macrothele yani. NCBI lineage: Eukaryota > Metazoa > Arthropoda > Arachnida > Araneae > Macrothelidae > Macrothele > Macrothele yani. The sequence goes on along the minus strand of CM077029.1, from coordinate 174,532,400 downwards.
GTCTGTCCTTCTGGCAGTATGTCCAGCCCATTGCCATTTCAGGGATTTAACTCTGATCATGATGTCTTCCACTCTTGTCATTTTTCGGATCCACGAGTTCCTCTTCTTATCTCTCCTGGTTACACCAAGCATGCACCTCTCCATGCTGCTTTGAGTTGTCTGCAGCCTTTGTATGTCTCTTTTAGTTAAGGTCCACGCCTCTGCACCATACGTAAGCACTGGAAGGATGCATTGATCAAACACTTTTCTTTTAAGACATAATGGCATATTGCTCTTCAAAATTATGCTGTTTTTTCCAAAAGCTCTCCAGGCAAGTTTTGTACGCTCGATTAATTTCTTCATCAATGTGACCCTCACTTGATATCTGCTGTCCAAGATAAACGTACGTGTCTGTTATCTCCAGCTTTTCTCCATCAATCGATAAATCTTCATTTCTTGTAAAAGCATTGAACATAACTTTTGTCTTCTGAAAGTTCATTTTTAATCCCACTTCTTTACTCTTGTCAGCAAGTTCCTGGATCATACTCTGCAGCTCTGATGGGGTAGTTGCAAAAATGACTACGTCATCAGCAAAACGAAGGTGGATTAGATAATCTCCATTAATCTTTATCCCTTTGTTTTCCCAGCTCAGCGACTGAAAAACACTCTCCAATGTGGCATTAAAGAGCTTCGGAGATATGGTGTCACCTTGTCTCACTCCCTTTCCAATTTTTATGTGTGTTGTATTTTCAAACAGCCGACTCTTTGCACTTGCATTTTCATAGATGTTATTAATAATATTAATGTATGCATCTTCAATACCGCAGGTTTTCAGAGCCATTGTAACTGCTGATGGTTTCACCGAATCAAAGGCTTTTTCATAATCGATAAAAGCCATGCACAATGGAAGTTCATATTCCCTCGCTTCTTTCAATTAGTTCTCTCAGTACGTGGATATGATCTATTGTGCTGCAGCCACTCCTGAATCCAGCTTGTTCTCTCGGTTGAGCCATGTCCAGTGTTACCTTCAAGCGGTGTGAAAGAACTTTAGTGAAGATTTTATAAACTACTGATAGGAGGCTGATAGGTCTGTAGTTTCCGAGATCCTCAATGTCACCTTTCTTATGTAGCAGGATCATTGTAGCGGTGTTCCAATCCTCAGGAATCTTTCCTTCATTAAGGCATCGAGTGAAAATTTGGGCGAGTACTGTTTCGATTTCTCCACTTGCTTCTTGTATGATGTCTACAGTAATTCCATCTTCTCCTGGAGCTTTTCCCCGCTTCATGTTCTTGATTTCATGTGCAACTTCTGCTGGAAGGACTGGAGGAACTCTGGTACTGGTATCTTTCATGATGTCTGGAGTGCATGTATCATCCCTTTCATATAATTTGGAGTAGAAATCTTTCACTCTTGTCAAAATTTCGCCTCTATTTCTTGTTACAGAACCATCTTCTTTTCTCAGTGTCATAATCTGTTTTCTTCCCTTACTGAGATGTCCCTTTGCTATCTTTAGGCTTTGGTTGTTTTCAATTGCTTTCCTTAATAGTTCACAGTTGAATTTTCTTACGTCTTCAGTGATACTTTTCCTTACTGTCTTGCATAGCTCTATATATTCCACTTGGAAGTCACATCTTCTTTAGTTGTCCTCATCTCTCTTCTTTTTTGCATCAACATTTTCGTTTTTCCTGATAATTTGTTTACATGCAACTTGTTCTTAGACCCAGCTAATTTTGTTGCTGTTTCCATAAGAGCTTTGGTTACTTTTCTGTTAACTTCAGAGATGTCCACTTCTTCCGATGTTAGGCCTTCCAAAGCAGAGAACCTGTTCTTCAGTTCCAACTTGAAGGTATTATGGTGTTTTTTAAGGTTGGTTATGTCAATAGGTTTTGTTTGTCTTATGAGCTTGGCACGTTCAAGTTTAGTGTTGAGGTGCATCTTACATCTCACCAATCTATGGTCACTACCTGTGTTGAACTTGTTTAGCACACTGCAGTCTTCTATGACGAATTTTTTGTTACACATAATAAAATCAATTTCACTTGTCATCCCAGTTGGATGTCTCCATGTCCATTTCCTGTGTGGCTTTTTCTTGAAGAAGGAGTTCAAGATGAAAAACCCTTCTGCCTCTGCACACTCAACGAGAGTATTTCCACGCTGGTTTCTGTTGCCGTGACCGAATTTACCTACTGAAGTTTCATTCTGTTGCCGTTGCCCTATTTTTGCATTGAAATCTCCCATAATTATTTTCAAGTGCTGCTTACCTTTATTATTTAGATGACGAATTTCCTCATAAAATTCTTCAATTTCTTCTTCAGGATGACTTGTGGTGGGTGCATAAGTATGAATAATCTGAGCCTGGTATCTTTTCGAGAGTTGGATAACAAGTCGTGCAGCTCTGTCAGAGGAACTTTCAACTTCTACAACTTTATCCTTCAGTTTCTTGTTTATTATAAATCCAACACCACTAGTTCTGCCAGTATCTGTCCCACGATATTAGAAGAGATGTCCACTTTTCAGTTCGATGAGATCTTCTCCTTTTTCTCCTTACCTCACTTAGCCCCACGATGTCCCACTTGATCCTTTGTAATTCCTCTTCCAATTCAAGAAGCCTTGACCAATTTGCTGTGGATCTTGTTTAGCACAACAAGGTGCCCACAGATCATATGCCAAAGAAAGATGACTACAGATCCTACATAGCATACAAAAGTGCTTGCAAATCCTATATGCATCTGTAGGACAGTAAGGTGACATATATATATATATTCTTCTGATATATATATATATAATATATAAATATATATGTCACCTTACTGTCCTACAGATATATATATATATATATGTCACCTTACTGTCCTACAGATATATATATATATATATGTCACCTTACTGTCCTACAGATGCATATAGGATTTGCAAGCACTTTTGTATGCTATGTAGGATCTGTAGTCATCTTTCTTTGGCATATGATCTGTGGGCACCTTGTTGTGCTAAACAAGATCCACAGCAAATTGTCCCAGGCCATCCAAAGGTCTCTTGTGACATTGAGAATGCCATTATCTCATCTGGTGCTAGGATGAGATAATGGCATTCTCAATGTTACAGAGACCTTTGGATGGCCTGGGACAATTTTTCATGAGACAGTTTGAATGATTCTGTAGTTGTTCAACAGTCTGTTGACTACACTGTGCCTCACATTCAGCCATGAGAGGTTGTTTTGTGCCTGACTGTGTACTTTGTGTGTAGAATTGTTGCTTTACATCTGAAGCTGTAGCCCAGACAGTTTCTTTGTGCTGCTGTCTGATTTCTAGTTATCTCAAATTCCATGTTGCTAACCTCTCGTGCAACTGAGCAGGCATTCTGCAGACATCCTAGTTTTTTCTTATTCATTTGTGTGATGTAAACAATTTGATGTAAATAAATATATTTTACATCACTGTCATACATTACTACATGAAAAAACAAAATTCTTTTTATGGTTTTGTAACCTTTATCCTGAGTATTAGTGTTAAGCATTTGTTTTATTTAGCAATAAATGTTCCTATCTACCTATTTCCCCCTCCAAAATACATTTTGTGCATTCACAGATTAAAAAAAAGATATATCAACAGAAGTTTTTTTTTTTTTCTAGTATCACAGAATGCGATTATTGCAGGTTTTCTTGGTAAGATCATCTTGTGATAAAAAATACAATCACATGAAAAATTCCATCAAAGCCACAATGCAGGATCCATAGAGCTATGAACCATAGCAAGAAACAAAATAAACAGAAGCACATACACAAATCATTTGTTTGTTTGATAAAAAAAAACTCAGCTACAGAAAATGCTTTTTCATAAATCATCTAGAATGTAATGATCTGTTACATATATTATTCATTTGTTCATGCATAAACACATCCAATTATTTCAAGATAAAATTAAATTGCATGTTACAAAATTAATACATAAACAGGATTGCTTTCAGTGCTGTACCATTTGTTTTTTAGCCTTTGTACCCATGCTATATGGAATGCACAACATGAGTGCAGAAACTGAAAAGCAAAATACCTTGCATATTTAACAAAACAATAAATATTTGTCCTCCAATTCTGCTAACATGTTAGCATAATCCCATATAAAATGCTAACAGAATTAAAGGAAAAATCTTAGAACAATTCTTGATGACGACATATCAAGCGTCAGTTACGTAAAAATTACAAGTGTTGGGACGACGTTTCGGTAGCGACTTCTACTTTCATCAGCCATGGTATGAAACATGTGGTATTAGCATCAGTTGTTGCCAGATTTGAAAATAGCTTTCCAAATGATAGGTATATTAAAAGGTGCATCTGTATTGCAGGTGTTAGGAGTAAGGAAGATCACAATGCTTTCGCGGTACCTGAGGGCTTTCCGATTGCTGAACGGAGCGGTACGTTTAACATTTTGCCAATCGGGAATCGCGGACGCATTGCTGATGGTTAAAATTGAAAGCGAGGTGGAATGGTTTCTTTTCTTAACATCAGCGATATGTTCCACCAATCAGCGGTTGATGCTTCGGCAAGTACTACCACCATCAGCAATACGTCCGCGATTCCCAATTGGCAAAAGGTTAAATGCATCGCTCAGTTCAGCAATCGGGAAGCCCTCAGGTACCGCGAAAGCATTGAAATCTTCCTTACTCCTAACACCTGCAATACAGATGCACCTTTTAATATACCTATCATTTGGAAAGCTATTTTCAAATCTGGCAACAACTGATGCTAATACCACGTGTTTCATTCCATGGCTGATGAAGGTTAGAAGTCGCTACCGAAACGTCATCCCAACACTTGTAATTTTTACATAACTGAAGCGTGATATGTCGTCATGAAGAATTATTCTAATGTTTTATGTGTTACATGTCTCACTGCCAATTATTCTCACTACCAGAAATCTTTCTACTTTTCTAAAATGTGTAATGCATTTTGGAAAACATGTTTTTGATAATGTTGTCCAGATGCTTTCCTTGTCAAACTGAATGCTTATTTGAAAAGCAAAAGATACAATACTAGATGTTATTACAATTTTGTAACTTTGCAATATGTGATTCAATTTTTATTATACACTCACGGCCAATGAAATTTGTGCACCTAGAAGGAAGTATGCTACAACCATGAAACTTTGCAAATAGCTGGAGTGCATGCTGGTATGCAAATGATCCATGTTTCGTGCAATTGCGCATGACCGCACAGCCTGCAGTGGCGCTGCAAGCACAAACTGGCAGCCTTATAAACCGGCATGTTAGTTGATGCCCCATGAAAGCGAAAAGCACCGGCTGATGCAAGCAAGAGTACAGAGTGACAAGGATGCCGGGTAGACGCCAGAGACGTCGTTTCACGCAACTTATGGACTTTGAAAGACGCCTGATCAATGGGCTGAAAACTTCAGGGTGGTCGGTGAGCAGTATAGCCCACCACGTGGATTGTTCTGACCATACCGTCTGACTGTGTTGGGAGCAGTGCACATGTGATGGCACTGCCACACGGCGGAGCGGCTTCAGATGGACCAGGAGGACCACCGGTAGAGAGGATCGAGAGATCACGCGCCATCCATGAATGGATCCCACGGAGACCCTGTCCACTATACAGCCAGATGTAGCGGCTCTTGTGCGCCCACGAACCATTTCCCGAAGCATAGTGGAAGCAAAGCGGGATCTCAGCACCCCATTACATGTGCTGCCATTAACACTGGAACATCACTGGCTCCGTTTGAAGTGGTTCCAGGCCACAGAGACGTGGAATGCCACAGACTGGCGACGTGTGGTGTTTAGAGATGAGTGTTGCTTCGTTTAGGGGACTGATGATCATTGTGTCCGGGTGTGGAGGTTCCCAGGTGAACGGCACAACCCCGACCTAGCTATCTTGTGCCACACCTCCCCTCTGCAGGCATTATTATGGCCTGGGGAGCCATAGCTGCTCAGCCCTAGTAGTGGTACATGGATCATTGATGGGCCAGCAGTATGTGGATGAGATCCTACGGCCCCATGTGCTCCCATTCCTGGCCGGGATTCCAGGTGCACTATACCAGCAGGATAATGCCCACCCGCACATGGCTCTGGTTCCCCAGGACTGCCTACATCATGTCCAGACACTTCCATGGCCTGCCCGCTCCCTGGACATGTCCCCTGTCGAGCATGTGTGGGACCAGTTGAAATGCCAGCTGCTGCTGTGCCGCACTATTCAGGATTTGGAGCACACCGTCCAACACGTGTGGGCCAGTCTGCAGCAGAACAACATCAGGTGTCTGTTCATCTCCATGCCGGACTGTATTGCAGCATGTATCGCTGCACGAGGCACTGCAACGTGCTATTGAAGACGATTGGACTGCGTGCCACAGATCCCTCTGTAATTGTCTTGCAGCTCTGTTTTTGCCCTCATGTGTATCACTCATCTGTATGATTATGTCCATAAAATTTCAGTTCAATCCGATACTTCCTTCTTGGTGCACAAATTTCATTGTCTGTGAGTGTAATGTAAAGTGAATTCAATATGGCATATCTTTTCATGCTACTGAACATGTTACTTTGCTCACAATTCATGAACTTACCATATCTGTAGTCAACCTTGGAAGATACTTTTGCTTCTGCTCCTTTGTGCCAAAGTGGCGAAACAACTGATTTATTAACGTGTTTTGGACATCACAACAAACTGATACAGAAGTATCTACTTTTGACAGTTCCTCTATCACAAGTATTAACGACATGAAATTTGATCCTGTGCCACCATATTCCTCTTCCACATCAACTGCCATCAGCTAAAAGAAAATTCAAATGAATTTTGAACACAACAACATTTTTGAAAAATTCAAAGCAAGACATTTATGCAAAGGGCACATGAAAATTTTCTTTGGTTTAGAATATTCAATTAACATTTTTGTGAATTATTTATTTATTAAGTTTGCTCACTGTTACTGTAGCTTAAAGTCCATTTCTATATAATGCATTTATAAAGTTAAACACAAACTTAACTTCACTTCACTGTACGATTCTGGGTCCTGTAACCAATAGTCATTGGCTGATTAGTTGGTTCCATAGCACCCATGTCTGATGTAACCAAACATTAGCCCTAAAGATAGTTTATGATTAATTTTTTAACTAAATTTATCATATGTTATTGTCTCCTTCCCATAAAAAATGAATCAAACTGAATAGAAAAACAAAAAGCTTTTGGAATTGTTCTTTTTCCCACAAAAAATTATTGGAAGTAATTTTTGTGAGCTTAGTTTTTGTTCAGCCTTGACATCATTCTGTCAGAAACTCAGTTGCACTTTATTAAGCTCTACAAAATTAAATAGCTCAATATTTTAATTGTACTTGCTCTTTCATTTTGTCAGCTTTCTCACATTTCAGTCTGTCTTTTTGTTACACATTTAAACCTTTTGGACTCAAAACAGAAGATTTATTACTGTGTTATGCTAAATTATGTTTTAAAGTATGCAATGCTCCAAGAAAGTGATGGAGAAAGAATTCGGCAAAAGGAACTGAACTATATTGCTGCTAACCATAACAAATTATTAGTGCAACTATTGGGTTGTCGGAAAAGTCATGATGCATTTTAGCCATGCTTTGCGAAGGTCATTTATTGATAGAAAGAACAAAGATCAATCAATGATATAACGCCCGTTTTGTTCGATAACCTTTTGCCATCTTTCAGTGAGCTGCAGAATGCCTCGTTCATAGAAGGACCCGTCTTTCGTGGCAAAAAACTGTACAAGGTGCTGATTTACAGCCTCATCTGAATTGAACGTTATACCACGCAAGGACTGTTGAAGAGAGCGAAACAAGTGGAAGTCTGACGGCGCAAGGTCAGGTGAGTATGCTGGGTGTGGCAACACATCCCACCCAAGCTCCAATAATTTTTGATGGGTGATCAAACTTGTGTGTGGTCTCGCATTGTCATGATGAAACACAACATCTTTACGATGAACGAGCTCTGGACGTTTCAGGATGATGGATTCGTTCAAACTGTCCAATTGCCAACAGTACACATTTGAATTTATTGTTTGGTTCCATGGAAGGAGCTCGAGAAACACAACACCTTTAAAATCCCACCACACAGAGACCTAAACCTTCCGCTGATGAATGTCTGCTTTGGATGTCGTTTGAGGCGAAGTAGCACGTCGGGACCAAGGCCGTTTGCACAGCACATTGTTGTACACAATCCACTTTTCGTCACCAGTTATCAGTCACTTCACAAAATGATTGTTTTTCTCACGCTTAATGAGCATATCACAGATGTTTATACGCGCCGTCAATTGAGCTTCTTTGAGTTCACGAGGAACCCACACATCGAGCTCGCTTACGTATCCCAGCTTCTTCAGGAGGTCGTGAAAGCTTGAATGATGGATGTGCAATGTGTCTGCAATCTCTCATGTCGTATAACGTGGGTTTGACTCGATCAATGCCTTGATTTGGTCGTCATCAACCTCGGTGGCCCTCCCGGACAGAGGAGCATCGTTGAGGTCAAAATCAATAGCACGGAATTTTGCGAACCACCGCTGGCACTGACGTTCTTGTAGAGTATTATCACCGTACACTTTACACAACTTTTCACAAGCTTGGCGCGCGTTCTTCCATTTGCGGAAGTAAAACAGTGAAATATGGTGAAAATGCACAGTTTGGTCTTCCATCTTCAATTTGATGTCAAATCTCCGCAAATCAATCGAATCGCTCACTATTCCTTTTAGACTGCAGCTAGAACTGGCACCTGTCGAATGCCATAGCGATAACAGAACTGTGCATGCCTGTAGTACTTCCAAAACTTCTCAACCGCCATTGGGTGCCAAAATACGTCATGACTTTACCGACAACTCAATACATAAAAACCATTATAGCACAAAAATATTAAAATCTTATGCCCTAATCTGGCACAAATCATGCTCTTTTGACTCTCAGATATGTAAGACAAGGAGTAAAAACAAACCACAAAAAATCATTTGATCACAAGTACATCAAACCAGAAAAAAAAAAAAAAAAACCTTTTTAGCTGGTTAAAACCAGGGTAAATCCCCCCCCGCCCCTCAATGACGACAGAATGCTTTATCTATGACAGGATTCCAGAAAGGTTCAGACCAGTACAGCTCCAAAATAAAATAAATAGTATATTCGGGTAGATCTTACCATTAAGAAGGCTGATTGTAACAACAAAACAGAGTGTACTGATGAAATATGGGAATTCAATGCACTCATACAGCACCCTTAAACTAACTATTAGAACAGAATGCCTTTGTTTTCTAATTTTCCAGAGCTATTACTGACACTGGTTAATAAACTATTTCCTTTAACAGCAGATATATATTAAAAAAATCAGTAAATAATTTTTTGTTTTGCAAGGCAACAGTTGCAACAGATCTTCTTACATAAATCTTGCAAGTAGGTATTTGAAAAACTCTTTCAAATACCAGTTCAGTATGATTTGTGCAAAATTGTTTATCATGTTATATTCAAGAAAATTATACTACTACTTTTATGAATAGTATATCACCAAAAAGGCTTATCTGATTTTAAATCCATGTCTCACATGTACATAGTATTTATCTCATGCATAATTCCTGGCCTTAGTACATATGTACATACAGTATAACTAAGTTGTTCTCTGAGATTCAAAGGTTAGCTGTTATTGAAATTCACAATGGCAAAAAATGTTGACTCTTTTGGAAAAAGCACTAGGAAAAATTCAGATCTGTTGCACCAAACACTACTTTATTAAGTATTATCCCCAAACCTTTAAAATCTGTTATTGAATTAATTTTTCTTGCATTTTAATAAAATTAATATTCAAAACCTTAAATGAAAACCTTCAAAATACATAAAATGGCCATTTGTAAATATTTTAAATGGGTACCATCTGTTAGAATAAAAAAAATATGGTCCATAACCATCAGCATTAAAGTCAAGAAAGCACAACGAATAGTGAAAGTGATGAATAATTTTTAAATGTTTACATATTTTAAGCCTACAGTGGCCTGTCTTCAGAACATTCACTCGCCCTCCATTCTGATGTGAACTTTCAAAATCCTTGCTGTTGAGGCTTCTGTGACTAGTTTCGAAGCTGAGTTTTAAGCCACGCCTTTGTGCACGCAAGCAGAATTATTGTTTTAGAACTTTCTCATTGTACATACAAAACATCAGCATCACTAGGCAATTATTTTTAGTTGCGTAAAAGAATTAGCTGTGGCTGTAATTAGAAATTTGCATCCTCTACTGTGGTAAACCCCCCCCCCCCAACATCCATAGAAGTTTTTGTTTGATAAAAGTCATTTTTCTCAATGTTGCAATTTGAATAGACAATAGTGTATTCAATTGTGAATCAAAACTGTTATGCAGAAATAACTTATTTTTACCAGTTAAACCTTAGGTGTATGCTTTTGTAACTGAAGAAAAAATCCTTTTGAAAAAAAAAAAAAGAAAAAAAAAAGAATTACAGGAGAACAACAATGGCAAAAGAAAAATAAATTGGCTAAACAAATGCAGAGAAAGTCCAGATAATCCAATATTTTAAAGGTTACTTATTCAGAAGCCTGCATAAATGCTTTATTAAGAAGTATTTCCACACTGAGCAATGAGGGAACAATCAAAGAAACAACCTAACTTTACATGTGAGTAAATTTTTTGAAGTCTTAGTGGGACAAGGACAGGTGTGACCATACAGCACTAATCAAAGGGCAAGTAAATTAACAGAAAAGTTCCTGAAATGCTATGCAAAACTATTAATTTAGGGGATTATGTGTGATATTTATTAAGTAAAAATGGTTACTCTACATCCCCCTATAGAAATAGACATAAATTTACATTACTATAACCTCTGTAGTTCTCCTTATTCTGACTACTGATATTTTTATAACTGTTCTGAAAGGAACTTGTACAGAAAACTAGCGGATAATGCTTACCTTGGCATTCCTTTCTAGCGACGGGGACATTTCACGCACGTGTTTTCCGGTCTTTGTTGAGGTTATTGTCCTAAAGTCCGTTGTATGCGATGACTGGCTTTATTTCTCACACTTTTCGCTGGGTATACTCATTGGATCTTTGCTTTAGGATTCAAACATCAATTTTTACCGTTCTTTATACTGGAAATTTTCGCCCATACTCTGGGCATCTTCAGGAGCGTGGCGACTTTACCACCGATGTTCGTGGTTAACTTCGCGCTTAATGGAGTCCGATACTCCTTGTTGCCATTCGTCGGAAAAACTTTCCTGGATATATTTCGTTATCAAGCCCGGCTGGCGCCATCTATGTTTCGTTAAGAACACTTTTTTTTTCCGTATTTTTTTTTTATTTTTTTTAATTTTCTTCTCCTATCCTGGTTTTCTTGTCTTTTTTGCCTGTTTTTCTTTTGTTGTTTTTTTTTTTGTCTTATTAGTTCTTTCCACAGGCCCGATAATGTGCTAGGGTCGTTCTGGTTACATACCCTTGCTTTATTTTTGTAGATTAATATTGCTTCTTCCCTCCTCATTTGCCTTTCCGATTTTTTATTCTTTTTTAGCATTTTAATTTCATCGAACTTTGGGAATGTCCGGTTTTCCAAGCAGAATTGCACTAAAGCAGTTTTGGCTTCTTTTTTTTTTTTGCCAGTTAGATATGTGTTGTTTAAGTCTTTTTTTAATCTGTTTTTCGTACTTCCAATGTACGATATTGGGGGTATGTGTGCTATTGGAATTTCGTAGGTTCCTGATTCTTCTAGCATTTTTTCCTCTGTTTTTTTGTTGACAGTCATACTTTTCACGGTGTGCACTGAGCTTCCTAGTTGTAAGTCATATTTAGCACAGTGCCTATTGATTTCTTTACTCACTCCTTCCAGGTATGGGAAAGCTCCAATGTATTTCAATTTCTTTATTTATTTATTTTTTTATTTCTCATCTTGAAATACATTGGAGCTTTATTTATTTTTTATTTCTCATCTTGAAATACATTGGAGCTTTCCCATACCTGGAAGGAGTGAGTAAAGAAATCAATAGGCACTGTGCTAAATATGACTTACAACTAGGAAGCTCAGTGCACACCGTGAAAAGTATGACTGTCAACAAAAAAACACAGGAAAAAATGCTAGAAGAATCAGGAACCTACGAAATTCCAATAGCACACATACCCCCAATATCGTACATTGGAAGTACGAAAAACAGATTAAAAAAAGACTTAAACAACACATATCTAACTGGCAAAAAAAAGAAGCCAAAACTGCTTTAGTGCAATTCTGCTTGGAAAACCGGACATTCCCAAAGTTCGATGAAATTAAAATGCTAAAAAAGAATAAAAAATCGGAAAGGCAAATGAGGAGGGAAGAAGCAATATTAATCTACAAAAATAAAGCAAGGGTATGTAACCAGAATGACCCTAGCACATTATCGGGCCTGTGGAAAGAACTAATAAGACAAAAAAAAAAAAAAAAAAGAAAAACAGGCAAAAAAAGACAAGAAAAACCAGGATAGGAGAAGAAAATAAAAAAAATAAAAAAAAAAATACGGAAAAAAAAAAGTGTTCTTAACGAAACATAGATGGCGCCAGCCGGGCTTGATAACGAAATATATCCAGGAAAGTTTTTCCGACGAATGGCAACAAGGAGTATCGGACTCCATTAGCGCGAAGTTAACCACGAACATCGGTGGTAAAGTCGCCACGCTCCTGAAGATGCCCAGAGTATGGGCGAAAATTTCGAGTATAAAGAACGGTAAAAATTGATGTTTGAATCCTAAAGCAAAGATCCAATGAGTATACCCAGCGAAAAGTGTGAGAAGTAAAGCCAGTCATCGCATACAACGGACTTTAGGACAATAACCTCAACAAAGACCGGAAAACACGTGCGTGAAATGTCCCCGTCACTAGAAAGGAATGCCAAGGTAAGCATTATCCGCTAGTTTTCTGTACAAGTTACTTTGAAATATCGCACGTAAAAGATAATAGTACAATAATTAGAGCTATATAATAGTCAGAATTAGAACTACTAAGTGGAATTGTTCTGAAAGGGTCACATTTAAGGTGAACTTTTATGGAAATCAGAATCTGAGAAAAAGGGGGAGAACCCAATTCCTCAACCCCCACACAGAGTAAATTGAAAAATAAAAAGGCATTAAACATGTTTTTTGTAAGAATCTAAATAAATAAAGAAAACATGCATTTAACATTTCCTATTGGTATCTTCAAAATAAATAAAGACCAACATTTAAACTTTACATCTGACAAACTTTTAAGGGAAAGTCTTACTGAATAATAAAAACAAGCTTTGATAGTCACTTAAAAGCAAGAAAGGCATAGAAATAAACCAAAAAAGAAATTCTTATAGAATCAAAAAAGATGGATACTATGTTTCTGCTCCTATAGCCATTTAAACAACTCAGTGAAGAGTACATGTACCAAAATATCAAAAACTACCAATAAGAAACAATAATTCATTATCTTACACCCTAAAAATATTTACTTACTCCATTTTCAAATAGCAGTTTCAGGATTGATGGGTATATCTTGCCTTCCTCATCCATCTTCTTAGAAAGTGGCTCAATTTCCTCAGAGGCAATTCTTGAAACTGTTGACAATATTTTTGGGTGATTTAAACTTAAAAATAATATGCAACTACAAACAGAAAAGTGACCAAAAAGATACATAAGAAACAATGTGCATAAGAGAGTCAAGCATAATTACCAAAAAGAAAAATATTCATTTCTTATTAAAAAACACGTACCCATAAGTGGCCAGGTAAGTCAGCAAGACATAGTTTCGTGCCACGATTAAAACTTTGTTGATATCAGCCATCATGGCACGGTATAATTTCTCTGAGTAGTTTAAAAGCAATTTACTTTAAAAGCAACATTAAAACACCCCAACAAGAACTTTCAGGACCCCATGGTCCCCTTCATTAGGTGGTATGTACACTAAAGGATGTACAATGGATGATCTATGATTTAAGTGGACTGCGCTAGCTATGTTTGCGTATGCTCCAGTCCCCCTAGTGAATCAGTTAAGCATAAGTTAAACATTGGTTTTGTACAGGTAGGTATAAAGCATTGGTTACATTTCAAAAAGAGAGATTACACTAGATGCAAGACAAAAATAAATACACAACTGACAATAGAGGACCCCCCTCCCTCCCCTCCTCCACTGAAACACCTCCCTAAACAAGATAAATCCCCACCAAAAAATAAGACAAATAATAAGCTATAAGCGAAAAGAACAAAACAAACCAGTCTCCCCCCCTCCACTCCTAGCTGAGGCAGCACAGCACCTCCCTCCTCCCCCAGAACAAGGGTGTAAGCCACAGGGCAGCTAATGCCTTTTAACAGAGTTCAGTAGAAGTTTCCAGGGCAAGGGTACCTGTATCGGGAAACCATTGTTGCAACAAGACTCACTTAGATCAAATATATAAAGGCTCTCCACCATTAACACTATAGGCTTAGAGTTATGTGTTGTAAGCAATCTGGTCTGATCCCAGAGTGGGGAAAAAGTTCCATCCTGACATTGTCTGGATAACGCTGTGGATTGTGCACCAGTTTTTAGACTGTATTTATGTTCGTATAGTCTTTTTTTAATATTTCTTAATGTGTAGCCTATATAGACACTGTCCTCAGTTTCCTGGTCTAGGCCACATAGGGGGATGGTGTAGACACCATGTCGGTCCTCCGTTGAAACTTTGTCTCTATCATTCAGTATAGTGTTCATGATGTTTCTTGTAGAGCATCCAAAACCAAGGTGGTATTTTTTAGTTGTCACAGCTGGTATGTAGGGGATGGAACCCACATACGTATTAGTCTCTCTAGTTCTTGTTAGTGGGGAGGTTGGTTGCTGGGTAGCTTTATTTATAAGGTTATGAATTAAGTGGGCTGGGTAGCCGAATTTGTGAGCAATACTATGAATATGATTCAATTCTTTTGCACGGTTGTCAGTAGAAGAGGAATGTGTAATTGCCCTTCTGATCACAGATCTAAAAGCTGACAAATGGTAAGCGAGCAGATGGGCAGAATTATATGGGATGAAGGTAGGTACGGCCATCTGTTTTCTATAAGCAGAGAAGGCTGGGGTGTCCTCCAGTTCAGTTTGAAATGTAATTTGCCTCATAAGAGGATTGATTGTTTCCTTGCAATTTTTCACATACGACTTACATTTCCAGCTGGCCAAGGTACTTCATTCAGTGCTCTTAGACCATGCACTTATGGTCATTAGGGCAAAATCAATCAACCGGGAATGAATTTTTACCTCCACTCACATTAAGAAACTCTGCAATTTGGTTGCTGATGAAATAGACTCAAGGAAACCAAAGTTCAACACCAATTCCAATCCAATGTGAGACCCAAATAAACAGCAGTGTATTAACCTCAGCTCCAAACCGCTAAACGAAATTCAATTGCAAGCTTTGACCAGGGGTCTAAAGTATGCATACCCTACTTCTGCAAAGAATCTCTTCCATATTCTACCAAAGAATCTCTTCCATATTCTACCAAAGATTGAGAACAGTGTACAGCACCTCCCTACAACTATCCAGGCCACAAGACATAAATTGGCAAAGGTGTTGCGTGATTCCCGTGGAAGACCTACAGGTGCTGATGACTCCGCCATACAAACTCAAGAAACCAGGCAACTCAAGAAGTTGAGCGGAGATCCCAAATTAGCAGTGGTGCATGCATATAAATCTCACCAAGTGATCTTTGACAGGACAGAATACATTACCAAAACATTAGCTGCTGTTGACATGGTGCCACACTCTTTTTGTAACTCGGACCCGACCCAGGCCACAATAACGGCCATGAGCAAATTGAAGGCACTCCCATTGCTACTACAGTCTATTTTACCAGCACTTCATCCACCACCAGGCCCAAGAGTACCCCAGCTGTTTGGGAAAATCAAGATTTATGAACAGGGGAATCCTATTCATCCTCTGGTGTTAGCAACCTCAAATCCTACCAGACCATTAGAAAGAGCACTGGCCAAGTTTTTAGCTCCTCTAACATCAACTCCAATATATTCAGTTACCTCTCCAATGGAAGCAATATCACATATTAAAGCTTTCAGAACACCTGGATCAATGTACTGTATGCATCCCCTGGGCGTCATATCCTTGTTTCCAAATATCCCGGTTCCTACTGTACACAACCTAATTATTGAAAAATTACAGTGTATGGATTGCTCACAATCTGAAATAGATGCAGTTCTCTGTTGTCTACATTTTGTTTATTCCCAGTCATACTTCAAATTCAACGGTAAAATTTTCACGCAATTAGCAGGCTCATCTATGGGATCACCTTTGTCACCTATATTGGCAGAGGTACTCCTTCAGGACCTAGAAGAAAGTATTTTATTGACCTGCCCACAAAAACCATATCTGTTTATAAGATATGTTGATGACATCTTGGTCTTTTGGCATACTTCACATGACAATATTTCTGGATTCACCCAACTTCTATCTTCCAAATACGATACCATTAACTTTGAAATAGAAAATGAACAAGAAGGTATTATTAACTATTTAGATTTCACTATTGTCCAAACTGAACTGGAGGACACCCCCAGCCTTCTCTGCTTTTAGAAAACAGACGGCAGAACCTACCTTCATCCCATATCATTCAGCCTATCCACTCACTTACCATTTGTCAGCTTTTAGATCTATGATCAGAAGGGCAAGTACACATTCCTCTTCTACTGACAGCCGGGCAAAAGAATTGAATCATATACATAGTATTGCTCACAAATTCAGCTACCCAGCCCACCTAATCCATAACCTTATAAATAAAGCTACCCAACAACCAACCTCCACACTAACAAGAACTAGAGACTATTACGTATGAGGATTCCATCCCCTACGTACCAGCTATGACGAACTTACTTACAAACGTCTGCAGAAAATACCATCTTGGTTTTGGGCGCTCTACAAGAAACATCATGAATACTATACTGAATGATAAAGACAAAGTTTCAACGGAGGACCGACATGGTGTCTACACCATCACTCTACGTGGCCTAGACCAGGAAACTGAGGATAGTGCCTATATAGGCTACACATTAAGAAATATTAAAAAGACTATACGAACATAAATACAGTCTAAAAACTGGTGCACAATCCACAGCATTATCCAGGCAATGTCAAGATGGAACTGCTTATAACACATAACTCTAAGCCTGCAGTATTAATGGTGGAGAGCCTTTATATATTTGATCTAAGTGAGTCTTGTTGTAACGATGATTTCCCGATACAGGTATCCTTGCCCTGAAAACTTCTACTGAACTCTGTTAAAAGGCATTAGCTGCCCTGTGGCTTACACCCTTGTTCTGGGGGAGGAGGGAGGGGGTTCTGCCTCAGCTAGGAGTAAAGAAGGGGGGGCTGGTTTGTTTTGTTCTTTTTGCTTATATTTTCTTATTTTTTGGTGGGGATTTATCTTGTTTATGGAGGTGCTACAATGGAGGGGTCCTCTATTGTTGGTTGTGTATTTATTTTTCTCTTGAATCTAGGGTAATCTCTCTTTTTGAAATGTAACCAATGCTTTATACCTATTTGTACATAACCAGTATTTAACCTATGGTTAACTAATTTGCTAGGTGTATTGGAGCATGCACAAACATAACTAGCACAGTCCACTTAAATCATCGATCATGCATGATACAGCCTTCAGTGTACATACCACCTGATGAAGGGACCCATGGGGTCCTGAAAGTTCTTGTGGGGGTGTTTTAATGTTGTTTTTAATGCAAAGTGCTTTTAAACTACTCATCAAAGAAGTTATACCATGTGAAGACAGATGATATCAACCAAGTATTAAAAAATACTCTTCTGATTTGAGGAGAATTACAACAAGAACACATGGCTGCAAATACTATGGCAATTCATGAGTGGTATAAAATGAAAATTCCACAAACTTCTTTTCTTTTTAATCACACCATGCTTAAACTTGGTGCATTACACAAACAGAATAAAGCAGTTGCATAAGTAAGAAAAAAATATCTTCACTGCTAGACTTGAGAATATATATGCAGTGTATATAAAAAATATTTCAAAATTCTTTACATACCTACAGTCCCCTCTAGTTGTGATGCTGCATGCAGGGCAGATGTTACAATGCATGACAGATGTTTGCTGTTCACGATCGTTCAGGACTTTTATGGCCACAGGACTTTTTTATGGTCACACTCTGAATTTCCCCCTGAGTTTGTGTAGTCTAGGTACACCGTTGAAATTGTTGACCACATAAATTAAAATTTCATGGTAATTTTCGAGATGGAATGACCCATCTCCTGGGTGCCGACTATCATACCACGTTCGAAATTGTTTAAATCCTGAAAAGCTGCTATTTGAACTGTGAATGCTACTACTTGATCTTGTGGAGATATCTGCTTCTATATAAATGTCATTTTCAGACAATACCATTTACCGCGCATGGGTGTGGTGGTATGTAATGGTAGCACCCTTCTTAGTTATTTTGGCACCTCAGTGTATATATATACATAATCATGATCAGAGTAAAATCCCTGAAATGGCAATGGGCTGGACATATTACCAGAAAAATGGATCACCAACAGACAACAACATTTTTTGACTGGATACCAAGGGATAGGAGAAGCCCCAAAAGAAGACCATTGTGAGATGGTGGTGAAAATTTGAAAACATGCTGGAATGACATGGAAAAGACTGACTCACTAGCATGGACGAAACTGACTGTTGTGGAAGAACCTTGGGGAGACCTTCATCCAGCAGTGGACTGACAATGGGATGATGCTGATGGATGATACAGGGCTTGAAAATATCTGAAAAGTTACATGCCCAGCTGGGGAAAAACTGGATGCCCAGGAAAATTTATCTTTTAAGATAACAAAAAGTTAAAAAATATGAACTGTTTTTACATGTTTTACACTTCTGTTTTAAGAGTCTGTGTTCCAGACATTCAATGAGCAAAAGTGTGTATTTCAAGTTTTAAGATGACAATTATGAAATTGGTATGAAATGGTATGATGAAAAAATTGATAATTGAGAAATTTAATGATTCTGCCATGTTCCTTTCATTAAAGTTTTTGCCCTTTGTCACTAAATATCGGAGGATAGTTCCATCAGAGGCATGCATCCTGCCGCTGATTATAAACAACATTTGGAGCAAAACTGTGTATATATGGTTCCAATTTCTGGACCTAGAGTATAATATAATTAAAGAAGAGATATTGCTCTTTCTTTGGCCCTGTAACAATAATACAACCTCTGTTGATTAGCAGTGAAATGAAACACGACGTATGATGACCGATTTTTTTCTTGTGTAGTAGGAAATTCTATCCCAAACTTTTTTTATTTTAAAATGTAGTTGCTCAGACAGGGCAACTAGATTTTTTACTTGCCTGCCCAGGCCAATATATGTATGTAAAAAAAAAAATACACTAACTACATCTAATACTTGCAGCATTGCACAGTTTTGTTGTGGTTTATATTATATTTTATATTATATTATATTATATTATATTATATTATATTATATTACATTATATTACATGAGTGAAAATTTAACTTTCCTATGCTATATATCATCATCATCATCATTGTCAACCATTATCAATCCACTGCTGGACGAAGGTCTCCCCAAGTTTCCTCCACAACGGTCTGTCTTGTGCCAGTCTCCTCCATGTCACTCCCGCATACTTTCGAATTTCATCCACCCATCTCCCATGTGGTCTTCTTCTGGGTCTTTTCCTGTCCCTTGGAATCCAATCTAAAATTTCGGCTGTCCATCGATGGTCTGTTCTTCTGGCAGTATGTCCAGCCCATTGCCATTTCAGGGATTTAACTCTGATCATGATGTCTTCCACTCTTGTCATTTTTCGGATCCACATGTTCCTCTTCTTATCTCTCCTGGTTACACCAAGCATGCACCTCTCCATGCACCTCTCCATGCCCCTTTGAGTTGTCTGCAGCCTTTGTATGTCTCTTTTAGTTAAGGTCCACGTCTCTGCACCATACGTAAGCACTGGAAGGATGCATTGATCAAACACTTTTCTTTTAAGACATAATGGCATATTGCTCTTGAAAATTATGCTGTTTCTTCCAAAAGCTCTCCAGGCAAGTTTTGTACGCAGATTAATTTCTTCACCAATGTGACCCTCACTTGATATCTGCTGTCCAAGATAAACGTACGTGTCTGTTATCTCCAGCTTTTCTCCATCAATCCATAAATCTTCATTTCTTGTAAAAGCATTGTACATCACTTTTGTCTTCTGAAAGTTCATTTTTAATCCCACTTCTTTACTCTTGTCAGCAAGTTCCTGGATCATACTCTGTAGCTCTGATGGGGTAGTTGCAAAAATGACTATGTCATCAGCAAAACGAAGGTGGGTTAGATAATCTCCATTAATCTTTATCCCTTTGTTTTCCCAGTTCAGTGATTGAAAGACATTTTCCAATGTGGCATTAAAGAGCTTTGGAGATATGGTGTCACCTTGTCTCACTCCTTTTCCAATTTTTATGTGTGTTGTATTTTCAAACAGCCGAATCTTTGCACTTGCATTTTCATAGATGTTATTAATAATATTAATGTATGCACCTTCAATACCGCAGGATTTCAGAGCCATTGCAACTGCTGATGGTTTCACTGAATCAAAGGCTTTTTCATAATCGATAAAAGCCATGCACAATGGAAGTTCATATTCCCTCGCTCTTTCAATTAGTTCTCTCAGTACGTGGATATGATCTATTGTGCTGTAGCCACTCCTGAATCCAGCTTGTTCTCTCGGTTGAGCCATGCCCAGTGTCACCTTCAAGCGGTGTGAAAGAACTTAAGTGAAGATTTTATAAACCACTGATAGGAGGCTGATAGGTCTGTAGTTCCTGAGATCCTAAATGTCACCTTTTTTATGTAGCAAGATCATTGTAGCGTTGTTCCAATCCTCAGGAATCTTCCCTTCATTAAGGCATTGAGTGAAAATTTGGGCGAGTACTGTTTTGATTTCTCCACTTGCTTCTTGTATGATGTCTACAGTAATTCCATCTTCTCCTGGAGCTTTTCCCAGCTTCATGTTCTTGATTGCATGTGCAACTTCTGCTGGAAGGACTGGAAGAACTCTGGTACTGGTACCTTTCATGATGTCTGGAGTACATGTATCATCCCTTCCATATAATTTGGAGTAGAAATCTTTCACTCTTGTCAAAATTTCGCCTCTATTTCTTGTTACAGAACCATCTTCTTTTCTCAGTGCCATAATCTGTTTTTTCCCCTTACTGAGATGTCCCTTTGCTATCTTTAGGCTTTGGTTGTTTTCAATTGCTTTCCTTACTAGTTCACAGTTGAATTTCCTTACGTCTTCAGTGATACTTTTTCGTACTGTCTTGCATAGCTCTATATATTCCACTTTGGAAGTTGCATCTTCTTTAGTTGTCCTCATCAGTCTTCTTTTTTGCATCAACATTTTGGTTTTTCCTGATAATTTGTTCACATGCAATTTGTTCTTAGACCCAGCTAATTTTGTTGCTGTTTCCATAAGAGCTTTGGTTACTTTTCTGTTAACTTCAGAAATATCCACTTCTTCCGATGTTAGGCCTTCTAAAGCAGAGAATCTGTTCTTCAGTTCCAATTTGAAGGTATTATGGTGTTTTTTAAGGTTGGTTATGTCAATACATTTTGTTTGTCTTATGAGCTTGCTACGTTCGAGTTTAGTGTTGAGGTGCATCTTACATCTTACCAATCTATGGTCACTGCCTGTGTTGAACTTGTTTAGCACACTGCAGTCTTCTATGACGGATTTTTTGTTACACATAATAAAATCAATTTCACTTGTCCCATTTGGATGTCTCCATGTCCATTTCCTGTGTGGCTTTTTCTTGAAAAAGGAGTTCAAGATGAAAAACCCTTCTGCCTCTGCAAACTCTACGAGAGTATTTCCACGCTGGTTTCTGTTGCCGTGACCGAATTTACCTACTGAAGTTTCATTCTGTTGCCGTTGCCCTATTTTTGCATTGAAATCTCCCATAATTATCTTCAAGTGCTGCTTACCTTTATTATTTAGATCACGAATTTCCTCATAAAATTCTTCAATTTCTTCTTCAGCATGACTTGTGGTGGGTACATAAGTTTGAATAATCTGAGCTTGGTATCTTCTCGAGAGTTGGATAACAAGTCGTGCAGCTCTGTCAGAGGAACTTTCAACTTCTACAACTTTATCCTTCAGTTTCTTGTTTATTATAAATCCAACACAGCTAGTTCTGCCAGTATCTGTCCCACGATAGTAGAAGAGATGTCCACTTTTCAGTTCAATGAGATCTTCTCCTTTTCTCCTTACCTCACTTAGCCCGACGATGTCCCACTTGATCCTTTGTAGTTCCTCTTCCAATTCAAGAAGCCTTGAATCAGAAGATAGGGAGCGTCCGTTATACGTAGCCAAGGTCAGCATCAGATGGCAGCCTAGTCCGGTCCTCCGGTAATTCTTAGCACCCTCTGCCTTCATGTCGCACTGGCCGCTGCCTTGGCCAGGTACATTCCAGCTGCCAGAGACTGAGGGCCAAGATTTAAGTTGTGGAGTCATTTTGGAGGGGTTTGGCCATAACTCACCATGCTGGCCAAGCGGGTTGGTGAGTGTGGGATAGCATTTCCTCTAATCCCGATGGTATAGTTATACCGCTATTGGCGGTCGTCAGAGCCCCTTTAGTGGGAACAGGATGTACCACGAGAAGGCGGGGTTGACATTTGTCAAGGAGCGGCTGTATATATATATATACACACATTTTTGGCTTACCAGGTAGTTGAT
Organism: Macrothele yani; assembly: GCA_039090855.1. NCBI lineage: Eukaryota > Metazoa > Arthropoda > Arachnida > Araneae > Macrothelidae > Macrothele > Macrothele yani. Next base: position 174,509,713 of record CM077029.1, on the reverse strand, counting down.
TAACCATGACCACCTTTTATATCAGTGTATATATTTGGGTTCTTGTGGGTGCTCTGTTCAGTTTTGTTTGATGTCTCGTCATGGTGGTTTTGTTCTGCCGGTAAGCTTTTTATTACTTTTTTTCAGTTGTATAAATTTGATTCTTGGAATTCTTGTGCTTATTAGAATTTAGTTTTGTGGCCTAGGGAGCATGACCAACCGACAATTTTGGCTTGCCTTGTCGTTTTTTTGGTACTAGAAAGGCCACTTCCACAGGTTGACGCTCTCCTGATGACAGCAACCTGTTTTTAGTTTTCACTAGTTTTGAAGTTCCTTTTTTAAAATTTTGTATTTTTGTTCTGTAATGTTTTCAGTATATATATATATACATAGTAAAAACTAAGTAGAGTTTTACTTAACCAAGAAGACTTTGAAATGTAAACTATTATTTGGAAAATCTGAACATGCAAATTGCTACATAAAAGAATTTAACTAAACAAAATAACAAGAAATATAAGAAAAAAATAAGAAGCAATAACGCAAAAATTTAGTTACAACTAGCAGGAGCAGATAAAAATGAGAGTTAGAGTTATTTTGCAGAGACAGGAGAAATACAAGGAATGTGGAAGTTGAATTGTTCTTGAAAGGAGAAAAAATAGGTGAAGGGGGAGTGACATACCATGGAACTTAAAAAAGTAATTATCTATTAAAATAAATGGGATAAGAAGTTGAAAAAGAAAACTACTGTGAAAGTAGAAATACACATAAGAAGTCATTCAGCATGGAGTTATCAAGCACAAGGCATGTTAAATATTCCCCTTATCTCTACCACAACCTAAAAGTTTGAGTTTCTGCCTGTGCTGATGACCAGATAATCTTCCTCAGTTATTTGCAACCATTAAAAATAAAAAAAATTGTGAACAGCACTTTGTTTGATCCTACCAGAATGCAAAGAGCAAGAACAAGCACAGTTTTGCCTGAGCCAAAACAAGTCCCACATGAAAAGAAGCAATACAAAAAATAAACAGGAGCCAACAGACAAGCTGCATGACTGAAAATATGTAAAATAAATATACCGGGTGGCGTGAAAGTACAATTAAATTTCAAAACTTAAGAACAAATGCACATATTATGGTGAAGTTTGCATGAAAAGCATCAGCAAGTAGGAGAATTTCGTTTAGCAATGGAAAAACTTTTAGCTTGAAAATGCGACAACAGAGGGCACTTTACACACATGCAAATCATGAAAGATAGGTAATGTGACACCTTAAAAAGAACTAAGTGATATGATGCAGCTTTTAATTGTACCTAAATTGCCTTCATCCCTCTCGTTATGGAAAAGAGGAGTGTTGTTACAATGTAAACTTTGCCAGATAAAACCACATTAGTGAAGCTTAAAATGGAGAATTGGCAACAGAAGCCTTGCGAAAATTATGAACATGGATAGGACTAAAAATTTGCTGGATGGGCAATAATGCAGACAAGGCTAAAGGAAGTGCCGTTTGAATGCTGTGGCATCCCAAATGGACAGACTAGCATCTCAAATGACAAGTGGAGCAAACAGTGCTTGCAAAGCATAAAGATCCTGGGAATACCAAGATTTTCAGTAAATTGAATCCTTCATGGTGTGTTAAATTTGTACCCACAAAAACTGCAAACTTTACAATAACTGTTACCAGCAGATACCACACAGTGGGAGAAATTTGTCAAATGTGCTCTGGCAAAGATTACTGAGGATCTGCAGTGATTGTTAAATGTGTTACAGACAGATGAAGCTCATTCATCATTGCACAAGTCTTTAAACATGCATAACTGCCAAATACGGACACAGGATAATTTACATGCATACACACAGGAACTACTGCATTCACCATGAGTTGCCGTGAGGCGTGGATTCACTATATTTGTCATTCTTGTGCCTTTTTCTGGGGGGGGGGGTGTTCCAGAAATGATCGGAAGAATTGCTTAGCAAATGTTGTGAATGCTACTTGAAACTGAAAGTGTAATGTCATGTTTGTAAGAACAAAATGTGCTGCATACAGTCACATTTATGCAGAATGGTGCACCAACTCACATCACATCTCCAGTACAAAACTTTCTTGTCATTATATTTCATGCAAAAAGACTAATCAGCAGGCTCTGCAGCATCCCGTGACAATCTCAATCTCACAAAAAAAAAAAAAAAAAAAATTATACGAAAACCTAAGCACACAAGCAGCAGAGAAGAATTCTCAGAAAAACAACTAAAACAACAAGACACTTCATAAAATCAGAGCCAAAAACAGGAGGAAAAAAAAACCCCTCCCAACTATGCACACAAGCAGGGAAAACCAGCAAAGAATGCAGAAAATTTTGTAAATGTTGAGCTTTGGCTTCATCAAGGACCAGCATAACACACCATGAACTCATTTCTACAAAGACCTAGTTGAACATGGCTTTTTGCTATGTCATATTATGCATTTCAGGAACTAAAAAACTCCCACAAAATTAAAATAAGCCTCCTAAGCCAAGAAATCACAAGAGGGGAAAAAATCTTTAAAAAAAATTGCTGAACATGCTTTTTTTAAAAAAAGAAAACCCTATCTCAAAAGACCAAACAAGAAAAAAGATTGAAATAAAAATAAATTAAAAATACATATATGACATACATGGCCCAACCCACAATGACCCTTCATCAACAAAATTCCGTGAAAACTTCAAGCAGAGCACTTTATAAAAATTATTCGAGAATATCGAACAGTGCCAGGAGACACAATGAGACCTCATACAAATGAAATGAAATACAAATTCTGGAAAAATATTTAAATAAAGAAAAGTTGCAATATATAAACAATATTGTAAAAATGCTGTACTTAATGCATATATGACATAGCAGAAATCCATGTTCAACTAGATCTTTGTAGAGATGAGTTAACGGTGTGCTCTGCTGGTTTTTGATAAAGCCAAATCTCAACATTTACAAAATTTTCTGCACTCTTTGCTTGTGTGCATAGTTTTTTTTTTTTTTCTCTTATGTTTTTGGCTCTGATTTTATAAAGCATCTTGTACACATGTGAGAAAAAATAAAATGTTCTTTTCAGTTGATTATGATCCTTCAACTTTTTGTTTTAAACATAGTTTTTCCGGCTATTCAAAACCTGCATATAGCCATACCAATTAGGTGTTTCCAGCAAAACTATGTGTGTGTGTATGTGTGTGTGTGTGTGTGTGTGTGTGTGTGTGTGTGTGTGTATGTGTGTGTGGTCCTTTCCTCTCTCTTGTTGATTACTTCCAGGAATTCTAGTAATGAATCAATTTTTGGTTATTAAGAATTTATTTATTACTAAAATAATAAATTATAATTTTCAATTTTTTTAGACCCACAGCAAAGCCACCTTAAGAAGTCTTTACTAGTGAATAAGTACACCAAACTGATTCTCTTAGCATAATGCAAAGCACATGTGAAATGCCAAATGCTGGCAACAGCAATAATAATAAAGCAAGTGAAAATTTCTAGCTATTGTTGAAAGCTGTAGAGTAATGGTGAAGTATAATTGTTTATTGCTTCCACTCTTTGCTACATTAAACCACTCTGAGATGTTTTAGGATATCTTATTTTAGTATAAAGCACAAATATTAGTGATCCATATAGATATGCTGTTTGAAGATCATAATATAAACATGATCTAAAATGTTATGGCCATTTTAATTCTTAAAATTACAAAAAATTATACAAAGACACACAGACAAAAGTTTTTCATTAAGTAAGCTCCTCTAATTTTCAATTTTTCTTCCTTGATTGCTGAGACACTTCTTAAAGGAATTTAATAATTTCCAGTTTCTAAACTTCAGTGCAACAGAAGTTGAAATCTTATACACATATCTTCTGCAGATTTTGTTTGTTGGTCTTTGTCCTTGGTATCTATAAAAAGGTATTTTATATGTAAAAGAAATGTATTTACCAGTATCTTTCATCATTTGCTCTTCTGCAGTAAGGAAGTTTAAAGGCAGAGGCTGAAAGCTATCACCAACACCCAATGTTTGAGTTGTTTCTTTCGTAGAAGAAACCATAGTTTCATGAGAAATGCTAAGATTTCTCACATTTAATAACCTGGGAAATTTTCTTCCCTAAATAAAATGAAAGAAATTGGGATTTCTGAGTTACAGAAGAATGACACTGTCATCTCATGAATTATTTCATATGAAAAATAATACAGTACTCTTTTAGCATACATCAGAAAATAACTTTTTAATAAAAACATGAACAAAACAGAAATGTAATTTCCAAATACTGCCTTGCTATCTCTTGTTTACATTACATTGCATCATATAACCTACCTTTATTTTATTGATGACACAACTACTACCCCGAGTGACAGAGTATGATCCAGAAATGAGCTCGCAATAGCAAAAACTAGGATTAAAGATGAACTTACAGACAACAAAATTGATGTTCAATGCTTTCACAAGACATGAAAATTTTGAGATTCATGGTGCAAATTCAGAATCAACTAGTGCTTACTTTTACCTTTTACAGAAACTCCAACGCTGACTGGAAATTTTCAGTAGTCAACAAAAATCTGTAGTTTTCAGCATTTTTCAGTAGTAATGAATAAAATTATATTATACACTCTGTAAAAAACAAAGTGCCAGGCAAGCAAAATAACAGCGTAAATTCATAAAAAAGTGAATTTTTATTTTAAAAAATTGTCCATAAATTGAAGACATTTTGTAGGAAATGCTATATGGCTCCAATATTATTATTTTTATCATTTTTCTTCTAGTTTACCTCAATAATCAATGTATGTTCCAATGGGAATCTCACAATAAATATAGCAAGTGCCTACACAGATTGCAGGTTGTTCATGGTCATCTTCAAACCCCAAAAAGAATGAAAAAAATAATATTTTTTTCTTCCTGCAATAAACCAAAAATTTTGGTTTATTGCAGGACTTTATGCAAAAATAAGAAAAATTAAGGACTTTCCAACATCTGGAATGGGAAATAAAATTTCAGAACATATCCGGGATTACAGAGGCCATAACTCTGCATGTGACTAGAGACGCTTAGACATCCAAAACATATTTAAAAATCATGGAAGAAATGCAATGATGTTGAAAACATCCAAGTAACCCTCTCCAAAATGTTTAATGAATATTAGAGTCTTGAAAATGAAAATAAACTTTTTACACATCATTAAAAAGGTCATTTCATAGAGATTTTCAATTTCTGTAGTAAAACCGATGCTTTCCATAATCTGTGTCGGACCGACAATTTCTTAGTGACTACAGAGAATCCGAAGTTGTTGGAATCTCTGCTTTTACAAAAGATATCAAGCAAGGGCCACATCAAAGAAGAAATTATTAGACATATAAAACGTGGTTGGAGAATATTTGGAAGAAACCGTATAGCTTTGAAGAGCAATTTTCCGTTATGTCTTAAAAGAAAAGTGTTTAATCAATGCATGTTTCCAGTTCTTACTTATGGATCAGAGACATGGATCTCAACAAAACCAGACATACAAAGACTGTGGACAACTCAAAGAAGCATGGAGAGATGCATGTTTGATATAACCAAGAAATACAGGCAAGCAGCTGTTGCAAATGTCAGTCACCAGTCGCCAAATGGCGATCAGATATTTTGTAGTGGCTAGTAAATTTTTTAATATAGTAGCCAACAACCAACAATGGTGAGTAGATCTTTTTCCTTTAAGTGAGAAACAATTTTGTCCATCCCCCCCCCCACTTGTGAATGAATATCGAGTTCAGTTTTCTTGCCTGTGTTCCTGCAGCTGCTTCAAAAATGAATGGAAGTGAAGGTGGGCTTCGAGAGAAACTTAATCTGCTGACGGATTAGCCTGGAGCGACCAAAAGGTCAAGGTTACTAAAGTAACCTTTGCCATGGTATATTTGATCTTTGCTATGCCAACCTTTGTCATGATATACCTTGCACAAAGTATAATGTCATCTACAGGTAAAAGAATTATCTTTGAATCTCTGTTTACCGCATATACGCTGAACAAAAAGAAACAAACTATTATGGCATGTTTTTAAGATGATGCAGCTGCTACATCTAATGCTATGTAGTACTGCTCCTTGTGAGCATGGCTTTTCAGCAATGAACCTCATAAAAATTAGTAATCAGGCATGTCTGAATAGTGATACTTTAATGACTTAATGACAATTAGATGCAATGGCCCTTCAATTGAAGAGTTTGATCCTCAAAATGCTATTAATTGTGGGGGGCAGATACCTCTGATGGGAAGATCAGACACAGAACATATCAGTGGTGAACTGTATCAACATTATTACTGCCACTTTATGTATATATATCCTAGCTTTTGTCCCTATGTTTTAAATATTATTAAAGAAATTAGAGGACATCTAACTTCAATGGCCTCTTGAAAATAAATTATGTATGCGTAAATTAAGATAGTAAGAGCAATGATATTTACAGCACTGAAAATAAATTGTCAAAAATCAATCATTTTGGAACAAAAGCATATTCAAGATTTTCAGTCAATCTAATGATCCTATGTAGTAACTGCTCTGCTTCTGTTTTTATGAAGTTAATGGAGGAGGGGTCTCTCATTAGAAAGAAAGAAAAAACATTCACCCATTTAATTTCACAGAAATGTAAGTAGAGAAATAACTGAATTATTATTATTTTTTTAACTTTGCATGGTCAGTAGAAATTTCAGCAGTTTCGCAAGAGCTGCAGGCAAGGAACTCAGTGGATCAAGAGCATGACAAGAGTGCACATAGGCATACAGTTTCATAAATCTCAGGGTATGTTCATAGAAAGAAAGCAAAAAAAAAAAAAAAATGCACAAAGACGTTTACTAATTTTCTTTAGCTTTAATCGCTATCTAGTAGTGAACTTTTGAAATAGGGCATTTTTGATTCAGTTCTCATGATTGTGAGTAAATTTAATATATTACCAGCAAAAAATTTTCTATTCTTCCTTCACATTTAATGATTGTTTCATTTCCATAGACATGAAAAATGTTTGTTAATTATATTGAAGTCAGCATATAATTGAAACTGATATAACATATTACAGAATGTATTTATGCTATAACAATATACTAAATACACACTATTTCAAAAGTGTGTGTTGAATATGTTAATTTTGGCTTCCCATAATCTTTGGTTGGTGTTAACTGATAGAAACATCTTATTCCCTAAGTTCTGAAAAAACGTATTACACACTAGTGATTCTCAGGAGGTGGTGCACTTAAGCAAGAAACGGTTCATTAAGCATTCTTTGGTAGCATATGATGGTCAAATGCAAATTTGGCCATTATATGCTACCAAAAGATGCATAATTTATGGTCTATGCAATAATAATATTCTGAACTTAGTTACAGTTTAGGAATTTATTCTTCAACTTAAAAACAAAAAAACTTATTATGAGATTATTCTAAGCTTATTGGGGGGAGGGACTTCACAGATAACATTGGTGGGGCTTTAGCCCCATCTGAAATGGTCTAGTGACATCTTTGTCTATATGCTTATTAATTTCTTCATTGATATTTCCCTTGCTTAAGACGTGTTGTCCCTGGAATATAACTTCTAAGTTTGCCCCATCAACATCAAAATCTCAAATTCTTGTAAATTATGTTATTTATGGGTAATTATCATAGCTTTGATACTTGGTTTGTTCTTCACTAGTAGAAAAGTATTTCTCTTTTAACGATCTGTTAGGTTGTGATACATATATACACTATCTACCAACAAGTAATTGGACACCCCTGCAATCGACGATATCTGCGGTCCTGATACATGTCACAGCCGCCGCAGTTAAATATCGTGTGGGAAAACAACAACGCAACCAGTCGCATGCAAGATGCCACGTAGTTTGGAGCTCTCTGATTTCGAGAAAGGTATAATCGTCAGGTATCACAGAAATGGCCGATCCATACGTGACATATCCAGCGAGTTGAAGTACCCAAAATCGACAGTGGCCTACATGATTGGCAAGTGGAAGGTGAGAGGTGACTGTCGGAATGTGCCCCGACCCGGCAGACCCACAAAACTGGGAGGAGACCAACGGGTGCTGGCCAGAGAAATTCGGAAGAACTGCACCAAATTGATGGGCCACATCAGCGAGGAGTTTCAACAGGCATCCGGGAGTGTTCTTTCGATGAATACCATCTGAAGGAAGCCCATCTGCTCGGTTATCATGGACGTGCTGCCGCCCACAAGCCTTTGATCACCAAGTCCAATAGGGCTGCTCGGCTAACGTGGTGCAAGGAAAGTCGACAGTGGAAACAGGTTCTCTGGAGCGACGAATCAAGGTTCACCCTCTACCGTTCGGATGGCAGGGTCTGGGTTTGCCGTCTGCCTGGAGAACGCCTTCTGCCGGAATGTATTGTGCCAACTGTGAAGTTTGGCGGCGGTGGAATTATGCTATGGGGGTGTTTCTCCTGGTATGACACAGGACCCATGGTCGCAATTCCTGGTCGACTCAACGCCAAGACCTGCTGCACCATTTTGGATGACCATTCGCTTCCTACGTTGTGGCAGTTTTACGGGGTGGACCCATGTTACTTTCAGGATGACAATGCCACCTGTCATGTTGCAAGGTCCACCATGGCTTGGTATGGTGACAATTGGGTTAATCAAATGGACTGGCCTGCGCAGAGCCCCTGACCTTAACCCTATCGAGCACCTCTGGGACGAGTTGGAGCGTCGACTTAAGGGGTGCTCCCACCGTCCGAAATCGGTGATGGAACTGACCTGCCTTTTCTACGCCGAGTGGAAGAAAATACCGCTAGCCGTCCTACAACGCCTGGTTGAGAGTATGCCCCAGAGGGTCGCAGCTGTAATCGCCGCTCCTGGAGGCTCCACCAACTACTGAAGGTGAATAAACTTCGTTTTCCTTTGCTATCACAGGTGTCCAATTACTTGTTGGTAGATAGTGTATATATTTTCTCGCAAAGTAACATTAATTAGCTCATAACCATTAACTTTTACACTTTTATTTTTGGCTTTAGCTCACAAAATGATGTGGTAATACACGTGGAAATAAATAAAGACTATAACATTGACATTATCCACTCACAATAGTAAATTTCAACCACAAATAACGTGAAAACGTAGTTCAGAATGTTAAGGATATTACATAATTTCGATTTATATATATATATATATATATATAATTTTATAAAAAAATAAGTTTTAATTGTTGACCAGTTATTTATATTGGAAAATTTCTTTGCTGGAACTTACATTTCTTAAAATATGTCTTAAGAACATCTTAAATTGATTTTTAAGATCCCTGCCCGAATCAGTTCTCAAGGGCAGAAAATCGGAAATACATCAACGAACTAACCCAAACAAATATTTGTTTACATTCACAGTGTTGCCATATGACAAGTCCGTCGCTGAAATTAAATTGCAAAGAGGTGACTCTTTTTCGCAAAGATCCTGGAGGAGATTAGACTGGCAAGCGTAATGCTTCGAAAGCAACGAGCAGCAATTGAGATAGCAGCTCCTTCTGTAATCGCGAAAACTTGGTGAGAAATACATAGTTATTGGAAAGGTACATACAGTGTTTGACTCAACGCATAATATATCGTATATATAGCGCAGAAGGAATATACGGGTGCGAATGCGAACCAACAAATTTCTTGGTCAAAATTTAATTAACAAGTTCTCAATTTCGATGAAAATTAGCTATGAAATAGAAAATACGCCGCTACATACAACGAACACCTGATACGTGAAGTTGCAGCAACGCGAATTAAAATATACCAGATTATCGTTTTTTCATATTACTCTTAATCACCCGATTTCGTTTCTCAAATTGTTTTATTGAAAATTTTTTTAACCCATCAGCTCATGAAAAATGAATATCGCATAAAATATAAAAGGGGTCTACAGATATCATGTTTACAAAACTATCATGGCTTTTCCTCAGACAGGCATAGCTCTTTATATCTATTATTGATTGCAGTGCCGCGTATTTAAACTCAATAAACTAATTTTAAAAGTTACTCCTACATATAATTTGAAAAATAACACAGCACTTTATCTCATTTAATTTTCTTACCAAGCACTTCTATGCCTCAGTAAACATTGTATGTTCTTATGAAGCAAATGAACAATTCATACATCACTCCCTCTAACTGCTCCATACATACAAAAAACCTTTTCTTATTTTCTTACCTTATTTTTTCTTTGACTACAGGCCAGTGTGCACTGTTTTTCTTCTTTTTTTTTGCTAAGAAGAGGTGACTATATAAATATTTTTTCAAGTTATCTTGTAAAAGATCAAAAGAAAAACATAGCCCGGGATAGGCACTGAAATAGTGGTAAACAAGCTTTGTTTTTATTCCTGCAATTATGATTTAGTCAAATGCTAGCTTTAATATGAGCTGAATGTCAACAAATTGTTCTATAATCAAGTGATGTTTTGACCTACTCAGCACTGAATTCGCTGATCTCCATGAGCGTAACTTTTACCGATGAGACTGTAGGATGTCTCTCACGATAGCCAATCTGAGAATGCGGTGAGTTATTTTCAGTCGTACACCTTGTATGCAACGATTGTGTAACAACATTTGACAAAATTCACTTCGCCAAGCTGTTACCCATTGGCACCTTGTGCTTAACCATTGTATGCTGTAAGCAAGCACAGAATAGCTGTGTTTTTAACAACCACAGCAAACTGAATGGGTAAAAATACAGAAAATTCACTTCACCCAGCTGTGATCGAATAAAATGAGAATTGTGTGACATTTTGACATGAACACATTACACATCTTTCATTTGAAATTGTTCTGGTTGTTATACAACACAAAATTCGCTTCACCAAGCTGTGATCGAATAAAATGAGAATTACATGACCACCTGACACATTGGCATGAGCTTACCTTCCATTTGAAATTTTTCTGTTAACAGATTGACACTTTGATATTGTGCATTGGCTCAGCGTTACTTGATAACCATGTTACATGGGCTCACAAACCTGACATGCTGGGTTATTAAACCAAAGAATATTGCACGTCACATAAGAATTAGCTTTCAGGGGTCACAAATGCTGTGTATTTTTTAGCTTCCGAGGAGAGACGAACTTTGAAATGTTCAATAAACGTTGTTGATGCACTGTCCAGAGAAGCGGATAAAGTTTACTTAAGTTTTTCGCCACGTTTCTGGCAATTTAATTCAAAATATGATTAAAATTACATCATGTTTTGGGCAATCTTACTCAAAAAATGGGATTAAAAATTTAAATCCATGAGGGAAAATAGTTTTCAACTGGTGCTTTTCTGCAAATTAAAAAAATGTAAGGCAATAATTTATATAATCTTTCCAAAAGAGCTGGAGCGTACAAAAGATGTTTACGAAGAGAGCCTTGGAGGCTTTTTATCATGTTTTGGGCAATCTTATTAAAAAAATATGATTAAAAATTTAAATCCGTAGGAGAAAATAATTTCCAACTGGTGTTTTTCAGCACATTAAAAAAATGTAAGGCAATAAATATATTTCATCTTTCCACAGGGGAGGAGCAGCATGCTACTTTTCATAGGGGTGATTGTCGAGGAACTGTATTTGCATTTCTAGTGCTCCCAGGCACAATTTAGAAATTCTGATGTCTCTAAACACACAGTTTTTGATATTTTCAGTATCCCATGTTCGAAAACCTCAATTGCATCAATCCTTAGGCCCCAAATGTGACTATTTGGATGTCGAACATGTGTTCCGAGGCTTAATTTTTTAAACATGGAATACAAAAAATTGAAATGAACAGGAGAGGGTGTTCAAAAATTGTTAACAGTCCTATATTCAAACCAAAAACATTGTTCTATAGATAATTATTATATTTTGAACAAGGTGTAGTGTCCATACTCCATATATTCCTTCGTACTTAAAACATATATTCCGTCAACATTTAACTTACTTGTGAAAACATATTTGTTTGTTATGTCGGCAGCATTCGCTTTAGTGTTATATCCATATCTAACACAGTATCTGATCAAAACCTGACCATATTTACTATTTATAACAATTATTTAAAGCACGATTTGCAACACGCACTCAACCGGCGTATACGTATGATTGCCACCCCGGTGGCGCAGTGGTCTAAGCGATGGCCTCTGATCATTCGTCCGAAAGGGGTTCGGGTTCGAATCCCGGTGAGGCATGGATGTCATGTTTGTCTTACGGCACTGGCTCTCTCCTTTCCCTGGAACCAGTGACCCTAAATTAGGGACGGGCGACTGCTTATAGCCCATTGAGTTGCTCACGGTGGTCGTTAAACCTTCAATCAAAAAAAAAAAGTATACGTATGAACAGCTTTCAGTACTCGCTAATGGCGGAACTTCCGGTTTTCAAACACCGACTGAGGTAGCTAGTATTTGCCAGTCTATTCTATTCCAAAGTCTTTACTTTTTTGTACTTACTTTTGAGGTGGTGTCTGACCATAAGTCCTGAATTCTTGAGGACAGTCCTCGAATTTAGTGTACTGTCCCCTAAAACGTCTGATGTATTTGGGGATGCAAACTGTCTTCGAATTTTGATTTTCGTTTCATATGTCCCCGAAATTCAGTTTTTATAACAAGTTTGTCACGTTTCTAACGAAAACTGCGCTAAAAGTAATTTCCGTTGTACCCACCCATCGAGTAATTACCAAAACTGAAATCTCCCGAGCCGCCCCGGTGGCGCAGTGGTCTAAGCGCTGGTTTATGACCATTCGTCCGTGAATGGTCCGGGTTCGAATCCCGGTGAGGCATAGATGTTGTGTTTGTCTTACGGCACTGGCTCCCTCCCTTCCTTGGAGTCAGTGGCCCTAAATTAGATAGCCCATTGAGCTGCTCATAGTGGTCGTTAAACACATAATCAAATAAATAAATAAATCTCCTGAAATGTTTTCCCCTAGCGGCGTGAGAGAGAGAGAGTTACTCGCATTGTGGGGCCTGCTTCAGCCGCCGTCTTCATATCCTGTTGTCTGATGTTAGGAGCAATTAGCGGTTTTCAGGCCCTGTTAAATTCTTAGTAATTTTCGTTTTCTTTTTTCCTTTCCTCTCCCCCCTCCCCCCACACACACTCTCTCTTTTTTTGTCAGTTACGTTGGTCAAAGATGTAGGAAGTCGTCAGGCTGTACTTTGTAAAAATACGAAACAAAATTTGCAGTAAACGTTTTTCTTATTTCCAAGGAATAATCCTAGAATGAGAGTTCATATTTACGTATGTATTCAAATCCGCTTGCTAGTTGTTCCATCACCAAATGTTGTATTCACGTTCCTTGCTGCCTAGGTGCGGAATGTCCCCATTTAAATTCATAAAGGTAAATAACGGGAATTTAGCTTTGCCCCGTAGCGAACTTACACTTCACCGTGTTTACTAACCGAAAGCCGTTCCTGTGTGCAGGGGGTCTAAGCTCTGGCGTCTAACCATTCGTCCGAGATGAGTCCGGGTTTGAATCTCGGTGAGACATGGATGTTGTGTTCATCTTACGGTACTAGTTCTCTCCCTTCTTGATTTTTTGATCAAATGTAGAGGATTTTAGGAAGGGAGTCTCTGACCCCAGGTCTTAAACAACCCTTAGAAATAGGAAGCTAGTAGATTTGGGCTAGAGTGACCGATAGGAAAGGGACACGGAAGCAAAGTAGAAAGGGGAAGGAAGACGCCCTTATTTATTACCGGGGAGCCAGTACCCGGGGTACGACGGCTTGACGTGCTCATCCGACGCACGGCGGACATTTAGTGGATCGAGCGTTCGTACCTGCCTGAGATCGAACCTGGGGCCTCTTCCGTGGCAGTCACGAACGTTGCTCACTAGGCCACTCGCGGCCCCACTCTTTCTCTTCTCTGTAACAAGTGTCCCTAAATTAGAGATAAGCACCTGTTTACAGCCCATCGACTTGCTCGCGGTGGTCGTTAAACTTCCATGAAAAACCAAATAATGGTACCAACTATGTAATCTGAGAGCATGCGCCACATCTGACTCGATAGTTATTATCCAGCATATCTGGCGGTGCTGTTAATTTTTAACGAAAGACCATATATTTAATGTCAGTGTTGTGTCCGTGCGTAGCTATTTAACCTACGGCACCCATTTGACAGCATGAACATCATGAAAACAAATTTTGGCTGTATTTGACTGAGTTCCACAAAAACTTTTGAAAAATGAGAAATTTCTCCATGTAGTTCGCTCTTCAGAGAAATATAATAACTTGCTTTTCTAATTCAGCACATGTGCACTATTTAAGATAAAATATTTCACTTTTGCTGAGTATGTTCTTTCTATCACAGTTCCGTTACAGTCAAGGAGGTTAGAATAATATTTCTGGAGATACCCTGAGTCTCTTAACCATGAAGCCACTAGGTGTGGGAATTTGACGTTGTTTACATGACACCTATGTAATGTCAATTGTGTGTATTTCAAAATTGCGTGGTTTTTGGTTGTAGAAATAGTGTTAATATCAAACCGGAATAAATTATACTTCTTATACGAGTAAAGTTTTCAATTTTAACGTTATGTTTTGTTTAGAATGCGCACTAACGCTCGTGTATTTCAATTTAAAATAAAAATGGGAAGGGGCTTCAAAATAATTAAGAATTTTATAAATTCAGCATTTTCTCACACATCGGCAGCAAACTACGATGCGAAATTGAAAACATTTGTGACGAAAAAAAGCTATTCAGCCAACACGATATGCATTGTTATAGCCTTAAAAACCACCAGTTTTCTCACACTTTGACGGCCGTCGCTCGGGGTTAGAGGCTTCACACAAAGTGGTACTGCTCTATTGACAAGGGCATATCCAGATATCTTATTCTAACCCGATCAGATCAGATAATATGTAGAGGAATTTAGAAAAGGAGTGTCTGATCCCAGGTCTTAAACAACGCTTAGAAATAGGAAGCTAAGAGATTTGGGCTAGAGTACCCGATAGGAAAGTCACACGGAAGTGAGGTAGCAAGAGGGAGGAAGACGACCTTATTTATAACTGGGGAGCCAGTACCCGGGGTCCGACGGCTTAACAAGCGCATCCGACGCACGGCGGATATTTAGCTGCTGGAGCGTTCGAACCTGCCTGGGATCGATCCTGAGACTTTTCCGTGGCAGTCACGAACATTGACCACTAGGCCATTTGCGGCCCTAGGTTATTGGATCCCCGCTACAAATGAGGTTATCTATTCCTTCCCTCCGCCCTTGTTCTATCTCCGGAAAGTATTCGTTGTGACGTCATAGTCTAGCACTCCCAACTATGTCAATCCCACTTTCAATCTGGCACCCCAACTATGTCGACTTTCACTTTCTGTCTGGCACTCTGGCATGTCTATCCTCTGTCATATCTGAGCCTTTAGGGTCTATCAAATGTAACTTTCTTTATGCAGTGCAGTGCAAAACTCCCATGGGACTTAGTTAGCTGCGACTAAACCTTCCTGTGAGTGTGAACCCTATGAGAATTTGCCAGGATCTCCGAGCTCCCGGGATATATATATACATATTCAATTTGTATACATATATATAGCTACTGAATTTCCTATATATATATTAGGTCTCCCCACAATGGGAGGGTTGGAGGGCTATCAGTACGCCACTGGGTTTGTAATTATTTTAATTTCCATTAACGAGGACGCTGAAGTGAGGAAGGTGAATGAAGATGGAGGCATTCGTAAGAATAAAATTTCGTGTAGCCACTGGTGACGTTCAGCCGGTTCCAACTAACTAGGGAAAACCGGTGTTAAAAATTGATCAGTTCGGTCGAACCGGTTGTTGACGTTAACGGTGTCGAGGTAAACAGTGGAAGCCTTCCTCCTCCTCCCGGTGGTTTTTATTTTCAACCTTACTTTGATCGGTTTATGGCGTCTGACGTTGCTTTCCGATCTCCACGAGTCTTTTTCATCGTTCTCTATCTAAGCACCGTTCTTTCATCAGGCCATTTTGACTAAGTTCTTTCTTTATTCCATCAGAACATGTTCTTCTAGGTCGGCATCTATTTTTCCGTTTGTTTGATTTAAATTCCATGGCGATTTTGGGCAGTCTTTCACTGGTCATTCTTTTTACATGACCAAACCAACGCAATTGTCTCTTCTGCATGTCTTCTAAAATTGTTTCTTTCACTTCCACCAATTCCTTAATCCTTTCATTCGTTATTTTCTGTCTTCTTGACACTCTACATGATCTTCTTAAAGCATCCATCTCTACAGCTCAGTGGCGGCGGAACCGCCCGGGCCCGGTCAATAATTTTAGCCAAGATTTTTATTTGGCATATGTGCGATTTTTTGTTAAATCTTCTTAGGCATTGTTTTTCTTCTGTTTGTTCCGGAAAGCGGGAAGGAAAGGGGGTGCACCACAATTCGAAATTTCGGGCCCGGTCAACGAATTTCACTTTCCGCAACCCCTACTACAGCTGCTTTTTTGTTTCTATCCGCTTCTTTTAATCGCCAGGCTTCGTCCCCATATGGTAAGATGATCTAAAGAAGATAAAGAAACGGGTATTTATAATTACCTATTATAAATACCCCGTTTCCTTTTTCTGGTTATTTCTTCACTCCCCCAGTTTCCATTCGCGGGTTGTACAATTTTTCTTCCCTGTGCAATTCTATTTCTTAATTCCATTGCATCCTACCTTCTTGGGCAATTTTAACACCTAGGTAATTATTACGACCACATTTTTCAATTTCTTCCTTATCTTCTAGCTGTAGGTTTGTTTCATTATTTCCAATGCATAAATATTTTTTTTATTTAAATTTATAATTAATTCTCATTTTTCATATTCTTCTTTTATTTTTCTTGTCATATACTTCAAATCAAATTTATCTTCTGCAAGAAGTACCTGATCATCAGCGAATTGTAAAATAAATGCCATCGTTCCACTTAAATTAATCAACATTGCTCGACACTTCCTTTTCCATTCTTTCAAAGTCTGTTCCACATAAATCTTAAATAATTTTGGAGATATGCAACATCCCTGTCTCAGTCCTTTAGTCACTAGGAATCCTTTTGAAATTTTCTGGCCCATTTTTATTTTTGTTACTGATCCCTGATAAAGTTCTTTGACTACTTTGATAATCGTAGTATTAATATTGGGATCTTTTAATGTTTTCCATAGCTTAGCTTTTTTTGCGTTATACAGGGTGATTCATAAAGAAGTATACAGTTTCAACGCACTATAAAACAAGAACAATGTAAGATATTTTATGTTACCTGTAACAGAATTGTAGGGGAATGTTTCAAGTTTTCTTAGAGACAGGCACAGATGTTATATGTGTACACCCTTAGTCACACGACACACACCGAGCCGGTAATCCATTTCTACCCAAACGCGAGGTAAGATATCTGAATCAAGTGCAGTGATAGTGGCTTTGATACGCTGTTTCAGCTCTGCTAGATCAACAGGAAGGGGAGGGCGAATACCTTGTCCTTTACGTACCCCCACAGGAAAAAGCCACAAAGTGTTAAGTCAGGACTTCTGGGTGGCCATTGGGTCAGTGACATGTTGTAGTCCGCGGCTCGTCCAATCCATTGGTGAGGAAGATGTTTATCGAGATAATCTTGCACGTCGCCTACCAGTGCGGTGGCGCACCATCCAATTAGAGAATAAACTTGTTACTGTCGTCCTGCAACTGTGGCGTCAACCAAAGACTTGATTTTCTCTCAGCGTTGATTTTCCTGGGCTTCGTTGAATGGTGGTGCAAACACTATCGACGCGCGATCGTCCTGTACTTTTGAGTTTGCACAAACAGCCCGTAGTTTCAAATTTTTTATGCCAATCGTAGATAGATTTTCTGGTTGGAGGTTCTTTTCCGAATCGTGATCGAAAATGCCGTTGCACAGCAGTTACAGATTTTGTTTTGCTCAATTCAAGAACACAAAACGCCTTCTCCACTGCAGACGCTGCCATTTTGACTGACTAGTCACGTGACACGTGCGCTATCGCCTACGCCACTTCCCTCAGTAGCGGGACACAAACTTTATGAGTACATTTACCGAACAGTTCGCAGTTGCAGTCCGTGTCTTCAACTGTTACTGTTTTACAGCATCTGGAAACTGTATCTTCTTTATGAATCACCCCGTATATTCTCTACTTCGATAGTGGCATAGTAACTTTGTAAACGTCGACAGTCATGTCAGTACACAGTGAATTTGATTTGATCTTACGGTGATAAAAATGGGCGGAGCTTAGCCTCTCGTTCTTGTCAACTTCGGTCCCGGTGTTGCTGGGCCTTGGGATTTGTTTTTCTTTTTTTGATTGGAGGTTTAACGACCACCGTGAGCAACTCAATAAGCTATAAGCAGTCGCCCGTTCCTAATTTAGGGCCACTGACTCCAGGGAAGGGAGAGAGCCAGTGCCGTAAGACAAACACAACATCCATGCCTCACCGGGATTCGAACCAGGACCCATCTCAAACGAATGATCAGAAGCCATCACTCGGCCCACTGCGCCACCGGGGCTGCGGGAAATTTCTTGTCCTTCAATTATCAAGCGAATTAACATAACCTGGAAAACAAGAGCAATTCTACAATTCTACTTTTACTAATGGAAAACGAACTGTCACACACCGACTGATGCTGGAACGAAAAATAAAAATAAAAAATAAAGGCTAATTAATAACACTCGAAAAACCGAACTGCCATTTGGAGCCTGTCGTGACTTATAGACATTATTTTAACGTATATCGTGACGGTACATCGGCTATGTTTTTTTTTATTAATTTTGCGTCAGGATTGATATTATTTACACCCCCCCCCCTTTTTTTTGGTAGGTTTTTGAGTATATGGTACGGTGAGGAGCATCGAAAAATGCTGAAGTAGGCTCGCCTTTCTTCTGTTTAGGAGAATTTTTTTTTTGTGGTCTTTTTTAGGTTTTGTATGAAGACAGTACGAAAGCCAAACTTTTAATTTTATAGTCTCCGCAATTTGAATAAGGGAAAATTTATTTATAGTTTTAATTTTATAGTCTCCGCAATTTGAATATAGAGTGAATACTAGATCCTGCGTTATCTGCGTGCTGGCTGGTGATCTGGATTACTGGGGAAGCTACGCCACGAAGAGCCAAGCTTTCGGAGACAGAACGTAGCTATGGTGTGGAGTATTGTGGGGAATATTGAGTACTGTGGTGAGTTAAGGATGATTTAAAACAATAAAGAGAGAGAGACCCATAGCAGGGCAAGGAAAATATTCTTGTAACAGCAGATTCAGGGTACGAGACAAAAATCTCTGAGCGTTAAATTGATCTCCACCTCCGCCAGGCGCACACAGTTTTGCCAAATCTTAAAAAGAACCTATGGCTAAAAAGCAAAAAAAAAAAAAAAAATATATATATATATATATATACGAGTATATACGAACCGCATTACACACCCCACGACCTGCCCGACGCGACGTGTGCTTAAGCAAGAGGTGGTTCGTTATGCGTCTTTGATAGCATATAATGGTTAAATGAAAATCTGCCATTGATTTTTTGTCTTCTTTCTTTATTTGTTTCTGATGATTGTTCATTGATTTGAAATAATAATAATAACAATAATTCAGAGGGTGAGTCGAAAGTTTTGCATTATTTGCATAAACGCATGTGCATTTATGCAAATAATGCATGTGGGTATGTCACGCATGTGGGTATGTCACGTGTTTAAAGTGTCACGTGTTTTAAGCATGTGGGTATGTCACGTGTTTAAAGTAGTTTAAGGCGCGCACTGCAGTCAGTCGAAATGGACATAAAGTGGTTGTCAATGATGTGAACAGCATCGCATGTCGTCGTTCTATCTGTGGTTGGGACGTCTAAAAGATGAACAGCCACAACCTGCTAATTAGGGAACTTTTGCTTTACGAGTTGGAACTCGGCCATAACGCTGCTCAAGCAACACGAAACATTTGTCATGCGAAAGAGGAAGGTTTCTTGGGCCACAGCACCGATACCAGATGGTTCGAGAAATTTCGCTCAGGTGACAGAAGCCTCGAAGATCAGTCAAGTTCAGCTCCGTGGATTCGGAGGCAGTGCGCAGGGCCGTACAGGCAAATCCGACAACCAGCACTCGGAAATTATCAGGCGAGCTGGGCATATCACAGACCACCGTGGTTCGTCACCTTCAGGACCTCGGGAAGGTCTACAGGAGCTGCCGCATTGTTCGTCACGAACTGACGCTGGCTGACGCAAACCGCCGAGTGGCAGTGTGCACGAAACTTCTAGAAAACCAGCCCGATGTACGTTTCACCAAGAGAATTGTCACGTGTGACGAAAAGTGGGTCTATTTTGGTAATTCTAACACACAACGGCAGTGGTTGAGCCCGGGCCAGTTTCCTGAACCTTTTGCCAAACGTGGGCGTTTCGAACACAAGGTGATGCTCTGCGTCTGGTGGAATTTCGAGGGGATAATCCATTACGGATTTGTTACAGACGGTCGAACCAACAACGTCAATCTCTGCTCTGAACAGCGGGAGCGGATGTATGCTTTTTAGGAGGAGAAGTACGCAGCACTGGTGAACAGAAAGCTTGCTCTACTACATACAGCAGGACAACGCTTGGGCTCATACCGTGCAAACTGACCTAGACAAAGCTCCAGGAGCTTGAGGGCATCGAACTGATGCCACACCCAGCATATAGTCCAGATCTTGCCCCTTCTGATTATTACTTGTTCCGGTCTATGGCCCACTTCCTTCGCGGGTGGCACTCCAGCAACCAGGAGGAGGTGGCAGCTGGGGCGAAGGAGTTCTTTTTTTTTTTTTTTTGATTGGAGGTTTAACGACCACCGTGAGCAACTCAATGGGCTATAAGCAGTCGCCCGTCCCTAATTTAGGGTCACTAGTTCCAGGGAAGGGAGAGAGCCAGTGCCGTAAGACAAACACAACACCCATGCCTCACCGGGATTCGAACCCGGACCCCTTTCGGACGAATGATCAGAGGCCATTGCCTTAGACCACTGCGCCACCGGGGCGGCAAAAGGAGTTCTTCGCCTCGAATGATAAGAACTAAAGTACCGCCTCGAAATCGGAGAACTGGCAGACAAATGGCTAAAGACGGTGCAAGACGATGGGCTATACTTTGAATGCTAGTCAGTTTTCGTTGTAAAACTAAGTATGAAAACATAAAGTGATACAAAGATTGCAAAACTTTCCGCTCAAACTCTGTATTAATAACAATAATAATAATAATAATAATAATAACAATAATAATAATAATAATAATAATAATAATAATAATAATAATAATAATAATAATAATAATAATAAAAAATGTAGTAATCCAAAGTGTTGACTTTATCAAGGAAAAGATGGAACTGTGTCTCATATTATATGTGAATGTAGCAAAATTGCACAAACAGATTACAAAGCTAGACATGGCAGAATTGCAAAATTAATTCACTGGTCATTATACAGAAAGCCCAATCTGCCAGCATCGAAAAACTCATGGGTATACATCAGGCTGAGAAAGTCGTAGAAAATGATGAAGTTCAGATCTTGTAGGATTTTCGAATTCAAATCGATCGGCACCTAGAACATAATACACTGAAGAGCAATTGAATTAGAGACAGCTGGCGTTATGCACATGTGGCGCTGTGGGTGGCCCTGTAAACGGAAACGACATGACGTATGCAGCGATCCGACAATATAAGGAGTGATGCGACGGGAATCAGTAAGAGTCGGACGCAGTATGGGTAAGACGAAGGATCTAAGCGCATTTGATCGTGGGCAAATTGTCGGGGCCCGGCGAATGGGTCACTCCATCTCGGAAGTCGTGCAGGCACTGGGATTTTCACGAACCACTGTGTCCCGGGTGCACCGTGAGTACATCGAATCCGGTAAGACCATCCCTGCAAGAGCCAACTGCCGTGGACAACAGCGTGTGGATGAACGGGGTCATCGTCGGCTAGCTCGCATTGTAACAGCGGATAGACGGGCCACAGTGCAAGAAATCACTCGGCAATTTAACGATGGTGCACAAAAACGTGCAAGCAGCCACACCATCCAGAACCATCTCCTCGCTATGGGGTACAGAAGCCATCGTCCCTCGAGGGTACCCCTGCTGACCGCACATCACAGGGAGCAAAGATTAGCATGGGCGCGGGAACATCGCCACTGGACCCTAGACATGTGGGAAAATGTTGCCTGGACTGATGAGTCAAGATTCACGTTGGTACATGCGGATGGCAGGATACGAGTACGGCGCAAACCACATGAAGCGATGGATCCTTCTTACCAACAGGGTACTTTTCAAGCTGGTGGGGGTGGCATTCTCGTCTGGGGACTGTTTACATGGACTGAAATGGGACCCCTGGTACGTGTGACATCATCCCTCACAGGTCAACGTTACCGGGGTATTCTGGACGACCATTTTCTCCCGTTTGTGTGTCTTCAACATCCCACTGGGGACCTCATCCTGCAACAAGACAATGCACCGTGCCATCACTCCCGAATTGTATCGGAATGGTTGGATGAACACTCCACTGACGTGACCTCGCTTCCTTGGCCAGCTAGGTCACCTGACCTCAATCCCAACGAGCACATCTGGGATGCCATCGAGAGAGATGTTCGAGGCTCTGATCCCCCTCCATCAAATCTTCGTGAACTGTGGGAACTTGTTCAGGGGTCGTGGATCCGTATGGCTTCCCAACGCTTCCGGTGTCTTGTCGAGTCCATGCCGAGACGAATCGCCGCTTTCATTAGGGCGAAAGGTGGTGCTACACGTTACTAGACAGGTATCTCTAATTCAATTGTTCTTCAGTGTACACCAGACATAAAAGTCATAGAAAATCGGAAAGTCTGGATAATTTATATAGCGATTCCTGGAGATGACAGAGTCGATGAAAAAGAACTGGAAAAAAATGACTAAATATGGAGTCCTAGCCATAAAAGTTATCCGATTATAGACTAAACACACACCGGTAGTCCCCATTATCATCGAGTCACTTGGAAAAATTAAAAAAAAAACATTTATGAATCATTTCAAAAAATTGCAGATTTCTGATATACCACCTACAGAACTACGAAAGACAGCTTTACTTGGGACATCATATATTTTACGCCGATTCTTGACTGATAGCTAGGTCTCCGGCGGAAACACGTATCAGCTCAACAACACCAGTCAATGATAATTTTGTTGTTTATGTTTGATTGTCATAAGCTGTCTCGTATAATTCGAATAAAGAAGATAATAATAATAGTAATAATAATAATAATTTTGGAACTTAGTAAAGGTTTAGGTTTTTTTTTTTAATTTAAACGAAAAACTAATTTAGAGATTACTGCAAGATTATGGTTAGAGGGGAGGCTTCAGCCACCTAAAATAACATCCTAGCGATACCCCTGTTTTTAAGACACACCTTGTACACGTGACTGTTTCCAGAAATTTTTTGATTTCTAATGCATCTGCTCAATGACAGCTTCCGAAAGTTATTGTTTCAGAATAATATCATGTATGATAAGTATTTTAGGAATTGTAATTAAGGGGGTCTGTTACTGGTGTCTTTCCTGTAGCGGAATAGCAAGTCCCACTTACAAGTTACGAGTAAAGAATTAAAAAAAGAAACATTCAGAAACATCACTATCACATAACCTAAAGAATTGCCTTTTGTGAGTTACACAGACCCGTGTAATTTGGCGGCATTATAAAAAGATCGACTTGGCGACCCAATGAAAAGATTGACTTGGCGACCCAATGAAAAGATTGACTTGGCGACCCAATGAAAAGATTGACTTGGCGACCCAATGAAAAGATTGACTTGGCTGCCCCAGCACTAATTTTGTTTGAAAAACGTGTGTAATTAAAACATCAATTTTAAAGCAGATTTAAGTAACAGATTTGTCTTCAATGACAGGAAACTAAAATTAAAAAAAAATCTTACGAAAACCTTCAGATATGTTTTTCGTTTGTTAAAAAAATAATAATTTCTAAATCTTTAGTACTTTCGGGATATTATTATTATTATTATTTTAAATCAATGATAAATAAGTAAAGAAGACAAAAATGTCACTGACAAATTTTTGTTTCACCATTATATACTACCAAAGGAAGTGGCGGCTCGTGACCAGAGAAACAGGTGAACTGTTACAAAATGAGAATCCATGAAGAAAAGCATGTCTTTCTTATAAAGAAGAGCAATTCTTCTATCTTTCAAGGATGCATAAGGGTCACTGATGTCACCGTAAAACAGCTTTTTAACTACAAGCTCGGAGAGAAGTTCTTTTTGTATCGCGATATCAGATAACGATGTTAGTCTTTGCTGTGAAATATTGCTTCTTAAATAATTTTTTATTCGTTTAAAACAGGAAAAACTTCTTTTTATTGGCACAGTAGTTGAGGGTAAAGTAAGAACTAAAGAAAACAATTTATTCACTTTTTGGAATACTTCATTATGCACATTATATGTCTGCAACAATGTGCACACTGTATCCTTTTTCGGGTTCATTTTTTAAAACAAAAGCAAGGATCCAGGGCACACAGAGAATAATGAAGGAACAGCACTGTAACTGAAGTTCACAGTCGCAGTTACCGTATAAATACAGCGGACGAACCATGAGAACCGTCTAAACACAAAATAGCCAAATAGCGCTGCAGGGAAGTGGCAGCTACTATAGCTGCATCTCATTCATTGACATCATTGGTTGCCATAGCAACCCCTTATTCAATGAGATCCAGGTTATTATGTCTGCGCTCTTCACGGTCCTGGAGTGAAGTGATTTGGAACTGCGGTTCTTGTCTCTTCACATGGGCTACCCACAGTTACAGGGTGATCTGTTTATCAATTCGTAATGCCATTTGAAATGGCATGCTCACACTTCTAGCTTGCTTTTAAAAGCGGGAAAGCTTTCGTTTCGAAGCCACAGCATTTGCCAGAAATCATTCCGGTAAACGAAAAGGAGACTGATTTTAAGAATACGCTAAATCATTCGAAAATTTTTATTATAAATTTCAGATGAAGTGGCACTTTACTGTTTTCACCCCATGAGCCGCCACTGACCGAAAGAGGAGTAAGGAGCCGGTCCTTGTTTAAGGACAAGTCCCACAAATAGTCGGCTGTGCAGTGCGGTTCATATACTTCTTTACTTATTAGCTATAGGTTCTTTCAAGGGTTGGCAATACTGTATGCATGTAGTGTGCCTAGAGATCAATTGGACCCTCGGTGATTTTGTCTGGTACGCCGAACTTGGTGTTACACGGCTAGTTTTCTTGCCCTGCCTGTGGGTCACTCCAGGCAAGGCAAGAAAAACAGCCATGTAACACTAAGTTCAGCGTCAAGTTATCTGTCTGTCTCTCTCTCTCTCTCTCTCTCTCTCTCTCTCTCTCTCTCACTATTGCTCTTAATTGCCCTTAACTACACAGCAGCAGCACTGTTCAGTACTCCTCACAGCAGCAAAGTTTTGTCTCCTAAAGGCAGAAACAATTTTGCTGCTGTGTAGAAAAAAGATATTAAGAGAGAGAGAGAGAGAGAGAGAGAGAGAGAGAGAGAGAGAAATATTACTGTTTAGTCTCCGAAAGGCAGAAAAAACTCTGGTGTGGTTTATTGGGGTGATCTCGCCACCCCAATAAACCACACCATTAAACCAGCTTGCAGAGAAAACAAATGATCCATTATTCTCTCTGTTTCTCGCTTAAATTGCGCAGACTATAACACTGAAGGTTTGACTTCCACGCCGTCTGCATGCGGAATCTGTTGTTCGTCCTAACAAAGGCCACAAATGAAAATCTTCCTAAACAAAAGAAAAGCGAACCCACTGCAGCACTGCTCAATACTGCTCACTGCAGCAAGAAAGCATCATATATATATATATATATATATACTATATACACTATATTGACAAAAGTCACTGAACACCTCTTCAAAAGTAAATGAACGGATACGCTGCGTTGTTCAGATGCGCGGTACAGCTGCAAACGGTATAAAAACATGTCTGCAGCTGACCGTGATCACATCGCACTGTGAGGTTGTGTGAAAAGGTCGCGGCGGGAGAGAACTGATTTTGAGAAAGGAAAGATTGTTGGGTGTTATATTAGTGGGTTGTCTATAAGAGACACCGAGAGGCGTTTAAAAATACGCAAGTCAACTGGTTTGGATGTACTGAATAAGTGGACGACATACGGCGTGCCTGAAGCAGCAAAACGTACTGGCAGACAAAAGAAAATCAGTGATAGAGGACGTGGAAGCCTCAAGAGAGTCGTTAAAGCTAATCGACGGAGTACTGCGCAAAACCTGAGTTTACAGGCGAGTAAAAATGCTGGAACCTCGTTATGTACACGTACCATTCGCAGAGAACTTCATTCTATGGGTTATCGTGGTCGTGCGGCTGCTCATAAGCCTTTCATCTCCACTCGGAATGCTCCTCGTAGTTTAGCATGGTGTAAAGAGCATTTATCGTGGACCGTAGATCAATGGAAACGGGTCCTACGGACTGATGAATCCAGATACACGATCCATCAGTCTGATGGCCGTGTGTGGGTATGTCGGCAGCAGGGCAGCGGGGGGAACGTTATTTACTACAGTATACTGTTCCTACGGTCAAGTTTGGAGCTGGCAGTGTACTCGTGGGGGGGGGTTTTCGTGGTATGGTCCCAGCCCATTGGTCATCGTGGACAAACCTGTTAACCAGCACGCCTACCTCAATATTCTGGACAATTATGCCCTACCAACTCTGTGGCAATACTATGGAACCGAGCCTTGTTTGGTACCAGCAGGATAATGCACCGAGCCATAAAGCAAGGACTGTTACGGCGTGGTTTGATAATAATTCCGTATCGTGTGTGGACTGGCCAGCACAGAGCTTTGATCTTAATCCCACAGAGCACCTATGGGATGAATTAGAGAGCGCCGCATAAGAATTTTGGAACCAAGGCCTACTATTAAGCAACAGTTAACGGCAGCATTATGTACTGAATGGAAGCGCATACCTATCGCTGTGTTCCAAAACTTTGTCGAAAGCATGTCTCGAAGGGACAGTGCATGCATTAAGGACAAAGGTGGACCGACACCGTACTAATGTATGTCAATAAATGCTATGTTGTGTTTCTCTTCTAGGTGTCCGGTGATGACTTTTGTCAGTACAGAGTATATATTATCATCCTTGTTAACCATTATTAAACCACTGCTGGATTAAGGTCTCCCAAGTTTCTTTCACAACTGTCTGTCTTGAGCCACTGTTCTCCATGTTACTCCGGCAGGCTTTACAATTTCATCCATCCATGTCCCATGTGGTCTTCTTCTGGGTCTTTTTCTGTCCCTTGGTATGCAGTCTAAAATTTAGGCTGTCCACCGGTGGTCCGTTCATCTGGCAACATGTCCCGCCCATTTCCATTTCAGGGATTTAACTCTGATCATGATGTCTTCCACTCTTGTCATTTTTTGGATCCACGAGTTCCTCTTCTTATCTCTCCTGGTTACACCAAGCATGCACCTCTCCATGCTGCTTTGAGTTGTCTGCAGCCTTTGTATGTCTCTTTTAGTTAAGATCCACGTCTCTGCTGCGTATGTAAGCACTAGAAGGATGTATAACGTAACCCTTTTAACGTTACGCGAGATTTTTTGTTATGCTAAGTTTCAAATGTCCGGCTGAATAGATATTGAACTAAGGGTAAATGCGATGCACCAATTGTACCGGATAGCTCACTTTAAATTAAGGCTTTTAGGGCCAGACGAAACATGTACAGAAAGCAGAATCACTTGAGTAACTTTTTACTGGTCCAGTAACTTTACACTTCAAGCAACTTTAGACGAAACCACATAACGTTGTCTGCGAAATATATCACAGCGAGGCACACACACACACACACACACACACACACACACACACACACACACACACACACACACACACACACACATCTGCTGCTTAGTCATTTTATATCTCTCGTACAATCAATAAGCTCAGCAAAGATTTAACATCTCCACACAAAACAACCGCAGAGCAAAATACACTGCCTCACAGGGAAAATGCCGCGCCTCGAAGACGTGAACACAACGCATGCAAATTGCAGGATGGGTGCACACGTGCAAGTTATGCAAATAGTTGCACTTGCACGGCGCGCTGGATATAAGTGGACAACCAGCCAGTGAGGCCATCAGTCGAGACGTCGTCACGGTCGCCAAAAGTGAGTGGTTCTGCTGTAACCGCGTCTGGAGAACGAACAAGGGGTGCTAATGTCGTTAAGACGCCTCGTACGCTATTTCGTCAAACAGATGAGCTCACGGTAGGTGTCATCGTAGGCCTCCGTACCGCCGGATGGTCCTTGCGTCGTATTGCGGAAGAAACGCAACGTGATGCCACAACATTGTCGGTTGCATTTGGAGGCAGTGGTCCCAGGAAGGATCTGTGCAACGCCAACGCTGTAGGGGGACCAGAGCACGGAGACGGACGTCCAAGCGCACCAATCGTCTCATCTGACGTCGTGCCTTAGCGGACCCACAGGCCATAAAGGGCGACATTTTGTGGAGTGTACGGAGAGGCTTGGATGCTCCGATATCGACGCGGACAGTGAAGCGCCGATTGTCTGCTTCTGGTTTGCTGTCCAGTCGTCCAGTGCGAAGGCTACCCTTAACAGAGAGCCATCGTCGTAACCGCTTGGCGTGGTGTCGCTACAGAGCTGCGCGGGGTGCCGAATGGAAGTGTTTGGTGTTCAGCGACTTATCGCTGTTCAATCTCACCACGGATGATCGCCGTGTGAGAGTCTGGAGACGACGTGGCCAACGGGCGGATTCCTCCGCCATTGTGGAGCGCCACGGCCCGGCAACGTGGAATCATGGTGTGGGGTGCTGTCAGCGCCAACAGCCGCTGACGGCTGGTACACATTACGGGCACATTGACGGCACGCCGCTATGTTGACGAGGTGCTGCGGCCCGTGTCACTAAAGTATCTGCAGGGCATCCTGAAAGCTGTTTTTCAACAGGATAACGCCCGGCCGCATACCGCTTGGATTAGCCTGAATGCTTTACACGGTGTGCTGATGCTTCCGTGTCCAGCACGATACCCCGACCTCTCGCTCATAGAGCTTCTGTGGGACACGATTGGACGTTGGTTGAGTACCCTCCCACCCCCGCAAAATGAAGATGAACTGTGGATTCGGATCAACACCACATGGTCCACGATACCCCAGACTATTCGGACTCTCATTGCCCCGATGCCACGCCGGAGTCGTCAACGCTGTATCGCCCAAAATGGCGGCCACACTCTTTGTTGATCATCTTGTATATTCGGCCACTGGTGCCTAGTCTGTAAGCGACAATTAAATCATTTGTTTAGGACCCACTTGGATTTGTGTGCGCAGTTCGGTCTGTTTTTGAGCATTCTTTCATGGTGTGTCATTTTCTCTATCAGGCAGTGTATATATATATCCGTTCTCGTTATTATCAACATGCATACATACGTCCCTAACGTACTGACCTTAGTGGTATTGCCAAACCTTCATTCATGTGAGAGAGAAGACATCACGTTAAGTTTGAAAGGTGCTAAAGAGAACGAACTCAAATTTACATAGAAAAGGGAACTAAAAATGAAAGTTAAATTAAAGTATACGTCACAGATGCATTGAACAAACACTTTTCTTTTAAGACATAATGGCATATTGCTCTTGAAAATTGTACTGTTTCTTCCAAAGTCTCTCCAGCCCAGTTTTTTACGCCGATTAATTTCCTCATCAATGTGTCCTTTGCTTGATATCTGTTGTCCAAAGTAAATGTAGGTATTTGTTACCTCAAGCTTTCCTCATCAATCGCAAAATCTTCATTTCTTTTAAAAGCACTGTACATCAGTTTAGTCTTCTGAAAGTTCATTTTTAATCCCACTTTTTTACTCTTGTAATTAAGTTCCTCGATAACACTCTGCAGCTCTGAAGGGGTAGTTGCAAAAATGATTACATCAGCAAAACGAAGGTGAGTTAAACAATCTCCATTAATTTTTATTCCCTTGTTTTCCCAATTCAGTGATTGAAAGACACTTTGAAATGTGACATTAGAAAGTTTAAGAGATATAGTGTCACCTTTTCTCACTCCCCTTCCAATTTTTATTGGTGCTGTATCCTCAAATATCCAAACATTTGCACTCGCATTTTCATAGATTTTACTAATAATGCTAATGTATGCATTTTCAGTACTGCAGGATTTAAATGTCATTGTAACTGCTGATGGTTTCACAGAATCAAAGGCTTTTTCGTAATCAATAAAAGCCATGCATAATGGGAGTTCATACTCCCTCGTTCTGTCAGTTAGTTCCCTCAGTAGATGGATATAATCTATGGTGCTGTAGTCACTCCTGAATCTAGCTCGTTCTCTCGTTTTAGCCATGTCTAGTGTTACCTTCAAGCGATGTGAAAGGGACCTTAATGAAGTTTTTGTAAACCTGCCACGACTAGTATCTCAGCAACGACGTGTAATAGTCAGTCAGCTCACCCACCAGTACAACATTGGTGCAGTTTGACCTATTTCCACATGCACCCTGAAGGAAGATTCGCGATAGGGACCCTAGTTTTCTGCGAGATTAACAGTGTCATAGGAGAGGAATTCAGCATCATCACATCCAATACCAACCGTTACCTTTAAAGTAAAAAATAAATAAATATTTGTTTGAAATCGAACAAACTTTCAAGTAAGTATACTAAAGAAGTGAGTTTTTAAAAACTCACTTCTTTAGTATACTTAAGGTACGGCATAGGCCGCCGTACCTTGCTCCTCTTGTGGTTTCGCAGCCGGAGACTGAAGAGGGTATCCATGATGACGCCCAGTCATCGCAAACAACGCCTCGCATGGGCCAAGGAACGTCGGCAATGGGCCCCCGACAGATGGAAGAAAGTCGTCTGGAGTGATGAGTCCCATTTCCTGATGCACCATGCTGATGGCAAGGTTCGCATATGACGTTAAGAGCATTAAGTTCTATCCTCTGGTTGCACAGTTGGTGTTTAGTTCGCCGATGGAGGCGGTGTTCCGGTTTGAGGAGCTTTTCAATGGCAAGCGCTCAGTCCGTTGCTTATCATCCTACAAAAACTGAATGGTGGACGCTACAAAGACCTGTTAGCCGACAATCTCCATCCATATCTACCGGAGGTCTACCCATACCGTTGTGCCATTTTCAACAACACAATGCACGGTGTCATCGAGCTTGTATAACTACTGAGTGGTTAGAGTAACACGACGACAATCAGGCGAAGTAGGCCGAATTCGCCTTATCGCCTTAGCCCCACGAATTTCCCTGACTGTAACCCAATTAAACATTTGTGGGAGTACCCACAAATGTATCACTGTAACCCAATTGAACACGGAATAAACGTAAACTGACGGAGTTGCTGCAGCGGACATAGGCCAAGTTATGCATGGAGGATGTTCGACACCTTGTAGAATCTGTTCTGAGGCTTCTGGGAACCGTGACTGCACAGAAAGGTGGACCAACGTGTTATTAGGCAGGTGTTCCTAATGCAAAGTTAACTCAGCGTATATACACTAAAGTGCCAGAAAAACTGGTACAGACGAGCATATGCAAAATACATAGCAACGCCACCTATGCGCGTACTCGGTTGCATCCGCCAGGGCAAATATAAAGCGATAGACATCCTTGCCAGCTGTCAGAGCTGTTTTCGGCATGAGAATGACAAGTAATAACGATTTAAGCGATTTTCAACGCGGTGTCATAGTTGGCGCTCGTGAGATGGTACTCAGTATTTCGGAAGTAGAAACGAAGTTTGGATTTTCACGGACGACCATTGCAAGGGTGAACCGTGACTACAAGAATTCCGGCAAAACCTCCAACCTGTGGCCATAGGTTAGATGTTTTGCCGTAATTCTGTCCAGTGTGGCCGTAAAAAGACATTGGGTGAGCGTGACCATCGTAGGCTGTCAAGAATCGTTTCAGGCGATAGGCGTGCAACACTCTCGCAGGTATAATCGGAATTCAATGCTTGAGCCTCAAGAAGCATCAGTATCCGGACTGTGCAACGACCCTGCACGATATGTGCTTTGGGAGCCGACGCCCAACTCGAGTCCCCTTGATGGGAGCATGACACAGAGCTATGGGCTTCGCTTGGGCACGGCAACACCGCCACTGGACACTTGATGACTGGAAACAAAGACGAGTAGCGTTTCCAACTGTATCGGGCAGAGGGAGGGATTCGTATGTGGCGCAAACCCCATGAAGCCATCGATCCCGCCTGTCTACAGGGAACTGTACCAGCTTGTAGGGGCCGGGGGTGGGTCCGTAATGGTATAGGGTGTATTTAGCTGGACTTCGTTGGGACCCCTGGTACGTCTACAAACGTCTGTGACCGGCCAACGCTATGTGCGTATCCTTTCTGACGAGGTACACCCGTTCATGTCCTGCATTCATGCTGATGGGTTGGGCCTGTTCCAACAGAACAATGCACCTCCACATAAGTGTCCGGACGCTACATTATGGTTAGAGGAGCATTCATCTTAGTTTAGAGTGTTGCCACTCACCCAAGTCCCCAGATCTGAACGTGATAGAACATATTTGGGATGCCATGCAACGCGCTATCGAAGGGAGGAATCCGTGACCTCGGAATCCACCCGAATTGTGGAACGTTCTGCAGGAAGCATGGTGTGCATTGCCTACAGCATATTTCCAGAAGCTAGTGGAGTCCATGGCCCCGTCGCATTTCTGCAGTCCTGCGCTCCCGTGGGGGGCCTACCAAGTATTAGATTGGTGTACCAGTTTTTCTGGCACTTCAGTGTATAATGCATTATCTTTTTAATTTGGAATTAAGTTACAATTATGATCAGAAAGTCTTCAGTAAGCCACACTGTAGGAGGCCTAAGTCCATAAAGATGTAAAAATCTATAAAGATTTTTCTTACTTAAGTATTGAGGGAGATGGCCCAAATTTCTACGATAAAAATAATCAGCATGAAGGTTTCCGTACTACCTTCTCCGATTCGTAATACCTCCCCAAATAATTTTTATGTTCCGGTGCTCCTGCTAATCTCATTTAAAAAAATCAGAAAATGTTAACGAAACATGTATTAGTTTCGACTGAGGACAATTCTTTTTAAAACAACAACAACACGTGATATAAGAGCAATAAATAATATTTATTATGGCAAAATAATACAAAAGATAAGTACAGTAACAAAACTCTTCAATAAATACAATAAAAGATTTCCTTCCCCCTCTGTGAATCATAAGAAACTACAGTGAGAGCATATCAAAAATATTGCACAATTATTATGCTGAATTCGCGTTACATAATATGACGGTTAAAAAGTCTCTGAATTGTTTGTTCAAAACTAATTCCCACGATCATCTATGAGCAGTTGCTTTCTAAACATGCACAATTCATCAAAAGCATGCACGGGGACCGTTTCGTTTTAAAAGAAACAAAGCCATTTGGTAATTTACAGCCAGAGTTACGCGTTCTTTCGAAAAACAAAGTTCTGTCCATAAATTGAGCAACTTTATTTGTTTTAGTACGAAATTTTGAGACATAGAAGCGATAAAAGACATTGTATCTTCATTGGAAACTCACGCTCTGTAGAGACCATACACATATATTTCTTCAATTTAAAACACGATATATATATATTTTTTCATGTGCGTTTGTTTAAGAGATACAGGAGTTACTCCCGAAGCTTGTAAATTGAGTTTTTCTAGTGGCATGACATTATTTCGTATTGAACAAGTCAAATGCGTTGCATGATTCCCAATGGTTGATTAATACAGCAATTCAAGTTTACTAGCATTCTCCTTCTTAATGTTGTGAGGTCGGCGAAGAATTCGTCAAAATTCAAAAATTTTGTTCGTTTCTATACACAAGCCCACACGCAACAACAAACACACGGATTTGCATGGCACTGTGTCCTTTCTTCAAACCTGCCCACAGTTTGAATGGTAAAATTGGTACTACGAGAAAAGGCGGAAAAAGAGAGTGGTACGCAAAGATACTAATTTGACAATGCTTCGTCAGCATTGCTATTTAGAAATTATTATTCATTATTAGCATTACGTTTTGCTTAGGCTAATTGCCATGATCTGATAGCTATCCACCTCTCAGTATTAAGACAGACTTGAGCCGTTTCGGTACCTGAGTGGTCAGAAGCGCTGCCTTCTGACTATCCTTCCGAGCTGGGCTAAGTTCGACTCCTGGATGAGGTGGTGAGCTTGCTTTATGGCTCTGACTCTCCCCCTTCCCAGGAACTAGTAGCTCTGAATTAGGGACGGACGATTTCTTATAGTCTTAGATACTCATGGGAGCCGAAACAACGACAACAAAAAAACCTTTCCTGGAACCACTGGCTGCAAATTAAGGACTGGTGATCAGTAACTCTATATTGATTCAAGGAAGAGGAACGACAAGCACTCCGCCCATGCCTCGATCGGGTTCGAACCCAGGCCCATCTCGGATGGATGGTCAGAACATGTCATAAAGCATGAAAAGCCATTTCAAAAACCCTTTTGAAGCTTAGCTTAATCTTCTCTGAAGCCAGTAGCTTTAAATTTACAGGGACCGGCGATTCTTTATAGTCTTAGATACTCATGGGTGCCGAAACAACAATAACAAAAACAATCCTTCCGTGGAACCAGTAGCTCTAAATTAGGGGACATGTGATTCTGTTCACCTTTAGAGTCTTAGATACTCAGGCTGTTCCGGTGGCGCAGTGGTCTAAGCGCTGATTTCTAACCATTCGTCCGGGATGGGTTCGAATCTCGTTGAGACATAGATGTTGTGTTGGTCTTACTGCTCGGGCTGTCTCCCTTCCCTGGAACTAGTAACCCTAAATTAGGGATGGACGACTGCTTTATAGCCCATCGAGTTGCTTACGGCGGTGGCTAAACCCCCCCCCCCTCCCGCAAAAAAAAAAAAAAAAAAAAAGGGATACTCAGGGTTGCCAAAACAGAATTTTTTCCGTGGAACCAGTTGCTCTAAATTAGGGGCAGGCGATTCTTTATGGCCTTAGATACTCAGGAGTGCAGAAAGAAAGAAACAAGGAAAAAAAAAAAAGAAACCTTTCGTAGAGCCAGTAGCTCTAAATGATTGGAGCTGGCAATTCTTTATACTCTAAGATACTCAGGGGTGCCAAAGTAAAGAAACAAGAAAAGAAAAAACTTCCGTGCAACCAGTAGCTCTAATTTAGGGACGGGCGATTTCTTATAGTCTTAAATATTCTTGGGTGCCGAAACGAAAAAAAAAAAAAAAAAATCTTCCCTGAAACCAGTAGTTCTAAATTAGGGATTTGCACTCACAGGTGCGGAAACAACAACAAACAAGAAAAAAACCTTTCGTGGAACTAGTAGCTCTAAATTAAGGATGGGCGATTTATTATAGTCTTAGATGCTCATGGTTGCAGAAACAACAACAACAACAAAAGGAACTTCTCTGTGACCAGTAGCTCTAAATTAGGACGAGAGATTCCTTATCATGTTAGATGTTCATGGGTGCAGGAAAAAAAAACTTGCCTGGGAACAGTAGCTCTAAATTATGGACAAGGGACTCGTTATAATCTTCGATGTTTACAAATATTCAATATTTTGCTATGACTTGGTTCCTAAGATTTTTAATAGCTTTTCTATTTTAGCTGAATGTGATTACAGAAATGACATACATTGAACGGTCACTTGATTAAGTACACTCATATGTCATGTAAAGACATAGTCTGTTTGATAATTTTCGATAAGAGTTGCGCGACGAGGAACGTACTAAAGACAAGCTGTTGAATTCGACATAACCTTCTCAAAGCCCCAAAATATAGCATTAATAATAATTTATTAAAATGATGTAATATAATAACTCAAACTTTTGAGACCAATTTCTCGAGGTTTGGCCGTGCTTTCACATGCACTCTGATTTCATGTATGGAATGACTTCCGTTTCCCGGATTTTTTATCAAATTTAGGAACAGCGTCGGTAAAACAGGTAACCTATTTATATTCAAGTTCAGTATCCTTGAAATTTGATGAATGAGTGAGGATAACTTAACTACTTGATGTAGGTCTAGCCCAATGGTCTCAAACTCGCGGCCAGCGGGCCGCATGTGGCCCGGCGCCAACCGCTTTGCGGCCCGCATGAATAATTACAAAATAAAAATAAATCACCCTTTTTTTAAGTATATTATACTGTAATATGTTAAATATAATATAAACATAGTAATTCTTGGCAAAGCCATTTGCTTTATACGTAACAGTTTATTAACGTAGAATATAACTGTATGGCGGTTCGAATGTTTCAAAGACGTGGAAAATATTTTCAATATATTCAAGTCTCCATTTTCTTATAATGCTGACAACGCACATGGAGAACATCAGCGCAAATTAACAGACTTTCAGTGTGATTCTTTCCTAAAAGAAAAATTCAATAGCTGCAATCTAACAGAGTTTTACCAGTTAGTTTCAAAGGGCAAGTACGTAAACATTCATCACCTAGCTGCACGGGTTCTGTCTGTGTTCGGAACAACATACACATGCGAACAGTTGTTCTCAAGGATGAACCAAGTAAAATGTTTTGAAAGGAATAGGTTAATGATAGTCACTTATATGCTGACTTTTAAAAGTAGCATGTTCAAACGACATTATTCCAAATATCGATAAGTTAGTGAAAGAGAAGTGAGTCCAAGTTTCTGGTCAGAACATGTAATATTTTCTGTACCGTGTTCAGTTGGTAAAATGAGATTGTTTTAAGATTTAAGTGAAAAATAATGATTACGTAAAAGTGATTGTTTTCAGTGATTGACGAAGCATTTGTCTTTCCTATTTACAGATAATTAGAAATAATATTCTACTGTAGTGCCAAGCCATTGGTGTAGTTTTGTAAAGTTTATAAAGCCATTGGTGTAGTTTTGTAAAGTTCAGAATTCATTAACTACCGAAAAAACCCGGGCCCGAGCTGGGCCCGGGCTCGGAATTACACGTCTTAAATTTCATTATGTAATTAATTCAACAAGTGTAATTCCGAGTCCGGTTGAATTACACGTGTTGACTTTCATTGTGGATTTGTTACAATGGTGGAAGGATTTTCAATTTCCTAAGCTAGCTGCCATTGCAAGACAAATTTTGCTTAACAAGACTTGCATTATGCATTGCCCAAAGCTATGGCCCAAGCAAGGATTAGTTTAAGGAGGTTTTTTATCGAAAAACTGGGAAAAAATCACATTACCATTTTTTGTATTTTATTAAAAATCAAGAATCTTATTTTTAAAATGATGTATTGATTTCCAAATTTGTGCAGTTAGAAGTATTGTTATTTATTTTTTTTAATTTTCTCACTCCCGCGATTTTTGGGGTGACGTTGGTTTTTAGTGCAGCAGGTCGAGCTTTAGAGAAAAGAAGATCAAGTTCAAGCGCTGAGGCATCAGATGCAATTCTCTTTCTCATTTTTTTCCTGATGAACTTGATCTGGAAACTGCACACACACATATGATAATATTGTGATTATTATATATTAAGCGCAAAGCTTTGTTAATGTTACAAAATGCAGAATAATCTGGTCTGGAATGCTTTTTCGTTCTTTTTTTTTTTTAATTTCGGAAATTTCCCTACATGCTTTTTTTTTATATTCTACTACATCACTCTAAACTACCTTTACCAATTAGCATATATGTAAATTATATTGCAAAGATTAGTTTTATAGAGTCAAAATTTCAAACACTTGCAACTTTCTGTACGGCGTTGTACGTTTTATAATGCAATTTATTCAAAATAAAAGTAAATTTAGAAATCAAAAGGAAATAACGAATGGAATTTTTTGTTTCTAAACGATTTTCTTTTCTTCAGCATTTACCAAAATTACTGATTCTCCTAATACGGTCGAAGGGCACGTTGATCATTTATTCATTTTCAAATCCACATTTTAGAACATTTGGCTTTATGCGTAGTATTTGTAAAAATATATTAATATTGTGAAGTGGATTAACTGAACTAAACTTTTAAAACTAATCCTTGCTTGGGCCATATCTTTGGCCAGTGTATAATGCATAAATGCAAGCCTTGATAAGCAAAATTTTCCAAGAATCCGGGCGGGCCCGGGCTCAGCAAACACATGTAATCAAAGAAAGAAGATGTAATCATTGCCCCAAGAACTAACATCAATTAATAATTTTAATTTATTTAAAATAAAACTAAAGGCACATCTCATGAAATAATTAGTAAACAATAGGCAATTTCGATTGAATGGAAGAAATGTTTGTTAGTATGATTATAAAGTGAGGTGCAAACGTTATTTGTTGTTTATTTATAAATATATGTGATTATATAGTGAAGTGTATATGATACTTGTTTGTTTAGATATAATGAAGGTTATTGATGATGGAACACATTGATATATGTGTTGGTTGTGAGCTAGTACGTGTATATTCACATATTAACCTACCATATATGTGTTGGTTTGCCTTTTCTGTTAAGCTTTATGTTTTTGTATTCTGGGGAGAGGAGGCCTATGTCAGGCCTAACGGCCTTTTCCCTCCTTTTCCTAGTTGCTGTAGTGGCAACTGAATGAATATATAAATGAAATGAAAGCGGGAGGGGCCCGGGCTCTAGGCCTTTGGACCCGGGCTCCTAAAATTGAACCCGAACTCATCTCTAGAGCATGGCACCACGGTGCCAGTGCACTGTGAAACGCGATTATACATAGAGAAAAAGGTTGCTATCAGTTTCACCATCACAGGGACTTTCGCACGCTGCAATTGATATAACTTGCAGTTGCTATCCCCGATGCCAGAGTAGTCTGAGGTTCTGGCTTCTAACCATTTGTCCGAGATCAGCCATGGTATAAAAGCACGGGCAGTGTGCTTGTTTTTATGCAGAGCCGCGGATGGCTTAGTGGTTAGTGTTTCAGGCTATCGATGCTGGGTCCCCAGGTTCAAGCCTGGGCTGATCTTTCAGAGATGGCGTGATTTACTAACAATCGCTGAATATCCGCCGTGCATCGGACGAGCACGTAAAGTGACGGCCCCCAGGCTGGACCCACTGGTTAAATGGGTATCCTTTCCTATGTCCTCCTGAAATTCTCTCACCCATCTATGTGCAATACCGTACTTGTACGGTGGCGCCATCTACTGTACTCTAATCTCACTACAAACTGTTCTGTCAAAAGTCGCTAGACTTGCTCTCATTCCTTCCGTTTCTGTGTCCTGCGCAAAAGGCGATCTCGCTGTAGGTGGCTGGGACCTAAACTCTACTACCTGTGGACGGAAGTCCTACAAGCAAATGACGCTGACCCTAAGAAAACAGAAAGTTGTCTCTTGTTTTTATGCACTGGCTCACTCCCATACCTTGGAACAGCCTCCTTAAATTAGGGACGGGGGACTGTTGTTATTCCCCCTCCCCTAAAACAACAACAACAAAACCTTGTAGATGATTTATTTTTGACATGAGGATCTCGCAGTGGCATCACATAGTCCGAGGTATCGGTTTATCAGGCTGATTGCCGTAAGGCTAAAATTTGCTGCTGTTGAAGTTGTTCCAAAGTTATTACGATCTGTAGACTTTTCCTTTTGAGCAGAGAGAGAGAGAGAGAGAGAGAGAGGGGGGGACAAGCCATTTTTCTTCAGCCTCGTTATATGCCACTCCATTCAAGATTCTCAGCTCCAGTGCAATTCTGCAAATGGTGGAGATAGAAATTTATTTCAGATAAACAGCTACGATTACTTCATTCGCATGTACGCACCTGAATATCTTATTAACGATATTAAATATGCCAATGTGACTTCTGTAGCTTTCCTATTTGTGAAGATTTATTACCTTGTATAGGAAAGAAAGTAACCTACTGGTGCAAGACAAAATGTTTTAGAACATTTTCAAACAAAAGGACTTGCATAACTGAAAAGAGGAACAATAATTACACGAACATTAAAGGTTCACTTTAGCCACCCTGATGGCTCTGAATTAGGTTATTGACTTTACAATCAAAAGGCAAATGCGTTGTGTTCGTTCTTCGGTTCCGATTCTCTTCCTCGCCTACAGCCAATTACCCCAGATTAGGGAGGAGTGGAAAGTGATATTGTGACGTGCCTGCCAGCAGGACGCACCCGACATAAAGGCAGATTTCAGTCAGAACAAACGTCAATTGGTAGAGTGACTTATTCCGGAGTGAGGGGCTCCAGGTTCGAATCCTGGCGTGGACAGAAATGACGGAGAAATTTACTTCGTTATAATATGCAGAAATCAAGGACTTTTTAACACTAGTTTTGGCGGCATGTTTTTTGTTAAAGAAGTTATATTCGTGGTTTATGTACAATCATTAATCAATAACAAACTATGAACGGGAAATTATGTGACATTGATCGTACACATAACCACCGTACATACAGAGACATGCACATATGCATCTGTTAAATTCTTTCAAGCGTGGCGACAAGTATCTTTACATATAAATTAATTTCCATGTAAACTTCTTTGTTTACAGCAACTATTACATTACCACAGAGGTATTCTTTAAACTCTGCGTATATTATTTTGTTAGATAAAGCCTCACTGTATTTCCTTTACACCACAACTCGGTAACTGCGTAAAAGGAGGACGAAAACTGTTTTTTAACATCTGGAACGAAAATGCCGTTCTGTACATTTGGGAAAACAAATAACAAAAACAACAACAACAAAATGGGCAGATCAGAGAATCTTCACTGTAAAAGTTGCTTACCTAATAAAAATCTGACGCAAGCTTCAGATAGCAGAAAAAGCTCCCAATTAAAATGGTTCTCACTAAAAAAACTAACAATAAATAAAATTTCATGAGAAGCTACAAAGTAGAAATAAAAATTCTCTGCTGATAACTACTCGTATTCGAAGCGCATGGCAACACTGGGCGAGAAAGGATGTAAAAATAAAACAATTGAAAAATAAAACTAATTTTATTCCTGTTGACTGCTGAAAAGAGTTTCTGCGGTAAAAGTTCAAATTTGGTCATTGAAAAATCAGCCTGGCTATTTCAATTAAATGGAACCCATTGCCTCTAATCTCTAATCCTCACTACGTTTCCTTTTATATCACCGACTGATTTTAATTTATGGATAGGTATGAACCCAGAAATGTTATTTTTCTATGTGTAGTGTCAAATATGGGCACAACCAGCATAAAGCTCTGCAGATGCTCTGCAAATAATCAGAACACTAAGAGCTTTTACACTTCCCGATGAAAACTCATTTTGTAATTTCAGTCGCCGTACTGCATATGTTGCGTGCAAAGATTCAAACTGCAAGGACGCAGGTATAAATTATTGCAAATGAAAACACAATTCTACACCGGAGATTCATAATGATATCCCTGATTAAAGGAAAAGTAAAAGAAATGAAGTTCAAAATCACTTCTCAAACCGAGGAAGCGTTCTCTGTACTGTCATATACGGAACACATTCGTGCTTTACGCGCAGTGGAAAAAGATTTATGAATACGTTCAACGGTTGCTACCCTAGTAATCATACTCCTGGTTTAGGTTAGGTTGGAGGTTTAACGACCACCGTGAGCAACTCAATGGGCTATAAGCAGTCGCCCGTCCCCAATTTAGGGTCACTGGTTCCAGAGAAGGGAGAGAGCCAGAGCCGTAAGACAAACACAACATCCATGCCTCACCGGGATTCGAACCCGGACCCCTTTCGGACGAATGATCAGAGGCCATCGCTTAGACCACTGCGCCACCGGGGCGGCAATCATATTCCTGGACTGTCGACTTTACAGCAGATACATTATGTCTCTATGAATGTCGTAAATCATTCGCAGATGGAGTGACCATTTTGGCAGGTCTTTCTAGTACTTCTTTTTGAACTCTTGTTCAGCAGCAGTAACCACACATTGTGTTGGTCGGTACGGAATCTTGCTAAACGACATTTTCGTAGTTTGAAAGCTGTTTTGAGCTTACAAACAGGTATAACGTATAAGTTTGTTCGCGCCGGGAATCGAACTCGGGTCCCCTCACTCCGGAATAAGT
The DNA here is from genome assembly GCA_039090855.1 of Macrothele yani. Lineage (NCBI taxonomy): Eukaryota > Metazoa > Arthropoda > Arachnida > Araneae > Macrothelidae > Macrothele > Macrothele yani. Next base: position 174,467,958 of record CM077029.1, on the reverse strand, counting down.
CGCTCTCCCAACCTAACTACACAGACATGTGCTCTCACTGCTATCTGCCTTTATCTCATGTGCGTCCTGCGGTGCAGGCACGTCACTGGCGCCATTATGACGAAGTAAATCTCTCCATCATTGCTATGCCAAGGGCAGGATTCGAACCTGGAACTCTCGGCTCAGGAGCTCCGAGTGCTAACCACTATACTGCACTGGCTGCCAATATAAAGTACAATTTATCTTAACAGCGATCGAGCATCTACACACACACACACACACACACACACACACTAAGCAACTGCTGTATCGTCTTTTTTATCTATCGTTCTTATCACATTCATACGTCCCTCACTCTGACATCAAAAGTGTTGCCAACCTTACTCATGTGAGAGAGAAGATATCACGTTAAGTTTGGAAGGTGCAAAAGAGAACAAACTCAAATTTACTTAGGAAAAGGAACTAAAAATGAAAGTTAAATTAGAATATACGTCACACAGCTTGAAAATAGGAAACTGAATAATCAGCGCTATCTGTGGAGATAAACAATTATTGTAAGCAGCTTAAAATAAAGGTTTCAATTTTTCTTACCAGATAGAGTTTTTTCCCTGCATTTATTCCTGTTGTTTTTTTTAGATTGTTTTGTGTCACTTTGTATTTGGAACCCTCGTTATCATGAGTTATAAGTGAAACCGTAATAATGAGAGCTAAAACCGGGATTGAGGGGAGGTGGTGGGCGGGGGGGTTAAAAAGTCAGAAGCAATGCATGTAATGAACTTTGTACAGAGTCTTTCTAGTCTAGTATTCTAGTAACCTTTGCGATGCAGAATTTATCCGGATTTAATATTTTTAATTTACATATCCCAACAATACTTCAAGAAACTGGTGCTGAATCGGTTTGCTTTAAATGCATTGCCCATTGTGAGGTTTCAGGGCATTTCGTTCTTGGAAAACGTAATTTCGAAAGTTACAGTATTTCACTACGCGTTTTACATCGAAATATTTGCATTTCAATGTTGAATGCATTGTGAAATACAGTTCAAATAACACTAAAGTGTTCGCTCCTGGCAATCAACATTCACGAAATCCATGTGTCGGAAATAAATCAATTTTAGAGGGGAGTCTAGTAAATTCAAATGAATGCTCGCCACTTGATGACCCAGTGACTCGGAAACGGATGCTCGTTAAAATGAACTGCAGTTGGTTCCTTTTCCGTGAAATGTATAAAAACAAATTTAGCCTTTGATTTCAAAAGTCAGTAAACCCTAAATTGTTTCGGAATATCCGATAAAACTCTAAATATTATTTAGTCATATTCACGACGAATACTCTGCTAACTTTTATTGCGTCATATAAACTACAATAAAAGAATTGATTTGAAACACTCGCGAAAATGACGTTTTCTTAAATCACATCAGTTGCGTATACTTGAATATTTCCTAACTCTATTGCTAACTGCATGTGCCTTAAAAGTAAAATTCTGTCTCTATCTTAAGCAGCAGATTTCATGTAATTAGATCTTTACTGTATCTAACACAAGTTTCTAATCATATACATGCCTGAATACTTAATTTATTTTAAGCATTTCCCGTGGCAGGTTCCAGATTCGAATATCAAAATTAGTTATTCCGTCCCAACGCATATGTGAATAAGATGATAGGTTCGTTAGAAAGATAGTTTAAGGCTCCAATTGCGTTTTTCAATATTTCACCAAAAGTTTGGCATCAGCATGTAACTACAAAACTTTCATAGCAAAGTATGAGTTCAAGAAGCAGGAATTTCTCTTTCGAGTTGACGATATATCTTCCTAAACAGCTCACTCTCTTATAAGAGATATGAATTCTTTCGGCTCTGAAGTACATCATTATTGAAGAATTCCTGAATGACCTCTTTAAAATTTTTGGCAATATGAACGGAGCAATAACTGTAGTAAAAATGAAAACGCCTTTATAAAAAAACAACAGTACATACAGGTTTAAATTCTCTCTCAAACGAACTTGGCATTTCGTTATAGCTGAAAATTATTTCTAATTATTATGTCACTCTCACAGCTTGAGTTCTCTTTAATCTTCTTCTCTCTGTTTAATAGTAACAGATGAAGAGCATGGGTCGGGCCAGGAAGGTTAATGGATGCAAGCGAAATTGTTAACTAGTGCTAGGTCATACGACTCTGCGGAGGACAAGACATATATATATTTTTTAAAACAATTTTAGGTGGGAATGTTACTTGCATCTATGGCCTTGCAGAAACCCATTTCCAACTAGGTCTTTGTGTGAGAAAATGCAGAGTTTTTGCTGGTCCTTGATAAAGCCAAGGCTCAGTATTCTCGACACCTTCTACATTCAGTTGTTTTATTTTATTTTTTTATCTTTTCTCCTTTTACTCACACCGGTAGATACATAACCTTTTCTATGTTGTACTTGGTGTGAGTCAAAATTATATATGTATTTTTTTGCTTAGGTATCTTCTTAATAGAATATAAATAATAACAACTATATTTCGTTCAGTTGGATAAGTCTGACGGACCGGTTTGTCATACCATTCGTTATTTCATTCATTCATTCCAGCCGCATTACAAGGTTTGAATTTTGTAATAACTAAATACATTATATTAACTCAGCCACCTGCAGGTATGAACATAGAAAAAAACACCCTACTTTTGAATGGATAAAAAAGAAATGGTCTAACGCTTTGGTTTATCATGTTCAGTTTTCCAATGAAGAGAGAAAGAGAGAGAGAGAGGAAAAATATAAAAATGAAAAGAAGAGCCAGAATTGTCCGGTTTAGAAACCGACGATTTTTTGTTAGTATCTCTTTCTTTTGCTTCTTTTTCTTCATCACTGTGTCATTAAAAAAGGCTAGGCGTCAGTGTCTGGCCTTATAGGTAAATATTTTGGTGTTATGCTTTCGCAGGGACCCAGACTTGATTTGGAAAGCTAGTCTCTGTTCCTATAAAAGCTCGCCAGCAACCCCACACATCCCACCCCGAAAAGTAAGAAAAACGTACGGTGAACATAGATTAGTAATGCTAGCTCCATTGCACATTTCTCTGCAACAAGCGTGGCATTGCACTTTGGAAATCAGTTTGCGCCACTTTCTGTTTCTCATTCTCTCTCTCTCTCTCTTTTGTTCTTTTGCTCGAAAGAGCAGCATGTTTAGTCAGAGTAAGGTGAGAATGTAGTGCGAGTACACCTCTGTGTTACTAGGAACTCGGCATTATTTGAAGACGCAGATTGGTTTGACACAGACTGCCTGAATACGAAATTGAGAAAACCCCCAAGAAATTTACTGACTGGAGTTACCAGACTGCAAGGGTTCTCACATTCTCCTTTTGGGTTAATTGGTGCATTGTTCATTTTTTTTTTTTTTTTTTTTTTGTTGTTGTTTCTGTGAAAAGGGAGGTATAACAGAAAGATTCAGCCACAGGGCATCGCGAACTATACTTGCGACACGGCTAACCTGACTATGGTGAAGAAGTTGTTGAGTGTGTACTTCCACTGCATAATACAATTCTGGTCTGAAAGCTCATGTTTAAGGTTGAACTGAGATTTAAAAATTGCATAGATATCCAAAATGTGTGCACGTGCATTAAAGGTAAAATAAAATAAAACCCCAGTTCCAATCGCGTTTCTAAAATATACATATATTCGCGTTTTGGCAGGGTCATTGCCACTTCCAATGGGCGACTATGTGCGTTAGAGAGGCTGTGCTAGGGGGATGTTTACTGCTGGTGGGAAAAGAGATTTGTTTTCGGGATGGTAAGCAGGGGATTAAGTGGTTTGGGGGTAACTAAGCGTTTCTTCTTTCCTCCTGGTTGCTGTTTTAAAATACTCATTCTTTTTTGGTAGTTATAGAAAGATCAGAGGGAAGTTTCATTTTGTCCTGCCTCCGGTCTCGGTGACACATCCTCAGGATGGTGGAAGGGTCCCCGACATATGCACCCATCAGTACAGAAATACTGAAAAACAAGAGAGTGCTTTCGGTGAAAAGGCTCTTTAACGTTCACAGCATAACCAGGATAGGTTTATCCCGGGATATAGACATACTAGAGAAGTATATGGTTCCAATTTTGGAGTCGCAGCCTTTCCCTCAGATAAATGGAGAACCAGCCGGTTTAGTGTTCGAAGACTGCTGATTCCAGGGTCGAGATAAAATCAGAGCTTCGGCAGAATATAATGAAAAAAACACACATTAGCGAATAGAGTACATCGAAGTCGATTCTTCAAAAAGAAATAAAATAATAAAAACATTCGGATTTTCACAATTCTCCTCGAAAATCTTGTGAACTTTATCAGATCAAGAATGTGGTACATTAGAACTATTGCGATTTTTTAATTGTGCGATTTTCTTCAGCTAGTTCGGTTTTCAAAGTTTTCCAGGGAAATAAAGTGTACAAGAAGTATGGTCCCATTGTCATCCTTAGAACCAGTCGAACCCTTTCTTCACATAGTTCTCTCGTGAAATTGACCAAAAAATTGTGATGGAACAACCTTTCATTTTCCCATGGAAGTCAGTGGAGCTCGCTAAATTTTGAACATTACCACCACTAGAGAGTTTGTCTCTCTGTGGATTGGATTATTTTGTAGTGAAAAGTGAAAGAAAATAGAAGTCAAAGTTCTTAAAAATCTGTTCAGTTTTTTGGCGGAGTGTAAACCTTTATTGCGATCAAAATACCAGCACTTTGCAAACAACCAAAATGTTGAAGAAATACTCTGCTAACATCTGATTCAACTTGTGTTTAACTGCTCATTTTTGGGTTCTAGTAAGAGTAAGATCTAATTTCATTGCATTACTTTATCGTGATCTACATTTGAGTGGCAGCAAATTGATGGGCGCAGAAAATTCCAGAATATTAAACAGAACGTCTGACAGTGCCTATAAGAAAAGTCTTTGATGAATGCTTTAACTGATAGTTGATGTCTCCATTAACTATCAACTAACAATACCTATTTTGTTTCCTCAAAAGCTTATACAAGGTTCATAAATGTGAGTATGCGAGTTATCGAAGAGGAAGATCAGAGTTAACAGGGCATTAAATCTCAGACGAGACAGCCTCTAATTAAAAAATATGCCGTCCGTTCAGAAGATACAAGAAGTGCGTGCGTTTCTTGAACTTTAAGGATTGTCTTTTGTACAATGAACTTATTTAATCTTGAATACGCAATCTTCTTGTTGGCCTACGGTCATTAAAAGGTAAGGCGCGCATTCACGCAAAGACTGCAGACAACTTATTCTATCACCGCAGACCGGTCCTTAATAATCAATGGTCGCTCGTACAACAGTTTCAAAAGTGGCCAGCAATACGGCAATTAATTGGGAATAAAGGATTGAAGCATTTGGGTTACTACTGAATCCGACGTGAAAACAATGGCATGTAGAAGGAGTATGTCACAGGATTGCTTTTCTCATCGCAGAGATAACATTAACTTAGTCGATAACGGTTTTGCGACCTCCGAACCAAGTTCTGGACATGTTTTCTTGGCGCTGATTAACGTTGTGATCGTAAGCAGCGATCATGCTTCTGTTCCACTTGCAGCACAGATATTTTTTTTTCCTGTTAGAAATCTCGTAACATTAATATTATTTAAAATTGTTATAAACTTTCCTGGAGGACACTGTCCTGTTACAAAAGGAGCATAACTCAAAAAATGCCCTGGTAATAAAAAAAGCTTTCAATCTCAGATAATTCTAGACTGCCTGTTATTCTACAACATTGCTTGTAAAATCTCATTCGCCGGTGGCGCACTCGAAACCTTCTGCACCGTAGCCGAATGCTTTCCCAAGTTATAACGAAGTAAATTTCTCCGTCATTTTTATCCGCGCCGGGGTTCGAACCCGGGTCCACTTATTCCGGAATAAGTTGCTCTACCAATTAAGCTACGCGGACATTGATTCTAATTGCTATCTGCCTTTATGTCGTGTACGTCCTTCTGGCAGGTACGTCACATCTCCTGGTACGTTACATCATCTCCCCCTTATTTTTCTTTTTTTCTTTCGAAGTGCTGCTCATATTTTTCCTATCTCGCGGTGTGGAAATAACATCACACCAATGCGAGATTTTGAACGGTCGGGTCATCCGGATAGTTCGGGCGCCATTATAACGAAGTAAATTTCTCCGTCATTTTTATCCGCGCCGGGGTTCGAACCCGGGTCCACTCATTCCAGAATAAGTTGCTCTACCAATTAAGCTACGCGGACATTTTATTCTGATTCCTATCTGCCTTTATGTCTTGTGCGTCCTTCTGGCAGGTACGTCACATCTCCTGGTACGTTACAAAGTAAGCAACACCGACGGGATTTATAGCTACAACTTTGCTGTCTTGACATGCGCTTCACCTCTGTAGTACATCACATATATCCCCTTTTGGGAAAGGGCTCGGGCGGAATCATTAGTTTTCGGGTCAGTCGGCAAACCATGCTTGAAGTAGCTTGCTGAAGAAGAAGGAATTCTGATTAATTCTGAAGAAGAAGGAATTGCTGAAGAAAAAGGAATTCTGATTCATTCTGAAGAAGAAGGAATTCTGATTATTCTGATTAATTCTGAAGAAGAAGGAATTGCTGAAGAAGAAGGAATTCTGATGAATTCCAGATGATGTGATGAAGAAGCATCACACATTTTTCGAACAACCCAACTGCCAATTCCACGATCGGGCGCCAATGTGAAAACACAAATTTGCTGGTGGCGACAATCGAATCCTCATCCTTCTGCTCCTGAACGGCATGCTTTACCAATTAAACTACACCGACAGAATTTATTCCTCCAACTTTGCCGACTTGACATGTGCTTCACCTCTGTAGTACGTCACATGTCTTCCGAAGTAGAAACCAATTTTTATGGGCGCTTGTGGAGAAATAATTAAATTGTGCCCAACTACAATGCGTACAAACTGTTAAGAAAATGTCACAGCGAATGACAAACATATAATTCAATACAAATACTCGCAAATATTATTAAAATTCACATGTAATCAACTTTCGAAGCTGACAACTCACATTAAGGGAAATTTTTATTTTTATAGGTGAAAGTGGGGTTCTCGTACAAACTTTATTCAGTAACAATAGATGAATCTGTAAATGAAATAATTTGAGAGTAAATGTTCCGCAGAATAAAATAAGAAGTCACCCGTCCCTAATTCTCTCTACTGCTTACGTCGAAAGGCTATAAGAAGTCTCCTGTCTCTATTTTGGAGCCGTTGTTCCCGGGCAGAGAGCAGAGCCAGCATCACAAGACAAACACACCACTCAAGTCTCATCTGCGATTAGGGCCCTGACGATTAGTTGGAAACCCGCGCCTCTAACCACTCGGCCAGCGGGGAAGAACTCAGTTGCTTTAAAGGACATCTGTGCAAAATGGAAAAGCAATGGGAACAAATTTAAATGCTTTTGTTCGTTTCCTTAAGATAAGTTATTTGCGTGCAGAGTTTTTGTTATTACTTTTGCTAGTACCCGCACAAAGGGAAGAGGGCTTGGGAGGGACTTAGCCCTCCTTATGTTCAACAGCTCCCCAAAGCTACTAGAAACAATCAATACCTTTTCTTCTTTGTTTTCTCAATATAAAGTGTCAATAAAAGCGCCTTCAGAAAATTTTGCTTTTCCTTATTGATCTGTAACGTACAATATTAGGAAAAACTGTGTGCTTGCAATTTTTTTCTAGTGACGAGAGAGGGAGTCTCTTTTATTTCTTCCCCACCTTTTCAACCACATTGTTATTCTAAGCCCCTCCCATACAGAAATACGGCTTACAAGGATAATGAATTTTTTCTTTCTGTTTCATTTCTGCTGCGATGTGCAGGAAACGGAAAACTTGTGAAACGTTATTTACGCAGTGTTTTAATAAAGACTCAGAATGGCATTTCAGCAAAATTCTCGAAAGAATTGAGCGAACTTTCATTTGTGAAGACTGCAGGTAGTAACAAAAGCGGCGAGTCAGCGAGTATACTTACGGGACCTTTTTTACGGCAATTGTAGTTGTTCTATGACCTTGAGTTCTATAAAATCTGCTTTTTATCTTGTCTTTGAAGTCATGATGGGCGTTAAGACAGAGCACCGTGCTATATTTCATTTGTTTCCGTTTTTATCGAAGTTCATAGTCATTTGTTTCCGTTTTTATCGAAGAGTGAAGAGCACAGAGGCCGACCCGGTGGCGCAGTGGTCTAACCGCTGGCTTATGACCATTCGCCTGAGAAGGGTCTGGACTCGAATCCCTTTGAGGCATGGATGTTGTGTCTGTCTTACGGCACTGGCTGTCTCCTTCCCTGGAACAAATCGCCCTAAATTAGGGACGGGCGACTGCATATAGCCCATTCAGTTGCTAATGGTGGTCGATAACCCATCAGAAAAAAAAAAAAGAGCGCAGAATGTTTGGAAAAGGCGCATACGGAAGAAGTTTGTTTCAGTTAATTGCAGTGGTGTGCGGCAATGTCTGCAGTTATTTATGTAACTTTATAGACAAAAGTTCTTATATCGAAACAGCGCTTGTGACGGTCTTAATTTTCTGCAAGTTTATGTACATATTAATTGAAATGTCCATAACAGCATTTTAACTGCGCATTTTTACAGCTATTTACACATTGCAAATCTTATGTTAAAATGGTATTTTTAACAAAAGTTCTGTCACAGAAATTGATTTACTTACTGCTTAGGAATTAAATCAAGATGAGACCTACATTGAAATAGCAAATGGTTAGCAAAGTCCAACCAAAACATCCTGGAGCCCAGGCCGGGAAAACAGCGAGCTCCGCACCGAAACAAAATTTTTCACAAATGCATGCGCTGGAGATGCCACGTGATCCACACAGTGTGATTTGTTTACTCATATTTTCTTCTACTTAAGCTTTGCATCAAATAAAAAAGCTGCATCATATTTCCTCCTATACAGCAAACTTTATTGTGTAACAATTAAGAAGTCGTAGAATTTTATTAATCTACGAATCTGTAATAATAATTTTGATAACCTCAGAATTTGTAATAAATTCTAAAGAAAAATTGATAGTGATGTTGAAGTGAGGCAGCAATTTTAGAGAAGAATTACAAAGAGTTTTGTAAAAATCGAAACTGCTCCTTTAAATAAAGTATTGGAGATTCACTGATAAGAGGGTGAAAATAAAAAGCCACTTTCACAGTACTAATAATAATGAAAAGAAATTAAATAATTATTATGTCTTTCTAGAAACAATATCTAAAAAAGTCCCCTGTACCACTCGTCTCTGCTAAAAACTGACAAATTCGTCTGCAGTGCGCACGTCAACACGAAAACTATACTCCGAGTCACCCTAAAAGTGTACTGCTGTTAAAAGCTAGATAGCCATATCACAACTCATCGTGGAACGTAAGATCGGTATCCATCCACGTTAATGTACTCTCCTGCCGTTTTCTTTCTAATCCCCCCACTCACCCCACACAACAGTGGGGATTGTTAATGGAGGATGGTGAAGTCCAAACTTCTTCCTCTACTGCCTGTTTAAGTAACCTACCCTTCGAATTTCCGCGATCGTCAATTTATTGCTTCTCTGTTCTGAATGTTGGGAGGGGTCTTCTATACCCTCTCCGAGTTGTATCCCAAATGGACAGAAACAGCCAAGAGTGCGAAGCTCTTGATTGAGGAACTTCTCATATCAAAGTCATTTCTAAAAGCGCTCTAACTTCTGCAGTTTTTTTAGAAAGCAGTTTTGTCTGATAAACTGCTGAGCAAACAAAAATGAATTCTAAACAATAATTCTATTGCTTTTCGCTCTAAACGCTAGGGACTATTTTTCGTAGCAGAGATAGCTGTTTCGTACTCTTCATAGTGGTACACTCTTAGGTTGACTCGGAGTATAGAGCCTGAGGACTGAAAAGGAACGGCTTGTATATGAATTACGTTTTCAGTTAGTACACGCCCGTGGACGAGTCAGAATATGGGGTCACAGACACGAATCGATGGATCCAGCTACCTAGTGTTAACTGTACAAGCTGGTGGAATCGGTGGAATGGTCAGGAGTCTATTTTCATGGCAGGTATTTGGTACCTTGATACCTCTGGAAGAGCATCTGAATACTACGAGGTATTTTAACATCACTGCGGATCAAGCACACCCGTACATGTGCATTGTGTTTTGCGATGGAAAGGGCTCTACTTCCATGCCACGAGGCTCGGATTGTCATACAGTGGTTCTAGGAGCACAACAGTCACTTCAAATATTTCAATGGCTCCCACAGTACCTAGAACGTAACCCAAATGGACACTTCTGTGATCAGACTCTGAGAGAGCCATTGGTAACAGAAATTATCTTCTAGCAAACATTCGTCAATTGGCAGAAGCCGTCACATCTGCGTGGTTGAACATACCTGTAGGATATCAGCACCTCGTAGAATCCATGCCCAATCGAATCGAAGCTATTTTGAAAGCAAAGGTCGTGACCCAACGCATTATGAGGTAGGTGTTCCAAATAACTGTCTACTTCACTGTGTTTTTAAAAAAAAACCTGTGTGAAACATCACAACATGTGAAATTTTTGAGAAGTATTAATCAAAATTCGCAAGTTTACTGCCACCAACAAAAAGATGTGAAATGAGAAATGGAAATTTGTTCATTTTAGCTAAAAATGTATCATCAAAATGCAAAGCATTGTTATCGAATGGCTCAACGCAGAGGAAAATATTACAGTGTACTGTGACGTCTTTCATTCATGCACATCACATAACTTTCTGGAATAAAATAACAAAAAGCACTAATAATTTATATGCTTTCACACTTCGGACTGGAAAAATTGCCAAAAAACGAAAGAACCTTCTTAAACGGCAGATTGTTGAGCCAGGTTTTGGAGCGAATTTCTGTTTGCAATACGTACGTGATCCTTGCGCATGCATCAGTCAGCCGTTAGCTCTGCATAGACAAACAAATACTCACAGAACAAGAGGAGAAGTACTTAGCTAGTGCGCATGCGTCAGAAGGAAGCAATGTGGCATCTGCTTGTCTAAGTCAGTAACATTGGCAGATGACAAGTGATGTGAGAGAAAAGATAAAAAGCTAAGTGCGCACTATACGAAACGACGAGTTGCGTTTTAAAGAAGCAAAATTGTGTTCATAACTACTGTGATTCTGAGAACAGAAAGACTGTACTGCAAAATAAAGATGCTTAGAAGTACAGACAGATATTTAAGAAATTGTAATACTGATCTCTAAAATAAACGCTATGAGTACTGGTCAGCTGCATTGTAAGGGTTCAAAGACTTCCACAAAGGTCAAGAGCTTCTTTTAACGGCAGTGTGACTGCGAATATACATAATTTCTGGTGCAGCGCTTGAAGATCGAAGAATTTCCATTAGAGAGTTGCCATATTCTGAAAATATCCTTTAGTAATAAAAGCCAGCGATGAAGCAATGCTGGGGCTGCCGAGGATAACTTCCAGGGGGTTCCGACAATTAATGGGGTACTAAGCTTCTGGGGTAAGTGAAGAATTTTCCTATGGTAATTCTGGGATGTTACAGATGATTTGCATTTAGGTTTTTCCATTTATTTTCTTTCACGTATTTTAAAAGTATACGTGTATTTGCAGTTTGTTTTTTATTCTTTCGTTATAAGAAATGCTTTTGTGAAGAACTTTTCAGTGCCAGAGAGAAAGTCAAAAGCGAAATAAGGAGTGTTCTAAATTACCTGAAGTCTTATAATATTTTAGGTTCGTTTGCTTTCCAGATTGTTTTTGAAATATTGGTCACTTAAATATAAATGCTTAACACTAACACTTAGTACTACTAACTGTCACTAGGATCGATATGGCAAGAAATGGAACTTAAAAAGAACTCTTGTTTCTTCGTCTTCCTGGTTGTTGACTTACAGCTTGTAAACGCCAACATAATTCCTCTGAAGAACTGAAAGAGCTTAATAGACTGAACCACATCAACAGTCGCGTAGATAAAACTTATTTGGCCTGCAGATAATCAAGATATCATGCGATTTTATATCTTGCAGTAAATCGTATTGCGTGCACACACCACCACACACCTTTACACTGCGCGTGGCATTTTATTATATATTTCGATAAGAAAATACGGAGTTGACGTGCCAAGGTGTTTATCCATGAATTTCGTATTGGAGGAGTGCTGAAAAAATCTAGGGGGAGGGGAGAGGGGGAGGATGTTAGATGAAAGCAAATTTTTCGAATGCTGATTTTTTTCTTATTGCGAAATGTTTAGGCGTTTTACATCTAGTATTAAAAATGGGGAACATTTAAAGAATTGATGAATTATTTACAGTTAAAAATGGTTAAATCCGGGAATTTTTTTTTCCAAAATTACACACGGTTATTTTGTTTTTGCGCTGTTTTTATTTTTTATCTCTCAAATCAAAGTGTTTTCCTAAACAAGACGAAACCAAGTAGGTATTAATATGGGTTTCTGAAGCAGTAGACATTGATATTTTCACAAATCTTGTGCATGCTGAAATGATTCAGCAGTATAACTGTAAAATCTGCAACAAACTAAAATGAAGAGATGAGTACATACGTTCTGTGGTTACAGTGGTTGACTTTAAACATATACTTTAAACAAGAAAAGCTAAAAGCGAATCGTTGGACTGCTATATACATACAGTTCAAATCGAAAAAAATATTGCATTATGGTAGGCGATACTTCAAGGTACAGCTGAAGAATTCATGTAAATGCTAACTGCTACTGACAGCTGCACAATAGATAATAAAACATATATATAGTTTTATTATATTATACAATATATGCCTGTGTGTGCGTTACACACCTTCAAATGGAAGGATGTTGAGCCTTTTTATGGGAGGTGTTGAAGAAAATTTTTCTATAAATCCCTTTGTGCGCCGTTCAGAAAGAAATATAATGTGGAAGTAATATAATTTACGTAAAACAGAAATTAAAAAGGAAAGTTAATTAAGAGATACGTATATAATGTACGTCACAGTCTTTCATTTCAGTCTTTCATGATCACAATAGGAATGAGGGTTCAATTACCATTGAAAATTGTAACGAAGTCATTGAAGCAAGGAATACATCGATGTTGAAACTGCAAATATTCATTCTGTTATTCGTGGATTCGATGCTCTGTAGCAAAATGACCAGAACTTTTTTTCAGGAGGTGGGGAGAGATACGTAGTTTACCCCCTTCCATGTTCATTAGAAAGAAAGAGAAGACGACAGGTTGTTCTGTCTTTACAAAACAACGAGAGGAGGCCAAAGAGATAATATTTTTCTATGGACTCCACCACAGAAGGCTCAACTCATCGCTAGAGAGCTTCGGAAGAAATAACGCCAAAATTTTGAATTACTTTGCCGGTATCCAAATGTAAAAACAAACCAACTGGGCTGCTGTTGCCCAGAAGCCTGTTGCATTTTACGGGGATGATGTGATGGCTATTGAAGTGATTGATGAGGTGAAAAATTCGAAACAATTTCTTCAACAAATTTTCAAAATGGGAAACTCAACCCACTTGTTAAACCAATCTGTGCAAAATAATCTTTATTAAGTACTCCCAAATGTTGCTATTCTTTGATGATTTTTGCATCATCTTTGTGACTACTACCGCAGTTGAGATAACTTTCAGCAAAATGAAATTGATCAAGAATTATGATTTACTTACGATCAGAATGTGTAACTTACTATGCGTGGAATGACGTAGATGGCGTGCTACTGAGGTTTTTTTGTTTTGTTTTGTTTAACGACTACCGTGAGCAACTCGATGGGCAATAAGCAGTCGCCGTCTCTAATTTAGGGCCACTGGTTCCAGGGAAGGGCGGGAACCAGTGCCGCAAGACAAACACAACATCCATGCCTCACGGGATTCGAACTTGGACACTTCTCGGACAAATGTTCAAGTCAAATATTAGCCAGAACTTAGACCACTGCACCACCGGGCACTACTGGGGTGACGCATGAGTCAAATCGACAATAGAACAGCGATAAAGATGCCGGTGTAGTTCAGTTGGGAGAGCAGCACCTCGAGAGTAGGAAGACGTGCAATCGAATGTCACCACCGGTACATAGTTATATGTTATACGTGCCACAGGAGCGGGTGCGTTATCCAAAATTTTGGACATTGAGGCTTATTTATCACAGCAAATTGGTTCCCAAAATGCGATTAATGATTTTTCAATCACAAAAAAAAAAAAAAAAAGTGGCAATGATCTGAAGTGTTTAACCTATTGCAAAGTGAATTCTTTTTTTTTTATTTTCAGTTATACAACTGAGTATTTAAACTATCCTCTTGATGCCTTGAAAATAAAATAAAAAATGATAAAAGTAATTTAATACAGGCCTCTAAGAGCTTGTACCGAAATTTTTTTCCGGGGCGTCTATGCGATATAAATTGAATGACGCCGTTTAAGCTTTTTTCATTATCTACATTAAAAAAAAAGAAAAGGATTCGAGACTGACGATGCTCTAGCAATTTCAAAGACGATGCACCAAATGGATTTCACCATGTGTTCGATGATCGGTAAGGAAGTTTTAAGTTTGGAAGATTTGATTTTGGAAAGAAACCCATTTGAATGAATCAAAATAGCTCTCTCGGGTTTTATTTTTTTAAATCATTCTCAGTCTTGATTGTAGAACTCTTGTAAAGTCAAATATTATGCAAATTCTAAATTTATTGGAATTATCCGAAAGCAATCTAAAAATCCAAAGAATGAACTGAATAGGAAAACATTTGACGGTAATGCATTTAGTCAGTGGTATTTAAACCCACTGCCTCTTTCCCACTGATACTGTTTTCTGCAATCATTTAGATTCCAGCGTCGTCGCATTCCATTCACGTTATGGCGTCCTACGGGGACAGGAAAAGTGCAGCTGGATTTCCGCATTTCTTTGATGTTAGCAAAGGAAGGACAATAAGTCACCTTTTATGTTTTACATGATATTGGAGTCCAAGGATAAAATTACGGAGTTGGAGGTCCTATGACCCAGACAACTGGACCACAAAGAAATGCTTGGAGAGCTTCAATTTTTTTAATTTTTGATTTCATTACGTCATCTATTTTTAAGTCTACTTACTTTTTGTCATGGAAATTTCCGCTCACTTTTGATAAAGCGTATCTACGAAAATTTGAACGAGGTTTTTTTTTAAAATACGGGATTGCATCATACAATACAAATTTTGAAGATGACAATCCGCTTTTTTTGGTGTAAATATGACAAGGATGGTAAGTCAGATAATATCGGAAAACTTGAAAAATTCGTTGTCCTGGAGCGTAAATCGAATTCGGGTCTCCCGGATAGCGTCCGGGTACCACTACAGTACCCAGAATGACCAAGTCTCAAGTATCCGATTAATTTGAATATAACCATCTCAGGATTCGGTAGCCGCCCCGGTGGCGCAGTGTTCTAAGCGATGGCCTCTGATCATTCGTCCGAATGGGGTCCGGGTTCGAATCCCGGTGAGGCATGGATGTTGTGTTTGTCTTACGGCACTGGCTCTCTCCCTTCCCTGGAACCAGTGACCCTAAATTACTTATGGGCGACTGTTTATAGCCCGTTGAGTTGCTCACGGTGGTCGTTAAACCTTCAACCAAAAAAAAAAAAAAAAAGGAAAAAAGGATTCGGTATTATTTATATTTACACCAATAAAAAAAAACCGGATTGTCATCTTCAAAATTTGTACAGGGAGAATGGTTTAGTAATGCTTATAGGAAAAACAATTATAAAGACACATAATTATAAAAAATCTGCATGAAATAAGTTGTGGGATTCGGTAGAATAAATCCAACGCAGTCAGTTGATATGCTCATTTTCAATACATTTTTCGGCTGTACTTCCGAATCAGAATGCTTTTAAGTAGTTCTCGATAAACTTTTTCGTTTTCTTTAGAAGTTTGTTATAATAGCCGCCGCTTTAACGGCTATTTTTATTTGTAAATATATTTTATGAAGGTAATATATTGAATGATAGTGCTATGTTTTTGTTCTTTTGGCTGTACTTCGAATCAGAACGCTTTCAGGTTGTTCCCGATAAACGTTTTTCGTGTTTTTCAGAATTTAGTTATAATAGCCGTCTTAACGGCTATTTTTATTTGTAAATATATGTATTTACAAACAGAAATATCCGTTAAGGCGGCTATTACAACAAAATTCCAAAGAAAACGAAAAAAAAAAAAAAATCAGTCGGGAACTACTTGAAAGCTTTCTGATTCGGAAGTACAGCCCATTTTTCTTCTGATTTCACAAAGTGCCAGTGACGATGATAATGATGAGTATATATACTTTCATGAAATCAAGTTGTACAATTTTTATTAACAAGCATCTTTTCTGGGAGGGGACCACCAGCTCATTAATCTGTGCAAATGTACGAAACAAATTATCCGCAGGTATACCTTTCACGGGTGTAAGTTTGTTCGTGTGGAATATCCTTGTCAGGACATTGGATTAAGCATTTGTTTGGGTTGTCTACTCATCTTTTGAGTTGCTGGCAAAAGGAGTATTATATTTGTGCTCCGTCCATTGACGGAGCACATATATAATACCGATTTTTAAAAATCTTTGAGTCATTATGTCTTCCAACAGTCTCTGTTCTGAATTTATTTTTTCTTCCAAAATTGGTAGCCATAGAAATTGCACAATCTATCGGGCCTGCCATTCTTCCACTATAATAAGCGGAAAGCATAGGTTCGGTGCGCTCAGAACTTCAAGGAATTCCTGAACATCTATTTTTCCTATTCTTTGATCATCAATAGCATTATGACCTAAATAAATGCAATCTGATTGCAATATAGTTTTGTATAATCCTGTATTTTCATATTATACAGTATTGCACTAAATGTTTTTCGTTTGACGATCTCCATCCCATAACACATTTCTAGGAAAAGTAGCCAATCGTGATTAAAGATGGCTCTGAAAAAGGGAACGAGCCAGAGCAGAAGAGCAAACGCAGTACCTATATTTTATCTAGGACACGAACACAGGTCCTTGACGTTAGAACCTGAAAATATGTTCAGTAAGCCAACTGACTCCAATATCTTTAAGCATTCATTGGAACTGGTGAAAACATACAGTTGCTGTCTGCTTTGGACGTTTTTCCTTTTTGAGGGATGGGGGTGTGTTAACGACGACCGTGAGCAACTCTATGGGCTACGGGAAATCGCCTATCCATACATTGGGGTCACTGGTTCTGAGAAGGAAGGCTATCGTGGGGTAAGTGCCGCCCATGCCTTATCCGGAACTGTTCAGACCTACGGCCAGAAGCCATACTTAGACTACTGAGCACTGGGGCTGCTCGGATGTTTTTAAGGTATCTCGTATTCCACATTTGTTTATATTTGCTTAGTGAATATCTTATTTCCAAAGTCTACTCTAAACGCTATCTTTCAAATGTAAACAATCTTATTTTTTTATGCGAGTGTATTTTTAATCAAACAGCAGGGATTAAATTGCATTCTTTTAGGCAGTTTCCTTAAACCTTATTCAATTAATTGTTTGCTTATATTGACATCCTTTCGCTTGCTGCAAAAGAGCTTAGTCAGAATTTATACAGTGTTTTTCACCGTATTGTGACAGTTCGCGGTTGAGCAAGCCGTATGCTATCGCTTCTTTTTTGTTCTACTGCATTGTGCTATTAAGCTGAGCAACATGGAAGCCGCAGTCTGTAACTCGAGAGTAAAAAACCTCGGTACCAGAAATAGCATTTCTTTTTACTTTTCTCGCATTCTTCCTATTTTTTTTTATCTGTCTTTCATTATAAGATTTTTAAAGTAAATTAAAAGTGAGTCTGATTTCAGAGAGACAGAACGAAACCCTTGTAACTCTGACTTTCAAATGTCTTTTAACAAAAAATAACAGCAGCGTCTTAGAATGACTATTATGTCTGTCTGTTTCAAATGAAGACGGACCGCATTGAAAAGTAAAAATGATCAGCAGAACTAGTAGCAAATGTCGTTATTAGATCTTATAAGTGCCATTCACAATTACGAACTCTACTGTAATAAAAGTTTTAATTCCATAAACACTATTTCTGGTGACTCGCAGCCAATTATGTTGCCTATGATATTCTCTGTGACCAACAAATCTGTATAACAGAACCATAGGAAAATTACATATAATTCAAAATCTTTATTTTTCAAATATAGAAAACTAAGACTTTCATGTGAGGCTTAAGTTATTTGATACAAATACGTACTTCGTTTAGTAGCATTTGCGAGTAAAAGGTATTACAAAAACCTTTACGGTTTTGAGCACGATGTGCCTAACAGTTTTCTTAAAACGAAATAGGTAAAACTGTGAAAAATCGAAAATCTGTCTGCGTTTTGATAAAATTGCTCAATTTGGACTGTATTCGGTTATGTATCCGTAACACAAAAAGCTGGTTGTCAAGACGAAAAATAAAAAAAATATACTGATTTGTTAAAGCAATCGGCAAATTAAGATTCGATTCAAAAATAAACAATTAAGTTTTGTGATTCACGAGCTAGGTATATTCAAAACTCCTTACTGATGGTGAACTAATAAATTAGTTTTACTTTAATTAGCATCCGTGCGCGCGAGCTGTCATGTGTGCGAAACACATTTTTTAAAAACATTTCGCGCTATATCTAAATTTAATCAAAACGACTGTGAAATCGAAATTTCTCAGTCCTATAGAAGCTTTCGTCATGTGTATGACACTTTGGCAAAAAAAAAAAAAAGTGATAACATAGTAGTTACTAATTATTTCTCACTAGTTTGCTAAGTCTCGTTCCTATGGTATTCCGCTACCCAAAAATAGAAGAAGCATTTTGGCAATTACTGATTAGGAGTTGAGCAGTATTACCATATTTGCTTATGTATACCCCTTTTTTTATGTTAAACTGATTACAAAAACATAAAAACTAAAACAATGATGTATAATTCTAAGTTTGGTAGCTTTCATTTTCATGAAGTCGGCAAAACATAACCAGGGAGCATCAGAAGACAGAGAGATCAGACAAATTCTCTAGTTTTTTTCTACTTTGTGAGTAAGCCGTACGAGACTAAACGAACTACGTAGAGTACCTTACTAATTTTAGCGTAATACTGATGTTCCACTATATTTCAGTTCTGTGACGGGTAGACAAATTTCTTCTTCTAACCCGATTTCAGAATGTTACGTTATGACCACCCCTTTGTGCACACAAGGACCATTTCGTCCCTCCAGAAGCGAGGGCCACAGGTAAGTCTTGATGTGATCAGACTCTTGATTCGATGAATGGAATCGGACATGCAGATCTCGTCTGAATTTGCGGACGTCGTATTCGATGACGAGAGGCGGCTGTTGGTTGGAGAGACTCCATGCCAATCTAACGCAGTCTTTGACGTAGCGTTTCAGCCCTTCGCAGTTTTTGAGAGCAGGGTAGTCATAAAGTGTAGCCCAAATCTGGCACAAGACTTCCTGAAATGAAAAAAAGAGTTGCTGACTGAATATTCCTTAGATAAAAAGACAAAATCAACAGATTGATAAAAATTTTGGTGCACGATTTTTTATGCAGAGGAGCATTCAAACATGATAAAGAAAATCAACACACACGCACACACACACACACACACACACACACACACACACACACACACAATATTGACATCAATTTTAATTAAGAATGAAAAGAACAATTTTCTCTATTCTGCTTTTAACAAATGATACACTCCACTAACAGCTTCAAAAGATATCAAGCGTAAGCTTTATCATTACAGATTGTTAAGAAATACATTAATTAGTGAATCCGTATGCAAGACTTAAAATCAGATTTTGCGATAGCTGTTCATATGAAATAATGAAGTCAGAGGTAATGACTGTACATGCAGATACTTAAAGAAAACTTGAAGCACCTTTCGCTGTACGCTGAAAATTAGTTTATTTTGAAGTTTTCTGAGAAGATTTTCTTAAAAGAGGCATTTTTTTTTACATTTTTTGACACTATAACGTACAAGTTTGTCTGCGTCAGCCTTCCAATCCGGGTTCCCTCACTCCGGAGTAAGTCGCTCTCCCAACTGAGCTACACGGACATGTGCTCTCACTGCTATCTGCCCCTTTATCTCATGTGCGTCCTGCGGTGCAGGCACGTTACATCTCCCTCCCACCCCGAAAGAGGGCCGGGGCCATCGCCCACGGGTAAGCAGGGACCACATGTCCGTGTAGTTCAGTTGGGAGAGAAAGTTACTCCAGAGTGAGGGGACCAGACTTGGATGCCCGGCGCGGAAGAAACGTGCACGTTATATTAGCCCCCGAACTTCCAGAATGACCCGGCTGTTAAGTTTCTTGCAATGATGTGATGTTCTTTCCACACGACGAGACAGGAAAATGAGTATCCCTTCTTCAGTACTTCGAAAAAATAAATCAGTGTGATCTTACGTTCCACAGACCAAATTGTCTGGGATTTCTGAAATGCACGTTCTTCATAGAATGACTGCCTGCAGCGACACATTGTCGCGGCTGACCCGTGGGCCATGCCCCTTGCCCTCTTTCGAGGGGGGGGGGGAGATGTGACGTGCCTGCACCGCAGGATGCACATGAGATAAAGGCAGATAGCAGTGAGAGCACGTGTCCGCGTGGCTCAGTTGGGAGAGCTACTTACTCCGGAGTGAGGGGGCCAGGATTCGATGTCCGGCGCAGACAAACTTGGTCGTTTTATCACGTATGCCCTAATATGTACGTATTTCTTACCTTGTTAAAATCTGTTAACTAGAAATGATAAAGGATCTGATTTGTGAAGCCTTAAGATTTCAAGTTTCGGGAGACGTATTTTAACTACCAAGCTTGTGGTGACAATTTTTCCTTCAGGCTTAATGCACGTAGTAAGCAAAACATTAGAGATAGGGGTGATGGGCAGTTTACATGGGCATCCCCAAACAAATTGGAACAGACCCAAACCGATTGCAGGCGATAAATAGGCGGACAGGGCTTCTCAACAGTGTACCGCAATTGATGAACATGGGTAAACATGGTCATCTGAGCTATTTTGATCGTGGACGCATTGTCGGCGCAAGACAGATGGGCTTATGACCAAGTAGTAAGAACCCTAAGGTTCCCGAGGGCAACAGTATCAAGGGTGTACCACGAGCATACCATCGACGGACACACCAGCCTTCACAGAACAAGGGCTGGTCGACCACACGTCTTTGATGATCGGGGTAGAGGTAGACTGTCCAGGATCGACCGCTTGGCAATCGTGGCGCAAATTACATCTTGGTTAAATGTCGGAGGACAAAGAAGCGTCAGAGAGCAGCTGGGCTACGGGAGCCGACGCTGTACTCGTGTGCCATTGTTGACTGCTTGGCATCGGAAATTACGCCTCGCGTGGTGCCGGGAATATTAAAGCTGGATCTGCGCAAATTGGCGCCACGTCGTGTGGTCAGATGAATCCCATTCTTAGCTGCACCGAGCGAACGGGAGGGTGCGGGTGTGGCGTTGACAACACAAGGCCATGACCTCGTCGTACCAGACCGGCCCTGTTCAAGGGGGTGGTGGTTCTGTGATGGTTTAGGGAGCTTTGTCATGGGACACTTTAAGTCCGTTAGTGTGTAGGGATGTCTTTAACCTTTGCGCACTAGCTAGCTGATCACCTGCAAGCTTTCATGAATTTCGCGTAGCCTGCGGCCAATCAATGGTCTGCTTCAGAAGGACAACGCGCGGGGCCCGTTGGACCGCAACCACCCAGGCGTGATTCGAGGAACACGCATCTGAGTTTGTAAACCATGCAGCGGCCCCCAAGGTCCCCGGATTTCAACCCTGTTGAAGCTCTCTGTGATTCCGTGGAGCTGAACATCAGATCCATGGATTCTGGACTGACGTCTCGGACGAAGTTGTGGACAATTCTGCAACAGGCATTCTGCAACAGGCATGGCTGGCATTGCCTCCGGAAATCCTACGGTATCTGTTGGAGTCGATGCCTAGGCGTGTATAGGCAGTTATCTGCGGTACAGGAGGACCAATACACTATTCGGTAGGTGTCTCTAATGTTTTGTCCTCTGAGTGTACAATACAAGGCTGGCTCAACTCGCCGCCCTCTCAGACGAAGAATCGGTGGTGTCACAGAATGATGTCATCGTTTTAGTAGCTAAATCGTGTGCAACTCGAAGCTACGGAAGAGGAAGCCTTTTCAACAATTTTTTACTGAAACAGGGCATGAAGTTGCAGAACTACAGTAAAAGTTTATGAACAAACACATTTGCATTATAAAAAGAAATTAGCAGATTTGTGAATATTTTAGTAGGGGGTAAACCAAGATTTCAAAAATACCTACCACATATATTTAAAAAGTAAAGGGAAGCGACGTTGCTATACATTTGAAGGTTAATTTAGTTACAAGATCTTTTTTCCCCCTGTCTTTATATAAGTTTATTCAGTGTCAACACAAAGAGAAAATCAGCGTGCACATAAGAAAACAAGTTAGTAAAATCATGCAATGCATTGATTATGATACGTTTTCCAACATACCAGAAATCATTACTCAAGTTCTTACTTATGAGGACAATGGCTGTAGAATAAAGCTCGTGACCTGACCTTTGACACAATTTCGATGATATTCAACAGAACCGGTAAAGTATAATTCCAGAACAACATGATAAAGTTTTGTCTCAATCGAAGCATTTTTACATAAGTTATGACGCATGAAGGGCGATGTAATGGATCTCGATCCTTGTCCTGACCTTTGACCCCATTTCTGCTATTTTCAATAGGGTTCGTCCCCAGTTGTCCCCTACCACATACTACAATTCCATTGAAATCGTACCATTTTTACGCAAGTTATGACGCATAAAGGCAATGGAATGCACCCCGCTCTTATGTTCTGACCTTTGACCACACTTCACCTATTTTCAATAGGGTTCATCCCCAGGTGGTTCCCTACGACAAACTAAAATTTCATCAAAATCGAACTATATTTACGCCAATGCACCCCACTCCTATGTCCTGACCTTTGACCCCTATTCACCCATTTTCAGTAGGGTTCGTCCCCAGGTGGTCCCCTACCACATACTAAAATTTCATCGAAATCGAACCATGTTTACGCAAGTTATGACGCATAAGGGCAATGGAATGGATCCCGCTCCTACGTCGTGACCTTTGACCCCATTAAACCATTTTCAATAGGGTTCGTCCCCAGGTGGTCTCCTACCACATACTAAAATTTCATCGAAATCGAACCATTTTTACGAGAGTTATCGTACGGACAGACGGACAAAGCTGGATCATATGCACATGTGTACGCTTCTTCAACCTACGGTTGGAAAGCGTAAAAAAGACCAAAGATATTAGGATATCTGATTTAGCTTATTTACCTTCGAGACGAGTTCAAAAGACGCTCATACGGCATGCGATTAACCCACCCTTAAGGGAAGGCTGAAATGCCCAAAAGGCCGCCCCAGTGGTCGAGTGGTCAGCGGCGTAGGATTCTGGCTAGTCTTCCGATACGCTCCCCGGCTTGAGTCCCGGATGAGTTATGGGTAGTGCGCCTGTCCTTCACCCCTGGAGCCAGTGGCCCCAAATCAGGGACTCGCGGTCCTTTAGAGATGCTTCTGATAGTCATAAAACTCAATGCAAAACGAAAAAAAAATCTTCAAAAGTGCTTTACAAAATTAAAAACAAACAAACTTCCATCTATCTTGGTCTGCATCAAAAATTCCTGGAAGAAAGTTTATTATGTCGCCCCGTATGCTGATAGATGTATAATTTAAAACTCAGAATTATGTTCTGGCTTTGAATTTCTAGCATGTTGCGGGGACCCAAAGGATAGGAATAAGTCCTGATATAATAGATCCGGAGATCCAGAGGATAAAGCCAGGATAAGTCCTGATTTTTTAGGAAGGAGAGTTTCACATTTTATTCCATGTTTTTTACACATGTATCGTAATAATTTCAAACATTGACATTTCCCTCAAGTTGAGATGGCACGTTTGAGACAATATTGACTGCGACTACCTGTCATTTGAGTACTGCACATCGAATAACATATCACAGCAAACCGTCGTTAATTCGAAGTGTTTGGGACCAAGAAATACATATAACTTCGAATTTCTGAATTTCGAATAATGAAATACTTTGAAGTCGAGGTGGATGAGTGAAGTGAAGCGCTTACTTCCGGCCATTCATTCAAAATGGGCCCAGCCTCGAGCCCTGGTTCGACCACTGGTCTCTGACTAGTCGGCAAGGGTAGACCCGGGTGAGGCATAGGTGGTGTGTGTTTGTCTTACGGTACTGTCTGTTCCCCTTCTCAGAAACCAGCGCCCTTGTTTAGCACGTCTTTTGTAAAAAACGATCCCTGCTCATGGTGGTAGTTAAACCTCAAAATTTGTAAATAAATAAAAACAGAAATTTCAATAGAGATTTGCTTGTTATGTGGGTTGTTTGAAGCTGAAGTTCTATTTTCGTATAATTGCCAAATCATCTTTCTTTATTTTAAAAAAAACCTTCGCAACTTCATGAAATTTAATTAAAATCCCAAGCTCGCAAACAGTAATTCAGATTTTTTTATTAGAAATGAAGGGGGGGGGGGGGGATGATTACAGTCAGCAAGCCTTTGGGCTATGGCCGGTCGCCAGGACCTAATAGATAAGGGCCGGAGCCCGGGCCCTAACCGGGCTCTGGCTTCATTTTAAAAACTTCTGGTCGGGCTCGGGCTGCCATATATAGAGTTATTGTTTTTTTTTTCAAATTTTTTTTTTTTAGCAGCAGTTCTCATTACCGCCAGAAAGTTGTTGTTTTAGTTATGTCTGTTGTTTGGCTATCTGTAGGAGGGTGAATTAAATTTAATTAGTCCCTTTACGCAATGCAGTTGTTCCGTCCATGTGAAGCCGGCTGACAGCCACCAGGGAACGGCGACAGACCAGCCAGAGAAAATGCGTTAGAGGTGGGTGGGTAGGCTGGGGGTGGTGGTCCTGACTTGTATGTAATACGAGGTGTAAAAAGGAAACTGACAGGCGGCAAACATAAGAAAGAGTAAGGGGTTAAAAGGGAAAGGTTGAAATGCACCCTGATTTTCCGATCGGATCAAGGAAAGGAGAATGGATGTCTGGAAGACAGTAAAAAGCCAGTTAAGCTAACAATGTACAGTACTTTCCCATTCTCTAGTTTTATGATACCTAGCATTCGTTTCCTGGTGCTGCCGTTAGATGTTTAGGATGCCGATGAAGAGATTTCCTGAAGGCGTAAATTAGACCCAAGATTAGTCTCGATTACCCATGACGGTTTACGCATAAGGTTAAATTATCTCCATAGTTGCTTCGTAAAACTATGCTTTTTGTGATCAACATTTAAAACCAGTTACATCTTCGACGTACTGTAAAGAATTGCATATATACATTGTTATTGTTAGTGTCACTGGGACATATATATAAATTGTGGAACAAGATGAGTACATAAAAATATGGAAGGCACAAAAATGAAACTAGATGTTAAAATCATCTAAATAGAACTTTTGGTATGATTCCGGTTGGCGCGTGAAAGCTTAGGATCAATTTATAACATACGGCAAAAAAAAAAAATAAAAAAAAATGACCTGATTAAATAGTTTAAATTAGATCTACCAAAACTGTTCGTGTCCTTCTGCACTGGGTAGTTTTTACAGCAATTTAAAATTTTCAATAGTTCACGAAAGTTGCTAAAATAAAGCAAAAAAAAAAAAAAAAAAAAGTCTACTTCGGGCTCAGACTCTATGGCAAAAATGGCAGGCAGTCCTCGGGCTCGTACTATAAGACTTCGGACCCGGGCGGGCTCGGGCCCCCAAAACTGAGCCCGAACTCACCTCTAAAGCACACCAGCTATCTCTCACCCTGGACTGGGGTAAGTACTCGGTCGGTCAGTCAGAAACCATCGCCCCTGAACACTCGATATCCATGGTGATAGAATGTTCATACGCATTTCGGTAAAATATGTTGCGTTTCATCTATAGGTTTCTAAAAATTTTCTTGTTGGTGTTACCTGAACTTGTTTGTGACAGAATATAACACAGAGAAAGGCCATCGTATATTTTATCAGCGGCGTGCATTTAAAGTGAGTGCATTTAATCCATCTGGAGAACAGTTGCTAAACTTTGATTGTGTGGGATTACCATAAACAAGTTTCCCAGTTAGTTTTGCATCACGAGAGAGAAAAAATATTTTTGTAAAGTTTACAGGAGTTATGCTAAAACAATTTCGAATAATTCAATTCTTAAGCCGCTGCTGGACTAAAATATACTTTCGAGTTATTAACCATGTTTCAGTTAATCTAGCTTAAAAAACGTTAAAAATTCTGTACCGGTGTTTGCTATTTTTAGGGTTTAAGAACCATAGTGCAAGCATCTAAGGCTACGAGAAATTGTCCTAATTCCAGGAAAGAGAAAGAACTAGGGCCTTAACCCTTTTAACGACTATGACACCCGAAACGCATTGCGGCCAAACTTCCACGACCACCCGAAAACCCCCGGCGATTATGAGTAGGATTTTCTACCCTCACTCGGTCTTTAACCCTTTAACAACCATGACCCTAAAATTTTTTATCAACTTTAAGTACCATAACGCAAGAAACTGTCTGTTGGTTCACTTCTTTGTTTAGTAACATTAATGATGACTGAATGTGACCCATGATGATCCGTCATAGGTCGTGCAGATTTAAAAAAAAGGTAAAAGTAGGAAATCTGACTCATTCTAGACAGGCGTTTCGGGCGACTATGGTCGTTTGTATGTACGAGCGTTTCGGGCGTTATGGTCGTTAAAGGGTAAAATTTATACAGCCTCTATGGGATTAGCAGAAGTCACCTTGAGTCAATATTGTTGTAGGTTAAAATTTGTTTAGTAAGGCAGGATTAGTATTCCCCAGGGCGATATTTTTTTTACTTTCATAATATCGCGTTCCTTCTCCATGGAAAATTGCAATGACCACCCCTGGAAAAAGTCCAAAGGTCAGTGCACATCAAGTGTACAGATCGAAAGTTTCAGGTGGTGACCAATCACTAATCCTTCATTTTTTTTTCTTTTGATTGGAGGTTTAACGACCACCGTGAGCAACTCAATGGGCTATAAGCAGTCGCCCGTCCCTAACTTAGGGTCACTGGTTCCAGGGAAGGGAGTGAACCAGTGCTGTAAGACAAACACAACATCCATGCCTCACCGGGATTCGAACCCGGACCCCTTTCGGACGAATGATCAGAGGCCATCGCTTTGACCACTGCGCCACCGGGGCGGGCCTTCTTTTGTTAACTTGTAAAGGGGTGGGGAGAAATTCTGAAAGAGAAACGCACAGTTTTCGGCGTTATGGTACTCTCAGCGACACAAGATTTCCGAACCCTGGTTGGTAAAAGATTAAGATAAACACACAACCCATGCCCCATCCGAGACTCAAGCCTGGGGGCTTAGCCAGAGCTCTCGCCTCTGATGACTTCGCAGCCGGGCAGGCACTTTAATTTTAAGAATTATATTAATTTTGAATTAAAATGATTATTTTGAATTAATCGATATCGAATAAACGAGGTTTTATTGCAGTTCGTGACGTCATTTTATTACGGGAATGTGTTCTTTGCCAGGTGTTAGGGTACCTGTTTTTTTAATATCCGAAATTTCATTGGTACTTTTATTTCACTGCTTTTTTTGGAAGGGGGGGGATTGCATGCTCTTCGCTTTACTTCATTACGAGAAAAATTAGTTAACTTGTCAAGTTCCTTAACGTCCGCACACGTAACCTGCAATAGTTGCTGTACTTTGTATCTTTTTTGATATAAAGATCGGACTCTTGCATAACACGGAACCTTTTTTTAGTGATTTTCATATATCAGCATTATGAGAAAAACACACACACTAAAAAAAACTTACTTATGTGGAATAACTCAGCTCGTAAACAATACACCATTTGCGTACGAAATAGAAAACACTGAACAAGGATAACTTAATTGAAGTTGTTACCACACAGCGAAATAAAAAAGTTTCTTCGTGCTCAAAAGCATAACATTTTGAGAACATACAAGGATTGTTACAAACATTTTTTTTTTGGTGAAAGTATATTTTTTAAAAGTCTCTTCAAGCATTTTTTTTTTGGTGAAAGTATATTTTTTAAAAGTCTCTTGACGTTTCTTAATATTCGCGTAAATAGGTAATTTTATTTTTATTATTTTGTTCGGGACTAACTAACAGAAGTACTTTATTAATCATACTAGAAATAAATGAAGTAGCAACCCTCAGAATTTGGTTCAGTTACTTTTCTCCACATGGCAACATAAGCAAAAGAACTATGTCACTTGCTGACGTTTTGGGATTGCAAATGGCGGAATAACAGACGACGACTTAGCGTAAGTAATGCATTTTATAGTTTTGTTATCCAAAGAATTTCGTTTCAAATTTATTTACTGAATTAAAATGATGATGATGATAATGATTTTTGATTGAATTGATAATTAAAAACTGGTTACTCTTAAATATATTCTTTTTTTTTTTTTGTTGGAGGTTTAACGACCACCGTGAGCAACTCAATGGGCTATAAGCAGTCGCCCGTCCCTAATTTAGGGTCACTGGTTCCAGGGAAGGGAGAGAGTCAGTGCCGTAAGACAAACACAACATCCATGCCTCACCGGGATTCGAACCCGGACCCCGTTCGGACGAATGATCAGAGGCCATCGCTTAGACCACTGCGCCACCGGGGCGGCCTTAAATATATTACGCATCGATGTTAGGCTAGTTCGAAGTGGTCTAGTAAAGTATTTATGGCACGTGAATGCGTTTTTACTGTTGTGTTATTGGCAATCTCAGCGGTCCGCTCTCCCTCTAGCGGCAAAAGGAAGAATTACTGTAGTACGGGTAACGTTTTTGGCTCAATGCTTGGCTGTTGGTAGATCGCTCATTACGTTCAGTTGTCGTAGTTTGGTGTATTTGTGCATTCATTCTGGAATTAGAGAGTTGTATAATGGAGAATTCCGTGAAGAAGAACAAATCATATTGTTGTGTCCCGCAATGTCGTTCCCAAGGTTTCGGCTATGTTTTTCACAAGTTAGTATAAACGTTTGTGCCTTGCGTTTGAAATCCTTCCAGTGAAATGCTATTAACCTAGTAACGTCTTTGAATGAATAATAAACAAGGCAGCATGTTTTTATTGCATAGCAGTAATTAAAAAATCCGCATTTCTACATAATATTGAAAACAAATAATTGCTGTTATCCATATAAATTTAAACTTCATTATGGAATTAGATTTGCAATGTTCTGTCAACAGTCATCGGTTCAAAAACGCAGAACCCAATGATGATCAACAATTACCAATTCACAAACACTTTTAGGAACAGAATGTTCAAAAATTACAAATGTTATTGTTGACAGTATTGAAAATGGGTCCTGGGAAACGTCAAGTGAAACGAAATGTCAGCTTTTAATAGTAATCCGGATTAGAACACCCCTGTCGGTATTACTATATCACTTGCCTGAAAATGTAAAAATAAAAATTACCTGTTACAGTAAAGCATTACTGCTACACAGTGCTTACATGTTCCACTTCTGCCCGCTTTACAAGAGCACTCAAATGTCTTTATAGAAATTTCACTGTTACTTGTATCTAAAACACCGTTGATGGAGTGAGGCGACGACGTTATTGTCGTGGACTGAATGCAGTGCGAAACTATGAGAATTTCTCTTCCATCTTCCTTCTTAATTCCACAAGAAATTATACGGCCTACATTAACAATCACTTCCCCTTCTTTAATGCATCTTGAATTTTTGGAAGCGTCCACAAATTTCCTTATTTCAAGGATTGAAAGCGACAAACCAGCCATTCTAACATTCGACTTTATGGAAACACGTGCGACGTTACCCGTACTAGAGAAGTTTGTTTACGTTTGCGCAGCGCCCCTATAGTTCGTTGAGGATCCCAATAGTTGCCGTTGCATCATGCTGGCTTGCTAAGCCTAATACGAACTGCGATTGCTGCTGACATGTGGCAGACTGAAGTTCGGCCATCTTCTATGCTACGGCATTACTTGTGTCTGTAGGAGAAGAAAAGTAAGTTAAACATCATTTGCGCGCTTTAAAAGGAAGATAAAATATGAACTACAATTATAAAAGCGATTCTGATGAAGAAAACGTCGTAAAATAAGTACATCCAGATTATGCAGAACCAAAATACATTATTTCTAATGTTTTTATTGTTTAACGTACTTTTTGATAACTTCGGTGCTCTCGGTATATCTTTGTTCCAACCGTGTTAGTAGTCTGGAGTAAAAATTATCATCGTGCTCTGAAAACCACTTTGAGGCAACTTTTGTCATTTCGCAAATCATCTCTGAAACATATTCCCCAGTTCCAGACATTTGCACAGGAAAGCGCAGAATCTCAGTTGAATCGAACCATACGCAGGTGAATGCTAGCAGAAGCAAACAATGCGCTGTGCTTCATATTTACATTTCTCTACGCCATCACGGACTGACGTAATAAATCGAACTCTGACTAATGATATCCAGAGGCAGGGACATAGCTAGCGGCCGAGTTGAGGGTGGCTTAGCCCTCTCTTGAGAAGCCACCATGGGAAATGGACGTTATTGTAAATAATCTGAATTTTTATTTTCCGTAGTTTATGAAAATTACTTTTGTATTTCAATATGGGCATAAATACAGTTGAATCTCTATTTAACGAAGTCCCACCGTTCCACTTAAAATCTTCTTTATAAAGAAAATTCGTTGAATAGAAATGAACTTAAACTGTAAAAACTTAATCAAATAAAATGAGAAATATCGTAAAATGTAGTTGAATTTGGATAGTAAATTGAAATTTTGAGTAGAAACTTTTCCTAAATGAGTTTTAATGTTTTTTATACATATATTCGCAGAAGTAGAATACATTGTCTGAATAAACAAATTAATGAACACAAAGAAGCGAAGACTAAAGCTTACCTCTCCTTTTCATTATTCTAATAAAATATGTGCCTATTTTAAACTGTGAAAAAAATCCGTATTTCTGCTCTATAAATTTCCTATAAAAAGTGTTTTGTTCGTAAAAAGTTTCCCTTTTTGTAAACATCGGAACATTACGATGTTTACAAAAATGCTTCATTTCGATGTTTACATTTTCTTGAAACTGTAATCCTCGCCGAATCGTATCGAATGCTTTTAGCATTACTTCATGTGAAGATTTTTTGATAGCCTCCTCAGTCTTCATCGTAATTTTCATCATTTATTATGGTTTCTTCACTACATTTTATAACACTTTCTAAGATGTCATTCTCGGTTGGATAACCAGCGATCACAACGTTTTCGTCAACGTTAAATCAGAGACCTCTGTACATTCTTCAATCAGAGACCTTTGTACTTTCTTTGTCTTTCAGCTACTGCCATTTTAATACTTTACAGCCACAGCTTTCTTCTGTATCCTTGATCAACAGCATCTAAAAGTTTCACTTTATCCGCAAGAGACAGGCATTTTCTTTTCGACATTTTGAGCGAATAACACAGGCGAGTCAAGCGTATACTCACTGAATGAGAATGAATACGTAACTTCTACAGTCTGGTCCACACCAGTTACAACCGACCCCCGCCCTTGAAATGCAGTTTCTACGATGGATGTTCTACCCAGATTTGAAAAAACAGCTGCTTCGAAAATTCTCCATGGATACGAGTTCCCGTGTGACGTCCCTCTTCCAATAAGATTCCGTATGTCTAACAGAACTAAAAGTTTCAAGATAAGGAATTAAGGACGCTTTGCTCCCTCCCATCTGCGTGCTAAAAAATTGTAAAGCAAAATTTTTGAAACACAAAATGGTAATTTTTAGTCGAAAGAAACCTCGTTATACGGAAACTGATTTTCGTAATATGGCGATTAAGGTGGACCCACTTTTTTTTTTTTTTTTATTGGAGGTTTAACGACCACCGTGAGCAACTCAATGGGCTATAAGCAGTCGCCCGTCCCTAATTTAGGGTCACTGGTTCCAGGGAAGGAGAGAGCCAGTGCCGTAAGACAAACACAACATCCATGCCTCACCAGGATTCGAACCCAGACCCCGTTCGGACGAATGATCAGAGGCCATCGCTTAGACCACTGCGCCACCGGGGCGGCGGGCCCACTTAAAATCTTTGTCTTGTATTTCCAATGGGCAAACTTCTGTAGCCATTTTCTTCACAATTAATGCTATCACAAAGATGAAAATGTGAACATCGATAAAAATAACATCATATTATAGCCTAGTATACTTAATATTTTCTAAAACTTAACTATAATCATATTAAAAATCAATAACTTTTCCTTCGGTGGTGTTGAGACCAGAAAATACATGGCGCGACCTGCACATTCATGACGTCAGTAGACAAACAAATGTTGGTTTGCTTAATTATGGTTAAATTTTAGAAAATATTAAGTATACTAGGCTATAATATGAAGTTATCCTTGGGAATGCATTAATTGTGAAGAAAATGACTACAGAAGTTTGGCCATTCAAAATAAAAGCCGCCCCGGTGGCGCAGTGGTCTAAGGTGCTGGCCTCTGATCATTCGTCCGTAAGGGGTCCGGGTTCGAATCCCGGTCAGGCATGGATGTTGTGTTTGTCTTACGGCACTGGCTCTCTCTCCCTTCCCTGGAACCAGTGACCCTAAATTAGGAACGGGCGACTGCTTATAGCCAATTGAGTTGCTCACGGTGGTCGTTAAACCTCCAATCAAAAAAAAATAAAATAAATAAAAGGCAAAAATTTTAGGTGGATTCACCTTAATTTACATGTAATTGTCGTTCAAAGTCAAGGTTCTGCGGAAAATGTCGTTAAATAGAAGTTCGTTATATAGAGACTAGTATATTTTATCTTAGTTACACATGCATTACCCTTCCTTTTAAAGCAAAATTGAAATGATACAGTACGAACAATGAATAACTTAAAAAAAAACACAAAACGACTTCTCGAGGGGAACCAGTAGGAACTGTTGTACTAGTGATTCTTGGCCACACATATGACCAAACGGCTTGTTGTCGCTGAAGGTCAAGGGAGAAAGAGAAATGCCCTGTTTTTTTTTTTTTTTTTTTCATTAAATTTGGATGATCATAGATTAAAAAAGAAGGGGTGGGTTTGAGGGTGGGGGCGTAGTTGTACTGAAGACTAAAACACTGTTCTTCACTTGTTAAGTAACTGTCTGATGCTAAGCTGCTGCTTAAATACTTCAAAATAGTTAATTGTTTACAAACAAGTATTGTCGAGGGCAGTTTTTAGCAAAATGCATTCCTATAGGTTTTGGAAAATAGTGTTAGAGGGAAATTCTTGTGCCACATAGGGAGAGAAACAGCGTTCGACTCATTCGCGGAGAGTAGTGGTTTTCGAGTGAGAAGGAAGGGGCTTTCTCTGGAGACCATGGGAAGAAGACATTATCCTCAAGCACCAGTGGAGGAGAATGCCTGATTAAAGCGGAACCCAAAAAGGGGTTGGAAGAATCAAAGTACAAAACAAACAACTCTTGGGTGTCATTACATGTATCTATGAGGAGAACTCAGAATATTAAACAAGAAAAATAAGACGGGTTTTCCATGTAAGTTGAGATAAGCAGCCTACAACTCAACCAGTATCAAGCAAATTCCGAGAAATTGATCGAACTTTAATAATTCAATAGAACTTAGTTTTCTTTCTCTCCTTTTTCATTTCTTCTCAATTTTCTGATTTTTTATGCCATGGGTTTTACTTTTTAGTATGGGGAGATTATTCGGTAGTAAAGTAAATTGTCAAAAGGTGCGGAAAGAAACTCTTGACACTTCTATTTGTGGTAAAATAGAAGTGGCAAGAGTTTCTTTCAGCACCTTGACACAGAGACCTCCTCCAGATTACTGCTGAACGGTGTTAGGATCTGGGTACCCCTATCACAGGATGCTTCAAAATTTTTATACTGCCTACAATTGGTGCATTCTGAAAACATTGTTGATATATTAATATTTAAAACCTGGTATCATTGGTCTACGAGCGGAAGAATAAATATAATAAGGCAGATCCGGTGGTCTGAGTCGTTGGTTTATGTCTATTCGTCCGAGATGGACCCGAGTTTGAGCCTCAAATGAGGTGTGGGTGTGTGCTTGTCTGATGGTGATGGCTCTCACCCTTCCCTGAAACCAGTGGCATTAAATTTGAGAAGGGCGACTGCTTATGGCACTACGAATTACTCTTGGTGGTTGTTAAACTCCGAACCAAAAAGAAAAAGGTAACATAACAGGGGTGGTTCGTGCATATCACTGAAGCAAACGCTGTAGAGGAAGAACTAAGATGCGATGAGAGGACGGTAGAAAAATTGACATGAAGAACCGGAATTTAAAGATTGAGTTAGAACTGAAAGATCTGGAACAGCGGTCCCATTAATTGCGAGATTAGTGATTCTTCAGAAGAATTGACTAGAAGAGTGGCAGCGAGTAGCCATGCCACTTAAAAGGAATAGTGATCACTTTTCTTGAAAATACACCCAATGATCACTGAATTATGACCAGAGGTCCCGGAGATGACGTGGTTATGGGTCAGCATGTCAAACCTGTTGTTCCAAATAGTCCCACAAATGCTCTATGGGATTGAGGTCAGGCTATTTCGCCGGCCAAGGGAGACATCGCAGTCGTGTTCCTGGAACCAGTCACGAACACCCTCAGCGACGTGGCACGGCGCATTGTTCTGTTGGTAGACACCATCACCACCAGGGTAAACGTCCAACATAAAGGGATGCATTTGGTCAGCGAGGATGGACAGGTAATCATTATAGCGTTCAGGTACCCGTGAAGTGGTACCAGCGGCCCCAGGTCATATCAGGAAAACATCATCCAGACATACACACTGCCACCGCAGGCCTGTACTTGCCCGGCAAGCGTGTCTGGGTGTTGGTTCTCGTGTGTTTGACGCCGTATCCGCCACCGCTCGTCGCTTCTGTGGAGTAGAAACCACCTCGATTCCTCGGAGAAGGAAACCTTTTTCCACTCGCCTACTCTCCAATGACGGTAGTCCCATGCGAACTGAAGGCATCGTTTGCCGATAGACCTGGGTTGACATGGGCTCCTTGACGCAGCGTCGACTCTGGAGAATCATGCGTAACAGGGTTCGCTTTACTGTTATCGGGGACACGTACCTGGGTGCCTCAGCGTTCATTTGCGTGGTCAATTGGGGTCCAACGGCTTAACGTGCCCATCCGACGCACGGTGGATTTTGCGGATATTTAGTGGATCGATCCTGAGACTTTTCCATAGTAATCACGAACGTTGACCACTAGGTCATTCAGGGCCCCCTTTTAGCTTTGTTATTCAAAGTCATTTAAGGGGATGACTGACACTAATACTTTCTGACTGATTACTTGATTGAAAGAAAATAAGAATGGCAATGAACTAAGAAAACAGGGAGCAGATGTTTGAGTCACTTGTTTCTTCCCGGTGGCATGGTGTCCGTGTCAGAGGGACTAGCCCTTTCCCATCAAGTCTTGGCTCATGGAGCAGAGATTATTTACGGTGACAGGTTTATTTTTGGGACTACAGAGATCAGAGAGGAAAAGAAATCACTTTTTTTTTGACATAGCTTTCGTAAAACCCGTTAAACAAACATTTCTGTTTGGGGAGGGAAAAATTTTTTGGCAACCAGTTAAAGGTTCTGGCACACGGGCCACTTAATAGGTTGTTAGCGAGCTGAAGTTATTGCTCCCAGCACGTGCTATTATCCTATACGTGGAACAAAGTTCTAAAGTTCAAATACTAATATGCGAAAGGACGTATCAGCTGCTATGCGTTGAATCGTATTGCTGGCGAGTAGTGCACATTTTTTTTATCGATTTTGTTTCACCAGCAATGAAAAGTAAGATCATATGAGAAAAGTAATTTTAGAAGAAGCAAATATGACCAGATTATTTCTTATAACTTAAATAAGTACGTGACGCAAATCCTTAAGTCTCTTTCGTGATATGTAAAAGAATAAGGGGAAATCTAAGTTTGTTGAAAGGAGATAAGAATTGCTATATGCATCAAAAAGCATTTCCCCTTCTCCTTCCGGTTCGTTCACATACAGCTGAGAAGCAAAGGCTGCAACCTACTGTTCATAGTTCGAAACTTCGCTTTTTACTCTTTTTTAAAAATACTTTATGGACTAAAGCACTTAGCTGAATGTCTTGCATTTCTTGTCATTTATGGAAAGTTACGCGGCATCGAATAGTGTTTACTTCTCTCTGAGCAAAACTGCAGTGGATCTAACTAAGATGCTGGAGAAATTTCTGCGAAGGTTCAGCCGTGCTTCACTTCTAAAAGAATTTCCCTCCTGCGAAGGAAGAAAACATCTCCATTTTCCTGAACAAGGTAGCATAAAGCCCCGGGCTCTTCAGGAAAAGTGCTGTCAAAAGTACTGATTTTTCTTACTTTTTATTTCTTTTTTTAGTTAGAAACTCCAAAAAAGTGCTAAAAAAAACTAGTTTCTGTTAAACATTCACTCGCACTGCTTATATTTATTCCGTAAAGTGCAAAAAGAAAATGGTGAAAGCAATAAAAAAAAGAAAAACTTTTTCGCCAGAGATTGTGATGTCCAAAGTTTTGTCTTTACATACCTTCTCATTGCAGCTATCTTTAAATCTAGTCGCATGGTATTAGGCCCAATTTCTTCCCCTCTCCCTCTTTTTGCATGGAGATCTTTATTTTCAGTTAATGGGCTGTAAAAATTAATTATCTACATGAGAGATAATTAATATTTATAACATCGATTTTGCGTACCTATTAAATCAGCTTTTAGCCTCATGAAGGAATACTAAGGTTGGTACATCACAGGCAGCTGCAGTGCAAATACTGTACATGCCATAAAGGACTGTGAATGGAGAAAATACTGTTGCAGGAATCTGCAGTAAAATTTTAACTTTAGACTCGATGCAAAATCTCGTAGAAATTACTAATTTTATGATGGGCAATTTATCGGATTATAAGAATTCCTTTTTCAAGCGTTTTATGAACGATTCATAAAAATGACACAAAACTGGTGTATTTTTCTGAACAACTGAGCTTTCGCAAATAATAAAATACTTAATGCGCGACATGTGCAGACAGATATATGACTGCATATCAGACATGCTGCTAAAACTACGCCTGATAATCTACCGATCTGATAAGGACTTTTAGACATTATTGACGGCACACTTGTGGTTGGCGTAACATCGCCTTCCCACGTATACTGCGTGGAAGGAGCTACACATACCAGCCACTGAATTAGATACCTTTATTCAGTACCGAATGAGACCTCTTTTATCCCGAATTACTGCACGTATGCGATTTGGCATAGATTCCACAAGGTGTTAGAGTGCATCTACATCTACAGCATACCAGGCTTTTCCGTACAGTCCTTCAACTGGCTCAGATTTGACGGAAAGGACTGTGACTCCGGATCAGATTTTCAAACATGCCACATATATTCTCAATGGGGTTCAGATCCGGGCTTTGTGGTGGCCAGGGAAGATGGTGGAAGTCGCTCTGTCATGATCGCTGCCCCACTGCTGAATACATCTTGCGCAATGGACATTAGCATTGTCGTTCATGAAATAACCGTCACCTACTGGATAAACCGTCAACATTGCAGGATCTACTTGATCGGCAACAATGTTCATATAATCCTTGAAGGACACTCGACCTTCTAGAAATATCAGAGAGACCCGTTCCGTACCAACCGAATGTGCCCCATACCTTTCACACCACCTCCAGAGTTATATTTATATGGCAAGCTGGATCCATCACTTCATGGAGAGCTCTCGCCAAACCATCTGCCTACGTCAGCACAGAGCGAGATATGCTGTGACTTGTCGGACAACATGATCCCCTCCCCCTAGTCTTCCGGTGTCCAGTCACGGTCTTCCTGACACCACTGTAGACGACTTTTCCGTTTCTTCGCAGAAATAAGTGGTTTCCGTATAGGACTCGTCGGACCACATGACTTTTTTCCAGTGTCCAGTCGCGGTGTTCTGGCACCACTGTAGACGACCTTTCCGGTTCTTCGCAGAAATAAGTGGTTTCCGTACAGGACTCGTCGGACCACATGACTTTTTTCCAGTGTCCAGTCACAGTGTTCTTGACAGCACTGTAGACAGCATTTCCGGTTCTTCGCTGAAATCAGTGGTTTCCGTGTAGGACCCGTCGGACCGCATGACTTTTTTCCAGTGTCCAGTCACGATGTTCTTGACAGCACTGTAGACGACCTTTCCGGTTCTTCGCAGGAATCAGTGGTTTCCCTACAGGACTCGTCGGACCACATGCCTTTTTCCACTGTCCAGTCACGGTGTTCCTGACACCACTGTAAACGACCTTTCCGGTTCTTCGCTGAAATCAGTGGCTTTCGTATAGGACTCGTCGAACCGCATGACTTTTTTCCAGTGTCCAGCCACGGTGTTCTTGACAGCACTGTAAACGACATTTCCGGTTCTTCGCAAAAATCAGTGGTTTCCTTTTAGGCCTGCGACTACCAATACCGATTCTCTTCATTTCCGTACGCATAGTTTGCTGACATATGAATCGGGAACAGCTTTCATTGAATATTTCGGCCAATTGCTTCTCACTGAAAATCTGGTTTCTCCGTTTAAGTCTTCTGAGACGATGGCGATCTCGTTTCTGACAGATTGTTGTTACACCACAGTTACTCCTCTTAAACAAGTATATATGACCAGATAAACGACATGAACATGCATGAAGTAGAGATGTAGTCTGTCACATTTTGCCCCTAATTCAAACGTACAAGCAAAGACCCAGAGTAGTGGATGTTATTCATGCGACTACATTAATGATACAGTTTATATGGTTCATTTTGCATTCGCTCTAACAAGAGCCAAGGTGTTGTATGTCACGTGATTAAACTTGCAAGGGTAGCAGTTTTGATGGAGGGTCCGTCTTCATATCTATTCAAGTACAGTAATGGTTTGACATGTATGCCAGTCCGTACTACAACCTTGGGCATCCAGATACATTGGATAACTAGGAGATGAGTTGACAGCGTCACGATCTACAGCCAAAATCAGTTAGATGATTGATTGGGCCCTATTTCACTAAGCAAAGTCATGGAGACAACCAATTATCTAAGAGATCTTAGCCGCGAGTCGTGGCGTCATGAGCTCATCTCCCAGGCCACTTCAATATACCCGAACTAGCTCATAGCCCGTGCCAAGCGCGGGTGTAAAAGCTGTGACTGAAATTTTTATAACCCAAATCGTAAAATACATTTACATAACTATAATAAACGATTGAAAATAAAGTTTCATTTCGTCTGCGATTAGTTCTACCTTCGTTCAAGTTATGCAAAGTATTAGAAGATTGGTTTGCACGCCATCGCCGTTGTCGTTCTCTGTTTAAGCGACGTTTTCTTTCAGCTTTATCTTCTTCCATCTTGTACTACAAAGAAAAAATTCAACGGAACCAATAATTTTTTTAATTTCCATCACAGTGAATCAAAATTACGCCTGTAGTTACTTCCTTATCATTTTACGTGTTACTTTTTATGAAATAAAATAACGCTGATTCCTTTTTATGAAATTACTCTGCAATTTTATTCCTTTTTATGAAATTTCTCCGCAATGCAAAAAAAAAAAAAAAAAAAAGAAATGCAACACGACATAACACCTACGTAACAGAAAAGACGTCGCAGACAGTTGTTCGAGCAAGTCCGTGTTGCCGCAGATGAAGTAGTTTGTCTTACTAACTTAATTTTATTTTCCGGTATTTCTTCTTGATTTTACGTATCGTGCGATAGGGGTGAACTTAGTTCCGATTTCGGCCACCGTATAAAAGCAGATGGCGTTTCAAGTATTGAATGACATCAGAGCATTAGGGATAGACGTAGCCTATTATATACAGGTTTTATTATAGTTCTGCGACATATGCCTCAACTAATGAGCCTCTGGCAATCCATGATTTACTTTGTGGAATTATAAAATTCAGGCTTTGAGAAAGAACTACAGCGGAACCTCAGTTATACGTTTTCAGTTTTCACTTTTATACGCAATTCTGCGCTAGTCTCGATATTTCACCGGAGTTTCTATCGCTTTTTCAATTTGGTTATACGCCATTTATTTATAGCTTTTTACGATTATACGTTAAATTTTGAATTTCAGATTATCAGAAATACACGGTTCTTCGATTATTTCATTCGTAACCATGTATGTTGCAACTCTCGAGACAGCGTTTTTTTTTTGTAGTCACGAAGCAGATAATGCAACTAAAAATTTACTAAATAACGTTCACAGTAATCTTTTTCTTTTTTTTCTGATTTCAAGAAATTTGAAGCAAGCAAATATTTGTGAATATTTTACTCGGCACTAATGCTAAATCAAGTAGTGGACAAACTGCTTTGAAAACAGCGATGTTCATAAGTAAAGCCTGTGTAATTAATTGAATGAAAAACTAAATCGTATTCGGATTTATCACTTGCATTTCACATGTACAAAAGGCATCCTGAAAGTAATGCCTCGTATTGCATAAGATTTTTATTTATTGCAGCAAAAGATATGAAACTTGGTGACAAAATACTTGGACATATTGTTAATAATGCTAGCCAATTCAAAGTATTGCCGATAACTTTCTATATATTTCCGCCATCTTTGAACCCATTGGTAAAATCCATTTTGGATTTACCAATGGGTTCAAAGATGGCGGAAATGTATAGAAGGCTGTCGTTTCACATATGAGTTCACAGCCAGTCTGTCATATCGTCGAAACGCTCCCCACGAATGGCGTTTTTTAAAGGGTCAAACAGGAGAAAGTCTGAAGGAGCCAAATCAGGACTGTATGGGGGTTGGGACATCTACGTCCACCCCATTTTATCAATAGCCTGTGAAGTCTTCATTGAGGTGTGGGGGCGTGCGGTATCATGGTGTAAAACAACACTATAAGAAGTGGAAATTCACGTCTTTTTCTTCTGATAGCTACCTTTAGCTTCTTCAATGTTTGCACATAGTGAGCACTGTTTATTGTTGCACCCCGTTCAAGGAAATCAGTCAAAATGACTCTACGTTTGTCCCAGAAAACTGTCACCCTCACTTTTCCCGCAGAACGAGTTGTTTTCACCTTTTTCCGTCGAGGTGAAGATGTGCGGTACCATTCCATTGACGCACGTTTTGTTTCTGGGTCATGAAAGAACACCCAGGTTTCATCCCCCGTCACAACATTAGAGAAAAACACCTCACCCTCCCTCTCATAACAATCCAAGAGGTTCCGGAACATGTCCATCTTTTGCTCACATTTTTCACGGGTTAAGTTTCTTGGGATCCGCTTTGAACAAATTTTTCGGTAGCCCAGATCTTTAATTAATGTTTCCATAGCGCTACGAGCACAATGAATTGCATCACACAACTCCTGGATGGTGACACGACGATCAGCTGTTATGAGATCTTTCACTAATTGCCTGTTGGCATCTTTCACTGCAGTTGCGGGTCTTCCACTCCGTTGTTTGTCCGACATTGAACTTTCTCCCTCTCGAAACCTCTTCATTCATCTTATATTGATTGTGGCAGCTCCATACACCGCCGGGAGTCTTCTATGGATTTCTGGAGCCTCACACCCCTCCCTCTTTTTCCAGGAATTCAATTACTGCTCACTGCTTGTCTCTATCATTCATGATCTTTCATTTTCGATTCTGAAAAACATTTGTTCCCACATTGGTAACATATCATAGTACATGCCAGTGCAGTTTCATTAAGATCACTTCAAAATTTCAAAAATTATTAAGGAGGAGGAATTACTTTCAGGAATCCCCATTGTAATTTTTCTTTCATACAGTTGTATATTGAAAATATGCAAACTTTCAGAATGTCTTAATCTAGTTTTTCTATGAGTAGAAGTTTTTTGTCGTTCTAATTGAGATTTACTGGTATACAATCATCTTTGCCGTCTTAAGCACGAAAAACAAGACGTAACCAATTTCAACACAAAATAAACCAAGCCGAATCATCGCAAGCCGTGAAATCACCTTTACGTACGAAAAATTTAACCATTTTGACCTTTTAAACAAGTTTTAATTTTCGTAAATAAAGGTGTTTTCAGGGCTTGCGATGATTCGACTTGGTTTATTTTGTGTTGAAATTGGTTACGTCTTGTTTTTCGTGCTTAAGACAGCAAAGATGATTGTATACTAGTAAATCTAGTTTTTCTATTGAAATTAGAATAGAAAATAAAGTCAAAAGTCAAAATAGACACAGGCTTAAGTTAGCAAACAAAATATTCATGTATGTATGTATGTATGTATGTATGTATGCATGCATGTCTTTAAAAATTGGCGTAACCTAAAACTACGCAGGTTCGCTCCCTTTTCTTTTTCTTTTTGGTGGCATTCAAAATTTTACAATAGTATTTAACATTCTGAAATACCATTTATACGTTTATTAAAGCCATCCCTGCCGCCCCAATGACGCAGTGGTGTAAGCGATGGCTTCTGACCATTCGTCCGAGAAGGGTCCGGGTTCAAATCTCGGTGAGGCATGGATGCTGTGTTTGTCTCACGGCACTGGCTCTCTCTCTTCCCTGGAGTCATTGGCTCTAAATTACGGACGGGCGACTGCCTATAGCCCATTGAGCTGTTCATGGTGGTCGTTAAACTTCCAATAAAAAAAATACCTTCCCCCTATAAAACCGTACAACCGAGGTTCAGTTATTGTATATTTATTTCTATTGTTAATGAGCAATAAAAATTACTCTAATCAGTGCCTTTCAGTGATTAAAGCTCTCGGAACGCTGATTCGTTAAAAACTCTGAGAAATATAAATCAGACTTACCTCA
This sequence comes from Macrothele yani, assembly GCA_039090855.1. Taxonomy (NCBI): domain Eukaryota; kingdom Metazoa; phylum Arthropoda; class Arachnida; order Araneae; family Macrothelidae; genus Macrothele; species Macrothele yani. The sequence continues at coordinate 174,425,385 of CM077029.1, read as the reverse complement.
ATGTTCTTTCGCAGATCGAATCGGTCTGAAGCATTTTTCATGTAGCAGCTAAGGTTCATTTCAAGGTCTCGAACAGATGCGTCCGACCTGTCAGCTCCCTCGGGAATCTGAAGAACACGTCTCACGTGTGATCGGATGTCACAAACTGTATTTATGACGGACCTAAATGACAACTGAAAACAAAGATGATAAAATATATGAGTTTCGACTGAATTGTGGATGAATATCTTTACATATCTAATGCAATGAGGAAGTCTATTAGAGTTCTACTCACATGCTTCATTCATCCATGTAGTAACAGCTTCGTTCGCCCCAGAGGACCCTGGTTCGAATCCTGGATGAGGCATGGATGATATGTTTGTCTTACGACACTAGCTCTCTTCCTTTCCTCGAACCAGTGTCCTTAAATTAAGGACGAGCGACTGCTTAGAGCCCTTTGAGCTACTCACGATGGTCATAAACCCCGAAAAAAAAAGTAACCGCTCACTTCGTACTTTTTGCAAGAGTTTTATTTGTATATATCACGCAGCTGGCAACAGTTAAATTTTATTTGATGCGAAATTGATGCATAAACTAAGATAAGAACATTTGTTTCCCAGTAAGAGTCTTCCTCAAGGTAATTTCCAAAAAATCCATTTGACTTCCTCAAGGTAATTTCCAAAAAATCCATTTGACTTCCTCAAGGTAATTTCCAAAAAATCCAAAACCTGACAGCCATGTATTCCTATTGGTTTTTAATCAATGAATTGTAACACCCAACTCCCCGTACCCGTGGCTTAGTGGTCTTAGCGGTGACTTCTGACCAAGTGAGCCTGGGTTCGAGTCTCGAATGAGATATGGGTGGTGTGTTTGTTTTACTGTACTAGCTCCCCCTGCCTCTGGAACCAGAGGCCCCAAATTAAACTATTCGAAGCCTTTCGAACTATTTACGGTGGTCGTTAAAGACCAAAGAAAAGATTTCTTAAATTAAAGCGTTTCTATTGTACACCGAATATCACTGGTTAATGTACTTAGAACAGCACTTTGGCTTTAAAAAACAAAAGGTGGTAATATGCAAAATTTTCTCAAAGATGGCATTAAATTTTTAAGATGTAGTAGACTACTTTAATTATTTAATGTTATCTCCTTATTTTGTGAAAGACTTACCTAGTGGAATTTCATAATTCCACAATATAAGTACCCTCTTCTGCAAAAGCAATTAATTTTAAACCGGGAAGATGGCGGCTACCTTCAAAAGAATAATGGAAAAACACCAGCGCTGGTATTCCAGAAATAAAAGAAAAAAAAGTAAAAAGAAAAATAATAAAAAAGGAAAGTTACGTGCAGTGATAGGTAGATAAGGCATAACGAAATCACCGCAATTTTTTTTCAAATATTAAAGCACAAATGCAATTATTTTTGTGACTGGTATGTTGCAAACATAAATAACCATTGCTGGCAAAAACATACAACTGGATGAAAAGGAAATAACATTCATTTTCTAAATCTTTTCATTTTCTAAACTATTAGCAGAGTTCAAGATTCTGGGAGTTTTCATTCTGTGCTCGTTCAAGTGAGACGTCTGGAGTTCCAAACTTGAATCCATTCTTCACATGAATTCAATGGAAATACTGTTCGTTTTTTTCACCTGTTTATCAAAAGTGAAGTTCTGGTGCTGTAGCAAAAATGCGTCTACTTGATGGCGATGACAGTCGTCAATATTTTCTAAAATATTAATTTTAATGCAACACTGAGATAAAATTGGAACTGATATACTCTGTCTAAAATATCCAAAATTCAGTATCTTTTTCCCCTCGTTTTTATCATATAAAAAAATTGTGCAATCTTCATGGTAGGTCAAAAAATGTAATACATTACTAACATCGCTTTCTTATCAGAAGTCAAGAATGTGCGATTGTAAAATTGGATCCTAAATCCATACATTTACAATGACATACATTTACATTTACAATGAAGTTTGATTCTGAAGACAAATTCTGAAAATTTTGTCCTAGTTACCCAACATAAAAATCTTTTTCAAAAGATACTGATTTAAGTTGTGTCTCTTCTTGACGGAAATCATTTTACTATACTGATGATGAAATATTTTCTCACATGCTGAACTGCTGAACAGCTGACATCTTCTCATAGCGGAGCTCAGAAGAGGTTCGGGAATGAATTTTTTGTGCACATTAGATAAAACGGTAAAAAATATAATTCACTAATCAAAGATGACATGAAATCGTGTTTTTAGATTTAACTGTTATCATTTCGCATCGTTTCCTTTTTTCGTTCTGTTTCTATGCTGATGTTTAAAGAAGAGTAGTAAATTGTTGCTTAATCATGTAAATCGTTGAATTCACGCAAGCCAGTTTGCTGAACACTGATATTAAATACTCCAATGCTTTTTTTAAAATTAAGATTTCTTAAGTAGAATTCTGCGGTTTAGAGTAATTTCCTTCTGATGGAGAAAAATGTTAATTTAAGGATCAAAAGAATCAGCTCATGCCTTCCAGGTGAATTCATAAGCACTCTTGCGCAGTGGTAAAACCGCACTGATCTATGCGCTGTCTCTGGCCGTTCATCTGAGTAGGTCCGGGCTCGAGCCCTGACATGAGTGGTGCGTTTGCCCTATGGCACTGGCTCTCTCTTCTCTCCTCCCCGGAACCAACGGCCCCAAATTAGGTACGAGTGACTGCTTATAGCCATTAGAGCTTCTTACGTTGGTCGTTAACCCCCTCCAAAAAATAAAATAAAATAAAATAAATGGATCAGCTCTCTGGAATCAAACGTAAATACCGGTACATCAGTTAAGTTTGAAGACAATATATGATTCATGCCGGAGACAAAATTTTCAACACGTATGGTAACTTCATTGCACAGCTTTCGTGGAGTTCCTATAAAGAAGGATTTACAGATAAAACATGGAGGAATTAAAGCACTAAGTAGCATGCTTGAGTTCTTTTATCGCATTCATGTAACTTTAAAATCTCCAAAAAACAACTTAATTGATTTTCTGATTTACGAATTGACATCTAAAAGATGGGTTTTGATAGTTTCTGCTAAAGAGTTTTAATTAATTCATATCATCTGAATGAAATCTTTTCAGCTCTAATGAAATCAAAGTTGATCTGTATGCTTTATTTCGTTTATGATATTTACCTTTCAAACAGATTCAAAGTAATGCTATTATTGGCATATTTTCACTGTATTCCATGTAACCACTTCCTTCAGAAAGCTTGAAATTTTACATCGTCCTTGAGCGGGAATCGAACCCCTTATACCTCCTCCCGATTGAGCATGCTATTCAATACATTACCCAGGACAAGGAGATTCCAAGCAACTGAACATAGATATCTGAGAACCTCGACCAGCTCAAATTTGAAGGTTCTCAGATGTCTACGTTCAGTTGGTTGGAATTTCCTTGTCTTGGGTAGTGTAATGGCTAGCATGCTCGACCGGAAATCGGGAGCTGCGGGTTCGATTCCCGCTCAAGGACGATGAACATTTATAAGTTTTCTGAAGGAAGTGGTTACATGGAATACAATGAAGATATGCCAATAATAGCATTACAGTGTCTACCATGTATTTATGAAGAATTATTTTTTTGGGGAAATTCGTTTCCCAATTGTATATGACGTAGATTAAAAGTGCCACCAAGAGGCCGTGTGGTCTGAGATGCTGGTTTCCAACCATGGGTCCTGAGTCGAGTCCCGGATATATGTTTGTCTGTCCTCTCCCTTGAAACATGAACTCTAAAGACTGCCCATGGTAGTCGTTAACCCTCTTCCTCTCTCAAAAAACAAAAACCTTGACTGATAGTGACAAATAAGTAATAAGGATTTATGATCGTTCAGTTATATTTTTACGTCGGTGTCACTGAACCATTTTTGTTTAAAAGTAAATATCAGTGTTTGACATTTGTCGCCACAGTATAAAAACTTCAGAGGTGCTAAACGATTAACCTCTTTCAATTTCTAGTAGTACTGCGACTTTCTATTTTTCTAAATTCGCCGCTCCAGTGGCGCAATGGTCTAAGCGATGGCTTTTGATCATTCGTCCGATCCTGGTTCGAATACCGGTGAGGCATGGACGCGGTGTTTGTTTTACGGCCCTGGCTCTCTCACTTCCCTGGTACCAGTGGCCCTAAATTAGGGATGGGTGACTGCTTATAGCCCATTGAGATACTGACAGTGGTCGTTAAACCCTTAATAAAAAAATTCTAAATTCACCTTCGCGGCCTCCTCTAATAAATAGCTATAGTGTGCTTTCTCTCAGAAGATGAATTTTGATAAAATGTGTATGAAAAAGTGTAAAGTGCTAATTTACTGTTTTTACATCCTGTATGATACTGTGATACAGTCATTTGCAAAAAGTTTAAGACCACCTGCTGGTATTAGATTTCTGCCGATTGCGTCAGCTACTGTCTGTATTATTCAACTTCCTGTCGGTGTTGCATCATCCTACAGCGGCAGCTCTTATGAAGTTGGGGGTAACGTGCTAGCATCAGTTTGCTTTTAGTTTACATGCTGAGAGGTTTTGTACGCATTTTCTATATAGCAAAAAATGGGCTAAAAACATCATTAAGGTTATTCAGAGGGCACAAATACTGACTTTATATCATGAAGAATATTCCGAATGTGACATAAGTAGACAAGTGAACTTGAGTTCGACTTCTATTCATAATGCGATTATGAAACATCGAGATACAGGTGAATTTAGCAACCGAAAGAGGAATAGACGTCCAAGAAAACCAACCCGACGTAATGACAATATCATAAAGCGAATAGTTATGCGTTCTCCGAAGAGTTCGTGCGTGAAAATCAAAGCCTTTCTATATTCAAAAGAGTCTGATATTAGTATCAGAACTGTTTCCCGACGTCTTAGCAAAGATTTTGGATTAAAGTCTTATAAACCTGCACATTAACCTAGACTAACGTCTATCATGAAAAAGAAGAGACCCCAGTTTGCGAAGCGTCATCAATCGTGGACTGCTGAAAATTGAAGCCAAGTTTTTTTTTCTGGTGAATCAGCTATGCATCAATTTGAATCACGTGAAGCACATGTTTGACGACCAAAAGGCAAAAGGTTTGATGAAAAATACACTGTTATCACCGTGAGATATCCGCTTAGTTAGATGATATGGGGAGCTACGTATATCAGCATCTGGTACTGCTTCATTATCATTTTTACCGACAGGTACTACCATGACGGGTCCTTTTTTATGTGGAAATGTTACGTGAGAACCTGTTAACTTATATGCAAGTGCACGGATGCACAATCTTTATGCATATGGACTATGGTGCTCCATGCCACAGATCAAATACAGTAAAGGACTACCTGCAGAGGAAAACCATAACTGTGCTTGACTAGTCCGGTAACAGCCCTGACCTTAACCCTATCGAAAATTTGTGACAATTTTAAAAGACAAGGTAACAGAAAAACAGCCATCAAATTCAAAAGATTTGATTGACGCGATAAAGTATGTGTGGTGTGCAGAGACATTTCAAGTGACTACTGAAAATCCCTCATTGAGAGTATGCCACATCGTATTCTGTCCGGTTTTTTAAAAAAAGGGTGGCCAAACAAAGTACTGATTTTGGTCTTTTTATGTTATATAGAATGCACGTATTCATCTGTGGTGTCATTTTTTAAATATCTCTAATTAGTTGTTTCTTTGAAAACCTTAATTTTCAATAAATTGACAGGTGGTCTTAAACTTTTGCAAATGACTGCATAAGAAAGATCTTTCTTTCATCTATTAGCAAATTATAAGATAATACTCTGCTGTTCTTGCATCCATTAACAAGTAGTACAGAAATAATCCACTGTTTCTACATCTATTATTTAATTTTAAAGTAATAAGTAACCTCTTGTACCTACATTCATTGTCTAACAATAGTGATAAACTACTATTTCTGTACTTATGAACAAATTGTGAGATAATAATATTCTTATCTTACATTCTACATTAATTAAAAATCTGTGAAATAGGAATCAATTGTACCTGCATTTTATAGTAAAGCATAAGTTAGTATTCTCTTATTTTGTTCCCAGACGTATAAGTAAACTGAATGATCGTAATTTTGTGCCTTGAAAATGGAAGAGGTGCCCCAGTGGCACAGTAGTTTAAGCGCTGGCTTCTGACCATTCTTCCGAGGCTGTCCTGGGTTTGAATCCCGGTGAGGCATGGATATTATGTTTGTCTAACGCCACTGGCTTCCTCTCTTTCCTGGAACCAGTGGCCCTAAATTAGGGACGGGCTACTGCTTATAGCCCATCGAGTTGCTCGCTACGGTCGTTTAACACTCCAAACAAAAAGCCAAAAATGGAAGGAAGGAAGGAAGGAAGGAAGAAAGTAAAAAAAAAGAGGAAAAATAAAAAATAGAGATACTCAGGAGGAAAAAGACAGGTCTTCCATTAACGCATATCCACTGACACATCACTTAAACCACAAAGATGGTTTTCGTCATCTCCACTGAAAATCTTCAGCAACAATAACAAGAACTCTTATGACGTAAGCTGAAGTTGAAATTAAACAGGTTCTGACATGACCCAATTCCTCGCTCTTTCCGACAATAAGACCAGAATATATCGTTTTCCAGCAGAATAATGCAAGATAGCATGCAACTAAGACGTAGCAGGAGCTTAAACGAGGCATGTTTCATAGCCAGATCTGTTCCCGATCCAACAGAAAATTGCAAGACCTTACTCAGCAGATATAGAGAAAGAGAAATTTGTGCATTATCATTCACACATGGTGACAGTGTACCCAAGTTCTTGAAATGTTAAGGGATTCGATCCTGCAGCAACACTTCGTCTATTTCGCGGTGATCAAAAGCTCATGTTGGTAAAAAAAAATTTAAATTAGATGAAATGTTTAAATCAGATAAAATATTTAAATCAGATGAAATTGTGCATCTGAGACGAGAGCTTGACGTTTTAGCAAGGCGAAACATACAGTGTAATGGAATGTTACGTACATAAAGAGAAAAACCAAAACACAACAACAGAAAAAACAACAACAAAAAAAACAACAACAACTGAAAAGTGTACGTACGATGTCAGACCGCTCGCGTAATAATAATTAACGTGAATGAAATCAATATTGATTTACAACATGTACGAATAGCACACAGTATTAATGAGGCCAGGACGTCATCCCATTGGTCGAGTTGTTTGACAGGATGATAATTAAAAAGCCAAAGGCAAAGGAAGTCTTGTGTGCGATATCTGAATTTCAGCAGTATCGTTGAACAAGCAATGAACTGCGCATAAATACCACAGAAAATTTACATTTAAATGATTTGCATTCCAAAAAAATTTATACCTCCATTTCGGTTTCAATTTACAACACACTGATGATCATTATCCTGAATGGATTGTAGACATCTTTTTAAAAAAATTGTCATTTCGAAATTCTGCGCATTTTGCAGTTTTGATCCATTTCTGCAAGACGTGTCATTAGTTCTCTGACAAGGACATACTGACTGAAAAAATACTTTGCATCAGTTGACTAGTATGGCTTGAGCGTCAGTTTCAACATCTGGCACCGTGAACACTTGTTTTACATTCGTGATAAGAAAGGGACCACTGTGACCTTACACAGACATCCTTTTCAGTTCCTTGTTTACGCAGAAATAGAGAAGTCTCACAAATTTGTTTACTGAATCATATTTTTAATTAGCGTCTTCGATAATCGAATATATTACGTCAAAAATTGATAAACTAATGTTTTCCCGACATCAAACAGCTTTCATGAATTACGTGGGCGTCTAAACAATTCAGTTTACGTTGCGCCCTGGGTTTTGGTTCTTAGAGCACTAGAAATGGTATTCTTCAAATAGAAACGCACTTTCGTTGCCGTTTCTGAGCATAGATGTTAGAGAGTTTTCTCTCTTTGGAGCTCCTGATGAAGAACAAACACTCCAGGTATCATTACTGCAAAACGTTTGACTAAAATAAGCCTAGAAAGTCGATATGACATTCTCCCTTTTAAATCCGCTAGCTGCATGGTTTCAAATGAGTTTGCTAATTAGAAATGAGATGTAGCTTTTTAGGTATAAAATCGGAATTGCCCATCTCCAACTCTACTTCTTATACATTAGGCGGAGCACTAAGACTAGGAAAACAAATTCTGACGCATTAGCGCCCCACCTGCTTCTATACAGAGTACAAGAAAGCCAGATCTAAAATTATGTCCGACCTAATCTTGAATTTATTATTTTACTTTATAATATTATCACAGTAGTATGCCATATTTTAACTCAAAATATACTGAAAGGACAGAAATCATGGGATACTTGGTTCTTTGGCAACGCTGAGCTGTCATCCCTCTCGCTAGTGGACTAACCCACCGCTTGGCAGGTATTTGATAGGTAGGAGGATATCACCGCATCACGTAGATGGCAGTTTGATGCCAGTATGAATAGACGTCGTGAGTTAGCAGAGTCTGAAATAGGGACGATAGGGGGTGACCAACGCATGAGTCATTCTATCGCGGAGGCTGTACAGGAATTGCAGTATCTCCTTTCTACAGAATCAAGAGTGTATCGGGAATACGCCACTTATGGAATAACATCGCATCGTGGACAGCGCTGTGGGCAGAGGAATTGTGGATGAAAGTAGCCATCGACGTCTGTCTTACACAGTTTCAACCAATCGGAGAGAAACAGAGGCACAAATCACCATCGACTTCAACGAGAAGGTGCCAAAAACGTGTCCACCAGGATCACTAGGCGATCATCAGCCGTAATAGGTTATGGGAGCCACCGACCTACCAGAGTCCGATTACTAACGCCACATTACCGGACTGGAAGAACATCTGCACTGGACCTTGGATGATTGGAGATGGGGTCTCCTGGTCCGATGAATCCCGTTTCCAGTAATTTCGTGCAAACGGGAGGATGTGGGGATCTGGCGGAAACAGCACGAAGCGATATATCCGGCATGTTTAAAAGGAACTGTTCAGTTTGGTGGAGGCTCAGTTATGATCTGGAGTGTGTTTAACTGGCATATGTTGAGGCCTCTGGTACGTCTAGATGCGTCTGTGAACGGTTCATTCTACGTGCCCATCATTACAGACCATCTGCATCTGTTTATGTTCACCACGCGTCCACACGGCAATAGACTCTTCGAGCAGAACAATGCACTTCTCCACAGAGCCGTGGTGACTAGAACATGGTTCGAAGTGCATTCCAAAGAAATTTCCACCGTGGAATGATTTTAATGTTCAAAGGACATGAACCCCGTGGAATATCTTTGGGATGCTATCGAAAGGAGCGTTCGAGCTTTGGATTCCTCCACCGACGAATGCGACGGAATTACGGACAGCGGTGCAGCAAACATAGATGAAGATACGTGTGGAACTCTTTCGTGACCTAGTGGATCCACTTCCTTGCCATGTGACTGCCCTTGTACTCCACCGAGGAATGCGACGGAATTATGGACAACGGTGCAGCAATCATGGATGGAGATAACTGTGGAAAGCTTTTTGTGACGTAATGAACTCAATGCTTCGTTGTGTGACTACCCTAATCCTCCACCGAGGATTGCGACGGAATTATGGACAGCGGTGCAGCAATAATAGGTGGAGATAACTGTGGAAAGATTTTGTGACCTAGTGGACTCAATGCCTCGCTGTGTGACTATCGTTATTCTACACCGAGGAATGCGAAGGAATTATGGACAGTGGTGCAGCAATCATTGTTGGAGATACACGTGGAAAGCTTTTGTGACCTAGTGGACTGAATGATTCGCTGTATGATTACCCTTATCCTCCACCGAGTAATGCGACAGAATTATGGACAGCGGTGCAACGAACGTAGATGGAGATACATGTGGAATGCCTTTGTGGCCTAGTGGACTCAATGCCTCGCTGTGAGACTACCCTTATCCTCTACCGAGGAATGCAAAGGAGTTATGGACAGCGGTGCAGCAAACGTAGATGGAGATACTTGTGGAACGCTTTCGTTACCTAGTGGACTCAATGCCTCGCTGTGTGACTACCCTTATCCTCCACCGAGGACTGCGACGGAATTATGGACAGCGGTGCAGCAATCATGGGTGAAGATACCTGTGAAACGCTTTTGTGACCTAGAGGACTCAATACCACGTCCTGTGATTGCTCTTATCTGGGCGAAAGGTGGGCCTACCCGTTAATAGGTAGGTATCCCATGATTTCTGTCCACTCAGTGCAAATGAATAACTAAAAAATATAATAAGAAAAAAAAGTACAACACTGAATGAAATGCATTTTTGTGTAAGCAACGAGACGGTACTTACTACTACGACAGAAAAGAGGAGTTTTGACTTCAAATCATCAGCATGTCTTAGTTCCGCTAAACTGTCCAAGGCATCTAGAGTGTCTACCCTGGCTTGCGCATAAAGGTTGCCGTAGCGGCGTATCAGTGCGGTTGGCCTTCTGTCTCCCATGGACACACTCTCAAATCTCATGCCCCTGTCAAGCATCAGTCGTGCTTGATCTGACAGCCTGAATAAAAAAATGAAATGAAATAGTTCATAACTTCATTCAAAACTAATGCTAAACAAGTTTGAAATTTGATATGGACTTGATTTTTTAAAAAGCCTATGCAAGAAGTGTCTCTAGTAGTTTTAAAGGCAGGTTAGTTTAAGGATGACAATAGTATGGAAAGTTTTAGGTACTTCCGTGATTGTATGTGAATAGAAACGTCAGTAATCTGTAAATATATGCTTGTCAAGCGCACGGTAAGTACAATGCCGTATATTCTATTTTAACTTTCATTTTTAGTTCCTTTTCCTATGTAAATTTGAGTTTGTTCTCTTTTGCACTTTCCAAACTTAACGTGATATCTTCTCTCTCACATGAATGAGGTTTCGCAACACCCCTGAAGCCTATGCAAGAAGTGTCTCTAGTAGTTTTAAAGGCAGGTTAGTTTAAGGATGACAATAGTATGGAAAGTTTTAGGTACTTCCGTGATTGTATGTGAATAGAAACGTCAGTAATCTGTAAATATATGCTTGTCAAGCGCACGGTAAGTACAATGCCGTATATTCTATTTTAACTTTCATTTTTAGTTCCTTTTCCTATGTAAATTTGAGTTTGTTCTCTTTTGCACTTTCCAAACTTAACGTGATATCTTCTCTCTCACATGAATGAGGTTTCGCAGCACCCCTGAGGTCAGTACGTAAGTCACGTATGCATGTTGATAAGAACGAGAAAAGATATATATTTTGCCTAGCAGTTGTTTGTGGGTGGAGATGTTAGATCGTTGCTGAGTTTGATTGTACGACAGCTAATTAACGTATGTGAAGTTATATTTTGATTACCGTCTGCCTAACTACGTGGTGAAGTTGTGTGTGTGTGTGTGCGTGCACCTCATCGTGATATGTTTGTGATTTTGTAAACAGATAACGTTATGTGATTTCGTCTAAAAGTTGCTGGACTAATAAAAAGTTACCTAAGTGATTTCGATTTCTGTATATGTTTCATCTGGCCCTAAAAATCTTAATTTAAAGTGAGCTATCCGGTACAATCAATGCATCGCATTTACCCTTAGTTTAACATCTATTCAGCCGGACATTTGGAACTTTAACCCTTTAACCGGCTGGAACAAATTAACTCGGGGTAAACAAAATAGGCTGAATATATTAGCTGTCTAAGAAGTGGGTCGAACGCGATAGGAACGAGTGAACCTGCGCATCGGAAAGCTTTGCTTTTACTTAACGTTTGTCATTCTAAGTGGCCATTTGGGAGGTATGTTTGTCAATAATCCTTTCTCTCTCATTACCTTTTACGCTAAGAATGCTGTAAAAAGAGAAACGAACCTAAGAAAGAAGAAGAAATTTATTTGTGTGACTTATTTCAACCCAGTGGCATGGTGTCCGTGTCCGGAGGACTACTCCTTCCGAGTCATTCCTTGAGTAAGGGAACGGAGAATAAAGAACTATAAGAAAATGAGACTACATACCGTAAGGGAGCACTCACAAGTAGCGACAGATTTATAGTCGATACTGCTGAGATGAAAGAGGGAAAGAAATTGTTTTGCTGCCCGTAGCTTCCGTACAACCCTCTCACTATGATAACAGTTCTATTTGAAGAGCGCAACATAATATGGGCAACTTTTGGTTCAGGTACATCGGCCGCTTAAAGGGTTAACATAACAAATCTTGCATAACGTAAAAAGTGTTACGTTATATGTGTCAAGTAAGGTGGAACTGACGATGCGCCGGAGCCGGAGTGGTCAAAAGAGCGGAATTTCGCCTAGTTCCATCCCCCCAGAACCATTGTGTCTAAATTAAGGACAGGCGACTACCCTATAGACTTAAATGCTCGCGGAGGTCATAGAACCTCAAAAAGAACCATCAAACATATTTTGGATTTTAAATGTTAAATTTATTGATTTTTGAAGGGTTGACTTGAGTATGACATGTGCCCGAGTCCAATTTGGGCAGTTCATGGTAAAGCTGAAAATGGTACTCAGTATTGTACGGCTGCTGTTCGTTTTTGAGTATTTAAATTATAATATTCAAGGAGTAGTTTATGTGTATCACCGGCATTGCGCAGTTGGTCAAGTCGCTATGCACTGTGCGGGAGGCGGATGTTTCTGACGGATGTTCGAATCCCGTTCCTGCCAGCCATCTAGTCTGCGGTTTTTCTGCAGACTCCCCGTGTTTGGGGTCGCGAATGTGTATATGGTTTCCTCTGAAGGCTGCCCCTGATGCACTTTGTTCTTGGACCCCCTTCTCTAAGTTGCCTGCATTTACCAGATGAGTGTTGATGAGCTGGTAGTAAAACAATAAATGGCGATTGTAGTTTGATGCTTCATAACACCAGACACCTGAGGAAATCATTCCCATGATTATTTATGATTCAAGTGTCATGAAAAGCTCTCTGAGAATGTTTACTGAGCATCCTGCAGAGTGCTCTCCATTAAGCTCTAAACACAAAGCGCTGAGGAATGGTACCAGACGACAAATGATCTTTGAAATTGATTTCTCTTTCTCTCTAAGAAGGTATCAGCCACACAAATGATTTCTTTCGTGCTTTAAAATTGTCTATTGCGTATGTACTAAGCAAGCAATGATACATTTGAAAGTCTGAATGTTCCAGTAGGTGATAAAAAACCATGCGACAAATCTTTAGGTGAAGAGGCCATTCATTCCACGATGCTTTTACTTTCTCCTGATCATAAACGAATTAAGCCATATGAGAATCTGCTAAAAATATGCGCTGATTCATTTTTTTTTACGAAATCAATTTTACAAAATTATTAGTAATGTAAGAAACTATCGGTAACCATTAATATTAACTAAATTTTAAAAGTAAAATTTAGGTAAGAACTGAAAAAAATTCAGTTCATTTCGTTTGAAAAGGCTGTAAATTTTTATAAATATGGTTATAAATAGTTTCTTACATCACTAATAATTTGGGAAAATTGAATTCGTAAGACAAAAATGAATCGACACACGTTTTTAGAAAATTATCATATGACTCCTTTCTTTTATGATCAAGAGAAAGTAAATGCTTCGTGGATCTAGGAATGAACGATCCCTCCACGTCAACATTGGTCGCATTTTCTGTCTCATACCTGGCAGCAAAAGTGCCATTTCGTGCACATTTCAAAAAATGAATAGTTTTGCTGTTAGAAGACGTAAATGCCTATCGTTTTTTGCTATTTTGCTAACGGTACGATTTAAGAAATCGTTTTGTAACTCATTGCTCCTACCATGAGGAATATTTTGGGTGTACTTTTAGCACGTCTTAAAATAAAAATAAAAATAAGGGTCTTGCTTTTGTTGTCACTATTTCCGTTAGTGGACACTATATCTCTGCACCTATTGGTCCGATTTAAAAATTTCTTTATACGTTGGGAAGCCTGAATTTTGGAAACGATGATTCTTGCATTTTGGTCTTTTTCTGGTACATAACTTTGCCGCTACAGAGAGTAAATGCAGATGTTATTGAATTCGAAATACATTTTTGTTTCATATCATTGCTTCTAAATTTCCGATTTAAAAAATTCTTTCTTCCGTTCGACACCTTTTACAACGAAGACCATTTCGGGTACTGTCTCTTTCTCAAATAATGCACAGTTTTCTTGATAGCGGGTGTACATATAAATTTTCTTTATTCTCAATATATATCTGCTTCTAAAACTCTGATTTGAAAAATTCTCTTTGGGTTGGATATAATTCATGGTAATGAACGTTTTGCATACAATTTCTAATTTTTCGTAATGAAGTTTTGTCACTACGGGGCATAAATATATGCTTCTATTTCCGATGTATTTTCTGCAGCAATATATGCTCACCTGAAAATTTTATTAAAACATTTTTTTTCTAACAGATACTGCTCACCGAGAAAAAAATCTCTTTTAACGTTTTCTGCTCACAGTAATGCACAGTTTTCTCGCCAGGGATCCTATATATCATTAGTGCGTCTAAACACCCGATTGAAAAAATTCTTTTTCGGTCGGATATCGATAACTACGGAAAAAAATTCATGCGGACTCCCTGCTCAAAATAATATAAAATTTACATGTTTGCGGGGCAAATGTATAATCTATTTCTTTCGACATGTCTGCCGAAGTCCGATTTGAAAAATTCTTTCAACACCGCATGCCATTTACCTTGTGGAACATTTTTCATTACTCTTGGATTTTCTGACTCTACGTGGCGTTAGTATGTATTTCTGTTTGCAACTGCGCATCCGCTTTTACGATCCCAGTGAAAAAATCCTTTTTATATTGTATGATATTTGCTACGGTAAAGATTGGAAGTACTATCCACCTCAAATGATGTACAGTTATCCCACTAGAGGCGTATATGAGTATATGAGAAACCTTTTTGTCGATATCTCTGCTTCCAAAATTTTTATTTGAAAATTTAATTTTTCTTTGCATAGCTTTAACTATGAATAATATTTTGCGCACCTTTTTCTACTTTCTGTTTTGTTTTACAATTCTGCCAATTGTGCGACTTAGGGGAGTCAGCATATACAATGTATTTCTATTTTGAAATAGTGTTTCCGATTCTAAAAGTACCTTCGAAAGATCCTTTCTTGGTAGGATACTCTTCATTATGCAGATAGTTTTGCACCAAGGTTTTCCTTCATATAACGTGTGTGTGTGTGCGTGCTTGAGCGTGCGCGAGCTTGTGTGTGGGTTGGAAATGTGTGTGCGTGAGGGGAGGCAGTGAACTTGCTACAAAATATTTAAAATACGCACTATCCTTGTTCAAGACCTTTACGAATTGCTTCATTAAACCCCCTGGATATACAAGAGAGAAAGCAAAACTTTTGAGGTTCAATCGTAGGTCACGTATCATATATTTTGATCCAGATTAAAAATAATTTCTAGGTGGCAATGTCGGTTTTTCTCAATTTTGACCTTTTGCCCCACTGTTCCACTCACACAGAAAGCAAGCCATTTTGGTGTAGCCAGAGAAACCTATTTCTTTGAAGTCTCCACACAAGCACCACACACGCCCTTCGTATTTACATTGCCATTCGTATTTACACACACGCCCTTTGTATTTATATTGTTCAATAGTTAGACCTTCATATGTTTCCTTCAAAAGGAAGGAATGGGCGACAGGAATACGGTAGATGCAAAAACGTTTCCATTATGAATTAAAACTCCGTTTAAGCTTGTTTTAGAGAAGTAAATAATATCCAATTAGTAGTTCTGTGAGCAACATGAAGGTAGTTCATTAATCACAAATCTCTCGGCAATGTATGATTGATTCTCCTAAAAAATGTGGGACTAATTCTTGTTCATAATGCCTATAAAATACCTATAAAATGTGTTCGGGTGATACCAGATTTCGAAACTTAATTCTTGTATGTAGAATCTCTGCAAATTCTTTAGGTAAGTTCAAATCTCTCACCAGATCATTGCGTTTACGCTGGGTAAATAACTGTGGGATTAAATAACTTACTGAGGGTTGATATACATGCATTTCGACCCTTCTAACTCTGACCTTGATTTTGTGTCTGAAGGCATGTTCTCCAACGCAGCAGAGGGGCGCTGAACGGGCATCTTGATCTAGCTGCTTGCTGCCGAAATGTTAGGATACACAATGTCTTTCTGGATTTTTACATAATGTCCTTCCACTTTTACAAAGCAAAATAGCAACTGTCACTGTGGTTCCTTGGTTCTCTCGATATAATTGGAAGTGTAAATGGCATAGCCACTTTTTATATTCTTCCACAGTCTTAAACCTTCGACACACGAACGGCAAACTTTCAGTTGCACCCAGGACTTGTCTTGATCTCCGAATTTTATTTCAAAGTCTTCTCATCGAAAGTTTTTTGCTTTAGTACAACATTGCCTCCACAAATATATCAAAATATGCCCTGCAACTGTGTTGTCACATTGCATTACTGTGCCGCAGTACACAGTTTTAAACCAAATTCCGAGAATAAACATTTGTCTTTGTCAAAATAATCTGACGTGATAGAAAAACCGAACCCAAACTCCGTGATTGAATTTTGCAGAAAAATTCCGTTATGAATCAGAAATTCGATTTAAAACATTTAAACGCATACAGAGCAGTATAATATGCTATTCCAGTCGATGTTGCATGGACGAATACTCGGTATTATACAATTTGCCGTCCGATAGAAGCTGTACCTCGTCGTTTCACTGCCTCAATTGCAGCTTAGTATTCCGTCTTCAAAATTTGCCACTTGCTTCCCAGGATGCGTTTAAGGTAAATAAGTTCGGCAAGTTCTAAGACCAAGTATCATACAATAAGGCAGAATGCTAACAGAACAGAATCGAAAACATGTACCTGTCAATCATTGAGAATTTAAAGAAAGAAGGAATTGCATCTGTTGATATTCATAAGTGTAAGATAATATAGCTTGTGAAGACTATGAACCACGCCAATGCCAAAATTCAAGGGCTTGTCATTACTATTTAAATGAAAGATGTTTGATTTTCAAGTTGAAGTGACCACAGAGGAAAAGCGTATTAAAATGTAAGATTTTCGTTTTCTTATTTAAAGGTATGACTGCTATAAAGATTGTGAAAGAAAGTAGTTTTGAATTCAAAGCCGCCATGCTAAAGTTGGTGAAGGTAGATAGAATCCTGACCAGAAAAAAAACAAGTTAGTAAAATCATGCAATGCATTGATTATGATACGCTTTCCAATATACTAGAAATCATTACTCAAGCTATTACTCAAGTTATGAGGAAAATGGCTGTGGAATAAATCTCACCCCTGTGCCCTGACCTTTGATCCATTTGGATGATATTCAACAGAACTTGTTCAGTATATCTTCAAAATAACATGATAAAGTTTTGTTGCAATCGAAGCAATTTTACGTAAGTTATGATGCATAAGCGCTATAGAATAGATCCCGCTCCTGTGTCCTAACCTTTGACCCAATTTCGCCCGTTTTCAATAGGATTCGTCCCCAGACAGGTCCCCACAACATACCAACATTTCATCCATATCGAAACATTTTTACGTAAGTTATGACTCATAATGGCGATGGAAGTGATTCCGCTCCTATGTCCCGACCTTTGACCCCCATTTCGCTAATTTCCAATAGGGTTTGTCCCCAGGTGGTCTCCTACCACATACTAAAATTTAATTGAAATGGAACCTTTTTTACGTTAGTTATGGCGCATAAGAGCAGTGGAATGGATCCCGCTCTTATGTACTGACCTTTGACCCCCATTTCGTTCACTTTCAATAGGGTTCCTTCCCAGGTGTTCCCCTACCACATACTAAAATTTCATCGAAATCGAACGATTTTTACGCAAGTTATCGTGCGGTCGAACATACGCACACAACGCGTGACGTAATGAGGCAGATGGGAATCGCGACTATCTGCTAGCAAGGTGTGACGTCATAAAACTTTAATAGGATCCACAAACAACGCGTGACGTAATGAGATAGATGGCATGACCGCGCGCCAAAATCTAATGGGGGGGGGGCGCCATGACACCACACTACGAACTTGGTAATTCGGGGTGGTTATTTAACACACTAAACAAATTTTCTTAAAGTCGAGATCAAGCTAAATCGATTTCTAGTACCAGAAAACGGTAGGTTAACGACTTTCATCAAAATCCTTAAAGCCGTTTTCAAAATAAAATTTACATACATACAAGAATTGCTCCTTTAAGGTGAATGTCAAGTAATTTTGCTTCCTGTACTTCGAATGGAAAAATTTCTGTACACATTTTCTTCCCAATTAATGCGTTCCCAAGGATGAAAATTTGAACATCGATTAATATATCTTCATTTTATAACTTGGAATACTTAATATTTTCTAAAACTAAACCATAATTATGCAATCCAACATTTTTTAGTCTGCTGACGTCATGAAAATACAGGTCGCGCCATCTTTTTTCTGGACAATTAATGCGATCACAAGGATGAAAATTTAAAATCGATTAAAATAGCTTCATTTTATAACTTGGAATACTTAATATTTTCTAAAACATAACCATAATTATGCAATCCAACATTTTTTTGTCTGCTGACGTCATGAAAATACAGGTCGCGCCATCTTTTTTCTGGTTTCAACACCACCAAAGGAAAAGTTATTGAATTTTTATATAATTATGGTTATGTTTTAGAAAATATTAAGTATTCCAAGTTATGATAAAGTTATTTTAATCGATGTTCAAATTTTCATCCCTTGGGAACACATTAATTGTAAAGGAAATGTGTACAAAATTTTTTCCATTGGAAGTATAGGAAGCTAAATTACTTGACGTCCACCTTAATAATATGGGATAAGAGCGATGGAATGTATCGCAATCCTATGTCCTGACCTTTGACCCCATTTCGTCCACATTCAATACGGTTTGTCCCCAGGTGGTCCCCTACCACATACTGAAATTTCATCGAAATCGAACCATTTTTACGCACGTTATGACGCATAAGGGCAATGGAATGCATCCCGCTCTTATGTCCTGACCTTTGACCCCACTTCACCCATTTTGAATAAGATTCGTCCCCAGGCGGTCCCCTACCACATACTAAAATTTCATTGAAATCGAACCATATTTACGCAAGTTATGAGGTATAAGGGCAATGGAATGATCCCGCTCGTACGTCGTGACCTTTGACACATTTGTGCCATTTTCAATAGGGTTCGTCCCCAGGTGGTCCCCTACCACATACTGAAATTTTATCGGAATCGAACACAATTTTTACGCACGTTAGGACGCATAACGGCAATGGAATGCATCCCGCTCTTATTCCTGACCTTTGACCCCACTTCACCCATTTTAAATAAGATTCGTCCCCAGGCGGTCCCCTACCACATACAAAAATTTCATTGAAATCGAACCATATTTACGCAAGTTATGAGGCATAAGGGCAATGGAATGATCCCGCTCCTACGTCGTGACCTTTGACCCCATTTGTCCCATTTTCAATAGGGTTCGTCCCCAGGTGATCCCCTACCACATAGTAAACTTTAATTGAAATCGAACCATTTTCACGTGAGTTATCGTGCGGACAGACGGACGGACGGACGGACAAAGGTGGAGCATATAAGCTTCTTCAATCTACGGTTGGAAAGCGTAAAAAACATTGCGTTGATTACAGCCTTCATTTGTTATTGTATGGAAAGGAGATAAAATGTATATGTTTTTACACGAACAGACTTTCCACCAGATGACTTTCTTCGATCTCGAAATCTGAAAAAAACCCTGCCATCCCGGTGGGCGTGACGTACGAAGCCTTGGTTTGAAAGCATTCGTCCGAGATGGGTCCAACTCCGGGGTGAGGCATCGGGGATATGTTTGCCTTTCGGCAATGGCTATCATCTTTCTCTGAAACCAGTGGCCCTAAATTAGGTACGGACGGCAGCTTATAGCCCACTGAGTTACTCACGGTGGTCTCTAAATCCCCAAGCATTAAACCCTCAAAGATGGGGTGGTTTCCTGTTGGTTTCTTCATTAATGCAAGGAGAAGAAACCACCTGAAATGGCTGGATATATCTAGAGCCGACTTTTGGGATTAATCTGCGTATCAATGCTACATTCACGGCAACATGGAAAACAGTGAACTGGATGTTTGGCAGTGGGATTAGAACCTGCAACAGGCTGCAGTTTGGCAACTGCGTAATGTCAATCGTTAATCAGGGTCTTACAGGGCTAAGGTAAAGGTACGCTGAAGTCATTGGGACTACATTGAAAAGTAATCGGGAAATATTTCTGTATTATAAGCCTCAAGTATGCTAAGCTAATAACTCGGTGAATGCTCCTCGTGTGTACGTGATTCCACGGGATATCCTTACTTATTCGTGGTACTGCTACTTTCACCTGCCGATATTATGGATACAGTTCTTATTTCGTCTATACTTTCTTTGTTTGGAATGTGCTAATGTAAGTTATTCATTTCGTAATGTGTGACAGCTTAGGATTTAAAATACGTACACATATCGGAAATGATGTGGTTACAGTATCACCCTGTCCCTCTGTCTATCGACATGATCTTTGAATCTCTGAGTGGGATTACAAAAAAAATCTTTCTACGCTGAGTGTCGCTAAAGAATGAGAAAAGTGCTTTATGTGTGCTTTGAATGTTCTGACGCATAGTTTTCTTCTAGATAGGTAGCGTATATGCTATCTTATTATCATATTTGTCCAATATCTCCACTTTTAAAAATCAAAGTGAAAAAGTTCTGTTCGTATTGGATGGCTGGAGCTATACTAAAATTTTACATGCATTTTCTGCTTCGCGAGAAGCACGAAATACATGCAAAATTTTTGCTAACGACGCAGTGTCTCTCCAGTGACATAGCTTGATTTAAACATCAGGCGTGGCAAAGAAGAAAAGTAGAAGGAATAAACAACAACAGTTCAGAAAAAGGTACGACTTGGTATCGTTAGCACTTCAAAAATTTGTAAATCCATAAGCAGCCAATAAAACGTTTTGAAGTTAGACAATAACTTTATTTTGCAGAACTCAACTACAGAAGAAAAAATGCAAGAGGTTCCATAAAACTTGGTAATCCAAATACGCTCATAAAAAGCTTGGAATCGTGAATAGCAACATGGATGGTGCGGTAATTTTTATGTGTGGTGTGTGTGTGTGTGGGGGGGGGGGATACAACCTTAGTGACGTTGCTGTATTTCTCCTTAAAGTAGCGTGAATATACGTTAGAGTTGCTGTATATATCCGATTTTTTTCAGTGTGATTTGAAATATCCTTTTCGTATAAATAGCTTAAAAGCACCAAATGTTTCAATGCATTTCCAAAATTTTGTTATGCGTAATTTCCTTCTAGGTGTAGTAAATTTGCATTTCTTTGTCGTTTGATGTCTCAGCTATATAGCTCAGATTGTAATTTGTTTTTGTTATCGCAAAGTAGTACTACAGCCGTGGCGCAGTTGGCCAATCCCAGCCTCGTGTCCATATGGTAGACGACCGATGTGGGTTCAAACCCCATTTCCAACCATTCAAGACGTGCTTTTTTAAGCATGTAACGCATATGCGTGAATGTATCCTCCAAAATCTGCCCCGGGCAGTTGCCCCGAGATTTATGCAATTCACTTTCCCAGCTTTGGACAAGCTGCCCAATCTGGTGTATTTCCAATTAGAAATTCCATATATATATATATATATAATTACCTTTATCTGAACATTTGTCCCACTTTGGTGTCGTAGTGAAAGAGCACTTGCCTGTTTTGAATGTCGAATCTCTGCCTCAACCAATATACTTTTTTTTATTGTTGTAATGTTCGTGAAACATATTTTCACATTTGGACATCACAAAAAGAAAGAATACCGATTATTAAAAAATATTATATGTATTATATACATACAAAATAATTAGTGGCTTAGTTGTTACAGCAACAGCCTTCCGACCAGATGGTAGAGAGATCGACTCCAAGGAAGTTGAGTTCCTGTAAAATACTGAACACTCGCCGATCGGTACGTTAAGCCGTCGACCCCGGGGTATTGGACACCCCCTTTAAAAATAAGAGCATCTGTTTCTTTAACCCCGCTCGTGCTGCCTCACCCTGGAAGTATGTGCTGGGACATCATACTCTGGTTACTATCAACCATGTAGAGTCGCACTTTCAATGTGGCACTCCAACTTTTCTGTCCTGTCTGCTCTCTTCCGTATCTGAGCCGCTAGGTTCAATCTAATGTAACCTCTCGTTTCCGAAATGCAGCACAGAAGTCCCATGAGACATGAGCAGTTGCGTCTAAACCTTCCATGAGGATGTGAACCCTACAAGAAAATGCGAGGTGAGTTATCTACATGGGCTATTCCATCACCGTGAAGAAGAATCATACTGTATAGTTGTAAAATGTTTTTCGGTAGGTGCCACTATTCAAAAGACGGCCTCATTACACACGAGAATTCACTGAAATCTCTTTTTCTTTCAGTGCCGATGTAGTTTGTCTTGTACCGGGAGCGTGTGCGTTTGTTTCTGTGATCAAGTGGACAAAGGTTAAAGTGAGTTTGTATACAGTTCTTGCATGTCTTGACATCCGTTTTTAAGATTCTGGTTTTATTGAAGAAGCAATTTTTTAACTGGAAGCAGCGAACACCAATCTTTATGCGTCCTCATTCTTTAAATATGCTAATAAAAGTAAATGGCACTAAATGTGTGCCTTTTATATTAATTTTACTGATATGCATAATAGTCCTAAGAGCAATGTTTTGGGGAAAATGGCTTCTTTCAGACCTTCTGCCAGGGATTTCTTTTTCATTTAAAGAAGAACGCTGCTTTTGAGGTTACCATTCAGTTTTCGTTTTTCTTTTTAATTTTGTCTTTCATGAGGTGGAAATGAAACGCTTCATTAATTTCGAACGCCAGCAGAGCGAAATGTCTCAAAGCAATTCACGATGATACATAATCAAGAAGCAATATAAAAGCACATTTACGAAGTGTAAAATTATGTGGGGCAATAAAAGAACTCGGAACATTTCAAAATCAATATATCACTTGTAACTATTTTGAAATGGCAGAGAAAATACGTATGATAAATCTGGACACATGCCAGAAAAAGAGATGTCCATTTTAAAAACATTATGCAGTGGAGTGATCCAGCTGAGCAGTATTTATGTTGAGATTCTTGTAGTTACGACTCCAACTCAGAAGATAAAACAACTCATGCATATTACCACAAAATAAATCGACAATCAGAATGGAACTGAAAGAATTATAAACGTTATTGAAATTTCCAATCATCTTCCCGTTCTTGATTGCTGCTATTTTTCACATCCAAGTCTCTAACATAAACTCAGGTGATGCTCACTCTGAAGACAGGGATTCATTCCTCATAAACATGAATTTATAAGGAATGAATCCCTGTCTTCTAGAATTAAGAACTCCGGACATGAGGGGTAAAATGAATAGCCCCTAAAAATATCGGTCATCTAACTAATTCATACGTATTTGAAATGATTTTTTTACTCTAATGTTACCTGGCGCAGTCTTATCAGCAAAATATAAATAAAAATATGTCAGTTACTCAACTACAGAAAAAAACAATTGCAAAAGGTCCCATAAACCTTGATCATCCAAATATGCTATTAAACCTCTTTAATTATTTCAGTGTTACAACATTTCTGATGCAAGCATATGACTTTTATTTGCTTGAAATTATTTGATATTTTTTGTAAATTTCACCATGAATGCAGTTAGCTGTGTATAACTACCCTTTTGAAAATATTGACTCTTCCAAGACACTATCATACTCTATGTGCTGTAGTGTATGATCCTCCGTGTTAATAATTGCGACTGAGGATTCTTGAAAATTATATATTTTGACACTGAAACGGAAATATGATATGGTTTGTTTGGAAGGCTCTAGAACGTTCGGTATCACTCCCAAATGTTTCATTCCAGAAATTCCGTTAGTCAGTAACTCATTATTTTGCCTTGTATCCTTAAGTAGTTCAAAACATCACTTGGAATTAAGTCTGCGTAAGTGTTACTCCTTTTTTTAATCGAAGTATGGGTCAGAAACTTCGAGAGAATTCAATTATTTTGCAAAAGCAAACACATGAAGGACGTTTATGAAAATTTAAATTCAAACAAATCAGCGCAGAAAAAGGTGTGAAAGGTCATGTGAAAGTCGACAGATCTAGCACATAGCTTTTGGTACGTGGCCGAAGATGTGCCATCCACGTTTCTTACGCTTTTCAACCGTATGTTGAAGAAGCGCATATCCTCCAACTTTGTCCGTTCGTCTGTCTGTCTGTCTCTCCGCAAGAAAACTAGTATAAAAATGGATCGACTTCGATGAAATTTTAGTACATAGCAGGGAACAATCTGGGGACGAACCCTATTGAAAATGGAAGAAATGGGGTCAAAGGTCAGGACATAGGAGCGGGATCCATTGCATCGACCTTATACGTCATAACTTACGTAAAAATGCTTCGATTGCGACAAAATTTTATCACGTTGTTCCGAAGGTATATTGTACCAATTCTGTTTAGTATGATCGAAACAGGGTCAACGGCCAGGGCACAGGAACGAGATTTATTCCACAGCCATTATCCTCATACCATGACTAAAAATGCTTCTATTGCAACAAAACTTTAGTATGTTGTTCCGGAGGTATATTGAATCGGTTCTGTTGAATATAATCGAAATGAAGTCAAAGGTCAGGGCACAGGTGCGAGATTTATTTCACAGTCATTATCCTCATAACTTGAGTAATAAGTTGAACACTGATTTCTGGTATGTTGGAAATCGTATCCTAATCAATGCATTTCATGATTTTACTAACTTGTTTTTTTTTTTTTTGCTTTCTCCTTATCCCCTCGACAAAAGATCCTTCAATTATAAAATACACATGTGAAAATTACTATATCAAGTATTTTAAGATGCAGCATAACATTTCTGGAATAATTAATACAGACATTTGACGTGGACCAGGAACATCAAACACAGGTCATCGCTTTTTCCATGTTTATAAGCGAGTCACGGAAAAATTCTCAATGGCCGCCACCAGGAATCGAACCCAGGGTCTTCCAGTTACGCGCTGGATATGCTTCCACTGCACCACAGCGGCCTCGAATTCCCCCAGACTCACACACACTAACTGCAAAGCCAATTTGGCAGGTTGCTTCTTGGGGCACCGCACAATGCTGTGGATTCACCAAAGATGGAAAGAGCGATGACCGGTGTTTGATGTTCCTGGTCCACGTCAAATGTCTGTATTAATTATTCATTCGGCTTCTAATTATTTGTTCCATTGCTGCTTGCCATCTTTGGTGAATCCCCAGCATTGTGCGGGGCTCCAAGAAGCAACCTGCCAAATTGGCTTGGCAGTTTGTGTATGTGAGTCTGGAGGAATTCGAGGCCGCTGTGGATCAGTGGAAGCATATCCGGCGCGTAACTGGAAGACCCTGGGTTCGATTCCTGGTGGCGGCCCATGAGAATTTTTCCGTGACTCACTTATAAACGTGGAAAGAGCGATGACCTGTGTTTGATTGCTGGAATAATATTGCCATTTTCTTGAGAGTGATTTAAACGGATTCATTAACGGGTTTTTCACAGGAATATCTGGCTGGAAATTATGAGTCCATTTCTTGACTGGAAAATTATGTCAGGCTTCTAATTTGAAAGATAATGAGAAATAATCGATGATAACACTGTAGGTTGAAGGAGACGCACGTTTCAAGTACGTTTCCTATTGTCCTCATCGTCATCATCAACAGCAAGAACAATAATCTTCAATCTCCTGCTGGATATGAAGGTCTTGCACAACCTTCTGGTTTGAGCAATTCTTTTCCATGTCACACCGGCATGCTTTCGAATTTCATCGAATCTCCCTCATGGTCTTTTACTGTTACTTTTCCTGTCCCTTGGTATCCAGTTAAGTATGTTCCTGTCCCTTACTACTTTTCGTGTACCTTGGTATTCAGTTAAGTATGTTCCTGTCCCTTACTACTTTTCCTGTACCTTGGTACCCAGTTAATTATGTTCCTGTCCCTTACTACTTTTCCTGTCCCTTGGTATCCAGTTAAGTATGTTCCTGTCCCTTACCACTTTTCCTGTTCCTTGGTATCCAGTTAAGTATGTTCCTGTCCCTTAGTACTTTTGCTGTTCCTTGGTATCCAGTTAAGTATGTTCCTGTCCTTTAGTACTTTTGCTGTTCCTTGGTATCCAGTTAAGTATGTTCTTGTCCCTTAGTACTTTTCCTGTCCCTTGGTATCCAGTTAATTATGTTCCTGTCCCTTACTACTTTTCTTGTCCCTTGGTATCCAGTTAAGTATGTTCCTGTCCCTTACTACTTTTCTTGTCCCTTGGTATTCAGTTAAGTATGTTCCTGTCCCTTAGTACTTTTCCTGTCCCTTGGTATTCAGTTAAGTATGTTCCTGTCCCTTACTACTTTTGCTGTTCCTTGGTATCCAGTTAAGTATGTTCCTGTCCCTTACTACTTTTCCTGTCCCTTGGTATCCAGTTAAGTATGTTCCTGTCCCTTAGTGCTTTTATTGTCCGTTGGTATCCAGTTAAGTATGTTCCTGTTCCTTAATACTGTACTTTTCCTGCCCCTTGGTATCCAGTTAAGTATGTTCCTGTCCCTTAGTACTTTTGCTGTCCCTTGGTATCCAGTTAAGTATGTCCCTGTCCCCTAGTAATTTTGCTGTCCTTTGGTATCCAGTTAAGTATGTTCCTGTCCCTTGGTATCCAGTTAAGTATGTTCCTGTCCCTTGGTATCCAGTTAAGTATGTTCCTGTCCCTTGGTATCCAGTTAAGTATATTCCTGTCCCTTGGTATCCAGTTAAGTCGTCGAACTGTGATTAGTTCTTCTAACAATATGTACAGCCCATTGCTACTTCAAGGTCTTTACTTTGACCATGATGTCATTAACTTTTGTCGTTTCAGGGTTATCCATCTTTCCAGGTTACACCAAGCCTGTTCCTGCTTCTTTGAGTTGGCCGCAGCCTGTATATGTAGTTTTTAGTTAAGATCCATGTCTTTGATCCAAACGTAAGTACCGGAAGGATGTATTTTAATTAAACACTTTTCTTTTAAGACATAATGGTAAATTGCTTTTAAAAATTGTACTGTCCTGTCCAGGTGCACTCTTAATACGCCTAGTAATTTCTTCTTCGATGTGGCCTTTGTATGATATACACTCGATGGGCAAAACACTAGGGATACCAACCTAATATAGTGCTGGTATTCTTCTAGCGCAAATAACAAACACGAGGCATCGACTCCACCAGATGCCGAAGGGTTTCCGGAGGTAATGCCAGCCACGCCTGTTGCAACATTGTCCACAACTCCGTCCGAGACGTCAGTCCAGGATCCATGGATCTGATGTTCCGCTGCACGGCATCACAGAGAGCTACAACAGGGTTGAAATCCGGGGACCTCGGGGGCCACTGGATGGTTCCAAACTCAGATGCGTATTCCACAAGCCATTTCTTGGTGTCTGCGGCCCAATGGAGTGGCGCATTGTGTTCATGACCAGAAGTTAACAGTGGGAAACAGACCATCGGCCGTAGGATGCGGCAAGGAAATGAAAGCGTGTAGGTGATCAGTCAGCACATGCTGGTAGCGCGCAGCAGTTAAGGACATCTCTGGACCACTGAGAGACATAATGTGTCCCATGAGAAGGTATAACGGAATAAATTTCTCCGTCATTTCTGTCCACGCCAGGATTCGAACCCGGATCCCCTCATTCCGGAATAAGTCACTCTACCAATTGAGCTACGCGGACGTTTGTTCTGACTACTATCTGCCTTTATGTCGTGTGCGTCCTGCTGGCAGGTACGTCACAAAGGCTCCCCAAACCAACACAGAGCACCAAACCGCTTTGAAAAGAGCCGACCTGTCCCGAAGGAGCCATAGCATCATGCTGTCGACACCACACCCACACACTCCCGTCATCTCGGTACAGCTGAAAACGGGATTCATCTGATCACACGACGCGGCGCCACTCTGAAGAGGTCTAGTTTTGGTATTCCCTGCACCAGATGAGGCGTAATGTCCGATGATGAGCAGTCAAAAGTGGCACACGAGTAGGGCGTCAGCTCCCGTAGCCCATGGTATGAATTGCGCATCATACCGTTCACTCGCTGACGCTGCTTGGACCTCCGACATTTAACCTGGATGTGATTTGCGCCGTCGTTGTCAAGCGGTCGGTCTGTAGGGGCCTTGATAATATACGTTGACCTCCGTCGTCAGTGGCGTTTGATCGACCGCCGCTTACTCTCTGGGTTCTGGTACGTCAATCAATGGCATACCCGCGGTACAACCTTGACACGATTGCTCTCGGTAACCCTAGGGTTCTTTTTACTCGGGTGATAGAATGACCCATCTGTCTTGCGCCGACAATGCGTCCACGACCAAAGTCGCTCATGTCCCCACGTTTATCCATGTTCGTCGATTGCGATACACTGTTGGGAAGCCCTGCTCTTCGCCTATTTATCACCAGCGCTCGGGTTGGGTTTGTTGCACCATGCGCGTGGTATGCCCATGTCAACAGCAGAGATGGAAACGGGTCAATGGGGTCGACAATTTCTTGCGGGTCAAACGAGTTGGGTCAAGATGTTCCTGAGCCGATTTTGACCCGGTTTTATTTCCATTTTATGTTTGAAAAGTGAAAAAAAACCATTTTTTTCAAAGAAAAATGCACACTGTGGAATTTTGTGCTTGATACCGGTGCCCGAGGACTGGAAAATGATTTGTTATGCAGTATGAAGGAAAGGTGTCCTCAGAAGAAAAAGTGTGCCTTCTTTCTGAGGGGCAATGATGAAACCAACATCCGCATTTTAGAAACTTTCAACTCATCATGAACTTGTAAAAAATGGTGTTCCTGTAAAACATATTATGAAGCTTGATATGTTATCGAGAAAACAGCTACAACTGAAACTAAACATACAACAAGTAGCTTAATTCAAAAATTTTAAACTGTAGCGCTATCAAAATTAGATTGAACAGCCTTAAAATTACCTCGGAGGGACTTTTTGACTCTCGCAGATGTGTTTGGAAACATGTGTAAAACACTCAGTTAGTTTATGTCATGCAAATGAAGGACGACAGTTTCAATTTTTCCTGTAAGTGAGTAAATTATGTGTTGCAATACCTTTGTTTGATTTCCATATAACCGAAGGTTCCCATTGCGGAGAGACTTTTTGAATGCCCTGCATACATATTATAGTTCCAAGTAGATTTGTCCGTGTCGGGTCCTGATCCAAACGTTTTGACCATTTTCCAACTCTGGTCCATCAGCCCTATCTCTAAGGCTTCGTCTACTGAGTGTACATGCACGTATATTGTCCAAGGAAGATATAGGCGTCAGTGTAAATTTGCCCTGTCCACTCTAAATCTCCCGTTGCCGCACCGGTGGCGCAATGCTCTAAGCCATGGCCTCAGATCATTCGCCCGAAAGGGGTCCAGGTTCGAACCCCGGTGAGGCATGGATGTTGTGTTTGTCTTACGGCACTGGCTCTCTCCCTTCTTTGGAACCAGTGACCCTAAATTAGGGGTGAGCGACTGCTTATAGCCCGTTGAGTTGCTCACGCTGGTCGTTAAACCTCCAATAAAAAAAAAAATCTTCCGTTCTTTTAAAGAGATTGTAGCCGCCCCGGTGGCGCAGTGGTCTAAGGCGTTGGCCTCTGATCATTCGTCCGTAAGGGGTCCGGGTTCGAATCCCGGTCAGGCATGGATGTTGTGTTTGTCTTACGGCACTGGCTCTCTCCCTTCCCTGGAACCAGTGACCCTAAATTAGGGACGGGCGACTGCTTATAGCCCATTGAGTTGCTCACGGTGGTCGTTAAACCTCCAATCAAAAAAAAAAAAAAAAAAGAGATTGTAAGATACGGAGTTTTACTCACAAGAATTTGTATTAACAGATTTTTGTGATATTAACAGATGAAGATTCCAGTAAAACATGCATTGCAGCAATATGTTGCTTTCATTTTTCAGATATCGAAAACACAGAAGAGCTGAAGCTACGTGCGCAAAGAGAAAAACTTTAATTAAAGTATTAGTCTTATTCAAATCAAGAAGTCGTCCGCCAAAAAAAAAAAAAAAAAATAAAAATAGAATTATGAAAGTGAAAAGTCGAAAATTTTCCAACTTGCTACGATGAATGTCTCAATCAGAATAACTCATTCCTAGAATAAATTATTCTTTTCTATGAGGAAGTCTGCTGACGCAGTACCTCTCCTCTGCCTTAAAGGGCCTTTGGTCAATGAAGTGTGCAACTTTATTTCCCATCTTTAAAACCCAACATTTCAATAATATTCTTGCCAATCAGAAATTCAGAAAACAGAGTCATGACGGTCAGAGATTATGCTGCGGTCCTTTTCGTACGGCCACTGACCTTAAAATCTCGAATGGTAAGGAGAATTAATATTTTTACTACCTGCTCAAATACTGTACCGTTGCTTCTACCCAGACACAACTCACCGTATACCATCGTATGGTGTTGAGTATTACACGAAAATCGGATTACTACATTTTAACTTAAAATTTAGCGACTTGAAATGGAAAATCTCCCACTGTCCTGTTGCTGGATCGTCAGAGGTGAGGGCTTCTGGCTAATCATCCGTGTTGTACCCCGCCAGGAGTTCTTGAAGGGACACGGGTGTAGGATGTGCTTTCCATTAAATTCCTGGCTCTTAGACGCTCGTAAAGGTCGCTGGTCGTTAAACACCGAACACAAATAATATATGGGTGATCCAAAAGTCTTGCACATTTTGAAAACATAATAACGCGCGGAGTTTTGAGAGTAGGGCAACGCGGTTTGCGTAGAAATGATCAGAATGATCAGGGTTTTTTATGAAACCACATAAATTTTACTCATTTTACTTACATTTTTCATCACCAGATGGTGCAGCAGCCACAGGTTCGAAGTGTCGAGAAAAATAGACACCTGATTGTAACAGGTTAGACACCTCATTGTACCAGGTGTTCAATGTGATAGCCGTCCTGTTCCAGCATTGCCTGCAGACGAGAGAAAACACCATGGACGGCATTGAAGAACATGTCCGGTAGTATAGCTGTCACATGGTGTTGAATGGTATCTTTCAGCATGGCCAATGAAGTGGGGCGACATCTGTACACTTGTGATTTTAGGTAACCCCAGAGCCAGAAATCGCAGGGTGTCAGGTCTGGTGACCGAGGAGGCCAGGCCTTCGGAAGGTGTCAGCTCAACACACGATTTGCGCAAAAAAGTATCTTGCAGTAGTTACTTAACGGAACGTGCGATGTGGGGTGGTGCTCCATCCTGCATAAATGTGCACAGATTCACTGCATTCCGCTCTTGCAAGCTAGGGATAGCGTACGTTCGTAACATGTTCGCATAATGTACACCTGTCACTGAAACGGTTTCGAAGGAGGTGCCGCGGACTTCTTCTTCTTCAAAAAAAAAAAAAAAAAAAAAAGGACCGATAATGAAGGAAGCCGTGAATCCACACCACACTCGCACTTTAGGCTGATGAAGTGGCGCTTCAACGACTGCTCGGGGATGTTACGTGGCCCAGATGCGATAGTTCTGCGTGTTTACCGCTCCGTTTAGGGAAAAATGTGCCTCATCAGTTCATAAAACGTTCATCAGCCAGTTC
Source organism: Macrothele yani (assembly GCA_039090855.1). Taxonomy (NCBI): domain Eukaryota; kingdom Metazoa; phylum Arthropoda; class Arachnida; order Araneae; family Macrothelidae; genus Macrothele; species Macrothele yani. The sequence goes on along the minus strand of CM077029.1, from coordinate 174,393,900 downwards.
TCGTCCAAATTCATTTGTCGAAAAAACCATGCTGCGAACTCCTGACGCTGCACGCAATCGCCAGCTTGCAGTTCGTGATGCCGTTGAAGTTTGTGCGGGTATCTGTGCAGAATCCGTCTTAGTTTTTGCCATACAGTCCCGTATGGAATGCCTGTTTGCCGAGAAACATGGCGGGCACTGTAGTCGCCATGTGCGGATGACATTGCAATCACACCCATTTCCTGTGTAATCATCTCTGCAGCAGCAGCAGCACGTGTTCGTGGTCTACCGCTTCGTGGGCGTGCTGCCAAAGATCCCATTTCCTCGAATGTTTTCACCATTCGCCGCAGCGCAACACTTTTCATCGGTCCTTTCCCACTGCGATCACCTTTCAGTGACCGGTAGGCTCTCAACGCAGCACTAGCACATTCAGCTTTGCAATAGAACAATTTCACCAAGAGCGCTTTGTCCTGTAATGACAGCATACGGAGAGGGACCGCTGTGACTTCTGGTTGCTTCCCAGCTGCTGCGTTTATACCCACTATCCCAGACCTGTTCGCCTATGGCGCCATCTGGTGATGAAAAATGTAAGTAAAATGAGTAACTTTTTGTGATTTCATAAAAATCCCTATGTCATTCTGATCATTTCTACGCAAACCGCGTTGCCCTACTCTCAAAACTCCGCGAGTTATTGCGTTTTCAAAATGTGCAAGACTTTTGGATCACCCGGTATAATACAGAATGCTGTTTTCACACAGTATAACCATCACAGGAATTTCTAATGTTAGGCAGACGAAATACTCGTAGCTTGCATGAGACATAAAAAACTAATTATTCACGTACAGGAAGTAACGTTTGGGAAGCTTACAGAATGACATGCCATTCTTCGGTATGCAATTTGTATGTATCCTGTATTGATATCCACTATTGGCGGCGGTAAGTCCATTTTTAAATTTTTTTGCTTATCATTTGTTTTATGTGTCATCCAAAATTTTGCTCTGGTAAACCAACAGGAATGTTTCTACGGCAGTTTCATTCAGGAAATACAATTGCTGCGGTTGTGAGTGATTCTGCTGTCGCAGATATATTTTGCCATCTTTTTGTTTAGCTATCATCTTTTGTAGTATCATTTCGTGCATTTGAAAAATTCCTTTGTTTTAGGAGTACTTCTTAAGCTTTGAAAATTGCAACTGCATGTTAAATTTAAACGCTATTGTGCTTCGAGTACTTGCTGCTTTGCCACTTGAGTAGCGGTCTAATCCCTTGAAGGAGTGCATAAGCACAGTGCCTTTGATATCGTGCCTTTCAGTTCAGAGAGGGACTTAACCGTCCCCGATAGCTGTCGGAGAGAAAGGAAGTCTTTTGTCCTCTAAAGTCCGAGAAGCAGATGAGACAAAGATTCTGGTAATGGGATCCTCAGCAGAGTCTTGTGATCAATGAAGTTTTTATTTTTGTCCATTCTATTGATAGAACGAAGCCCTTGTCATGGTTTACTCGTTAGAGATGAAGGCAACTGTCTTTTGCCCTCCACAGAAGTGCTTTTAAATTTTGATCATCCCTAAACTTAACTTCTTTAAAGGATTTTTTTTCTGATTGCCTTCGGAAAAAGATGAACAGTAATCTCATGTACATCATTAATATCTGGGAGCACATGGGTGTGAAACTGTTTGAAACTTTTCTCTGTCATGTAAATTGCTGAAACGCATTGTTATTCTCTGTTGAGTTCCTTTTTTTGTGTTCATCTTAAAATAGGTACAAAAGAATTGAATATTCTTTATCTTCATTTTGCATGTCATATTTAGCAGAGGGCATGTCTGGGATAAGGGGATGTATTGATAAAAAATAATCAATTGAAGCGCCAGATGTACAAATGCATATATTGTAAATATACAGGATGCATAGGAAAGTCCCTTTAGCCTGGAATAACTTGCGAACGGAGAGAGGTACAGTTATGCAAGTGAGATAATGGTATAGTAAAGCGACTACGCCCACTCGAATGCAACCGATAACAGCGCCCCTAGTGGCGAAATGCGGAAGTTAGCCATTGCAAATCAAAAACGAAAAGCGATAGAGCAAAATTTCCAATTACAAAGTAGTAGAGCGTCAATTAATTTGTACAAAACGATATTGATTTTACACGGATAATATAAATTGTCGCCTGAATACCCTACAATGTCCGAAATCGATGCGCGACGATTCGAATCTCCATATTCACATTTCGCAAATGTAGCCGTATGCAAATGCAGATTGTGACGTTGTACCGTATCTACGATATAAAAACCAGTAGCAGGATGTACCCTGATCAGAAGTTTAGGTCTACGTACGCTGTGTGAGAATGGCGAGCTTGGATTTCTGGGGTTACGTAAGAAATCAGGTGTATGCAATAGCGCCTACAAGTCTGCTGAATCTACGTCGTCGTGTTACAGATGCTTGCAATAGTGTGACACCTTCCATGCTGAGGAATGCGCATGCAGAGTTACCTTCATGAATACAAATGTGTATCGTGGGCAATGGCGAACTCTTCGAACATACTCGGCATTAACTTTTTATCACTGTGCGCTAGTTTGCCTTTTTTGTTTTTGTTTTGTCAGATGTCATCAAACTGTATTGACATAAGTACGCATTTATGCAATAAATTGTGTGTATTTGCTCATACCTATCTATGCCTGTTCCCTTCAAACGTTAACACAAAAGGTCGCGCATCAATTTCAGACATTTTAGGGTATTCAGGCGACAATTTATCTTATCCGTGTAACACTAGCTGATGACTCTACCTGCACCGTCAAAGTGCTGACTTCGCAGGGAAAAGCGGAACTCTCTCGAATAGTTTTGGGATAGATAGTATCCCTCGACGGCGTTCCGACAGCCAGCCTGTCAGTCACCGGAAACCACGGTCTTCTACTCGGACAGATTCGGTCTAGAAACCAGTGGGGATCTGCCTCCCCCACGGGACTGGTACCTTACACCCCCCTGTCACAACCCGTGTGTGCGACGTGCTATGGGCAGTTGGGGCAATCAACTTTTTCAAAAATCTCATCTCGTGGCCGGGAGATCGCCCGCCAACGCGAGTTTTTTTGGGACTACTGTCCTTTATTACAAACTCAGCACTGTTACAACATTTTTCACTATGAGGGTCTCATGCACCCCTCTCACAATACTAAACAAAAATCACACACATTGAAAAACAATTACATTGTTCACAGCTCTAGGGCCAGAGCTGTGGTAGTGACCCCGGGCCAGGGTCAAATCAACCACCTAGGACATTAGATCGAGAAACTCGTTATTGAGAGTTACGTACCTCCGAGGGTACTTCCATTTGTCAACCATAGTTGACCCGACTCTTTCTTTGCTCAAGTTCCCTAACAAGACTAGGACATGTCTTGCTGAAGCTGGAGTGCGAGACGTCCAGCTTCAGGCGGAACTTGGCATTTGCAGCGGTGCAGTTGCTGCAGTTCGGTGCGGCTGCACATTGGTGGTGCTGGTGCCCAACTTCACCACAATTGCCGCACCTTGCATCTGTCTCGGGGCAGTTGCCTCGGAAATGGTCGAAACCATTGCACCGAAAGCACCTGACCTCCCTCAAAAATTCCTTTAGACGGAGCACTGACCAACCCAAGTTCAGTGTCTTCCGCCTCACCAAGTGCTTGAAGGCCTTGGGCTCCACGTCTGCCACCCAGTGGACCCTACCTCCCTTGCACCTAATGGGAAAACAGGCTTTGAACCCGTTCTCGAGCTCTGGGTTCTGCCCACAAACCATCTGCTCAAACTCTTTCCCTGAGAGTCCCCCGTCGACACCGTACACAATCAACCGAGGGTTTCTCTTCCGTGGGGCCGTGGGTAGTGTGCAATCCTTGGTCAGTGGATTGCTTCTCAACTCCTGGGCAAGGCGGTCGAGCTCCCCGGGATGGGTACACTCCACGGCGACCCCTCCTTTCCTTATACTCCGTAAGCTCTTGACCCCTATCTGCAGTTTTGTTGGGTTCACTGCAGTTTTCAGGGTTTTCTTTGTGTCCTCTGAGGACGCACTCTCAACTGTCGGGTAGACTAAGAGCACGTGTCTCCTGTCTACCGACTTTCCCTTCTTTTTAATCTCACTCGGGGCGGGCGAAGGCCCTTTCGCCTTGTTAGCCCCCTTCTTAGCCACTTCGGCGTAGGAAGCCGTTTTTACTTCGGCTTCGCAACGCAACTCATCCCGCACGGACAGCCTGCCTTCGAGGTAGGATGCCCGTGCTGCTTGCCGGTAACAAGCGTCTCTAACACTGCTCAGGGCAGCTTTCACTTTCTCTCTCCCTGAGGAAGTGACCCGCGAGTCCGAGAGAACGGACTCAACTTCCCTAGTGAGTTTTTGAAATGAAACTCACAAACTCCTCGGGTGTAAGCTCCTCGGGTGTCTTGGGATGCGTACCTCCCACCGAAGGTACCTCTTGGCACCCCGCGGACGACCCTTCGTGGGCCCGAGATGGTTCGGGCTGGGGTGTTGTTTTCCCCTTCCTTGCCATGGGCGGAACTGGCAAGGGGGTGCTTACACCCTTCGTGGGTGTAGCGGCCTTAGAGCCCCTCGCTTGGGGAGGCGTCTTCGACAGTTTCCCCCAGCATTGGGCTCTACCTTCCGGCTGTTCTCGGAAGAGGGGCTAGCCCCTTTAGCACTGCCGACAGGGCTGGGTAGTGCTTCTGCCGCTACCTTCTGCGTCCGGGTTGTCCCGGACGATTTGGGGACAGGCCCCTTGGACTTCACTCTACCCTTCTGGGTAGTTGGCATCTCTGTGGGAGAGATGAAAAAAAACACAAAAATTTCTTCTAAGTACTGAGTGGGCACCCAGAGGTTCTCCCACTCTAGTCTAACCTTAGAAACCGGGCGCTCGGGCTTTGGGCGGGCGAGGAACCCCTCGACCGCGGGACCAGAACGACGACGACGTACCCGATGACTGATGCCAGAGTCTCTATACGAGCTGAGCGAGACTTCGCCCTCACAAGGGCGTTTTCACTAAGTCCCGTCACTGCTCTAATCGATGGGCAAAATATAACACCCAAATCGAAAAAAAACAAAAATCGCGAGATCGGGATTGAAACCCGTCTCGCGGTTGGAATCTTCTATCTGCTTAACAGAGCAACTCAGCTCATCCAAACACACACAGAAACTCTCACCCGGTCGGCATCAGACTGACTGGTCTTATCCGTGTAAAACAAATGTCGTTTTGTTCTAATTAATTAATGCTCTACAACTTTGTGTTTGAAAATTTTGCTCTATCTCTTTTCGTTTTCGATTTGCAATCGCTAACTACACCTGTATGGAAATAGAAACGAGAAGTGCGATGGCCAAAACTTCAGTTGAGGATTGGCCGTGGCCCTTGTGAACTACAAGGTCGTGAAACTGTTTTTGTGACATTACGCTATCAAACAATCAAATCATATGTAGAGGATTTTAGGAAGGGAGTGTCTGACTCCAGGTCTTAAACAACCCTTAGAAATAGGAAGCTATGAGATTTGGGCTAGAGTGCCCGATAGGAAAGTGACATGGGAGCGAGGTAGAAAGAAAAAGGAAGGCGCCCTTATGTATTACCGCGGGACCAGTACCCGGGGTCCAACGGCTTAACGTGCCCATACGACGCACGGCGGATATTTAGTGGATCGAACCTGAAGTTTCTCCGTGGCAGTCACAAACGCTGACCACTAGGCCATCCGCGGTCCGACGCTAACAAACGGATGCAGACAATTTTTATTACAATTTGTTTTTCAAAGTAAATAACGGTTGCTATAAAATATATAAATCCATTTCGTTGATTCTTTGCTTTGAATTAAAAGAGATTGAAAAAAAAAGGAAAGGTTAATTCCATTTTCTCACCTCTTTGAAATTAAAAAAAAAAAGAATAGTCGAGCAAGATTAAAATATTCTAAATAATCATTATTTACATTGAAAAAATGTCTGGTTCGAACGGAAGGGTCACGTCACGAAGGTAAGGTCATGACCTTGTTTTCACGAGGCTACACTTTTATGATCAACTACGTATCAATCCGCTTCCTAATGAACAAGTGTTGGCACCTTCATTATGATTCTATCTTATTCAAAAACGAATTGGGGTAGTTTATCTATAACTGATGGTCCTCTGTTTTTCAATTTGACTCAGTCAGGGATTTTGGGTAATTTTTACTCAAACCACTTAATCTCCTTTCTTAATGTCAAAACGCCGAGGTTCACGAAGGTGATTACTTAAACTAACTCTAACCATGACAGAGAGAGAGAGAGAGAGAGAGACAGAGAGAGACCCTCCATTTTTTTTTCTTTTTCTTTTCTTGAATGAACAGAACATCCGTTCTGCTTTGTAGACAAAATAGTGTACATTATCATTTTTTTTTAAATCAAAGAGATGAAATGAAAGAAAAAGATTTTGCTTTTCTGCCTTTGTATTACATTGTTAATTTACTATGAATAATTGTGCGTTATAGCAGGGTTTAGTCTTTTATACAGGAATACATGGGGGTAATAAAAGTTCCTGTCTTAATTGGAAAATGTGTCAACTTGTATTCAAAGCGTTTTGGAGTCAGTTCTCTGAGAATCTAATGGATTTAAGATAATAGCGTTCTAGTAACAATGAAAAAAATCTCCTTTTTCTAGTCAAACATCTTCATAGAGGTAGAATGATATTTCTCCCCTGGTTTACTTAACTCCTACCAACTCCCTGCAGTGGAATAATTTAACATTTTCTAAGGTGGGAGGTCATCTCACATTCCTAAACTTTAGTAGCAGAGGTAGGAAGAGAGGACAATATCCAGGGAGTTTGTTTTGTCCAACTGACAGACAATGGATGTGATTAGTGGTTAGTTGTTTACGTGTAATTAGTTGCTTCGTTTCGCAGAAAGGACGAAATCCAAATTTACCGCATCAACTTCTGTGGAGCATATTTTCAGAGAACTAAACACCAAACTACGGCAAGTTTGAAGTTTTAACATTTCAAATGCATTCTTAATATCAATATTTATCTAATTATGTTATTTGTTCTACCGTATTTGGGTTTTACGCTTGTAGCATTACGGTGCACTTTGGTGTTTTGAAAGATGTTGTTTTTCTCATTATAAACATAACCGTAAGGAACAAGGGATGTCAAGAAGCAATACACGGAGAAAATCGCATAAGGAAAAGATACATCACATAAAATGTGCATATACTTATATAAGTATCTTGAATAGTAAAGCGTATCATTTTGGGCTACTGTCACGAACAAAAGATGTCAGGAGAGATAGGAGTTCATTTCTTATGGTGGATACATGGCAGATAATAAATGCAACATAAACCCGAAACAAGCTGAGTATCTTTTCCTCATGCGATTTTCTCCGTGGATTGGAGCTCATGAAACAGGTAACACCAAATCACGAATAGAATTACATGCCCTATTTGCACTTAAGAACGACTATGGTAAAATAGTATTTCTGACGGAGGTTTTATTGTCATATGATAACAAATAGAATTCGGTGTTGTAGAAGAATAAACTACTTGGCTCGATATGTACCGGGAACTAGTGTCGATTTAAACAACAGGCCCAGGGCGCCAGATTTAGGGGGCGCCAAGCTGGAGGAGTTTTTTTATGAATATTTTAGCACAACCACCCAAGAAAATTTTTACTTGAATAATTTTACAAAATGTATTAATTTTTAAAACCTATATTATTTTTCATCGTCACTCCATATGCGTGGACGGAGAGCATTAACTGAGCAATAGTAAACTGGTTTTTGAAGATTATGGATTCATTAATCAGTAATTTAGCAAACAAGAGGAAATCATACGAAGTTGTTCTGGAAAAGGATTGAACTTTTCAGGGATTTGAAAGAGACCAGTGCTCGTGACATAGAGGCTAGTTCAAATAAACTTATTCATAGGTACCGATGAGACATAGAAAACTTTCTCAGCAACGAATGACTATATTTCCAGCCATATATGAATGCCTAAGACTTAAACACACCACGGGATATGTACACTTTCATCATTGATAACGATATTCAGAGTATATTTCCAAACTTAGAAATAGCTTTGAGAATGTTTTAACTTTACCATTCACGAATTGTTCTGCTGAAAGATCATTTTCAGCAGTCTCAAGAATAAAAAACGAAAAAAGGCCTTTATTGGGAGAAAAAACATTTAACTCACTCGTGATCAAACCCGATTTGCTCGTGTTAATGTGTGTATAAAAGGACATAACCCTGGGTATAGACTACTCTTCAGTCATTGTCAATTTTGCCAATGCAAAGGCCCGTAAAAGCCAATGAACATGCCATAGTTCTGGTGGTCAGACATTGGGTGGGAAATTACGTAAGTGTTAATCAAATTTTCATTTGCATCGTAAGTGTTAATCAAATTATCATTTGCATCGCAAGTGTTCATTAAGATTGTTTTAATATTTGCTTCTTTTCCCACATTATTGAGTCTTTTCTGGTGCATTATATTGTTTTATAATAATAAATGTTATTATCATAATGTGTTTATTTTTCACAAAATCCTGAAGGTCAGTAATTTCAAACGCACACTGGTACGCTATGAAATAGACCTACTGTATTTTCCATAATAATAAATATCATTGCAAAATTACTTAAAATAACGCAATAAAACACACTCCAAACAAACAGACACATACACGTAATGAGCCCGCACCATTTAGCAAAAGAACAAATTCGGAGAGGGGGGTGCGCCATCTTGTCTTGTGCTCATGTCGTCAGAGACACTTACTTCGTCCCTGCCAGGAAGAGACATAATTGAGTTAGTTCCGTTCACAGTGATGAATCAGCAAACGAAGTCAGTGTAGAATCAGCAAACGAAGTCAGTGAAGAATCAGCAAACAAAGTCACACACTTCAGTGTAAATTAAGAAATGCAGATTTAGTGAAAACTGAATTATTCCGCTGTAGCTACGATTTTCCCATGAAGGACAGCGAAAAACTTCGCTGCAAAATACAATGTGGGCTTGCGATGCAGGATGTACTCATAATTTATATACTGTAGTGTAAACGCATTACTAGAAACAGTTGTTTGCTAGTGCTGAAGAATGAAAAAAATGTTACGTTTACACAATGCATTTTAGTTCTTTTCTATTACATTATATTTCACAAACAATTAAGACAGCAAAAACTGTATATATCGATTTTCCAGGGACACACACACACACACATACAATCTGACTAAGTTTACTTCTGCAGAGCACAATTTGAATACTTGAAGCTTCGAGAGAATTCTCTAATATCTGGCCTATATTTCCGATCTATCTGCGTGAACGACATCTCCATAAAGGGGAACGCTCTGCTTTTTGTGTTACAAGCGGTTTTTTTGTTGCATTGTGTCTAATCTGCACCTGACATTTCAATGTTTAAAAATGGACATTGGTGAACTACCTGTTATCTAGTAAGCTATTTCAAAAATTAAGGTGATAGCATTTGTTCCAATGCCTGGAATTGTCACCCTGAAGGGTTACATTGAAACGTAGGGCCATTTCATACATCTCACTCTGCAACTGCTCTCTGAAAATGAATTTTGGTTATGCCATGCCAGCCGGTGGTTGGGTAGTCAGAGAAGCGGGCTTCTGAGTTGTCGTCTGAATTGTGCACGAGTTTGACCACCAGAAAGACGCATGGGTAGTGCTTTTATCCTACTACTCTAGCTCTGTCCCTTTAATGGAACCAGTTGTACTCAATCAGAGATGGGCCATTTCTTATAGCATGAGAAGTTTAGGAAGGCATTAAACTCCAAAGTGAAAAAACAAATGCGCCAAAAGCACAGGATATTACAGGCATATAATTTGATTAGCACGAGTTTTTGGATTGAATTCCTTGAGCAGGAAGAATGTTGACTAGTCTTTTTAAGAATTTCAGCAATGTGAATTGTCTTTACATGAAGCAGGAGATTTAATGCACCTTATGTCTAGTTCTTAATTAGCTGCCAGCTATTTAAGGTAAAAAGTTCACAGTTTCGTTTCTTAGTGGCATAACAGATGTTCCTGCCTAATGAATAAATCACTTCCTCATGTGATCCAAAAAAAAAAAAAATAAATAAAAAATAAATGAACTGAACATGATTTAACTATGGAGCAGTGCAGTAAATTGTTTTACTTGGCGGTTACATATTGAAATTGAAGTAGCACGCATGTAGAAAACGAGCCGTTATCCTAGCTAGCAGATTCGCCATGTATTTCTACTCTGAGAAAGTATGTATGGTCTCGATTTCTTGACAAAGGGGTGATGTTCAAAAATTTTGCCACTGAATTCTTTTGTTTCACACAGTCTAGACAGTAGAGCAGAAAAACTCTAGAATTTCCAACTGGAAAAACTGTAGCGGATCTATTTTTAACAGTATTAGCCTTCATTTCACTTTTTTCCCATCACTTTTGCACCCTTTATACCCCCTGTTAATCTTTTCCCGGTAGGCATGGGTATATCGTATCTGCCCTATGTGCTGCATAAAAATACAGGCAGATTTTCATATCTGAAAGACGTGATATAATTCACAGATTAGTTCCTTTTAAATACCTAAAATGCCTGAACCTTCATTATCTCTCACTTAAAAATAAAATATACCAATTTCTGAAACATCTATGGGTACTCTCCAACTTTGTGACTTTCTTTTGTTTAGAAAATAATGCAAATATTACCTGATAACTGCAAAAAGGTACGTAAATAAATTGATGAAACTTGGTATACATCTTTCTTATAATGTTGTGCATGCAATGAACTAAAAGTTTTGCTATTTGTCAGTTCAAAGTTAGGCTATAGCTATTTACATTCAACATAATGAAGAAATTTGTCAAAATTCACACTAATGCATGCAGGAATGAGTGTATCGCAGCAGTGTTTAGGAACATCACTTACCTTTTAGTTCACTGCATAGATAATAGTCATGCGTATACACTAATGCAAAAAATATCATCATATATCTGTAACTTTTTTATTTAGAGCGTTTACCGTAAACGACATATTTCCTCAAATTCTGTCACAAATTTCCCAATTTCTTGAAAATTTATATTGATGTAATTTTTCGTCAACGTCTATGTATTTTTGTGTATTAGCCTTCCTAAAAAAAAATTACCCATTCTTGCATTTTTTCAAAAAAGTGCCCCCAACGTAATGGGATACCTTAAACGCTAAAAAGTGAGCCAGAAAGGCTCCTAATAATGTCATGGTTACTGTTTTTCCAGATTTGCTGCAATTGAACACCCTGCTTGTTATACGATGGAATCAGTTATGTTGCCTTTGCTTAAGGTCCCAGAAGTGCTGTGTTGGTGATCGATCAAATGACCTGGCTGCATATACTAGTAGCATGGGAACGGCATGAAGGTACTGTTTAGCAACGCGTGCAGTATGTGGTCTGGCATTATCACGCTGGAATGTGCCGTTGGCATGCTGTGAAGAAGTGGTGTTATCACAAAGCTCAGAATAGTGTTTGCATGCTGCTAGGAGGTAAAATTTTCTCGTTGGCTATGAGAGATGTCTGAATGCCGTAAGAAACAGTACCTCACGTCAGTGTTCCGGAGGCTGGTGCTGTATGGCGTCCAAGAATGCACGATGTGGAAACTCTTGTGCCGATACGTCGGCATAAGCGATTGCGGCCACCGAATATCGCACGCGTCTTATCCCGGAAGACATTATTTTACCGATTGTCACGCCTCTCTACTTGTTCGTTGCATCACTGCAATGTTCCACGCCTATGGCTTCTAGTGAGCAGTATGCTGTGAACAAGGAGCCACACACACATTACCAACTTAATTCAGGCGTTGGGGAATGGTGATGTCAAATACCCATGATGATCCCGTTCAGTCTTCCTGACACTGGTTATCTGTGGAGCAGAGGTGTTTCTGGCACTGTCAGCCATCTGACCAATCAGCCAATCATCCGATACAATAATTCGAGTACGACCAGGTACTGAACGATGCCGTGAAAAACATTCTCATGACCATTATTGACAACAGCGGCCAACAGTTCTCGTATCTTGTCCCTAATTGCCGCCCCAGTGGCGCAGTGGTCTAAGCGATGGCTTCTGATCATTCGTCCGAGATGGGTCAGGGTTCGAATCCCGATGAGGCATGGATGTTGTGTTTCTCTTACGGCTCTGGATCTCTCCCTTCCCTGGAACCAGTGGCTTTAAATTAGGGGCGAGTGGCTGCTTATAGCCCAGTGAGTTGCTCACAGTGGTCGTTAAACCTCCAATAAAAAAATGTCCTTAATGTGCTGTAATTCGTCGCGAAGAATATCTTGCTTCGCACAGACCTACGATAAGATTTTGATAAAACTTCCTGTGTTGGCTCGAGACCTGTCTACGACGTACATAAGGCATTTCTCTTCGATCGAAACCAGTTTTCCAAATCAGGTTCGTTTTTCTTGGATCTTCAGTGTGAACTTTTCCCCAACGACTACCTTCTCTACACCTAGCATTACATTCCCAGTATTTTAAATACAGTGTGACGGGCGACTTACCACGCTTCCATACTAATTTATACAAATGCAGCGGTATTGTTTCGAAGTGGATCAACTTTTTCGTGGGAGTGTGGAATTAATATTTCAAAGTTGATACTAACGTTTCCAAAGATTTTCATACGACGAAAGGTGCACTGTAGGGATGAGATGCTACCAGCTCTTTTTACGATTTTCACTGCAGGAGCTTTTGAAATGTGGTCAAAAATTGCAAATCTCTCTCCATGGATTTTCTCATCCAATAAAAAAAAAATATTAAATTATCTCCTGCTTAGTAATGACAAGTTAGTGTTTTTCTTTGCTTGTTTGGGGATTTAACGACCACCGTGAACAATCACGGATAATCTGCTGTCGTTAATTTGGATCCACTTGTTCCAGGGAAGGGAAAGAGCTCGTGCCATTAGACATACACACAATTTATGACTTACCCGAGATTCGATTCCAGACCCATCTCGGACGACTGATCCAAAGCCAGCGTCTTAGACCATTCGGCCACCTGGGCCGTGACCAGGTAGTAATTGCTCAAGTTTGTGAAGCAGCGAACGATCTTTCGGGGCCGTGTTAAAGGAGCATTGTGTGTGGGAACGTCTAGGAACATCAATAAATAAAAATGTGAACACCGAACAAAATGCAGGCAGAACTCCAAAACAATCATAGCGGAAAATTGAAAACATTTAGGACTTATTGCACAACTTAAACGATTAATCGAGCGAAATTGAAAGGATCATGAAAGGGGAGAAAGAAATTTCGATATTGTATCCTGATCTCTGGAGTAAAGACGTCACTGAAGAAAAGAAAAACATATTTTTGAAACCATTGTGAAAAGCATTATGTTCTATGAAGAGCGGAGATATCGTCTATTAAGAAGAGTCAACAGAGCAAATTGCTTACAACATTGATAGCCACCCGGTAGCGCAGTGGTCTAAGCGATGGCTTCTGACCATTCGTCTGAGGTGGGTCCCGGTTCGAATCCTGGTGAGGCATGGATGTTGTGTCTGTCTTTCGACACCAGCTCTCTCTCTCTCTCTTCCCTGGAACCAGTGACCCTAAACTAGGGACGGGCGACTACTTATAGCCCATCGAGTTGCTCACGGTGGTCGTTAAACTTCTTAACTAAAAAAAAAAGCACTGATCGGCTTAAAAGAATCAGTTTTAAAAAAAGTAAGAAATGACGGTGTGCTCAGTGGAAGTAAGACAGAATTCCTTGAAATTACAAAGGAGAAACAATTGAGGTGTAAAATGTTTTTAGTGTATGAAAGATGACAGACGGTTGAAAATGATTCTAGAGTGGACCTTTAAAGGAAGAAGAGGATGACCAAAGAAATTTGCATAGAGAAAGTGAGGATTACAACGGAAGAATGAGACCTGCAAGATTTGGACTGTCAGAAGCAGAGTTAATGGTGCAGAGATTAAGAATTTGGGTAACTCAACGACTTTTTTGCTTTGGGTTACGCAAAATATGTGTCATACAAAACTCCGATTTGAAAACCCACATAACTCTGTAGACTCGAATCTCTTACAAGTTCTGTGTGCATGCGATCGAAAGTTACAAGAAAAATATTGCGAGAAGGTCAGTGGTTTGTATCTCACACGCCGCATCGCACAGAAAGGTCAGTCTGAATTGGGCCCGGCAATATCACTCCTGAATCCCTGATAAATGGGGGTATGTTCTCTTCTGTCACGCATGCTAAACACAGACACTTGACGTATATATACATTTGGAGAGAGGGGGAAGCCGAAAACTTCCCTTCAACATTTGTGATTTACCACAACGGTGGTGGAGGACTCTTGGTTTGTGCTGGCATCATTTTGGATGGAACACACGCCGCTACATGCGTTTACAGTAAGCACCCTTACTGCTTCGCGCTATAGGGACGACATCCTAGAACCCTAAGTACGGCTTTTTAAGGGAACTGTTGGTCCCAGTTAATTTTCATGGATCACAATTCCCACCCCCACAGGGCTCGTCTAGTCGGTGAATCCCTGGAGAGTGAGGATATTCACAATATGGAGTGGATCGCCAGGTCTCCGGACCTGAACCCGATAGAGCATGTTTGGGATGCCTCGGGAAGAGCAATTGCAAGCCTACAGCTCCCCCACCCACAAACTCTTTCGTGACTCCGACCGCCTTGGTAGAGGAGCAGCACTTATTGCCCTAAACTCTTACTGAAAGTTTTCTAAACAGCATGAGAGTTCGGTGTACGAGCTATATCACTGTTTGAGGCAATCAAACTACATATTAGCGCATTGAAATCCTCTTCACTGGCTAGATCACTTTTGGACTGCCATGCTGTCATGCGTATGCTTCTTCCTCATGCGGTGATGGAATTCCTTTTCTATTGTGTATTTCTGCGTTATTGATATATGCGTATCCGTACGAACTGTTATTAAACTCTGTCGTGTGGATTTTGCGTTATTCATGATTTTATGTTTGGCACGTTAATTTTGGACACCAGTGTTCGTTGTCCGGTGTGACCAAACTTTGAAAAAATACTCGTAATTCTGTAAGAAATTATTGCAAAATAAGATAAATAGTTGGGATTTTAACCTTAAGGTGGACATCAAGTAATTTTGCTTCCTATACTTCCAATGGAAAAACCTTTGTACACATTTCCTTCACAATTAGTGTGTTCCTAAGGATGGATGAAAATTTGAACATCGATTAAAATGACTTCATATTATAACTTGGAATACTTAATATTTTCTAAAACATAACCATAATTATATTAAAAATCAAAAACTTTTCCTTTGGTGGTGTTGAAACCAGAAAAAAGATGGCGCGACCTATACTTTGATGACGTCAGTAGATAAACAAATGTTGGATTGCATAATTATGGTTATGTTTTAGAAAATATTAAGTATTCCAAGTTATAAAATGAAGCTATTTTAATCGACGTTCAAATTTTCATTCTTGGGAACGCATTAATTGTGAAGAAAATGTGTACAGAAGTTTTTCCATTGGAAGTATAGGAAGCAAAATTACTTGACGTCCACCTTAATGGATGAATAATGCCTCATTTAACTCTTAGGATTCAAGCTTGACTAAGACTAACAGTAAACAAACAAAATAAAAAAAAAAGGAAGAAAGAGGGAGATATTTTTTGGCGCGCTGTATTTTTGGGACAATAATGCTGTGCTCTTTTAACAGATAGCCCGTCCTAAAGAAGAAACATTGTAGAACTTATGATCAGTGTAAGGGGTTTCACAATAAACACTTCAGTTGAGGAGGTAGAAAGCAGCTTAGTATTGTTCATATTCTCTTCATTTATCGATAGCCTTTGCTGAAGGATAGAGTCCGCGGCTGCCCGTAAGATATATGACGTATACTCTAACTTAACGTTCATTTTTAGTTTCTTTCTCTATGTGAATTTTTAGTTCATTCTTTTTCAGTATTTCAACCTCAACGTTAAATTTTTCCCACTCACGGAATGTTTCGTGGCAACAGTCTTGAGGTCAGGATGCGCGACGTGTGTGTGTGTGTGTGTGTGTGTGTGTGTGTGTGTGTGTGAAAATGATAAGAACGGGCTATATAATGTTGGTGCAAGCAGCAAAAAAATGTGATGTTGTGTGATATTATGACGTGCTACTGATAAAGTACTATAGAAAATTCTTATAATTAATATATATTATATGCTGAATCGAAGCTGATATCGGACCACTATTCTGAATGATCATACTGAATCGAAGCTGATATCGGATCACTGTTCTGAATGATGGTGCTGAAATCGTTTGTGCATATACGTCGTGTTCCTGAAGTGCAGTGCAAGGTTGACAATAAAGTTCATTTGGTCGTAAATGTTTTCACTTCTCTCTTCAGGCTGTTAGGATTCCTAACTTATCTTAGTGTGTAACTAAGAATTGTAAATGAACTCACTAACCGAGGCTTAGCAGTAGGAAGTTCCAGTGAGACATCTGATGGTACGAAGATAATGTTTAAATAGTGACAGTTAAACAGAAAAATATTACAGATATTATTCTTAAGTATTTTTACGGATATACCAGCTCTGATAAAACCGTTCGCAATTTTCTAAAATAAGAGAGAAGCTATTGGAGGTATGGAACTGAATATCATAAAGTCTCCAAGTGTACTAAAATTAAAGCCAGCCGAACGAACTGATAGAATACGACTGAGCCAATGGGGCTGAATGACGGTTGTCGGTTGATAGTTGTGGCTCGGCGAGAGTTGGTGTCTTAGGATTAAAGAAGAAAGTTAGAGTCGCCTTTGTAAAGCAGCACATAACAGTCCGAGATGTCATTTACATGCTCAAGTTTATGTCTAATAATTACCGATTTACTTTAGTGACATTCTTTTTATGCTCAACAACAACTCTTCGGTAATTACTTAACATGCCCTTGTCGGTGATTCCTAGAATCACTTTACAGGGAATGAATCAAACATAGCTCCACATCCTCTGAGACAAATCTGATGTTTCCTCTGGTGACAAAATGTGACAGACACATACCAGACTGAAGTGCCGCCCCGGTGGCGCAGTGGTCTAAGCGACGGCCTCTGATCATTCACCCAAAAAGGGTCCGGGTTCGAATATCGGTGAGGCATGGATGTTGTGTTTGTCTTACGGCACTGGCTCTCTCTCCCTTCCCTGGAACCAGTAACCCTAAATTAGGGACGGGCGACTGCTTATAGCCCGTTGAGTTGCTCACGGTGGTCGTTAAACCTCCAATCCAATCCAATCAAGACTGAAGTTTGCATGCTCAAGCGCCCGGCAACTGCGCGTAATCCCAGCACTCCAACTGCTTAAAATTGTACGTAGAGTCAAGTAACAAATTAGTACTTGCAGCCTATGGCTACTAGACTCCATGCACACGTCCTCTCGCCTCCATTTAAATTTAATGGCAAGTATCTTTTATTATATGGTAGCAACCAGACGTCAAATACTTAGCCAAACGAAGTGACCTGATCAAAGAACTACCTGTTTACAAACACACCGATGTACCATTATATTATGAGAAGCCCCAGCCTAGAGAAATGAGTGCGTATGGAGACCGAACGGTGGCGGAGGTGAAGTTCACAGAGCAGTATACATACGTATATGCAACCCAAGAACTGGCGTTCGGTTAGTGGAGTGTTTGTAGTCAGAATGGGAAAATCTGCCGATTTATCGGAGTTTGATAAAGGACAAATTGTGATAGCACGGCGCCTCGGAACTTCGATCTCGGAAACGGCGCGGCTTGTGGGTTGCTCACGTGCCGCTGTAGTGAGTACTTATCAAAAGTGGTGCACAGATAGTTAAACGACGAATCGTCGTCCAGCCGCGTGTCGTCCGCAGCTCACTGATGCCAGAGAGGAACGGAGACTGTTGCGTATTGTTCACAAAGACCGCAGAGCCACAGTGCGACAAATATCACGCAGCTACAACAGTGGTGATCAGGGCAATGCGCACAGCACACAGTTCACCTCATCTTCCTACGCATGGCCCGCGTAGCCGATGATCCAGCCAGGTCCTCATGCTCGCTGCACGTCATCACCAACAACGCACGAAATGGGCCCAAGATAATCGAGATTGGACCGTGGATGATGGGCAGAAAGCAGCCTGGTCTGACGAATCAAGATTCTTAGTGTATCACGTAGACGGCCCAGCGCGGATACGCCGATTATCAACCGAGGCTATGGCACCTGGATGCACTGTTGGGCGGAAACAGGACGGCGGCGGCGGTGTTATGTCGTGGGCGATGTTTCCTTGGGACACGTTAGGCTCCATTATCCTAATAACACAATCCCTGACAGCTGTCAGGCATCTGAACATCGTTGTGGACCAAATTCGCCTATTCATGGCAACTGTGTTCCCTGCTGGTGATGGCCATTGCCAACAGGATAATGCGCCATGCCACATTGCCCGAATCGTCAAGGAGTGGTTCTAGGAACATGCTGGTGACTTTCTGTTAATGCCCTGGCCTTCAAATTCACCTGACATATACCCAATCGAACATTTGTGGTTCGACTTGGAAAAGTGGGTTCGCACCACCCCGAAATGTACGGGAACTGGAGCACCAGCTGTTGACATTATGGTACAAGATACCGCAGGGTACCTGTCGCCACCTCCTGGAATCGTTGCCTCGCCGAGTGGCTGCTGTTTTGCGGGATAAAGGGGGTCCTACAGCTTATTAGGTAGGTGGCCATAATATAATGACTCATAGGTGTACGTTTCTACGTTTTTGGTCCCGTGATTCACCCAGGATGTTTCAGTCGTTGTGTGTTAAATGTTCGGCAATTTTCAACGGAGACTTAAATTATTAGAAACATCGTGCTCGTTGTTGACTTTTACTAAAAAGCACTTGTTGTTTTAGGTTTTGGCTGGCCCCGGTTGAGCAGTGGTCTAATCGCTGGCTTTCTGACCATTCTTCCGAGATAGGTCCGGGTTCGAATCCCAGTGAGGCATGGATAATGTGTATGTCTTATAGCAGTGGCTCTCTCCCTTCCCTGGAACCAGAGATCGTAAATTAGGGACGGGCCGCAGCTAATTGAATCGCTCAACGGTAATAGTTAAAGTCCCAAAACAAAAACAAACAGTTTTAGTTTCCATCAAGGTTTCGATTCGCTCAGTTACCAGCAAATAATAACATTATACCTGTCTTTCATCTTGCGTTCCCTATCCTGCAGACATTCAATTGTGCATCTTGATTGGCTAAGCTCAGCTCTAAGAATGTCCACCTCTCTTCTCAGTGACGTCACTTCCCATGAGGCGGTGGGCACATAAGAGCTTGGCACCACAGTAGTCAGTTGTGCGGGAGCGGGAGATTCTACCTTAATCAGACTACCGTGTGGAGAACACAGGGATGAATTCGTCATCCTGTTAAAAGTCCTGGAGCCTGGAACATAAAATAACACTCATTTAAAACATGTAAATATATACTGGGTAAAGCGCTAAACTGTCTTAATAAATCACGCAAGTAATTTCATGATTTTAAGACCAAGAAGAAGAAAAGGAAGAAGAGAGAGAGAGAGAGAGAGAGAGAGAAGCATCGGCTTCTTAAGGCATTATTTATGAATGAGGAAAAAAATATACATCACTAGTCATGAATATTTATGTACGGGAAAATATGACTTGCAAACCTTCCCTCATTCGAATGGAGAGTGATCTATAGGTAGCAGTGACTGGTCACAGCAGTTAAGCGATATATTTTAGCATAGTGGATAAATCTTCACAGTGGATAAATCTTATAAAAACATCACTCGCAAACCACTGCTTCAAAACTCAAGAGGTGATAATTTATCAGTGTAACAATGTCATCAGGTATGCTGTTTCTGCAGATCACATTTATTAGGTGTGCAATTTAATTCTTGGCCACAGACACGACACGTTCACAGCAAATTATAGCAAATCGAATACGTACCTAATCTGGGAAATGATCCCCGTCGTGTTGGATACATTTGAGCCATCGACCAGGAAGCTGCCGAATGCCACTGCGGAAAAAAGAGGGCTGTTTCGAGTTGATAAAGTCATCAATACTTGTGTGGACCTCCTCGACAGAAGTGAAGTGCGTATCACTCAGGTGATGTTGCAGGGAGCGAAAGAGATGATAATCTGACGGGGCGAAGTCTGGAGAATACGCCGGGTGATACAAAATCTCCCATCCCAGGTCGGTGATCGTGTTTAAAGTCGTTTTCGCGGTGTGAGGACGCGCGTTATCCTGAAGCAACAGGACCGACCTTCTGCCCTTACCGATGTATGGCCTTTTCGCCTCCATTGCGTCACTCACACGAATGAGTTGCTGACAATAACGCTCAGCATTGACCGTTTCACCAGGTTTGAGCAACTCATAGTGTACGATACCGCGCTGATCCCACCATATGCACAGCAACAACTTCCTGGCATGGATATTCGGTTTGGCGGTACTGGTTGTAGGCTGATCTAGATAAACCCACGATTTGCGCCGCTTAGGATTATCGTAGAGGATCCACTTCTCATCACAGGTCAAAATCTTGTGGAGTAAATCCTTCTCTTCGAATCTGGAGAGCAAGGACACAGCAACATCGTAGCTCCTAGACTTGTTCGCAGCTGTGAGTTGGTGGGGCACCCAAAGGCCCTCCTTCTGAATCCGTCCAAGCTTGTGTAGGCGCTTTGCAATGGCTTGCCGTGTTATTCCGAGTTCCTGGGCGCGCTCTGACTGTGTGCGAGTGGGATCCGCGTCCAACAGTTGTTCCGGTTCCTCATCGTCAACTTTCTGTGGCTGTTCCGGACATTCTGCATCACAGAGATCGAAATTTCCCTGCTTAAACCACTGGAACTACTTCTAACCCGTACTGTAGGACAAAGCAGCCTCACCCAAAGCAGCACAGATCATTTGCTGGGCATCCGCGGCACTTTTTGTCAGCTGAAACGCGAACAGGAGGCAGTGCCTCAAATGTTGCTTCTCGAACGACATTGTTTCACCGTCAACTTTTGTCCCTTCTGTCACTACAGATTTGAGCGGTTACGGTTACCTGGAAAGCTGTTGGATGGCGCTGCAATCAGCCATTATCGCACAGAGCTATTTGCATTTGCCGACGTTCTATGACCGCCTGCGGTTAGGGGCCGAGAATTAAGTTGCACACCTAATATATTCATCACACTGCATAGCGATGAGTTCTGAGTGACTTTGAAGAAAATCACAAGCCACTTCCCATGAATAAATATTCGATAATTTTAAATATGAATTCCTGTATTAAACATTACTTGTCTGAAAAACAGCTTTCCAAGAAAACAGCATCTTGTTTAGATTAACTAACATTTTGACTGATAATCAGAGCTGTGTCATGCGAGATTTCCAGATGAGTCATGGGGGACACACCTGCTCTACAGTCTTGACTCTCACCCTTTCCTGGAACCATGGGCCTCAAATTCTATGAAAAAAGATAGCCATTAGAAATGCTCACGATGTTCGTTAACTCCCCCCCCCAAGGCAAATATTCTGTCATTCTTTTGTGCCAACATATCTGTCTCATCCCACGCAGCATATTCATTGTCCGGCAGTACATTTATTGCTCATTCAATAGACTGTTACTTGAGAGAGGGAGTGAGAGAGGGTAGGAGGGAGAGAAAGGGAGAGAGAGGGAGAGAGAGAGGGAGAGGGAGGGAGAGAGAGAGAAAGAGGGATAGGGAGGGAGGGAGATAGAGAAAGGGAGAGGGAGGAAGAGAGAGTTTGGGAGAGGGAATGAGGGAGGGAGGGAGAGAGACAAGGAGGGAAGGAGGGTGGGAGAGAGAGAAAGAGAGAGGGAGAGGGAAGGAGAAAGAGGAGGGAGGGAGAGAGACAAGGAGGGAAGGAGGCTGGGAGAGAGACAAGGAGGGAAGGAGGCTGGGAGAGAGAGAAAGAGAGAGGGAGAGGGAAGGAGAAAGAGGAGGGAGGGAGAGAGACAGGGAGGGAGAGGGAATGAGAGAGAGAAAGCAAAAAATAACTTTTTTTTTCTTTATTCTTGTGAGGTGAGTAATTATTTTTTTCAGCAGATGTAAAGCGAAAGGCATATTTTGTATATAATATTACCCGTAATATGAGTTCTTGTATAACCATGTTTTTGAAGCGATATCAGATGGATAATCTACAAGCTGCTAGATCCGATATATTTGTCATCGAATTCACGAAGGCGATATGCATTTGAGGAACTATGGGGTTATAGATGTTTGGCCAAGATCCTACCTGCTGAAGGCATTAGAAATATTATAATTCCAAAGGTCACATGAGGATGTCTTATAGGAGAAGACTGACGCTCGATGCGTCTTTGCACTTTTGTATGGAGATATTTTCTTCAAGTTTTGTGGTTATAAAAATGGACTCAGCAACTAACAGGCAAAAGATAATTACTGCAAATCGTTTGTAATATGGATTTCCAAAAGTTGCGTGAACTTTTCACATTTCATAAAGCTGTCCTCGACACCACGCAAAGCGTCAAGCGGAGCAACAAAAATGGATAATACTGAATTATTGGATATAATGTGCACATCATTTAAAGTGTTTTTACAAAAAAAATTACACCATCCAACACAAATATTTTAAAATCAGAAACGTTGGAACACTCATGAAAAATCGTGGTCGTGGCTTAATAATCGGATAAAGTCAGTTTGAAACGGGAGATATACTGTAAATGGGTAGATATTAGGGCCGAATAGGAATGCATCGTTACTTTGCTAGCAAACAAACATCATTTCTTATAATAATTAGGAAGTCATACAGATAAAAAAATTTTTCTATTGAGAATATCTAATGTTGAAAGGAATTTTCCAAGGCGAAAGAGGGATCGTCTAATGGAAGTCTAAATTTGCACCACCTAGTGAGTAAATAGTGCAACCGAAAAATAGATAAGACCATGAGAAATTGGGTACAAAAATGTCTTGGAGGAGGAAATACCGGCGTTGTTGGAGACGCATCATTAGCAACACGCACCAGCAGCATTTGGTACATACAAGATGGAGCGCCAATGGATAATTATTTAGTTGGTGTGAATGAAATGTCCGTCAAAGGACCAGCATACGAGGACGGCGAGCACGGAAAAGAAGGACAACTTACCTAGGCAAAATAATTCCCCTCGGCATCGACACATAGTTGCCATCTGTCCGTCAAGACCATAATCCCGGAACAAAAAAAGTCGTGTAGCTGGGACCCGAAGAAGTCACCAACTGCACGTTGAACCTTGTTGTCTGCCGTGAACTGTTCCCGGACAAGAAGTTATCCAGGCGACTAAACAGATGATAGTCTGTCGGAGAAAGTCCGGGTAATACGCAGAATGATGCAGTGCTTCATAGCCCAAGGCACTTAGAGTCAGCATCATTCGTTGTGAGACATGAGGGCAGGCCCGACATGGAGCAGAAGAACACCATGTCAGTTGACCAAAGCCGGTTGTTTCTGCAGAAATTTCCGGTACATCTGGTGTAATTCAGCACAATAACGTTCTGAAGTGATGGTTTGGCCTCTTGCCAAGAAACCCCTATGAATTATCCCTGCTGTAGACCACCAGACAAGGAACGTCATCTTCTTTGTGTGTAGGGGTGGCTTAGGATGCCGTCCAGCACGCTGTGCCTTACTTAACCATTGTGCAGATCGTTTCCGATTATCACAAAGGACCCACTTCTCGTCGCAGGTGACGATTCGATGGAGTAGAGGTTCCTGGAAAGCAGCGACGTGCAGACTTCCAAACGCCCTGTCTTGTTGGCATTAGTCAATTCATGCAGCAGCCACATGTCCAGCTTTTTTACCTTACCCAGCGCAGCCAGACGTTAAACAACTGTCATGTGGTGGACACCTACCTCTGCCGCTATCTCACGACATATTTTTCGGGGATCCACTTGAACCACACGTGACAGAACATCGTCAGAAACAGCAACAGGTCGGTGATCACGTGCTTCGTTTTGCAGGTCCGTATCTCCGCTTGGAAACTTCACAAGTCATCCCCAAATGGTTCGTTCGTTGGCTGTGTTCTCCCCAAACTCTTTGTTAACGTTTCGAGCGGCAATTCGTGCAGAATGGCCCGGATTAAATTCATGCAGGAAGATGACTCTCAAGTCCTGCGTTTGCATGTTTCCTTTGCAAGCCACGTTACGTCGAAAACAACCACGCCTGAACCTTGTTCTTCATGCACATGTGCTAGCTATTTATAGTAACTCTGTGACGTAATACCCGCAACAACTGTGGGTGGTTCTACTCCGCTGTGATGTGGGCCTGTCCCCACTGCTCGTTCGCGCCGGACATTTCATTCGCACCAACCCCAATATATGTAGGCCAATTACATGACCACCAAACAGCTACAGGAGTGTGGCTGTTTTATCCGAGTAAATGAGCCAACTGCTCTGGAATTGCAGTAATTTCCTTTCCTGTACATGTGCATTGCACATACCAATTTTCATCTGGATTGGATAATTCCTTCTGGGTGCTTCGTTATTTTGTCAGAGTGAATAATTCAATTTTTTGGTTGGGGTGCAATAGGTATTTCTGCATTTGCAACCGTTCACCTGTGGTTGTAAAACACAAATTTGAGAGATCTTGCATCGAACAGCCTGCTCAGTGTCAAATATATTTTTCGTTATAATTAACTCAATGTTATCAGATTTCAAGTCCCAATAAATTTTTGACGATTATTATATTTTATTATTGCTACATATTTTTCTGATTCTGAAGACGCGCTCATTGCAAATAAGAATTTTGTGTCACATTTCTTAATTACTTTCGGGGTTCACAAACATTTCTAAGCTTATAAATGAATTTTTCTACATTGCAACCTTTCACCTCTTCTAAAAGACAAATCGGAGAGTTCTTGCATTGAATAGCCTGCCCTTATTCTACCACTGTTAGTAGCAATAGACCTGCATAGCACACCACACTGCTTCCACACAATCAGTCGCCCGTCCCCAATATAAGACCTTTGTTTTCAAGAAAGGAAAGGGAGCCAAAGTCTCAGGAGAGATGCACCATCCATGCTTCATCTACGACTTAAGCTCAGTTCGGACGATTAGCCAAAAGTCTCTGATCGTTCGGACATGGGTGCAACTTGCTAAATTCTTAGAAGCAACTCGGAAAACTATAGGTATTTTTTCGTTTTGAAGAAAAGTTTGATATAATCTTCATTCTTGCTGCTTAGTATGAAGGGCTTTCAAATTTCCTGTCAGCTCTTGGGGCACTGTTCAGCTCTGATGATAGTTCTTTCTTTCTAAGCGGGTGCTTAGGAATATTCCCTGTCTCTAAGCTTGTAACACTAATAAAAAGATGTCTTATATGTTCAGATGTTATATTTTGAACAAAACGAATCAGAATTCCAAATTTTGGCAGAAGTAATCATACTTACTTAAAGGTCTGATCCCCAGAGGTAAGTCACGGATAAAGTAGTTTTCTGGAGAAACGCACGTATTTCAACACAAAATAGTCAAATCTTAGTTAAAATGATTTGTAACGTATATTCTATTTCAACTTTCCTTTTGAGTTTCTTTTTCTATGTAAATTTGAGTTCGTTCTCTTAGACATTTTCAAACCTTAACGTTATGTCTTCTCCCTCAATCGAGAATAATGTTGGCAACACACTGAGGTCAGAACAAGTGTGACGTATGTGTGGCCGGATAAGAACGATAGATTAAAAGGCAATGTAGCGGTTGTTTTGGGGGATTGATGTTATTGATGATAAGCGTGCTGTTATATTGTGATTGGATGTTAAATCACTGATACTTTTTGAGTACGCCAATAAACCGGATGTGAGTGTGCAGTACAAACCATGCAAGCAAAATCAACGTATTTGTAAGTACTACAATTGACCCCTTTCTTATAACGCGTATGGGTACCTTTTAATATTA
Organism: Macrothele yani; assembly: GCA_039090855.1. Classification (NCBI taxonomy): domain Eukaryota; kingdom Metazoa; phylum Arthropoda; class Arachnida; order Araneae; family Macrothelidae; genus Macrothele; species Macrothele yani. The sequence goes on along the minus strand of CM077029.1, from coordinate 174,368,210 downwards.
CATTGACTTTAGCACACATAAGGTAATTACTGACGTAAGGACTAAGTTACAGCGGAAAGACGTTATATTGAGATGTGAAATGCCAGCCCCACAGGACGCACATGAGATAAAGGCAGATTGCAGTAAGAGCACATGCCAGTATAATATTGTGGATAACAGTCAGAGCTCCGGAGCCAAGAGTTGCCGGTTCGAATCTTGACCATGGCATAAAAATGATGGAGAAATTTATTTCGTCATAGATTAACGTGTGGAGTTTTGTTCTGATGGTGTAGGCGACAAACAAAATCTGGTGTCATATGTTAAGATAATACAATTCGTATTAAGATAATACAACGTTTATCACAGAGATTTTATTTTTTCAAGTCTACCAAGGTTTCCCTGGGTTCTCACCTAGCTATATATTTTTCTTTCCTTGTTTTTCACGAACAGATCATATGTAGAGGATTTTAGGAAGGGAGTGCCTGACCCCAGGTCTTAAACAACCCTTAGAAATAGAGAGCTAGGAGATTTGAGCTAGAGTGCCCGATAAGAAAGTGACACGGAAGCGAGGTAGAAAGGGGGAGGAAGACGCCCTTATTTTTTACCGGGGGCCAGTAACCGGAGTCCGACGTACGGCGGATATTTAGTGGTTTGAATGTTCGTACCTGCCAGGGACCGAACCTGAGGTTTCTCCGTAGCAGTCACGAACGTTGACCACTAGGCCATCCGCGGCCCGGCACAGTGGAACATAAAATAGCAAAAATATTGCAATTAACATTTTGTAGTGAACCACTGGTTCCTAATAACAGCTCTTAGTCTCTTTTTGGCATTGAATACAGTAATTTGTGCGATGCTTCAGATTCCCCATTCTTCAAGGAGAAGCCTTTTCTAATGCTCCATGTCCAGTATCTTACGTTTTCTCACTCTATCGGCAAATTCTTTTCATAAATGTTCGATAGGATTCAAATCAGGCTATTTTGGGGATTTTTGAGAGTGTAAGGATTACAATAAAGCAGGTATTTATGGACAAAATGAGCCGCATGTTTAGGGTCATTGTCCTGCTGGAAGTAAAAGTCACTACCCAAATTCAGTTTATCCACACTTCGCTGCAGATTTTCCCGGAGAATATTCAAATACACCATTTTCTCCATTGTACCATCTATGAATACAAGTTTCCTCACACCAGCAGCCCCACATTACTACCCCACGATCCCCATGCTTTACTGCTCCTGGAACATCCTTCTCTTGCAGCTCTGTCTTGGGCTTTCTTCAAACAAAGTACTATCCACTGCAGTTCATTAGAGTAAATTTACTGTCGTCTGAAAACAACACTTTAGGCCAAAAAGTATTACCTTTATTTAAATGCTCATTTACGAAGGCAAGCTTCTTCTTTCGATTAATTTTACTAATGTACGGCTTTCTTCTGGCTACTTTCGCTCTGTAACCAGCACAATGAAGGACTCTGCGGACTGTTTTGGGATGAGCCACCTTGTTCAAATCTTCCTTTAGCATTGTTGCAACTTCAGTTGACGAAATGTTTGGATTTTTCACGACGGAACGGACTAAATTTCGTCCTTCTTTGGGGATCAACTTTCACGGGCGGCAACATCTGGGCTTATTTTCCAAGCTGAGAGTCGATTTTAAACGCTTAATTACACTTCTGAGCGAGAATCGTCTATTTCGAACTATTTTACCGATTTCTGAATGTGATTCATTAAGATTATGCAAACTTATGATGATTTTTCTTTCCTGTATTGTTGTTTCAGTGCCTGTGCAATCCATTTTGGTAGTAACAGCAAATAGATCGAAATAACAACATATTTCACGCCTGATAAGGATAAAAGAGACTTCGAGTTTTATATATCCTGTATTGGGTACGTGACACGAAGAAAGCGAAATTTATTTACATAAATATCATCACTGCCAATACTTTTGTTCGTGCAAATTATGTATCTGCAAATAACTTCTAAGTTTTCAAAGGCTAAACGTATGTAAACATTATTTTTTTCAGCTTTATTACGTGACGAGCAATATCTAATTATTATGCGATCAGTACACTGGGCTACAATAGTTTTTACTTCTAATTTTATACAGTAACTTGAGGAATCGGCTGTGAACCAATACTTTTGTTCCCTACTGTACATGTACGTTAATCCAGAATTCCATATGACACATACTAGAAAAAAATTCTAATGTCAGTAAATTCAGAAATTCTAAAAATTAACGAAATCTCGCCCTTAAATCTGAGCTGATCAGGGCAGTTCCAATTTCGTTTGTGAAGAAAAGCTTTCTGTCTCACAAAATAAATGTCACAGATTCCAGGTATTCAAAATATGAACTAAATAATTTTGCTTCGCTGGGAGTACACCGTGTTCTTTGCACTCATCGTATCTATTTTCAGGCAGGTGTTATTCCGTAGAGATGTGGCATTCCTTTACAACGTTCATGATTCTATCGATGGCAGTAATGCAACTCTACCTAGGAAACTCTATGTTCGTTATATCCCATTTCCTTTTTCAAATGGTCGTAAAACTGGAAAATGATCTTGGAGTTTCAAGACCGGTTCACTAGAAAAGAATTTAGACTTCGATAAATACGTAGTACTAAACACTCTGTTAAATACGAGTAAGTTATTTTTACCTTCGTCACGGGAGTTCAGTTCATCGCGCTCATATAGTAATTGACACAGCAATGTCTAGCGTTGTCCCAAAATTTGTTCTTTGTGTGTATTCAACTGTTAGTTGAGAGAAAATGTATCTTAAAGTATGTATTTCGGCAGAGATCGGCCGAAAACTCTTTTCTGGTAAAGCTACTTCATTTTACTTTGCTTATTATTTTACGAGGAATAATATATTTGAGATCAGGAGTACCATAAATGGTATCCATTCTATTTCGTTGCGGAGTTTAATGACAACACAGAGCAACTCTAAAGATTATACTGTAAGCTGACGCCGATCTCTAATTTGGGACCACTGTTTCCAGGTAAGGGAAAGAGCCAGCGTCTTAAGTCGAGCACGTTATCCATGCCAGGACTCGAACCCAGGCTCACTCAGAAGTGCGGTCAGAAGCCAGCGTTTAGAACACTGTGTCACAAGATCAGCCAGATGGTGCTACACCATTTGAAACGCAGCTTATGAAAGATAGGATATAGAATACAATTATTCAAGCTTATACACCTCTTAAAAGTCACTCTAACAAAGAAATAGAAGGATTTCATTAGAATCACTGCCAGTGCCAGAGGGCTGCATGAGACTTGTGACAAAATTGAGTTTTGGGATCTTCTCAAAAGTTTATTATACTTCTCTGTTCTCAGATACATGGACAGACTGTAACATATAACCTTATGCAGATGACGGAATTCGAACTCCAGAGCGGCTGTTCTCCCAACAGAACTACGCCGGTAGGATTATCGCTGCAACATCGTTAATTTGAGTCATACGTCACCGCAGTACTACGTCATCTTCGTTATGTCACGTAGAACATAACAAGATTACAGTTCGTTTGTACGTGCGCTTGTCCGTATACGTCGAACTTTCCTGACCAAATGGTCAGTAGATTTAATAAATAAATATAATTTTCTTTCCTTGTTTTTCACAAAACGGCGAGTTCAAAGTCATGATATGATCAAGTACTGTACGGATTTCGAACATCAGTGTTAGCATGGAAAAAGAGTTAAACTTGGTATTCCCATTTTTTTCTCATTTTTTTCTGTTGTTGATTCTTACTACCACAACAGAGAATGCAAATTCCGCCAACTCCAGATCAGTTTGCTAACAACATGCTGTTTATTTCACTAGACAGCTTCTCAAGAGATCTGCCATCATTTTAGGTGAATGTTTAAAGTTTTCAGGAAATAAAAAGATTGTTTTTCGCTTCATTCGAATGAGTGGATTGTGGTCGTATAATTTATAAAGGCCGCTTTCTTCCTGATTTTATTGCTCGTGCTTAGCATCTTTCTTTTCCATTCGCTGTAAAAGTAATTCGCAGGTGGGAGGGTTATTTGAGGTCCCGGCCTGTAACCATTCTCCCGAGCTGAGGCCGGGCTCGAACCCCGGATGCCGCATGATGAATGTTACGCCTCCCCGATAGTGCTCGCCCTGGCGTATTGCTGGAACCATAGCCCCTAGTTAGGGATGGACGACTACCTAAAACCATAAGAGTTCCTCATGGTGGTTGTGAAACTCCGAAAAAAAAAAAAAAAAAGACCCCCTTTTATGTCCGTAATTTAAATGAAATGTTTCAGCAAATTTTCAAAGTGACTTAATCAGCGCATTTGAGAAAAATGCCGAACATTCTTGGATCTTTTCTTGAATTTGAACACCTATAAAATAATAGTTCGATGGCACTGTTTAAATGGAACTTTGTCCTTAAGCTAACTTCCCTGTACGAGGGTCCTAACAAAAGTTCTGTACACTGTCCATTTTTGAGAAAAGTGTCAAGTAACGGAGAAAACATACCTTATTGTCGTCCAATGTACTCCAATCCACTGCTAACGACAGCTTGCCAGCGGTGAGAAAGGTCCTGGATGCTCCGTAGTACGCCATCTTTGTTCATCTGTCGTATTAGTAGGGTCACGTCCAATGACAGTTCGTCCAGCGATTTGTAGCGGATGCTACGGAGCCGAGTTTTTTAGCACGTCTTTCGAAAAAAAAGATCGTGCTTATGTTACCGGTTTGTTGTCCGTACGTCCGTCTGTACCCACGATATCTCTGTAACTATTAGTCCGATTTGAAAAATTCTTTTTGCATTGGAAAGCTTGAAATGTACGAATGATGATCATTTATTTCGTTTTTTTTACTGTGTACAATTTTGCCGCTAGAGGGCATAAATGCAGATGATGCGGAATTCAAAAATACGTTTTATTCCCCATATTTGCTTCTAAACATCCGATTGAAAAAATTCTTTTATCTTTCGATTCCATTTATGTCGAAGAGTATTTTAGATATAGTTACTTTTTCATATTACGCATAGATTTCCCGGTAGGGGTCGTAAAAGTAAATTATATTTTCCCCGATAATTCTTCTTCTAAAACTCCGATTTTAAAATTTTTTTCTTCAGCGGATACACCTCCTGATGGAAAATCTTTTCCATATAATTTCAAATTTTTGGTAAAGAATACTTTGGCCATCAGAGGGCGTAAAGTGTTAATTTTTGATTCTGATGTATTAGCCATAAAATCTGAGCTTCTAAAATATCGATTGAAAAAATTCTTTCATGTACTGATGCCTCTCACATCGATAAACCTTTTCGGAATATTTTCTTCTTAAAATATTCCACAGTTTCTCCGCCAGGGGGCGTAGATGTATATCTTATTTTCGTCAATATCTCTACTTCTAGGAGTCCGATTTGAAAAATTTCTTCTTTGTTGGATAGTGTTTTCAGTGTGACATGTTTTTCATATAATTTCAAAATTTTTAAGTAATTCATAGACTTTCCGCTAGGGTCGTAGTGGTAAATTGCGTTTACCCCTATATCTCTGCTTCTAAATCTCCGATTTGAAAAATTCTTTCTGCACCGGATACAGCTTCTGATGGGAAATCCTTTGCATATAATTTAAAATTTTTGAAAAAAATGGTTTTGCCACCAGGTGGCGTAAGTCTTAATTTCCGTTTCTGATGTATTTGCCTAAAATCTCGATTAAAAAAAAGTCGTTTGTTGACCGATACTACTCATGTCGACAAACCTTTTAGGAACATTTTCTTCTTGAAAAAATGCATGGTTTCTACGCCAGGGGAGTAGATGTATATCTTATTTTTGTCAATATATCTACTTGTAGGAGTCCGATTTGAAAAAATTCCTTCTTTGTTGGATAGTGTTTCCGATGCGAAATGTTTTTCCTATAAATTCAAAATTTTCAAGTAAATCATAGACTTTCCGCTAGGGGGCACAAAGGTAAATTGCATTTTCTGAGTTATTTCTGCTTCTAAATCTCCGATTTGAAAAATTCTTCCTGTATCGCATACAAGACCTGATGGAAAATATTTTCATATAATTTCTAATGTTTGGGTAAAGAATGGTTTGGCCACCAGGGGGCATAATTGTTATTTTCTGCTTCTGATGTATTTATAGCAAAATCTGGGCTCATGAAAACTCGAATAAATTCTTTTTTCTTGGACCGATACCGCTCATATGGGAAAACATTTTGAGAATACTTTCTTCCTACAATAATGCATGGTTTTCCCTCCAGGGAACGTAAGTCACATCTTATTTTTGCCGATATCTCTGTTTCTAAGAGTCCGATTTGAAAAATTATTTCTGTATTGAGGAGCGTTTCCGGTGCGAAATGTTTCTCATATAAATTCATGTTTTTCTTAACGCACAAGTCTGCAACCAGATGGCGTAAGATCACGATTCCGTTTACAGCAATATCTGAGGGATTAAAAACCCGATTGAAATATTTCGTTCTTCCGTCAGATACTATTGCTTTCCATACCGGTTCCATTGACTTTGAACAGATTTGATAAATTTAATTTGCGTCAGAACGAATTCAAAAGACGTGCTTATTACACCCGAAAATTCGGTGTCATCTTTCTTGTTAACTTTGGGAGAAGATCAAAGTCGGGTGGACTGAGGTCAGGGCTGTATGGGGAATGGGATAAAGTTTCCCAGCCGTATTTCGATAAAAGTCGCCGTACCGACGCTGCACCATGACACGATGCGTTGTGATGCAGCAAGATCATTCCCGCTTCCAACAAGTTGGGGCGATTTTAACGATTTTTCGGTCTTAACTTTGTCCTTAGAAAGTTACGATAATATTGGGCTTTGAAATTTTGCCCTACCGGTACTCGATCAGGGACCACAACACCCTGAGTATCGTACGCGAAAATCATCATTTGATTCACTTTGAATTGTTGCCGACGACACTTTGTGGAGGGTGGGGAACTTGGATGTCTCCATTCCGCTGATTGTGACTTCAGTTCAGGGTCAAAATCACGGGTCTAAGTCTCATTAATTGCGACAATTCTGTTCAGGAAGGTGTCGCCCTCCCTTTCGAACCTGTAGAGGTGATCCTACGCCATGCTCACTCTGGCTGCCTTCTGCTCGGGGATGAGTTGATGGGGCACCCAGCGTGCGGCGATTTTTCTTTTTCCAAGTAAGTTTGGTCAAAATCTGGTGAACAGACATGGTAGACAAATTTTCCTGATGAGCAATCTCCTCGACTGTCAAACGGCGATTCTCTTCGAGAAGCGTTGCAACAATGGTGACAGATGTTTCGCTTGTCGCCGTTTGAGGTCAGCCTGAGTGGTGATCATCTTCGATGCTGCTTTGGCCCTTCCGAAAGCGCGGTGCCCAGCGAGAAATTGTGCTTCGATCAAGAGTTCCTTCCTCACAAACTTCTTGTAAGGCAGTGTGGGTCTGTATCGGAGTTTTCCCCCGCAGAGATTTTTTTTTCAACTACGAGCGCTGGTCTATCGCCGTGACTCGACATGAGGAGCTACAGGCTTCCGTTCCCAAACTCTCCCACATCCACACAGCAAATGATAGCACGTCGTTTTGACAGCACTGCGTTGCTGAGAGTCTGACCTTGACATGACGCAATCATCTTCTTGATTGCATCATCCGCTTCCGCTTAAGATTAACGTGTGCAGAACTTTTGTTATGACCCTCGTATATCAGTTTTAGATTAACGTGTGCAGAACTTTTGTTATGACCCTCGTATGTCAGTTTTAGATTAACATGTGCAGAACTTTTGTTATGACCCTCGTATGTCAGTTTTAGATTAACATGTGCAGAACTTTTGTTATGACCCTCGTATGTCAGTTTTAGATTAACATGTGCATAACTTTTGTTATGACCCTCGTATATCAGTTGTAGATTAACGTGTGCAGAACTTTTGTTATGACCCTCGTAGAACACTAAAGCCCTGAGCTTGTTAGGTTAGCTTTAACTTTAGCTTTACTGTATAACACTAAACAGCTTATCTTACATAAGATTTAATTTGACGTAGTAAATTTGGTTTCACTGCGAAAACTCGGATTTCTTCTCAGTCGTAGCAGCTGAAAGTCTTAATGAACTTATATACTCGTATTATTGCACTATACTGCCAAGGTTTCGTGAAAACAAGGCTGCTTGTGCTAGTTGAAATCTTTTATTAGTCTCAGTCAGAAACGTTTTCGATTGATCATCCACAAGCACGTTCGTAATCACAATATATTGTTTCAACACCACTTGAGCCACAATAAGCGTGCGAGCTCACTAAATAAAATTTTTTAGCTCTTTGCTCTCTAAGAATATAAAACGTCCTACATAAAGCAGCCGTGTAAGATGTCATATACCGTCCCGGTAGCGCAGTGGTCTAAGCGCTGGCTTCTGACTATTCATCTGAGATGGATCCGGGTTCGATTCCCGGTGAGGCATGGATGTTGTTTTTGTCTAACCGCACTGGCCGTCTCCGTTCTCTGGAATAAATGACCTTAAATTAGGGACGGGCGATTGTCTATAGCCCATTGAGTTGCTCACGGTGGTCGGTTAAGACCCCAATAAAAAAATTTAAGATTGCATATAGCTCGTAACACTAGTCGTTCCTTTGTCACAACCTTTCAAAACGTTGCACATTCAGCTCTTATAGCTCGAGTGTAACTAATATATAACTTTGTATGCTGCACTTTGACCTGCTGTCAGGTCAAAGTGCAAACATACATAGTCGATTTCTGTCAATTTCAAATCAATCGGGAGAAACTCGTTAACATTACGTTTAAAAGGTACTTAGCGAGAAGAAACCAAATGTAAATAATAATAGAAGAAGTGAAAAGAACGGTTAATTTTGTGGTATAAGTCACACACCAAACAGAAAAAAAAATCATAGCATGTGTTCGAAATGAGGTAGATTTCTATTTTTTGTTTCCAGTTGCAGCACATTTTGATGCTGTTCGTGCTATAACCATGTGTAAAGTTATTCGCGAGGGGAAACAAAATGTAAAAACTCTATTAAGAAGCTTTAGCAAAATTTGGCGAAAATAGGCGCGTGCACACACACACACACGCGCGCGCTGCCACAATATAGTTACTTCTACCACTGAGGTCAACAAAAGCACCTGAGTGCGTCGTAGCAGGGTGGTTAGCAAATAGTGATAGACAGTAGACAATGTGGATTTCTCAGCTTCCTTGCACTATGCTCCGTTGGATATTAACAATGAATTGACAAAGGGGATAAAAACAATTCCAATCTCGGTGCACTGATTCTTCATAGTCTTTAAGTGCGGAAAATCTGTAGGCAAAGAAACAACGGTGAAATCTGCTGAATACTTGCCTGGATTCTCCTGCTTTCTGTAAACTCGCTCGAACTCTGCAGTATTCCGCTAATCCACGTAATTACTACTGGTATGAAAAAAAAGAGGATCATGGATTTTGATATACATGACTCTCAAGACATTGATGCGAAGCAATCATGCAACGTTCCACAAGAACCAGAGGGTCCGAAGCATCCGAGAAAGATTCCTGGAGAAATGAAGGTACCGCCACCAGCTTGAACTATGTCCAACATTAAAAAAATAATTAAAAAATCTTGCAGAAAGCCATGAAAAGCCAACGTGTGAACCATATATAAGATCCAAAAACTCGTTACCTGTCTTCCCCCTCCCGGTGTCACAATAAGCGCAGGCTTCTGACCTTTCGTTGGAGATGGGTCCGAGTTCGAATCCCGGTGAGGCATGGATGTTTTGTTTGTCTTACGTCACTGCCTCTCTCCCTACCCTGGAACCAGTAGTCTTCAATAAGGGACGGACAACTGCTTATAGCCCATCGAGTTGCCCAAGTTGGTCGTTAATCCTCCCAAAAAACTAAGAACAACTCGTTATCTTGCTGTACAGATACCAGAATGGATTTTCATCCATGCGGCAAATGCTCAGAAAATCTGGGAATGCATTGCATCATAGCGAGAATCAAATTCACACCGCCTGATTTCAGTATGAACAGGCTTCAGTTACACATAGAATACTACCATTCAAGCCAACTAAACTAGTTTCATGCAGGAATTTGAAGAATTTTTCAGTTAGATTGTCTTTGGTTGTATAATTGCAGAATTCAGTGTTCAAGCTACCGCTGGCGTTTCGCCAAATTGAGACAAAAATGATAGTTTTGCGACAAAAGTTAACCATTGAATCGCCAAAAAGCGAACGCTCAAAATGTGATAAAACTTGTGCAAGGGTCACTTCAAAAGTTTCGATTCTAACACATGCAGGAAATTTGTGTCATTATGATTTCTTTTTAATTTTCAGCAGCGTCTAAGGATATTGCAATGCATGTTTTACACCGATGTTTTATTGCCTTGATTCTAGTGGGAAAAGTAAAAATACTTCATCTTGCTCTGCTAACCAAGCACCAACAGCTGTGACTGAGGGTGATGTATGGTTAGCACCTTATTTGGAAGATAATAGCTTCCCTCAAATGCTTTCTTTAGCTTGGGGAACAAGTCACTATAAGCAAGTTCTGAACAATAAGGTGCGTGCCGAAGCAATTGAAATTCTGGTCTTCACAGTCTGGAAGATGAGACTCGATACACTGTGTTGAAGGAGGAAGGTACCTCTTCGCAAATTTTCTTATTTTTGACGGCTGCACGAAGTTTATGAGGTTGGCGTTGTATGCGCAGATGACAGTGGTGTCCTTTACCAGGTAGTTAATCATGATAATGCATTCTGTATTGCAAAAAACTGATGCCATCATCTTGACCGCTGATGGAGCAAAGCGGAACTTCTTGGAAGGCGAAGAAGCTGCATGCTTTCGTATTAGACATTGATTGTTTCTGGGTTAAAGTGATGAACCTAAGTTTCATCCATTGTAACAATATTGGACCAGAAATTTATTGAAACCATACGAAGCATGTTCAAGTTGGTCAAGCACATTCTTTTGTGGCACACCTTTTACTCATCTGTCGACATTCGCGGGACCCATCGCGCACCGTCCATTTTCATGTACAAGGCGTTCGTCAGGATTGAATCGGCATTACCGATTTTAATTCCTGTAGACTCAGTTATAGACTAAACATTCATGCATATGTCCTGCATCACGAGGTCATGAATGCGGTACATGGTTTCCTCGGATGTGGAGTGTCGTTCAGAAGGATTTGCATCATGGCACAGTTCCCTGCCACAACGAAATTCTAAACTGTGGAATATATAGCAGTTCTGTCTACCAATGTGTGCACCATATCATTATGAACCGCTATTGCCTTCCAAATACAAATATTTTGTATTCCTCCTCCATCCCCATTTCGTAAAGTCTGCGATTTAATTTACAAAATCACTAGAAAAAGAACTAATGGACCTATAGCGTTGAAAATTAGAACAGTAACGTGTAAGATCATGCACCCCTTGCAAAATAAATAAAAAAAAATAAAAACAAAAAAGGAAGAAATAAATAAATCTGCATATTCATATTTTCTAGAACACAAACTTTTCGAACGCCCCTCGTAATTCATTAGAAAAATTAGTTAGCAAATTTTCCTAACCAAATGCATGCTTTACCATTCCAAATAATTTCTTCCTGAGAAGTATCCAAATTGCTGCAAGAGAAACAAAAAAGATGAACCGAATTCTCGGTTGTAATGAGCGCGTCTTTTGAAACTTTCCGACACGAAAAGAAATATTTCGAAGCAGAGTTTTAGTAAATAAAATCAACGATGAAAAGAATGCATTTACATTCCCTAGAAAAAAATCTATGCATAAATTTAAAATGAGCAATGTAAGCAATATTCTTCATGGTGTACTTAAGGGGTTAAAAATATTAACCGGATTTCTACACAATCTGTAAAACATCTACAAACAGAAATATCTACTTTCGGCCACCAGCGGCTGAAATGTGTGGTACGAAGAATCACAAATTGTGCGCAAAACATTTCTCATAAAGAAAGATATCCTAGGCAAAGTAGATTTTTCGAATCGGGTTCTTATAAACAAACATAGGCTTTGAAGTATTATACAAATAAAATTGATCACTAACATCCCATAGTGGCAAAACTGTGTGGAGCTATGGAAAATAATTCTGGCCACACGCACACTATCAATAACAAAAATGATTCTTTAAATTGGACTTTTAGAAGCAGAGATATGATCATTACAGAGATTAAGGTAGATGCTCCCTAACGGGAAAACTGAACATCATTTTGAGAAAAAAGTACGTATAAATGTTTTCCGCTGTGAACGGCGTTTGACTGGAAAAGAATATTTTCAGTTAGGTCTTTAAAAGCGAAGATACGATTGTATTAGAAACAGAAAGATGCACATACGCCCCCTAGTGCTGAAGAATTTTGTCACAGAACATTATAAAATGTATGCGAAATATTCATCGTCGTGACCTCTAGCTAACAAGAAAAGAATACTTAAAATCTAATTTTCGAAAGCAGAGGTTTCGGGAAAACACCATATACATTTACGCTTCCTAGTGAGAACACCATGCAGCTGAAAACGGCGTGGTGAGGGGCATCGGAAGGCTTAAAAAAATACTCCTTTTTCTTTGAAGCAATTGTATTGAGTAAAATATATTTTGAATTTAATAGAATGTGCATTTACGTCCGCTAGTGGCAAGGTTATGCATCAGAAAAAGACCATCGTCCTCACAGTTCAGGCTTTCTACTGGAAAATAATTTTTTTAAATCGGACTAATAGTTGCAAAGATATGGTGTCTATAGATGGACGGACAGACGGACGTAATGATAATATGAGCACGTATTAATATATTTTTTTCAAAAAAACGTGCTAAAAATTCCAGCTTAAACGGTGGTAGATTTATCGGACGCAAATCGGGAATAGTGGATTCAGGAAATTTTTCAGAAACCACTTATTTCCAAATTTTAATGTATTGCCACCAGAATGAGAATAACTAAGGCTTCCCAATGCCATATAACAACAAGAAAACTGCGTTTTGGAGCATTATCGCTGGTTTTTCTGTGCTGTCTTGATTGTCAATGCGCAGAATCATATACACGAAAACATATACAATTCTGGCCAAAAGTTCTGCACCATTAGACCGAAAGTCAATTTTTGTTGTTTGAAGTCAACTTATACAGCGTAATGGTAAAGTCAGGAATACCTATTATACATCATTTTAAAGGAAATTTTATGCTGAATTCAAATATTTTTACAGAATGTTGTTACCAGTAATAGAAGTGAAGTTAAAAACAAAAGTACAGCGTCTAATCATAAAAAGCAAAAAATAGTGGAATTTAGGAAATTAGTGTACAATGCATTTAAAGTAAAATTACTGTACAGTAGTACATTATTGAAACTTGCAGGACATTTTTTCACTTTAAATAACTTACGAACAAGCAAAATGTGCTTTAATATTTAATTGGATAACCACGGTTTCTTAGTAACAAAGTGCACCTTCTTGGCATGGAACTAATGAGCTTCTCTAGTTGTCCATTGGTTAAAACACGGTGCCATACGGCCCTTACAGACTCAATTAATGCTGTTCTAAATGTGGGTCCTTGTTGACGGATCTTTTGCTTCAATCTCACTCACAGATTCCCTATGGGATTAAGATCCGGTGACTGTGCCGGTCACTGAAGTTTTCTGATAACTTTTCGGTTAAACCACTCGTCATCCAACTTTGACCGATGACATGGCGCGTTATCATCCTGAAAGATAAAATTCCGCAAACCCATGTCTTGTACAGATGGTAGCAATTTGGACTCCAAAATGTCCACATATTTTGATCCATTCAGTGTGCCTTCAACAATGTGCAGACGGCCACCACCACTGGCTGAAATACAGGACCACATCACCGAATGTGGGTGCTTGATTGTTGGCTGGGTGCAGCATGCCTTAAATCTTTCACCAGCCCGACGACGTACACAGTTATTTCCATTATTAGCGGACATAGTAACAGTTGTTTTATTACTGAAAATAACATTTTCCCATTCATCAACAGTCCAACTCTTGTGTGCCTTGGACCAAACAATTCTTTTGAGCCGTTGTTGTTCAGTAAGGAAAGGTTTTCGTGCAGCTTTTCGTGCAGTTAGTCCATTTTCTTGTAGCTTACGACGAAATGTATGTGCAGATGCAATAAAGCCTACTTCATCCTCCCACTCATTTCTTAAATCAGTGGCTGTTTTAAACTTTGATTTTAAGAAACGACGAATCAACATGCGATCATCACGTGCAGTACACAGCCTTGGTCGACCTGTTCTTTTTCTGTTTCCCACACATCCAGTTTCTGCAACTCTTTTAATGGTGCGCAAGACAGTGGAATGATCACAGCCACATTTAACAGCAATTTTATGACTACTGAATCCAAGTTCATGCAAAGTAATAATTTTTGCCCTGGTTTGAAGAGGCGGGGCCAATTTTCGGGTATTTGGCATTCCGAAATTCAAATATCACCAAGAATTCTGCATAAACTTCCGTCAACTGACTACAAGCTGCTGCGTTCTAAGTCGGCAGATCAGATCATATGTAGAGGATTTTAGGAAGGAAGTGTCTGACCCCAGGTCTTAAACAGCCCTTAGAAACAGGAAACTAGGAGTTTTGGGTTATAGCGCCCGATAGGAAAGTGACACGGAAGCGAAGTAGAAAGAGGGAGGATGACGTCCTTATTTATTACCGGGGGCCAGTACCCGGGGTCCGACGGCTTAACATGCCCATCCGACGCATGGCGGATATTTAGTGGATCGAGCGTTCGTACCTGCCTGGGATCGAACCTGAGGTCCTTTCCGTGGCAGTCAGGAACGTTGCCCACTAGGCCACCCTCGGCCCTCTAAGTCGGTAGATCATCAGATCATATGTAGAGGATTTTAGGGAGGGAGTGTCTGACCCCAGGTCTTAAACAACCCTTAGAAATAGGAAGCTAGGAGATTTGGGTTAGAGTGCCCGATAGGAAAGCGACACGGAAGCGAAGTAGAAAGGGGAGGAAGACGCCTTTATTTATTACCAGGGGGCCAGTACCCGGGTTACGACGGCTTAACGTGCCCATCCGACGTACGGCGAGTATTTAGTGGTTTGAACGTTCGTACCTGCCCAGGACCGAACCTGATTTCATCTCCATGGCAGTCATGAACGCTGACCACTAGGCCAACGGCGGCCCCTCTAAGTCGGTAAATGATTCTACATCCTTTTATGCTGTATCTCACTAGTGGAAGTCTGAGGAAGCTATAGTAGATTAGAGGGGTGCGAACGCTTTTTCAGAACGGGATTTGTGTTTCCTCACTTGCACATGTTTGCTTGTAACTGCACTTCTATCACTGGTAATAACATTCCATAAAAAGTATTTGAATTCAGCATAAAATTTCCTTTAAAATTATTTATAATATGTATTCCTGACTTTACCATTACGCTGTATAAGTTGACTTTAAACATCAAAAATTGACTTTCGGTCTACTGGTTCAGGACTTTTGGCCACGACTGTATGTATATATATTCCAAATTAACCCCAACTAATATTCTTTGCTGAGTAGCTGCAATTCGTACCCCCCCCTCCAAAAAAATATGGTCAGGCGAATAGCATCATCCTGCCAAAAAATAATTAAAAAAAATGTTTTGGCCAATAAAATTGGAACATGTTAGGGAATTTTATCGTTGCAATGGTATTTAAATTTTGCCTAAACAAAATTAAGGCAGTCTGAAATATTCCTTCAAGAAAAATTAGAAAAACATGAGCACTTATGAAGGAATCCTGTAAGCTGTGGATTCAAAATAGAAACAAAATGAAATGAAATTAAGGTCGTTCTTATTATCAGATTTCTAGTCACTCTGGTATCATAATCAATGCGCTTTCCGTCTTAGATGTAGGATACTCAATTATGAGAAATGAAGGGCGAGAATCTAAAATCTTATTGCTTCTTTTAGCGGTCAATGCCCCACTTTTAGTTTGTGGCAAAACAAACACAATATCCACGCATGGACGATTTCGAAAGGGATTCACAATGAATTGAATCGTTGCTTTGCGATTGACTTCCGAGAAAACTGACGTCTAAAAATAGTAACAAGCAACAATAGAAATATCTTTCATGTGTTTGAAGAATAAATACCTGACTGGAAATCCGAAAAGGAGGTGTGTTATTGCTGTAAATAAAGTTCTATTGAACAATTCGTTTTCAAAGATCAATAATTAAAAAATGTATATTCGATAACACTGTAAATGCATTTTTCTCCCACTTTTTTGCTTGTTTTTAATGAATCTATGAATGTAAAAGTCTAAGTGGAATGACATATATGTAAGTCACGGGCACGCGTCTCAGAGAAGAAAGAACAGTAGATCCACGGAACAAACCAAACGACTTTGTCTCAACCAGTACTCGAACCTAGCTTTCCTTTCAGACATTAGTCGCATTAGCTACCCTATCACAGGGCTATATAGCCGAACTGCTGGGTCAAATAAAACGTTTGGTTACTATTGAAAATTGCAAAACACAAAAAAATTCAATGATCTCGTCTTGTCAAAGATGTAGTATGCTACATCTTTAACAAGATGAAATAATTCACTTTTTAATTGTACATCACCATAGTATTAATTTACCTTAATAAAGACATTTGACGTGGACCAGGAACATCAAACAGAGGTCATATCTCTTTCCACGTTTATAAGTGAGTCACGGAAAAATTATCATTGGCCGCCACAGGGAATCGAAGCCAGGGTCTTCCAGTTACGCGCCGGATATGTTTCCACTGCACCACAGCGGCCTCAAATTCCTCCAGACTTACATACACTAACTGCCAAGCCGATTTGGGCTCCAAGAAGCAACCTGCCAAATCGGCTTGGCAGTTAGTGTATGTAAGTCTGGAGGAATTTGAGGCCGCTGTGGTGCAGTGGAAACATATCCGGCGCGTAACTGGAAGACCCTGGCTTCGATTCCCTGTGGCGGCCAATGATAATTTTTCCGTGACTCACTTATAAACGTGGAAAGAGCGATGATCTCTGTTTGATTAATTTACCTTACTACGACAATGCACAATGTATAACTAACAACATTATTAAAATATAAATTCATTGAATTGTCTTTCAGATTGGTTAGTTTGATTAGCACATCGGTTTTATTTAGTTGAGGTCAAGGGTGTTTTATGATATATTCAGTCGTATCAGAATAACATGACCACCCCCGGAACCACAGTGTGCCCGCCCAGAAACGTCACAGAGTTAACGTGACAAGGTCGACCACCCCCGGCGAATACAGATGATCCATAGTGCGTTACGTGATCACAATGGGCAGAGGTAGTTATTGGACGGACGTGCAAAAAGGAATGATCATAGGCTACCGCGCCAAGTGTAGAAGCGTCTCAGAAACAGCAGACTTCGTGGGCTGTTCGCGAGGTGCTGAAGTAAGGGTGTACCGAGAATGGACCGCTGACACACAGAATACTTCCCGACGTCATAACTGTGGAGCTCCAAAGACCATCGACCCCAGAGAAGAACGTCTTCTCCGTCGACTTTTGAATGACAATCGCAAGCAACAGTGCAGCAATTGTCAACGCAAATGAACGCTGGGACACCCGTGTACGTGTCTCCGATAACAGTAGAGCGAACTCTGTTACGCATGGACGTCAGGAGTCGACGCTGCGTCAAGGCGCCTATGTCAAACCAGGTCCATCGGCAAAGACGCCTGCAGTTCGCATGGGACTACCGTCATGGGACAGTGGAAGAGTGGGAAAAGGCTGCCTTCTCTGATGAATCGCGGTTTCTACTCCACAGAAGTGACGGACGGTGGCGGATACGGCGTCACACAAACGAGAACGAACATTCGGACACGCTTCTCTGTCAAGTACAGGCTGGCGGTGGCAGTGTGCATGTCTGGGGGATGTTTTCCTGGTATGACCTGGGACTGCTGATACCACTGGATGGATATCAGCAGTCCCATCCAGCCAATGGCTACCTGTACATCCTCGCTGACCACTTGCATCCCTTCATGTTGGACGTTTACCCTGATGATGATGGTGCCTACCAACAGGACAATACGCCATGCCATGTCACTTAGACGGTGCGTGACCGGTTCCAGGAACACGACAGCGATGTCTCCGTTCTCCCTTGGCCGGCGAAATCACCCGACCTCAATCCTATAGAGCATTTGTGGGACTATTCGGATCGACAGGCTCGACGTGTCGACCCACAAATACGTCATCTACGGAACCTCCGTGCTCTGCTGCAGTCCGAATGGGCACATGTGCCTCGGGCAACCTACCAGGGCATCATTGCGTCCATGCCACGCCGTCTCGCTGTTGTCGTTCGGGCCAAGGGTGGTTATTCCAATTATTAGGTAGGTGGTCATATTATTCTGATACGACCGTGTAAACAGCACTTTCACATAACCTAGAAATAACGCACAATTCTCTCTTAAAGATATCCCTCTTTAACGGGCAAAAATAAATATCACATGTGTGTTCTAAACCATGTAAGCGACCGATATACCTGAACTATATGGTGCACAAATTTTTCTGTGCTCTCCGAACAGAAATGTTCAATTGTAGCTTCCCGATTTCAAAAAATCTGCCTCAAAACAATTTCTTTCCTGTGGTCATCTCAGCAGTACCGACCGTGAACCTGTTGACTGTGATAAGTGCTCCCTTCTAGTCCTTCATTCTCTGCTCCATGACCCAAGGGATGATGGAGATGGGCTAGTTCTCCTATTGGACATCATGCCACTGCGTGTGTGGGTGGAAACAAGTAACTGAAACATCTCTCTCCTTTGTGAGGTTCGTTGCAAGTGTTATATCCCTCTTAGCAGGTAATCATCCAGAAAGGATCTACGGAACCTCCGTGCCGGATCTACGGAACCCACGTATTGTGAGAAGAATATTTCTTCCACAAAGTGGTCATTTAATGTCAATCAACACCTAAATGACAACTTTGAATGAAAAAGCTAAGGGAAAAACAACGCTTTCTGATACACAGGGTCACTCGTCTCAGCAGCGTTCGGCCCACTTCCTATGCAGCGGATGTATTTACTCGAGCTGATTTCAGCCCATTTTCTTAACCACAAGATAATTCGTTCGAACCTTTTAAAGGGTTAAATGAGATGTTTTACTGTATTTCCTCTTTTGAACAACTTCTGGCTTTGTAAGAGAACGAAAATGTTTGCCTAGCAATGGGAACTTCCCAAATGAGGGGAAGTGCACTGAAATCAACAATAAAATTCATAATATTTTTAGCTTTCTACGTAGTTGTTTAATTAATTAATTAGTGTTATTGTATTAAATTGTTGAACACAGAAGACACCCAGTAACTAAGTTGAAATAAACTGGCAGGGTGAAAATAGTCAGCACTTAACGTAAATTTGAACTGGTTTTATTTCACACGAAGTAGTAACGAACAGGAAGTTTTAGTCACCAATACACATTTATTTGATAATCATCGAGTTGTATTTCGTTCGATCACACTTAACAAGCTCATACATTTTTCGCAGACAGAAATAGCCACCATATATCTACTACGCATTATTCATCTCTCCACACTCAACACTCTCGGCTTAGTTTTATATTTACATTTGACTCACTGTCAGCGTTGCAAAAAAGTACAGGTTAGGGGAGTAATGTGCGGTTCAGTAAGAAAATCTTTAACTGAAAAGTAATGAAATTTTCATAAGAAACAAACTCAAACGGAAGGTTAAATTAGAGGTATACGTCATAACCTATTTTAATCTTTCACTGATATCAACACTGGCGTTGCCTTGTGGTCGAAAGAGTAATAATTTCTGTTATCGTGTTTTCGGATTATTCATTCCTACTACATCGACAATGGGATGTTCTTTACGTGGTTACATTTACCACAACCTGCAAAAACTTTAGTGAAGCACTAATAAATTACTTCTGATCAAAATGAATTCTGTGGAAGAAATATTCTTCTCACAATACGTGGACATATGTCAGAATCGTCAATGCAGCAATCAGACATATCTGCATTGCCTGTATTTACTGTTCTTCGCGTAACATCAATCACATCAGAGAACTTGAAAATTGCATTGACCTGGAGCGGGGGAATCGAAATCACATCTCATGATTTCCGTTCGAGTATACAGGCAACTGTATTGACGATACTGACATATCTCCACGTATTATGAGAAGAATATTTCTTCCACAGAATTCACCTGACAGACTGGTGATTTACATCGGTCGTTCCACAAAAACTGACAGCAAAATCACATAAAATAAAGAAATATAGGTACAGCAAAATATATGTATTCTTTCTCAAAGTATCTTCCCTCGGATGATATCAAACGGTTCCATCGTTCAGTCCACTTTTCGAAGCATGTGGCGAAGATATTTTGTGGAAGCTGCTCTAGCGACCCCTGTTCAGCTTGAATAACGTTAGCATCTGTGTTGAATGTTGCGCCACGGAACTTCTCCTTCATTTTTGAAAACAATCAGAAATCTCACGGGGCGAGATCAGGACTGTAGGCAGGCTGTGGCATGATTTCAATACTGCATTTCGTAAGAAACTGTTGAACACACGCAGCCACATGTGGATGGGCGTTATTATGGTGTAAGATCCGCTTGCCCATCAATTCCAGTCGCTTAATCGATATGTGTCGTCGTAGACGCTTCAAGACTGAAATGTAGTTCTCAGCAATGACAGTAATTTGTGGAGAAATGGCATGCTGGTAGACTACACCTTTATGATCATAGAAAATTATCATCATTAACTTTCCAGCTGATTTGGTTTGGCGGAAGTTTTTCGGAGGAAGCAAGCCTGTGTGTTTCCAGACACTCGTTGCGCGCTTCGTGAGGGGGTCGAAATAGTGGACCCACGTTTCATCGGCAGTTTTTACAGTGCTTAGAAAGTTTAGATCCTTTGCAATCATTTGTTTCCACTCATGACACACCTGAACTGTGGAAAAGAATTGTTCTCTCGTCAGGAGATGAGATACCCATCTGGAACACACCTGATGCAGCAGTAATTTGTCGCGTAGAATGCGGAACGACGTTTTTGAAATACTAGTTGGCGCCTCTATCTCTTCACACGTTATTCGTCGACCTCCTTGCAGGATTGCCCAAACAGTGTTAACAATACGCTCCGTAACAACGCTTTCAGGTCGACCAGGCCTAGGAGCGACGTCTGCCGACAAATGCCCTTTTTTGAAATCATGGTGCCGTCTAAAAATCGTTCTCTCACCCAAACACTTCTCTTTGTAAGATTTTTCATTAAATCAGTTGTTTCTGGAGCCGTTTTACCCAAACGATGTCAAAATTCTATCGCACAACGCATTTCAGTTCTTAACTCTGATACCTCGCCTCCATAGCTGTATGACGAAATGCAGACGTACCTTAAACAGCTGCACTATAACAAAACCAGAATCGCCTGCCACGGCTAATAACTGTTGTCATAGATACTTCCTTAATTCAGTTAGTCGTCTGCGTGGTTATTTCCTCCCTTCAGACTGCTGCCAACTCAAAAAATTACTCTCAGTTTTTATGGAACTGACTTTGTACTTAACGCTACGAGGAAGCAGAATTTGCTTCGACTGGCAAAACTTAGATAATGTTCTTATTCATAATATTCAGATACTTGGGACTTGATCGAAACTGTGTGGTGTAACGGATCGCATGCTCGAACAGAAGTCGGTAGATGTGGGTTCGATTTCCGCTCCAGATTTTCGAGTTCTTTGAAGTGATCAATGCTACGTGAAAAGCAGGCGATTCGGTATTTATGTTTCTACTTTTGATCAATTTCACTTTTTAAAGAGACGAAAATAAGATTTTTCTTTCATTGTGATATACACTGAAGTACCAAAAAAACTGGTACAGACGAACTTATGCAAAATACATAGCAACGTCACCTATGGGCGTACTCGGTTACGTCCGCTAATGCGTATATAAAGCGATAGACTTCCTTGCCAGCTGTCAGAGCTGTTTTCGGCATGAGAATGACAAGTAATAACGATTTAAGTGAATTTCAACGCGGTGTTATAGTTGGCGCTCGTGAGATGGGCCATAGTATTTTGGAGGTAGAAACGAAGTTCGGATTTTCATGGACGACCATTGCAAGGGTGTACCGTGATTACAAGAATTCCGGCAAAACCTCCAACCTATGGGGCCGTAAAAAGACATTGGGTGAACGTGACCATCGTCGGCTGTCAAGAATCGTTTCACGCGATAGGCGTGTAACACTCTCGCAGGTATCATCGGAATTCAATGCTGGAGCCTCAACAAGCATCAGCGTCCGGACTGTGCAACGTACCCTGCACGATATGGGCTTCGGGAGCCGACGCCCAACCCGAGTCCCCTTGATGGGTGCACGACACAGAGCTATGCGTCTCGCTTGGGCACAGAAACACCGCCACTGGACACTTGATGAGTGGAAACAAGTAGCCTGAGCGAGTCGCGTTTCCAACTGTATCGGGCAGATGGAAGGATTCGTGTGTGGCGCAAACCCCATGAAGCCATGGATCCTGCCTGTCAACAGCGAACTGTACCGGCTAGTGAGGGGTCTGTAATGGTATGGGGTGTGTTTATCTGGACTTCAGTGGGACCCCTGGTACGTCTACAAACATCTGTGACCGGTCAACGCTATGTGCGCATCCTTTCTGATGAGGTACACCCGTTCATGTCCTGCATTCATGCTGATGGGTTCGGCCTGTTCCAATAGGACAATGCACCTCCATAAAAGTGTCGGAACGCCCCATTATAGTTAGAGGAGCATTCATCTGAGTTTGGGGTGTTGCCATTCCCACCCAAGTTGCCAAATCTAAACGTGATAGAACACATTTGGGATGCCGTGCAACGCGCCATCGAACACAGGAATCCGAGATCTTGGAATACACCCGAATTGTGGAACGCTCGCAGGAAGTATGGTGTGCATTGCCTGCAGCATATGTCCAGAAGCTGGTGGAGTCCATGCCCCGTCGTATTTCTGCAGCCCTGCGCTCCTGTGGGGGATCTACCAAGTATTAGACTGGTGTACCAGTTTTTCTGGCACTTCAGTGTACACTGTACGTTTTGTTTTTCATGGTTATTTTTGCATGAAGAATTCACGTCAATGAAAATTTTTATAAGAGCTATGTCCCCTATGCGCGTACTCGGTTACGTCCCAGTACGCGCATAAGTGAACTACTGTATATTACTAATATACATTAAATAGAAGCCTTGCTTCAAGAATTCAGGGAGAATTGTAAAATCTAGGACGGAAATTAACATATAACGATTACGTCCGGAACGAATTTTTTTTTTCAATATTATCAGCTGTTGAGAGAAGGATAGATGCTTTTCAATTTTTAAAAAGCGAAGGGTTATTATTCCGATATAAGATGGAACTGCAGGAATGCCGACCACGTGGATGAATGGTCTAAGGCTTTGGATTACGACCATTTGTCCGAGATGGGTCCGGGTTCGAGTTCCAATGAATCATGGGTGGTACCCTTGTTCGATGGTCCTGTCTGGCAAGAAAAGGCAAGAAAATGAACGAGTTTTTTTTAGTGCCAGTTTAAAGCAGCTATTCTTGAAATGGTGTGTCAAAATTTCAGAATTTAGAAAACAGCCGAGATAAAGTTTTGTTTTCTATTGCTGAAATGTGCTAAGGAAACGCATGAAATGTTACAAAAAATATATAGCAATGCATGCTATTTGCTTTCAACAGCACTGGAGGGGTTTAAAGGATTTCGAGAAGGTAGAAAATCGTTGTTAAATGACGAACAGAGCGAGCGCTCACATGAGCTAGTCGAAATGACAGCACAATTGAAGAAATTCGACGGGTGGTTGCACTGGACCACCACATCACTTTGAGAATGTTGAATTCAGAGATGAAAATAAGCAAAGACACAATCTGAGCAATTTTGTATGACGATTTAGGCAACAGAAAATTATGTACGAAATTCGTTTCGGACTTCATAATCCCGAACCAAAAATGGAACCCTTTAATTCCTTCCGCAATTTCATTGAATTCGTTGATGTAGACAAAACGAGCTTTTTTTTTTTTTTTTTTTCTTTTTGCCAAGGTGAAAAGACAGAGCTCGGTGTAGTTGTGCCCCGAAAACCGCGCAAAGTTCGCATGAAAAAAATATGTGGAAAAACCGTGCTGATTATTTTTTGCAATGTGGTTAAATGTGAATTTGTCTCAGAAGGACAAATAAATTCGTCTGGCCGTAATAATTCAATTGCGAACTATTGCATCGTATTCTTATCTAGTGGTTTAAACATAAGGTGAGAACCAATATCTCTGCACGAAAAAGATAATTACGTTATATCATATTTGCAGTGGAGAGCTCTTGGAGGCTTGAGACCGGCCAGTCCTAAGCAGATATTATTGCCAGATGGATCAATGTTGATCGTTCCTTTTCGCGCAGACTTTTGAGATGACTTCATGTTAAATATGTCTCATCGTAATCATCTGCTTGTCTGTTTACGATGGAAAGCACATGGAAGGTTTAAGGCCGGACAGTCCCAAGCAGATGTCGCTTAATGGATCAGTGTTGATCGTTTCATTATGCACAGACTTTTGAGGCGCCTCCAAGAAACAGAGAATGTTGCCAGGAGACCAGGAAGAGTTGGACCTAGTGTCAATGCATCGCGCAAAGATAGATATTTTCAATTTACAGAACAAGTCGACAAAATCATTTCAAGTATGTTCTGACCTTATCGCAAAAACGGGAACTTCTTGTTTCTTCAACCATTATACGAAGTTAAGATTGCTGAAATATGGTCTGTATGCTGTACGTTCAGTGGTGAGTGTCCCTCTGACCCAATTTTACAAGATAGCGCAGTTGAATTAGTGCAGAGCACGTGACTTAGACTAAAGACCAATGGAGGTGTTTGTTGTCGTGATTTGCTATGTGCAATGTCTCTCGGCGTGTACTCATCTAGAAAAATCTGGATGATGTCGTCGTCCCTCTAAGATAATTGAGTGAGTATTCTATCGTGCAGTCAGTATCATGATTTGCGCCAGCATGTCAGTGGGCGAAAAAAAGGCGTCTATGTGCTTCCAGGAGACAGTATGGCTGTTCAGCGATGTAGAAATGAGGTCCCAGACCTCGAATTGCAACCTTATGCTGGTGCAATAGGAGAAACTTCCATTTTATAAGACAACAATGTTCGACAACACCGTGCAAAATTAGTTGATTAATATCTGGAAGCGAATGTCATTCGCAGCAGGGAGTGGCCAGCACGATCTCCCAATATCAACCCGATCTAGTATGCTGCGGATTCTGTAAAGAAAACGATTACCACCCTTCAACTCCCACCACAATCTGTCACATCCGGGGTGATCACACCTCTTATTGGCCTTCCTCTCCTGCACTACAAGGTATGGCGTTTTCAGTGATTTGTCATCAGTGTTGATTTTTGAGCGCGTTTACAACTGTACAGTAATAATTATTGGCCAGTCAACAGTAATCGTTGCATACTCTGTACGTCTCACTTTAAGCCAAATATTTGAGGGGAATCCAATTTTTTTGTTGTATTTTTTAATGTTGCTTAAGCTCCGGAAACCAATTTAGCTTTGCTGTCCGAATAACAGGGTTCTATGGATGCGATTGAAAGAACAAGAGAAGCAAATTTCAACGAAACTTCATCAACTTCCAGATTTTCTTATTATTGTTATGGCTAGTTTGACAAGGTCTGTCTCATTGCATAAATCTCAGATTAAACTTTTTTCTACCTCATATATTATACATCAATCTATTTAATAAGTATCTGGAGAATTCAGAGTTACAAATCAATTGCCATTCCCAGTAATTTCGGCTTTCCTACCTTAATTTACTGAGTTGAAGTTCCATACAGAGTCCGCATCTCTAAATCAATTAAAATTCACACGCCATGTTTAAGATTACAGTCTGCTGTTTGGAAAACATTCGATCTGATCTAATTAATTGTTAATTTTTACAATCTTACTATGACGTTATAGTGTTTAAAACTTTTTCTGGTTTCAATTTAAATGCAGACTATGAACTAAGGTCATGCAAAGATCACTGCTACTTCTGTCTGCTTTGCCAAGTTACAGCGCCTTTTATTGATCTAAATGGTCGAAAGTCAGACGATGTCAAAAATTCTCTGAAATTATCAGGAATTACCACTTTTTAAATGAAATTTTCCGCAATTTTGGACCATTGATTTACAAATTACTTATTTGACCAGGTTTCATTTTTACGGAGCCGTAGATTCATACATTTTTTTCTTTCTCGTTTGAGGGCTTAACCACCACCGTGAGCGCCCCCAAGAGCTATAAGCGGCCCCCTGTTCCTAGTTTAGAGCCACTGGCTCCAGGACCGTAAAACAAGCACACCATCTGCACTGTAAAAATAAGTAGTGTGAATTCACGGAAAATTTCTGAAAGTAGCGTGCAGCACACTTGCCGTAAAGTGTCCGTATTTTAACAAAATTTCCGTTTTTTAAAGTTCCCGTTTTTTTTTTTTTTTTTCTGTTTTCACAGATTTTTCGTAGTTAGGAATTCCGTTTATTTCAGAAAAGTCATTTTCAAAATTTTTTGTATTTATACAGAAATTTCGTAAAATCGGAGACACTGGATATTTCAGCCCTTACAGCAGAGAATCCTTTCGCGCTGTCTGACGTATATTCTAAATTAACTTTCCTTTTTAGTTTCTTTCCCTATGTAAATCTTGAGTTTATTCTCAGTTATACTTCACTCTTAACGTGATATCTTTTCTCTCAAACGAATACTGTTGGCAACATAATTGAGGTTGAATGAACATGATGTATGCCTGAGATAAGATAAGAACGAGAGATAAAAATGACGACTAAACTGTTGCTTAGGGAGCGTTGTTAAAGAGACCGTTGCTTGGAGAAGTGTTGCAAGTAGAGCGTTGTGTTATTATTTTTTTTTTTGATTGGAGGTTTAACGAGCACCATGAGCAACTCAATGGGCTATAAGCAGTCGCCCGTCCAATTTAGGGTCACTGGTTCCAGGGAAGGGAGAGAGCCAGTGCCGTAAGACAAACACAACATCCATACCTCACCGGGATTCGAACCCGGACCCCGTTCGGACGAATGATCAGAGGCCATCGCTTAGACCACTGCGCCACCGTGGCGGCAGCGTTGTGTCAAGAGCTGTGTAGAGGTGTGTGGTGTGTGGAGAGTTTGATGCGAAGTATTATGTGATGTTATGATTTGTTATGGAAGTGCTACATCCTGAATAAAGCATCTTTTCCGTAAGTTTGACTTCTGTTGTTTACATGTTTCGTCTGGCCGTTAAGGTTTAAGTTAGGAACTATTTCATCTTATGTTTATGTTTTTAAAATAACGTAGAAGTACGAAAAGACTTCTACGTCATAGCTGAGAATCGAACTGAGGTCCTTGCGGTTAGAAACCGCGTGTCTTAACCACTGAGCCAGAATGTCTTCCGATTCGCACACATGTTCAAGGTAAAACTAATTGCGCGATGATGAATTTCTTTTCCCATTAATGTGAGTGATTCAGTCATTTTATTTGCTGTTGAAGCTTATTATTATTTTTTTAAAAGTGTGTAATTATTTTATTTTTTGAATACGTTTGTAATAATTTTACTTTTTTGTGTAGGAGGACATCACAAATTAAATATTTTTTTGATCGTGATTTTTTTAAGCAACAGACTGCTTTGGAATTGGAGATCTTTTTTTTAATCGACAATAATTTTCAATTTTATTGAATAAAAAGTGAAATGCACCGTTTTATAATATTATTTGACAAAACTCTTAAATATAAAATTAAATTAATATTTGATAGCGCTAATAGCTTTTGTCTCAAGGACTCCACAGACTGATACGTAGACATCGTAAAAATCACCTGTACAGCAATTTAAGTACCCGATTTCTTACGGTCACACAACATACAACAGGTAGTGCACAGAATGGGAGAGAGGAAAAGAAATATCCTGTACCACAATAACCAAAATTCATGCGATCCACAATATCCGATCTCGCTACAGAACTTCAAAATCAGATACTTCGACAAACTATGGAAATTTAACAATTAATTAAACTGTAATTAATGAATGCTCATTAATTATGTTAATGACGTCTTGTTTTGATGTTCCGTGAATGTTCACGCCATAGGTACCCCTACAACCAGTAAAAGTTCAAAAGGTTCGTTACTCGAAACCATTCCAAACCAAGATTGGTTGATTACACGAATTCCTCCCCGCTTTGATATCAGAATCTGCGAATCAGGAGGATGGAGGAAGATGTCTGAAGACTGAAGGAATCACTAGTATACAACTCAGTGAAAAAGTCTGAGAATAAACTTAATGGATTTATTTAGTGAAATCAAATCAACGATGTTCTGTCCGTCTATAGAGTCACTGTCATTTTGAAGTTACTTCTGTTGGCTCGCTCTCCGAAGAAAGGTTGTGCAGTTACAATATTAATCGAATATCATTCTTGCTGTATATCTCTTAGTCTTACGCGTTACTACCTAACGCTATCTATCTCAGCCTAAACAGCGTAATTCGTGAGAGTCCTTTTCGATCTAGGACCTGCATCAATGATTACGTACAACCTATGACCCGTCCGGTCGATCTCCGGTACGCGGTCACGAACTTGGCCCTTCCTGGCCGATCCGAAACACGCTCCCTAGCTCTTCTGAGCTGCACTACAAGAAAGTCCTCTCTCTGTATGTCCCGAACTCAGACTAACATACGCATCCCACCCCCTCTCTCTCTCACATGCCTACGTCACCGACACCTCACCTTTCCTCCTTTCTCCTGCCCTGAGGGTATACCTCGCCCTGCTTGCTGCTAACTACGTCACCGAGGCGACCTGGCGTCTCGCTTTTGATATCTGCTGAGCGCACCTTCTCGCTTCGGGCGTTACTGAACCATCTTCGGAGATCGGCGGCCTGCTTGAAGTACTCCGACTCGGCGCTTCTATAGACAAGTTTATATTACTCTGAAAATGCATGAACACAATATGTACTACTATATGAACACAATGGTTAATGTCAGTTCGCTAGACATACTATCGTCTGCTTGTGTCCGACAATGTCCAGCGCAAGTCATGACTCTAATGGCTGATGTTATCAGTACGGGAAAAGAGTCTCCCTTATCTGGGCGTGGTGAATAACAACTTCTCTTCCCACCACACAATGAATTCAGAAAAGTTCTAGAATCATCCTTTCTCCGTACACATGAAGCATGTTTTTAGAGTCTCATTACTATGCCAAGTGCATTAACATATCGAAAAATAATTACACATAATACAAGAAATTTACGATATTTCAGGCACAATGTTCTTGTCATCGGGTTACGTATGTATATATAAATCCGGATTATGCAGGCATAATGTCTATGTAATTAGCTCACACGCATAAATAATTCTTCCGCTCTTACACAAACCTCAAGTATTTTCGCGAATTTTTACTATTACCGGAAATGTTTCGTCATATGATTACGGAAGAAGTGAGAACGGAGTTTTTACGTTAATATACGAAAGGAATTGCGGAAAGGTTTCTGAAAATTCGGAATTTTCCGTTAACACATCTTAAAAATGGAAATTTATCGTCAATATAAGAAAGGAACTGCGGAAAAGGTTCTGAAAATTCAGAGTTTTCCTGGAGTACGAAAAATCCGTGAAATTCAGGTTTTTTTCCTTCATTTCACGGAAAAGGTGGTATGAGAAATATGTTTTTTTAAATTCACGATAGGAATCACGGAAAGTAACTCGCGAATTTCAGAACTTTTTCATATACTGCATACCTCAGCATCTGCAACTCGAACCGGCCGATTCAGAGGAGCGGTTAGAAGCCACCGCTTAGGCCATTGCTCTACGAGCAGAAGATGGCGACCGCATTTCGTCCCTCTTCGCATTTTTAAGTAAATGCAGTTCGGGGTTACAGGTTTGAGCATTCTAAAATTTTCTTATGCTCTCAATTTACTCTAGGATGAAAATGTCTAAAAATGATTCATACGCAACTTGAAATAGCTCTGAACCATGACCGAAAGTCAAATAGCTTGGTTACCACGCATGCGTCCAACCCAAGTTTCCTTAGATTGCAAGCCAGTTTTATTGCTTTGAAGGACACATTTTAAATACAAGCTTTGGTTTGTAAACGTTAAGGAATATTTTATTGCAATGCACTATCAAAAAAACAAATTGTTCGTGGAAAGGGGGAATTTAAAGTCGTATGTGAGAGTAAGTAATAATGCTTGGAGTTCAAATTCACCATAAGCCACTTTTACTAGGTTAAAATGAAGAGCGTGAATACATAGAATATGTAGATAATTATAATATTTGCTACCAAACATTAATCAAATGCATCAATGATGCAGGATGCAACTTTCTACCAAATGATGTGCAGATTTACCAACCACAATGCTTTGTTTATCAAAAGCTTCAAATTTATCACTCATACTTTCGAGAACTTTCTACAGATGAAAACAAGCAGAATGCCTTCTAAACTTTGCTCAACAAATAGCTTGATTGCAAAATACTCGTACTATAAAAATTAACCGAAAAGAAAGATAAATGTATTGCAGTTAGAACACTGTATTTATCATTCTTCCTGCAAGGTGCGTTGAGTCTTAGAGCACGAGAAAAGGGGTGGGGGAGACTGAATTAAAGGTAAGCTCATAATAACAGAAAACGAAAGTTGTCTTCCGAAATTACGTGGTCCAAAGAAAACAAGTTCTTTGCGTGTGTTATTGTTGTCAATAAGTCGCCTCTCTAATTGCTGTGTCTTTTTTTCTGTGTGTGGTGCTAATTGCTTTGTTTTTGTCTGTACCGACTTAGATATTCGGCAAATGAGGCTCTGGAAAGGATGTGGATTTTCTGAGACTGCATTTACGGTAAAAATAGATTCAACAGTTTTTCATTTTCTGCGTTAAAGAGTCTACTATATTTGCTCATTTCCAGCCGAAGTTGATTCGTTGTTTTGTTCATCATTCCATCAGCCACCCGGTTTTCCAGGCTATACCATACATAAAGTAGGACAGCTGTTACTTTTTAATTTACTTCCTTGTTTACAGAGATGGACTGCGTAAAGAAGGAGATAACAAATTTTTTATATCGGAGTAATTTGCAATATCTGGAGAGTGTCAGTTGCTTCGCAAATTGTAGAAATGCGTTCGACTTCTTATAACGAAGTGAATTTCTCCGTCATTTTTATCCGCGCCGGGGTTCGAACCCGGGTCCACTCATTCCGGAATAAGTTGCTCTACCACTTAAGCTACGCGGACATTGATTCTAATTGCTATCTGCCTTTATGTCGTGTGCGTCCTTCTGGCAGGTACGTCACATCTCCTGATACGTTACATCATCTCCCCCTTCTTTTTCTTTTTTTTTCTTTCGAAGTGCTGCTCATATTTTTCCTATCTCGCGGTGTGGAAATAACATCACACCAATGCGAGATTTTGAACGGTCGGGTCATCCGGATAGTTCGGGCGCCATTATAACGAAGTGAATTTCTCCGTCATTTTTATCCGCGCCGGGGTTCGAACCCGGGTCCACTCACTCCGGAATAAGTTGCTCTACCAATTAAGCTACGCTGACATTGATTCTAATTGCTATCTGCCTTTATGTCGTGTGCGTCCTTCTGGCAGGTACGTCACATCTCCTGATACGTTACATTCTGAATTGCGTTTTGGTTCAAGGAAGGGCATTTGGAAATTTGTATGCATCTACGAGAAATACAATGACAGATGATGAGATATTATTCTTGTCCAAATAATTTCAGATTTTAAAAATTGTCCCATTTCCTCCAGTATTAAATTATTTATTTCTTTTTAAGTAAATTCCCTTCCTACGAGGAGGCGTCAAGTTATTACTGCCTTGTAATTTCAATATTAAAGGCGAGCATATTTTCTTGCACTTATTATTTATTTGGTTTCAGGGTTTAACGACAACAATGATAACTCGACTCATAGGCTTATAAGTAGTCGCCCGTCCCTAATTTAGGGCCACTAGTACGAGAGAAGGAAGCGAGCTAGCGCAGAAGACAAACAAACAAACAAATCTGTCTCATCGGGAGTCGAACCCGGACCGCAGGAAACCTACAACTCTGACCACTGAGCCACCGGGTCGGAGTCCCACAATGCTTTACGCTACCTAGTTTCAGCACGACACATAGCGTTACCAGTACTTCTCATAGAAAATCAAGTGGGGACCTTTTTAGGTACACGGTGTAGACCTTAATAACAACAAGTTAAATTAAAATACACTGACGGAAAAAAATCCCAACACCACGAAAAAGTAGCTGTAAAGGAATGAAATGGCGGCAATACATTTGTATAGGTAACATATTTAATCGATTAAGGTTTCAAGATCACAGCTTAATGTAAGCGTGAGAAGAGCCATTTTAAATGTGAAATGCTGGTACATTAATAACCGGAGTAACCGCCAGAATGTTGAATGCAAGCACGCAAACGTTCATGCATTGTGCCGTACAGGTGCTGGATGTCAGTTTGTGGGATGGAGTTCCATGCCTGTTGCACTTGGTCGGTCAATACAGGGACGGTTAATGCTGGTTGGGGGTGACGCTGGAGTTGTCGTCCAATGATGTCCCATACGTGCTCGATTGGTGAAAGATCTGGCGATCTAGCAGGCCACGGCAACATGTCGACACTGTGTAGAGCATGTTGGGTTACAACAGCGGTATGCGGGCGAGCGTTATCCTGTTGGAAAACACCCCGTGGAATGCTGTTCATGAATGGCAGCACAACAGGTTGAATCACCAGACCGACGTACAACTGTGCCGTCAGGGTGCGTGGGATAACCACGAGAGTGCTCCTGCTGTCATAGGAAATTGCTCCCCAGACCATAACTCCAGGTGTAAGTCCAGTGTGTCTCGGCCGCAGACAGGTTGGTTGCAGGCACTCACCTGGCCTCCTTCTAACCAACACGCGGCCATCACTGGCACCCAGGCAGAACCGGCTTTCATCAGAAAACACAACAGATCTCCACTCCGTCCTCCAATGAGCTCTAGCTTGACACCACTGACGTCGCAAACGGCAGTGGTTTGGAGTAAGTGGAATGCACGCTACAGGGCGTCTGGCTCGGAGCTGTCCTTCAAGTAACCGATTTGTAACAGTTCGTTGTGTCACTGTGGTGGCAACTGCAGCTCGAATTGCTGCCGCAGACGCGGTACGATGCGCCACGGCCATACGCTGTACATGGCAGTCTTCCCTCTCAGTAGTGCCACGTGGCGGGCCAAAACCCGGTCTTCTTGATGTAGTACCTTCCCTTGACCACCGCTGCCAACAATCATGCACAGTGGCTACATTCCTGCCAAGTCTTTCTGCAATATTGCGGAAAGAAAATCCACCTTCTCGTAGCCCTGTTACACGACCTCGTTCAAACTCCGTGAGCTGTTGATAATGGCTTCTTCGTCTTCTTAAAGACATTCTTGACTAACATCAACACACTACGTCGAATCTCAACGATAACTAACGCTCACGAACGTTACATCGCGTATTTACAGCAAACCTGCTTTGCATGTTCCGAGGGGCGCTACTAGCGCCACACGTATGCGCCGAGCGCGAAATTTGCATAGACGTTATCTTACAGATGTACTCTCACCGCCTACCAACTGTCGTTTATCTAACACGACCCCTTCTTGGTGTTGTGATTTTTTTTTCCGCCAGTGTAACTGTTTTGTCGTGATTGCCCGTTTCTCAACTACACAGAGCTTTCTTTCACGTTCAGAACCAAAAATTGAATGTGAAATTACAAAACATATGTCAGTCCTTTATATCCCAAGACTTAAAATTTGATGACTAATGAACGCAGAAAAATACAATAAACATAAGCGTCGAAGTCACACAGATATGTAAAAGGGAAACTGTGATTTAAGCGTAGGAGTGTGCAAAAGGAACAAGTAATTTTTCACTGAAGAACATTTGATTAAGTAAAAGAAAAGATAATGAAAAGCCAAGTATTTATCTCACTGCTGCAAGCACAAAGACTAGTGCACAAATAAAAGGTAAAGTAAACATCGATTTTTTTTTAACATGGTGTGCGAACTT
This sequence comes from Macrothele yani, assembly GCA_039090855.1. Taxonomy (NCBI): domain Eukaryota; kingdom Metazoa; phylum Arthropoda; class Arachnida; order Araneae; family Macrothelidae; genus Macrothele; species Macrothele yani. The sequence continues at coordinate 174,334,433 of CM077029.1, read as the reverse complement.
ATCAGTAAGACATCAAACAAACATTATTTGAAAAACGTATATTCACTGCAAGTGGAATTTGGTTACTACACAGAAAAAGAAGGAAAAACCCAATGGCCATTGTGACGTGCTACCCAACAGGACGCACACGACATAAAGGCAGATAGCAGTCAAAACGAACGTCCCCGTAGCTCAATTGGTAGAGTGACTTATTCCGGAATGAGGGGACCCGGGTTCGAGCCCCGGCGTGGACAAAAATGACGGAGAAATTTACTTTTTTATACCATGTGAAAACAAATTTACCGGTGGCGATAAACGAACCATCATCCATCTGCTCCGGAGCCGACTACCTTCCCAATTAAGCTACACCGATAGAATTTATCACTGCAACTTTACCGTCTGGACATGTGCTTCTCCTCTGAGGCATGTCACAACCAGCTTTAAAATGGATGCACACTAACTCTGAGATTACCGAAAAGAAAATATTATTATTGTACTATTGGGATAGTGCAAATGATATGCCCGAAATGAGAGCGCAACTTTACAAGCCTCATAAAAATAAGAAGCATCTACTCGCCAATTAAAAGTAGTTCCCCTCTGCATCGACTGACGATCTCACGGTATTAAAACTCCAAAGTTTGTGTGGCAAAGACGGTGAAAACGGCTTGAAACACGGCTTGGTCATTTGGAAAGGCCTTCTTCACCAGGAGACCTTTCCAGACGACTAAGCCGGGAGATGTGATAATCTATGATAGCCCAGATGCCGGAAGATGTGATAATCTGAGGAAACAAGGTCTGGAAGAATATGCACGATGCGGCAGAATTTCGTAGTCCATCTGGTGGATTTCTTGGACGGCCCTTTGGGAGACATGTGGGCTCGTGTTGTCATGAAACACAAGGACGATGTCTATTGACCAAAACTGGTTGCTTGATACAAAACGTTTCGTGCGTCTGCTGCATTTCAGGACAATACGGTCCAAACTGATGGTCACACTTGGTCAGAGAAATGAACGATGGATCAAGCCGGAGATTAACACTTTCCTTGGGAGTAAGGTTGTATTTGGGTAGTGTTTAAGTGGCTCCGTGATATCCAACTACTCTACTGATCACTTACGATTTTTGTAGAGAACCCACTTTTCATATCAGGATACTCTCCGATGCAGAAATTCCTCTCGTCCATGCCTGACAAGGAGAGATAATACGCATCTCTAGACTATGTGTTGTATTGGCTGCTGTCAACTCGTGTGCCACTCAGACATTCAGGTTTTTCACCTTCCTCAGGTCGTCAGGCGACGGACAACAGTACAGTCGAATAATGCACGCAGACCTTTTATCGCGGGTCAGGGTTCCCAATATCTTTCAGCTCCTCATTTGTTACAGCTACAGGAGGATGACCAAGAGACACATAAGCAAATGACGTATCTTCTGCTTGGAACTTTGCGAACCGTCGGCGTATGGTACGTTTTAATGCTTTCCATACCCACTGAATGCGCGAATTTGCCGCCCCGGTGGCGCAGTGGTCTAAGCGATTGCCTCTGATCATTCGTCCGAAAGGAGTCCAGGTTCGAATCCCGTGAGGCATGGATGTTGTGTTTGTCTTACGGCACTGGCTCTCTCCCTTCCCTAGAACCAGTTACCCTAAATTAGGGACGGGCGACTGCTTATATCCCATTGAGTTGCTCACGGTGGTCGTTAAACCTCAAAAAAAATGCACGAATTTGAACTGGTACAAAAAAATTACTTGCAACTGAACTGTTTCCAGGGTCCATTTTGACTTCAGACCGTGCTATTCCAGTTGTACCTTGATACTAAATCAGGTACACAACGCGTACACACTAGATACCTTGTGACGTATGTCATATGGCGTTGCTAGACGACACCATTCCGCTGGAGGAGTCGAATATGTCCACCAGCTGACGGCGGACATTTCATCTGCAGTAACCCAACATTCTACCATCATTCTCATTTTTCTTTTTCGTAGCATGGTATTTTTGTCAGTATGGACTCCAAATCATGTACCTTCTGACTTTTTCGTGGTTTAAAAATATCACCATCAATGGGGTCCCACATATCTATCAAGGATCGTTGTTTCCAGGAATCTGAGTCTTACGTTTGGTCCAGCATCAAGTTAAAATTAAAGTCTACGAAATTATATCCAGTATGACGTACTACAGAGGTGAAGCACATATCAATATGGCAAAGCCGCAGCGCTAAATTCCGTCGGTGTAGCTCAATTTTCAGAGCATTCTGTTTCGGAGCGGACGGATCCGGTTTCAATCTCCGTCACCGACAAATTTGTGAATTTCACACCAGTTGTGAAAATCATTAATCTTCAGTCTCTATTTCTGCTTAGTTTCTTCCGGCAATCCATTGTTGATTTCTGCCACACAGGTCGTGTGAACTGTAAGTTCCATAGGTATTCATACTGTTATTAATATGGTGTTGTACTTCTATATCATAACTGCTTCATTCTGTCTTTTTTCATATCCGGTTTATGTCGCCACATTATCATTGTAAATTGGCATTATAATTATATTATTTAGGAAGAGTTAATTGTTTTAGGCCGTGACCTACAGCCATTAGCATTACGATCAGTTACGTTTTCCTTAATTGCACACGAAACCACTTAAAAGCAATTTATTTACTTTAGATTCGCATTACTGAAGATATAATATTCAAGGAGCTACAGAATGCCAAATTTTTAGTAGCAGGAATAAACGAGTTGCTAAAGTAATTCGTGAGTCCATTACTCAACAAGAAAAGAAAACCAGATACGACTACACAGTGCTAAAAGACTGAAGGAAAAGAAACAACGGCTAGTAGTTCTTGAAAGCAATGCCCATGGAGCTACCACTTAAATATTCACAGATTCCACAATAAAGGAAATCAATAGGTGCAGGATTGCGAAGCATGCTATCTGTTCTGCACACATTTTCAAGTAATCTTAGGATTAATTTGAGGGCAATATCGCAACTGTAACAACAGGGTTTGGTTAGTTTGCTGCATATCTGTGCGAACAGGTGTTCTAGGGAAAAGTTTTGGAAAACGAAATCCTACGAGTTTACAGCAGGTTTAGCTGTGGAAGAAACAAGGCTGTGCCAACACAAGTTAGAAGAAATATTCAGACAAAGAATAGATCGAGAATTGCTTCTTGTCAAAGTTTACTAGACATGCAAACAAAAGAGAAACTTTAATTTTTTTAACTGTGTGTAAGAAAAGACTGGAACTTATAAGAATTTAAATGAAAAACAATGCTCTTCCCCTAACGGCAAACGGTTTGATGTAATCATTCAACACGAAGCCTCAATATAAGAAAATCTGTTCTGTTCATTTGTACTGTATGAAAAATGCTGATATTCTAAATTATCTCGGCATATTACAACGTTCTCGAATTCGTTTATTCGTCAAAATTTTCGCTTTATGAAATAGCACGTGTTAGTGTACAATTAACATGACTACATCAAAGAATTTATAGTTTGTATGTTTCACTGCTAGGGAGCTCCTTAACTGGCGAAATATTTAAGTGATGGTCTAAATAATGCATTGCGACATAAATTCTGATCTCTCTGTCGGCAGTAATGATTAAAAGTTCAGCTGACATTTTTATTCGACAATCAGATGTTCTTCTGTGAAGGTATGACTCTACCGGAACTATTCTTTCTCTCTTCTAACACACCCTAACTTTACACGCAAGAGAAATGATTCAGTAGTAATAAAATTGCTTATGTTAAACATTATAGGTTACGTCATTTTCCCAATTAGGTGGCGTTAAATTTTACTTCTGTGAGCAAGTTGCCTTACCAGAAAGTTTCACTTCAATATTCAAAAAGACCGCAGCCAAACGGCAAAAGTCATCGACAGGCCATCTTTCCATAGAAATCGCTTTACTGCAAAGAGGCTCTGTATTGCAGTAAAAGCAGTTTTCCGGTCGACTGTCTGAAGATTCGAAACATTTCACGGGTAGTATACTATCAAAAAGAAAAATTGCAACACATAACTGAAATGACACGAATTTGTGAAATGCAGCGTACGCAAATAAATGCAAACGAATAGGCTTTCGGAAAGATTGCATCCGTTGACCACGTACGAGATCACATCGGAGAAACAGGGAAATACAGTACATACATTATTTGACTGAGTTTTGGTTTTGAAGTGAATCCCCATCCCCCTTTATTCTCCGGATCTGGTTTCGAGTAATTTCCATCATTTTGGACTACTGAAACAGTAACTGCGAGATAATTACATTCCTTTCGAGTGAACAATGCCACAAGCGGGCAAGTGGCCGCACAATTAACGTAAGACAGAATCCATCCGTTGGTTTGCCGATGGCGAATGAAAATTGCAAGAGGAAAGGACTATTTATAAAAGTTTATACATACGTTGTATAAAGTACGAATAAAACATTTGTCCTTTCCAGTTTGGAACGAAAGATAGGAAAATGAAAAAAAAATGCATCAAATTTAGTCTCACGCTTTACTAATGTCGTTTTTCGTTATTTCAAATTTAGTTGTTAAAACGGCTTAGTAAAACAGCGTTAGAAAAATAACGAAAAACGACATGTTGTAAACTTTTTCAATAGATAATGATTCTTTAAAAGTGCAATAGTGTAGATGATTTTCGTAGCTAAAGTGCTGCCATACTTTTGGGGCAACCATAAATATGGAACGACGAAAAACCATCGCTTCCATTTGGAGAAGAACGATTTGGAGGAGCGTTCCAGTGAGTTTGCAACCTTCAAATGCTCCTCACACTCTGCAGATTTGAACCCAATTGTGGATGCCTTGTTTGAACTAGACAAACGCCATGTCTGGTCACTTCCGTTCGACAGTGGTGGTAGGACCTTTTCGATGAGTTTAAAATCCTCGAAATACCGCCTCACTCTCCGGATTTGAACCCAGTTGAGGATGCCTTCTTTCAACAAGACAACGCCACGTCTCATAGCTCTCGTTTGGAGAAGGACTGGTTGGAGGATCACTCTAGTAAGTTCTCAACCCTCGAATGACCATCTCACTCTACTGATTTAAACCCAATAGATGATGCCTTGTTACAACAAAACAACGTTCCGTTTGATCACTCCCATTGCCCCTCTCATTTTCCAGATCTGAACCAAATTGAGCATCTGTGGGACGAAGTGGAGCAGAACATTCGAGCTCGAAACTCACCACCTGCAACTCTCGGCGCTTTACAAACTACTGTCCTGTTATCATGAGCCGCAATACCAGACGAATGTTTCCAACGCCTGAAAGAGTCCGGGCCGCGACGTGTTGCTGTTGCTGTGAGGGCGAAAGATGGAGACCACTCGCCCTTTCAGTGTATTTCTAAGGGTACATCATGACTCCATAGGCAAGTTGATCGAATATGGGGTTTTCAATAAGTTCTCAAAAGCTTTGCATTGGACATCATGACTACACAGGCAAGTTGATCAAAAATGGGGGTTTCAATAAGTCATGAAAGAAATACGGGATTACACCATATAATACAAATTTTGGAGAGAACAATACGATTTTTGGTGTAAATGTGACAAGGATGGTAAGTCAGATAAAATCCGAAAACTTGAAAATTTCATTGTCCTGCAGCGGGACTTGAACCCGAGTCTCCCAGATAGAGCCCAGGTATGCTAACCACTACACCACCCAAAACGACCAAGTTTTCCGACACCCGGGCGCTATCTGGGAGACTCGGGTTCGAATCCCGCTCCAGGACGATGAAATTTTCAAGTTTTCGGATTTTATCTGACTTACCATCCTTGTCACATTTACACCAAAAATCAGATTGTCATCTTCAAAATGTGTTTCAATAAGTTTTCAAAACCTTTTCCTTGAACCCCGCGCAGCCGCCCCGGTGGCGCAGTGGTCTAAGGCGTTGGCCTCTGATCATTCGTCCGTAAGGGGTCCGGGTTCGAATCCCGGTCAGGCATGGATGTTGTGTTTGTCTTACGGCACTGGCTCTCTCCCTTCCCTGGAACCAGTGACCCTAAATTAGGGACGGGCGACTGCTTATAGCCCATTGAGTTGCTCACGGTGGTCGTTAAACCTCCAATCAATCAATGGATGTTGTGCTTGTCTTACGGCACTGGCTCTCTCCCTTCCCTGGAACCAGTGACACTAAATTAGGGACGGGCGACTGCTTATAGCCCATTGAGTTGCTCACGGTGGTCGTTAAACCTCCAATCAAAAAAAAAAAAAAAAAAAAAAAAAAAGAACCCCGCGCATTTTAGTTGATTTTTTTATTGTGGTATTTTTATCGTGTTTTGTTCGGTTTTGCGTTAAACTAAATACAAAAGAGCATTTTTTTGGATCATTATTCAGCTTCTGCAGATCTTTTTGCCCATATTTTAAGTTAATTAATAATTTCGCAATACCATCAGAAATAGTTGCGGTACATAGTTTTAGATAAATAACCATTTTTTGTCATTGTCTTTAGCGTTCTTGGAACTAAATTATGCGTTGAAAAATTCAGAGGAAACAACAGAATTTTAACTTAAAAGAAGGTTACTGCGTTGTAGTACCTAATGAGAAAGTGTAAATAGCACAACACTGTCGAAAGAAAAGCTTAAAAAAAGAAGAGTTAAAAAAATTGGACGGTTGCAGGAAAGGACGAGAGAAAGTTTAGAATCGTTGTTTAATGTTACTGAAACTCAATGCAAGCGAGAGATCACATGACGCTGCTACACATCGTGTTCATTTATTTCAGAAACAACTAAGGTTTTTTAAAAAGGAAACTGGACGAAATGATGGCTTATTTTACCGAGAGAGTAAAAAAGGCATTAGTTTGCATAGAAAGCTATTTGTTTAAAAACGTGTTGTTGAAAATTCGAAATTCTAAGCGACAGAAGAAAAATTTACTTGCAAAAAACTATCGAAATAAATAGGGGAGAATAACAAAATCAAGAAGAATTTCAACGAAGACACAGATGAAAACAGAGAAAAAAATGTTACCGTGAATGCTAAAAGCAGGAAATAAAATCACATAATACAAAAAGTGCACACGGCAGTAGAAAAACTTAAAAAGCTGGCTGAATCTTAATATAAACTGAGGGGTTGCTTTTGTATCAGCAAGGCTTGTGTGTCAGTTATGATAACGTTTTTAACAAATTCAGACATAAACTAATAGGTTCAGCAGCGCGACTAATAAACATTTAAACAAGATGTAACGTCAATAGACTACACAACAAATTTTTATACAACGGTAAGAGCAATGAAATAAACCTTCTCTCTTAAGAAGTGACTTGAATCTCTAGACAAAATGTTATTTTATTGAATGTCCTTTCGGTAATAAAAATTAAAATAAAAACACTACTGCTGAAGTATAATGGAAATTGCCTACTATTGTAAAATGTTGCAAAAAAGGCAGGCTTCCAGTTCAAAATTTTGATAAATTTTGGTGTAGTAAAAGAATTAAACAAGAAAGATGACACCGAATTTTCGGATGTAACAAGCACGTCTTTTGAATCCGTTCTGAAGCAAATTAAATTTATCAAAGCTGTTCAAAGTCAACGGAACCGGTATGGAAAACAATAGCATATAACGGAAGAAAGAAGTTTTTCAATCGGGTTTTTAATCCCTCAGATATTGCTGTAAACGGAATCGTGAGCTTATGCCCTCTGGTTGCAGACTTGTGCGTTAAGAAAAACATGAATTTATATGAGACACATTTCGCACCGGAAACGCTCTCCAACACAGGAAGACTTTTTTAAATCGGACTCTTAAAAACAGAGATATCGACAAAAAATAAGATGTGACTTCACGTCCCCTGGAGGGAAAACCATGCATTATTTTAGGAAGAAAGTATTCTCAAAAGGTTTTTCCATATGAAGAAAAAAACATTTAGCCCAGTTTTCAGGAGCCCAGATTTTGCTACAAATACATCAGAAGCAGAAATTAACACTTATGCCCCTGGTCGCCGAACCATTCTTTACCAAACATTAGAAATTATGTGAAAAATATTTTCCATCCGGCCTTGTATGCGATACAGCAAGATTTTTTTCAAATCGGAGTTTTAGAAGCAGAAATAACGCAGAAAACGCAATTTACCTTTATGCTCCCTAGCGGAAAGTCTATGATTTACTTGAAAATTTTGAAATTATATGAAAAACATGTCACACTGGAAACACTATCCAACAAAGAAGGAATTTTTCAAATCGGACTTCTAGAAGTAGAGATATTGACAAAAATAAGATATACATCTATGCCCTCTGGCGTAGAAAACATGCATTATTTTAAGAAAATGTTTCTAAAAGGTTTGTCGACATAAGTGGTATCGGTATACAGACGACGTTTTTTTCAATCGAGAATTTAGAAGCTCATATTTTGCTGCAAATACATCAGAAGCGGAAATTAAGATTTACGTCCCCTGGTGGCCAAACCATTTTTTGTAGAAAAATTAGAAATTATGTGCAAAGAATTTTTCAGATCGGAGATTTAGAAGCAGAGATATACTGGAAACGCAATTTACCTCTACGCTTCCTAGCGGAAAGTCTATGAATAACTTGAAAATTTTGAAATTATATGAGAAACGTGTCACACAGAAAACACTAGCCTTAACAAAGAAGGAATTTTTCAAATCGGACTTCTAGAAGTAGAGATATTGAAAAAAATATAATATACATCTATGCCCCTTGGCAGAGAAACTATAGAATATTTTAAGAAGAAAATATTCCGAAAATGTTTATCGATGTGAGTGGCATTAGTCCACGAAAGAATTTTTTCAATCGATATTTTAGAAGCTGAGATTTTATGGCAAATACATCAGAAGCAAAAATTAACACTTACGCACCCTGGTGGCTAAAGTATTCTTTATCAAAAATTCGAAGTTATATGCAAAATATTTTTCATCAGGAGGTGTGTTCGCTGAAGAAAAAAAAATTAAATCGGAGTTTTATAAGAAGAGTTATCGGGAAAATGTAATTCACTTTTACGCCCCCTAGCGGAAAAGCTATGCATAATTTGAAAAAGTAACTATATCTAAAACACTCTTCGACATAAATGGAATCGAAAGATAAAATATTTTTTTCAATCGGATGTTTAGAAGCAAATCTGTGGAATAAAACGTATTTTTGAATTCGACATCATCTGCATTTACGCCCTCTAGCGGCGAAATTGTACATCGTAAAAATAAACGAAATGAAGGATCATCATTCGCATATTTCAAGCTTCCCAATGCAAAAATAATTTTTCAAATCTGACTACTAGTTGCAGAGATATCGTGGGTACAGACGGAAGTACGGACTGACGGACGGACGGACAAACCAGTAACATAAGCACGATCTTTTTTTGCAAAAGACGTGCTAAAAAGGATGATGTGATGTATAAAACCTACTTGACTTAGCGTTTTTGTAGCCATTTCTTATCTAAATTTTGTTTATCTCTCGATTAGACTTTAACGATCTTAACGTGATATCTGAACTCTCAAGAATTGCTCTTTATGTGGCAGCACTGGCAGTCGGTCAGAGATCAGGTAACAGATAAAAATGAAAGTTCGGTTAGTGTGTTGAGAGATAGGTGGTAGAGATTGGTAGAAAATCACATTACCGTTATTACATTACTGTTTCAGTTATGACTAGTGACTAAAAGTAGCTGTTTCAAAATCACTGTTAATGTGTCACGGTCAAGGAAATGCTTGGGGATAAGCCAAAATAACTATTACCATGCTTCAGTTTCGGCCTTTGTGACTTCACCATGTTCTGAGATAAATGTGCTGTTGAATTTCAGTTCCTTCATGTTCAAATTATCCAGTTCAGAAAATCTTTGAACTGGAGAAAATTAATCTAGCAATAAAAGTTTTGCTCTGTTTGTTTCCTCCCCTTGAGGATTATGGACGCATAGAAGAACACTCCATAAATCACTACGACTTTGTTTGATTCGAAATTTCAACGTTGGGTACAAAGCTCTGGTCCGAGAAAAATTCCACTTGGCAGGCCTAATGCTTCAGAACTGCTAATCTACATTTCGTGAATCGGAAATCTAATCTAAGTAAATAATTCAGTGAATAAGAAATATAATGCACCCAGTAGACGAAACATTAGAGATAGGGGTGATGGGCAGTTCACATGGACATTCCCCACACGCAGAGTGGAACAGACCCAAACCGAACGCAGGCGATAAATAAGCAGACAGTATGGCTTACCAACAGCGTATCGCAATCAATGAACATGGTGAACGTGGTGACCTCATCGACATTAAACGTGGACCCATTGTCTGTGCAAGCGAGAAGGGCCATTCTATCGCCCAATGGTAACAACCCTAAAGTTCCCGAGGTCAACCGTATGAAGAGTGTATCAGCGAGTATACTGTCGTTGGACGTACCAGTGCTCAGAGAGCAAGAGCTCAGGCTCAGGCCATACCCACTGATGATCGGAATTAATATAGACTATCCGGGCTTGTACAGACCGACCGCTTGGCAACGATGGCGCAAACCACATCCCGTCTGGTACAGACCGACCGCTTGGCAACGATGGCACAAACCACATCCCGTCTGGTACAGACCGACCGCTTGGCAACGATGGCGCAAACCACATCCCGTCTGGTACAGACCGACCGCTTGGCAACGATGGCGCAAACCACATCCAGGCTGGTACAGACCGACCGCTTGGCAACGATGGCGCAAACCACATCCAGGCTGGTACAGACCGACCGCTTGGCAACGATGTCGCAAATCACATCCAGGCTAGTACAGACCGACCGCTTGGCAATGATGGCGCAAATCACATCCAGGCTGGTACAGACCGACCGCTTGACAACGATGGCGCAAATTATATCCAGGCTGGTACAGACCGACCGCTTGACACCGATGTCGCAAATCACATCCAGGCTGGTACCGACCGACCGCTTGACAAGGATGTCGCAAATCACATCCAGGCTAGTACAGACCGATCGCTTGGCAATGATAGCGCAAATCACATCCAGGCTGGTACAGACCGATCGCTTGACAACGATGGCGCAAATCCCATCCAGGCTAAATGCAGAAGGCACAAGCAGCGTCGGCGAACGAAGGGTAAGGAGAACGCTGCATACCCTGGGCTACGCGGGTCAGCGCCCTACTCGTTTGCCACTATTGACTGCTCGTCATCGGAAATTACGCCTCATCTGGTGCCGGAAACATCAAAACTGGACCTTTTCAGAGTGGCACCCCATCGTTTGGTCAGGTAAATCCCCATCGTTTGGTCAGGTAACTCCATCGTTTGTTCAAGTAAATCCCCATCGTTTGGTCAGGTAAATCCATCGTTTGTTCAGGTAAATTCCCATCGTTTGGTCAGGTAAATCCATCCTTTGGTCAGGTAAATCCATCCTTTGGTCAGGTAAATCCATCGTTTGTTCAGGTAAATCCATCGTTTGGTCAAGTAAATCCCCATCGTTTGGTCAGGTAAATCCCGTTTTCAGCTGTACCCAGCTAACTGGAGGGATCGCGTGTGGCGTCGACAGCATGAGGCTGTGGCTCCGTCGTGCCAGGTTCGCTTTGTTCAAAGCGCTGATCGCTTTGTGATGGCTTTGGGAGCTTTCTCATTGGCAACATTAGGTCCATCAGGGTGTCTAGAGAGACCCTTAATCGCTGTGCCCTACCATCAAGTGGTGGCTGATCACTTACACTCATTCATAGCCATCGCACATCCTATGACCGATGGTCTGTTCTAGCAGGACGATGCGGCCTCTCACCGGTCCACAACCACCCAGGCATGGTTCGAGGAACACTCATCTGAGTTTGTAACAATCCAGTGACCCCCATGCTCACCGGATTCGCACCCTGTGGAATCTCTCTGGGATACCGTAGAGAAAAACATCAGATCCATGGATCCTGGACTGACGTCTCGGGTGGAGCTGTGGGCAATGCTGCAACAGGTATGAGTGGCATTACCTTAGAAACCCTCTGGCACCTGATAAAGTCGATGCCCCGGCGTCTACATTCGCGCTAGAGGAGGACCAATACGCTATTAGGTAGGAATTTCTAATGTTTTGTCCATTGAGTGTATTTTGCGCTGTGGATGTGAACTGGAAATAGTACGGAGATTTTTCTTTACCAAATTTTTTTAAAAATGTAGATTTATTTTGCACGGTTCATTAACAGAATATTATTATTAGAAAAGTGTTGTTTGTCACGTATTAATTAATCAGAGATACGAGGGCTGTACCGAAAGTAATGCAAAAGTGGACATAACTTTTTTATTAACTGACAGAGGTCGTTCAAATTGCACATGTTGGTAGCGTAACTCTTCCTCTATAGTATTCCTTCTTCATTGCAGATTTGCAAGAGATAAGGGTGGAAATCTGCTGGAAGCGTGTGAAGCCAATGAAGACGCATTTGTTTTCTGATCTGGTGACAGGGGATGAAACGTGGTCGTTTCTTTACGATCGGGAAACGAAGAACCAATCCATGGAATGGCGTCACACTTCTTCACCAAGGACTAAGAAGTTCAGGAGCCAGCGATTAGCACAGAAAGCCACGGTGATTGTTTTTTGGGATGGCAGGGGTGTCATTCTTCTTGATTTTCTGGAACGTGGCCGTACTGTGACCAGCGAGCGGTACACTGAGATACTCAAGAAGCTTAGAGAATCCATAAGGAGGAAGTGACCGAAAAAGAATATGAAAACGATCCACATTCACCATGACAATGCGAGACCACACACATCTTTGGCAACAAATCAGGCGAACAGCAAATTAGGCTGTTATGTAGTCCCACATCCACCGTACTGCCCAGATCTGGCGCCCTCCGACTTCCACCTGTTCGGTACAGTGAAGGACAGTGTCCGTGGACAATGATTTGATGACACAGCCGAGGTGAAAGTGGCTGTGAAGACGTGGGTACAACAGTCCACACCTGAATCTTTCAAAGAGGATTCGAGAATTGAGTTCAACGATGGCGCAAATACATTGCTTGTGACGGAGACTATGTTGAGTAGTACCTTTATATAGAGGAAGAATTACTCTACCAACATTTGGAATTTGAACAACCTCTGTCAGTTAAAAAAGTTATGCTCACTTTTGCATTACTTTCGGTACAAACCTCCTATTAAGTAAGCTAAGGTTTATCTGCTCAAAATCGAGCTATCATTTAATTGTTATTACATTAATTACGCCTGTTCTTGTGCTACGGATTAATTTTGGTCGAGTTTTGGGGAATGATTTAAAATTAGTTTTCAAGTACTTGAAAGCCAATTTTCGTCCATGATACCCAACAATACGTTTTGATGGGCTTCGAATAGAGTATACTTTAATCGCGCTACTATTCCACACCTCGCCTTCGACCATAATTGTATACTAGTGCTAAAAATCTAAAAAGATTCATGAAAACTTAGTTAACAGACAATAACTGACAAAGTAATGAGCACAAGGAAATGAACTTTATTCATGCTGTGAGGAATAAGTTTCACGATTGTGAACACAAAAGAACTAAATATGCCAATGCACCTAAATTATGGCCTGTGAAGAAGATCACGGAAATAAGCCATGAAACTATACTGACGGAAAAAAAAATCCGAACACCACGAAAAAATAGTTGTAGAGGAATGAAATGGCGGCAATACATTCGTATAGGTAACATCTTTAATCGATTAAGGTTTCAAGATCACAGCTTATTGTAAGCGCGAGAAGAGCCATTTTAAATGTGAAATGCTGGTACATTAATAACCGGTGTAACCGCCAGAATGTTGAATGCAAGTACGCAAACGTTCATGCATTGTGTCGTACAGGTGCTGGATGTCAGTTTGTGGGATGGAGTTCTATACCTGTTGCACTTGGTCGGTCAATACAGGGACGATTAATGCTGGTTGGGGGTGACGCTGGAGTTGTCGTCCAATGATGTCCCATACGTGCTCGATTGGTGAAAGATCTGCTGATCTAGCAGGCCACAGCAACATGTCGACACTCTGTAAGGCATGTTGGGTTACAACAGCAGTATGCGGACAGGCGTTATCCTGTTGGAAAACACCACCTGGAATGCTGTTCATGAATGGCAGCACAACAGGTTGAATCACCTGACCGACGTACAACTGACTGTGCCTTCAGGGTGCGTGGGATAACCACGAGAGTGCTCCTGTCGTCATAGGAAATTGCTCCCAGACCATAACTCTAGGTGTAGGTCCAGTGTGTCTCGGCCGCAGACAGGTTGGTTGCAGGCGATCACCTGGCCTCCTTCTAACTAACACACGGCCATCACTGGCACCCAGGCAGAACCGGCTTTCATCAGAAAACACAACAGATCTCCACTCCGTCCTCCAATGAGCTCTAGCTTGACACCACTGACGTCGCAAACGTCAGTGGTTTGGAGTAAGTGGAATGCACGCTACAGGGCGTCTGGCTCGGAGCTGTCCTTCAAGTAACCGATTTGTAACAGTTTGTTGTGTCACTGTGGTGGCAACTGCAGCTCGAATAGCTGCCGCAGATGCGGTACGATGCGCCACGGCCGTACGCCGTACACGGCGGTCTTCCCTCTCAGTAGTGGCACGTGGCCGGCCGGAATCCGGTCTTCTTGAGGCAGTACCTTCCCTTGACCACCGCTGCCAACAATCATGCATAGTGGCTACATTCCTGCCAAGTCGTTCTGCAATATTGGGGAAAGAAAATCCACCTTCTCGTAGCCCTATTACACGACCTCGTTCAAACTCCTTGAGCTGTTGATAATGGCTTCTTCGTCTTCTTAAAGGCATTCTTGACTAACATCAACACCCTACGTCGAATCTCAACGATAACTAACGCTCACGAACGTTACAGCGCGTATTTACAGCAAGCCTGCTTTGCATGTTCCGAGGGGTCCTACTAGCGCCACACGTATGCGCCGAGCCCGAAATTTGCATAGACGTCATCTTACAGATGTACTCTCACCGCCTACCAACTGTCGTTTATCTAACACAACCCCTTCTTGGTGTTGGGATTTTTTCCCGTCAGTGTATATTACATAAATCAGCATAAAAAACAGTCTTCAATTGGAAATATGAACACCATGAACAGCAATGCATGCTTCACAGTGCCGAACAAGGTTTCAAATGAGGGTGTCCACAAGAGACTGTCGGACTAAGCATCGTTTTTCTAGAAGAACACTCGGTAAGTTCCGTCGATCTGTAGGAGGAGAAGAGCGAGCAGCAATTCAGCCACTTAAAGTGTCCCAAACATGCTGAAAAGGATTAAGATCCATAACTGCGATATTTTCGATTTCAAAATATTCATCGACCAGCAAAGTCCCATGAGATCGGCCATTGTCGTTGTGACGTACAGCAGTGGCAAAGTACGTGTCAAGACGACAAATCTGCAGCGCTACAATCCGTCCGTGTAACGTAGTTAGGAGAGCAACTTACTCAGGAGTGAGTGGGCGCAGACAAATTGTGTTTTCACATCGTCCATTAACAGGAAATCCGGACACACTACACCTCTAAAATGACAAACATGAGGTTCCAGGATATCTTATCGGTATCAGGCAGCTGTTAGACCTTGACGGTTTTCCCTAGCTAATACGTGGAGAGGAGAACAACCGTTGATACATACTCCGTCCAAAACCTATTTGCTGACGTCTAAAACATCATCGCATCATCCTCGCACGATGATGCTGACGTATTTCTCCACCGATTTTTTTTCTGACTGCTTCACCAGCTGCTTCACTTTATAACGCCGCAGCAAACCGCTATCCTAGTAAAAATATCGTTCCATAAATCTTTTTCTTTATTTTTGGTATCATGTACTGCAAGATACTGTATTATTTAAGTTAGGTATTATACAGTATGCCAAACACAATATATTTCAAAAACTTACCAATCCATGCACATTAAGGACAGGATCCGGACATAATCCCGACAGTTTCTTTCCAGACAAGCCAAAATCCCGACAGCCGAAATCCCGACAACCCAAAATCCCGACAACGCCAAAATCCCGACAACCCAAAATCCCGACAGCGCCAAAATCCCGACAACACAAAAATCCCCACAACCCAAATTTCTAATTTCAGTATTTCGTATTGTAATAAATAAAAAAAATGATTAAATCTTACTATATAAATATTGATCAAATAATACTATTAGCTAAAAATAAAATATGACGTCAAAAAGAATTTGAAAGATTTCAGTAAGATTTCAGTATTTCCAAATTTCAGTATATCTTATTTATAATAAATCAAATAATTGATCAAATATTATTATATAAATATTGATCAAATAATGCTATTAGCTAAAAATAAAAAGTAATGCTATTAACTAAAAATAAAAAATAATGCTATTAGCTAAAAATAAAAAATAATGCTATTAGCTAAAAACAAAAAATAATGCTGTTATCTAAAAATAAAATATCATGTCAAAAAGACTGAAAGATCATCTGGGATTCCAAATGTAACGTTTAATTAAGACATGAGTTCATTAGGTGTTTCACTTTAGGAATTTTGGATTGTCGGGATTTCGGCTGTAGGGATTTCGGCTGTAGGGATTTCGGCTGTCGAGATTTTGGCTTGTCGGGATGGTGTCTGTCGGGATTTTGGCCCAAATCCATTAAAAGCATCTAAAAGTTATACTTGATCAAGAATATGAGCACACAAAGACATAATTGTGCACAAGCAATCACAGTTAAAAAAATGTTATGGAATTGAAAAAAAAAAAAAAAAAGGAAGAGAGTGATGAACTTTCCGCCAATGACTCAATCCCGCATTCCATTATTTTAACGAGAAAGCCATTCCCCTGCAACACAGCTTCGTTTCATGGGCAAGTTTTCAAAAGCACAGTTATCGCAAAATGCGAGTACTCTTTGCTAAGGAAAAAGTCATTTTTTGTTAGGGATATCAATGCATACAAATTGTTCTCGCGTCGGTGACAAAGTAATCTTCCGGTGAACATCTGTCATCCGCCGCCGGAAGGCCAATAAATCGTCTGCATTCTCGAAAACTGAGTACCATGTTGACTCACCTGATATCTGATCCTGGTATTGTATTAGAGTGTTTTGTACGAGCTATAAAATACATATTTCTGCGGCGAGACAGAATGTACATTTATATTTTACATGACATATCCGCTTTTAAAAGTTCTGTCTGAAGAGTCCTTTTCATTCCGACAGCTCTAATTATAAACAAACTTCACTAATTTTCCAGCCTCTTTTGTAATGTAAAATGATTCAGCTGGACTTCATAAATGTAGATTTTTAGTTCGACATTATTTCAGCTGAAGAGATTCGAACAGAAAATTTTTCTTTAATAACGATTAACTGTAGTTTTATGATAAATATAGCCCACGTATTTCCCAGATGCAATATTTTTTCGTTAGGAGCATAATGTGTCTTTTCATTTGTAACTGTATCTCCATTTCTAAAGTTCATTTTAAATATTCCTTTCGTGTTCGAATGCTCATTTAAATATTCAAAATTTTGAATGTTAAAAAATGAATACTAAAAATTTTGAATTATTAAAATATTCAAAATTTTGAATGTTCCTTATATATGTAAAACTGGCGTGTAGCCCATCCTAGGACGGTTGTTTTTAAGCTTTAAATAAATATTAATATATAGGGGATGTTGCCCGTCCTATGACGGAGTGAAATTTTAATTGAAGCAGATTAAAAACAAATCAAATAGACCCGGATTTACATAAGGAAATATAGTAAAAACTTGTATAGTAAGAACTCATTCATGTTAGAACTAAAAATTATATGCTATTTATATCCGTTTTTTAAAAGACCTCGCGATAAATAACATTCTGTGTAAAATATTTATTGTTTAACAATTGTAGGTTAGAGCGTTTAGATAGATCGATATTTTGCAAAATGTATAATATAATCAGCAGTAAACTCGGAAAGTTATTTTCGTGTAAACTTACCTTAATAACTTTTACTTTGATTTTTCGCGTTAAATCAAATTAAAAGTTAACTCAATTTTCGAATTGTGCTTAAGTTACTTTTTCTCCAGCACACTTGTTATTCCCTTCACTGCTTATTTTAAACTGTACTATTCAACGGTTAGTTTAAAACTTCACATGGGAGCTTTTTCTACAAAATAATACATCTGGTATTACAAATAGGAACTATCTAAATTCTTTACTGTTGTGCTATTAGGGCGACATTTGCTTTTAGATGCAATTTTGCTCACTTTGACAACTCAAGGTTTCAGTTTTTTTTGTAGGTTACAGCGTTTAGATAGATCGATATTTTGCAAAATATATAATATAATCAGCACTAAACTGGGAAAGTTAGGTAAATTAAAAAGGAAAAAATAATTAAAGCGTACAAATCAGTATTCGAATTGTGCTAAATTAAATTAATGTACAAACGCAAATTGCTGTGATATTAAGAATTTAATTCAAATTTTGTAGATCGGACAAATAGAACTCATTGATAATCTAATGTTTTTAAATTAGCACGCGATCACATTGACATTAAAAATTGACCGCGTGCTATTTTAGAGATTTGGGTGTTTATACGTATAATTTTTAAATATTCTTTTCGCGTTCGAATGTTGTAGGATTCAGTAAATATTCTTTTCGCGTTCGAATGTTGTAGGATTCAGTAAATATTCTTTTCGCGTTCGAATGTTGTAGGATTCAGTAAATATTCTTTTCGCGTTCGAATGTTGTAGGATTCAGTAAATATTCTTTTCGCGTTCGAATGTTGTGGGATTCAGTTTTGCGCTTGTTATTCAGCTTTTCTGAAGTAGTACGGTTTTCCAGTTAGGTGGCGTAAATTTAAATTCGCAGTTTGACGATATCTCAGCCTGTACGGATTGGTTCGAAACAAATATTTTAATTTCTTAACGTAGTGTTTCAGCAGGACTTCATAAGGGAGAATAACCTTTATTTTCGTCATCTAATCTTTGTCAGTATCACCATCACCCACGTACGATATGATACAGGTTTTCATTAAATCTCATAACATTTCATCATGCATTTTTTTAGTTATCGCATTTTTTATGCTGTTTTCCTTAATTAATAGAAACCGGTGTATTTTGCCGCAAATTTGTCCCTCAGAGACACGTAAAATTAAATTTTTTAATTGTAAAATTAGTGATTACACACTTAAAATCTTGATGTATCTTCATCGTACAAGATCTCAGACTTTCGTCAAAGAAATATTCATTACTACCGAGCTTCGGGGCATCTTTCTTGTTGTGAACTTAGAGTTGATCATACACACTAAACATTTTTCCAGTCATTATTTCGTCCTCTTTTTCTCCTACTCGGCAATAGGTTGCGCATCTTGTTTCTCGAACTTTAAGTACTGTGTCAGTATAACGAACAACTCTGTTTCGTCATGAATGATGCCGGACAGGCTTCCGACACCAAAAGCAAAAATAGCCCCATTCCTAACAACCAACAGAAAATACTCATAACAAAATCTCAAAGCAGGACAAAATACTCACAGGGCGCTGTCAAAAGGTAGTGTGGTGACGTGGAGTGATACAGAGAAACTAGAAGAAAAAATTGCCAGTAGTGACAGGAAAATCAGTGGTAATGATTTTCCTGTCACTACTGGCAATAAAAAAAAAAAAAAGAAGGTTAAGTAAGGAAACTCTGAACTCGGGTAATGGGACGCAATTGTTGAGTGAGAGAGAAGGTAGGAAAGAACTGCAGGAATCTTTGTGACAAGGTCACAAAAATCAGGGAGAGGCTTGGAGTTACTAAGAATCGAACCGTGGAATTCACAGAGACAATAGCAACAGCAGAAGGGGCGTTTTAGGCTACGTCATGAGAAGATGAAAAGACGCGGAGAGCAGGGAATGCCGAGGACCAGGGGTTCAGAATACAAACCTGTGATTGGTCATGCACTGTCCAAGGACACGAGAGAAAGTTGAGGGACGCTAAGCACAGGGCTAGGGCTAAGCAGGAGATTTTGGCGGGTACTCCTCGGATAGCTTTCATTCGGACAAGAGGTCAGGTCAGCTCTCACGATGAATTTTTAGACCTGAGATGTAGGCGCTCAGCTGCGGTTGAGTTGCCAAAAGAGGAGATTCCCACTAACTGCGGTTAGTGGTTTATTGAATTACAGACGTATGGCGGTCTAGAAACGTGACGTTATAATATAACTCTGGCGGAGGAATTCTTACACCCAGTTTTCATGCCCATCAATATTGCCCCTAGCATGTGCGATATCAATCAAATAAGTACGTTTAAATGCTCAGCGATTGGAAAAAGACTGTAACATAATGGGTGTTGATTACCATGACTGAGGACTGTGCGTGTACTATACACACGGCTCTCCCACAGCTGTGGCCAGCCTGGATTTTTGAAAAGGAACTGTGCAGTTTAAATACCTCAACAAGGTGAACCTCTATTTTGATGGTATTCTACATCATCATTGTAAATAGTTTAGAAAATGTAACGACATGTAAATACCAAGATTAAAGTGTTATGTCTGTGAAGATGCCAGCTCTGTATCATCATTGCGCGATCCTTCGCTGCGCCTCTGAGGCGACTGGAAAAAGAAGTTAAGGATGTCCAGACCCTACTGTCATTCTGGACTCGTGGCAGCAAACAAAAGGTGAAATACACTCCGGTAAACATTGTAACAAAGTGCTTATAAGATGATGTGTGAGAATACTTAACGCCAGCAAATCTCACGAGTGAGTTAAATAAATACTTCACCAAAATCACACCAACAAAAGAACCCTCAAACTATAACAAGTGGTTCGACGATACACAAGAAATTTAACAAGTAGAAACCCTACAGAGAAAAAAAGAAAAGGAAAGAAAAAGAAAAAAAAAGAGAAAAAACGACGAACAAATAAAACGTTGACGGATCAGACCACCGACAGGACAAAATGCCAGGTATACGAAGGGTAAACTTATTATACCACTGTTTGTGAAAATTGCAACGCCAAGAAAGAATCGCTGTATTTAACCCTTTAAGCGGCCGATGTCCCAGAACCAAAGAGTGCCCAAAATTTTCTGCTCTTCCCAAACAGTAATGGCTACACATAGCGGCCGGGTTTTACGAAAGCTTGTTGTTTTCACGGCCAAACAATTCTTCTCCCTTCACCCGTTTACGACCAGTGACTTTCCATTGGTGAGAAATGCTCTCTTCTAGTCACTCCTTCTCTGCTCCGTGACCCAACACATGACAGGGAATCTATGACCCAAAACATGGGCTATGACTCGTCAGAAAACACCACCAATCAGCGCGATGTCTGTAATCGAGATCGCATTGCAGTCTGAGGCGTCTGTGGTTAAGGGTCAAAGGAATACGCAGCGATCAGTCCTCTGTTAAGCAGAGGACGTCAAACTGTGCTGGAGGACAAGGCATGTCCTGTGACAGTGCTCCAGTGCTGCGCTAACATTGTGTATGTCGCTGTGCGATTAGTCACTGCCATGCGGTAGAGGTGTTTGCCATCCTGCGTTTTTGCTGTCCATCTCCCGGATTTGTGTGCGTCCGATCCTCATCTGTCCACCGACGCCACGTTTGCGTCACTGTACTGGCATTTCGTCTCGCACGAGTGGCAATTTCGCATCACTATACTGGCGTTTCGTCTCGTACGAGTGGAAATTTCGCATCACTGTACCGGCGTTTCGTCTCGTACGAGTGGCAATTTCACATCACTGTACTGGCGTCTCGTCTCGTACGAGTGGCAATTTTGCATCACTGTACTGGCGTCTCGTCTCGTACGAGTGGCAATTTCGCATCACTGTACTGGCGTTTCGTATCTTACGAGTGGCAATTTTGCATCACTATACTGTCGTTACGTCTCGTACGAGTGAAAATTTCTCATCACTGTACTGGCGTTTCGTCTCGTACGAGTGGCAATTTCACGACAGGATAATCTAGCTTCTCTCATCCCAGCGATACTTCCTCGCTCAAACTCCGTGACGTGTTAATAATGCGACCTTCTTCGGCGATGGGGGTATAGTGAGACACAAGAAACACCCTTTCGACTCAATTCCGGCTCTTCACTGATTGCAACATCTCATTTGAGCCAGATCTTTACACCCGAGACCGGGCAGTTCAGAGGACGCTGCTCTGAAACCGCATGCGCATTTTCTCTGATATTTTAATCATTTGCATGTCCCAACCTGTTGTATTGTAAGTTTCAAGCTACTACCAGCAATCCTTCATGGTGCTGCAATTTTTCCACTAAGAGTAGTCTACTTTCGCTAACTACGCCGAGAAGAGAGTTTATTTGGCCCTCGTTACATAAATGACTCACTCCCAACAGGAAAGACCGCACGTGAGCTCCATGTGCGATATAAATCAGGCGGACCAGCTTGTCGAGTATCAGTTAGCGTCCAATTGAGGTTCGAAATGGGCAAAATGAGTGATCTGAGAGACTTTGAACGTGGCATAATAGTTAGCGCCAGGAGTGCCAGTTCGAGAATCTCCCAAATGGCCGTACTCCTGGGCTTTTCACGCACAACGGCAAAAAGAGTTTTCCGTGAATGGTGGGAGAATCAAACGGTACGCACAGTCTACAAGCCAGGGGACGAAAACAGCTGATGGATCAGAGAGGTCAAGGAAGACTGGCGAGAATCGTGGACAAGAAAACAGACGCGCTAGAACCCGGCAAACAGCACCACTTCAAAATGCAACAAGGGTGTCCCGACGGTCATCTCCGAACGCACCACAAATCCGACTATGCCACGAATGGTCTATGACAGACGAAGATCACGTACGCGCGCGTGTGTGTGTGTTTGTCGCTAGTCTCCTTTCACACCCTTTCATTCAAATTGCACGTTTACACTGTTTGTGGCCATTATGAGAGAAAATAATGGAAACAATTCGGTTAAGATATCTTTAGAGTTTGGCCTTCTTGTTGAAAAGTTATCAAGAACAATGCAAAAACCGAGATATTACTGCTAAGGATATTACTGAGAGATATAGACAGATATATTACCGCTTACATCATCTGCAATCATCATCATCATCAACCATAGATATAATTCCCGTAGGTATTTGTTGCCATTTTAACTATATTGTCCCATTGAGGTCTGTTATATTCTCCCATTTGGTCTGTGCTAGGGATATTACTGAGAGATCATCATCATCACTGTCAACCATTATCAATCCACTGCTGGACGAAGGTCTCTCCAAGCCTCTTCAACAACGGTCTGTCTTGTGCCAGTCTCCTCCATGTCACTCCCGCATACTTTCGAATTTCATCCACTCATCTTCCATGTGGTCTTCTTCTGGGTTTTTTCCTGTCCCTTGGAATCCAATCTAAAATTTCGGCTGTCCATCGATGGTCTGTTCTTTTGGCAGTATGTCCAGCCCATTGCCATTTCAGGGATTTAACTCTGATCATGATGTCTTCCACTCTTGCTATTTCCCTGATTCACGAGTTTCCCTTCCCATCTCTCCTGGTCACACCAAGCACGCACCTCTCCATGCCCCTCTGAGTTGTCTCCAGCCCCTGTATGTCTCCCCTAGTTAAGGACCACGTCTCTGCACCATACGCAAGCACTGAAAGGATGCACTGATCAAACACTTCTCCCCTAAGACACAATGGCACATTGGTCTTGAAAATCATGCTGTTTCCCCCAAAAGCTCTTCAGGCAAGTTCTACGCGCCGACCAATCTCTCGATCAATGTGACTCACACTTAACATCCGCCATACAAAATAAACGCACGCATCTGTCATCTCCAGCCCCTCTCTATCAATCGACAAATTTCCTGCAAAAGTACATCACCTTTGTCCTCTGAAAGTTTACTCTCAATCCCACCTCTCCACTCTCGTCAGCAAGCCCCCGGATCACACTCTGCAGCTCCGATGGGGTAGCCGCAAAAATGACCACGTCATCAGCAAAACGAAGATGACTCAGCACCCGCACCCCTACCGATGTTATGAATAATATTAATGTATACATCTTCAATACCGCAGGATTTCAAAGCCATTGTAACTGCTGATGGCCTCACCGAATCAAAGGCCCCTCACAATCGACAAAAGCCATGCACAATGGAAATCCACACCCCCTCGCCCTCTCAATCAGCTCTATCAGCACGTGGACATGTTCTATAGCGCTGCAGCTACTCCTGAATCCAGCTGGTTCTCTCGGTTGAGCCATGTACAGTGTCACCCTCAAGCGGTGCGAAAGAACCCTAGTGAATACCCTATAAATAACTGATAGGAGGCTGATAGGTCTGTAGTTCCTGTGATCCTTAATATCACCTTTTTTATGTAGCAGTATCACTGTAGAACCTTTCCAATCCTCAGGAATCTTCCCTTCATTAATGCATCGATTGAAAACCCGGGCGAGTACTGTCTCAATCTCTCCACTTGCTTCTTGCATGGTGTATACAGTAATTCCATCTTCTCCTGGAGCTTTCCCCCGCTTCATGTTCTTGATTGCATGTGCAACTTCTGCTAGGAGGACTGGAAGAACTCTGGTACTGGTACCTTTCATGATGTCTGGAGTACATGCATCATTCCCTTCATATAATTTGGAGTAGAAATCACTTACTTTCGTCAAAACCTCGAACCATCCCCTTCCCTCAGTGTCACAATCCGCCTTCCTCCCCCACTGAGATGTCCCCTTGCTATCTCTAAGCTTTGGCCGTTTTCAATTGCCCTCCTCACCAGCCCACAGTGGAATTTCCTTACGACTTCAGTGATACTTTTTCGTACTGTCTTTCATAGCTCTATGTATTCCACTTTGGAAGTCACGTCTTCTTTAGTTGTCCTCATCTCTCTTCTTTTTTGCATCAATATTTTGGTTTTTCCTGATAATTTGTTCACATGCAACTTGTTCTTAGACCCAGCTAACACTCTTGCTGTCCCCATAAGAACCCTGGCTACTCCTCTGTCAACTTCAGAGATGTCCACTTCTTCCGACGTTAGACCTTCTAGAATAGAGAATCTGTTCCTCAGTTCTAATTTGAAGGTATTATGAGGCTTTTTAAGGTTGGTCACGTCAATACACTTTGTTTGTTCCATGAGCTTGCCACGCTCGAGTTTAATGTTACGGTGTATCTTACATCTTACCATTCTATGGTCACTACCTGTGTTGAACTTGTTCAGCACACTGCAGTCCTCCATGACAAATCTCCTGTTACACATAATAAAATCAATTTCACCCGTCCATCCATTCTGATGCTTCCATATCCACCTCCCCCGCGGCTTTTTGTTTGTGCCTCTGCAAACTCTACGAGCTGGTTTCTGTTGCCGTGACCGAATTTACCTACTGAAGTCTCATTCTGTTGCCGCTGCCCAATTTTTGCATTGAAATCTCCCACAATAACCAGAGATATTACTGCTTATATCATCTGCAATCATCATCATCATCAACTATGGATATAATTCCTGTAAGTATCTAGTGCCATTTTAACTATATTGTCCCATTGAGGTCTGTTCATTGCAGAATGGCTCAGTTCTTGAAGAGTTCCACCGCACCAGCCTTTAATATCGTCAGCCCACACACGGTGAGGGCGTCCTCTTGCTTTTCTTCCGTTCATTAAGTCAAACACCAATGTCTTTATCTTTCAGTCAGTTTTCATTCTGCAGATGTGTCCAAAGAGTTTTAGCTTTCTCTGTATGATTTTTTTGGAACAGGGTCTCCTTTAGTTGTATTCTTCTGCACACTTCTTCATTTCTTATCCTCTGGGTCCATCCGATTCCTAAGATTTTACGATAGCACTTTCTTTCAAAAGCAAGTATCCTTCTCTCTGATTCCTTTGTCAATGTCCAAGTCTCGCATACATAGAGCATGCTGCTGAAGATGCATGTCTCGAGAATGCTTAACTTATTTTTGAGGCTGAGAGCTCTGCTCTTCCAAATTTTATCCATGGCTTTTAACAGCGTGTTGCAATTCTAATTTAAATTTCTTTTTTGTTGTCTAAGTCATATGTTATACAGCTTCCGATATAAGTAAATTCTTCCACATTTTTAGGTTGTTTGCCTTCCAGAATGGTCTTTTTCCTGATATCTTTTGCGCCGAATATCATTGTTTTTGTCGTTTTTTATATTCATATTTAGTCCATATCTTTTCCCCTCTCTATTCAGTTCTTGTACCATTTGATTTAATTTACCCTAATGCAATTATACCCTAATTTTAATGCTGACTTACTTGGATGTCCACTACTATTTTAATATGTCTGACTAGAAGCAGTTTAAACAATATTAAAAAACCTTACATATCAGAAAAAAAAGATGAAAGTAAAAACTACATTTCGGCAATGAAAATGTAGTTAATCAGAGACTTACAGAGAAAGGAAATTATGCACGTACAAAACGAAAAAACGAAAACAAAACAAAAAATCTAAAATTGGTCTTTTTTCTGAGAATAAAAGAACGGCCTAGCACTGAGTAAACGCCAAAGAAGATATTTTAAAGTCTCTCGGTCGGTTGTTTTTATGAAATCATCTTTCACGTGTTTCATTGTTGATAAAGCTCTTCTTAGTTTTGCATCAGAGATTAGAAAGGCCCTAAGAATGTGGGCGATTAAGCAAGTCTGCATGTCCTATTTAAATTTTTCACAATGTATGCCGACAAACTACTTCCTGTCAAGCAAACCTACTTCAGTCAGGCTAAAAGCAAATGAACTTCGCCGTAGGTAGTTATTGCTGCCAAACAGTTCAAGTGGAGTAACCGAAACAACACTGCACTTATTTTTCTTTCTCTTTGGAATGATCTATCCCAAATCTGAAAGATAAGATGATTTTTTCCTTCGAGATTTAACGACCACTATGAACAACTCAAAGGGTACAAATAGCTGCTCGTCCTTAATTTGGGGCCACAGTTTTCAGAGAACCGCCAAACGACAAACGCGTCACCTACAGGGGAAAGACAACGAAACTGAAACACATGGGTTTAGGACACAACATTCTATTAGCACGGTGTAAGACCTCCTTTGGAGGCCAATACAGCTGTAATTCGTCGAGGAAAGTCTGTACAGTGGCCAGAGGGATTTGAAGCCATTCCTCCTGCGACATGATGCTTGTGGAGGAAAACGTTTCCCGAATCTCTCCTCCAGAACACCCCAGAGTGTCTCAATAATGTTCAAGTCGGGTGACTGTGCAGGCCATGACAGATGTTCAACCTCACTTTCATGTTCGGTAAACCACTCTTCCACCAGTTTGGCTGTGTGTGTCGGTGCGTTATCATCCTGATACAGGACATCACCGTTAAGGTACAATGCATGAGCCATTGGGTGCACTTGGTCCTCCAGAACTGCCCGTTAGTCCTTGGCATGGATGTGCCCCTGAAGAACAATCAGCAGGCCGACAGACTGCCACGATATTGCGGCCCGCACCTTAACGGATCCACCTCCTTGCTTCACTGTGGGCAATAAACAGTCCGGAGCCTGTGAGGGATGTCTCTATACGTATATTCTCCCGGTTGAGGGAAAAACAGTGAAGGACGATTCGTCGGAGAACAATACACATTTCACGTTGTCCAACGTCCACGGTTCGCGCTGCTGGCACCATTGCAACCGGCGCTCGGTATTCACACTGGCAATACATTGTTTGGGAATAGCAACACGACGGTGAATGTTGACCCGGTGAAATCCCAGACGAACAGTTTTGCTGGAAACGGGTGAGTCGCGATGCGTATTCAACTCTGCGGTGAGTTGAGCAGCAGCTGTGGTTTTATGTTTTTTGGCTATCATCCGTATCAGCACCCGGACGTCCCTTTCAGGCAGATTCCTCTTCCCTCAACAGTTTCTCCTATAGGATGTGGTTCTTACCTCTTGCTGGTATGTCGACATGACCCTAGATATCGTGGCTCCCGGATACACCACAAAGACTTGATCTCTTTGACACAGATTCACCGGCGAGGCGCGCACCAACCATCTGTACTTTTTGAAACTCGGATATGTCTCCCAATATGTTGTGTGGATCGCACTTTTTGATGTCCAGCTGTGCTACTGCTCTGCTAATGCAACCTTCACACTCCGCTCTCGTTGATCGACTGCGAAATAGATGCAGGTTGTGGCCACCCGTTAGCGCGTACAGCGGCGTGGCACGTGGGGTTCATGCTATTTGCGCAAGTGTTTCAGTGTCGTTGTCCACGTCCTGTATATCCCATCTGAGACTTGAACTTGGGCCATTTCGGACGGCTGATCGTAAGCCCACGCCTCAGACCACTTTTGCCACTGTGGCCGCGGAAGAGGAAATGAATATATTTTTATTTTCAGTGAATAAGAAACTCATATACAAAATAGAAAGGAACGGAAAGCTGTAAGCACTCTGCTAAGGGCACTTTGAAACAATCCTTATGCTCAGCTCTAGTACTTACATTGTGAGATTGGCTACAGAGATCAGAACATACCTCAGAGTGAAATTCATCTCAAAGTGCAACGTTACACCGACTATCCAACATGAATCATATCAGCCGCCCCGGTGGCGCAGTGGTCTAAGCGATGGCCTCTGATCATTCGTCCGAAAGGGGTCCGGGTTCGAATCCCGGTGAGGCATGGATGTTGTGTTTGTCTTACGGCACTGGCTCTCTCCCTTCCCTGGAACCAGTGACCCTAAATTAGGGACGGGCGACTGCTTATAGCCCATTGAGTTGCTCACGGTCGTCGTTAAACCTCCAATCAAAAAAAAAAAAAAAAAAAGAAAGAATCATATCAAGCCACTCAGTGAAAAATCCATACGGGCACCTTCCCTCACGAATTTTTTTTTCTTATCAATTTAAACATTTTACAAAAACTTTTGCGTTGAAAACACGAAATACCTCAATTTAGTGTAAATATTTTCTATGCTCAATCTTTGCCAAAACATGGAATGCAAAAAAGATCTTATACGTCAGTCAGCAGACAGTAGCAATTACAAGTTTCCTTACTCTCTCTGTATCAACTTCCCACAATAAATGCTGGGTCCACCAGCACTCAAAATCCGCCTTTTAGTCTCAGTTCTAACAAAAACAAAAGAAAGTTATACTTCCAAATTCATAATCTGAAATACACACTGAAGAAAAAAAAATGGCCTTACTTTCCGAAGTTTCATCACATGTTCTCTTCTTTGCAGGCGTATCAGATCCAACAAAAGAACCTTCCAGTGATTGGTTGTCTCCGCTGCTACGGCTGCTTCCACTGCTGCCACCACTTCTCGTACGGCTACCCAAGCGGACTGCAACATAAAAAAATTACTTTACTGCTTTATTGGCATATAGTGAAACTTGTCGTCATCTATTTACCGAATTCTTAAGATCAACTAGTTTTTAGCAGTTGATGTGACAATACCATTTCAATAGCTTGAGAATATAAATTTACTTTGAGGTACCTTTAACGCATAAATTTCAAAGAAGTTCTTCTTGAAAATAATACAGCGTTGCTTTGTTTTTATGTACGAAATATTTAAGCATTATGCTGGAAAATCCTGGGTCCAGTCATACATGTGTAGGAAGCCATGACGTCTACCACTTAGCTAAACATCATTGCAGACCAGGAACATCCTTTTATGCCAACGGTATTCCCCTCTAGTAGTTTCTTCTTTAGCAGGATAATACCGCATTCCAAACTGCTCGGATTATTTGTGAATAGTTCACGGAACATGAGGAAGACTTTCAGGTCAAATTCCCCAGACATCTATCCAATCGAGCATTCATGGTTTGTGTGGAACATCAAATCTGATCTGTGACTGCTCAACCACATCTGCTGACAATTTGTTGGTGCAATGTTATACACGGTGCAGTCACATTTATTGTGATCCCCAGCTAATATCCAGAGTAACCACCGTGTGCAGCGCGGGCAGCACCTAGACGGGATGGGAGTGACTCAATAAGGTGCTGGAAGGTGCTCACAGGTATGTAGATTGTGGAGCCATATTGACTGCAGTGCATCTGACAGCTGCTGGAAGGTGCGTGGTGAAGGATCCATAGAGCGAACAACACGATCGAGGTGGTCCCGCAGATGCCCAATTGGGTTTAAGTCTGAGGAATTAGGGGGCCAGAGAAGCACTTTGAAGTGTTCATCGTGCTCTTCCAACCACTCTCGGACATTTCTAGCTGTGTAGCATGTCGCATTGTCGTGCTGGAAGATCTCATCCGCCCTAGGGAAGACAATCAGCATGTATGGGTGTACGTAGTCTGCAAGGATGGATTCATAACGAATTCGGTCCATAGTGCCTTCCACTGTAATGAGTGGACCCAGAGAATGCCACGAAAACATTCCCCAGACCATAACGCTGTCCCCATCAGTTTGTGTTCTTCCAGCAATGGTTGAAGAGTGTTTGTTCTCCGATGTTTCTCCCCTTTTACGCCAACGTCCATCCGTTCGATGAAGCAGAAAACGTGACTCATCGGAGAAAGCAATCCTTTGCTAATCAGCGGAGGTCCAATTCCGATACTGCCGTGCAAATGTAAGCCTTTTCTGCCCATGCACCTTCTACATCGGAGCTCCATACGCAGCAGGATTTGCTGAGGTGTCCTTTTAGATACACTTCCGGTAGCCCCTTGTCTCATTCGGCCGGTGAGTTGCTCCACTGTAGTGTGTGGATCGGCCCTCACGCACCTTCGAAGTCGATGTTCACTTCTTACATCAATGGCACATGGTGCTCCACAGTTTCCACGTCACTTATTCGCAACGGTGCCGTTTCTACAATCATGATTCTCTTTAACAGCAGCACGCGAACAGTTCACAAACTGCGCTGTTTCAGAAATACTGCCACCCTTGGCCCGCAAGCCGATAATCATCTCTTTTCGCAAATCTGATAAATCGCTTCTTTTTTCCATGACAGCAACGACTGATATGTTTTCAGATTGCCTACAGCACACCTTATATACCCTCCAAGCCAGCTCGCAAATTGTGCCTTCTTTCAGTGGGTACGCGCTGTTAACGTCAAAAGTAGGAAGTGGTCACAGTAATGTGACTCGACGATTACCTTACTGAACGGCAGTAGCGTGCAGGAAAAAAGTAGCTGGGCCCTCGGCAAAAAATATCTTCCAGGCATTTTGGAAAAAAATCATTAACGTGCAAGTGCTGAACTTTTTAAAGTCCTTATTATTGACTAGGTTTTCTGGGCATTTTAATAGTTCAAATTCTTTGGATCCTACATTTATTCTTCGTAAAACCAAAGTTATTGCCCTTTACTGTATAAACCACAAATCAACGTTTGAATTAAAATGATTGCCCTGGTTTTATAACAACACAAAATACTACAAAACATTTATGCTAAAGTTATTCATATCATGCAAATATAAATTTTTATACAGTATAACGAAAGCCCGCCTCATTGAAATGCCTCACGACCATACACAAAAAACACGTCACTGCCGCAAAACAATGTCTTTGGCATTTGGGCCGATGATTCCCAACCTTTCTGAAGTCGGGGAGCAGAAAACGTTTGGGAAACTTTTGTGGACCGGCGATACCGAAACAAAACTTTTAGACTATTTTCGAGTATTTAATTTCGAAATACTCTGTATTATAATGATCACTGCGTACAATCAATAATTTATATCCCGGAGTTTTCCATGCCACGTACTTACAGTTAATATCATTTAATCTATTAATATTCTTTAATGGTTAATAAGTGCGATCCATAATCAATATACCACAATATTCAATATTGGGGAGGGCGGGGAAGGGTAGTGGTTAGCATACTTGGGCGCTATACGAGAGGCGTGGTTTCGATTCCCGCTCCAAGACGACGAAATTCTTAAGTTTTCGATATTGTCTGACTTAACATCCATGTGATATTTACACCAATAAACGGATTCACATCATCCAAATTTGTACTGTACAATGGTGTAATCCCGTATTTCACTCATTGATTCTCCTTACCGTTAATATTTTTTTCGGGGTCAATGCGACGTCTGTTGCTGCTGCATCGCGATAATCTTCTCAAGCCGTGGTTACAGCGTCGTTTCTGCAACGCGCAGTACAGCATTGATATCCATTATGTTCCTTTGCTTTGTTTTTATTCGAAATGGCTGAAATGGTTTTCTCGCAATAAATACGTGGTCAAAAAAGTTACCAATGATTTTAGAGCTTTGTCGCTGAGACTTAGAAATCCTTTCTCCAAAATACCCCAAACTGAGTCACAGATTTGGATTTGAATATCGATACCAGACTGGCATCAGAAGGAAGTTCAACAAAGCTTTCCGTTTCCTGGTGAGTTAGTCTGCAGGAGTTCAGATACCAGACTGGCATCAGAAGGAAGTTCAACAAAGCTTTCCTTTTCCTGTTGAGTTAGCCTGCAGGAGTTCAGATACCAGACTGGCATCAGAAGGAAGTTCAACAAAGCTTTCCTTTTCCTGGTGAGTTAGCCTGCAGGAGTTCAGATACCAGACTGGCATCAGAAGGAAGTTCAACAAAGCTTTCCTTTTCCTGGTGAGTTAGCCTGCAGGAGTTCAGATACCAGACTGGCATCAGAAGGAAGTTCAACAAAGCTTTCCTTTTCCTGGTGAGTTAGCCTGCAGGAGTTCAGATACCAGACTGGCATCAGAAGGAAGTTCAACAAAGCTTTCCTTTTCCTGTTGAGTTAGCCTGCAGGAGTTCAGATACCAGACTGGCATCAGAAGGAAGTTTAACAAAGCTTTCCTTTCCCTGGTGAGTTAGACTGCAGGAGTTCCGATCTTCTCTGAAGAAATTAGTGATCCACACAAACTTCCTTCAATCTCCCGCGAGCCACCCCGGTGGCACAGTGGTTTAAGCAATGGCTTCTGATCGTCCGTCCGAAAAGGGTCCGGATTCGAATCCCGGTGAGGCATGGATGTTGTGTTTGTCTTACGGCACTGGTTTTTTTCCCTTCCCTGGAACCAGTGACCCTAAATTAGGGATGGGCGACTGCTTATAGCCCATTGAGTTGCTCACGGTGGTCGTTAAACCTCCAATAAAAAAAATCTTCCGCGACAAGTGTTCAAAAAATTTAGATCTAGATTTTCTCTTACTTTGACTCCATTTCGATTCAAAAGAAAAATAAATAAATTCACTCTTTTTTGGCAGAACGGCAGAAAAAACCTCGCTGGCCGGCAGTTGGGAAACACTGATTTAGACAATATGCAGGATTTCAACAACTGTTTACCTTCTGAAAATTTTCGTACTATCTGCAGCGCAGTGATATATGCTGTGGCTTCAGAGCAGACCCTGGTTGGAGTCCCAGATAAGTCATAGGTTGTATGTTTGTCTTAAAACAATGGCTTGCTTCCTTCTCTGGAATCAGTGGCGTTAACTTACGGACGGGAGACCACTATAGCCCTTAGAGTTGCTCACGGTAATCACTTAACTCCTCCCGATAAAAGGAAGCAAAAACAAAGCTGTTCATGTAGAAATTATTTACATTAAACCGGTGCCAAACATTGCGACAGTGTCACACTAATAAAGGTCTTTTCTAATATAAAATACAGAAGATAAATAAATAACACTTTAGAGTTGTGACAGGATTTTAGAAAAGTTATTTAAATTATATACTGTTGAATATAAAAAAAACTCACTTATGTAACACAATGCAACGATGTTTTGCACATAGTAAAAACTTTTTGTCTTGATTGTGTTATAAAAAAATGACTCTTAGTCCCTATGAGAGACACCATTGAGTTTAATATATTCTGTAGATCGCGTAGTTATGTGCAAACCGCTGCAATACATAACACATTATCCTCATTAGTGTAACAGCTTCATTCATTGAACTGATATTTCTTTCGCATTCTCTTGTTAATGTACCGCACGTATAAGAACTATTGCTGCTGCTGTGAGTTTGGCCTCAAGTTGTCTGGAATAGCTGCTTTCTCGTCATATTGTTTTTATAAACTCTAAAAACCACGAAAATAACTTCTTAAGACTTATCTGCTAAAAAAATTAAAACAAAACTAAAAAAAAACAAAAAACTAAGAACCGCGAAAATGACTTCTAAAGACTTATCTACTAAAAAATAAAAAAACAAAACTCAAAAAATAAAAAAACTCTAAAAACCGCGAAACCGACTTCTAAAAACTTATCTACTAAAAAACAAAACTCAAAAAATAAAAAAACCTCTAAAACGGCGAAAATGACTACTAAAACTTATCTACCAAAATAATAAGACTTATCTACTAAAAAATAAAAAAATAATAAAAAAAACCCCTCTAAAATCCGAGAAAATGACTTCTAAAGATTTATCTACTAAAAATATAATTTATTTTTAGTACTTCATTAAAAGCTTCCGTCAAAATTTCCTGTCTATTTTTTTAACCACTTCCATATAAATTGTCCGAAAAAAAAAAATCGCTGAGATTAGAGGCTCTTTTAGCCGCGAGTTCCCTCCCCACCCCGCAGTGCGAGCATGTAGCACTTTCAGATTTCAACAATGTGGGCCCTATCAGTACCCCTTGCTTATCAGTTAAATATATAACTGAACGAACCACTCATACGAATTGTCCATCGAGGGAAAATATACGTAAAGCATTCAAATTTATCGTCATGTACAGTATTTACCAGATTTCAAGAGTACGAAAACTTAATAACTTTTTGATGGTATGCACTTTTCCCGACAGTAGTAAAGGAAATGCTAAGTGAAAAATTTCGATGTAACGAAAATGGGTAACTGCGTCATTGTCAAAGCCACTGTTGAAATCTGATAGTGCTACATGCTGTCGCATGAAGTGGCGCAGCAATAGTTAATTTCATTGTTACTCAACAATATATTTTACTAAACTATCATCGAACATTATTCCATCACGTTTTAGTAAACGTAACAGTATATCATTGCAATCTGGGTAAATTACGAGAACTTGATGCGAAATGTGATAAAAGCCATTACAAAAATGCGTTTATGAAAACGGTGCGTCGTAGCCAAATTCGGCTTCCACTCGACCTCCCACCCAAGATTGGCTGCTGTTTACAAGAGCTTTAAAATTTTGTATAGCTCGATGGGGTGTAACCGGTAGATATAATAGACCAAAAGTTACCAATCCCCATCACTAACACACTTACGATTCAGCTCTTGAGGTCAGATTTTAGCTTGATGGACTTTCGTAGCTACGTCACATTTCATCGGTGTCAGGGTCGTTTCTTGTGTTCGTCTAAATCTGAATAATATATAATAATAATAAAAATAAATGTGGTTTTGGAAAAACTAAACAGTGGAAATACTTACTATTACCGCCGCCATGGTTTGGTAAATATTTACTTTTATGACTCACATGTGTTCTCTTGGTTTTACGACAATAACATATTTTAACACATACCTGAGTACCGCCCAATGTCAGAAATTAGTAAACCTTATTGTTTGTTATGATTTAATTCAAATTAGTATGAGGCGCACTGTGGCTGGATGTGGTCGTGAGTGCGCGAATAAATGCAATATGTTGTACGTAAATAAATATATACTCTCGGATCACTCGATTTATTTCACTCGCACAAAAATCTTGGCATGCGAAAGATGTGTACCATAAATTATGTGTACAAAGAGAGTTCCACGGTACTCTCTCAAATTATTTTGTCTCGCTGGTTCTATTTAAGAATATGAGTAAAACACGAAAAGAAACTATGATCGAAACGAAAAGAGGAAGTGAAATTATTGTCTATACTCTATAGGAATCCAATCCATATACAAACGTAAACCAAAAACATTCTTTTTGAAGATTTTCCACACAATAAACTTCTCATCCTGGGAAAATTGGTCTCAATCGTTTGATCTCATGTGCTCTATCATTTTAATGGGTAACTGATACTATATTCAGGGCCGGCTTCATGGGTGTGCGACCCGTGCTGTCGCACAGGGCCCCGCGCCCTTCTTTTTTGTTATGTTTTTAAATTTCTCGTAATTTTTTTTCTTGTATTAAAAATAAATGACACTTAACGATGTAAAAATGGCATTTTAAAACTTTTTATATCATTACATTTTATTGTCTTAGTGAACAGAATTCAAGTATCTTGGGTCCATCGGGATGATTCACCGTATCTCCGAGAGAGAATTTGCATTAATGACATATATACACTATCTACCAACAAGTAATTGGACACCTGTGATAGCAAAGGAAAACGAAGTTTATTCACCTTCAATAGTTGGTGGAGCCTCCACGAGCGGCGATTACAGCTGCGACCCTCCAACCAGGTGTTGTACGACGGCTAGCGGTATGGAGAAGACCACTCGGCTTGGAGAAGACAGGTCAGATCCTTCACCGATTTCGGACGGTGGGGGCACCCCTTAAGTCGACGCTCCAACTCGTCCCAGAGGTGCTCGATAGGGTTAAGGTCCGGGCTCTGCGCAGGCCAGTCCATTCGATTAACCCCATTGTCACCATACCAAGCCATGGTGGACCTCGCAACATGACAGGTGGCATTGTCATCCTGAAAGTAACATGGGTCCACCCCGTAAAACTGCCACAACGTAGGAAGCGCATGGTCGTCCAAAATGGTGCAGTAGGTCTTGGCGCTGAGTATACCAGGAATTGCGACCAAGGGACCCGTGCCATACCAGGAGAAACACCCCCATAGCACAATTCCACCTCCGCCGAACTTCACAGTTGGCACAATACATTCCGGCAGGAGGCGTTCTCCAGGCAGACGCCAAACCCAGACCCTGCCATCGGAACGGTAGAGGGTGAACCTTGATTCGTCACTCCAGAGAACCTGTTTCCACTGTTCAACGGTCCACTGTCGACGTTCTTTGCACCATGTTAGCCGAGCCGCGCTATTGGACTTGGTGATCAAAGGCTTGTGGGCGGCAGCACGTCCATGATAACCGAGCAGATGGAGTACCTTACGGATGGTATTCATCGAAAGAACACTCCGGGATGCCTGTTGAAACTCCTCGCGGATGTGGCCCATCGATTTGGTGCGGTTTTTCCGAATTTCTCTGACCAGCACCCGTCGGTCTCTAACTCCCAGTTTTGTGGGTCTGCCGAGTCGGGGCACATTCCGACAGTCACCTCTCATCTTCCACTTGCGAATCACGTAAGCCACTGTCGATACTTCAACTTGCTCGATATGTCACGTATGGATCGGCCATTTCTGTGATACTCGACGATTACACCTTTCTCGAAATCAGAGAGCTCCGAACTGCGTGGCATCTTGCATGCGACTGGTTGCGTTGTGATTTCCCACGCGATATTTAACGGCGGCGGCCGTGACGTGTATCAGGACCGCAGATATCGTCGATTGCAGGGGTGTCCAATTACTTGTTGGTAGATAGTGTATATAATCACCCAGATCTCTCTGGAACGCTGACGTTACAGCTACGTCTGCATTCTGCCGCAATCACACGCTGTCGGTTTTTCGCGTGCGTGGGCGGCGAATCACTGGCAGATGGTTTATCATAAAAAAAGTGAAAAACGTATCTTTGCGAATTTCTTACGAAACTGGCTGAAATTTTAATTATAACTTTATAACTAACAGATCGATTATACCTGACGACGAAGAGTGACGGCGAATTGATAAATTGCAACATAACGCCGATTCGGGATTATCAGGACACTAAACCACTGCCACTGGTTCTCAGAGACTCTTACAAGCAAGCCGCGGAACAGTAGAATTTCACAAAATGCTTCGCGGACCGATCGGCACGAAGTTGCTTTTATGCACAAGGACGTTTGTGCATACCTGTTTTTACTGGTCAAATTCGTAAATCCCCACCATTTCTCAAGTTTTCCTCCTTTTCCGCGGATTGGAGAAAACCTCGTGACGGACCGGTAGTGCTTGGGAAACACTGCACTAGACTGCTACCGCACTCACCTCATTGGAGCTACAAAGCAGCTCCCACTAAAGCTAATAACAATGAACTGTAGAACGTGGCCAGCAAAATATTTTTTTCCTAGAAGTAAAGAGACAGAGTGATAAGGTAAGAGTTTTCTGAAAATTGCATTACTCATTTAGTATTGTACGGATGGTACGTCTTTAGAAACTCAATATTCCAACCATGAATCATTGAAAATGACATTTCCTATCATCCTATCGTATTTGTTTAAACGATAGCTATTTTTTTTTTATTTTGGATAATTTACATTAATTTTTGCCGTCAGCACGCATTCCGACGGGTTGCGGGAATTATATTTTGTCGCTTCAATTCAATCAACTTCAACTTGATCTCGCAATGTAAATTAATATAGCGTAATTTTAAAATGTCTCTTTTTCTTTAATGAGTAATAATAACAGCCTATATAACTCATGAATAAATAACAATATTCTTTAGTATCACCATGCTTTATTAAGCTTCATGAGAAAATGAAAAAAATGTGGTTTCTCTACCTCACCCCGTTTTTCTTTCAAAAACGTTCTAACGTCCAAGCCCATTTCATTTAGTAGATGTAGAATTCGCTGGGAAAAGGGCCCCGCAAATTATGCAGCCAGCCCTGACTATATTTCAGTCCTTTTGACAGGTTGTGTGAAGTTCAACTTGGCTTCAATGCATTCTATTTCTCGTAAGTATTACTTGTATTGTTACAGTGAATACATTCCTTTTCGTAGATACAAGATGAAAGTGCTCGTAATTAAACGGCCAGTCACTGTATCTTTTAAGCTCCTGTGGATGATATAATCCCTGTTCTAATTATATCAGACGTTCTTAGTCAAGTACGGATGGAAATTGTTGGCATAATTATTTAGTTCTTCGTGGACTTGGTGCCTTCAAGGATTAAGTGATCTCTTAGAGAGCAGCTTTTCTTGGAACAAAGGTTCGGATTAGTTGCCTATCTCGTTGTATCTTACCTCATAATGGCTTCCCCGCTCTGACACGTGGAGCGTTCCAGACAGCTTCCGCTTTTCAGCTCTTCACAAATAACATTGCATTCAATCGGGGTTAGGGATAGGTCATTGCGTGAGCGAACGGGGAAGGAGGAAGGGTGGGAGGAACGACGGTCTACTCGCTACTACTTGAAAATCACCGCAGAACAAACCGTTGAAATAAAAACAGTGTTTTAAACCCGGAAAAAAATGCTTGTCAGCTAATACTCTGAAACGGACGAAGGCATCCCGTTTCATGCTGTGAACGTAAAAATGCAGTTTGATGACCTGAGAGATATCAATCAAGAAGATGCTATACAAGTGGTCAGTGGAAGGACGTATAGCGTGAGCATGAGAATATTATTATATTTGTACATGGAGTGCGTTTTGCATCCTTAGCATCGCGCTGTGGGAAAATTATCACGGTACAAATGTCGTGCTCTTAGATTAAGGTTGTCTTTTGTTCTGAATTGGCGGCTAGGACGGGCTTGGGATTCAGAACAATGGGATCAGCACCTGAATTATCAGCAACATGTTTATAAAAGGTGATTACAGTTCTCTGGTACTGGTAGCCTCCCTGCTACTGGCATTCAGAAAATAAAATGTTCTTAAACGGTGCAATAGCATTACACAAGATACACAGCGGAGAAATGCGTCCACTGCTTCATAAGGAGTGTGCGAAGAGATTGCAAACAACTACTGTGAAAAGCTGAAAATACTTCTGACATTTATATTTAAGAATAGATTTTATCTATTTAGAGTTGCAGAAAAGCTGGTTTTGCCATCACGGAGTGCTGCGGAAGTGTATCCTCCGGTAAGGGTTTCGATGATCTAACACATCTGGAGTGCCATTCTCCCTGCTTATCCATCTCCAACATGTTAGCAGTCCGGGGGCACAAACATGCTGGAGATGGATAAGCAAACGTCTGCTGATGCCAAAGGCGTTTTTGTAAAGAAACTACCCTATTATTCATATAAGTATCTCCGAAAATCTTTGAGAAGGTAATTGATGCAGCTACCAATGGGTTTTGTATCAGCTAACGCCCGACCAAGTCACACCCCAATGAAATAGGTATTTTCCATAAGCACCACGTTAACTTTCAATTCTGGCAGCCATCGAAGCATTGTTTTAAACGGTGCCGCTAAAGCCCGATCAAGTAACACTCCAATCAATGAAATAGATGGCTTCCATAAGCACCACGTTAACTTTCCATTATAGCAACCGACGAAGCATTGTTTTAAACGGTGCTCTTATAAACCTTAAAGCACCGTTTTAAATTCCCGCTTTCACAACTTCGCTTTATCTTCGCATTATTGCAGTCCTGGAAGTCGCACTTTAATCTCTCTCTCTCTCCCTCTGACAATACTAGAAGTACTTTAACCTTCCACTCTCGAAACCATGGAAACACTGCTTTAACCATCCACGCTGGCAACCCTGGAAACACTACTTTAACCACAAACGCTGGCAATCCTGGAAACATTTCTTTATCATCCTACATAGAAACACTGGAAGCACTACTTTAACTTTTCACACGGGCAATCCTCAAAACAACTCATTAACAGCCCACTCTTTGTAACGTAGGAAAAACGTCTCTAACCCCCTACTCAGGCAATCCTGGAGGCACCGCTTTTGCCTCTTACTCTGGCATTCTTGGAAGCACCACTTTAACATCTATGACATATACTCTAATTTAACTTTCATTTTTGTTGTTGTCTTTCTCTATGTAAATTTTGTGTTCATTCTATTTAAGCGTTTCATTTTTAACGTTATATTTTCTCACTTACTGAACGTTATGTTGACAGTAGTCTTGAGGTCCAGAGTGAATGACTGATATGTACGTGTTTGACAAGCTAAGAACGAGATATAATATCTATAATAAACAAAGTGTTGTGCGTTAGCGGTAGTCGTAGAAACTGTCTTAATCTGTAAGCGGCATTTTTCATACAGATCCAATCTGTGTTGTATATATTTCGTGTTAGTCTCGTCAAACTACTACTGTGTTTACTAACTCACGTTAATCACATAAAATTATTAGTGCTGTTGCGAATTAGTTCTTCATGAGTATTGGAATATCCGAGTGAAGTACTAATGAGATATTGACGGAATAAAATAACTGTAAGTAACGCTTTCTTGAACTTTATTTGAGAAACTCTGTTCTACTTAAAGTGAGTGAATAAGAACAAAGTTTACGTAGTGTTCCCAAAGCTACATACACAGTCGTGTTATATTATTGTGGCCACCTCCTACTTTGGACGTCTACAGCGCGTAGCCAATGAAAGAAGGTACGTGTCGTGAGCTGGCTTAGAGTGTATATAAGGTGTACTGTAGGCATTCTGAAAACATATCACTAGTTGCTGTCATGGATAAAAGGAGCGATTTATCAGATTTGCAAAAAGGGAGGATTATCGGCTTTCGTGCCAAGGGTGACAGTGTTTCTGAAACAGCGTAGTTTGGGAACTGTTTGCGTGCTGCTGTGGATAAAATGCATCGTGATTGTAGAAATGGCACCATTGCGAATAAGCGACTTGGAAACTGAGGAGTAGCTATTGATGTGAGAGGTGAATATCTGCTTCGAAGGTCCCTAAGGGCCGATCGACACGCTACAGTGGAGCAACTCACTGGCAGAATGAACCGGGTGGCTACCAGAAGTGTGTCTAAAACGACAGTTCAGCGAACCATGCTGCGTATGGGGTTCCGATGTAGATGGATGGTCACTGCACCTATGCTAACGAAGGTGCATCGGCAGAAAAGGCTTACATTTGCGCTGCAGTATCGGAATTAGACCTCGTCTGATTGCCAAAGAATTGCTTTTTCCGATGTCACGTTTTCTGCCCCATCGAACGGATGAACTTTGGCGTATAAGGCGAGAAACATCGGAGAACAAACACTCTTCAACCATTGCTGAAAGAACACAAGCTGGTGGGGGCAGCGTTATGGCCTGGGGAATGTTTTCGTGGCATTCCATGGGTTCACTCATACCTAAGGAAGCCACTATGGACCGAATTCGTTATGAATCCATCCTTGCAAATCATGTACACCCATACATGCTGATAGTCTTCCCTAGGGAGGATGGGATCTTCCAGCACGACAATACGACGTCTCACACAGCTAGAAATGTCTGAGAGTAGTTGGAAGAGCACGATGAAAACTTCAAAGTACTTCCCGGGCCCCCTAATTCCTCAGACTTAAACCCAATTGAGCATGTGTGGGACCACCTCGATCGTGTTGTTCGCCCTATGGATCCTTCACCACGCACCTTCCAGCAGCTGTCAGATGCGCTGCAGTCAGCATGGCTCCACATACCTGTGAACGCCTTCCAGCAACTTATTGAGTCACTCCCAGCCCGTCTAGCTGCTTTCTTCGCTGCACACGGTGGTTACTCTGGATATTAGGTGGTGGTCGCAATAATGTGACTCGGACGTGTATATACGTTTCAAACATTGTAGAACGCTACACATCCCGCTCCGGCAACCCTGAAAGTATCACTTTAACATCCCAGTGTGGCAACCCTGGAAGCACAACTTTAACCTTCCACTGTAGTTGCTTTAATCTCCGAGTCTGATAACCATTGAAGCAACTTTTAACCACTTGCTCTGACAGCAGACTGTTAAAGCTGTACTTTTAGAACTTTCCAAATGTTTGGCAGCACATATAATCGTTCGCCTTGGAAGCCTCACTTTGACTCCACTTAGACGTGGTAGCAATCACTAAGTATAGTATGGAAACTATTTCTTCCAGACGAAGACAAACAAAGTACCTGTGCATGATAATACTATCTCATACCTACATTATTATATTTATCCTTAAAAAACCAGTGAAAAGATTTACATGTATTTGTTCGTCAAAGTTGCGAAATTATACTGACACTGACAATCAAAAAAACAGGTTCGAAGCCCTCGTATGGTGAAACAATATGTGGATATTGAGAGTGTTTCGAAGAATTGAAATATCCTTTTGTAACATGGAAGTGACGCTGCAGCCGCTGAAAATCAGGCGTCGGAGTTCAGTAAGTTGATTTCTACGTCAATCAGTAATAACAGGAAATATCATGAATGGGAAGTCTGGACGGTGATTGAAGTTTTATCGAAAACAGCATTTTTGTTTTCAATATTTATGAAAACTTAGTGCAATTAAGCACATCTGGCTCATAAATTTTGCTATCTTAACGTTGTCACAAATTGCTGTCATACTTATTTTCTCCAAAACCCTGCGAACTACATTTATCAAAGTTTCGTGGCGTTTTCCGTGTGGAATATGTTCCTTTGTAACGTATTACGTGACATACGTGCTATTGTGGTTAGGCATGAGTCACATTGACAGTAAAGCAGCGGTAAGCCTGCCGGTGTAGTTTAGTTGTCAGAACAGCCGCTCTAGAGCAGGAAGACATGGCTTCGAAACACCACCAGCAAAAACGATATGAATATATCGTTTTTTTACACCTTGAACATGTGTACTTTCTGAAAACTTTGAGGAACGCATCTAGAAACAGACAGACAATACTTCTGGAAATCAACAGCTTGTGATAGCACTTGAGGGACATTAAAAAAAAATTGTGATTACATCATAGGAGAGAAAAGGTACTTGAATTCTCTTATTTTTCTGTTAGTCAATTCCGTGTATGTGTTCCAAATGGAGACAGGATACTCTAAATTTGAGTCCAAAAAGTTCGTAGCTTGCTCAGAGCAAGTGAGCTAGCCTTCAGAACTGATTACAGACCATTGTAACTCCATTTAGAAAACAATAAGTTATATATCGGTTAAAAATATTGGACAAGAGGTTCTTCGATAGTGTTTCTTTAAGGAGAAAGTGAGAAGTGTTTTTCAGCCAGAGAAACAAAACTACATATTTTTCAGTTTTAAGACATCTGAAGCCTCCAAACAGAATAAAACTGCTTCTGTAAAGAGAGAGAGAGAGAGAGAGAAAAAAAGAATCTGAGAGGCCTCATCTTTTGCAACTGCTCAGCGCAGAGCCATTTAAGAGGTGCGCTAGGGAGGCTGGAGCCCCGGGCCCCACATTTTAAGGGGCCCCAGAACTGTGCAGGATGTTTGAAGAATTGACTGAATTCTACAGTTTTATTTGGTGGGGGGGGGGGGCAAATAGCACAGCAAAAACAAAAAGAAACTGCCTTGTGAAAAGATTTTTTATTTGTCTCTCCTTTTTTAGGAGGAGTCCGCGAAAAGCATAGTCTACCCCAGTCCATCCTCAAATCTTTCAAAAGCTATGCAGATGTTGTTTTTTCACACATCTGTAATTGGGAGAAAGTTTCATACATTAAGAATTCGTTCGAATCATGACATTTGGATCATATCATTTAGTTCACTTATTCGATATAATTTCAACAAGCTGAACCCTCAGGGGCGGGAGTGGGGAGGTATAAAAGCACAGCTGAACCGGTATCCATTTTTGAACCATGCATTTCAACATTTTCTTGCTAGCACTGATTTATCCATGAATTATATGATACATAGTTCAATATGGTGGGAATATTTTTATTTCTCCCTCGTCATATTTTGAGAATGTTTTCTCCTGGGTATTTTTGTTCATCCACCCATAGTGAAATCCTAGATGTGCCACTAATACTGGTTCCTCAAAATACTATCCATCCTCCTGTCTCTTTAAATTGGCTCTGGCTCAGTGTGACGCATTTATTTTCACCTCTGTCTACAATAACTCCTTTCATTAGCACATTAATTTCATGCTTTCATTTCGGGGTTTAACGACCACCGTGAGCAGCTTTAGC
Source organism: Macrothele yani (assembly GCA_039090855.1). NCBI lineage: Eukaryota > Metazoa > Arthropoda > Arachnida > Araneae > Macrothelidae > Macrothele > Macrothele yani. The sequence continues at coordinate 174,290,258 of CM077029.1, read as the reverse complement.
AGTGGTCCGCCCTAAATTCGGGGCCACTTATTCGACAGATGGGGTGCAGGCAAGTCGCCCATGCCTCATCTCGGACTCGAACCCGGACCCATTTCAGAAGAATGGTCAGAGGCGTTATCCTGTGACCTGTCGGCCACTGGAGATGCCACCACGCTTTTACAAAAACTGTATATTAAGAGTACGATGCAATGCATGATGCATGAGGAGTCTGTATTTTGAATTCAAATGCTGTTCCTGTTACTACGAAGAACACTAAATTTCTGCTAGACAGATACATTATATCTATTTCCGGCCATGCTTAGCGAGCCGGAATTCTTACTGGCACTGTTTGCAACCGAGTGATTTAAGCAGTCGAAAACATAATCACAACTGCTGAAGAGTGGCATTTCTGCCAAGATTTCATTGTGTGTTTTTTTTTATCGTTCAAAACGATTTCAATAACTACCCTGCCGAATTTTGGAGCATCCTAAACTTCGACTAGCCACTACATCATCTGATAATCAAGGATGCTTAGATAGTGATATTGTTCAAAAATTTGAACTTATCCGATCTTCTCAACGCTATTGAATGACAAAATCACAATGCCTGTTTCTTTGATTGTAAGTTCTTGTTTTTTTTTTTTTTTTTTTTGCCTTGGATATTTTTATACCATGTTACTATTTACACTGAAGAGAACGAACAGGTCTTAATAATTTCGGTTTGCATCATCGTCATCAGTTCAGGAAGGACATTCTATCACGCTGGCACATTAGCGCTATCAAGATTCACCAATTCAGGGTATATCAAATAAATAAATATAATAATAACACTAAAAAACTATATATCAGCAATAAGTTCACACCAAATGTTATGTACAAAATAGCTCTTCGACAATTAAATTTATTTTGCAATTTTATTTTTCTGGTTATCCATTAGTAAAAATAAAACAAAACACTTCCATAATGCCGTCATGTCGCTTTATAACTGCTGGTTTGTAATACGCATGGAGGGAGGCATTGTTATTTGATGGAATCTTTCCTTGAATAACACCCGGCAGTTTTCTTGTTTTTATTTTTACGCCCGAATTTTAAAGTGCATTTGTACGAATGACGCACCTGTGGCTGGGTGGTCTGAGGTGCTAGTTTCTGGTCAGTCATGCGAGATGGCTCTGGATTCGAGACCTGGATGAGGCATGGATGGTGTAAGTGCTAAATGGCGCTGGCTGTCAATCCACCCTGGAACCAGTGGCCTCAAATCAGGGACGAATGACTGCTTAGAGTTTTCAAAATGCTCGTGGTGGTCGTCAAGGTTTGAAAAGACCACCAGATTGAGCGAAGTGCGTGAAGTTTAATACTTCTCGGTATTTGTCCAAAAATCTGCTTGTGAAGTGCTCATGCCATTTTTTGGTAAACGCAAATTTGAAAATCATAAAATTTCTAGAGGGTTTTTTAACGTTGTGTCCGGAAGTGTGTCGAAGGTATAAACTTTCTTATTCTCTTCCCCAAGTTCATACTTATTTTTTACTATACAGAGTGCTTTAAGCAGAAATATTCAGTACCGGTGGTTCAGATTTTTATGAGCGCTGGCTTCTAAGCGTGCCCGGACGCCCCAGTGGTGCAGTGGTCTAAGCGTTGGCTCATAACCATTCGTCTGTGAACAGTCCGGGTTCGAATCCCGCTGAGGAATGGATGTTGTGTTTGTCTTATGGCACTAGCTTTCTCTCTTCCCTGGAGGCAGTGTCCCTAAAATAGGGACGGGAGACTGCTTATAGCCCATGGAGTTCCTCACGTTGGTCTTTAAACAAACAAAAAAAGTGTGTGCGAGTTCGAGTCCTGGATTTAGCCATGGATACTGCGTTTGTCTTACGGCACTGGCTTTCCCCGTTTCTTGGAATCAATAGCACCAAAATAGGCGCTGGCGACTGCTTATAGCTCGCTCTGAGAGAGTGCGTATGTGGTCGTTAAACTCTGAAAAATAAAAGGGATAATTGCGCGAAGCCATGAATTTAGTATCTGTCGACACGTTTTCTTGAAAAAAATAGCTTTAAAGTATTCATGCCATTTCTTTGGTACATGAAAGTTTGAAGATTATGAAATTTCCTGGGGATTTTAAAGTTATGTTCGGAAGCATGTAAAAGGCTACACAATTTCTTATAATATATTTTTTCAAGTTCATATTTTTTATTATGGAGTGTGCTTCCATAAGAAATCTCTTTTGCGATTACTTCATGATTTTTTGAGGAGAGAGGAATCTAGACAACATGGATATATTAAAATAATTCAGATAATTTCATTGGGACTAATTTGATTTCAGTTTGTTTATTGTAAGGATATTAGTAACGGCATATTCATTGTTAATGTTTTTATTCATGGAGTTATTAATCATTGAAACAAAAGTAATCACTGGGTCTTACGATATAATTTGTAGTAATTTTTCTCAACAAAAGCAAGCGATTTTAGGAAAACACAAAAGTTTTCAAAAGTTTTCTCTTAATCCGTACTTTACTACAAAACTTAATTATATTATTAAGTCGAAATTTTGAATAAATCTAAATAATCGTGTATTCTAAAAGCCGATAGCAGTTAGGTTAGTAGAGGCTTTAAATAATTTTGATTTGCATATGTAATATTATAAAGAGAAGGATCGTCTTGCTTTGAAAACGAGCTGTCAGTTTCACTTCTTGCGAATTACCGAAATGTGGATGACTGGAAAGAAGACGTGCACAAACATTTTCCGAATGGATTCATTAAATATTCAGGAAAGAATGCATAAAGCTATCCCTTTGCATGTGAGCGCATGGACGGTCGTGTTTGCTTGTATGTGTGCAAATCTGATGTCAGATCGGATGAAAACTCTTTCAGAAACGATACGTAGCTTAATTCTGTTGCCTTTACAAAGTTCAAAATTTTGATAAAAGAGTTGCATAGATTTTTTTCTTTTTCGTGACAGCTACGAGTCTTTTCAGCATCAAAGGAATTTGTAGCAACAAGACAGGTATAGTTTTCAAAGGGAAGTAAATCAGAAGTCATGTGTTTGCTATTGTTTAATTTTCCTTCATACTTGAAATGTCAAAGCTTAGGAAGAGAAGAAAGAGATTTGTGAAATTTTACTGCAAAGATTCAGTTTTATAAGAACATGCCTAATGGATTAGAATTGTCATCTCTGCAGAAATTATGAGTACAGCCCAAATCTTCTAAAACGAAATTGAAGAGACTGCGAATGTTTTCGGTATACTGAAATAATAATATTCAGAATCATATCCTATTGAAATACTGCATTGCTTGCATGAATATTATTACGCTTAAAAAATTCAAACATTTATGTTTCGGATTTTGGACGGCTAATTGGGGTACTACCTGAAAGTTTTGGAACTGTAGAAAAAGGAAAGCGGTTTTATTTAAGCCATCATATAATGTACTATGCAATTTTTTTCAGAATACACTAAAGTTTTACACGTTATCTCGTCTTCAGTTTGAAAACCATCTTTCTGGGTAACAAGTGGGAGATATACGCTTTCTTTCTTTCTTTTTTTTTTTTGCGATTTCACGTTTTCGTTTACTAGAAATTACACTTTCCAAAATCATCTGCTTTTGCTCCGTCGTTAATTGTGGCAGTTGCTGTCACTATTTTATTCTTTTCGGGGCTAAAGAAAAATGATAAAAGTTAAAACAAATAGTAGACGAGACAGAGACGCAATCGCCTCATTCAGGAGAACGTTACAATAAACGGGTCAGGACTAAAGTGAGGAAACTTAAGCAAATTGCAATTTCTACCGCAATTTCGAGGGTCAGGAAGACGGCCTTTAATAAGGCGGTGGCCAAAAGATGAATGCCTTACAGCAAAAGAGCGTATTCAACGGTAAAATACACCCCTGAGTGTACGACTGCATTCAGTGTTACTATGAGCAAATAGCAGTCAGGGATGATTTAAAAGGAAGGTATTGTAATCTTATCAAAACGGAGACATACGTCATCACTTTGCCGAATCGATTTGAAAAACATCAGCGTGATTTCGAGAAAGTCATCTTGGCCTGACGGTAGGAAAGAGAAATTTGCTGTTGGTGAAGGAGTCATGTTATCATAAAGTTCTTGGAGAAATAGTAAAAAGCGAATTCATAATATTCCAAGAGTTTCTTTTTGGAAGATGGGTTGGATGGGGAGGGGTATAACCACCAGAAGAAGCTCTTGGGGCTAGAGAAAACCGCCAATCTTCAATTTAAGGCCACTTGTTATTGGTTCCTGGGATGGCAATAGGCCAGCGCTGTAGAACACTCTCACCGCCCGTACCTCGTCCGGGGCTCAAACTCTGGCCTTTCTGGGAAGAGTACCTAAAACAGTGCCTCTGACCACTCGGCCACCGGGGAGGACTTCAGCTGTTTCATTAATCATAACCGATGCATAAACCAACCAGACATCTGTCTAAGAGAAAGTTTGCGCAGATGTTGCACTTCCTCTAGTTTAAAAATGATAACATTGGTGGAAAAGAAAAGACATCTTGTCCAAGCGCTGTGGTAACACAGGCCTTTTCGATAAAGGAAGAAGAGTTTACGCAAATGCTGCGCTTTCAGAAAACTGTGCTTGGAAGCAGTGCTGAAGTCTTATGCGAAAAAGAAGTGGAGCTATGAGCAGCTATGGGTGTTTCAAAATGGAATTTCTCCGTTAATCACACAGTTACACAGTTCAGGAAAGACTTACCGCTCTGTTAATTTTATTTATGGATACTTCCAATGGGCTTTGTATCTTTCTTATAATCAACTGAGCATGCGCCGGAGAGATAGGGCACTTCCCATCTTCAAAGTCCCGCTGGAAAGAAACGGGAGGCCGAGTGATCCGTTTTATGGAACAAGAGCCAAATGCCAGAAAGTCCGGGATGAACTTTTGTTGTAAAGAGCAACGAAATGCATAACACTCACGGTTTTATCAAAGGAGAGAGCATCGAAAGGGCAAGCCATGATCGTAGAATGTGACATACAGAAAGAATAATTGGAAGGGTAAAAATGTATTCATGAATGTAATGGACACTCGAGTCGCAGGTGAGTTAGTCGACTCACTGACGAAAAAATCAACTCTCTCCTTGAGAAATTCTTCTGATATCAGTCGATGTCGGTCTTGCAATGGATCATACAAGCAACCCTAAAGGTAAGGACCTCGAAAAGTACTGCCTCCACCTGTTTGATTGGCAAGAACTTTACTTCAAAACATTAATCACTTTCGGGTTGAGAAAATACACTATATTGACTAAAGTCCCCGGACACCCCTTCAAAAGCAAATGAACGGATCCGCTGCGTTGTTAAGATGCACGGTACAGCTGAAAACGGTATAAAAACAAGCCTGCAGCTGACAGCGATCATATCGCACTGTGAGGTTGAGTGAAAATGTCGCGGCGGGAGAGAACTGACTTTGAGAAAGGAAAGATTGTTGGGTGTTATATTAGTGAGTTGTCCATAAGAGAAACCGAGAGGCGTTTATACATACCCAAGTCAACTGTAGCAGCAAAACGTACCGGCAGACCAAAGAAAATCAGAGGTAGAGGATGTCGAAGCATCAGGAGAGTCGTTACAGCTAATCGACGGAGTACTGCACAAGACCTCAGTGTACAGGTGAGTAAAAATGCTGGAACCTCGGTATGTACACGTACCATTCACAGAGAACTTCATTCCGTGGGTTACCGTGGTCTTGCGGCTGCTCATAAGCCTTTCATCTCCATTCGGAATGCTACTCGTCGTTTAGCATGGTGTAAAGAACATTTATCTTGTACCGTAGATCAGTGGAAATGGGTCCTGTGGACTGATGAATTCATGTATACAATCGATCAGTCTGATGGCCGTGTGTGGGTATGGCGGCAGCAGGGGGAACACTATTTACTACCGTGTACTGTTCATACGGTCAAGTTTGGAGCTGGCAGTGTACTCGTGTGGGGGTGTTTTTCATGGTATGGTCCCGGCCCATTGGTTATCGTGGATAAACCTGTTAACCAGCACGACCACCTCGATATTCTGAACAATTATGCCCCACCGACTCTGTGGCAATACAATAGAACCGAGCCTTGTTGGTACCAGCAGGATAATGCACCGAGCCATAACGCAAGGACTGTTACGGCGTGGTTTGACGATAATTCCGTATCGTGTGTGGACTGGCCAGCACAGAGACGTGATCACAATCCCATAGAATACTTATGAGATGAATTAGAGCGCAGCATAAGAAGTTTGGAACCAAGGCCTACTACTAAGCAACAGTTAGCGGCAGCATTATGTACTGAATGGAAACGCACACCTATCGCTGTGTTCCAAAAACCTTGTCGAAAGCATTTCTCGAACGTTCAGTTCATGCATTAAGTCCAAAAGTGGAATGACACCGTGTCAATAAATGCTATGTTGTATTTCTCTTCTAGGTGTCCGGTGACTTTTGTCTACATGGTGTATTTCAACTGCATCAGTCATGGTGAAATGAAATGTAAAGAAGCATTCTGTGGGATTTAGGATACATTTATTGCTGAATAACTACTGTTAAAATATTCTTACAGAAAGCCGTCCTCCTGAAAACAATCTGTGAAGTCAAGCCAAAAGGTCGTCTGTAGGACCCTTTCAAAACTGAGACAATGGCATTTAATAACAGCTACGATTTTGTTTTTTACTTTTGTGTCCTCTAAAGCAATCTCCGATAAAAAACAATAACATATAACCGAATTTGAATTGCTAGTTGTGGTTAGAGGAAAACATTTTTTTATGAATTAATAAAGAACCCTAAGCTTCACTCGCTATTAAAATTCAACACCGTAATACTCAGTCGATGAATAACTACGTGGCGTAGGCCTTATTGTGCTATGTATCTAAAAGAAACCCTATCTCTCTCTCTCCCTCTCTCTCCCCCTCTCTCTCTCCCTCTCTCTCTCCCTCTCTCTCCCCCTCTCTCCCTCCCTTTTTCTCTCGATGCCTCGTATTGCCTAATTAAAAATCTTGGTAATAATTTATATTTAACAATAAGGGTTCTCTTAACTTTTAGAGGTGCTCTTGAGACAAGTATATATACTGTTGACCCATCTAGTAGAAAATTAGAGCATCTGAAAAATCGGAAAAATAGAAGTAATCCTGATCACGTTTTTACTGCTAATAGACATTAACAGAATTTTTTCCATGTAATTTGCAGAAGATGAGATGTCTTTCAATTGCAAACCTAAGTTGATGTCTTCACGAGAAACTTATTTATAATAAAAGTCAGGAAAATTCAAGCAAAATTGCGGTCATAATTGCACTGATCGGATGCAAAAACCATTTCTTAAATCGCAATTTTACAAATTTATATATCGTTCAAAATGAGAAAAATATATTTTTCCCACCTAGAAAAAACCTCTGTGCCACAGAAGGTCGCAAAACATGGAATCTTTTGTTGCAATTAGAGTTATCAAACGCAATAAAAATATATATATATATACTGTATATCGTTTTGTTTGGGTGTTTAATGACCACCGTGAGCAACTCGATTGGCTATAAGCAGTCGCCCGTCCTTAATTTAGGGACATTGGTTCAAGGGAAGGAAGAGAGCCAGTGCCGTAAGACAAACACACCATTCACGCCTCATCATGGATTCGAGCCCTGGCCCATCTCGGACGAATGGTCAGGAACCAAAGTCCAGAGTACTGCGCCACTCAGCGGCACAGGCATTACTAAAAAAAAAAAAGGATAATTCTGGGATCACTATTTACGTTGTCCCACCCAGCAAAATCACAAGTGATGGGTAACTGCTGGCCACCAGCTGGCAATGATGGGTGACTGCTGGCTGAAATCTGCCACTCAAGGTACGCTAGCGATCCGTTGGTGGCAGCGTCATCAGTTAGCAGCCATTGATAGCCCTGCAGCATTGCCGTGAACTACGGGCCTCCACGCAAGTGCCACTAGTGGTCCGTAGCTGGCAACCGAAGCAACCTCAACAGGAGGTGGAAGCAGCAGGACTGCGCATGCGCTGAAGCAACACGTGCACAATCTTTCGTGGTACTAGTTACTTGAAAACGACGCCCTCACCATTGTGTTGCTTTAGTGAATGAAAAAAAAACATATGTAGAGAGACGGATTAATTTCCTAATGAAATGCCTCGTCGACGAAGATACCGTCAGAGGAAAATTGTGGAAATAATTAGTGAACTGTAAGAAATAATCAATTAATCTCATGTATTTATAGAAACTCATTTCGTAGCAAAATTGCTGCACTAACACACGAAGAATTGAGAATAAAAACAGCCATGAAACACAAAATATACGAGTACAAAATAGATATTTTCGTTACAAAATTATCTAGTATTTGAAAAAAAAAAAAAAAAAAAAAGCAACGACATGGGGATATAATGTACTCATTCAGGCGTTGAATACACAAGATTGGAGGAATTCTCTGCTACAAATAATCGGAAGTAAAATAAAATATCATTCCTATTTAGAACATATGCAGCTCCGAACCGTGGAAAAACAGATACAACGTTAAAAATGTAACAGAATGTGACATGAATGTGTAAATATATTAATTAAACAATCGCCTTTCAAGACCACAAGGACAGTACAAAACTTTGGAAAACGTCTATAAGTTGATACACTCGTTGAAAGTGAGTGAAGTTTCCTTAAAGTAAATAAAAAAAATCGTTACGTTGAAAAAATATTATGGATTATATGAAACGTACATTTACGAAAACGAACTCTAAATATTGCGAAATTAAAAAGAGAACCCTGAGTTTCACATCTCGCAGGAGAGAGGCTCACCTCCAAGCAGAATGTCACGCGTGGCAAACTGCTGTAGTGCTTAGAGCATTCGCTTCGCAACAAGCAGTCCTCGGTTCGATACCTATCAGATCCATCGGACGATATGATGGACCTGTTGAGCAAATTTCCTCAGTGCCATGACATCATCTAGGAGTTTCATTGGGGAAAAAAGCAGTTGTGTGTGTGTGCGTTTGGTGAACTATGAATATTTTTATTTAATTATTACTACTACTGGGAAATTGATGGACAAGATAAGGCAAGCCATCAGTTACGTCACGTGATTGCCGGCTGCCACTGCCGGGAAACAGATGGGCCACATTAGGCTGGCCATCATTTATGGCACGCACTTGCAGGGCCTCTTAAGAACCGCTTGTGGCAGCCACAGCCTGTGATGGATAACTGATGGCCCTGTTCTGGCATATGACAACTGATGGGGTGCCAACTGTTGGCCAGCTGCTGACCTGAACTGCTGGCCCATCCGGTGGCCGCCATTTTATAAACGTTTCATGAAACTTCAACATAATGCTGAGCCAGTGCTGGCACTGCTGGCCCAACAAGACTGTTTCTGCTGGGCAGATATGGAAAGTAAATAAGAGTTTTTTGAAGTCCAAACTGGGATGTGGGGATAAGAGCGACTTCATTGACTATATATGATATGATTCCACAACTTAAATCTTGGCCCTCAGTCTCCGGCAGCTGGAATGTACCTGGCCAAGGCAGCGGCCAGTGCGACATGAAGGCAGAGGGTGCTAAGAATCCCCGGAGGACCGGACTAGGCTGCCATCTGATGCTGACCTTGGCTACTTACAATGGACGCTCCCTATCTTCTGATTCAAGGCTTCTTGAATTGGAAGAGGAACTACAAAGGATCAAGTGGGACATCGTGGGGCTAAGTGAGGTAAGGAGAAAAGGAGAAGATCTCATCGAACTGAAAAGTGGACATCTCTTCTACTATCGTGGGACAGATACTGGAAGAACTTGTGGTGTTGGATTTATAATAAACAAGAAACTGAAGGATAAAGTTGTAGAAGTTGAAAGTTCCTCTGACAGAGCTGCACGACTTGTTATCCAACTCTCGAAAAGATACCAGGCTCAGATTATTCAAACTTATGCACCCACCACAAGTCATCCTGAAGAAGAAATTGAAGAATTTTATGAGGAAATTCGTCATCTAAATAATAAAGGTAAGCAACACTTGAAGATAATTATGGGAGATTTCAATGCAAAAATAGGGCACCGGCAACAGAATGAAACTTCAGTAGGTAAATTCGGTCACGGCAACAGAAACCAGCGTGGAACTACTCTCGTTGAGTTTGCAGAGGCAGAAGGATTTTTCATCTTGAATTCCTTTTTCAAGAAAAAGCCACACAGGAAATGGACATGGAGACATCCAAATGGGACGACAAGTGAAATTGATTTTATTATGTGTAACAAAAAATTCATCATCGAAGACTGCAGTGTGCTGAACAAGTTCAACACAGGTAGTGACCATAGATTGGTGAGATGTAAGATGCACCTCAACACTAAACTGGAACGTGGCAAGCTCATAAGACAAACAGAATGTATTGACATAACCAACCTTAAAAAACACCATAATACTTTCAAGTTGGAACTGAAGAACAGATTCTCTGCTTTAGAAGGCCTAACATCGGAAGAAGTGGATATTTCGGAAGTTAACAGAAAAGTAACCAAAGCTCTTATGGAAACAGCAACAAAATTAGCTGGGTCTAAGAACAAGTTGCATGTAAACAAATTATCAGGAAAAACCAAAATGTTGATGCAAAAAAGAAGAGAGATGAGGACAACTAAAGAAGATGTGACTTCCAAAGTGGAATATATAGAGCTATGCAAGACAGCACGAAAAAGTATCACTGAAGACGTAAGGAAATTCAACTGTGAGCTAGTGAGGAAAGCAATTGAAAACAACCAAAGCCTAAAGATAGCAAAGGGACATCTCAGTAAGGGAAGAAAACAGATTATGGCTCTGAGAAAAGAAGATGGTTCTATAACAAGAAATAGAGGCGAAATTTTGACAAGAGTGAAAGATTTCTACTCCAAATTATATGAAAGGGATGATACATGTACTCCAGACATCATGAAAGGTACCAGAGTTCTTCCAGTCCTCCCAGCAGAAGTTGCTCATGCAATCAAGAACATGAAGCGGGGGAAAGCTCCAGGAGAAGATGGAATTACTATAGACATCATACAAGAAGCAAGTGGAGAAATTGAAACAGTACTCGCCCAAATTTTCACTCGATGCCTTAATGAAGGGAAGATTCCTGAGGATTGGAACAATGCTACAATGATCCTGCTACATAAAAAAGGTGACATTGAGGATCTCAGGAACTACAGACCTATCAGCCTCCTATCAGTGGTTTATAAAATCTTCACTAAAGTTCTTTCACACCGCTTGAAGGTAACACTGGACATGGCTCAACCGAGAGAACAAGCTGGATTCAGGAGTGGCTACAGCACAATAGATCATATCCACGTACTGAGAGAACTAATTGAAAGAGCGAGGGAATATGAACTTCCATTGTGCATGGCTTTTATCGATTATGAAAAAGCCTTTGATTCGGTGAAACCATCAGCAGTTACCACGGCTCTGAAATCCTGCGGTATTGAAGATGCATACATTAATATTATTAATAACATCTATGAAAATGCAAGTGCAAAGATTCGGCTGTTTGAAAATACAACACACATAAAAATTGGAAAGGGAGTGAGACAAGGTGACACCATATCTCCGAAGCTCTTTAATGCCACGTTGGAAAATGTCTTTCAATCACTGAACTGGGAAAACAAAGGGATAAAGATTAATGGAGATTATCTAACCCACCTTCGTTTTGCTGATGACGTAGTCATTTTTGCAACTACCCCATCAGAGCTGCAGAGTATGATCCAGGAACTTGCTGACAAGAGTAAAGAAGTGGGATTAAAAATGAACTTTCAGAAGACAAAAGTGATGTTCAATGCTTTTACAAGAAATGAAGATTTATCGATTGATGGAGAACAACTGGAGATAACAGATACGTATGTTTATCTTGGACAGCAGATATCAAATGAGGGTCACATTGATGAAGAAATTAATCGGCGTACAAAACTTGCCTGGAGAGCTTTTGGAAGAAACAGCATAATTTTCAAGAGCAATATGCCATTATGTCTTAAAAGAAAAGTGTTTGATCAATGCATCCTTCCAGTGCTTACGTATGGTGCAGAGACGTGGACCTTAACTAAAAGAGACATACAAAGGCTGCAGACAACTCAAAGCAGCATGGAGAGGTGCATGCTTGGTATAACTAGGAGAGATAAGAAGAGGAACTCGTGGATCCGAAAAATTACGAGAGTGGAAGACATCATGATCAGACTTAAATCCCTGAAATGGCAATGGGCTGGACATACTGCCAGAAGGACAGACCATAGATGGACAGCCGAAATTTTAGATTGGATTCCAAGGGACAGGAAAAGACCCAGAAAAAGACCACATGGGAGATGGGTGGATGAAATTCGTAAATATGCGGGAGTGACATGGAGGAGACTGGCACAAGACAGACCGTTGTGGAGGAAACTTGGGGAGACCTTCGTCCAGCAGTGGATTGATAATGGTTGACAATGATGATGATGATGATGATATGATATTTAGAGTGCTTCACATGTTTTAACATTCTTCACATTCCGAAAAAGTAGTGTAATATTAGTGGTCGCCAGTTGTTGTGGAAAGTAATACTTCGCAGAATAAATAATCAGGGTGCTTTGCTGAAAATGAAAAGGATTTTGGTATGTTGCCTTTCTTCAATCATGAGTTTTGGATCATTACACATTACAAAAAGAAGTCGCGCATGTTTTCAAAAGAAAAAAAACTGTTGTACATCTGACTTCCTCTGCTCACAAGAACGGCGGGAAAAAGTACTCGTGTGTTGAAGCAGCGCAGTGAACGGCTTTTATGTCAGGCAAACGTGAGCTTTTCCAGAAACGTCTCAGTGTAAATCAGGGTACACATCTCTTATATTCCACACAGTTTGGTCAGCTACATAACAAAGCAAAACATTTACACTTGTAAAGAACAAAAGGCTTGAAGATGCGTATTAAAATCTGGTTCAATCGGTGTAAACGGAAATGTAAAGATAATTGTCGAGCTATCACACTCGCACACGCGGGCGGCCTTTTCAAGAGAATAGTCGAGTCCCATTAGAGCGAAATCCGATAGAACGAAAAGCCCATTATAACGAAATTTTTTGCATTCCCCGACAAAATTCCCATTAACGAAATGTATTTTTAATTCCGTTTGAACGAAAAAAGCGAAATTTTCGTTACAACGAAGAAATACTTTGAATTTTAAAAGATAATTCTTCCATTATAACGAAATTTTCAGCCCTGAAAACAAGCAGCACATTCCTTTCGAAGCGCTTTTACCCACATTTAAAAAAGAAAAGGCAACTTTATCTGACTCTTTTCACTTGGACGACTCACTCGTTTTCGTGCACCCGTGGTGACTGACCTACGACCAGATGCCGGTGTTTCCATAACAACCTGCTTGCCACGTGAGGTAAGCCTCCTCCTCCCACTTTTCTTCCGCAACTGGAACGCAGTTTTTCTGACCTTCAAAAGAGAGATGAAACGCAGTTGAGCGCTAGATTTCATTGCAAACGGAGGAGTTTTATTTCTTTCGATTGTTCTTAAAATTTCGCTCGTCGGCTCACGTTTCAGTCTGGTGTCTTCTTCAAGGCAAGTCGATCAGCTTTTGCTACAGGTTTTAACAATGAATTCAGCCAAACGAAAGCAGTTTTTTTTGGAGGAGAAAAGGAAGAAAGAATTATTGATGAAGTGATTGCAGGAAAAAAAGAAAGGGGATGTGGCAAAAAAAATATATATATATATGGGATTGCTCCGTTGACATTATCAACGTTTTTGAAGAACAAAGAAAAATCACAGAGCAGCTTCAAAAATCGGCGATCGGACCCCAAAGAAAAAGATTACGGTAAACTCGATTCCAAGATGTGGACTTAGCCACTTTCACCTGGTTCCAAGACGTACCATCAAGAAATGTACCCGTTAGTGGGCCATTGATTCGAGAAAAGGCTGCGCAGTTCACCAAAATTTTAGGAGTTATGAATTTTGAGGCAAGCGGGGGATGGTTGAATCGGTTCAAAGATCAGTACGGAATCGTCGCAAAAACAATTTGCGAAGAAGCGAGTGCTGCTCCAATGGGAAATGTGAATGAGTGGAGAGCAGGTGAAGTGGCAAAACTCATCCAAACTTAGAGCCCAAATGATGACTGGAAATTTTCTTCCAGTTAGAGCCCGACAAAACTTTGGCAATGAAGAGTGACAAGTGTGTTGGCGGTAAAATAAAAGATAGAAACGGCGATTAACCGCTCTCTTCTGCTGTAATCAATCAGGAACTGAAAAGACGAAAGTGCTAGTGATTGGACGATTCCCAAAACCACGGTGTTTGAAAGGTGTGCAATCACTACCTTGTGACTACAAAACCAATAGAAAGGCGTGGTTGACGCAAGCTATCTTCAATGAATGGCCATTGAAGTTCGACTCTGAGATGAAGAGGAAAAAAAGAAAAATTATTCTGATTTATAATTGTACGGCTCATAACAAACCTCCTCAGCTTGAAAACATTCATGTGGAGTACTTTCCACCAAACTGCACAGCAGTTCTCCAACCCTTGGACCAGCGGATAATAAAGTCTGTAAAAGGCCATTACAAGTGCATGTTGATGAAATTGATTCTCCTTGGTAGTGAGAAAAACGTTTCCATAAAAGCGAATGTCAAAGATGCATTGCATATGATTTCTGGAGCATGGAAAAGTGTCCGAGGCAACAATAAAAAATAGTTGGCGCCATGCAAAGTTAATTAATTGACTGTGAAACTGAACCCGAAAACGATTCGACCGACACCAACGCGGATTTAAGTCCTTCGTTAGGGGCAGTATGGAACGCTCTCCAGACATCTGCTTCAGTTCTCACAGATGTTTCGCTAGAGGATTTTTTATATGCGGATAACAATATTCTGACCACTTACGAACTGACTGATGAAGATATAATTGAATTGATTTCGGATAACAGAAATGAGGAAATTGCGGAAAGCAGCGAGGACGATGAAATTCATTCAACTCTTCCATTGCGTGTAAACGTGTGTGAAGCACTTAGCTGTTTAGAAAAGGTTTGCCATTTCGTATCAGGACAAACGAACGCCATGGATAAAACTTTCACCCATTTACATTCTTTTCAAGAACTTTTAGTTTCGGCAGCAACAAAGCCCATTTTCAAACAAAAATAACAGATTTCATTAAAATGTAAATACGTAGTATTTACATTTTAATGGAATAAGAAGAGAAATTAATTGTACACGAGACGTTTTCTCTTCTTATTAATTTTATATTAATAAGAAGAGAAAACCTCTCCTGTACAAAAGTGGTGCAAACTTTACGAAAGGTATGTATGGAATTAGATTTACCAGAGAGTTTTCTTTTTTATTTTATGTTTTACGATACAGTACAGTATAAGCACTTTGAATACAGTCGATTCCCGTGAGTCATTTAAAAAATAAATGCAAAATAAAAAATTCAATTATAACGAAATTTCGATATAACTAACAGATTTCGGGGGTTCCATGAAGTTCGTTCTAACAGGACTCGACTGTAAAACAACGTACAGATTATAACTGACCCAAAAATGGCCGCCCCGGTGGCGCAGCTGTCTAAGAGCTTCTCCCGTGATGGGTCCGGGCTCAAATCCTGGTGAGGCATTGATGCTATTTTTGTCGTGCGATACTGGCTCTCTCCCTTCCCTAGAACCAGTGGCTCTAAATTAGGGACGGACGACTGCTCATAGCCCTTATCTGGTTGCTTACAGTTGTTAAACCCCCAAAATGAATACTCAAAGGAATTTTCAATAACTGTGAGGAAAAGCTCGGAAGTTATCTCTGCGTTTCCGTTTACACCTATTAAACCGGATTTTAATACGCATCTCTTTAAGTCTTGTGCTTATTTACTACTTGACATCCGGTGTATACACAATTTTCTGAATAAATTCACACTTTTTTTCTCTATAAAGAAAACGCAACATGTAAAGCATATATTTATATTTTTAACGTGACAAATACAATTTATAATGCGTGGCGAAAGCTGGATTAATTAATAAGAAAGAACTGTACACCAAATACACTCAAAATGTAGTATAACTATACAAGTAATCCGAATTTATTGGCGCAGAATCGAATTCAAAGTTTCCAAGCTTTCACACATCAACCAGATGGCTTTTTCAAAGAAGATAGACAGCAAACTGTCTACCTTGTCAACAGTTGATTGTCTACATTTTTCGAAAAAGCCATCTGGTTGATGTTCGAAAGCTTGGAGACTTTGAATTCTATTCTACGCCAATAAATTCGGATTACTTGTATAGTTATACTATTTTGATAAACTCTCTATTGTCATTCAATAATGAACTAAAAATGTTACGACTTTTTAAAAGGGTCGTTTCGTTACTTAATAGAATATCGTTAAACGACAAGAACTTGAAGCTAGAAATTCATTTTATATGAAATAATCTAAAATATTCCTGTATTTGAATTGTCATGAAAATATCGAAGAGTATCTGAAGGCTTGATGACGAAACTTGACGTTGATAGCTGACCGCAGATGTCAAAGTAATCTTGATCTGGGTAGCGTACGGCGCTTCATAATTATCAAACTCGGAGCCTTCTAAAATCAAACAAGGAAGCTGAAACTTCACTCAAGCCAGAGCAATAACGTCCATCCGTCAAGACATATTTATGTTTCATAGTTTTGTAAACACATTGGCGCTTAGTCATCACAAGTAGGTTGCAGTTTTTCTCGAGTCTCATCAAAATAAATGGGATAGGAAATTCAAATGAATTCGATTAAAATCATCTTATTCCTAAAATTGAAGGTGTTCTTTTAAACAGACAAATATACTGGTGCACAATGCTGGTGATAAAAAAAATGAGCTTAAAATAGCGGACGTATTGTAATTTAGCGGTATGTTTTGTAAAGCAAAATATTAGAACAGTGGATTAAACACACCAAATAAATAAATAGACACTCACACCACGGGGAGGATTTTAAGGAACCTTTATTAGAAGAGCCTGAAGTGTTAAAAAAGTTGCACTGACATAAATTTCAACAGAAGTTCGAAATTACAGGTCCCTTATGTGGGAACTGAATATTTCTCTGCCTTTCGCATCGCTGGGAATTCGTATGAAACATCCTATGAAATTCAGACCTTACTTCTTAGGGCGATCGACATTAAGGTTACAAAGCCTGTACTTCATTCTGTATATATAATCAGTTTATGGCGTCTGACGTCGCCTTCTGATCTCCAACAGTTTTTTTCCAGCTTTCTCTATCTAAGCATCATTCTTCCATCAGTTCATTTTAAATAAGTGCACTCTTTATTCCATCAGACCATGTTCTTCTAACTCAGCCTCTATTTTTTCGTTTGTTTGATTAAAATTCCATGGTAATTTTGGACAGTCTTTCATTGGTCATTCTTTTTACATAACCAAACCAAAGTAATTGTCTCTTCTGTATGTCTTCTGAAATTGTTTCTTTCACTTCCATCAATTCTTTAATCTTTTCATTCATTATTTTCTGTCTTCTTTATACTCTACGTGATTTTCTTAAAACATCCACTTGTACAGCCGTTATTTTCTTTCTATCCGCCCCTGTTAAGCGCCAGACCTCAGTCCCATATGCACTCATTGTCATAAAAATCCGCGCACCAAGAAGGAGGCGTCTGATTGAAATGAGATTTTAGTAGTGAGATGGAGCATATCAAGGACAAAAGTGATTACAATATCACAACAGCAGGACGATTTCCCGCGGTCATAAGGTACACATTCCGGTCAGCGTTAGTACTGCATCGGACCACCTCGTGCTAGGATACATGCGGGGATACGGCCCGGCATGGAGCCAAAGAGACACCGTATGTTATCCTGGGACAGATTGGCCCAAACTTCTTGCAACTCACGCTCTAAATCACGAACACTAGGACATGGAGAAAGCTGGGCGTCCATTCTGGTTCCAGACGTGCTCGATGGGCGAAAGATCAGGAGATCTGGAAGGCCACGGAAGCGTCGAAGCGTGACGTAGACAGTCCTAGAAAACCAGAGCCGTGTGCGGACGGCCGTTATCTTGTTGGAAAATGGCTCCGGGGAGCCCCGCCAGGAAAGGCAGCACACGGGTCAACAGGATTTCTTGTACGTAGCGCTGGGCTGTCAACGTCCCTCGGATCACTGCGAGGGAAGTGCGGCTGTCATTCGAGATGGCTCTCCAGACCATCACGTCTGCAGTTCGGGACGTGTACCGCGGTACAGTGAGGTTAGGGATTCTAGCGTTCACTTGCGGTTCTTCACACTCTGACACTGTGGTCTTCCATTACCATTCAGTAACGGTATTCGTCGCTGAACACTATACGTCACCAGTCCATAGCATTACACGTTGCTCGCTGCTGACTAAATCAACGCTGACGATGGTTAGGTGTTAATGGCAAAAAACGTAAGGGCCGTCGAGAGTGCAGATTCGCCTCTGCCAGGGCGTCTGGAAATGGTTCTGGCAGATACAGGAATCTCTTGTACAGCCGCCACATGTCTCTGGATATTGGACAAGGACGTCGTTGCATCTGTGAGTGCCGCTCTCACGATCCCACGGTCCTTTCTTCTGGTGGTGTATCTGGATCGTCCAGCACCAGTCCGCGGAGTCTGGGTTCCTTCCCGTGTCCATTGCTCCCAACGCGATCGCACAGTACTCTCCGACCTGCCAGAATGGCGGCCGATTCGGTGCGCCGGTCACCCTACCTCTCTGATCCCAAATACACGGCCTCGTTCAAACTCCGCCAGTTGCCCGTACGCACATATGCGGCGGCTCCTCGGCATGTGTTATCACTCATGGATGTCACCTGACTCTTTCCCTGCACTTCGGCACGAATGTGGAGTCCCCTGCTTATAACACCCAGGATCGCGATTGCAGCGCCGGTCTTGGACCCGCGGGAATGCAGAATCGCACGAAATTTTAATCATTTGCATGTCTGCTCTCCTACCCGTACCTATTCGCCGAGTTTCGTGTTAATCGCATGGTTGTTTCTTGGTATGCGGATTTTTATGACAATGAGTGTAGTATGATGCTCTTAACAGTACTATTATAAATTCCCCATTTCGTTTTCTGGTTATTTCTTCACTCCACGAGATTCCATTCAGACTCCAGATTCCATTCTTCCATGTGCAATTCTATTTCTTTATTCCATTGTATCTCTACCATCTTGTATTTCTACATTCTAATACTTCCAATGCTTTGAATAGCATGTAGGAAATAAAACATACACTGTGTTTTAAGATAATCACAAACAAACATTTCTAACCTTATCCCTCTTACTGGAGACAGATATTAACAGTAGTTTTCATTTCTTCAATTTTCTTTCAGGTGACTATTAAAGAGTGTTACGAAGTTACGCTACTGTGGCTCCGATTCCTTTCTTCAATTCGTTTTGTGTTGGTTTCCGCCGAGGAATTTGTTGGAAGCCTTTCTTCGATTTTCATCGGTTACCAGCTGCAAACTTTCGACGGTATTCAATAACATGTTGAGACGTATTACACTTTCCCCACGTACGTTAGCAAGCATTCGATGCATATCAGCCGATTCTTCCTTTTTCCAGAAAATGGTACTACACCTACGAGTTTCTTGCAATCCTAACATTCCAGCCTAATCGCATTTCGAGCTGCCACAACGCAGCTGTAGTTGTTGCACTTTCTATGTGTGTACTCGTGTTATTATCCACGTTTTAACCTTAGATGTTGATCAAACCTCGTAATTTAGAAATTTGTAGTCGGAAATTTTCACTCAACAGTGGATTTCCTCGATCCATCAATGGAGCCGCGGTGCTTTTCTTTGGATATCCTTCCGGGAATGCTCCAGATTGGCTGGCTAGTATTAAGGAGAATACAAATTGCAGGCGCAGCCAGCAGCCGTGAATTTTTCAAACCACGGTCGATTTTCGGACAGCGAATTATAATCAGGAGCTCATCAATTTCAGCAACAGTCGACATTAATAACCATCTTGTATTTCGCCTCCAGTTTCCCTCTTTTATTAGTGCTTTTGACGAAGTAACTAGGGGCCCCCTTTTTGCTAGTTTTCTACCCGTCGTATTAACAAGAGAGGAGTTGACCACTCACTGCTCTACTTCAACATCATTTCTGTTCGTGGAGGGTTATTTTATATAATTTTATTGCTCTGTGAATAAGTAGTGTAATGGTCGTTTTGTAGCGTCAGGGTTCATCCAGGTTGGGGTTTCAAGCACATGGCTTTTTCTTACAACTTTAGGATTTAATGAAGGATTTCTCACGATGGGCTAAAGTGGCGAGATGGTTCGAAAGAGGGGGGGGAAGAACAAGCCAAGTGGACAAAGGAGGTCCCCCTTGCTTTTTTCTGGAAACAAAGAAACCATTGAGGGAGAGTTTTGATCTGAGACTTGAAGGTAGTTTGGTTGGGGGTGAAAATGTCCGATGCCGAAATGTAATATTGCAGCGAAATGGAATTCGGAAAGAGAACTTGGATAACGAAGTAACCGAGAAAGACGCCCGATAGAAACAGCAAGAACAGATAAATGCGTGAGCAATTAAATAAAATGATATGGAAATCAAGACAAGCGAAAAACATGACCTTTTCCATAAATAGCATTGGAGAAAGCGCACCACTGCAGAAGAGAGCCAGTTTTTATTTTGGTAGTGATTGATTCTCTTATTCACCAGGAAAAAATTTAACTAAAATTCCAGAACCTCTAAAGTTTAGCGAAGGCTTGACGAACTCACGCGGCAGGGCAAGGAAGGAAACCCAGGGAAGAGCCGTGTAACAAAATCACGAATTTGCGTTGCGTTCAGGGAAATTTCTGGCAAAACTCCGAGTTCGATGGGTGGCAACGAGAAATCGAAGCCCCAATTGTCACCAAAAAGACAGACGCGTTGCTGGCGATTTGCCAAATACGTCATGCTGATGGATGTAGACCTTCAACCCCCACTTCACAGATATATACACTGAAGAGCAATTGAATTAGAGATACTTGATTAGTAACGTGTAGCACCACCTTTCGCCCTGATGACGGCGGCGATTCGTCTCGGCATGGACTCGAGAAGACACCGGAAGCGTTGGGAAGCCATACGGATCCACGACCCCTAAACAAGCTCCCACAGTTCACGAAGATTTGATGGAGGGAGGTCATCTCTCTCGATGGCATCCCACATGTGCTCGATGAGATTGAGGTCAGGTGACCTAGCTGGCCAAGGAAATGAGGTCACGTCGGTGGAGTGTTCATCCAACCATTCGGATACAATTCGGGAGCTGCATTGTCTTGTTGCAGCATGAGGTCCCCAGTGGGATGTTGAAGACGCACAAACAAGATCAAATGGTCATCCAGGATATCCCGGTAACGTTGACCTGTGAGGGACGATGTCACACGTACAAGGGGTCCCATTTCAGTTCACGTATACAGTCCCCAGACGAGAATGCCACCCCCACCAGCTTGAAGAGTACCCTGCTGGCAAGATGGATCCATCGCTTCATGTGGTTTGCGCCGTGCTCGTATCCTGCCATCCGCATGTACCAACGTGAATCTCGATTCACCAGTCCAGGCAACATTTTTCCACATGTCTAGGGTCCAGTGGCGATGTTCCGGCGCCCATACTAATCTTTGCACTCTGTGATGTGCGGACAGCAGCGGTACCCTCATGGGACGATGGCTTCTGTACCCCATAGCGAGGAGATGGTTCTGGATGGTGTGGCTGCTTACACGTTTTCGTGCACCAGCGTTAAATTGCAGAGCGATTTCTTGCACTGTGGCCCGTCTATCCGCTGTTACAATGCGAGCTAGCCGACGATGACCTCGCTCATCCACACGCTGTTGTCCACGGCAGGTGGCCTCTGCAGGGATGGTTTTACCGGATTCTATGTACTCTGTGTGCACCCGTGACACAGTGGCTCGTGAAAATCCCAGTGCGTGCAAGACTTCCGAGATGGAGTGACTCATTCGTTGGGCCCCGACAATTTTCCCACGATCAAATGCGCTTAGATCCTTCGTCTTACCCATACTACGTCCGACTCTTACTGATTCCCGTCGCATCACTCTTTATATTGTTGGATCGCTGCATACGTCATGTCGTTTCCGTTTACAGGGCCGCCCACAGCGCCACATTTGTATAACGCCAGCTGTCTTTAATTCAATTGCTCATCAGTGTATAGTCTCAGCTCCATGAGGTAAAAGAGAAACTTTGCATACGTAAGAAAGTTTTGGTATAAAGATGATTTTTTTAATCAGTCCGAGTTTTAATATGTCGAGCATACATTAGTCCACAAACGGGAAAAGCATTTACGACACTTTGTGGGGAAACTGTGCATCAGAAAAAGTGGAAAATGCCAGGACTAACGTTCTCATGGTACCAGCTACCAAATTCAAAGGGAAAATTTTAGGCTTTTAGATATACAGATGCTGTGCCTGCAGACAAATATACGTCGTCTGCAGGCACTATATCCGTCCAGCCATCAATGGAGAAATAGGTAGTTTTAAACCATTGAAATGTTTTTACAGAAGCTTGTTAAAAACACAGTAATACCGTTCGTAGAACAATTTGACTTCCATTATAAATGGTTACAATCCCGTATTCTGTATTTTCGTTTATTTCCCTGTGCTCATTATGATTATTTATTTCCTAAATGTTTTTGCATTTAGTAGATAGTAAAAAGACTTAATCTTCGTATCATTGACTGTTTTTTTTAACAAGAATCACTTTTCTTGAATCGCATCTCAAATTGATACAGCATTTTTATTACCCATACCTGCAGTAAAGAATATTTTACTCAGTACATTGTTAAGCTAACATAGACTACTTATTCCTGTAGGAGGAAAATTTTAGTAGCTCAGATGGTAATGTAAGCACGTTTTTGTTTTCTTTTCTAAGATGTGCTGAAATTAGTTAAAAATGCACAAATTGTCCGAACGCAAATTTTTTGTGGCCAGTTCTTCATTGAATATTTCAAAATATATTTTCAAGTTCATGCATAGTAATTAGAACAAGTCCTATTAATTAATAAACTGAACACGAAAACAGTAGGGGCATTTCGCAATTTCTCTCTTCTGGGCCACTAAAATTTTTTTGGTTTGTTCTTAAATAAAGTCTTAATTGTGTAGGCAAGAATAAAAATGATTTGAAGAGGGAATTTTCTTGTTCGTTTGTTTTCACGCAAGTGAAAATAAATCCGATAAGTAATGTTCTTCATAGAAATATTTAATCATATTTTAACTCTTTTGCTTTAATTATTTAAGACAGAAATGATCTCGGATAACAGAAGTTTTTCTGGCCAGCTAAAGTTTACCTCTTACGGGCAGCTGAAAAACACTGCGACAGGGTAACTTATTATCAAAATCTGGTTTTAAAAAGCTCAAGCAAATAAAAGATTGAAACAGAAATGATATTTTGCACCACAACTTATCTCAAACCATCTTTTCCAGCTGTTGTTAGATTTTCAGAACAAAGACTTGCAAACTAACTTCAGTAACAATATTTTTGTTGTTCAGAAAACTCATTTACATCCAGGGATTTTGAAAAATACTCTCTGAGGGTAAAATATATAAGAAGGATGTTAGACATTATGAATTAAGGGCAATCAGAAACTAACGTCTTCCTTTTCATACACTACAGTTTACAAAAAACGGCAATACAGAATTGCGAAATATAGCAAAAGTAAAAAGAAACCTACAAGTGGTGAAGCTAGTGGAATTAAGGATGAAAAAATATATATAAAGCATAGAAATTTAGTACCTATTTATTATGTATCAAAGACAAATAAATTTAAATATGCTAAATCAGTTCCTTGTTTCACAGATTATTCCCTAAATTTGTTTAAAATAGAACATATATCCAAGCATGTGCAATGCTTATAAGAAAATGGGTGATAAAGAATACTGTCTTGCCTAAAAAAACTATTTGTGCCATTCAATCAATACTACTCAAATTTCTACAGTCTATGCACGATTAAAATAAGAGTAAAAACCTATACAACGTTTAATGAATCTAGATAAAACCTTACATAAGACCTTTCGGACGACAAAATACGATCCATCATCAGATGTTACAAGTGCTGGTAATACACAATATGTATATATATATATACATGGAGGAGACTGGCACAAGACAGACCGTTGTGGAGGAAACTTGGGGAGACCTTCGTCCAGCAGTGGATTGATAATGGTTGACAATGATGATGATGATGATATACAACAGGAACAGCCCTCAACATAATTGGCGTGATTGCTTGGAGGAGTCAACATAATCCGAAATTTGATTGGATATTGTAGTTGTTTGCGTCAAAGAGTTGTTTGTATCAAAGTCCCTCCGGGAACAATGGTGGGTAAAATCAGGAAGTACCGATTTCCAAGGAAGCGGTATTAGTTCCTGTGTGTTATCGTTACACACCCTATCCCCGAAGGAATGAAAGAAAATGCTTTCTGTAAACCTGAGGTGTGATCTAGACATTGGGACGTTCAAAACAGAAACATGATCTCAAACTGTTGTATTATCCAGATCCATTAAAGGTTTTACAGGTTTTTTACTTTTATTTTTAATCGTGCATAGAGGATAGTCATTTGAGTAGTACTAACGTTTTTTAGTTTAATCCAAAATCAGGTGATAAATTCTAAGCTTGAATCTGTTGCCTCTTAGCTTTTTCTCAATTTAGTAAATAACTGGTTATGTACGTGTGTGCTTTATGAAGCTTTAAAATGTTGGAAATATAACACTTATTGTTTCTTTCCTTGGAATAGTATGAGGTTGGTCCTAACAAAGCAGCCGTGTAGTCCAAATTCGCTGGTAACTTGTGCTACATAATCTTCTCTACTTGTAAGGTTCGCCGGTTATGCATAAGATAATGTTTCTAAAAATGCTTTGGCAGCCTCGGTTGTGCAGAGGTCTAAGCGATGGTTTATGATCATTGATTCGAGAATGGGTCCGGGTTTGAATCCCGGTGAGGCATGGATTATGTGTTTGTTTTACTTATGGCACTGGCTCTCTCCCTTCCCTGGAGTCAGTGATCCTAAATTAGAGACGAACGGCTGCCCCCTTTATAGCCCATTGAGTTGAATATCTCTAACAAAAAATGTCTTGAACAGTGAGCAACTTCACGTTTTTTTTAACATATCGATGCAAGAAAATGGGTTATCCTTTTATTTTAATCAAAATCTCAAGATGTTTATAATTGCTGATCGTGTTTTTCGATTCTGGGTTGGTGAAATGAATTATTAATTCGGGGCGAGTCGCCGCATAATAACCCAAAAGACATGCAAGGGTTATCTTTTATGCCGCATCTTGGCAACTTTTATTATTTCCTGCGAAAGCGGAACTCTTTCGATCAAGCAAATGCCGGTTACGGTTTGATCAATCTACCCGATAAAGTAATGCGACACCAGAAGGCATTGTCCTGCACGGCCCTTTAGTCACGGACGGTTTCAACTAGCCCCTGACCAAAGTTTCCTCTCGTAATGAAGCCTTAACCTTCTCATCGGGAAACGAGGGCTTCGCTGAATAAGGTCAATGGAATGCGGCGAATAGCGGTTACATTCATATTCCTAAATTGCGTCATGAATAACGTCTCTCAAAATAACGGAGCAAAGTCCGCGATCGGACACAGAAAATCAGGCAACATAAGCGCTAGCACATTTTCCTGATACTTGCCCTTGTCTTTCAAAAATGAAAATGAGCGTTTACACCATTCTTCTAGCGGTTCGGTTTTAAGAACAATGACGACCAAAAAAGGAAAGGTCACTCGTTCTACGCGAAAGTTTAATAAAACTATTTTTAAACCAATTGTTATGAATAAGATAGAGTAGCTGAAGGGTAGGGCAAGTAACATGTTTTTCTGCATCGACACAAAGAGAAGTTGCGAAAGGCGAGTAGTACACGTGAGTTTTAATACATCAAGGCTGAATTTTCTCTACAAAGTTAGCAGCAATTTCAATAAACTCATTACATCTTCTAGTCATTAGCAAACAGATATACAGATGTTTAACTTTGTAAGCTGCAGTTTTAAATGGTTAACTTATTAACAATTTGGTTAATGTTTTTAGATAGTTTCGTAGTACATAAATTTCATTTTAGAAACTACCGTATTTCCCCGAAAGTAAACCTAACCGGAAAATAAGCCCTTGCATGATTTTTCCGGATGCTCGTAATATAAGCCCTACCCCAAAAATAAGCCCCAGTTACGATACGTATTACCGTAGTCAGCCAGCCTGTCACTATTAAAAAAAACTGTAGATATTTGAACATGAATAAATGTAGATTTTTGTACATGAATAAATGTAGATGAAAAAAGAAAAAGAAAAAAAAGTTGGTAGTGCATGAAAAAATAAGACATACCCTGAAAATAAACCCTAATGCGTCTTTTGGTGCAAAAATTAATATAAGACACAATCTTATTTTCAGGGAAACACGGTGTGACGTACCTGCCAGCAGGACGCACACGACATAAAGGCAGATAGGAATTAGAACAAATGTCTGCGTAGCTCAGTTGGTAGAGCGACTTGTTCCGGAATAAGCGGCCTCGGGTTCGAATCCCGGCGTAGACCAAAAATGACGGAGAAATTTACTTCGTTATAACGGTAGTAACCAAACGTTTAGGTAAAAAGAATCAGCTACTTTACTTACGTAATTCTAACAGTTTATTCGTCAAACTTGTACTGCAGGATATCAATATAATCCTCTGCCAGAATATAATCTCGCTGATATCAACACCGATATCACTCGTAGTACGGTGACACTTATTCGTCGATCATAGATGTGTCAAACAGGTTTTAAACTCTTTCTTAAAATCAACGTTTAACAATCTACTCGCTCAATCTCGCGACATCCGTACAAGTCCACTCTCTCCATACTATTTACATTTACTATCGCCATTTTATTATTGTCTGACTCACCGCCTGTGTTGCCAAATTGTAAAAGCTGTTGGAGGAAGTAATGTATCGTTCAGTGAGAAAAAATATTTGACCAAGAAATAATTAAATTTTCATAAGAAAATAGAAATACGACACAGATATTATGACATCCCGTAATCCACGTCATGGAGAAGGCGTCTGATGGCCGATTGGTCAAAAGCAAGGAACTATGAATCTGCATGAAGCTCGGGTTCGATTCTAAAGGAGTGTTTTTCCTACGTCATGTGTCTGCCTCTTTACTGCCATTAGCGGTCCTAAATTAGTAGTGGACGACTCCTTAAATAGGCTCACATTCCCCTAAGTGTCATTAATCCAGAAATTAAAAAACAAAAAGTAAATGAAAATCGTATTTTATGGTTTAAAAGACGATGAAAAGCTTCATGAAGCTGGTCAGAATCTTTATAGACTCTGGACAAAATATAATTTTGTGAACACTGGCAAGATCAAATCTTTTTTCGATTAGAATTCAATGATTGCTGGGTGGTACAAATTTGCAGTTTTTTGGCCATTATTGACTGAATTAAATCGAGACTGAATTAAATTCAGTGGACGCCTTGTTGTTCTTATACTTTGCCAGTTTTAATTAAATACACTGAAGTAACAAATTATTAGGAATACTCAGCAGCAATCAGACACTTGTACCCTCTCTTATGTACCATCTATAACGATGAAATCTGGCTTCATAAACAACTCAGTGCAAAGAAATTCATACGTGTACAAAGCGTAAATAGCATCAACATAGGAAAGATTCATGATTTAAGTGACTTTAAAAGACGCATTATAGCAGGAACTAAGCGAACAGGTACAAGCATCTCAGAAACGGCAAACTCTCATGGATATGCAAGAAAAACTGTATCTAGGGTGTACAGTAAGTGGTGAGTAAACAACAAAACAAGCAGTCAGCGGTCTTTCAGTAAACGAAAACAGCTGGCCTTCATACTTGCCCATGTCTTTCAGAAAGGCTGGAGATAATTGTACGAGGTAACAGAGGTGCGAGTCGGCTATAGCATCAGACATCTCCTTTGTGCACTACTCGTATCAGCTAAACATTAACAAATTCGTGTGTAGTGGGCACAGAAGCCCCAAAACTGGACCTTGAAGACTGTAAAAAGGTAGCTTGGTCAAATAAATCACGTTTTCAGTTAATATCCGCCGACGGATGCATATAATATGGCGTCAACAGCACGAATCAATGGATCCCAGTTGCCAAGAGGGTGGAGGTGACGTAATGATATGGAGTCTGTTTTCATGGTGGACATTGGGTACTTAATACCTCTGGAACAGCATTTGAATGCTATAAGGTACTTTAGTATCACTGCGTACCAGGCACACCCTTAAATGTGCATGTTGTGTCTTGCTGGTGAAAACTTCTTTCAACAAGATAATGAGCCATGACACAAGGCTCGGATCGTCACACAGCGTTTCCAGGAACACGACAATGACTTCAAAGTGCTGAGTGTTGGTACTACCTATAGTTTCAGCTCGCCCTCTGCATTCATTTGAGACTATTTGTGCCTCATTGACTATATTATTAATATTTACCCAGTTGCGTACTTTCCATACTGGGTTGTTTTTCATTCTTCTCCTGTTGTCACCCACTGCAGGGTATAGGCCTCCCCCAGTCTTTTCCAACTTCCTCGATCTTTAGATTTAGTCCACCATTTAGCACTTCTAAGTCTCTGAAGGTCATCTCTCCATCTTATTCTCTGGTGCCCTCATCGTCTCCTTCCATCTCTTGGTTGTCATTCTGTTATTAATCGTGTCCATCTTTCATCTTTCAGTCTTCCAATATGTCCAGCACATCTCCACTTTGATTCTTTTATTATTTTTATAATATAAATTATTCCTTTTCTTTCTTTTATAAGTTCATTTCTAACTTTCTCTCTTCTTGTTATTCCTAATATTCTTTTCTCTAACTTTCTTACCGATAGTCTTATTTTTTCACGTTGTCGCTCTGTGATACTCCACATCTTCCTTACATAAGTAAACACTAGGATAATACATGCATTGGAGAGTTTTCTTTTTGAACACAATGGAAGATCACATGTTAAATAGTCTTTAAGTATCCAAAAGGCTCTATTACCTTGGATAATTCTATAGATTTCTCTTTCTTGTCTTTCTTTAAAACAGATTACTTTACCTAAATAGATGTATTCGTTTTCCTTTTATCAAAATCTTTTCTGTATCATTTTCTGTACCGTTTACATATTTAGTTTCTGCTGTGTTTATTGTCAGACCTTTTAAAGACCTCTCATCAATAAATCCTTTATCATATTTTGCATTTCTTTATTGTTAGTTGTATATCAGCAAACCTTAAGTGTTTTAGGTACCTTCCATTTATTTTTAAACCCTCTTCTTCCCAGTTTAAATTTCTAAAAATGTCTTCTAATACAGAGTAAAATAATTTTGTACATTGTGAATCTCCTTGTCTAACTCCTATTTGCAAAATTGTCGGGCTGGTCAAGCGTCTCCTGGCTGCTCCACGGGGCTTTCCATATTCTCACATTTCTGGTCTCCGAATACAACTTCGTGTTGTCTTCCCTATTGATTCTGTCATCCACTCTTCTGCTATCTCCATCGTTGTGCACGCTTTGGGGGCGCACTTACATGTTTAAGGTATACACCTCAGCTCAGTGTTTCTGCTGCCAGCAGCAAGATCACAATGCCTTCTCATTGTTTCCTTCTCGACTCTTCGTCGTCCTCCACATCCTTTTCCTCCTCCTCGTTCTTTTGTAGACACTCAGCTCTGCTGTTCTTCGTCCTTCTCTTCGGAATCTACTGTCAAGGATGGTTCTTGCGTAGCAGGTACTTCTGAGTATACAAATCATCACTTGAACTTCTTGGATGTTTATCTTCCTACGGGTTCCGTTTCCGTTTTAGCGTGGATGTTTCGAGATCACTCAGTGCTGTAAAGCGTGCTGTTTCTCTCCATTGTCTCGCTCTAAGCGTTCTAGACACCCTCCTCTTTATCACTTTCTCCACCTCCTTCTTTTTCTGTCCCCGTTCCTCTTCACTCCCACACTCAGTATCTCTCTCTTCATTCTGTTGCCCTTACATCTTCTTTGACCCCAGCTTCCTCTTGTTACACCTACAATTCCGTGCTTCTTCTTCCTTATGCTGCATTTGACCCCATACTTTTCCTTTTTCTACTTATATTTTTCTTTACCTCCCTCTTCTTCCCAGACCCCCTCATCTCGTTCACTTTCTTCTTCCTCGATCTCGACTCCTTCCGTTTCTCCTCTTTAGTCCTATTCTTCTCTGTCAGTAGATTCTGAAATCTGGTCTGAGGTGAGTCTCTTGTCACCTCAACATACCTTCAGCCCGGTTCACATTGTCGACCTTTACACTGATGCGGACCTTGACTTTTCAGAGGAAGGACCCACTCGTTCTTCTGTGAATAATCCGAATTATAAACCCATTGGACCATCTTCATCCTCTGCGGCCTTGTGTGAACACCCTTCTTGTTCATCCTACTTGACCAAGATAATGCTGGCTCTTCCGTTCGGGCCTTTTGCATGATCCTCCGTCTTTGCTAACACCACTTCCGTGGAGATCCATATTATTCTTTCAGAAATCGACGAATCAGCCAAACTTTTCGCCGACACTTTTGGTTTAAGATCACCTCACGCCGAATGCATCGGTGTCATCCTAATTTACGGCCACTTACTCTTCTTGACTTTGTTTTCTCGTATATTTTACTAAGCTTCGCTCTGATTTCGTATGCACTCCAGTTCTGCGATTACTATTGCGAAACGACTATAACCAAACTATTCTCCCAGATTTTTTTTACTTTTGAGCAATTCTTACTTCCGACATTGTGCTCCTTGAAATTCAAGGTAGTTTACTTCCTTTTTCCTTTTTGTTACTCCTCCTCTGATGTAGGATTACCATGTACTGGATTTTCCCGAACGAACTATGCGTGGTATTCACTATTTAATCTCACTCACGGACATTGCTACCGATTATCAGCAATTCATTCCTGATGGAAATCTTGTCCTTCTTACCATGACATTTGACTTCTTTGTCATTTTATTTAGTTACTGTTTTTTTCCTTGATCACAACGACTGTGAGTGAAATCTCATATTCTTTAAATAGCATATTGTCAATATACATATGTATATTTATATTGGTTAGTTTTTCTAGCAGATAATCGCTCTTGTTAGCACGTGCGTTCTGTATCGTCCTTTCTGTTGCATTTGCCTTATTTCATATTAAACGCGCAATATGCGCTTATTGAAACTCAGACCGAACTCAATTTAACAACTGTAAGATGAGACTGAAACAGCCATTCATAACAGAGATTCTGTTCCAGCAATAATAATGCCCGCACTAAAGAACGGAAGTAACTGAAATAAGGAGTTAAAGTTTTTTATTTCAATCACTGCAATAGGTACACACCTTTAAAGACATTGCAATTTGCGCAACGCTAACACATGGTGATTATTATAATGCATAACTTGATTAGTGATTAGAAGACAAATCGAACCATTGTTAACGCAGGTCATACAACTTGTAAAGCGACGAATAACGCATTAATAATTTACCAGCGAGAGAACGGGACACTGTTAATAATGAGTAGCTTTTACAAACTTTGTGACTTGCTACCAGTTAAATCATTATAAACTCGTGGAACGCCCGACATGACGCTGAGGAAAGAATGTACAAAAGACAACAAAATTTACATAAGAGACAGAAATTGTAAATGGAAAGTTGAAATGTCACAACTTCCAAATGAAGCAAAGATACTGACAAACGCTATTCGTACCCGTGTGCTGTTGCATCAACTCAGTGTTAGAACTTAATAAACGTCCTGTGTAACTCCCGAGAAATTATTCGTGTTGTTTTCTGAGCAGGTAGGCGTATGTATCTTTTATTTTGGAACGGACAAAATAGGTGAACGAAGAGAGAGGTTACATTATTTCAATAAAACCCGACGCACACATCGATTCGGAATATTTTAACAACGTTGTGAAATATTAAACTACTAAACACTATTCTTTTTTTTTTTTTTTTTTATCAGGTTTAACGACCACCGTGAGCAACTCAATGGGCTATAAGCAGTCGCCCGTCCCTAATTTAGGGTCACTGGTTCCAGGGAAGGGAGAGAGCCAGTGCCGTAAGACAAACACAACATCCATGCCTGACCGGGATTCGAACCCGGACCCCTTACGGACGAATGATCAGAGGCTTGCGCCTTAGACCACTGCGCCACCGGGGCGGCAAACACTATTCTATGATGTTAATAAATTAAAATCATAGAATAGCACCATCGTGGTGAAAAATCTTCACCATGCGAGCAAAATCAAGTGTGGTTCTAAGAAAATGGTGCAAACGCGCTGTGTTAACAAGGTATGAGATAAAAATACCAAATAAAAAAAGAGGCATATTAACTTTTCAGCAAATAATGCAGGAATTTTGTTGCTGCCAAAATTAAAAGCTACGCGCAAAATTGCGCAAAGAAAGTACTTTTGAACAAACTCATTCGTTTTAGTTTTTTGCTGATTTTCATTACAAAATCTGTAATGGAATTTGCAGTCCTGTTGATGAGTTTATAGATACGTCAGTTGCTCTGGTTTCTAAAAATTCTCTCTTTGAGAGGATAATAACTGTACAAGTTTACAATTATCGAATTTTAGTTCGTTTCGACATTTTCTTCGCATCCTCTCTGGAATGATCATCAATGATATATCGAG
Source organism: Macrothele yani (assembly GCA_039090855.1). Taxonomy (NCBI): domain Eukaryota; kingdom Metazoa; phylum Arthropoda; class Arachnida; order Araneae; family Macrothelidae; genus Macrothele; species Macrothele yani. The sequence goes on along the minus strand of CM077029.1, from coordinate 174,257,841 downwards.
AATTCTGTTCATTTATTAAATTTTTGTATGCCAATACATCACGAGTTATGTAAACCTTTGTTTCATAAATCTCAGATGAAGTGTTGCGTTCAGAATGACCCCAGGTAATACGTACACTACAGGAGCTAAACCTTATTACCATCTGACCAGGATTTTTCTTCCTGCTTGCTCCGCCACTAACGCAGCCATCAGACGAGCCATGGACTCCATGGGTATGCCGTACCATATCCTCATAAGTGCTTCCCGTAGGTGGACAATCCAGTGCCCGTGCCAGAGGTTCCATACGCAGCAACTTCCTATCCAAATGGTCTCAAATGTGTTTAATTGGGTTCATGTCCAGTGACTTGGGCAAGCATGGAAGAATATGGAAGTCTTCATTTTGATCCTCTAATCAGTCTTGGACGATATGGGCTTTATAGCACGGCGCGTTATCCTATGGAAGCACCCTTCTCGGTCTGGAAACACTGTCAGCATAAACGGAAGAACCTGGTCTCAATGATGGACAGTTAGTCTCCTGTCTTAAAGGTAAGGTAACTAGCTGATTATGGGGATACATATTCAGCGCCGTAGGATATACACACCACACCATGCCACATCCTGGATTGGAACACGGACTCAACTAGGATTATTAGCCAAACTCCTGCACCTCTGACCACTCGGCTACTAAGACAGCCGACCAGCACTTTGGTTTTTGCGGTTTGCATGGCGAATTGATTGTGAGTAATTGCAATTTTCAAGGTTTTAATTGTTGAAAGGCAGTTGCGTTTAAGAATTCCGTTTCTGGAAGTTGAACAACGGACGACGCTGTGAAGACAAAACAGGACGTACGGGAGATAACGTTTCCCCAAATCTCTCTGTGTTAGCAAGTTCGATGAAAATTGAAACTCGTTAACCGGGCCTGAAATTTTGAAACGTAATATAAGACGTAGTAACAACGTAGTTATAGCGTTACCACGTTGCTACTAGAATCTATCTACTAATTGGGCAGTCGACACTTGATCATTAATCTTATCCCCTCGGGCCCTCCCTGCTGGAGAGGTGCTCATATGTTGATTTAGGACAGCTTAGGCGCGATTATGTAATGATATCTGAGAAGCTTGAGCGTCACTTTCGAAATATTTCAGAAATGTTTTCCACTTTTTAAGCCACACAAGCACACACGCACACACGCACATTGAAAGATGTCTGTGCGTGAAATGCACGCGATACTCGTATTCGCACATTTAGAAAAAAAAAAAAAAAAAAAAAAAAAAAAAAAAAAAAAAGGAGAGCTTCAGGAATATTGACTGGGTATCTTTTTTAGAGGAACTGTGAGCAACTCAATGAGCTATAAAAATTTGCCCATCCTAATTTACGGCCACTGGTTCCAGGTAAGGGAGAGAGCCAGTGCCGTAAGATATCACACCATCTGTGTCTCACCCAGGTCCATCTCGGACGATTGGTTAGAGGACCAAATATGACTTTTCGCCTCCTAGGGGAAAATGGTACATTATTTGGCGAAGAAAATGAGTGCATTTTGTTCTTCATGTCCAAGGAAATCGAAGAAGAAGGGATGTTTTAAAACTGATTTCTAGGAGAGCAGTTATATTCTTTCAAATAAAATTATAATCGGACGCTCATAGCGGCAGAATTCTGCAATTATTAAAAAGGTAGAAAACATGCGCAAAATATTCTTCATAGAAGCAGGTATTAAAGGAAGAAGAATTTTTCATACGACTTTTAGAAGCAGAGATAGCGAGAAAAAAGTTTATACATATACGTCCCAAAGCGAGAAAACCGTGCATTATGTATAGCGGATAAAGTTCGCAATCTTCATCACATCAAAGAGCATAAAAACAAAAACACATTTTTTTATCTAGCGATTTAGAAGCGAAGGTGTAATAGAGGATGTATAATAACTCCTTAATCTCCCTTCCCTGGAACCATGAAGAACAAAAGCTACGCCATCTAAAGGAAGTACTCTTCATTATGAAAAATTCTGAAATGTATAAGCAAACTGTTGACCGTGGTGGATAGCATTCAGTGCATAAAGGATTTTTCAAGTTGAACGTTTAGAAGAATACATTTCGAGAAAAATGAAATGCACTTTTGTGCCCCTATACCGGGGAAAATGTGCATTATTTCGAGAATAAACTACGCATAGGCTTTTTTCCGAAGTGAGATGTATGTGTTCGAAAAAGTACTTTTTCAATCATGTTTCTAGAAACGCAAATAGGTTATAAATCGAAATAGTTTACGCCTGTTAATGGCAAAATTGTAAGTCATGAAAATTTAGGAATTATATGTACATTATCCTTCATTATACAGAGTTCCGAACAAAAAAAAAACGATCTAAATTGGACTTCTAGAAGGAGAGGCAGCGAGAATATTAAGACAGGCATTTGCATACTTACAGGGAAAATCTTTATCACTTGTTTTCGCAGAAATATGCGTAAAATGTTTTTTGTAGCGAGCCAATAAAGCATATTTGCAACCGTATTTTTAGCAGTGCAACAGTGCAAATAGGGTTGCAAATATATTTCAAACAAATATATATGTATGTACTTACGTCTCTGGCGGGCAAAAGTTTGCGATATGGAAAAATGTATATTATATGCAATACATATTTCTCCACAAACTCTATCGAACCCAAAAATAATTTTTCAAATTGGATTTTTAGAAGCGGAGATATCGGAAAAACATACAAAATACACTGAAATGCCAGAAATAGGACGGGCATGGACTCCACTAGTCCACTAGCTTCTGGAAATATGCTGTAGGCAATGCACATTATACTTCCTCCAGAGCGTTCCACAATTCGGGTGTTTGCCGAGGTCTCGGATTCCTATGTTCGATAGGGCGTTGCATGGCATCCCAAATGTGTTCTATCACGTTCAGATCTGGGGACTTGAGTGGGAATGGCAACACCCGAAATTCAGATCAACCATAATGTGGCGTCTCGACACTTGTGTGGAGGTGCATTGTCCTGTTGGAACAGGCCCAACCCATCAGCGTGAATGCAGGACACGAACGGGTGTACCTCGTCAGAAAGCATGCGCACATAGCGTTGGCCGGTCACAGACGTTTGTAGACGTACCAGGGGTCCCAGTGAAGTCCAGCTAAACACACCCCATACCATTACGGACTCCCCACTAGCCGGTACAGTTCCGTGTTGACAAACGGGATCCATGGCTGCATGGGGTTTGCGCCACACACGAATCCTTCCATCTGCCCGATACAGTTGGAAACGCGACTCGTCAGACCAGGCTACTTGTTTCCAGTCATCAAGTGTCCAGTGGCGGTGTTGCCGTGCCCAAGCGAGGCGCATAGCTCTGTGTCGCGCACCCATCAAGGGGACTCGAGTTGGGCGTCGGCTCCCAAAGCCCATATCGTGCAAGGTACGTTGCACAGTCCGGACGCTGATGCTTGTTGAGGCTCCAGCATTTTAATTCCGATGCTACCTGCGAGAGTGTTGCGTGAAACGATTCTTGACAGCCGACTATGCTCACGCTCACCCAATGTCTATGATACGGCCACACTGGTATCATAGGTTGGAGGTTTTGCCGGAATTCTTGTAGTCACGGTAAACCTTTGCAATGGTCGTCCGTGAAAATCCGAACTTCGTTTCTACCTCCGAAATACTATGGCCCATCTCACGAGCGCCAACTATGACACCGCGTTGAAAATCGCTTAAATCGTTATTACTTGTCATTCTCATGCCGAAAACAGTTCTGACAGCTGGCAAAGATGTCTATCGCTTTATATACGCACCGGCGGACGCAACCGAGTACGTGCATAGGTAACGCTGCTATGTATTTTACATAAGCTCGTCTGTACTTGTTTTTCTGGCACTTCAGTGTACACTTATCTTTAACTGAAAATCTACGTTATTTGAAGAAGTTGAACGCAAAATGTTCTTTGTGGTGAAATGTGTCGAAAGGAATGAAAAATGTTTCAATTGGATTTTTGGAGGCAACAATATGGAATAAAATATATTTTGAATTCGATAACATCTTCATTTAAAATCCCTAGTGGCGAAATTATGCGACGGAAGGAGATTAAAAGGCAAGTATCGTCGTTTTTAGAGTTCTGGCTTCCAAATGCAGAAACATATATTTCAAATTGGACTAGTAAGTGTAGAGATATGGTGCTTACAGGCAGAAGGACGTGCTAGCATTTTGATAACATGCACATGCACTTTTTTTTCAAATGACGTGCTAAAAAATGTTGTAATAAAGCATGAGATGGCTGCTGACGACAAATGTCTGAGGCCCCCGGAGGCTCAGTGGTCTAAGCGCTGACTTCTGAGCAGTTATCTGAGTGGGCCTGGGTTCGAATCCTGAGTGAAGCTGGGGAAGGCGTTTGTCTTATGGAACAGGCTCTTTGGAACCAGTGGCCCTCAATCAGTGACTGGCGGATGTCTTATAGCCATTAGAGATGCTCATGGTAGTCGTTAAAATTCCCTCACTCCCTCTGAAAATAACCTAAAGAAAATGTGAAACCAAAATTATACAGTGTTGCCAAGAGTGGTGGTGATGCTATGAAGAGAAATATGAATATCTACACTTGCGACAGAATTTATCAAGAGATGGCGAATGATTTTGACATCATATGTTAATATAGCAGATGTAGCAGCTCAGAATATGCATAATATGTATATTGTATACTGCGTTCGCAAAATGTCATCCAGGCAATCATATCAAAACTACGTAACTTTTCTAGTTGATCTGTTTGGGGGACTATGAAAATCTTTTCAGGAAGTAAATACCTCAAATGGAAGGATTCAAAGCCATTTAGTTCCGAAAAGTATTGAAGACATTAAACCGTGGGCAATTGTAAGCACCCGAAATCCTCCAATGATTGGATTTGTGCGTCTCATTTATTTTGGGGTTGTTTGTGCTTTGAAAGTAATCATATTTACAACTGAAAGCTAAAAATCCGGTGAAAATGTCACAGAGCTAAGAACTGCTATTGCGCTCAGCTTAAGCGACAACTAAAGTTTATAAGAAGAAAAACAGAAAAAGAAAAGTCTGAATTTCTAGTAGAATAAATCTTTAATTCTTCCGAATATTTATTGAATTGGTTAAATAATAAAAGAAGGTTCGTAGGTTCGTACTATTGCTCTAGCTCAGGAAACAATGCAAAACAAGTATTGAAGCATCAATTTCTGATCCAAACGGTATAAATATTACAGTGCTTTTGTGCAGTACAGAAGACAGAAAGGATTTCGAATTCCTGATTTTCAGACTCTGGGAAAGTTTAATGATAACTCGATCTCTAAAACAAAGGATGAGTTTGTTTCCTTTTGCTCTTTTTGTTTTCTTTCTTTATTTTTCTTATCTTCTGTTCAATGTGGTTTTCTTTCATTGTTTTTCTTTTCTTTTCCATCTTTTTCTTTTTTTTTTCTATCTTTTACTTTTCTGTTCGTTCCTCTTTAGGAGCGTGTAATAATGGAAAATCCACGCACAGTATTTCCTAAATTTAAATCCCACTGATCCACCTTTCACTTTAAGTACTCTAGACCTTGGATCTTAACCTTCAAAAATTTTATGAAATCGAAAAGCAACCTTATAAAAATCGATGTATTGTATTTAGAATAATTTATGGTTCTACATCCTAAAAGAAAGAGGGGAAAGAATGGAATAAGTTTTCCTTCTGTTCTAGCACAGATAAGAGTTCTGATGGCACAAGGTGTTGAGAATTGATGTACATGACGTAACGTCAATTTTTGTTTTCATTTTTCTCTCTCAGAATGTCTTTTGGAAAAAAATGATACAAAAGAAAAAGGAAATGTTTTTATAGAATTATTTTGATCATCGTTTGTGAACACAACATCTCTGCACCACTAAGTCGCATTCCATATTTATTTCTAAGCTGAACAGCCGTAACCACGAGGATGATTACTAATACTCAAACACCGACTTTCAACTTGTACAATTTCTAGATAGAAGATTTTCCTTTTGTATTTGATAGGTGAATCTGTGTACAAAACTTACAATTCATTTTCAGCTTTGCATGATGCAAAGTTTTACCGCAGGTGGTGCTACTCTAGTTGGATGTAACGGATACTCGAGAAGAGTTGAATATAGAAGAAACGTTTTTTAGAATTATGTCTGTAAGAATTACAACAGATGCCATATTATCCTTAAGATAACTTTTGAGAGGTCAAGAGAAGGAAAGGCACTCTTACACATGATATTGTAGATACGAGAAGGCATACAACAGAGTGCCAAGACAGGAAATATGAAATTGACTGAAAGTCAAAACGGTGTAAGAAGCTACAGACAGAAAAATGTGGTGTAATATTTAGGGGAGTACATCAAGCATTATAGGGTTAACCCTATCGTCGGCTGAAGCGAATTAACTTGGGGTTTGCAAAATGGGCTGAAATCAGCTCCAACTAGAATATAAGTTGTCTAAGTAGGTCGAACCAGACGGAACGAGCAAACCTGTTCATTAGAATGCGTTGCTTCCCTCTTAGCTTTATTATTCAAAGAGGTAATTTAGGGGGATGACTGGAACCAATCCTTTCTGACTGATTATTACCGGCTGAAAGGGTTGTAATAATATCAACGAACCTAAGAAAGAGGAAAATGTTTGGGTTACTTGTTTCTATTCAGTGGCATGGTGTTCGTGTCTGGGGGACTAGCACTTCACCATCATGCCTTAGCGATGGAGCAGAAAATAAAGGACTGGAAGGAAACGCTTATCATCTGGGACGTATGCTGGACACTGCAGAGATGAGAGGAGAAAGAAATGTTTTGCCGTAATTTTTATGCTGGACACTTCAGAGATGAGAGGGGAAAGAAAATGTTTTGCCGAAATTTTCGTAAATCCCGTCTGCTATGTGAAAATATTTATTTGGGGAACAAAGACAATTTGGGGTGCCATTTGGTTCAGGAACATCGGCCACTTAAACGGTTAAACCTGTACTTATTTGATACTGTTTGAGATGCACAAACCGCGGGTGTAGTTCTTGGACCATGTTGTTTGTGGAAGACGTAATGCTTTGCTAAGAGTAAAAACAAAAACTTAAAGAGGTGGAGAAAATCATCAGAAGAGAGGGGATTGAAGACCGGTAAAACCAAGACAGAGTGCATGTGTTGCAATGAAAAATACAAACCAAACACAGTGTGTTGCTATCCAGTAAGGAGTGATCAATGTGTAAGAAGATTCAATACCTGTGAGCGAGGTTGTAGGAAGATGGAGATCTGAGGACAGGAATAAACAGCAAAGTGCATGCACGATAGAAGAACTGGAGGAAAGCATCAGAGTGATAGAAAGATGCCACTGTTGCTGAATAGTCGGGTTTTCAAGTCTGTTGTAAAATCAGCAATGCAGTCTAAGATTTGGCCAAGGACAAGATGTTTGGAGACAAAGCCAAAGTTGCTTAAATGAAGGTGAATGTGTTGTGTCATCAAAAAGGGGAAGAATTATAAATGAGAGGGTAGTGGCAACATTTACAGTGACAGATGTTTCACGAGATTTAAAAAACAAGAATACGCTGGTACTGTTATGTTTTGAGAAGAAACAATGAAAGCGTTGGACACAAAGTTACGGACGTGGATCTAGCGAGCTAAAGGAAGACCTAAGGTGAGGTGGAAGGAATGTGTCAACAACGAAACGAAACTGAAGCAACTGAAGAGAGAATTAACTCAAGATAGAAAAGAGGGGAGAAAGAGGATCCATAACAGTGACTCCACCTAGATGTTGGAATAGTGGTGTTTCATAAATACATATGCATTTGACATCATATCTCCTCTTTTAACAGTCTGATTTAAAAACATTTTTAGCATCTGATAGTTGAAAAATCGACATAATTTTCCCATGCATTCATGAGCTTTTTCTGATTAAAAACGTTGGCAGAATTTATGTTTAGTTCAATGATGTTTCCTTTCCTAAGCATTGAACAGGAAAAACATTTGAAATATCTGTTGCGTTAACCATGATTCATATAATGCACACACCATCTGATTTTTCAGTAAATGATGCTATTTACTGCCTGAGGTCGTCATAGAACGTTTGCATTTGGAACAATACCCGCGTCTCCAATCTGAAAGAAAAAATATTTCAGCATCAGATTGCTGCGGCCATGATATCAATTTCACATGCCCTTTTTCTTTCTTCTGGGCCTTTGTGACTCAAAATTTAGATTGTCTTTCGACGTACTCCAGCAGCTTGGACTATAGAAATTCTTCGAACATTGCCAAGATGTATACTATATAATGAATAAGGCTTTTAACTAAGCCAAGCTAATTATTGTGAATATAGCTTTCACTAATACTATAATGAATTCAATGCTTGTACTAAGCTTCTAATAGTGAATTCAAATGGTTGTTGTTACTAGTTAATTAAGATCATGAATAAAGTATCCTGCTAGTAGTGTAGTAATAGTAATGAACAAACTTATAACTGGTAGTAATGTTGTAGTAGTAATTAAGATGAATAAAGTCTTATGCTGGTTGTTACTAATAACACTAAATGAAATAAACCTAACAGCCAGACAGAGGTCTGACAGTAACTATGAACTGAGAAAAACGTACTTAAAACAAATTATTTATTATTGAGACTTCTCGCTCTCACATAAACGAACTCTCTTTATACAGCACCAAACGCTCTTCCCGTACAACAACAAACGCTCTCCTTCACATAAACCAACGCTCTCTCCGTGCAACAACAAACGCTCTCCCTACACACATCAACAAAAAGCTCTCTCTAAGTATCGTTGAACGCGCCTATTTATACTGGCTACCACCACGTCATGACTTACACTCATTGCCAGATCTCATTCAGCGGGAGAAATAACATCTCGTTCAGTAAGAAGATAATTTACATAGAAAAATAAAATAACCAGAGATAGTAAAATCAAAAGGAAAGTGAATCGAGAGTATACGTTACAACTACAGTAAGTGCCAAAAGAACTGGGATATCTCTGTCTAATACCGCGTTGTTCCTCGTCCTCCACGAGCTCTCTGTAGTACATTGTAGACAGTTCAATTCCCATCATGCTTCCTGAAGAGCATCCCACAATTCCGTAATATTCGCCTTTACAAGATTCCTGGCATTGACGGCCCGTTGAACAGCATCCCAAATATGTTCGACGGTGTTTAAATTCGGCGAACGAGGGAACCAAGTCAAGATGCCAAACTTCGTGGGTTGTTTCTCCAGACATAATCGGGCAGGTATGGGCGTGTGCGGTGGGGCGTTGTCGTGTTGAAAGAGGTCGCACCCGTTGGATTGGTTGCATGACACGAAAGATGCAAATAATCCCCAAGGATGGTTACGTAGCTTCCACGGATCAGAGCGGTCTGCAGACGTGTGAGGGGTCCTAATGCGTGCCAACTGAAAATACCCCACACTATAACAGTGCCATCGCCGGCCTGCACTGTCCCTTTTAGGTATTCGAAATCCATGTCTCGTGAGGTTGTCGCAACACTTGGAGTCTGCCATCTGCCCGAAACAGTTGGTACCGCAATTCGTCGGACCAGGCTATACGTTTTCGGTCATCTTGCGTCCAATGGCGATGTTTTTGAGCCCAGACGAGGCGCACAGTCTTTTGTCGTCGGGTCAACAATAGCACCAGAGTGGGCCGTTGGTCCCGGAACTCCATAGAACACAGGAAACGTTGCACTGCCCGAATGCTGCTGCTACTACTGGTCCCAGCATTGAATTGCGCTGTAATCTACGGTAACGCCAGGCGGGTGTTACGATGCGCGTCACACGTCGCTGTCCACGATCGTCCAGGGCTTTCCTATGGCCACACTGGTTTTGCACTCTGGATGTTTTCTTTGAGTTTGTGTAGTCCAAGTTCACCCTTGAAATTGTTGACCGTGTGAATCCAAATTTCGTGGTAGTTTCCGAGATTGAGTGACCCATCTACCGGGAGCTGACTATCATACCACGTTCGCAAGCGTTAAATCCTGATAAGCTGCGATCTGAACTGCGAATGCTACTACGTGAGCTCGCGGAAATATCTACCTCTATATATACGGCGCTTGTGGACGATACCATTTACTGCATGGGTGGGGTGACATGTAATGGAAACGGTTGCGCCCTTCCCAGTTTTCTTTTTCTTTTTGACTCCTCAGTGTAAATGTTTTGTGATTTTCCAGATATACTGTTTTGACAGTAGGAGGTGCAACAGTGCATTTGTATTTGGCACTGAACTGTGTTTCAAAAATCCTGTTTCCAAATTATTTTTCTTTCTGATGCTGTAATCACAGTTGTTGTTTTATTACAAAACAAAATAACCCAGATGACTCAAAATTTGATTTTCTAAAGAAAACTATTGATTATACAACTTGAAGCATTTTATTCCGTATTTAATGGTGTAACAATTTATAAAAACACACTGTAACGTACCAGGAGATGTGACGTAACTGCCAGAAGGACGCACACGACATAAAGGCAGATAGGAATCAGAAGAAAACGTCCGCGTAGCTCAGTTGGTAGAGTGACTTATTCCGGAATGAGGGGATCCGGGTTCGAATCCTGGCGTGGACAGAAATGACGGAGAAATTTACTTCGTTATAACACAACAACTAAGTTCCGAGCTTTCACACCCCGAATGGGAGGCATTCCCAAGGCCAGTTGCCTTGAGAATGTCTCCCGTAAACGCAGGAGTGTTCCTCACACGCTCTGAAGAATTCCATTTTAACCTTCTTGTTTTCCTTTGTTTTGATCATGAAATCGTTCACTTTTGGCATCATTGTCTCCATACAAGTTATACGTGAGAAAGTAAATCTTAAATACGTGATATTTAAAATTTTTTATAGCATCACAGTAGCAATGTTCTTAGTTGAGCGGTCAGAGGGGCTGGCGTCTAACTAATCGTGCGAGATTGACCAGGTTTAGAGGTAGCACGGACGGTATAATTGCTTCGGCTTTCTTCCACCGTAACGGGCTTGTAATCGAGATATCCCTGGAAAGAAAACTTCATAGGGTTTGCATCACTCACCGCTGATTGGACACTGTGGGCTTTCAGTGGTATACCAGGAGTCGTGAATCATGCTGGCGTTTAGCATCCCCCAAAAGTAAGGAAAGCAAGAAAAGCGAGCTATTTCTAGCCCAGTGATTGGAGCATTAAATTGTCAACCAGATGGTTGGTTGCGAATCAAAACCCGCTGTTGCAGAAGGCCCCGAATACGCAGGAGGCCCGTAAAAAAGATCTTCAACCAAAAAACAAGAGCCCCCTCCCCTTTCCACACACACACCGTGGCACTCCAACTCGCATCTCTGACACTCTACTGCAAAGGACTCTTTCGACTAAAAGAATTAGGTCTAAACCCAACATTAGGAGGACTCCCACGAGAAAATAAAGCTTGTCTAAGAAAAGAAAAGCAAATATTAGGATGAAAGCCAGTCCTTCGGCGCGTTCGGACCAGTGTTGCCAATTTGGGGGAAAAGTCGCTAAATAGGGAGATTTTTGATCAGATTTAGCGTCTAAAATAGCGTTTTGAGATTACCAATTTTTTAACGGCGGATTTTATGCTCATAGCAATTTCAGCATTTTTTTATACACTGGCGTGCAAACATTAAGGAAGAGACGGTTTTTCGAATGTAACGTCGTGCAGAAGTGCTCCACATCGACTCAAATCATACCATCAGATCCCCAAGATGTAAGAATATGGGACAAGTGAGCAAAACCGTCCATACAAGGAATCCAAAGGATACAAAGGCACTTTATTGAAAAGGTAGCTTCGAGCACAACTGGACAGAAGACAGAAACGTCCATGTGACAGGCGGCTGCCAATAAAAATCCAGTCTTTAGTAGGGGATATGATCACCCCTGACTGCGTTGCAGGATTTACAACGTCTGTCCATGCTGAGGACGAGGTTGTCAAGGATCTGTTGAGGCATCGCGGCCCATTCCTCTTGTAACGCCAATCGCAGCTGCGGAATCGTTGCTGGCGGCTGGTGACGTGCTGCCAAGCGTCTCCCGAGAAGGTCCTACACGTATTCGATTGGATTTAGGTCCGAGGACCTTGCGGGCCAATCCATGCGTTGAATATCTTCACTCTCCAACAGCTGTGGGACAGCCACTGTACGATGAGGTGTAGCGTTGTCGTCCATGAAGAGGAACTCAGGACCCATAGCACCTCTAAACCGACGCACGTGAGGCAGGAGAACCTCGGTACAATAGCGGACACCAGTGACTGAACCTCCTTGGAAAATATGAAGGTCAGTAAGGCTACCAAGCATGATACCACCCCAAACGAGAACTCCGCAACCTCCAAACCGGTCCCTTTCGATGATGTTGAAGGTGTGATTGCGTGTTCCCTGCTCTCTCCAAATGTGTATACGTCCAGAATCGCTCGTCAGACTAAATCGGCTTTCATCCGTAAAGAGAACTCGACCCCATTGCTGATGAATCCAGTTCTTGTGTTCCTGGCACCACAGAAACCGCCGTCTCCGATGAGCAGGCGTTAATGGCACACACCGTACTGGTCGTCGTGCAAATAGACCACTTTTGTGCAGTCTCCTGGCTACGGTAAAACGCGATAATGGACCTCCAGTTGTCTGTTGCATGTGCCTCGCGATTTCTCCCGCTGTCTGCTGTCTGTCTCTTCTCGCCTGTAGGACAATATATCGGTCATTCGCCGCCATAGTTGCTCGTGGACGACCACTTCTAAACTCTCGGACAGCTGTTCCTGTCGTTTGTAATGCTCTCCAAGCTCGTGAAACGATGCTGTGAGCGATCCCGAACTCCTAGGCCACACTAGTCACACTCCGACCTTCTTCCAACTTCCCAATGACGCGACCTCGGGTAAAGTCATCCAGATGTCGTCTAGTGGATTTCCTGTTGGCCATATCACACGGTGGCAGCAACGCGACGTCGTTCAAACCGATGTACACCGTGCAATAGCTTTCACCGGATTGCTGAGCGTACACCGTCCGCGTGTTTTATACCCTTCCGACACTCCTCCTCCTACGCCATGCTGCATATATGCGCATGCCCTACCGTACCGGACCATAGTCTACCGCCTGAGTGGTCTTTCGGTACGTTCTGCCTGCTCGTTCTATAACGAAATAAATTTCTCCGTCATTTCTGTCCACGAAACCGGATCCCCTCATTCCGGAATAAGTCACTCTACCAATTGAGCTACGCGGACGTTTTATTCTGATTCCTATCTGCCTTTATGTCGTGTGCGTCCTTCTGGCAGGTACGTCACATCTCCTGGTACGTTACATAATCCCCCCCTTATTTTTTTTTTTTTTTTTTTTTTTTTTGTAGTGCTGGAGAAGGGATTCTCTTATTTTTCCTATCTTGCGGTGTGGAAATAACATCACACCAATGCGAGATTTTGAACGGTCGGGTCATCCGGATAGTTCGGGCGCCATTATAACGAAGTAAATTTCTCCGTCATTTCTGTCCACGCCAGGATTCGAACCTGGATCCCCTCATTCCGGAATAAGTCACTCTACCAATTGAGCTACGCGGACGTTTTATGCTGATTCCTATCTGCCTTTATGTCGTGTGCGTCCTTCTGGTAGGTACGTCACATCTCCTGGTACGTTACAGTTCCGCTGTTATGCTAATTTCTCCTCTTCGCCCTTAATTTTTGCACACCAGTGTATTTAGGGTTTCAAACATTTAAAATGCCGTTTTTGAATCAGGGGGATATCTTCTTCACATTTCGTAGTTCTCATAACCGTAACCATGAATCTGAATGCTTGTAGAATACAATCCCCCTTTCCCTACCGCTTTTGTTTTCATCAGGCGCAGGAAGCTTACCAGTGACCTCTGAGTTGGTCTGGGAGAAAAATTATTTTCTGTGATCCGTTCGCTGTGAATGTGTGAGTGGTGGGACTTATTTCTATTTACAGAAATATTTTATCATTAAACCAAAAGTTATGATTTTTTAATGAATTCTTTAAATCAAAATATTTTAACGCACAATGGGAAAAATATGTTTTTGTTGCAAGAAATAATTTAAACTCTATAATTTTTGTACATTATCACCACATTTTGCATTTTGTTTCTTTAGCTAGTTTTTTCAGGTATATAAAACTTGTTAATGTATGCCCTCCAGCTAAGTATACTATGGAAGCCATATTACGTACAGAAGCGAGGGGTAGAAGCAATTATGTCGCATTATCTCAAACCATTTCTTTAAGACATATTATTTTTGTATGGTGCAAACTGCAAAAACATAATTCACATGCTGATATTGTATTTAATTATTAGGGGTATGCAAAAGTTTCCACCGCCCCCGCTAGCGGTCGCTGTAGGGGTCTAACCAGCCAGCGATCCATGCTGTCAGTTCGTACATGAAGCCAAGCATTGCGGTTGATAAAGTTCATTTGTGGCACTGTTTGTTATTCATGTTTAATTTAGGAAAAAGTGCGAGTGAAGCATACGGTTCAACATGTCAGGCGTATGCCGAAACGGTTATGGGTGAGCGGAAATGTCGAGAATGGTTTGTCAGGTTTAAGAAAGGTGATCTAAGCTTTGAAGACAAGACACGTGCAGGTAGACCACAGGAACTCGCAGAAGATGAACTGGGATCGCTGTTGCAAGATAATTCCACAGAATCTACCACTCAACTGTGGAAACGTTTGAAAGTGGCTCAATCGACGGAGGTACGGCGTCTACAGGCCTTGGGGAAGATCCAGATGGGATGGATCTATTGCGACAATCCCGTACGCAAGCGATCCTGGGTCGACCGAGGCCAGCCATCAACATCCACTGCAAAACAGGATATTATAACGAAGTAAATTTCTCCGTCACTTTTGGTCTACGCCGGGATTCGAATCTGGGTCCCCTCATTCCGGAATAAGTCGCTCTACCAACTGAGCTACGCAGACGTTCATTCTGATTGCTATCTGCCTTTATGTCATGTGCGTCCTGCTGGCAGGTACGTCACATCTCCCCCCCTCCCCGAAAGAGGGCCGGGGGAATGGCCCACGGGTCAGCCGTGACCATGAATTGTTACAGGCAGCCATCCGCTGTAGAACGTGCACTCGAGAACTCCCAGTCAATCTAGTGTGTGGAATGCAACATCACACATTTTTTTATTTTTCGAAGCGCTGGAGAAGGGATTCTCTGAATTTTCCTATCTCGCGGTGTGGATAGAACATCACACCAATGCGAGATTTTGAACGGCCGGGTCATCCGGGAAGTTCGGGCGCCATTATAACGAAGTAAATTTCTCCGTCATTTCTGTCCACGGCAGGATTCGAACCTGGATCCCCTCATTCCGGAATAAGTCGTTCTACCAACTGAGCTACGCAGACGTTCATTCTGATTGCTATCTGCCTTTATGTCATGTACGTCCTGCTGGCAGGTACGTCACAATATCCACGGAAAAAGGTGCTGTTGTGTGTGTCGTGGGATAAGCATGGAGTGCTGTTGAAGCCGGGAGAGCTGCTCGGTGGCGCAGTGGTCTAAGCGATGGCCTCTGATCATTCGTTTGAAAGGGGTCCGGGTTCGGATCCCAGTCAGGCATGGATGTTGTGTTTGTCTTATGGCACTGGCTCTCTCTCCCTTCCCTGGAACCAGTGACCCTAAATTAGGGACGGGCGACGGCTTATAGCCCATTGAGTTGCTCACAGTGGTCGTTAAACCTCCAATCCAAAAAAAAAAAAAAAAAAAAAAAAAGAAGCCGGGAGAAACAATCACTGCACAACGATATAGCTATCAGTTGATGAAACTGAACGCCGTAATCGAGCAAAGCGCCGCCCAGTCATCCTGTTACACGATATTGCCAGACCGTATGTCGGTGCCAGCACGAAATCAACCCTTATACAGTTACACTGGGACGTTTTACCGCACCGTGTTTACTCCCCTGATATTGCACCCTCAGACTTTCATCTGTTTTGCTCTATGCAACATGCCCTAGCCCAACAGAGGTTCGACACAGTTCCAGAAGTGGAAAGTTTCGTCACTGCGTTATTCAGCGCAAAGCCCGAGTCCTTATGTCATATGGGCATTCATTTGTTGCCGGAAAAACGGCGAAATGTCATTGATGCTACCGGTCAATATTTCGTTGAATAAATGTGTACTGGTCTCCTGATTGTTCCTGTCTCCTTTCTCCTTAAAATGGCGGAAACTTTTGCATACCCCTAACATTATATTTAAAAATGCGAGTATTCCGTAACAGTTTTGCAACACTTAGAAACTGCTGAAATTTAAATTTCTGTCAATCTTACCCACAAATGAGAGTAAAATTTGCACTAGGGATTACACCGTTAAAAAAAATTCTGAAATTCACGAACAATTTCACGCGATCCCTTTCGTAAATTAAGGAAGCATATTCCTGATTCTGACGACCGCCAATAGCGGTATAACTGTACCATCGGGATCAGAGGAAATGCTATCCCACACTCACCAACCCGCTTGGCCAGCGTGGTGAGTTATGGCCAAACACCTCCAAAATGACTCTACAACTTAAATCTTGGCCCTCAGTCTCCGGCAGCTGGAATGTACCTGGCCAAGGCAGCGGCCAGTGCGACATGAAGGCAGAGGGTGCTAAGAATCCCCGGAGGACCGGACTAGGCTGCCATTTGATGCTGACCTTGGCTACCTATAACGGACGCTCCCTATCTTCTGATTCAAGGCTTCTTGAATTGGAAGAGGAACTACAAAGGATCAAGTGGGACATCGTCGGGCTAAGTGAGGTAAGGAGAAAAGGAGAAGATCTCATTGAACTGAAAAGTGGACATCTCTTCTATTATCGTGGGACAGATACTGGCAGAACTAGTGGTGTTGGATTTATAATAAACAAGAAACTGAAGGATAAAGTGGTAGAAGTTGAAAGTTCCTCTGACAGAGCTGCACGACTCGTTATCCAACTATCGAGAAGATACCAGGCTCAGATTATTCAAACTTATGCACCCACCACAAGTCATCCTGAAGAAGAAATTGAAGAATTTTATGAGGAAATTCGTCATCTAAATAATAAAGGTAAGCAGCACTTGAAGATAATTATGGGAGATTTCAATGCAAAAGTAGGGCAACGGCAACAGAATGAAACTTCAGTAGGTAAATTCGGTCACGGCAACAGAAACCAGCGTGGAAATACTCTCGTTGAGTTTGCAGAGGCAGAAGGTTTTTCATCTTGAACTCCTTTTTCAAGAAAAAGCCACACAGGAAATGGACATGGAGACATCCAATTGGGACGACAAGTGAAATTGATTTTATTATGTGTAACAAAAAATTCGTCATCGAAGACTGCAGTGTGCTGAACAAGTTCAACACAGGTAGTGACCATAGATTGGTGAGATGTAAGATGCACCTCAACACTAAACTGGAACGTGGCAAGCTCATAAGACAAACAAAATGTATTGACATAACCAACTTTAAAAAACACCATAATACTTTCAAGTTGGAACTGAAGAACAGATTCTCTGCTTTAGAAGGCCTAACATCGGAAGAAGTGGATATTTCGGAAGTTAATAGAAAAGTAACCAAAGCTCTAACGGAAACAGCAACAAAATTAGCTGGGTCTAAGAACAAGTTGCATGGGAACAAATTATCAGGAAAAACCAAAATGTTGATGCAAAAAGAAGAGAGATGAGGACAACTAAAGAAGATGTGACTTCCAAAGTGGAATATATAGTGCTATGCAAGACAACACGAAAAAGTATCACTGAAGATGTAAGGAAATTCAACTGTGAGCTAGTGAGGAAAGCAATTGAAAACAACCAAAGCCTTAAGATAGCAAAGGGACATCTCAGTAAGGGAAGAAAACAGATTATGGCTCTGAGAAAAGAAGATGGTTCTATAACAAGAAATAGAGGCGAAATTTTGACAAGAGTGAAAGATTTCTACTCCAAATTATATGAAAGGGATGATACATGTACTCCAGACATCATGAAAGGTACCAGAGTTCTTCCAGTCCTCCCAGCAGAAGTTGCTCATGCAATCAAGAACATGAAGCGGGGGAAAGCTCCAGGAGAAGATGGAATTACTATAGACATCATACAAGAAGCAAGTGGAGAAATTGAAACAGTACTCGCCCAAATTTTCACTCGATGCCTTAATGAAGGGAAGATTCCTGAGGATTGGAACAATGCTACAATGATCCTGCTACATAAAAAAGGTGACATTGAGGATTTCAGGAACTACAGACCTATCAGCCTCCTATCAGTGGTTTATAAAATCTTCACTAAAGTTCTTTCACACCGCTTGAAGGTAACACTGGACATGGCTCAACCGAGAGAACAAGCTGGATTCAGGAGTGGCTACAGCACAATAGATCATATCCACGTACTGAGAGAACTAATTGAAAGAGCGAGGGAATATGAACTTCCATTGTGCATGGCTTTTATCGATTATGAAAAAGCCTTTGATTCGGTGAAACCATCAGCAGTTACCACGGCTCTGAAATCCTGCGGTATTGAAGATGCATACATTAATATTATTAATAACATCTATGAAAATGCAAGTGCAAATATTCGGCTGTTTGAAAATACAACACACATAAAAATTGGAAAGGGAGTGAGACAAGGTGACACCATATCTCCGAAGCTCTTTAATGCCACATTGGAAAATGTCTTTCAATCACTGAACTGGGAAAACAAAGGGATAAAGATTAATGGAGATTATCTAACCCACCTTCGTTTTGCTGATGACGTAGTCATTTTTGCAACTACCCCATCAGAGCTGCAGAGTATGATCCAGGAACTTGCTGACAAGAGTAAAGAAGTGGGATTAAAAATGAACTTTCAGAAGACAAAAGTGATGTTCAATGCTTTTACAAGAAATGAAGATTTATCGATTGATGGAGAAAAACTGGAGATAACAGATACGTATGTTTATCTTGGACAGCAGATATCAAGTGAGGGTCACATTGATGAAGAAATTAATCGGAGTACAAAACTTGCCTGGAGAGCTTTTGGAAGAAACAGCATAATTTTCAAGAGCAATATGCCATTATGTCTTAAAAGAAAAGTGTTTGATCAATGCATCCTTCCAGTGCTTACGTATGGTGCAGAGACGTGGACCTTAACTAAAAGAGACATACAAAGGCTGCAGACAACTCAAAAAAGCATGGAGAGGTGCATGCTTGGTATAACCAGGAGAGATAAGAAGAGGAACTCGTGGATCCGAAAAATGACGAGAGTGGAAGACATCATGATCAGAGTTAAATCCCTGAAATGGCAATGGGCTGGACATACTGCCAGAAGGACAGACCATAGATGGACAGCCGAAATTTTAGATTGGATTCCAAGGGACAGGAAAAGACCCAGAAAAAGACCACATGGGAGATGGGTGGATGAAATTCGTAAACATGCGGGAGTGACATGGAGGAGACTGGCACAAGACAGACCGTTGTGGAGGAAACTTGGGGAGACCTTCGTCCAGCAGTGGATTGATAATGCTTGACAATGGTGATGATGATGATTCCTGATTCAAATTTTTCCATGAAATGATGTTAAAAAAGATCAGAATTTCTCGGACTTTTTCATGCGCCAAAAAAATTTTAAAATTTCAGAAGACTTTCCGCCATTCCTTTCGGGTGTTGATGGTAAACTGACGTTTTAGGTAGTGCTGACGGAAAACTCCCTTTCGCATATTAGCGGGAAAAAATTCTGTTTTCACTTTTTTCGTATCCATATGACGGAAAACTCCCTTTCGCATATTAACGGGAAAATTCTGTTTTCACTTTTTCCGTATCCATATGACGGGAAACTCCCTTTCACATATTAGCGGAAAAAATTCTGTTTTCACTTTTTCCGTATCCATATGACGGAAAATTGCCAGTATTCGAGGGAATACTTGAGGTTAGACCTACTATTAAATTTCAATCGTCTGTTGGAGGATCTGATTTTGAAGTTCTGTACCGAGATCTGGTTTTGTGAATAGCATAAATTTCGGTTATTGTGGCACAGGGCATTTCCTATCATCTGCCCCATTTTGAGCACCAGCTGTTGCATATTGTGCTACCGTAAGAAACCGGGTACTTAAATTATTGTACAGGTGATTGTACACCAGTGAGCCATTACATTATGACCACCTACCTAAGAAGCTGAAGGACCCCTTTACCTCAAAACAGCGGCTACTCGGCGAGGCATCGATTCGATGAGGTGGTGATAGGTATCCTGGGGTATCTGGTACCATAATGTAACAACAGGTCCTCCACTTCCCGTACATTTCGGGGTGGTAGTGATTTAGAGCGAACCAGCTTTTCTACGTCGAACCACAAATGCTCGATTGGGTTCATGTCAGGGAATTTGGAGGTCAGGGAATTAACAGAAAGTCACCAGCATCCTGTGCCCTGACCTTTGACCCCATTTCGATTATATTAAACAGAATTGGTTCAGTATACCTCCGAAACAACTTACCAACGTTTTGTCGCAACAGAAGCATTATTAGTCAAGTTATGAGGATAATGGCTGTGGAATAAATCTCGTTCTTGTTCCCTGACCTTTGACCCCGTTTCAATGATATTAAACAGAATTTTTTCAGTATACCTCCGAAACAACTTACCAACGTTTTGTCGCAATAGAAGCATTATTAGTCAAGTTATGAGGATAATGGCTGTGGAATAAATCTCGTTCCTGTTCCCTGACCTTTGACCCCGTTTCGATGATATTAAACAGAATTGGTTCAGTATACCTCCGAAACAACTTACCAACGTTTTGTCGCAACAGAAGCATTATTAGTCAAGTTATGAGGATAATGGCTGTGGAATAAATCTCGTTCCTGTGCCCTGACCTTTGACCCCATTCGATGATATTCAACAGAACCGTTTCATTATATCTCCGAAACAACATGGTAAAGATTTGTCACAATCGAAGCATTTCTACATAAGTTATAACGCATAAGGGCAATGAAATGGATCCCGCTCCTATGTCCTGACTTTTGACCCCATTTCGCCCGTTTTCAATAGGGTTCGTCCCTAGGTTGTCTCCTACCACATACTAAAATTTCATCGAAATCGAACCATTTTTACGCTGGTTATCGTGCGGATAGGCAGACAGACGGACAAAGCTGGAGCATATAGGCTTCTTCAACCTACGGTTGGAAAGCGTAAAAAAGATATCGAGTTCCGAAACATTCAATTTTTTGCGAAAAATCATGAAAAAATAATGTAATTTGTGATAAGTCCTCCTACAGAAAAATACAATTATTATAAAACTATTCAGAAAAATAATAACGTCCTACAGAACATAAAATGACTTATTAAACTGCATTAATAGCTAAACACATTTAATCATCGCGCAGTTGGAGTCTTCTTCATTTCTGCCTTACACGCGCTCAGCTGTTAACTGTCTTTCAAGGTCGGTACACTGTCATGCAACAACATATAATTTTATACGTAATGATATGTTGTTACATGTCACGGTTATTACCTTATTTTAATTAAATAATTATTCGAAAACTCAAACCCTAAAATTTTGTGTTACGAAAGGGTGCCAGAATGCCGTTTTGGCGGGTTGCGCTATTAAAAAAAAGCCCTGGTACAATATAAGTTTTGTTCTCAATACTAGTTTTATTCTCTTTAGAGTGAAGTATAATCTCAAGTACCGCAGTTACATATTTTAAACGATGGTCAAATTTTCATATCTGTTAGTTTTTCTATATTGCAGTTTAATGAGAAGCGAAATATACAGTATATAATTTTGTGTGGCCGCAAAAATAGGTGAGGAGAGTGGTCGTTCTTGTGAGAATCAGTAAAATTTCCGGGAACGGAATTACACTTCTTGGGCACTTTTCAGTTGGGAACACTCTCATATTATGTCTTTCGAAAAGAAATACTCGATTGTCAGTTTCCCTGGAAGGAATACGTTGAAGATAACATGAGTTTGGCAGAACTTCAAAGCGCTAGAATATGGCATCAGTCTTATATTAGTGAAAATCTTATAATAAATTGCTGGAAATCTGGAAGTTCAGTCTTACATTTAATTGCTGGAATACGGAAGTTCAAACTTTTGAAACCTGATTTTGGGTGATACGTTGAAGAGCTGTCTTGGTGACCGAGTGGTCTGAGAAGCGGATTTAGAATCAACATCGAGGTCACAATCTATTTCTTGGATACGGGCTCTAAGAAAAAATTATGCTGTTATCCCTGCGGTAACTTAGTTAATCCTGAAATGGGTTGAGATAAAAAGATAGAAAAAGAATTTGTTTATTGCCGCCCCAGCGCAACTCAAAGTAAAGTTCGACGAGGTCTTGTCGTCCCCAAATTATGAGGGGTCTTCTTACCCTCAAGAAAGTTTAAAGTAAATCTAAAAAATAAAGGTGTTAACATGTAAAGCCGTTCATACTATCCTTCAATTAAAAGGCGAATGATTATGCTACCTCAGCACGGAGGGCCGCGGCTATTTAAAATTCATTGAGCAGGCGTTACTAATAATGATTTCTATTAGAGATGTTTTTGGTAAACAGTCAGTTAATTCTTTAGTTCATGAAAAGATATTAATAAAGCATTTTGTGTTAATTGAATATCTAATCTTTAGATCGAAACTTTACTAGTTTACTCATTGTAGTTGTTACAGAGGGAGAAAAACATAAAACATTAATTAGAGGTGAAGCTCGTGTGTTTAAGAACTAAAAGGACACTATTAATCCTGAAAATGAGACGATAAGAATTGATTTAAAAAAATTAAGGCTTGTTCCTTAATTAGTTGAAGTAATATTACATTTTGTTTCTACCAGATATCAGGAAGTGCGAGAAGCATATCACAGCTACTTTGAATTTTTTTTAGAGTTTTGAAACACCCCGGGGTTGAAAAAGTAGCTCACTCCTTTTCGGGAGAATCTAAAAAAAGATTTGATTCGATTAACCCTGATACTAAAGGTACAAAGTATTTCTTTGAAAGAGAAAATTAAGCCTTCCCAGTTTTAAAAAATAAAAAGAGATAGAAAAGAGAAAATTAACTTTAATATTAAAGTGAAATATCGGTCTCGGACACATCTATTCAGTGTAAATGAATTGCTATAAAGCTTTAAATAACTCTTGAATCACCTTCCGGTAGTTCAACTATGGAACCAGTAACCCCAAATTAGGGACGGGCGACGGCTTATATGCTCACGACGATCGTCAAATCCCCCCCCCCAAAAAAAAAAAAAACATCATTCAAACAATGATTTCACCCTACTTTTCTCATTTCAATCAAATTTAGGAACATAGTCTCTGCGAAAGAGAAATGATTTATTACATTCAAGTCTTCTAATGTTTGAAATGTACAATATGAGTAATTCTAAATTTGAGTGTGTTTCTTAGATAATGTGTCTGGCTGAATTTCCTCAGTCACAACTCTTCCATTCCACTGGTGTTTCAGTATTTTCATTACCAGCGAGTTTCTCTTCCCATTAAAACAATACACGCCTGTAACAAAAATTGTCCTCTCAGTGTTCGAGGATTAATCAAAAAAATACATAGTACCTACACTGTGGCATAGTGGCCTGAGCGCTGGCTTCGGGCCGTTCGCTCAAGCAAGTCCAGGTTTGAATCCCGGGTGAGGTACAGGTGGCATGCTTGCCTCACGGCCCTAACGCTCTCTCCTCCCTAAAACCAGTGGCCCCAAATTAGGGAACGGGCTATGGCTTAGAACCTTTAAGTTATTCACGATGGTTGTTAAACACGAAACAAAACAAAAATAACGAAACAAGGTTGATCATTCCACAAACACACTTGTAGGATGACTGACAATCTTGTGTACAGATAGCATTGCACTCGAATTGCAACAGTGCGCAGCCTGAAAACGTATGCCCTCATTAAAGCTGTTTTGTGGAAATTCAAAATGGTGATTAGGTCGGAACGTTCGTCTCCGGAAGACGTCCGAGATGTAATTCGATATTTGCCAGTAAAGAAAGTTTCGGCGGCTGATATATCTATTGATGGCTTATTGAACTGTATGGTAACGGTATGATGTCCTTCCTAGAGACTTCTGAATAGGCATGGTCATGTGACCTGTACTAGGCATGGTCTCACAAGGTTCTTGGGAGTTGTTTTGCATAAATCTTTTAAAATGGGATGACCAGGTGGATCAGTTGGCGTCTTGCTTTAGATCTAGGGTTGGTATGATTACAAGAATCTCGGGTTTCCTGTCGGTTAGAGTTCTGTTGATCTTGTACTATTCATTTGTTTATCCTGTGCTATCGAACTGAATCTTGATCTGGGGTGTAACTACAAAACGAAATCTCACTCGTCTGTCTGTTTTGCAGAGAAGGTATGTTCGATTGTTGAACGCTTCGGCTCATTCAGAATTTTTATTTCGTTATTATCGTATATTGACTGTAGAGCAGTTGCACATATATAGACTAATGTTAATGATTCACGAACGTATTAATACAGGAAGATGTTTAAATCTTTTAGTGTTGTCAACAGCCACTCATTCATATGATACTCGCAGGAGGTCAGAGTTCGCTGTCCCTTGGGCGCGTATGGGCATGATGTTTAACAGCATTGGTGTATTGGGCCTGCGAGAATGGAATACACTTCCATTGACCATTAGATCTGAGATCCGATACCTTGTTTTCAGGCGAGTTTTGAGGAGTTTTTTTGATTGAAAATTGCATTTAAAAAGGGGAGGGTCGGGGGAGGGAAAGATATTTTTATTGTCTTGGGCTTTCTTGATGTTATTTAGAGCATACTTTAATGTCATATTCGTTGTCTCGACTGGACTTAAACAAAATATTTTTTTTTTTTTGAAAATTTCAGAGAAGATCACGGTCGACTTGTCAGGCTAAAAATTTAGCCTTTTCCCTGGCTCCTTGTTGTACATTTTAAATTGATATTGAAGGTGTTTTAGTCATATTGACAACATTTGAGTGTGAATTCGTTCCTGTATTTTATATTGTAAAGTATTTATCTTCGTAACATGGGAATTATATTGTTAAAAACTGGAAAATTGCCTTACTTATGTTGGTTTCATTAGTGTATTATACAGGCTGCATAGGAAAGTCCCTTTAGCCTGGAATAAGTTGCGAACGGAGAGAGGTACAGTTATGCAAGTGAGATAACGTTAGAGTAAAGGGACTACTCCCGATCGAATGCAACCGATATCAGCGCCCCTAGTGGCGAAATGCGGAAGTTAGCCATTGCAAATGGAAAACGAAAGGCGATAGAGTAACATTTCCAATTACAAAGTTGTAGAGCATCAATTAATTAGTACAAAACGCTATTTGTTTTACACGGATATGATAAATTATCGCCTGAGTACCCTACAATGTCCGAAATCGATGCGCGAAGATTCGAATCTGCATATTCACATTTCGCAAATGTAGCCGTATGCAAATGCAGATTGTGACGTTGTACCGTACCTACGATATAAAAACCAGTAGCAGGATGTACCCTAATCAGAAGTTTAAGTCTACGTACGCTGTGTGAGAATGACGAGCTTCAGTCAAAAAATCAGGTGTATGCAACAGCGCCTACAAGTCTGCTGGATCTACGTCGTCGTGTTACAGATGCTTGCAATAGTGTGACACCTTCAGGCTGAGGAATGTGCATTCAGAGTTACTTTCACGAATACAAATGTATATCGTGGGCAATGGCGAACTCTTCGGACATACTCGACATTAACTTTTTATCACTGCGCGCCAGTTTGCATTTTTGGTTTTTGTTTTGACTGACGTCATCAAACTGTATTGACATAAGTACGCATTTATGCAATAAATTGTGTGTATTTGCTCATACCTATGCCTGTTCCCTTCAAACGTTCACACAAAAGGTCGCGCATCGAGTTCGGATATTTTAGGGTATTTAGGCGACAATTTATCTTATCCGTGTAAAACAAATGTCGTTTTGTACTAATTAATTGATGCTCTACAACTTTGTAATTGAAAATTTTGCTCTAGCTCTTTTCCTTTTCGATTTGCAATGGCTAACTTCCGCATTTGACCACTAGGGGCGCTGCTATTGGTTGCATTCGATTGGGCGTAGTCTTTTTACTATACCGTTATCTCACTTGCATAACTGTATCTCTCTCCGTTCGCAAGTTATTCCAGGCTAAAGGGACTTTCCTATGCACCCTGTATATTCTTGTTATTATTAACCTTCGATTATGTGACATATTGTTCGTTCTTTTGGGTGTTGTATAGTGATATTGTAAAGCTAAAGAGTTCTAATAAATAAAATAAAAATAAAAAAATAAAAAAGTATATGCTGTTAGGCAGCGGCGCACTGACAGTGGATTCCAACGGGTTCGGACTCCGCCCCTCATAAAATAGTAACAATGACGGTAAAGTTGAAGGTGTGCGTTAAAGTGTTGGATGAAATGACGTACGATCGAACAGGCAAAGTACTTACATAGGGTGAGAAGTGCGTTAGATCCTTAAAAGCAATCCAAACATTTTCAAGTCATCTCAAATTGCTCCCGAGATATACATCCAAAAACACAGGACAAAGGGATGCACCGGTGAACAGACAGACAAACAAAAAAGTGTAAATATGTTATTACAGTTACGTACCATAAAAATTTTTCCGAAAGCCGTTCAGAAAATTTTAAATCTATCTTAAGCGGTTTTTAAGAGCAGAGATGTTTATCAAAAGCAGGCGGACGTACGGACAAAAGATACCAACATGGTGATTGGTGTGAGAAATACTTGCTGTCTTTAAAGTTACCTTGGAAATTTTAAATCTCCACCTCAAACGGTCTAAATCTCATGCTGCGTCAAGTTTCCACTGTAATCCCCGACCAAAAGGCCCGACAAAGCATTAGGTAAATATTCAGTACATAATAATTTTGCCAGTCTGAACTATCTAATACGAAGGCGATGAATCGACGCATGTAGGTGTGTGTATTGAATTCAAAGGCGATATCTTCGGGAAACCTCCCCTTCTCCCCCCTCCCCCCTCTTGTCAAAATCTTGGTGCGCACCTGCTGGTAGGAAAGTATAACAGATAACAGTCGAAATAGGTGTCTAAGAAGATTTTCGACAGAATCCAACGCAGCGCGTACTGAAGAATTGTTGAATGATCGCATGAAAGGAAGTCGCTTCACCACAAATAAAGAAATGAACACTGATGTCAAAGCTTGGCCTCAACAACACGGAGAAGCATTCGTCTGTGAACGGACCGGGTTCGAATCCCGGGGAGTAATGGATGTTGTGTTTGTGTATGTTTTGTCTCTCCCTTCCCTGGAACCAACGGCCCTAAATTAGGAATGGGCGATTGCTTATAGCCCATTGAGTTGTTCACGGTGGTCGTTAAACCTTCAATCGAAAAAAAAAAAAAAAAAAAAAACACAAAGAGGAATTTTATGCTGAGGGAATAATAAATAATCTCATAATGTAGCGACAAGTGACTGAATGATTTTGGTGACTTCATTGGAAAACACTGAACCAATGGACATTTTGTTCAGCACATCCTAACTAAAGTATTAAATGTAATGGCACACCTTGGGACCTTGGTTTTTTTGATAAACCCACGCATGTGCACTGCGTCTTTGTGAAAATAACTTTTACGAGATGGTGAATGATGATTGTTTTCACCGTCGTAATGTACATGAGCGATGAAAATATAAAAACTAATATGTTTGCCATAACTGTTTCTTTCAGATACTCCGGGGTGAACGAAGAACCCCTAGAATTCCCACCCGAGGAGAAAGTATATAATAGCAGTTAATAATAATAACAATTTCTGTTTCCTTTTTCTTCTTGTATTTTCAAACTCCCTGTGGGCTGACGTTTTCCTCAATAAAGAACAACTGTTTTTTTATGTATTTTTTAAATTGTCGGTTTAACGACCACTGTTAGCAATTCAGTCGTCTATAAGCAGTCGCCCATCCTCAATTTAGGGTCCACTGGTTCCAGCGAAGGGAGAGAGGCTGCGCCGTAAGACAAAAACAACAACCATGCACCACCGGGATTCGAACCCGGACTCATCTCGGACGAATGATGAGAAGGCATCGCTCAAACCACTGCTCCACCGGTGTAATTTTTGAGTCACTTTTCTTTTAATTTTTCGCGAAATTGGGAAACATGTCAGCAAAGGTTCAATTTCAAGTTCTGGCAATGTAAAGAACTCAGGAAGTTTCATATCTCTCTTTTTTTTCCCGAATAATGACTAATGTTCATTTGAAAAAGAAAATGTCTGCGGCAATATTATGTAACATTGATGCATCCTTTAGTCTTGGCTTGAACGGCAGAAAGGGCTCTTGTCATTCACGTTCTCGTAACGAAAGGGAAGTACCATATTTTTCTTTAACGCGTTACATTCTTTTCTATTCACGGAGCCGTACACACAACAAAGGAATTTTCTAACATACATGGACAGGTAATCTGGTGATTCTTCTTCCCATAAATCACTGCTTCTTGATGTGTATGCCAGTTTTCTTTATTCTTTAGCGGAGCGCTCTCAGAAACTCACTCCGGGTGAAACCATCTGATCTGAGTTTATGTTATTTTCGTCACAAAAACCATGTCAGGGAAAAGGAAAAATTCGTAATCAAGCATTTCATCTTTCTTAGAAATTTGAATGACTTTTGAGAAAAATGATGGAGAGCTTCTTCCTCCTATTACAACCATCAACGCAGTTAACGAATCTTCGTTGGCCTTACTGCTTATTTGTGCTACATCTTGATCTGAAAATGTGACAGGTGTTGTTCTTTACTCCGTTTTATATGTTGGCAGAATGTAATTTAAGAAGGGCTGCCACTCCAAGTGACAGCGGTTGAAGTAAAAGAAAGGTTTTTATATAAAAGCCGAGATGTGATTGGTCGTATGAAGATAACAGCAGGCGAGGCGTATTTTCCAGACTTCCCGGAAAATTCATAGTGAATGATACAAATAGTTTAGGGGAAAAAAACTGATGGAGTACTTATCACAATGTAATTTACATCTTGCAAGAAAGCGTTAGGGAAACACGAAAAATTAGAAAGGTACCAGTCTTCCTTTGCTCACACCACCAGTACCAAAACGGAAAAAGTTTAGAAAGAATACATGTTTTACAAAACGCGCTGAGTTATCAGATATGCTGCCAAAGGGAACAGGAAAGCCCATGAACATGTTTCGTATAGAACAGTTTTTACGCAAGCAAAGGAACCGCACATGTTGCAAAGTGTTAGCAATTAATTAACAATCCATCTCTCAAGTTGAATCAGATCTTTCACATTGGAACGATGCTAAAAATCAGTGGACAACGTAATGCTCTAACACTACGGCTTCGGCGCTATTATTTTGCACGAGTAAAGTTACAAGCCCTAAACTCACTCCAACAAAAAACAAAATTTCTCATTCTAGATGAAAGCAGTTGTCAAAATAATGAAATGCAGATTAATATTCGCGTGGCAGCCCTAGTGGCACACTGTTCGGAGCGTAATTTCTGAACATTTATCTGAGTTGGGCTGGGTGAGGCGTGGGTGATGTGTTTGTTTTACGGCACTAGCTCTCTCTCCCTTTCCTGGGACCATTGGCTCCAGATTAGGGATGGACGACTACTTATGGCCCTTAGAGTGCACATGGAAGTTCTTAAACACCGCAAAAAAAAATCGTGACAACAGTCGTCCCATAGAAACGTTCGTTTTATACGTGAAAATGCCTGACTGTTTGGCAGATACTATAAAACACTAAGAAAACGCTGAAATCCGTTTAATTGGTATAATATTAGAAACATTAGGACAAGAACGCTAGCTTTCACCACCACGGGTGGCTTCTTCAGGCAGAAGTATTATTTTGCATTTGAATAATACTTCTGCCTGAAGAAGCCACTCGTGGTGGTGAAAGCTAGCGTTCTTGTTCTAGTGTTTCTAATATTACACCAATAAAACGGATTTCAGCGTTTTATTAGTATTACTGGTGTATGTCTACCCAATTTTTCCGTTACTATAAAACACGTTATTGATGGTATGATAAAAGAAAATGCCCCATTTTAACTTTTTTAACCTTGGGTTTGATGGAGCTTTAAAGTTTTGCAGTCAATACAGCTGGAGTTCATAGAAAATTGCATCTGAAACCCGCGCGGAATGCACCGTATATTCACTGCCCAGCAGGTGTATCTTCATTAACAGTTCTTTTTGTTATCACAATATATACCTAATATGCAAGTTAATAAAAATCGGGTAGATTACACCGCAAATGATCTCAAAAATGAATTCTAAATACGTTTTAATGGTGTAATAATAAAATAAACAGCCAGCAAGCTTTCACCACTCACGGGGGACTTCATCAGGAATAACTGAGATAAACACCGTAAACAACAAATAGAAAGTAAAGAAATTCTGAATAATTCAAACTTAAATATATAATCAAAGTTGATTAATGCTTATGTTATGTCTCGTGAAATCATCAAACATGATAGATATGTCTCATGTAGAACCCATAAGCTAGCATGGGTGATGACGTGCATCTTTTATTAGCATGCGCCAGATATGGGGGAGATCAGTTGATGTTTCTTCGTTGCAGGCATCCGTGCTGGTTATTATTTCTACTGATTCTCGTATTGCCGTGGCTCTGGGAGTTGTGTAAGCAGCTATTTTTCGAATTTCTTTCCAGTCGGGTTTAGATGCATTGTTCTTGACCTCTCTTGCCAGAGCTGTGGTAAGCTTACCCAGTTTGAAGTCACGCTTATGTTCCAAAAGTCTCACTTTAATACAAAAAACTAATATTTGCTGTTGAGATAGTCTTCTCAAGAAAAGGGTAAAGAATATGGAACGACCCTCGCCTCTTTCAATCACTACACGAGACTAGATTTGCCCATCGGGATCCAGCGAAAAACATCATATTTTATTCGGGCTCGTTCCCGAATAACATATGATGATCTTCGCAGTACGGGGCCGTTAGTCCCTCTTTTTATAAATGTATCAGAGGAAGCTAACTGTTTTTTCGTGGCAGGACCATACATGAGAGTCAAGACTCCTTTTTTTAAAGTTGATAAAGTAATTTAATAGATGTTCCAAGAAAAATAAATTTGGCCTCAGTGCTTCTCGTTTTACAGCGAATGAAGAAACTTCCGTTGTGGTCTCGTTTGCTATTAATGCCACGGATCTTGACTGCTCCTTATTGAGAGCACAATCACCCCCCCCCCGCGCTCTGCTGCCTGCTATGCGCAGAGAAAATAAACCCTCCCCTACGGCTAGCCTGTCAATGTAGGAGTCTTTGGCTTCGGAATGATACATGTGTTGGACGATAACGATACCAACAGTTAAGGTTGAATAAAGCATAGAGGTACGGCGAAGCGTGAATCTTATGATAACGACATCACAACATGCAAACGGAGAAAGAAACTCATAGTCTGTACTCATGGAAGTGTAGGACTTTCTTAACTTGTACTCATAAAACTTATTTATTACTTTCCTTATTTTCTGTGTTTGATGCAAGAGGAAGTTCCTATTTTCATTCCGTTCAATTTCAATTCCAAGGTATGGTAATTTCAATACCAAGGTCAGGTTTTCCTAGGTCGTTAATGACAAAATGAGTTTGTAACTCTTTCTTAGTATTTTCCAACTCCTGAATTTTAGTTTTACAAATTAGTAGATCATCTACGTAAACTATTAAATAAATGATTTCATTTCCTTCAACATGTGCGTTCGACTCCGAACGACAATCGAGACGCCGAAGCCTTTTATCCCGCCAAACAATGCTTTTATATCTCCCTGAAACTCCATGAGCTGTTAATCCCCTTGACTAGCCTGCTTAAGAGGATCATCTTTTCGCCAGGCTGACTTTGAAGATCTAATATGTATATCTATGTTTCTTCCATTCACTGACACAAAACGATAAACATATGCTAACAACATCAGTACAATACATTAGAAATTTCATACTCATTAGCATATGCCGCTATTCTTATAGCGATACTCAATATTGTTCACTTGTTTATTAGGATTACCAATTCTTTGTTATTCGCCGCCAACCTGTCTAGGGACATTCCTTATCTCATGGACGCTGCTAAAAATGGTGCGAACAAAGAAACTTTACGATTGAATGCGAATATTAAACCAGATTTACAATATTAAGCCCTGAACGGAGTCTGAGAATCTCATAAAATATATGCTGCAAAAAATCCAAGCAACAGTTACTGATACGATATTGAAAGCGTATGAATGTATCAGCTGTGAGTCACCATAAGATATTGAAAAAAACTATTGTTCAATTACACTAGCATAATTTCGGAAATATATAATGCCTCCTTAAACATCTTGATGTTGCGGAAAATCTTAAATTCATTTTAAACTCAACTGGGCAATTACACGTAAGAGAAAAAGAAGCCTTCGAGTTGAACTCGATGATATACGGGTTTTATGTCTGGGGCATCATCACTTTTTATAAATACGATATCTCCCAGCCTTACCTAAAAATAAACACGAAGAACCTTATAGAATAACCAACTCTTTGTAATCTAGAAGAAAATATTTTATTATTACTCTGAAAGTAAACTCTCCCTCTCTCTCCGTTCGCAGACTGTGGCTCAAGTAAGCTGCTCACATGCTTTTGCTTCTAACTCCTATTGCCTCTTATCACTCAAGTTGAAGTTTAAGGCCAACAACATCTAAGGCTCAAAATGCAGATCCGTGATGTGTGAGATTTTTAACAAATGAGTGATTGTGCCAATAAATGACATGACTTCGGGTTTGTACTGAGAGAACAGAGAAGGACCATGATGTAGATGTGATCGCCATGACTGATGATGACAGTACATTCTATTCAGTACGTAGTGTATTTTGTCAATATAATTTGATACTCACTCTTGTGGTGTATAAAATGGTGTCACCTGTAATTTAAAAAAAAACAAGTTCATAACTTTTTCGGAAGTGTTTTCATAATTCATTCCTTCAAGTGATTTGAGATGTACAACACAAGATCGATAACGTTTATTAGAGTGAGATTGATCTAAGGTACATTACAAACGGGAACTAGACCATACGCTAAAGAAGATGGCAATCTATCTAGACTAAGTAAACCAAATTTCACAAGAGCCCAGCCCTATTGGACTCATTTCAAGCGTTTTCTATGAAAATAAGAGGTCGAATGGGCCTACTATTTTCATAGAAAACGTCAAGAATGAGTTCTCAAATGCAAGGTTGAAAAGCAATTTTAGTTGAGTAAGGGAGTATAAAGTCATTTTCATTTCTCAACCACGACGATCATATTAAATTCTTTATGAGACACACAAAAAGATCTTTTTGCAAACCCCGAGTGGGAGATAGTAATAATGTAGGCAAAATAAAATGATCAACGTACCGAAACATTTCTCTCAAAAAAATAAATAAATTTTGGGAGTAAAGTTATGCAGTTGCACAGAATGCAGCATGAAATACTTTCTACAAAAAGCGAATTAGCAGGTTTGTAGTAAACGGTCTGTCGTACTCTCTGATGAAAAATGAATTATTTCTTGCTTCCACTCCATAAAGTACTAGCGCGTGTCTATACGTATAAACAATAGCATTCTTTTGTGCTAACTCATTTTAGAGATTCCTGCTTCGCTACTTTTTTTTCAATTACTACGTATATCGTTGCGAGCAGAAAAAGTCCATTAGCTATGGATAAGTGTTCAGGAGTTAATTAATATGTCCTGTTACGCGACAATCTTATGCTGAAAATCACGATAAAACGGGAGATCAAAGACAGTCAGAGCCAAACAACTTTCACAACATCCATGACACTTCAGAACAAAACCCAAGATTCTTGTTAAGAGAAGCTTGCATCTTAACCTTTTAACCTGCAGTAACGTATTAATTCAAGCTTAACAAAATTGGCTGAAATCAGTTTGAACGAATACATGCCCTGTCTATGAAATGGGCCAACCGCGGCTGTAACAAATGAGCCTGCGCGTCAGAAAGCATTGCTTTCCCTTTAGCTTTGTTATTTAAAGTGGTCGATTAGGGGAAATGACTGACACTCATTTCTGATTGGTTACCTGCTGAAATGGATATAATAGTGGCGACGAACAAAGGAAAGGATATGCTTGAGGAATTTGCTTCAACCCAGTGGCATGATGTCTGTGTCAGGGGGAGTATCCCTTTTCATCATGCCTTGGGTCAATCAACACAGAATGAAGGACTAGAGGGTAGCGTTTATCGCCTGTGACATATTTAGTTTCTGTAATGAGATGAGATTCAAGGAATTGTTTGCCGTAGCTACCGTAAAACCCGGCCTCTATATTAACATTCCTGTTTGGGGATTACAGAAAATTTTGGGAACCGTTTGGGTTACGTACATTTGCCGCTTTAAAGCGCTAGTTATTGAGATACGGGATTGCTTGGAATTTATTTCTTTTTTATTATTTGCGTGCTTAATGACCAACGCGAGCAACTCGATGGACTACAAGCAGTCCAGTCACCCACTCCTAATTTATGATCACCGATTCCAGGGAAGGGAGAAAGCCAGTACCGTAAGATAAACACATCATTCATGCCTCACAGGGATTCGAACCCGGACCCATCTCGGACGAATGATCAGAAGCCATAGCTTAGAACACTGCACCACCAGGGCAGCAGGTTTGAAATTTAGTCTGAGCATACTGACTTTGTCCCTTTACAGAATACATATGGGCCTGCATTGCTACCTGCACACGTATCCTGAATACACCGATGAGCAATTCCATTATGACCACCCCCCAGCCTAGAGAAATGAGTGCGTCTGGAGACCGAACGGTGGCGCAGGTGAAGTTCACAGAGCAGTATATATACAACCCGAGGAGCGGCTTTTGGTTAGTAGAGTCTTCGGAGTCAGAATGGAAAAAGATGCCGATTTATCGGAGTTTGATAAAGGACAAATTGGGATGGCACGACGCCTCTGAACTACGATCTCTGAAACGGCACGGCTTGTGAGTTGCTCACGTGCCGTTATAGTGAGTACGCATGGAAAGTAATGCACCGATGGCCAAACGACGAACCGTGGTCCAGCCGTGTGTCGTCCACAGCTCATTGATGCCAGAGGGGAGCGAAGACTCTCGCGCATTGTTCACAGCGACTGCAGGGCCACAGTGCGACAAATCACCCGCAGCTACAACAGTGGTGATCAAGGCAATGTGTTACAGCACTCAGTTCATCGCAGCCTTCTGCGCATGGGTCTGCGTTGCCGGAGACCCAGCCAGGTTCCCATGCTCACAACATGTCATCGCCAACAACGCGTACAATGGGCCCAAGATCATTGAGATTGGACCGTGGAAGATTGGAAGAAAGTAGCTTGATCTGACGAATCAAGATTATTGGTTCATCACGTAGACGGCCGAGCGCGGATACTCTGATTACCAACGGAGGCTATGGCACCTGGATGCACTGTTTGTGAGGTAACAGACCGGCGTTTTCTTTGGGACACTTTTTGCTCGATTATCCCAATAGCACAATCCCTGGCAGCTGTCAGGTATCTGAAATTCGTTGCGGACCAAGTTTACCCATTCGTGGCAATCCTGCTGGTGATGGCCATTACCAACAGGGTAATGCCCCATGCCATACTGCCAGAATCCTCAAGGAATGATTTGAGGAACATGCTGGTGACTTTCTGTTAATGCCCTGGCCTCCAAATTCACCTGACATGAACCCAATCGAACATTTGAGGTTCGACATGGGAAAGCGGGTTCGCGTTAAATCACCACCACCCCAAAATGTATGGGAACTGGAGGACCTGCTGTTGATATTATGGTACCAGGTAGCCCAGGATATCTATCGCCACGTCATCTAATCGATGCCTCGCCGAGTGGCCGCTGTTTTTTGGTCTACAGCTTATTAAGTAGGTGGTCATAATAGCTGATCGGTGTTAATGACAAGAGGTCCATGTGTTACTATCGGGACATAACGATGTATACTGACAGAACTCCAGCGAAGCTTTGAGCCTTCTTGTAGACAGCAACTCCGACGTTGTTTTTCAGGTTTTACATTTTCTGTTATTTAATTAGCCATGTAAATGGTTCAGTACTAAAAGATTATAATAAGATTAATTGAATGTCAAACTTTCAAGGTCTTTAACCCCCGCAATCGCATATCTTTGAGGAGGGACAAGCCACTTATAAGGCTGAAATTAGGAAACAGTCATTTACTACAACTAGAGGCTTTTCACGATGACAGGAAGTGATCAGTGCAAAGAATTAAAAAAACGTTGGGCGACAAAGAATCCGCTATAAAAAAAATGCAGTTTGAGACTCGAGAGATGGAGAAAAAAGAACTTTGCGCATGTTGCATGATGCAGCGCAACGAACTGCGACATCTCTCGGAAGTAAATGGCCATGAATTACACGAGCAGCCAACCGTGTCGTGACTCTTCAATTGTTTAATTTTCGCTGAAGACGCGCCCATTGCTGTTTGCTTTCAGAGCCAGGACCACCCTCCGTCGAGAGTACTTCAAAGTTTTTGAAGTGATTATTTTAGGGTGTGGAATACAATAAAAACCTGCGGGGAAAGTTATTCGAAAGTCCATTCAACAAAGCAGCTTGAGTTCCATTCATGTGAGAAGCAACGACGTTAGTCTTTCTTTGTTTGGTCAATAATTCCATTTCGTTCAAGGCTTCGAAAAGGTCTTGTGAAAAGGATTTTGTAGTTCAACAACCACTGGTAATCGTAATGAAAAAGTGTTCACTTGCATTTTAGAACAGCGTGTCTTCTGACACTTGATTACTATCTCATTATCTTTAGGACCCGCATTCTTGGTCACAGATTGATAATGATTATAACCTCTTCTTAGATGTTTCTTCGTGAGGAGATCTTTCAATAACACACTGTGACCTCACTGTTTAAAACACAGGTGCATAACCTCGAAACTTTGCAGAGTTTGAACATGGGAACATGTCAGGTTCACTCCTTGGTGATATCAATATGAGACTGTACTAAAAACTTAGAAAGGTAACTCATATATCAGAAATACTGTTACAGAAGCAAACATTTCCTGATACTTTTATTTTTCTGACGGTTAATTAGCAAAGACGCTGGGTCTCACTTTTGTGTGTGTGTGCGCCCAAATTACTAACTAAGTTCAAGAAATCATCTTTTCAAAGAGAAGTTCCGCAATGGCTTTTATAGTTCAAAAATTGATGATCGCAAGCAATAAAGTACATTCTGTTAATAAAAGCTACTATAAAAACTTGTGAAAACTAAATTCTTAATTTACTCCATATTTAAATAAAAAAACATTCAAAATTTATCCTACGGTTGAAAAAAAAAGAGCACGGAGCTCTCTTAATTGCAATAAAATGCTATTGTCCACTCTTTTTTTCTAAAGTCAAATTCTGATAAAACACATATTTATGTATCAGTTGCCGTTTCTGACTCACATCGATCGAAAGTCGATGTGTCCGAATCCAAAATGAAACGAGCACATATACAGACTAAAACTTATCAACTGCACAATGTAAAAAAAATGCACCCAAAATAAGAATTACAGTGAATTCTGAAAAAAAAAAAATGTTTCGTATTGATAATAAATTCATGAAATAGAAAACAGATGAAAAATTCCCGATAAAAATGTAATAGACCACATTTTTTGCCGAATTTGTTTTACACAGTTAGACATTTTTTTTTCTGGGAGATTACCTGTTTTCTTTTCTTTCCTTTTTTTTTCTTTTCTCTCCCTTGTTTGCCGTTTTTGCATTTGAGGTCTCCGAAACCCGTTTGCTCTAAAGGCCGGAGTAAAAGATTTCAACTATGCTAGTAATTTCTTCGTCCTGAAATTCTTAATTTCTATAAACACAAGCATGGAGGGGACGCAGAAAATTTGGAAAAATCAACATAACCATTTTTCACCGAAATTGTTTTGATCCAGGTACTCTGCTCCAAGAGAACCTTAGTTTGAACACACAAGTTTACGTATATAGTCACAAGCTCATTTGTTAAAAAAAAAATTGCGTTC
Source organism: Macrothele yani (assembly GCA_039090855.1). Taxonomy (NCBI): domain Eukaryota; kingdom Metazoa; phylum Arthropoda; class Arachnida; order Araneae; family Macrothelidae; genus Macrothele; species Macrothele yani. Next base: position 174,220,187 of record CM077029.1, on the reverse strand, counting down.
TACTATCAAGCTCTTAACTTTGTAGATTATAAGCCTGAAATTTTTGGAAAAATAATAAATTGCACTTCTCGTAGCTGGGCTTCCTTAGTGTCGTGACGTCATAATGTTGCATCTCAGCCATTGTGGCCTTAGAGCTCCGCTACGGTGGCGGAGTGGTCAGGGCGCTGGTTTCGTCGTCCGAACTAGGCCCCAGGTTCGAGTCCCGGATGAGGTATGAGTAGTATGCTTGATCTCCGGCGCTGAGTTTTTCCCTTTCTGCAATTAGTGTTTTTCTGTAATCAGTAAACCTCGGAACAAATTTTTCGGATATTATCTGACTTACCATGCTTGTCACATTTACGCCAAAAATCGGATTGTCATCTTCAAAATTTGTATTATATGGCGTAATCCCGTATTTCTTTCATGATTTATCTGCTTCTCCGGGCAAACACGGGATAAGATTCTTAACCTCCAGATTCGTTAAATATGAATGGCGGTTGCTTCGACTAGCGAATCCTGTGTTGCTTTTATTCAAATTGATCGGAAACTTGAAACTTGGTCGTTCTGGGTGGTGTAGTGGTTAGCATACCCGGGCGTTTTCTGGGAGACGCGGCTTCGAGTCCCGCTCCAGGACGATGAAAATTTTCAAGTTTTCGGATATTATCTGACTTACCATCCTTGTCACATTTACGCCAAAAATCGGATTGTCATCTTCAAAATTTGTATTATATGGCGTAATCCCGTATTTCTTTCATGATTTCATAAAATCCTGGCTTGTTATGCACTGAACTTAATTTGCATAAAATTTAATGTCTAGTCCTTAGAGTTCTTTCATAAGTCTTGTAAAGCGTTTCAGATTTGAACGCAAACTTCGATGACTTCTTCTTAATGACGCGATTTCGTTATGTTAGAACGCACGCTGATATTTTTTCTAAAGATCTAAGGTACCTAACAGTTCCAATTTACTAATAAACCAGAGTGCTGTTATATTCAGCTCTTTCGGAACAGGCAAAAGTGGCTAAATGTTACTTTTGTCTCCACACTGCTACGGTTTCCGCTAAAGAACACACACTCCGAGGTGAAGTGTAAGAGACGTTGTAGTTGTGGTTCGATCATTACAGCGGAGTGAGGCAAACATGACTGCGAGTTACTGAGAAATCATGTTTGCCAACTGTGAGAATGCCGATAATTTTGTGCATCGGTCCGCAAAATATTGAGAGATGCAAAGCAGAAGAGCAAAGTGACAACTACTACATGAGCGCGATGACGTCATCAAGCATTACTACGACACATGTAAGTTTTACTGAGAACATGAATGAGAATGAATTTTCAAACAGTTTCAAAAGAGGATCGGGGCTCGCCTTCCGTAGACCAGCCCATCAAATAGTTCCGAAAGTATGGGACTGACTGGGGTGACAGTTGACCGCTGTTAAGAGGTTTCTCTTGTACCGCTATAAATTAATATATACACCGATGAACCATTACATTATGACCACCTACCTAAGAAGCTGTAGGACTCCCTCGAGTCCTACAGCTTCTTAGGTAGGTGGTCAATTCGATGAGGTGACGATAGGTATCCTGGGGTACCTGGTTCCATAATGTCAACAGCAGGTCTTCCACTTCCCGTACATGTCGGGGTGCTGGTGATTTAGAGCGAACCCGTTTTTCCAAGTCGAACTACAAATGTTCGATTGGGTTCATGTCAGGTAAATTTGGAGGCCAGAGCATTAACAGAAAGTCACCAGCATGTTACTCGAGCCACTTCTTGACGATTCTGGCAGTGTGGAATGCGGCATTATCCTGTTGGTAATATGACCATCACCAGCAGGGAACACAGTTGCTATGAATGGGAGAACTAGGTCCGCAACGATGTTAAGATACCTGACAGCGGTCAGGGATTGTGCTGTTAAGATAACAGGGCCTATAGTGTCACAAAAAAAAAAAAAACAACCATCGCCCATAGCATAACAACGCCGCCGACGACCCATTTCCGCCCAGCAATGCAATCCAGGTGCCATAGCCTCCGTTGCTAATCGGCGTATCCGCGCTCGGCCGTCTACGTGATGCACCAGGAATCTTGATTCGGCAGACCAGGCCACTTTCTTCTAATCATCCACGGTCCAACTCGATGATCTTGGGCCCATTTCATGCGTTGTTGCCGATGACGTGCTGTGAACATGGGGACCCGGCTTGGTCTTCGGCTACGTAGGCCCATGCGCAGAAACCAGCGATGAACTGTGTGCTGTGACACATTGCCCTGATCACCACTGTTGTAGCTGCGGGTGATTTGTCGCACTGTAGCAGTGCAGTCGCTGTGAACAATGCACGACAGTCTCCGCTTCCCTCTGGCATTAATGAGCTGCGGACGACAAACGGCTGGACGACGGTACGTCGTTTTGCCATCTGCGCACCACTTTCGATACGTACTCACTACATCGGCACGTGAACAACCCACAAGCCGAGATCGTAGTTCCGAGGTGACCTACCATCACAGTTTGTCCTTTATCAAACTCCGATAAATCGGCAGCTTTTCCCATTCTGACTCGGAACACTCTACTAACGTAAAGCCAGTCGTTGGGTTGTACATATACTGCTCTGTGAACTTCGCCTGCTCCAGGCAGGTTCATTTCTCTAATCTGGGGGTGGTCATAATGAAATGGCTCATCGCTGTACATCTGTACACTGAACGCGTTACTCACGGTAAAACGACACCTCGGGAAGACTGTCGTTGACAGACACGCGAACAGATGAAGTATACAGGAATTTAAAAATTATTCTAAATACGATTACCTAAAGTAGAAAAAATGCTCAAAACGAGTTCCTCACGTACAAAATAAGCATCTACTAATAAAATGAAACTCAAATTAACGGCCACCTCCATACGACTGTATCCTGCAAACGACGGAACCTCTTTACATCAGTCAACGGACATCCCACTCAGTGCCGTTGCAGATTTAACGGACACATATTGTCTCATATGATTTTACGTAATACCTTGGGTACCTCGGCGTGAGGGATAAGATAACAATAAAGAATATTGCTGAAAGAACTGTGCCTCGGGCACGATGGATTTGAATACAGCAAATACAACGGTGTGTAGTATTTCACCATAGTTCCTTCGATATTTGGTCGAGAGGGATGAGATAGGGATAAAGAATATTGTTAAAGGAACTGTGCTTCGGGCACGATGGGTCGGATTACGGCGGGTGCTTAGGAATAATGGCATGCTTAAGTGAAAAGATAGGAGTTAAAGTTTAGTTCTATGTGAGGCTAGCTCCCGTGAATGTTTCAGTCGCACTCCGGAAACTGCGGGTGTGTTTGCTTGTGCCTCGAATGTTGTTCATTGGTAGTGATATCTCTTGGTTTGGTCCATGTGGGTTCTTTTACTGCTTTCAGAAGTGCGTCCAGTTAATCGTGCAGTTACACTACATTGTCTAACATTTTCGTTTTCAATTTTGCTCACCCTTGCCCGAATCTCCTAGCTTGTTATTCTTAACGGCTGTTGTGACGTACTACAGAGGTGAAAATGTGTGTCAAGACGATAAATCTGCAGCGAAATATTCCGTCGGCGTAGCTCAGTTGGGAGAGCGACTTTCTCCGAGTGAAGCAACACGGGTTTGATGCCTATCACGGACAGACTTGTGTTTCCACATCGGCGCCCGATTGTGGAAAATGAATCCACTGGCCGTTAGGTTTTTCGAAAAATGTGTGATGTTTGTTCCACACATTTTTTGGAATTAATGAAACATTCCTACTTCGCTTCAAAGAGAAAAACATTAAGAGGGAGATGATGTGACGTACTACAGAGGTGAAAGCGTGTGTCAAGATGACAAAGCTGCAGCGAAACATTCTGTCCGTGTAGCTGAGTTGAGAGAGCGACTTACTGTGGAGTAAGGGGACACGGCTTCGATTACCGTCGCGGACTCGATCACCATCGTGGACAAACTTGTGTTTTCACACTGTTTAAGAATCAATCATCATGGATTCGAATACCGTCGCGGACAAACTTGTGTCAATCACTGTTTAAGAATCAATGAACCATGATGTAAAGGATTTTAAGCTTTCTTAAAATCCTTTACATCATGATTCATTTAATTAATTATTATACTGATTTATATTCAACATTCAGCATTTGGAGAGAAAGCATTGCATTCATTTCTTTGTGCATAAGCTTCATACCCTTATTCAACTTTTGTACAGACGCAACGGACTAGCAATGTGAACTTTGGCCTAACTTCCGAACAACGGGCACCTCAGAGACTTGTGAACTTAAAAAATTGCCCAGTGTCAAAATCCTTCTCTTGATATTTCTATATTTTATCGTTTGTCTTTTTACAAAGAGTTTTAAATTTTGTTTTTTCTCAAACTGCAAGAGAAAGACAGCTGATGTGTGGGTTTCGCAACTGTTCGCACGAACGGAGGTGATTTTTATGTCTGTCGTAGGATTTTTGGCTCCTCATAACATATTCTTGCACTCTTTATTTCTGATTGTTAATATGTTTACTCGAAATGGGGAAAAACTGTTAGTATAATGTTAGTACAAGTATAAGTTGGTATGAGTACATTGTTCCTAAACATTTAATTGGGAAAAAAGTTTTTTTTCCTTGTTCATCTAGATAATTCTTTAAAATACCAATGGTATTAGCTATTCAATTTTTCATAGGATTGCTTTCAAGTTTTAAAAGTGAAAAATTTTATGTTGGGTTAGCAGAACGAAAACTCTCGCGTAGTATAAATTTTCTTTTGACGTAGGACTACGTCTAACTCCGCGGATAGTATGAGGCGACTTAGGGCCGATCGCCTGTGACAAAAATAAGTCAAAATTGAAATCATTATATCGTTAAAAATACGTGCCGCACACTAATCGTGTTAGCATATTCGTAAACAGCATGGAGTCCAAATCGCTTTCTGCACAATACATCGTGCGCGCGAAGTAGATGATGTAATATTTCTGGGAGTGCCGCCGTGATTGACTCAGTCTATCTCGGCAAACGTGACCGCAACACGACTGTGTGTGGCATCGTTTTAAAACTCTCGACGAGATTTATTCAAATATACGAAGAACATTTCGCAGTGGTTTGAACTGAACATTTAAAAAATTGTTTTCTTGTGAACCGATGAACACTTTGGACAATATCGTGGTTTATCTGGACAACCGTGAGTGCAAAGCGACTGTACGTGGTATTGTTTTAAAGCTCTCGATGAGATCTATTCAAATATATAAAGAACATATCGCACTGGTTTAAACTAAAAAAATTAAATTATTTTTGTGTGAACTGGTTAACAATTTCAACTATGCAGCGGAATTCGCAGAATGAACGCAAGCAAAAGTGGAGAAAATCAAAACGAGAGACAAGAACAAGTGATGGGGAATGTAAAAAGCCCAAAAAGACTGCAGCCCAACGAACTACAGAATGTCGAGAACGCCTGAAAGCAGCTTGTACATTAGTTTCAGAAGCTTTCCCGCAACCGGCCAGAAAGGTATACGGCAACATACCGTTCATTATGTTGGGCGATTTCAACTTGAACATCAAAGACAGATCCCCTTACGGGAGATTCAAAGAGTTTATGTCCCGAAGTCTTGGCATGGATGTTGTAACCGATCCCACGCAGAGCACCACGTTGGGTAATTCGTGTATCGATCTGCTTTGTGTTCGTAATGTATCCAGCATTATTTGTAAAAAATATTTAAGCTACTTTTCATATGATAGACATGTGTTGGCTATAACAAATTAAACAAACGCTTTGAAACTATACTCGACTAACTCTTTAAACTCTCCAATCTGCAAGTCGTGGTCCTACGTTCCAAACTGACGGCTAAATCAGAACTGAGCCTATCTGTATTTTTCTTATGAAGGGCTTGTAGATATTACTTTTGGGGTGCTTAACGACGTCATGGAGAAGCTAGGAGCCGCCCTAGTGGACGAGTGGTGTTAGGCGCCGGTTTCCGACCGAGAGAGGTCCCGGCTCAAGTACTAGATGAAGCATGTGTGATGTGCTTTTCTGATGACGCTAGTTTTCTCGGTTCCACGGAACCTGTAACCCCAAATTAAGAATGTACGACTGTTTATAGCCCTACGAGTTGTTCATGGCGATTATTAAGCCGCTGAACGATATAAAAAGCATCAGGGTTACGGCTGAGTCATGGCAATCCTAATTTGAGGCCACTGGCTCCATTCCTTGTCAGTGACTCACTACTGGGACACAACCTAATTTTCGAATTTTATCACTGGAAGTTCAGTAATCTCAAACCGGAAAGGCTGAAAATCACCAAAAAACGTAATCGATTAGAAGACTCAACAACATTTGCAAAGGAACTACATTTATACCTCATAGGCTCTGCAGCGATAAATTTAAACTCCACTAGATTATTCATAAATCTGTTCTGGTGGTGCGAGCATTGACAAAAGGGTAGCCTGAACAAACTACACGCATCATCAAAAAAATAGTTGCATCCAGAAGGACATGTCGGATTGCAATGCTATTCGGGAAAAAGGTAAAGGTTACCAGGAAAAATAAATGATTAAACATTGAGACTGATATGGGAAATATTTATTGAGCTACTACACGTCAATAAGTAGTGTCTCTCAGTATGGGATCGGCCCGCCATGTTTGCTCACACAGCATGCCAGACGACTTCGCATGGAGTTGTACAGGTTCCTAATAGTGTAATGCGATATGCCATCTCATACAGTTTGAATCTTCTCACGCAGTTCCTGCAGATTGTGCGGTAGGGGTAGAGATGGATAGCGTGTCCAATAGCATCCCACACATTTTCAATCGGCGAGAGATCGGGCGATGCGGCTGGCCATGGCAGAGTGTCAATGCCTTGAAGGCAAGCTCTCGAGAGAGCAGCAGTATGAGGACGAGCGTTGTCCAGTTGGAAAATGGCACCGGAGTGAGCGTTAAGAAAAAGGTAGGGCCACTGGTTTCAGGATCTCTTCAACGTAACGTTGGGTTGTCAAAGTGCATGTAATGAACACCAAACGTGATCTGGCATCGTTGGCAATTGCACCCCACACCATGACATCAGGCCTTATGGATGTGTGATGCTCGGCAACAAACCGTTCGTCTTGACGCTGACCACGGTGCCTCCACACACGGATTCTTTGGTCGTCTCCTTCAAGACAAAAGACCGAAGATCACCCGTTGCCATTCTGAGTGGCTCCATGATAGCCTGGCATGGCATCATTGCAGTCTTTGGCGACGATGTAATGATGTTAAGGGCAGTCGTCGTAACGGTCTGCGTGCGTTTAGTTCTACGACGTGCAGCCGTCTGCCAATGGTGCTGGCACTAATCCGACTATGCATGGACGGTACCACTGCTCGCTGAATATCCGCAGTCGTGGCTGTTGGGCCACTCCGCGCATGTCGCACAACCCGTCGGTCCCCTCTCCGTGGTTCGTTTAGGTTTTCCACACCCTTCCTGCCGCTGTTGTGTGTCTTGCTCTATCCACTGCCGCTAACAGCGTGTTATGGTGATATCCGCACGACCGGTATGGCGCACAATACGGTGATAAGACCATCCCGCTTCCCGGAGCCCGAACGATGCAGCCACTCTTAACTCCCCCAACTGCTCGAATTGCTGCCGAACTTTTCTCCGAGGCATAATTCACTTGGAAAGGATGCAACCAACACAACAGCACGAGTTAGAAAGGCAAGCACGAACAACGAGACGACCTTATATAACCGGTCAGGCACAGCGCTACGACCCCTCCTTGCTTGCGTCACATTCGCTGCCGAGCGTGATACTTGAATCATTTGCATGTCTCACGATGTCAAACCTACCCACCAAGTTTCATTCCTGTCGGTTGCTTCCTTCTGGGTGCAACTATTTTTTCGACGACGAGTGTATTTCGAAAAGATTATGTTTGAGGAATCAAATAAAGTCCTTTTACCCTCAGACAAGGATTGAAACTATCGTAACAGCACTTCCATTCTCTTTCCTGCTTCTCCCCAGATTTTCCTTTGTATCTTTAACAGAACCGAGATATTTTATTACTAAGACGCCCGGCTGTAGGATGAAAAAAAAAAGAGATTGTTGATCTTCACAGTGAAGTAGTTTCCGAATCCAAAAATTTCCTGGTGACACGAACATTCAGTATGACAACGCAGACATACGCTCCTATATTTTTTGGTACACAGTCATAATCCATAATAGTATGCCCGTCGACATAATAACGTGTTGGTTCGCCTTTAACAGCAATAGCTGCTTGCACCTGGTGAACAGAATGACTGCTCTTAGTTCGGCGACAGAGTGAGGCATTGTCGTTAACCGGGGATAATGCATCCCACAGATGTTTGATGAGATTCCAATATGGATAATGTGCCGAGCATGGAGTACACGAAATGTTACTCGACCCATTCTTCCTTAATGCAAGTCTTGTGACACTAGGCGTTGTGTTTTGTCTTTCTGAAAAAGTTCAAGGCCGTTCGGATATACGGTCCCCATACCAGACAACAATTGTTCAAAAACAATGCTTATGTAGGATCTGGTGGTAGGGTTTGTTCAGCGGGATGAGAGGACCCAGTGATATCCACAACAACAATCTCCGTATCATGAAGCTGCCGCCGATGGCCTGTTTCTGTCCAACTATGCAGCATCGAATGGTGTGATGTCAATCAGCATCTTGCAATTGGAACTTAGACTCAACTGACTAGGCGAGTCTTTTCCAATTGTTCAATGTCTTGTCCAGTTATTGCGCTGGAGTACTCAGTGCAGGTGGAGCTGCTGATGGCTGTCTGTCAACAAAGGCGCCTAAAGGGGCCGCTGGATCCTTTGGCCCATCCACACAAGAGCGCAGGATTATGTGCTCCCTACTTGTCTGCCGCTAGATGAGGGTTCATGATCCATTTGTTGTCTTGGCTCACGAAACTACAATCAACCAGTAATGGTCTCCCCTTTATAAAACGGTGCATGGATGTGTGTCCCCCTTCGGACCATTTCCAACACAACGTCTCTTCGCAGGCCTCCGAACAACCAACAATGCCTTCTGTGGCTGAGTTGCTTGTCCGGTTTTCCTCCTATGGATAATTAATCTGCGCTAAAACTCCAACGAATCCTCTTCTCCCATTGTACGGGACCGTCAAAATGGCATGCCCCGCCTGTGAGGTATTCGTATCCCGCGGCGTTCAGTGACGTTACTGCCAAGTGCTGCGTGACGCATCTATTCAGAGATGTTCATAATGACATATAAAATATACGTTGTTGTTGTGGCTATTTTTTTGCCCCGTGAGGCTATTTTTTTTATTGAAGGTTTAGCGACCACCGTAATCAACTCAGTGGGCTATAAAGCAGTCGCCCGTCCCTAATTTAGGGCCACTGGTTCCAGGGATGGGAGAGAACTAGCGCCGTAAGACAAACACAAAACCCATCCCTCACCGGGATTCGAACCCGGACCCATCTCGGACGAATGATCAGAAGCCATCGCTTAGACCATTGCGCCACCGGAGCAGCCGTGAAGCAATCTCTTGTGGTTATTCACAATACCATCCACAACAAAAGTATTGTTATTTCATTATATTTCAATTACCAGTACGGTAGTATATCTGGTGCTAGTTTCCATACTCACGTTAATATCAAGATCTCCTGAACAGAAGTGCTTTGAAAGGCAATGACATAGCGAAAGTGTCTGGTGCTCGGGTGCAAGACATATAATTTGTGTCTCTAGGGAAACGACAACACAGACGATTGAGAAAGTGATTTCGGGAAATGACGGGAACATCAATAAATAAATACCACGAGGAAAGTTTGTTCTCTTTCTGTATTGAACATATTCTAAAAATTTATTAAAAATATTTAATTTCATATCATAACACGCTTAAAAGCATTAACTTAAACCTAGATTACAGTAGACAGCCAAAAAAGCGTATATGTCATGAATCAATGTCGGGACGAATCAAGGAGCAACAAAAACGCATAGCAACTAACGAAATGGTAAATAAAAGACAGAGGAAGCTTATCGTCGATCCGGTGACCGAATGACCGAATCACCATTCGTCCGAGATGGGTCTTAGTTCGAGCCCCGGGTTTGCATGTGGGTTGTGTTTACCTCATAACGCCGGGACCTTCCCTTCTCTGGAGCCAGTGGCTCCCCAAATCTGGGACGGGCGGCTACCTATAGCCTTCAGAGTCGCTCTTGAGGTCGTCAAACCCGCAAACGACAAAATAAAGAAATAATAGCTGTGCAATGAAGTTTTGTACACGTGGAAAGTATATTAATAATAAGGAACTATACACCAACTATACTTAAAATAGTATAACTAAATAGTATACATTCAATTGCAAAGAAGTTTTGTACATGTGAAAAGTATATTAATAATAAGGAACTATACACCAACTATACTTAAAAATAGTATAACTAAATAGTATACATTCAATTGCAAAGAAGTTTTGTACACGTGGAAAGTATATTAATAATAAGGAACTATACACCAACTATACTTAAAATAGTATAACTAAATAGTATACATTCAATTGCAAAGAAGTTTTGTACATGTGAAAAGTATATTAATAATAAGGAACTATACATCAACTATACTTAAAATAGTATAACTAAATAGTATACATTCAATAGCAAAGAAATTTTGTACATGTGAAAAGTATATTAATAATAAGGAACTATACACCAACTATACTTAAAAATAGTATAACTAAATAGTATACATTCAATTGCAAAGAAGTTTTGTACACGTGGAAAGTATATTAATAATAAGGAACTATACACCAACTATACTTAAAATAGTATAACTAAATAGTATACATTCAATTGCAAAGAAGTTTTGTACATGTGAAAAGTATATTAATAATAAGGAACTATACATCAACTATACTTAAAATAGTATAACTAAATAGTATACATTCAATAGCAAAGAAATTTTGTACATGTGAAAAGTATATTAATAATAAGGAACTATACACCAACTATACTTAAAATAGTATAACTGTACTAGTAATCCGAATTTCTTGGCGTAGAATAGAAATCAGTTTCCAAGCTTTCGCACATCAACCAGATGGCTTTTTAAGGAAGGTAGACAGAAAACTGCAAATTAAATAATAGAACACTTCAACAATTTGAAAGCGGTGACTTGACTAGAATGTAGCGGCCAGGTATTAGTATCAATGGGTATTACGTATTATCCAGTCAAGTCATCGCGTTCAAATTGTTGAAGTATTCCAATAATCAGTTTGCTGTCTACCTTCCTTGAAAAAGCCATCTGGTTGATGTGTGAAAGCTTCTGATTTCTTTTCTACGGGAAGAATTCCAACATTTTCGGCGCCCCCATGGACTGGCAGCCAGGTCTGTACGCTTCTGTTGAGAGCAACATACTAATGATAAACTGACGTTCACAAAGAAAGGTATTATTTCTCAAACAAATTGTTATCAACAGCTGTTGTGGTGTTATTTGATTTAAAATAAAAGGTCGATTTTAAGTTCTACTGAGGGGAATGTTTCAGTAGCTATTTAGTTTGTTTTCTTTTCATTCACGTTCTCTTAAACTTGAATTATTTCCTGTTAACATTTCCTTTTGCGGAAAAATGACACAGGGCTGAATAACTCTTCAGAATCGAATGTATCCAATGAAAGTTTGCTAACTATAGATAGATAAAGAAATATAGGCTGCTTTTGTAAAGACGAGGCAACTAAGAAAGAAATAAACGAGTGAGTTAGCGAATGCATATGTTGTAGTTGTGATAAATATTTTCGGGTAACTACGCAATAAGCTGATTGATTGCTGACATTCTTTTACGTTCACTATTGTTGATATGGTACATAAAAATTGACTGCAGTTCTAAGAATTCATCCAAATATTTTCCGAAGCCTTATATGATGCTTGTGATTTATAATCTATATATTTAAAACACAAGGCCGTTTCTTTCTACAATCCGCCAGAGCCACCCACTGAAGCGAATTTCATTATTTTTTTAAATGAAAGCTACTGACCTTTGGATTTATCATCGCTAATTTTTATTGCAATAAGTAATTTTTTTATGTTACTATGGCATTTTCTTTGTACAATCCACCGTTCGTTATTCTGGCGTTTGTCCTCGCTTCAGTACTTGCAGCGCCGTCTGCCTTTCTGCGGTAGTCTAACTTGGAACTAAGCCCTCCGCTATCGACTACGTAGTTGTAATTATCCGAATCGATTCAGTGGTTTTCAAGATTAGTAAAAAAATTGAGTACATTAACGTGAACTACTTTCTCTCACGTTGGGTGTGATCAGGTTGTATGAAAACAAAGTGGAACGATACACAGAAAATTGGGAACTACTTTAAAACGATCTGATTCGGTAATACAGCCAAAAATAATAAAAAATAAACGAAATAGCCCATGTCCACCGGAAAGAAATAAGCTTTCCAACGGTGAAAGAATTATCCAAATCGGTTCAGTAGTTTTCGAGATTACCTCAAACGCACAAAGTTTCTCTCTTTATATATTACTAGTATTAGTATAAATAAACAAAATAGCCTATGCCCACCGGAAAAATTAAACTTCCCAATGGTAAAATAATTATCCAGATCGGTTCAACAGTTTTCGAGAACAGTAAAAAAAAAATCCGTATATTCTTGTGAACTACTTTCACGTTGGCTGTGATCAGGTTGTATCTAGGTATGTAAACAAAGCGGAACAATACACGGGAAATTGGGAACTACTTGAAAGCGATCTGGTTCTGTAGCACAGCCAAAAATAATAAAAAATAAACAAAATAGCCTATGTCTACCGGAAAGAAATAAGCTTTTCAACGCTGAAAGAATTGTCGAAATCGGTTCGGTAGTTATAGAGATTACCTCAAATAAACTTTTTCTCTTTGTATATCAGTGTAGATTATGTAATGATACCAAAAAAAAAATTGTTGAAACCAAACTGCCAAAATAAAACACATTTTTAACCCTATTGTGTATCTAGACACCATACCATTTCGGGTCACTGAAAGAATTCCTCAATACTCCAATGTAAGCCCGTTAACGACGGGTAAGCACATGTTTATACAATAATGAGGAACGTCATCGTTAAATTCATATACGTGTAGTAGGAAAACTTAAAATTCAATGGGAATATTACGAAAATTTTGTTGTTGGTGACCTATCTTATGCATTGCCCATTAACAATTCAACAGTTTATAATAGTATAGCATTATTATAGTTTGCATTTTATTATAGTTTTGCATTTTATTACGATTCGTGTTATATGACAAGAAAACATTTCAGTCACAACATTTTCGACCGTGCATGACACGGATTACGGACTAGTAACAATAATAGTTGATTTACGTTTTTGATCTGGGGATATTTACAGATGCAAAAGTTATGACCTATAGTCTTTGTAGCTGGTGAATAAGATGGCACAGTGTCAAAACTAACTAAGAATATCACTTGATAAATACAGTGAAATATAGGACAATAGCCCAAGATTTAGATGTACGAGACCTTGAAAGAGTTATTCTTGTAATGGCAAATTGTTGAGATGCATCGGCGTCGGGGAAATGAGTTGCAATCTTTCATTCGTACGTAGGCATAAGTTCCGTTTTTGAAAAATGGGGTAATCAATGTTATTTAACACAAAGTGTTTTGATAAATATCAGATTTTTCAGAAGCTTGTGTTCAAATGATATTGCAGGACTCTGCACATGTAATTCTACGACAGTTACGGGCACTTCGGTTTTCTTCCTTGTATTTTATTGAACCTAATAAATAAGGCGAAACCCCAGAATACGATCCGTAAAGCCATCATTCGTTGTGCCCTTCCGACATGACACTAAAAATCATCTGCCCTGGGAAACTACGCATTAAAATTCTGCGTCAGTTCCGTTTGTGAGGGAATGGGAATTCCTATTACGTGCGAAGGGCTGTAGCGGCCAGGTACAAAGTAGCGATGGGTTTGAGGTCGCCATACTGACCCACTGGCAGACCTTGAAAACAAAATAAAGGGTCATGATATATCGTCTGCTTCTTCAGTCACGTGGGAAGCCGCGAGCAACGAAGTGGCCTATTTCTCTGTCTTCCCAAACATTACACGTCACACAGAATAGCTTAAAAGCCTAAACACGGATTGTGTATTTTACAATATGGTTGCTGCCCCCTTCTCCTCTCTTTTCTGTTTCACTATGCTGCAATGTAATGGAACATAGTTTTTTTTTGGTAGTTTCGCAGAAGCGTGAGCAATATCCTAAGAGTTTCTGAATAGTTGGGACAACAAGGAACGACGCACTAAAATTCTTTACACCACCAGAGTTCCCTTTTTTATCAGAAGTAAATTAGTTTTCTGTAAAACCTAAGTTATTTTGATATCTTTTTGTACGCTGCTTACCACTGTTATAATCGCATCGGAGTGCAAAGCATCTAACCATACGCAAAGAAGAAAACACTCGCCGTCCCGGTGGCGCATTGGTCTAAGGCCTAAGCGATGGCTTCTGATCATTCGTCCGAGATGGGGCCAGGTTCGAATCCCGGTGAGGCATGGATGTTGGGTTTGTCTTACGGCACTGGCTGTCTCCCTTCTCTGGAACCAGTGATCCTAAATTAGGGACGGGCGACAGCTTATAGCCCACTGAGTTGCTCACGGTGGTCGTTAAACCTCCAATAAAAAAAACACTCGTGAAGCGCGGAACATTTTTCCATGTAATGCGATACTGTATTTTCTGACAATTCGTTCCCGAGGTCTGCGCGACGCTGTTAGGAGAAGGCATTTTAATTTATTTAGTATACCTGCAGGAATGAATATATGCATATGCATACCAGGCACCGCAGACAAGGGCGATGCTACGGGGTAGTCTCCCCCCTAAATATTTAAGTAGTTAAAGTTCAAGGTGAGTGCAACCCTCTAAGATTTTAAGAAACTTTGATAAACGTATGGAAATCATTCGAATTCACAGAAATTTTGTTATATAAAATGAATCTTTTGTTAAATTTAGTGTTGTGCTATTTTGTGAAATGGAAATGTCCTCTGAGGGAATGTCTAAGAGAGTAGTAGAAAGCAAGGCGTAGCGTCAAGGGGGGGGGGGCACAGGGGGCACGTGCCCGCTCAACTTAAAAACTGGAGAAAATAATAACTAGTCGTTTGTCTTTTAAATGTTATAAAGTGTGTGAAACAACCAAGCTTGATACACCTCGTAGTTTTGGATATATTAGGCATGTAAAAGCTTTAGTTATGGCAACTGAAAAGGAGCATTTGCGGAGAAACTATTTCCGAGAATGCCACCCCCCCCTCCTTTAATTTTTTTTTTTTTTGTCACGCTATGCCTATTTTAGAAAGACCCCATTTTCGTTAATACTTTTTAAAAAAGATGTGAAAACAAGAAAAAGAGATCCGTTGTCAAATTACAAACCAAAATTAATGAACAGCCTTATGACAACAAATATTGAAAAAAGACAAAAAAGTAAGCTGAAATCGCTGAGAAACAGTAACTTGTTAAAAGCCGTGGTTTCGTATCCATGGTTCCCAGTACTACAAACGTTGCATAATTACTACATATAGTGAGTTCCTGGCGTAGCCACTGCTGCTGACTATAAAAGTACCGCAGAAAAGAAAAACAAATTAGCTAATTCTTTGGGAAAATTCAAAGTTTTGTAACGCACTGTCGCGACTATAAAGAAAAACTAAAACAATAATACTCATTTCATCGCATGTACATCAATAATACCCATTTTCATCACAGATTACAATGCAATCAATTATAAGGTCTCCATTCCGTTTGCGAAGCAGAAGGTTATTGTACATCTCAAATCGTTGTTGTTTCTGATGCTCCGTCAGTTCGTGTGGGACCAACGTATGGAGCTTCTTGACCTTACCAGTTTGGTGGATGCGAAGCCGAAGGTTATTGTACATCTCAAGTCGTTGTTGTTTCTGATGCTCCGTCAGTTCGTGTGGGACCCACGTATCGAGCTTCTTGACCTTACCAGTTTGGTGGGTGCGGAGCAGAAGGTTATTGTACATCTCAAGTCGTTGTTGTTTCTGATGCTCCGTCAGTTCGTGTGGGACCCACGTATGGAGCTTCTTGACCTTACCAGTTTGGTGGGTGCGGAGCAGAAGGTTATTATACATCTCAAGTCGTTGTTGTTTCTGATGCTCCGTCAGTTCGTGTGGGACCCACGTATGGAGCTTCTTGACCTTACCAGTTTGGTGGGTGCGGAGCAGAAGGTTATTGTACATCTCAAGTCGTTGTTGTTTCTGATGCTCCGTCAGTTCGTGTGGGACCCACGTATCGAGCTTCTTGACCTTACCAGTTTGGTGGGTGCGGAGCAGAAGGTTATTGTACATCTCAAATCGTTGTTGTTTCTGATGCTCCGTCAGTTCGTGTGAGACCCACGTATTAAACTTCTTGACCTTACCAGTTTGGTGGAGGCGAAGCAGAAGGTTATTGTACATCTCAAGTCGTTGTTGTTTCTGATGCTCCGTCAGTTTGTGTGAGACCCACGTATCGAGCTTCTTGACCTTACCAGTTTGGTGGATGCGAAGCAGAAGGTTATTGTACATCTCAAATCGTTGTTGTTTCTGATGCTCCGGCAGTTCGTGAGGGACCCACGTATCGAGCTTCTTGACCTTAATAGTTTGGTGGAGGTGTTCGGAAATGGTTGACACCGACACATTGTACTTTGTGGCGAGTTCTCTGACTGCGAGGAGAGGATTTGCCTCCACATTTGCCTTCGGAGCATCGTTATCAATGACCGAACGTGTGATCGGTCCTCCTCATCTTCTAGGCTCGCGTCACAGGAACGAAACTGTTCAAACCAAAGACGGACTGTGCGTTCAGATGTTTCCTCTTCGTCCGGTGCCTCGACCACATTACAGTAGGTTTGCGCTGCATTACGACCCAGTTTGAACTCATGAAGCAGAATCACCCGCATCTCACTCCTTCCTAACGTGTTGTACAGATCACTCTCACACGAGTAGCAGCTCAACCGATTATGGCGTGTATGTGGCTTCTGAGTCGCCCTTCATCTCGTACAAATGACGCTGCGAGCAGTTGGCCCGCAAGCGTTGTGGGCGAGTTGAATGTGGCACCTCAGGAAAATCGGCTATTATTTTCTGAACGACCTAGTATTTTTTTCTCTGCGACTAGTTAAAAGGGAAAGCATTACGAACAGCCCTCGAATCTTGAAAGTGTTGAAAGACGCCGCAAGTCAAGAGATAAAACATCTAAACCGTTGAACTGAGATCTGTTTTCGTGAGCAAGTTACGGCGCGCGAATTTTTGCATCATTGAAATTGAAGACCATTTTTAGTAGAACTTTTAAAAAACGGTAAATAACGCTCTTTAATAAAAATAAAATAACTTTTCGAATGTAATGTCAAAATGTTTATTCTATTATTGCTATGAAACGTATAACGTACATGTTTATTCGCGTCAGGCATTGAATTCGGGTCCCGTAATAAGCTCTCCCAACTGAGCTACACGGACATGTGCTTTCACTGCTATCTGCCTTTATCTCATGTGCGTCCTGCGGTGCAGGCACGTCAGCCGGGATCATATGTCGCCGTAGGCAGTCATCCCATGATGAACGTGCATTTGAGAAATCCCAGACAATTTGGTGTGTGGAACGTAACATCACACTGATTTATTTTTTCGAAGCACTGAAGAAGGGATTCTCATTTTTCCTGTCTCGCCGTGTGGAAAGAACATCACATCATTGCGAAAAACCCAACAGCACCGCCCCGGTGGCGCGGTGGTCTAAGGCGTTGGCCTCTGATCATTCGTCCGAAAGGGGTCCAGGTTCGAATCCCGTGAGGCATGGATGTTGTGTTTGTCTTACGGCACTGGCTCTCTCCCTTCCCTGGAACCAGTGACCTAAATTAGGGACGGGCGACTGCTTATAGCCCATTGAGTTGCTCACGGTAGTCGTTAAACCTCCAATCAAAAAAAAAAAAAAACCAACAGCCAGGTCATCGTGGAAGATTTGGCGCCAATATAACGTACAAGTTTGTCCGCGCCGTCCATCGAATCCGGGTCCCCATCACTCCGGAGTAGGTCGCTCTCCCAACTGAGCTACACGGACGTGAGCTCTCACTGCTATCAGCCTTTATCTCAAGTGCGTCCTGCGGTGCAGGCACGTCACAAACACTTATTGACATGGACACTAAGACTGGACTACTTTTTTGTGTTCTACTCTGTAGAAATCAGTAAAGTGCCCTAAAGTTGAGATGGGTAAGAAGAATAGGGTGCGCGTGATCTTAGGAAGCTGCTAAAAACAAAAACGATTAAAAATGATCATATTGTTTATCTGGATTGCATTTTCAAATGGAGAACCTCTTCTGTCAGCCGCAAATTCTTTTTTCTGAAGCGTTCTAAAAATCCCACAGCTTTCACGACTTGATAGGAGATCTCTGCGTGAAAAATACAAGCGAAGAAAATATTTAAATCTTTTATTTTATGATCGACTGGCTTTACTATCCGGCTTTGCCCGGGATTTAGGCTTATTAATTTCATATTCCTTTATATATCACTGAGAAAATCGGGAAAAAAATTGTTGCTTGCAAGAAAGAAAAAATGCTGATTTCACAAATTCGGTCATTACTGATGAACAACAGCAGCTCACGGGTTTGAAGCTCGTTAGCAATCGGACGTTCAGCGCTCGTTCGTCTCTTCAGCAGTTTCGTTGCTTTGTCGAACACCTTGTTGAGTTTTGTCCAATCACGTGCTTCTGAACTTTCCTCTTCCGATTGATTGGTTCGTGATATATTTTGGCGTTTTGTGTTGATTCGTGTTTGACTAAAAATTGGTCTCTTCCTTTTGGGCATTGCTGTCACAAATATTTGTCGAGAATTAAAGCAACGAAATGTACAGAATGTATGGAATCTGTAGAATCAAACAGACTAAAAAGCGTTACGAATTATTTAACACGCATCCAGGAGACACAGCATTAGAACACTGACGGACAAAAATTCGTTAACAATTTGTTATCGACGATCAAATGCATCACGTGCTTTCAGTTTCAGAGGTCTTTGAGGGGCGAATCTCTGGGATAAAAAAAGTTAAAAACGTATTTTTGCGAATATTTTATGAAACTGGCTGAAATTTTAATGAACACCATAAATCGTTAATGGGAACATGACCTCCAAATTTCGCCTGAATCGGTAAATAACTTTTTAAATTATCCGTACAAATTTTATTAACCGTTTCTGCGTATATATTTCTGTTTACCGATGAATTAAAAGTTACATGCCTATTTTAAAAAGTTTTGACCGGATTCAGGTGAAATTTTGAGGGACTCCTCTTATTACCAATTCATGGTGTTGATAAAAATTTCAGCCCGTTTGATTAAGATTTCGCAAAGTTCGTTTTTGCATTTTTTATGCAGTTCTCAAAGAATAGAAACACCTGTGGATGTGCCGCGGCGTTGAATGTTGTCACGTGCTTTCAGATTTGGAGCAGGATAACATGACGTAGCCAACGACGCTGACTTTATTGATTAGCTTATTAATTAATTCATAACTCGCGAACGGAACAACGTACAGATCTTAAAATAGTTGCGTTGACATAGAAATTCCAGTATCAATAAGCTATGCAAATTCCACGATGCCACAGTTCGGCGTTCGAGAGATTTTGCTGCTTCAGACAAACAGACGTTTTGTGTTCTATATATAAGATTAAGTAGCAAGAGTATTTTTGTCCTGGCTGAATATGGCTTTTCATAAAATCATTTCAAAATATTAAAAATATTTTTCTCTGTAGCTCCTAAAACGGGACATTGTAACGTAAGTAAAAATTTAATATAAAAAATGTCCACTCTTTATTCGCTTTGCAAGTGCCATTTACCACAAAAAAGGTATTTGAAATAATCTTTGAATACGCTGTCAAAAATATTTATGATATTAAGCGCTGCTAACGGCAAAATGGGAAAGTAACTGGAGAATGTAAACACACATAAGTTCACAGTTTCGCATGGCCTATCCGCCATTTCTCCTCCTTTCTTTTTTTCTCTGAGTGAAATAAGCTCTTCACAGTATCACCTCAAAAATTTCAGAGCTCCCAGCGGAAAAATTATGCACTATATTGAAAACGTGGATGCGCCATTTTTTTTTACACATCTGTGTCACGTGTTTTTTGTTCTTGTAAGGCACCAAAGATTTTTGAAAATTAAATAAAAAACAACTAAGGAAATGTTTAGAAGGGGGAGCACAGGAATCGTTGTCTAGGTTGGCAAGAAAGTCAAATTCGTCTCAAGAATGTGATGAATACTGCTTTTCCTCTTTTCCGCTTTCCCTCGCCAGCGATGTTTTTGAAGTCACTAATGAATCTGTCTTTCCATAAACTCTTCTTTTTCGACTCTCGTGAGCATTTAGGCGCATAAAGATTCGGCCGTCCGAAGTTTAAGGTCACGGACTACGGGAAACGGATGTAACCTGCATTGTAGGGCAAGCACACCATGCATTCCTCATGCATTCAGAGGCCCTTAAATCTGCAGCGATACATTCCGTCCGCGTAGCTTAGTTGGAAGAGCAACTTACTCCGGAGTGAGGGTGCACTGACAAATTTGTGTTTTCACACTGGCGCCAGAACTTAAAGATGGATCCACTGGCCGTTGTGTTCTTTGAAAAATGTGTGATGTTTGTTCCATATATCGTCTAGGGTTAATGAAAATTCGTTCTTCGCTTCATATAAGAAAAAATATTAAAAGGTTGTGTTCTTTGAAAAATGTGTGATGTTTGTTCCATATATCGTCTAGGGTTAATGAAAATTCGTTCTTCGCTTCATATAAGAAAAAATATTAAAAGGGAGATGATGTAACGTACTACAGAGGTAAAACCCGTGTCAAGACGACAAATATGCAGCAATACATTCCGTCCGTGTAGCTTAGTTGGGAGAACAACTTACTCCGGAGTGAGGGGGCGCGAACAAATTTATGTTCTTTCATTCTCTCTCGTAAGATTTCTGAGGGTTTTTTTTAGCAAAATAAAGTACTGGACACCTAATTTTTTTCGCATTATTTACCACCCGGTAGGAGTATCGTTAATGATTAAATAAAAGATTTAGTTCGGTACGATTTACCCTCTTCAAATTTAACTAATTGAATTTTAGTAAAGGCAGTATAAAATCACATAAAGAGCCTCTTTTGTGTCCGGAACATTCTTCACATTTTTGTATCGTAGGTAATTTATCCTTTCCAGAGCTTGTGAGAGGTGGACAGGCAGTTTGTGGATCTTTGTACTTAGAGATTCTGTCCTGCGAAGAAAGGATTAACATAATACAGATGAAGAATAGCCACACGCGTGTCACACATCACCCGAAAGATCTCCCCCGTTGTTGATTCCCGGTGCATGAAAATCCTCATTTAGAGAGAGAGGTCCTGACATCAGCATTTTGCTCACGCACTGCAACAACCCATTCAGTTATGTTTGCAGCAGGATTTTGTCACGCCAAAGGATCTTTTCAAGTCATATCTCCGACTTCATCACCGAAGGCATGCGCTGAAGTCATGGGAAACAGTAACGAATGGTAATCAGACGGAAAGGTCGTAAATTGATTTGCCAGCACGATAAAAAGATTCATTCACACTGACTGTGGCCCGAACTTCCTTTGGCTATGTATGTACTGCACCTTTTGACCCATTCTGCAAGCAATTAAAAGTGGAACATTGTTTATTCTTTACACGCGGAAAACCCTTCATAGCGCTCATGGGAATCATACAAATGCATGAGACGTATTTGCTGCTTTTAATTATTCACGTAAGAAAATATAATAGCCAACTGAGAGGCATTTATCTGTTTTTCTGTAGGAAAAGAAGGCAAAAATTTTAGGACAGCGGAAGTATTTTTTAGTCACGCTCTCAGTCTGACCTCAAAACGAGCAACAATTTGTTTTATTTAAGGAAATTAATTTTTTGAACTTTATACCAAACACATTCTTTATTTTGCGTGCCCGTAACTTCGTTTCTTTTCCATACTGTCGTGTGTAATGTCCGTAGAATATACATAGTTGTCGGAACACAACACAAATCAGTTCTTAATAACTTCATCTTTAAGCGAATCAGGAGTAACTTAAATAACTTCAGAAAAGGTTACTTACTATTAGTCTTTATTCATCAAAAGCGTCTTTAGCTCGACTCAGCCTTCAACAACATTAGTAAAAATAATCCAACGAATGTAACTCTTTGTTAAGAAAAACACAACGCCAACACTAAAGTAGAGCACACCGTCGTCAAATAACTCAAGCTTCAATTTAACATACGACTCTCAATTAGTGTAATAACTTCCACCATCTGGACTTTGCTGCTCCTCAAAACATTATATATATCATCATCATCATCATCATCATTGTCAACCATTATCAATCCACTGCTGGACGAAGGTCTCCCCAAGTTTCTTTCACAACGGTATGTCTTGTGCCAGTTTCATCCATGTTATTCCCGGATACTTTCGAATTTTATCCGCCCATCTCCCATGTGGTCTTCTTTTGTGTCTTTTCTCATCCCTTGGAATGCAGTCTAAAATTTCAGCTGTCCATCGATGGTCTGTCCTTCTGGCAATATGTCCAGCCCATTGCCATTTCATGGATTTTACTCTGATCAAGATGTCTTCCAGTGTAGTCATTTTTCTAATCCACGAGTTCCTCTTCTTATCTCTCCTGGTTACACCTCCATGCTATTTTGAGTTGTCTGCAGTCTTTGTATGTCTCTTTTAGTTAAGGTTCACGTCTCTGCACCATATGTTAGCACTGGAAGGATGCATTGATCAAACACTTTTCTTTTAAGATGTAATGGCATATTGCTCTTGGAAATGATACTGTTTCTTCCAAAAACTCTCCAGGCAAGTTTTATACGCCGATTAATTCCTTCATCAATGTGACCTTCACTTGATATCTGCTGTCCAAGATAAATGTAGGTATTGGTTGTCTCGAGCTTTTCCCCATCAATCGATAAATCTTCATTTCTTGTAAAAGCATTGTACATCACTTTTGTCTTCTGAAAGTTCATTTTTAATCCCACTTCTTTACTCTTATCAACTAGTTCCTGGATCATACCCTGCAACTCTGATGGGGTACTTGCAAAAATGACTACGTCATCAGCAGAACGAAGGTGAGTACATATACAGTATATATATATATATATATATATATACACTGTCTACCAACAAGTAATTGGACACCCCCTGCAATCGACGATATCTGCGATCCTGATACACGTCACGGCCGCCGCCGTTAAATATCGGGTGGGAAACAACAACGCAATCAGTCAGTCGCATGCAAGATGCCACGCAGTTCGGAGCTCTCTGATTTCGAGAAAGGTGTAATCGTCGGATATCACAGAAATGGTCGATTCATACGTGACATATCCAGCGAGTTGAAGTACCCAAAATTGACAGTGGCCTACATGATTGGCAAGTGGAAGATGAGAGGTGATTGTCGGAATGTGCCCCGACCCGGCAGACCCACAAAACTGGGAGTTAGAGACCGACGGGTGCTGGCCAGAGAAATTCGGAAGAACCACGCCAAATCGATGGGCCACATCCGCGAGGTGTTTCAACAGGCATCCGGGAGTGTTCTTTCGATGAATACCATCTGAAAGGAAGCCCATCTGCTCGGTTATTATGGACGTGCTGCCGCCCACAAGCCTTTGATCACCAAGTCCAATAGCGCTGCTCGGCTAACGTGGTGCAAAGAACGTCGACAGTAAACCGTTGAACAGTGGAAATAGGTTCTCTGGAGCGATGAATCAAGGTTAACCCTCTACCGTTCGCATGGCAGGGTCTGGGTTTGGCGTCTGCCTGGAGAACGCCTCCTGCCGGAATGTATTGTTCCAACTGTGAAGTTCGGCGGCGGTGGGGCGTTTCTCCTGGTATGGCATGGGACCCTTGGTCGCAATTCCTGGTAGACTCAACGCCAAGACCTGCTGCACCATTTTGGATGACCATGCGCTTTCTACGTTGTAGCAGTTTTACGAGGTGGACCCATGTTACTTTCAGGATGACAATGCCACCTGTCATGTTGCGAGGTCCACCATGGCTTGGTATGGTGACAATGGGGTTAATCGAATGGACTGGCCTGCACAGAGCCCGGACCTTAACCCTATCAAGCACCTCTGGGACGAGTTGGAGCGTCGACTTAAGGGGTGCCCCCACCGTACGAAATCGGTGAAGGAACTGACCTGTCTTCTCCAAGCCGAGTGGAAGAAAATACCGCCTGCCGTCGTACAACACCTGGTTAAGAGTATGCCCCGGACGGTCGCAGCTGTAATCGCCGCTCGTGGAGGCTCCACCAACTATTGAAGGGGAATAAACTTCGTTTTCTTTTGCTATCACAGGTGTCCAATTACTTTTTGTTAGATAGTGTATATATACTCCTGCGAGAGAGAACATATCACGTTCAGTTCGAGAAATGCTAAGGAGAACGAACTATAATTTACATAGAGAAAGAAACTAAAAGGGAAAGTTAAATTGTAGTAATTCCTGAAATGGCAATGGACTGGACATGTTGCCAGAAGGACAGACCATCGATGGACAGCCGAAATTTTATACTGGATTCCAATGGACAGGAAAAGACCCAGAAGAAGACTACATGGGAGATGGATGGATTGAATTCGAAAGTATGCGGGAATAACATGGAGGAGACTGGCACAAGACGGACCGTTGTGGAAGAGACTTGGATAGACCTTCGTCCAGCAGTGGATTGATAATGGCTGGCAATGATGATGATGATATGTCACACGTGATCAAAGCTTTCTCTTTCTCGTGACCATACACTTAAGTCTTATTGCTGTAATTTTTCCAGGGTTCGTTCTGGCGATGGGCTATCTGATTCATTGGATTCTACTCAAAGAAATATTGAAATAATTAATTTAGTGATTCTACTCACTAAAATAATTCTTTCGTTGAGACTTCCGGTGATCGATTTCCACAGGGAGTGACTTGCAAATCGGTTCACAGTCGGATCTGTTTCGTTCGTTGACTCTTCGTGTTTAAGGAACTATCAGTTCAAATTTATATTAAAAAATCTTACTAAAATCTATTCTCCAAGTTTTTATATACGTTGGTTTCAAAACACTTATGAAATGTATTGCATTTTTACACTTCTGAATAAGGTTACGTTTTCTGACTCGGACATCAACCTCACAGAGACACCCTGAACATTTGATGTCTAGTGAAAAGTAATTCTGACCCATTATTTGAGGGAATTGGAATCTTTTCCAAATCGATTTTTTTCAGGAAAGAATCGTTCGTGAACGACTCGTAGTTCATTCTACAGAGGAAGTAAATGTCGCTGAAGAGATCAACGCCCAGCACTTCGACAATTCTTTGAGTAAAATAACTTGGATTTTCGATGTTCCATTTCACTTTATACAACAATTAAAATTGGCTGATGCGTCATTGATTGTCATCAGGTCTCTAAACTACATAATCAAACGAATTTGAAAACACCAATACTATGTTGCATAAGGTATAACGGGAAAGTGATGTGATCTAACAGGCTCGCGGAGTAGGGTGACAGTGATTGCTAAGACTCTTCCACATTCTGCACTTGCGGAATGTGGAAGAGTACACAGATAGTAACAGACGCAACAAAAGACCGTACCTTTGCTGGGAAACGTCTGTTGAATACCTGAAGTGAAAGGATGTCGGCCAGATCTGTTGTAACGTACCAGGAGATGTGACGTACCTGCCAGAAGGACGCACACGACACAAAGGCAGATAGGAATCAGAATAAAACGTCCGCGTAGCTCAATTGGTAGAGTGACTTATTCCGGAATGAGGTTATCCGGGTTCGAATCCTGGAGTGGACAGAAATGACGGAGAAATTTACTTCGTTATAATGGCGTCCGAACTATCCGGATGACCCGACCGTTCAAAATCTCGCATTGGTGTGATGTTATTTCCACACCGCGAGATAGGAAAAATAAGAGAATCCTTTCTCCAGCACTTCGGAAAAAAAAAAAAATAAGGGGGAGATGATGTAACGTACCAGGAGATGTGACGTACCTGCCCGAAGGACGCACACGACATAAAAGCAGATAGGAATCAGAATAAAACGTCCGTGTAGCTCAAGTGGTAGAGTGACTTATTCCGGAATGAGGGGATCCGGGTTCGAATCCTGGCGTGGACAGAAATGACGGAGAAATTTACTTCGTTATACTGTACTGGCCAACAGATGTGTAAAAGTGAGTCAAATACAGAACGTATGAATCGGGGACAATGTAAAACTCCATTCCAGTACAAAGTGTGAAGTTTATTGCTCAGCATATCTGCAGAAGACCTAATCGTACACTATTACTGTTTGGTCAGAACAGTGATGTATCCAGGCATCTTCCTAAGCCCCCCCCTCCCCCTAAAATCCATGAACGCCCTCTCGTCAGTTTTTGGGAGACCTCCCCTTATATTTAGCCTAATTTGTTTTCGTTTACAGCTGAATATTTGGAGAAATTAATTAAAAAAACTTAATGAGGGAAAATATTGTAATAATAATAATAATAATAATAAAAACACCCACATGGACTTCAACCTGAAATTTCTATCATCCTTCAATAAAACATTAAACCGTCCTCGCTGAAGGGGCAGTATTTCAAGCACTGACAACTCGGACTACTTCCGCAATAAAAATATAATTCCACAGAGTAGCGATGTTTGCACTGCAATACAGCATCATATTTTGGAAGCAGACATTCAGCTTTATTTCAGTCTTCGGGATGCTGACTTTTCACGTATACGGTTAAGCCTCAGTGTAGTTAATGTGGCGTTAATACTTCCAATAAAACAAATATTTGCTACCTAAGTTTTAACAAAAGCAAATTATTAGAAAATGTTCCCATAAAAAGTTGTTTTTTTTTCCTGCAGATGGATGGTTTACACTCTGTGACAAAAAAATAAAATAATAATAATAAAAAAACCGAGGCACCTCAAACTGGCATTCAAACGGTTAGTTTTTAGCACGTCTTTTGTAGAAAAAGATCTTGCTAGTGTTATCGGTTTGTCCGCCCGTCCGTCTGTCTGTACCCACGATATCTCTGCAACTAGTCCGATTTGAAAAATTCTTTTTGCATTGGGAAGCTTGAAATATGAGAATGATGATCCTTTATTTCGCTTTTTTTTTTACGATGTACAATTTCGCCGCTAGAGGGCGTAAATGCAGATGATGTCGAATTCAAAAATACGTTTTCTTCCACATATTTGCTTCTAAACATCCGATTGAAGAAAATCTTTTATCTTTCGATTCCATTTATGTCAAAGAGTATTTTAGATATAGTCACTTTTTCAAATTATGCATATATTTTCCGCTAGGGGGCGTAAAAGTAAAATACATTTTTCCCGATAACTCTTCTTCTAAAGCTCCGATTTGAAAAACATTTTCTTCAGCGGATACACCTCCTGATGGAAAATCTTTTGAATAATATTTCTAATTTTTGGTAAAGAATACTTTAGCCACCAGAGGGTGTAAGTGTTTATTTTTGCTTCTGATGCACTTGCCATAAAATCTGAGCTTCTAAAATATCGATTGAAAAAATTCTTTCGTGGGCTGATGCCACTCACATTGATAAACCTTTTCGAAATATTTTCTTCTTAAAATATTACACAGTTTCTCCGCCAGGAGGCGTAGATGTATATCTTATCTTTGTCAATATCTCTACTTCTAGGAGTCCGATTGGAAAAATTCCGTCTTTGTTGGATAGTGTTTTCAGTATGACATGTTTTTCATATAATTTCAAAATTTTCAAGTAATTCATAGACATCCCGCTAAGGTGCGTAGAGGTAAATTGCGTTTCTCCTTATGTCTCTGCTTCTAAATCTCCAATTTGAAAACTATTTTCTGCACAGATACAGCTCCTGTTGGGAAATCCTTTGCACATAATTTCTAATTTCTGTAAAAAAATTGTTTGGCCTACAGGGGGCGTAAATCTTAATTTCCGCTTCTGATGTATTTGCAGCAAAATATGAGCTTCTAAATTCTCGATTGAAAAAAACGTCGTTTGTAGACCGATACTACTCATTTCAACAAACCTTTTAGAAACATTTTCTTCTTAAAACAATGCATGGTTTCAACGCCAAGGGGCGTAGATGTATATCTTATTTTTGTCAATATCTCTACTTCTCGGAGTCCGATTTGAAATATTCCTTCTTTGTTGCATAGTGTTTCCAGTGTGACATGCTTTTCATATAATTTCAAAATTTTCAAGTAATTCATAGACGTTCCACTTGGGGGCGTACAGATAAATTGATTTCCCCCTATATCTTTGTTTCTAAATCTCCGCTTTGCAAATTTTTTTTGCACTGGCACAAAGGTAAATTGCGTTTTTTGCGTTATTTCTGCTCCTAAAACTCTGATTCGAAAAATTCTTCCTGTATCGCATACAAGACCGGATGGAAACTATTTTTCACATAATTTCTAATGTTTGGTAAAGAATGGTTTTGCCACGAGGGGGCATAAGTGTTAATTTCTGCTTCTGATGTATTTGTAGGAAAATCTGGGCTCCTGAAAACTCAACTAATTTTTTTTTCTTGGACCGATAGTGGTCATATGGAAAAACCTTTTGAGAATACTTTCTTCCTAAAATAATGCATAGTTTTCCCAGCAGGGGACGTAAAGTCACATCTTATTTTTGTCGATATCTCTGCTTCTAAGAGTCCGATTTGAAAAATTCTTTCTATGTTGGAGAACGTTTCCGGTGCGAAATGTTTCTTATATAAATTCATGTTTTTCTTAACCCACAAGTCTGCAACCAAAGGTCGTAAGCTCACGATTCCGTTTACAGCAATATCTGAGGGATTAAAAACCCGATTGAAAAACGTTTTTCTTCCGTCAGACACTATTGTTTTCCATACCGGTTCCATTGACTTTGAATAACTTTGATGGACACTCCTAAAGTTTCAGGTGGAGGGGAGATTTTCTCCGTCACAGCGTTATCTTACTAGTATCTTCAATATTTTACACCTGCCCATGGTGAAATTCGTGGTGCATTACTGAATTGAATCAAAAGTATAATATTTTTGCATTTTCAATTACTTATATGTGTAGAGATTACTAGGAGTTTGCTTTTGAAATATACAAGCATAGGCAAATTTTTATACTATAAAATTTATATATATTTTAATGCATACTGTATGTAAATAACAAAACTGCGATTATATGTATATAATTAGTCAATAAGTTTCAGCCCGCTGAAAATTTGGAATTCCCACCCTCCCGGAAGAACTTGCTGAATGCAACACTGGGTTGGAACAATACGAAACGTCCCTGACACGGGAGCACTGGAAGTGTATTCAAAATGGTTCATATGGTCTGACGAATACCGTTTTTAAATGCACCACGTCAATAGGAAGGTTACGTTCAGAGACAACATCATGAGGACATGGACAGATCCATCATGCGTGATTACGACTTTCCCCTATATGGTGGCTGAGATAGAGTAATGGGGTGAACGACGTGAACCTGTACTCGAACTTTATGATACGTTCATACGATACCGACGACGGACGATCCGACATTGTCTTTTAATTCACTGTGAAGTATATTATCTATTTAACCTTCCCTTAATGTTCGTTTGCTGTCGCTTACGTAAATGTTGGTTATTTCTCCTTATATTATAAATACTTGCACTTAACGTCATATCTGAACTCCCAATATCTTCTGATACGTGTGGCATCACTAGCAGTCAGTCAGATCACGAAACACATATGTGGAACTACGAATGAAAGTCATTTGAGTCAGAGAGGAGTCTTAACATTAAATATGGTCTCTTTAGCTCACTATTTGCATGTCAATTGCGCTTCTGTTGGAAATGTTATGTTTGCTGCAGTTTCATTGCTTTAGGTCAATAACCACCACTATACAGTTCAAGTTAACTTTGTTCGTCAACTAATCTACTACAGTGAGACCTCAGTTATAGGTCTTTCTAGGGATGGACTTAAAAACGGATAAATGTAAAAATACGTATAAAAGAAATTTTAGAATGTTAGCATTGTAAAATTTTGAATGCCGCCGAAAAAAAAAAAGAAAGAAAAACGGGAAAAATACATAATTTTTGATTCACCAAATTTATTATGTAAGCCATACATTTTTGTATTAATTATTTTATTCTTATTTCATTACGAAAACTAGTTAAGAAATTATGTATGATTTCATATTTTCAGTATATACCCTTACCTTTGAATTACAGGTAATAAATCCGAGCACGATTTTGTTTTATATTCAGTGTAATCCTATTACACATCCTTTACTTACAAGCATATCTCTTTTCAAAGCAGTTTGCCCGCTTGTGATTTAGTATTAGTGCCCAGTAAATTATTCACTAATATTTGGTTGTTTCAAATTTCTTGAATTCAGAGAAAAAAGAGAATTTCGAACG
Organism: Macrothele yani; assembly: GCA_039090855.1. Lineage (NCBI taxonomy): Eukaryota > Metazoa > Arthropoda > Arachnida > Araneae > Macrothelidae > Macrothele > Macrothele yani. The sequence continues at coordinate 174,189,941 of CM077029.1, read as the reverse complement.
TTATTTTACAAATAGTAGATTTTTAGTTGCATTATCTATTTCATGGATGAAATAAAACACTATCTTGATTCCCGCGAAGTTGTAACATAGTGTACGTATTACATATAAAAGAATCAACCATTCGTGCAATTTTTGACAATTTGAAATTCAAAATTTTGCCTATAATCGCAAAAAGCGTATAAATGAAATACGTGTAATCGAATTGAAAAAGCTATAGAGACGCTTGTTGATCAACCTGACTCGACTATCAAGCTTAATATATTAGAAGCTTTCTACATATATCGGAACTCGTCACGGCTAGTCAACGACATGATCTCAACTCCATTTCTTTCAAGCGCATGGTAACAACTCACCAAAATCCGTGACCGTGATAATTCTACTGATGTCGCAATGATTTGAATGTTTACCCTCCATTCGTCCTGATGATGCCGAGCCAAACGCTCTGCGAAACTATAGTTAATGTATAATAAACATTTTATTGTGAGAAACGTTGCTATTTTTATTCTATCTTAACACCACAGGTTTAGTAGTCATAAGTTATATATAATAGAGACTATAGTAAAATATCGCAACTACCACAGAATTCCGTACGAAAGTGAAAAACGTATAACTGAAAAACATGTAACCGAGGTCCCACTGGACTTACTTTGTGTGTCTTCAAACTTCTTAGAATGTGGAAGTCCGGCGTCAGTGCGTACGCTGAACTTCAAGGAGAAAAAAATAAACCAGTTGATCTGGATTGATTGTATAAGGGATTTTCTGTTACCTTCATTTTCTCTATTAAAGTCCTCTGAATGTGTGCTTAAAAACTGGTGTACATAATACTTTGGATAGGAACTTTCTGGTGGTGGTGATCCATGATGTTTCCACTGCATGCTCTCTTGTTTAGTATCAGGGTCCAAATGCTGAAGCCACGTCTCATCGCCAGTCACAATGCAGGAATGTAAGTCATCTGGATCCCAGTTAATGTGGCCAAGTTGAACCCGACTTGCTTCAACACGATCATTCTTCATCTCAGGTGTCAACATTCGAGGAACCCATCTGGCACATGACCTCTGACATCCTTAACCTCTCACGCATAATGGTCCAAACACTGCCAGTACTTAACTTCAGTTTCTCGGCAATTTGTATGACAGGGATTCACCAGTTTGACATCTTTCTGGCATATTTCATATATGGCCATCTTCACTGAGCGTCCCTCGCGATGGTTGTCTTCCAACGAGTCTCTTCCCTGTTTAAAGAGAGTAGCCCATCCTTTGACTGTGGCTTATGAAGACGTACACACGGACCACCATCGACGTACTCACGGACCATTCGTTCATGAACACTGCGTGGCGTTTGAACTTTCTTCGTCAAAAATTCTATCACCGCTCAGCTCTGCAATTTCTGTCGCTCATCCCTTGTTACCTTATAAACTTCAATGCACTGTGGCGCAGTCTCAAATGCGGACACAGCGTCATGGCGTGGCTGTTATATAACTAAAGGATGATGCAATACTTTGCAATACTTACGTCAGCCGCCAACCACTAATTTCAAGGTCAGGTTTAGAACTTATTGAACACCCATTTTACATGGTGTTCAGGAGGATCTAGAGGCGTATGCCTTTAGCTAGTCGTCTGAGAAAGTGGTGGTGCTCTCGTTCTGAGGAACTGACTTTCTAAGTTACCTGGTACCACAGGCCTGAGTTGGAAACGGATCAAAAATTTCGGACCCCGATCGGACCCGTAACTGACACAGACAAATCTGCTTTGAACTATAAATTCGAAACTCAATGTATATATATATATACATACATACATACATATAAACGTAATTTATATATTCATCCCAATAACTGCTTGATATTTAATAACTGAAATCCTTTTTTAATAAAATTTGGTTACTTGCTAAATTTTAGTGCCACTGTTTTGCGTAATCCAGAAGTAATGGCTGACTATGACCGTGACCATGGAGTATATTACAAACGGGAATCATTATTTACGATTACACGAATATATTTTCTTAAATGTATTTAGATTGTTCACTCTTTCCACGCTTTGAGGGAGGTGCGCATACTTTCATATGGTCAGTTAGATTTTTGGTTCCATAAAATATTTCTTTGTAATCATACACTTTCCACATTTTGAACAACAAGCAAGACCAAACAGCACAGAATTATTCACCGGTTTCTTAATGAGACGAAACAATTTCCAGCACTCACTCTCTCCCTTGCGGTTTTCAACAAGCACGTATTTGTTGGCCTCGACGCTTTTCTCAACCTCCTTAATATTAAATCCATCCATATTAACAAATAAGCAGTTAATTTCGACATGACATGCCACGGGAACGAAATGTTAGCACATCAATCGAAAATCTCTGAATGCTCAATGTAAAAGATGCGATGTGAAAAGTAACTCTTAGTGAACTTCGCACGGAGAGGGTGAATCAGCTGAGAAGCAGGCGAATGGCATTTGCCTGTACCTTGCCCAGGACAATCGCAAGGCAAAAGAACGCAAAGGAAGTATCTTTTTATGATATGGTGTCGGTGTGTCTGACGTCGATCGGTGGAAATCTTCGTTGCTTTAAGAAAGAGACGACAATATTTTTGCATAGCAAATCATTATTTACTCCGTGGGCACCAGTATCGACTACAAAATTCCACAACGCGCATTTTTCTTTGGAAAATATTTTTATTTCTCTTTTCAAATAGAAAAAAACGGGAATAAAACTGGGTCAGGAACACCTTGACCACACCGGTTGGACCCGCAAGAAATTGTTGACCCCTTGACCCGTTTCCATCTCTGCCACAGCGATTGGCGACGGTTTATAGCCATGGTGCCCATGGTGATAGTTAAACCCAGAATGAGAAAAGTGGTCGGATCCGCGGAATGCTGGCAGTCGTACGAGCTGGGTCATATTCTAAGTCCCGGATGATTCACGGGTTTGCGTGTCTGTCCTACGGCGCTGGCTGTGTTTCTGGAAACGATTTTCTATGTATATTAGTGACGGAAGATGATTCAAAGTTTTAGGTGCCAACGGGACGGGGTTGTTAAATCCAAAACAAATAAAAGAATCATGCATATATACAGGGTCTTCGAAGAAGTGCCTCATGAGCTATAATATAAGACAGTGTGTACAGTCAAATATTTTTTTTAAGTCTCAGTGTTTTCTCTGTTGTTATTACGTTTTATTTTTTTTTCCGGGTTTAACGAACAAAGTGAGCATTTTAGCTATAAGGAGTCACTCGTCCCTAATTTACTGCCACTCGGTTTCAGGTAAGCGAGAAACCCAGCTCAGTACGGCAAACACGCCATATGTGCGTGATCTGAGAATATGTACTGTGTCCTACTCGGACAATTAGCCAGAAGCCCATGCCTCTAACCACTCGGTCTTCAAAGCGACTTTTAGTAGTTAAATAAACGATAAACCTCGCTGAGAACATGAAAACTTAGAAGGAGCCGACCATATTTAAATAACTGTACTGCTGCTTACTATACGGAAGGAAGACCTAGATACAAGAAGAAGTGTAACTCTCACATCGCACTAGACACTTCAACCGCAGCCAACTATAAAAGGAACAGCCATATTTTAGCATCTGCCTCACTGAGCACAAGAAGATGCTATCATCATGTACACAACGGGAATTGAAAAAAAATCTATTCGCTAGAATAAAATATTCCTAGAACGTTTTCAATCTTTTTTCAGTGTCTTAACTTTACGAGAATTTCTGAATTCTTTGTGTTACGATTTATCAGCAAAATTATTACTTATGTGACTACTTAGAAATCAGAATTCGTTTCCGCGTGAGCATTATGACTCTCAGCATAAAGTTGATTTCTGTAAAAGTGATCGCGAAATCTACTAACCGTATGGATTAGATGAACGATGAGGGATCGATAATAAACTGCTCTGCGGATTTCGTGAAACAATGAGAACTCGAAAATCAACTAATCTCTATAGATTTAGGGAACAATGAGGTATGAGAAACCTGATCAGTAAGGGCCTGGGAAACAATGAGTAAGGGAAAACATTCCGAACGACATGGATTCTTGAAAAATCAGCTGATCTGTGTGGATTAAAACAAGTATGAAAACCTCGGGTCAAATTATTTGTACAGATGATAGAAAACAATGCGGAGTAAAACATCTGCTCTGTGTGGTTATAGGAACAGTGAGCAACAGGAAGTATACTAAACGGTGGGGTTATGGAAGAGTGAGTAATCGAAATCATATCAATCGGTGCGGTTCTAGGAAAAGTGGATAACCAGAAATATACCAATTAGTGTGATGATTCTAGGAAGGCTAAGTAATCAGAAATATACCTGTCGATGTGGTTAGTGATGTGCCTGCACCGCAGGACGCACATGAGATAAAGGCAGATATCAGTGAGAGCACATGTCCGTGTAGCTCAGTTGGGAGAGCGACTTACTGCGGAGTGAGGGGACCCAGATTCGATGTCCGACGCGGACAAACTTGTACGTTATAGGTTATAATAATGGCTAACCGAAAATATACCAATTGGTGTGATTCTAGGAATAGTGAGTAACCAAAAATATACTAAGCTATGTGGTTCTATGAAAAGTGAGTAACCGAAATTATACCAATCGGTGTGGTTCAAGAAAGAATGAGTAACCGAAATTATAACTAACGGTACGGATTCTAGGAACACTCAGTAAGCAGAAATCAACTGACTTGTGTTGATACTTTAAACAGTGAGGACACAAAAATCAGTTTATTTGTATATATTTTAGGAGCAGGGCAACAAGAAATCTTATCAGCGTGTTTCTAGAAGCCAGTGAGTAACCTAAAGCATACCGAACTGCGTAAATTCTAGGAACAGTGATAAATCGGTGATACTGTTTATATGAGAGTAAGAAAGGAATTGTTTTGCCGTAGATTTCGTAAAACCCGACCGCTATGTGAGCATTTCTAATTGAGGAGCGCATAAAATTTTGGACACCATTTGGTTCACGTACATCGGCGGCTTAAAGGGTTAAATATCCCTTTACGCTTAGTAGATCATGAATGTTGTAGATTTTAGAGCTCCCTTTTGACCTAAGAAATTTTCTTCTAGTTTTCTTTATGGACACTAAAATCTCTAAAAAGTATAATTGTTACAGATAAGTAGGACAGATATTAATCTGAGAGGCTCTGTACAACTGCGATTTCATTTTCTGGACACCCTGAACAGGACCGTTATCATGCGGCTTTGGAACATTCATAAGCGCTATGTTAATTTAACTTTCAAAACTTTTTCTTAGCCAATCAAGGAAAAAACAGTTGAGTCTCTCAATGATAACAGATTTTTCGATTACACAGATTAAAAAACGTAGGTTAGTACCTTCAATCTCAACCGCCGCGGTAGTCGAGTGGTCAGAGGTTTATGTTTCTGACTACTTGTCTGAGCTGGACCTGGACTCAAATCCCTGATGATGCATGAGCGATGTGTTTGTCTTAAGGCACTGACTCTCTCTCTGTCTTTTCTAGAACAGGGACGGATGATGCTTGCAATCATTAGAGTTGCTCGTGGTAGTCGCCCCCTCCCCTCCCTCTAAGAAAAACATTTAATCTCGTGTGAATGAGTTAAAGCAAAACATCCCTCTGTGCTGTAGTGTTTCATAGGCATATCCAAGTATCAACTTCTTTTCGTGAATGTGAGGATGTTAACAATCCTTTACGTTCGGAGACAAATTTAAAAATATACTTTTGTTTGTGCTGGTGTTCAGAATGTTGTTTGCATCCTGATAAAAAGAAACACTGATCTTTTTACTTCGTAGAACTGTTTTAAAAACAAGATCTTACTTTGTACTGATTTATCATCGACCTGTTCAAATGAATCATCGACCTGTTCGAATGAATTTGTTTTCTTTTCTTCAACAAAGGTGAAACCTCAGAGCCATCCGACAATAGCTGACGTTGTTCAAGATGACTGGCTGCAAACAGATAAATCTGTTCTTAACCACAAACATCTAGCGGTCAACATGAATAGTCAACTGCCCCATTTCTTTGGCGTTTATCACCCTGTGAAGTTATGCATAAAACAAGTAAGGTATTAAACTCCATTTGACTACTTTTTTGTTTTAATGTATGCGTTTCATACTATGGTTTAGAATACAACTTGTTTAATGCTCGAAATCTAGCAACTTGCAAGTCTTAATCTTGTTTAAATGTTTAGATTCCTCCCCTTCCCCCACGCACTCACCGGGGTTGAAAATGTCACATGGATGATTTAGTATCATTTTGTGAAATCTAGCAAAGAAGTTTGATGTGTATATTTAGGTCGAGCTACATTTAACAGTTAACCTTGTGCCTGAACTCCTTCTCTTCCAACTCATTTGGATTAAGCAACCAAAGTTAATGGTCAGACATTAAGCAACCATGTAAACTGTTCTTCTTTGCCAAGTATCGTATGAAATGACTGGCATTAAAATGCCCATTTTTTTTTATTTATTGCAAGTACTTCGGCCGATTAAAAATATCACATGTTCAATGCCGTAGAATGAGTATCATCATCATCATCATTGTCAACCATTATCAATCCACTGCTGGACGAAGGTCTCCCCAAGTTTCCTCCACAACGGTCTGTCTTGTGCCAGTCTCCTCCATGTCACTCCCGCATATTTACGAATTTCATCCACCCATCTCCCATGTGGTCTTTTTCTGGGTCTTTTCCTGTCCCTTGGAATCCAATCTAAAATTTCGGCTGTCCATCTATGGTCTGTCCTTCTGGCAGTATGTCCAGCCCATTGCCATTTCAGGGATTTAACTCTGATCATGATGTCTTCCACTCTCGTCATTTTTCGGATCCACGAGTTCCTCTTCTTATCTCTCCTGGTTACACCAAGCATGCACCTCTCCATGCTTCTTTGAGTTGTCTGCAGCTTTTGTATGTCTCTTTTAGTTAAGGTCCACGTCTCTGCACCATACGTAAGCACTGGAAGGATGCATTGATCAAACACTTTTCTTTTAAGACATAATGGCATATTGCTCTTGAAAATTATGCTGTTTCTTCCAAAAGCTCTCCAGGCAAGTTTTGTACGCCGATTAATTTCTTCATCAATGTGACCCTCACTTGATATCTGCTGTCCAAGATAAACATACGTATCTGTTATCTCCAGTTTTTCTCCATCAATCGATAAATCTTCATTTCTTGTAAAAGCATTGAACATCACTTTTGTCTTCTGAAAGTTCATTTTTAATCCCACTTCTTTACTCTTGTCAGCAAGTTCTTGGATCATACTCTGCAGCTCTGATGGGGTAGTTGCAAAAATGACTACGTCATCAGCAAAACGAAGGTGGGTTAGATAATCTCCATTAATCTTTATCCCTTTGTTTTCCCAGTTCAGTGATTGAAAGACATTTTCCAATGTGGCATTAAAGAGCTTCGGAGATATGGTGTCACCTTTGTCTCACTCCCTTTCCAATTTTTATGTGTGTTGTATTTTCAAACAGCCGAATCTTTGCACTTGCATTTTCATAGATGTTATTAATAATATTAATGTATGCATCTTCAATACCGCAGGATTTCAGAGCCGTGGTAACTGCTGATGGTTTCACCGAATCAAAGGCTTTTTCATAATCGATAAAAGCCATGCACAATGGAAGTTCATATTCCCTCGCTCTTTCAATCAGTTCTCTCAGTACGTGGATATGATCTATTGTGCTGTAGCCACTCCTGAATCCAGCTTGTTCTCTCGGTTGAGCCATGTCCAGTGTTACCTTCAAGCGGTGTGAAAGAACTTTAGTGAAGATTTTATAAACCACTGATAGGAGGCTGATAGGTCTGTAGTTCCTAAGATCCTCAATGTCACCTTTTTTATGTAGCAGGATCATTGTAGCATTGTTCCAATCCTCAGGAATCTTCCCTTCATTAAGGCATCGAGTGAAAATTTGGGCGAGTACTGTTTCAATTTCTCCACTTGCTTCTTGTATGATGTCTATAGTAATTCCATCTTCTCCTGGAGCTTTCCCTCGCTTCATGTTCTTGATTGCATGAGCAACTTCTGCTGGGAGGACTGGAAGAACTCTGGTACCTTTCATGATGTCTGGAGTACATGTATCATCCCTTTCATATAATTTGGAGTAGAAATCTTTCACTCTTGTCAAAATTTCGCCTCTATTTCTTGTTATAGAACCATCTTCTTTTCTCAGAGCCATAATCTGTTTTCTTCCCTTACTGAGATGTCCCTTTGCTATCTTAAGGCTTTGGTTGTTTTCAATTGCTTTCCTCACTAGCTCACAGTTGAATTTCCTTACGTCTTCAGTGATACTTTTTCGTGTTGTCTTGCATAGCTCTATATATTCCACTTTGGAAGTCACATCTACTTTAGTTGTCCTCATCTCTTCTTTTTTGCATCAACATTTTGGTTTTTCCTGATAATTTGTTCACATGCAACTTGTTCTTAGACCCAGCTAATTTTGTTGCTGTTTCCATTAGAGCTTTGGTTACTTTTCTGTTAACTTCCGAAATATCCACTTCTTCCGATGTTAGGCCTTCTAAAGCAGAGAATCTGTTCTTCAGTTCCAACTTGAAAGTATTATGGTGTTTTTTAAGGTTGGTTATGTCAATACATTTTGTTTGTCTTATGAGCTTGCCACGTTCCAGTTTAGTGTTGAGGTGCATCTTACATCTCACCAATCTATGGTCACTACCTGTGTTGAACTTGTTCAGCACACTGCAGTCTTCGATGACGAATTTTTTGTTACACATAATAAAATCAATTTCACTTGTCGTCCCAATTGGATGTCTCCATGTCCATTTCCTGTGTGGCTTTTTCTTGAAAAAGGAGTTCAAGATGAAAAATCCTTCTGCCTCTGCAAACTCAACGAGAGTATTTCCACGCTGGTTTCTGTTGCCGTGACCGAATTTACCTACTGAAGTTTCATTCTGTTGCCGTTGCCCTATTTTTGCATTGAAATCTCCCATAATTATCTTCAAGTGCTGCTTACCTTTATTATTTAGATGACGAATTTCCTCATAAAATTCTTCAATTTCTTCTTCAGGATGACTTGTGGTGGGTGCATAAGTTTGAATAATCTGAGCCTGGTATCTTCTCGATAGTTGGATAACGAGTCGTGCAGCTCTGTCAGAAGAACTTTCAACTTCTACCACTTTATCCTTCAGTTTCTTGTTTATTATAAATCCAACACCACTAGTTCTGCCAGTATCTGTCCCACGATAATAGAAGAGATGTCCACTTTTCAGTTCAATGAGATCTTCTCCTTTTCTCCTTACCTCACTTAGCCCGACGATGTCCCACTTGATCCTAACGGCCCTTTGTAAAATTAACCGTCAACAAAGAATTTTAGGCTATCATCATCATCTTCCCCTTCGTACACCTATTTTTCCTTGTGTTTTGCACCGAGCGCATAAAGAAAAAGGAACAGATTCCATTAAAAATCATCTGTATGTTTGTTTCCATCCTTAGTTTTTAAGAATTTAAAATGTTAATTATAATTCATTCTAGTTGCTATTAAACCACGTGACTAATCGCGTCACATGTCATGATTTCTGAAAGAAACCACATTTGGTTTTCCTGCTTGTACACATAATTAAAAGTAATAACTGCCCAGAGAAAGGACAAAAAATATTGGATATTTTATGGGAATTAGCAAACCGTTAACTAGGTTTTCTGAGAAACGGTAAAACGTCTACTTTTTTATAATGTTCTAATTAAAGTTGGCTTTGATTTGATTTGAACTCTCTTAACGTTAAGTTTGCTTCACTGCAACACACTAAGGCTTAAAGATTATCGTTACGTTAACTTATTGAATTTGCTTTTCGTTGATACTTGACTTTTTGCTGAAGCCGAAAAAGTCTTTAAATAAACAAAGATCATCTTTATTTCTACGTGTTCTAATACCCTGCATTTTATGTCTACATTGCTTTGAGAAAGCCTTCCAGTAGAGTGTGAAAGCTTGGCGAACCTTTATACAAATTTACACCACGAAATTAAACGGATATACTACGCTATAAGCGTATTAATGATCTAGAAACCGTAGAAGAAACAGTACTTGAAAACCGTGTGTACGACAGTGCTCTGGAAACCGTAGAAGAAACAGTACTTGGCAATCGTGTATATAATAGTGTTCTACAAACCCTAGAAGAAACAGTGCTTGACAATCTTGTACATAACAGTGCTCTAGGAATCTAAGAAAAAGCAGGGCTATCGTAATATTTAACACTGAGTCCTTATCTCAACAATCTCTCTACGTAACTTGCCCTTCGACCTGCTGTCATGGGTTGCCAACTCTTCTAAAGAAAATCTAATTATTCTAAAGAAAATCTGTGGCGTTAAGTTAGAAAAACCTTTAACGAGGAGAAACCAAATTTACACAAGAACACAGAAACTCAGAAAGAAGGTTAAATTAGAGGTATACGTAACATGTTTTAAAATGATATTCTAATAAATTATCATGCAGGCAGTGGAAGATAAGATGTTGCCCATAAACATACGGTGACATGAGTACATGGGTAACCATATAGGAAGGAGTCCAGCTGATCTGTCTTGGAGATCTGGAAATGCCCATTTCAGTCCTTCGGAGGAAGTACAAAGATTTTTGCTTTATTGTTCATCCTTAATCCTAACTTTTCTGTTGAATTCTTTGATATGCGTACGTGCAGTAAAAACAGAAAAACAAAACCGCTGGAACTTACAGTTGAAAGTAATAATACTGAAATTTCCCATGGCATGTTGAAGCACAGCGTACATACGTACAATTTGAATTTGAATTTCATGAAAATATTTGCTATACAACACAGTACATCAATAAATAAACAAAGACATCCATCTTTCCACGTTTTAGCAACACACGGCAGCCTAAAAATTTTTATTCGGTTATCCCTGGGGAACTGAATCCTAGATCTCTCGATATCTAGCCGAGCGCGTTAGCCTTACACCACGGTGGCTTACAATCCACGGCGCTATGTGTGTTTTTCTCTCAGCTTCTGACATCATAAATCCGTAAGATGAGCTCTGCTACTGAGACGTCTCCATCTGGTGGGCATTAACAGCACTGTCTATTATTAATTATAGCAGTTAAATCCAAAAAGCGAGATCCAAAGTGAAAATCCTCCAAATATGGGGCGTCAGTGAATAAACAAAGACATCGCTCTTTCCACGTTTTTTAAGACATCGCTCTTTCCACGTTTTTTAAGACATCGCTCTTTCCACGTTTTTTAAGACATCGCTCTTTCCACGTTTTTAAGACATCGCTCTTTCCACGTTTTATCGTGGAAAGAGCGATGTTTTTGTTTATTCACTGACGCCACGTATTTGGAGGATTTTCACTTTTCAGTACATCAATGTTTAACAAAACGTAAACATTATGAATATTATCATATGTATTGAACTCGTCTATGTAATTAAAACAGTGGAGTGGAAACACGAACATCATGAAAATATCACAAAAATCAATTCAAATTAAGTAACCTATAGAACTACAAAGTTGCATTGAGGGAAAACAAGATCACAACAACCTCAAATATATCATATTATAATAAATTATAAGCATACAAGCAATTACTTCATACAAATGACCAAAAAATCTATACGGAGTAATTCATAGAAGTAAATAATGCAATGTACAATAGAAGCATAGCATGGAGCCAGGGAAAAAGGCTTAAATAGTAGGCCTGACGAGCCCCTGATTTCCATAGGTCAATGTGTCAGGTCAAAACGTCAACAGTAACGACATTGAATTATGACCAATGTTTAGTATACAATGAAAAAAAATAAGACAAGAGCTTAACCAAACAACAGCAATTCTCGTAGCAATTTTTTAAATACTTTAAAATTAACAATTTCCCTGATGTACGATGGCAATCTATTCCACGCACGGGGTCCAGCTGTAGCAATACTATTATACAGCAATCCGGTTTCGCGGCCTGGGAACCACAACCCGCATGACCTTTGTTGTGCAAGAATGATAATAAACTAAAAGTATATATTTTATCGAAGGGAAGTACATTGTGAAGACAATAAATACTACCAGCATTTAATGCTGAATTTAGTAGTCGAATATACTGTATTTCTTCTGAAGAACAAAAATTCTGTTTACGTTACCGCCCGTAGTCTGGCAGCAGGCCAAAATACAATAATACAACATAGGGTAGATGAAGGAATAATATAATCCTAATCTGAGTCTGATTGTTAAAAAGCCTGAGATCCTAGAAACAGCGCCAATACGAGACTTTTGCCAAATAATTTATGTGAGCATCCCAACGCAAGGTCTCATGGAGTACGACAGCCAAAAAATTCACGAATGACCTGAATGCAACAGCATCCCCATTCAGGAAAATACCAGAAGGTGAAGACAGTCGAAGACCACGGTCCGAAAATAAGATACAGTTTGTTTTATGTGTGTTAATTGTAAACGAGTTACAACTAAACCAGCGAAAAATGTCCTGTATGCACGAGGTAATATCTCGGACAACGAATCCCCGAAAAAAATAAGCTGGTGCCATCAGTAAATAATACTCGGTGAGAAGTAGAAACAACATTAAATATATCATTAACATAAATTAAGAAAAGCATAGGGCCGAAGACAGAGACCTGAGGAACTCCAAAATGAACTCTTTGAACTGAGGAGCCGATACCCTGTACTTTAAACATATAGTGTCCTGCTAAATAGTTAATTTAAACTAAAACGAAAGGAAAATACAGATAATGATGAAAGGCGAAGGAATGAAAAAATATGATATCAACACTTACAGCAGCAATTAATGGCTAGACATAGATCTTCCGAAGTTTCTTCCATAGTTCTGTGTTTAGAATATACTTTTTTCTTCTTGATGACCATTTGAGTGATCGCACATGTTTCGTGGTGCGTGGGATACAAGTGACCAAGAGGAGCAAGGCTCAACAGAACAGCAAAGAAACGACCTTACTGTCCCAGCATGCTGTCTAATTTCATTTATGGATCGCTCTCACATTTGGGTCTGCTGATTTTCAATTAAATACATCTATGAATGAATCAATGAATGAAATACGGGATTGCACTATTGTACAATACAAATTTGGAAGCCATGAATCCATTTATTGGTGTAAACAAGACATGAATAGTAAGTCAGATAATATCCGAAAACTTGAAAATTTCGTCGCCCGGGAGCGGAAATCGAATCCGCGTCTTCCGGATAGCGCCCGAGTATGTAACCACTGCACCACTCAGAACGAGCAAGTTTCAAGTTTCCGATTAATTTGAATATAACCATCACAGGATTCTCTATAGTCGAAGCAACCGGCATTCATATATAGCGAATCTCGAGGATTAATAGAGGATTATTAGAGGATATACTGTATAGCGAATCTGGAGAATCACGGGAATGAATTCTAATCCTCCAGATTCGCTATATATGAATGCCGGTTGCTTTGACTAGCGAATCCTGTGATGGTTAAATTCAAACTAATCGAAAACTTGAAACTTAGTCGTTTTGGGTGGTGTAGTGGTTAGCATACTCGGGCGCTATCCGGAAGACGCGGGTTCGATTCCAGCCCCGGGACGACGTAACTTTCAAGTTTTCGTATATTATCTGACTATTCATGCCTTGTTTACACCAATAAATGGATTCATAGCTTCCAAATTTGTATTGTACAATAGTGAATCCCGTATTTCATTCATTGATTCATTCATAGATGTATTTAATTAAAAATCAGCAGACCCAAATGTGAGAGCGATCGATAAATGAAATTAGACAGCATGCTGGGATAGTAACGTCGTTTCTTTGCTGTTCTGTTGAGCCTTGTGCCTCTTGGTCACTTGTATCCCACGCACCACGAAATATGTGCGATCACTCAATCGGTCATCAAGAAGAAAAATATATTCTAAACGCATAATTATGGAAGAAACTTCGGTTGTCTAAGCGATGGGTTCTGATCATTCGTCCGAGATGGGTCCGGGTTCGAATCTTGGTGAAGCATGGATGTTGTCTTTGTCTTACGACACTGGCTCTCTCCCATCTCTGGAGTCAGTGGCCCTAAATAGGGACGGGCGACTGCTTATAGCTCACTGAGTTGCTCACGGTGGTCGTTAAACCTCCATTAAAAAATAGTTTTCGGATATTATCTGATTTACCCTTCATGTCGTGTTTACACCAATAAACGGATTCACAGCTTCGAAATATATCTGTTTGCTTGTGTGTGTGGTAAAATCGGTTAGATCACAGAGAAATTTGCCCACAGTAGAAATTTGCCCATTTTTTTTTATGTTATATTTATTCGCAGTTTTCAACTTTCAACCCCCTCCCTCTCCTCCGTCTCAAAAACTAAGCCACGGACGTCCATGTATGAAAAAGTCTTGTTTCACAGCATAGTCCGTGATGGCTCGCGTTTTGCTGAAATTAATTCTGATTCATGTTCTTGAATATTTTTGACACATGTTTGATAACAACAGGCAGGTAGAGAAATAGACAGAGCTTGGCATTTGCTACGGAAACGTGCAAAAGTTACAAAAAGTTGCAACAACATTGAAACTCAGTTAGAACCACCACTGTAGTGAGAGTCTCGTAACTGTTTGGAAGAGTAAATGGCATGTGATACTGCCTAATGGCGTCACAAGATTGGATAATATAAAAGTATATTGATGTCGGAAGAATCTGTGCGTCATGAAATAAGCTTTATCGCTCGGAACATCACGGGGTTTCTCTCGCTGGCGGTCGTAACAACTCGCTTAGAGAAGCTAGGGCAGTTTTAAACAGGCACATTTCACAGTCTCGTTATTAAATGCTGACGACGTGAACAGAATGCGACCCTGCCATTGACCGTGATAGCTCGTGTTTTATTACCTGCTTACTGTTGTGTAGGAACTTCCGAAGAACAGGTTCCGTAAATAGGGCATTTTTTGCATTCGTAATCACTGCTCAGCCTGCCCAGGAAGAATAAGAAAAAAAAAAAAGGAAGAGAAACATTAGGCTTTAGACATTGTGAAGTCGATACTCGGTGTAAGAGAAGGGATTCGGGGAATTTCTTCCGGCGAGAAAAAAAAAAAATAGCTCATTTTCTGTGTCAGTGTTCCATGACATTAACTGATATTACGAATCTCCTAGAAAAGGGGAGAAGAGCGTACGTAGGTCAGCACCATAATTGTGCTCCCAAAGGTCAGGAAAAACAAAAATAAAAAATAACAGAGAGAAGAAGAAGAAGAAGAAAGAAGTAATGTGGGAATTAAAAATCCAGACTGGAGAATTACCTTCGGAATAAAATCTTTTCTATCAGCACGGAAATTAAAAAGTTGCTAAATTACGTTAAATTAACTGGACTTTTAAAAATTGAATTAAAAAAAAGAGTAAAAAAAACCAAAAAAATAAATAAAATAAAATTGTAAAGTAAAATAATACTAAACGCGTCCTTTCCATCCCCATGAATGAATAATTTTTAATTTAGTGGGCCAACCAAGACTGCGTTAGAGCAAACTCTCTAAACAAGAAATAGAAAAATTTAGGGGTGAGCCCAGAATGTCTCAAATAAATATAGTGGGATAGCCTAAAGAACGTAAAACAAATCGCCTGATTTTTTTTGAACGGGGGAAATTTAAGCCAAAAAGAGTAAAGACAAGGAATAAATTAAAAGGAATTACTCAAAATTGTATGACTATATCTAATAATCCGAAATCTCTTGGCGTAGAATAGAACTAAAACTTTCCAAGCATTCACACATCAACCAGATGCCTTTTTCAAGGAAGGTAGGCAGCTAACCCTAAACTGCAAACTAACTTTCTCGAATTATCACGTTTACGCCTATTCATTTATTGTCTAGTCAAGTCACAGCGTTCGAAACGTTCTATTATTAAAATGTGCAGTTAGCTGTCTACCTTCCTTGAAAAAGCCATCTGGTTGATGTGTGAAAGCTTGGAAAGTTTTATTTCTATTCTACGCCAAAAGATTTCGGATTATTTGTATAGTCATACTATTTTGACTGTAATTTGTGTATCGTTCCTACTTATTAAATGAAATTAATTTTGAGGAAAGAATTTCCCTCATCCCTATCGAAGAGACGGAAGTCGTGAACAAAGAGGAGACTAACGTCTCCTTGAGGTGCCAGAAATTAATTTTCTTGAGCTTGCGAATCGTTTCTCGATTGAGCTTTCATCCGATGAGTAAGAACGTGATCTCTTATTCTTATGGGACATCCTTTAAGACTCCCTATGTTGAGAATTAGATGAAGGTTTAGAAGGCGGGGTCTCGCGAAACTCAAAAGGATGGTATACATAAAATAGAAGTCATCGCTGTTTCCACGTTTATAAGTGAGTCACGGAAAAATGTCTCATCGGCCGCCACCGGGAATCGAACCCAGAGTCTTCCAGTTACGCGCCGGATATGCTTCCACTGCACAACAGCGGCCTCGAAATTCCCCAGACTCACAAACGACAAACTGCCAAACCACATGGCAGGGTTGCTTCTTTGGAGCCCCACACAATGCTGAGGATTCACCACAGATGAACAGCAGCAACTGAACAAATAACTAGAAGGCGAATGAATGATAAATACACATTTGACGTGGAACAGGAACATCAAATAGAAGTAATCGCTGTTTCCACGTTTATAAGTGAGTCACGGAAATGCTTTTTTTCTCTTCGGCCGCCACCGGGAATCGAACTCAGGGTCTTCCAGTTACGCGCCGGATATGCTTCCACTACACATGGTTTGGCAGTTTGTCGTTTGTGAGTCGAGAATTTCGAGGCCGCTGTTGTGCAGTGGAAGCATATCCGGCGCGTAACTGGAAGACCCTCGGTTCGATTCCCAGTAACGGCCGATGAGAAATGTTTTCCGTGACTCACTTATGAACGTTTAAAGAGCGATGACTTCCATTTGATGTTTTAGGATGGTATACGTCAGACAGTCCGAAGATTTTTGTTTCGAACATTTGCTTGAAAACAAGTGAACCTCATTGCCCCCTCGACCATCTGAACTTTACCGCAGAACACTGTTTTTCATTAACACTTATAGGCATAAAATAATGCGAAAAAATACATAAATAAATGCGCAAAAATTTAATCGATTTTGCCATATTTGTTCTGCATGTTAAGATGCTATCTTTTGTATTTGTGTGATTTTTTTTTAACTGTCAAAAAATCTACCTCTTTCTGAATTATGCTGGCCTAAGTGCATGTGCCTAATATGCACAATACACTCCCAGCTTAAAAGTGCTTTATGGGGAAATGTAGAAATTATTTTCCATATCCTGAGACCTGGTGACCCTATATCGTTTTTTGTTTTGTTTTGCTTTTTGCGAAACAGTGCTTATACAGTACTACCCCCTTTTGCAACCACGAACCTGTGTCTTAAAAGATTTATTCCATTTTCTTCTTCATTTAACTGATTAGGAAGAACTTAAGCGTCAGAGAATACCAGGCTGTACTATTTGCAAAAAAAAAAAAAAAGCACCGAGAAATCATTTGATCTTGATGAAATTCAGCATGCAAGTACCTCAGGATGGAATATGCAAATGATTAAGAAATAACTACCAATGCCTAAATAGTGATCCACCACAACGCATTTGAACCGCGCATCGAGAAGGGAATATCAAGAGCAAAGCTCGCACGCAAGGACAATTGTGACAGCGGATTGCGGTTGCATTAACGTCCACGGACTGTGAGAATGCCTCGACGTCGGATCCGTGCACACTACGATCAGTTGAACGAGTTTGAGAGAGTACGTATAATTGGGCTGAGAGACGCCGGCTGGTTAAGTCGCAGTATCGCCAGGTTTGTTTAGGAGCGAAGCGGCAAACAGACGATGTTGGCGCCAATGGGTCGAGGAGGGCCCAACCCAGTCACAAGCGGGCAGTGGACGGCCGAGTGCAACGACAGAACGCGAGGATCGAGCGATTGTGAGAGCCGCACAAACAGGGCCAAATTCGTTGCTTTAAACCATCCGTAGCCATGTTGGGTCGTCAACAGGTACGGAAGTGGGCTTCCGGACCGTTGTCAGACGACTTGAGGCACAGGGACT
Source organism: Macrothele yani (assembly GCA_039090855.1). Classification (NCBI taxonomy): domain Eukaryota; kingdom Metazoa; phylum Arthropoda; class Arachnida; order Araneae; family Macrothelidae; genus Macrothele; species Macrothele yani. Next base: position 174,172,016 of record CM077029.1, on the reverse strand, counting down.
ACATTCGAAGAGGCCACTACGCCGCCTACTACTGACCACCAGGCATCACCGGCACCAGTTGCAGTGCTGACGGGCCTGATCAACGTAGGAAAGTGTCCGTTGGCGTCATGTTGTCTTCAGTGATGAGTCACGGTTTGCACTTGGCACCAATGACCAGCGCATACGTGTCTGGAGACCAGCCGGCCAGCCTTTGCAGTACCACGAAACGGCTCACGGCTCACCCACTGGGAGTGACTGTTTGAGAAGCCATTTCTTACGATAGCTGTGCATCCTTCGTAGTCCTCCGTACCATCCTCACGGCTCAGCGGTAGTTCGACGACATTCTACGACATGTTGTGTTGCCATTCCTGTCGCATCATCACCGAGCAATTTTTCAACAGGATAATGCCCGGCTACATACGGCACGGATCTCCCGGTATGCCTCCTAATGTCGACTTCCTTCCATGGCCAGCCAGATCGACCGACCTCTCACCGATCGAACATGTTTGGGACAGGAAGGGACGCCACCTACGCCCATCCCGGAATGTTGGGGAACTGTCCCGCAATTTGGACAGTGTCTAGCATGCTGTACCTCAGGACAGTTTCAGTGAACTGTACTCGTCTATGCTACACCGGATAACCGATTGTATAGGAGTCAGATGTGGCGCTACAATGTACTGACTTCCTCCATTTGTGTATCAATGAATGAAATACGAGATTACACCATTGTACAATACAAATTTGGAATATGTAAATCCGTTTATTGGTGTAAATATGACATGGATGTTAAGTCAGATAATAAGTCAGGAAATTTGAAACTTGGTCGTTCTGGGTGGTGTAGTGGTTGGCACACTCGGGCGCTATCCGGTAGACGCGGGTTCGATTCCAGCCCTGGGACGACGTAATTTTCAAGTTTTCGGATATTATCTGACTTAACATCCATGTCATATTTACACCAATAAACGGATTCCCATCTTCCATTTGTGTAGCTGTTTTGTCCGAATAAATGACCCAACTGCTCTAGAATCGCAATAATTTTTTTTCCTATACATATAAATTGTACATACCAAATTTCATCTGGATTGGATAATTCCTTCTAGGTACTTCGTTTTTTTTTCGTTTTTTTTTTTTTTTTTGTTGTTGTTTTAGCAAAGAGAGTATATGCCAACCGTTCCCCGAAGTTTTCTACAAGTATTTGACGACACCACGTGAGAATTTAAGGTTTCATGAGGTCTCCCATTCCTAATTTGGGGACACGGGGCGCGGGGACAGAGCCGAAGGAGAGCCCCTCTGCCCCATGGCTCTGGTCTTGGTGCAGACTGCATACGTATCTTACAATTCTGACACTGGGGCTGCAGTTTACGGATTTCATTCGCCGGCAGCACAGTAATGTCGAATCGACGTCGATTTTTGGTTACCAGGTCGATATTACGTCGAGGCATAGTTTTCGACGTAAAATCGATGAGACTGAACGTCAAGAAAAATCATCACATAGAATTTCAGATACATGTAGACGGTTTTACGTAGTTCATCCCTTTAGTTCCATTAGGTCGAATAATCGATGATTTTAATGCGATCTGTAAGCATCGTGCGCATGCGCCTTTGCAACCGTTACGCCAAACAATTGTTTTGGATGCTGGGATGTTGGTCGGTTGTATCATTTCTGTTGTAAGACGAGATTCTTACCTGTCTACTTGTTCGCCGGTAAGTTAAAAGTTGTATTTTTTTGCTTAAGTATGCTTATAAGAAGTTGAGACTCGTTCCTTTAAACAGAATTACTTTTTAAGATATATAATTTGTACGTACGCATATGCCAATTAGGGATAGGCCTAGCGCGATGCTGACATATCACCAAAAATTCTGTGAAATGTTTGAGAATTATGTGTCTTTTCCGTCCGAAAAGACTTGGATGTTGAAACAATAAAAACAAATTGTATGATCTTTTAATTGTAGACAGCGTCGTAGAATCGTATTGCAAATACGAACACATTCTACGTTTTATTCCACGATTAAAAGTTTAGAATTTCATCTTTCAACATCTAAATTGTAGAGAATCGATGATTAAACAGCGTAATATCAACGTAGAATCGACGTCTACACTACGTAGCAACGATGCATATGTTTTTCTCGAAAGGTCGAATCTTCGTCTACTGCTGACTTGATATCGACTTACTAGCAGGAACGACGGAAAGTGAAATTCGTTGACCGGGGCCGAAATTTCGAATCGTGGTGCGCCCTCTACCTTCCCGGAACAAACAGAAGAAAAACAATGTCTAAGCAGTGGCGCACCCACAGGAGTGGCCGAGCCCCCCCCCCCCTCCCCGGCTGGTAGAGTGGAAAGTTATTATGTCGAAGTTTCAACAAAAATTCACAATACGCGATCTACATATACTTCTTAATCATGTACCGTAAAATTACAGTATAACATATAATAATTATAAGGGTGTAGTTCTGTTAAATAAATTTAGAAAACTCTATCAAGGAAAACAATTTCACTGCTTCTTCTAATCATTTAACTTTCTTGTACTGCAACATTGTATAGTAGTAACTGGATAAGAATAAATGCAAAAAAGTCATCCTCCTTAATTGTTACAGCACCTGACTACTTTTCCTTGTAAATTTAGGAGGAGGGGGGTCACCCCCACCTTGGAAAAATTCTGTGTGCCAGGCAGGGACGAATATTCGGGTTGTGCTAGGTGTGCAGCGCACACCCACACAGAGTCACAATTGCGGATTTATTTCTAATAGAACTCCCCAGAGTTCGTCCTAAGGCTTCGAGTGGTGGTTCAAATTAATTTCCCCACATAATGTTTTCATTAAGAAGAGAAGGTTCGTTCAGTAAGCATATCGCATTCGCGCTAGAATCCTCGGGTGTGCTGTTTCTCGTGCGCACATTCGACGACCTTAAAGTAGCTGCCGTACAAGCGCTCCTCCGACGGCGTTGCAGGTGACGTTCTAGATTCCCTGTATTTTCAAACGTTAACAGCGGAAATTTCAAAGTGTGCTACCCAATATGAGCACCGTTTGAGTTCCACGGAGCAGTGCAACCATTTGCTGTTACATTGTTGTTGTTATTTTCTCTTTATGTATTTCCAATAAGACTCGCTAAAGTTTGTCCGCTAAACATAATTCCCTTGTGCAATATTTTCGTGAAGAGGAGAAGATTCGTTGCTTCGTGCAGTAAACAAAACGTAGTAAATAATATTTGCAGCTGCAGGAGTGATATTTTACCAGCGAACAACCTAAGTCGTCAAAGCAACTGCAATTCAAAGCTCTCCAGATGGCGCTACAGGTTATGTTTTTATTTCCTCGTGGGTCCAATGCAGAGGTTTTAATTTCCTGAGTGTGCGCACTTAAAAAAGCACCACTGGTCATACATGTTTGCGTTTGGAAAAGCGTAGAGTCATAAACACAATCAACGTTCTGCTAAGTATGAGTTAATGTTTTTATGTCTTTTCGTCGCTGCATGAATCAGTGTGTTTATGAACACAGATTTAAATATACAATTTGAGTTTCGGCATCCATTTAGGCTAAAGATGCACTAAGTGTCCCATTTTCTGCCAGAAACTTTGCAGATTGGGTAAAGCGGGTGAAAGAAAGTAACCCTAGTGCTGTATTTAAAACTTATATATACAGTAGCGAACAAAAATATTTGGCGAAACACTTTTTCGACCATAATTTTTGTTCTGCTGGGCCAAATCGGGTCATTTTGGGATATGATATGTGTTGATTCGTGGGTTACAAAGCCGCGTAGTGTGTATTTCGCTCGGAGTGAATTTGTCGTTAGAAATGGGTCATATTCAAGAGTCGCCAATTATTACCCATTTGTTTGCTGCATGTATTAATGTTTTTCTTGCGATTTTTGTGGGTTTTGTGATGTGTAGTGTGATAATAAGTCAATCTTAGGTTTTCAGAAATGGGTAAAAAGGCGGATATCCCTGTTGGAGCTCGCCAGGCGGCCGTGAACATGATGGAATCCGGAATGCGCGTCACCGACATTGCGAGGGCCCTGAAGGTCCGACACCAGTCCATTTCAGCTATCCTGCAACGTTATAAGAAGACTGGGACCGTCGAGAACGGTCCGCGATGTGATAGGCCTCGTTCCACTACTTTGCGTCAGGATAAACGCATCCTCCGTCGATCTCGTGGTGATCCCACCTTGACTGGTGTGGACATTGCCACCGAATTCCGCGACAGCGACGACCTGAACGTCAGCCGAATGACCATCTCCCGTCGTCTCATTGCTGGTGGATTCAATGGAAGACCCCGGCCAAGAAACCACTCATCGGAGTCAAGAATCGACGAGCCAGAGTCGCGTTCGCGCACCGTCATCGACCCTGGACAGCGGCGGACTGAAGTAAAGTGCTTTTCCCGACGAGAGCAAGTTCAACTTGTTCGGAAGTGATGGCATTCGATACGTACGACGTCCTTGTGGCCAGAGATTCAACCACAAGTTCATTCAGCCGACTGTCAAGCACGGAGGAGGATCGCTCATGGTTTACGGCGCCTTCTCTCGCAATGGAATGTGCCCCATCATAAAGATTGACGGAATAATGACCGGCCAGAGCTACACGAACATGCTCATCAACGATGTCTTCCCATGGGCAAGCCAGAACATGCCATCCGGATGGATCATGCAGCAAGACAACGACTCAAAGCACACCTCCAAAATAGCGAAGGCAGCCTTCCAGCAGCAACAGGTCATGCTTCTAGACTGGCCAAGCCAATCTCCAGACCTCAACCCCATCGAGCACATATGGGAGGAGCTGGAGAGACGATGTGCGAAGAAAACCTGCCGGAATAGGGCCCAGAACATCGGCCAGCTGTCTGCAGAATGGGCGCGAATTCAGCAGGTCACTATCGAGAAGCTAGTGGACTCGATGCCGGCCCTTTGTGCAGCTGTTATTAAGTCTCGTGGTTATCCCACTAAGTATTAGTTATTATTTTGTCGTTTTCTCGTACGTGTTTTCTGTTATCGTTGCATTAAATGAATGTGATACACACCTACTTTGTTGGTCAATTTGTATGATCTTTGCGATTAATCTCGGTACCAGATCTGTGTTAAGGTTTCCGATCCATCTGCATATGGGTCATGCTTACAACTTGATAACACATATCATATCCCAAAATGACCCGATTTGGTCCAGCAGAAAATAATTATTGTCGGAAAAGTATTTCGCGAAATACTTTTGTTCGCTACTGTATATATCATCATCATCATCATTGTCAACCATTATCAATCCACTGCTGGACGAACGTCTCCCCAAGTTTCCTCCACAACGGTCTGTCTTGTGCCAGTCTCCTCCATGTCACTCCCGCATATTTACGAATTTCATCCACCCATCTCCCATGTGGTCTTTTTCTGGGTCTTTTCCTGTCCCTTGGAATCCAATCTAAAATTTCGGCTGTCCATCTATGGTCTGTCCTTCTGGCAGTATGTCCAGCCCATTGCCATTTCAGGGATTTAACTCTGATCATGATGTCTTCCACTCTCGTCATTTTTCGGATCCACGAGTTCCTCTTCTTATCTCTCCTGGTTATACCAAGCATGCACCTCTCCATGCCCCTTTGAGTTGTCTGCAGCCTTTGTATGTCTCTTTTAGTTAAGGTCCACGTCTCTGCACCATACGTAAGCACTGGAAGGATGCATTGATCAAACACTTTTCTTTTAAGACATAATGGCATATTGCTCTTGAAAATTATGCTGTTTCTTCCAAAAGCTCTCCAGGCAAGTTTTGTACGCCGATTAATTTCTTCATCAATGTGACCCTCATTTGATATCTGCTGTCCAAGATAAACATACGTATCTGTTATCTCCAGGTTTTCTCCATCAATCGATAAATCTTCATTTCTTGTAAAAGCATTGAACATCACTTTTGTCTTCTGAAAGTTCATTTTTAATCCCACTTCTTTACTCTTGTCAGCAAGTTCCTGGATCATACTCTGCAGCTCTGATGGGGTAGTTGCAAAAATGACTACGTCATCAGCAAAACGAAGGTGGGTTAGATAATCTCCATTAATCTTTATCCCTTTGTTTTCCCAGTTCAGTGATTGAAAGACATTTTCCAATGTGGCATTAAAGAGCTTCGGAGATATGGTGTCACCTTGTCTCACTCCCTTTCCAATTTTTATGTGTGTTGTACTTTCAAACAGCCGAATCTTTGCACTTGCATTTTCATAGATGTTATTAATAATATTAATGTATGCATCTTCAATACCGCAGGATTTCAGAGCCGTGCTAACTGCTGATGGTTTCACCGAATCAAAGGCTTTTTCATAATCGATAAAAGCCATGCACAATGGAAGTTCATATTCCTCGCTCTTTCAATTAGTTCTCTCAGTACGTGGATATGATCTATTGTGCTGTAGCCACTCCTGAATCCAGCTTGTTCTCTCGGTTGAGCCATGTCCAGTGTTACCTTCAAGCGGTGTGAAAGAACTTTAGTGAAGATTTTATAAACCACTGATAGGAGGCTGATAGGTCTGTAGTTCCTGAGATCCTCAATGTCACCTTTTTATGTAGCAGGATCATTGTAGCATTGTTCCAATCCTCAGGAATCTTCCCTTCATTAAGGCATCGAGTGAAAATTTGGGCGAGTACTGTTTCAATTTCTCCACTTGCTTCTTGTATGATGTCTATAGTAATTCCATCTTCTCCTGGAGCTTTCCCCCGCTTCATGTTCTTGATTGCATGAGCAACTTCTGCTGGGAGGACTGGAAGAACTCTGGTACCTTTCATGATGTCTGGAGTACATGTATCATCCCTTTCATATAATTTGGAGTAGAAATCTTTTCACTCTTGTCAAAATTTCGCCTCCATTTCTTGTTATAGAACCATCTTCTTTTCTCAGAGCCATAATCTGTTTTCTTCCCTTACTGAGATGTCCCTTTGCTATCTTTAGGCTTTGGTTGTTTTCAATTGCTTTCCTCACTAGCTCACAGTTGAATTTCCTCACGTCTTCAGTGATACTTTTTCGTGTTGTCTTGCATAGCTCTATATATTCCACTTTGGAAGTCACATCTTCTTTAGTTGTCCTCATCTCTCTTCTTTTTTGCATCAACATTTTGGTTTTTCCTGATAATTTGTTCACATGCAACTTGTTCTTAGACCCAGCTAATTTTGTTGCTGTTTCCATTAGAGCTTTGGTTACTTTTCTGTTAACTTCCGAAATATCCACTTCTTCCGATGTTAGGCCTTCTAAAGCAGAGAATCTGTTCTTCAGTTCCAACTTGAAAGTATTATGGTGTTTTTTAAGGTTGGTTATGTCAATACATTTTGTTTGTCTTATGAGCTTGCCACGTTCCAGTTTAGTGTTGAGGTGCATCTTACATCTCACCAATCTATGGTCACTACCTGTGTTGAACTTGTTCAGCACACTGCAGTCTTCGATGACGAATTTTTTGTTACACATAATAAAATCAATTTCACTTGTCGTTCCATTTGGATGTCTCCATGTCCATTTCCTGTGTGGCTTTTTCTTGAAAAAGGAGTTCAAGATGAAAAATCCTTCTGCCTCTGCAAACTCAACGAGAGTATTTCCAAGCTGGTTTCTGTTGCCGTGACCGAATTTACCTACTGAAGTTTCATTCTGTTGCCGTTGCCCTATTTTTGCATTGAAATCTCCCATAATTATCTTCAAGTGCTGCTTTATTATTTAGATGACGAATTTCCTCATAAAATTCTTCAATTTCTTCTTCAGGATGACTTGTGGTGGGTGCATAAGTTTGAATAATCTGAGCCTGGTATCTTCTCGATAGTTGGATAACGAGTCGTGCAGCTCTGTCAGAGGAACTTTCAACTTCTACCACTTTATCCTTCATTTTCTTGTTTATTATAAATCCAACACCACTAGTTCTGCCAGTATCTGTCCCACGATAATAGAAGAGATGCCCACTTTTCAGTTCAATGAGATCTTCTCCTTTTCTCCTTACCTCACTTAGCCCGACGATGTCCCACTTGATCTTTTGTAGTTCCTCTTCCAATTCAAGAAGCCTTGAATCAGAAGATAGGGAGCGTCCGTTATAGGTAGCCAAGGTCAGCATCAAATGGCAGCCTAGTCCGGTCCTCCGGGGATTCTTAGCACCCTCTGCCTTCATGTCGCACTGGCCGCTGCCTTGGCCAGGTACATTCCAGCTGCCGGAGACTGAGGGCCAAGATTTAAGTTGTAGAGTCATTTTGGAGGTGTTTGGCCATAACTCACCACGCTGGCCAAGCGGGTTGGTGAGTGTGGGATAGCATTTCCTCTGATCCCGATGGTATAGTTATACCGCTATTGGCGGTCGTCAGAGCCCCTTTAGTGGGAACAGGATGCACCACGAGAAGGCGGGGTTGACATTTGTCAAGGAGAGGCTGTGATGTTACGCATCACCTGACCTTACATCCCGAAAATTCGTTCATCACTCTAGTATTTCCACAGGATAATTCAGTTTTTTCTTACAACGGAGTGTATGTAAAGATCTTTACCGTAAGTTATTAGACGACACGTAAGTAAAAGAAATACTTTCATATGTTCAAAGTCAATGCGCTTATTTCGCAGCTCGGGATACATAATAAAATTTTTACGTGGTTTTTCCCATAAGAACGCACACCCAATCTAAATAGGCACGCGACGCCACTGGTGTCAGGGCGCACGGACTCCTTCCTTGGGAAATTTCTGGGTGCGCAACTGTGCCTAAGGAGCTTTATTGGGAATTAGAACCGCCCAACCACTTACCTAGAGGAACTTTCTAAGGCACATCACAACAATCGCACATATGTAAAATAAAAATAATAAAAATAAAAATCTTGGCTGATATTATTGACCGGGCCCGGGCCCTGCATGGCGGCCCGGGTGGTTCCGCCGCCACTGCTTACTAGGTTTAAAATTCGGCGTCGAAAAGACGTAACAAAAGTGGACATGGATATCTATATTCGACGTTTCATATCGACCAAAAATCGATCAAAAATTCGACGTCGAATCGATGTAATGTGCCACAGGGGTTTGTTGTATGTGGCAAAATACGACCTCTCAAAGGCCCTGAGATGTGAAGCAATAGAATACATCTCTGCTGCTGATTTACAGAAAGCCTTTGGCACGGTGTTATACCGCTGCCTGGGATTTTCAATGTCTTCCGTATAATTGGCGCGTAGGATCACACGCTGGCAGCATTTCGCAACACAACTTATCAATTTTTCATACTCCTGTTATATCAGTGATGTGACTTTCTGGATAAATTATCCTACAGAACTCATTCGTCATCCAAACACACAATCGAATAACTTTTTCGTTTCAACGAATTGTCCGCGGAATAAAACCAATGCTCCAAACATTGAAGCTGCTCTTCATCCTAAACTACAATGCTGTCCAAAACTTAAGGACGAACATGAAATCAGACCGGAGAAGAGCATCATGGGGCTAAACGAGCTTATTACGAGGGTCATTTCAAAAGTTTTGCACACTGTGGGTTATCTCTTAAAAAACACAGGCCTTCGAACTAATCTCCATGTTTTTTTATGATAGCGGCCCAACGTTTGGGCAAGTCTTGTATTCCAGTCAGGACATCTTCATTGTTGAAGCATCGGATAACTCGGGTCACATCATTAGAAACATCCTGAATCCTTTCCCGCGTAGTGGCTTCTTCAGTTTTGGGAACAAGTCATAGTCTGGTGGGCTCATGTCAGTACTGTACATGCAACATGCGACCTCGCGTTGTTGTGCAAGTGATGACACCAGCTTCGAGCATGTCGGGCCTTCTTTGGTGAATTAGGGGCAAACCTTTTCGCAAAAACCTTCGGTAGTATTCTGCTGTTACAGTGGTCACCTCGGGCACTCTGTCCGTTGCTATCACTCCAACCATGTCACAGGCCATAATCATCATAAGCTTAACCTTCGATTGTTGGCGGCGGAAATTTTTCTGGCGAGGTGATTCTGGATGTTTCCACTGAGCGGACTGAGATCTCAGTTCTGGTTTAAAATCTCATATCCAGGTTTTGTCTATAGCAACAGTTCTGTCCAAAACCTGCTCGCCTTCTGTCTTGCACCGCTGAAGCAATTATTCTGCGATCCCTTTGTGAAATGCTTGCTGCTGTTCGCTCAGATTATGCGGAACCCATCTGTTGCTACGCGAGATATGAACTGACTCACTTTCTTCCTCCATTTCTAGGCAGAATTTTTCAAAACAGGAACAAATTAGCCAGCAAACGTAAACCCAACTTTGTATACTGAAGTCTGATTCACAACAGGCGCAACGATTGGAGCGATTGCATCATCGTACGGGAAGCCCATGCGCATTGTGCAAAACTTTTGAAATGGTCTACGCGAAATATTCACAGGAGTGTGGTGTGTCGTATGAAGACATTCCATGATGAGCAGCCCGTATGCGAATTTGCTGTGAGCACGTGATAACTGCTGAGGGTGTACATGGAAAGAAAGTCGAGACGTGTCTCATATGAGCTTATTCTGTTTTTCATGTGTTTCACCGACTGTGTGTCAGGAGTAACGAAAGGATGTCCTGCAAACATCATATGGATGATTCAACCACAGGCCGCATTATCGGCAAGCTCAAGAAAGTTATTTGTGACTATTGTCACCAGAGAGTTTGGAGAAGCACACAGCATGGTTTCGCGGCTCTGGTCATCGTTCAGAAGACACAGAACAAACTGCCAGATCTTTCGCACGAGGTCATTCCGGCTGTACGAGTCAGCAAAGGATGAGAGTTACGTGGCCACGATGGCAAAACCGAGTTGGAAAATTTCTAGGGGCATGACGTCTTCAAGCAAGCACAGGTGTGCGAATTTCATTCTAAACCGTGTCAAAACGTTTAAATGTAGCAGGACTATATGACCGTAAACCCGTACTCTGCCTACCATTATTCGAGGCACGTCGTAGAACCCACCATCAGTGGGGATGTCCAGGGACGTCACCAAGGGGGTGCAAGAGTGGGCTAGAGCCCACTCTGAAATTCTTCTTGCCCACCCAGTACCCAGTTCAAGATGTGCCATTTTACAATTTTTAAGTTTGAAATATATTCTGAACTTTTTCCAATCAATAATGACTCGTGTTTTTCTTCCTGTAGCCCAACGTATTTCCCGCCTCAGAAAGTGCGTTGTTTACTTCTCCGTAGAAAAGTTATCAAACTAGCATCCCTAGGGGCATGAAAACTCAAATTATTCTCCACTCCTCCAAATACTTAGCTTAAGATTTTTCTTGTTTCTTTTTCCATGTTAGTATGGCCAGGAACGAATGAGGAGAGTAGTTAAAAGTTCACCGAGGAGGCCGTTACCAATTACCGTGCTGATTATTTGTGCTACTGAGTAGGAGATTCTAACACATAAGGTGGTGTCTAAAGCTATACCAGCGCTCTTAAGCCTGGCCTGGGCAGTAAGGGAGCAGAAGGTAGCTTACGACTACTTTGGAAGAGATGAGTTCAAGACAAGGTTGCTAGCTTGAAGAAAGGGAGTTAAGGAGGGAGGAAGGTAATATTGGTATGTCTGCATGGTGTGTAATGTACTACAGAGGTAAAGCACCTGCCAAGACGACAAATCTGCAGAGATACATTCCGTCCGTGTAGCTTAGTTGGGAGAGCAACTTACTCCGGAGTGAGGGGACGCAGATTTTATTCCGTCACGGACAAACTTGTGTTTTCACAGATGATCTTATTTCCCTTCAACCCTGATCCATGAAAAATTTTGCTTTCAGACCTTTCTTTTAGGTACAAAATTTTCTTTTAACAAGTGAATGTTACTTCTGTTGGTGGTAGTGTGCCATGTTTGTTATTCAAGTATGCAACTCTTCTGGTTTTATTAATTTTATTAAAAATGGATGGACGGAACACTAACAAAAGAGACTCAAAACTTTGAATTCTTTTGAATATCAAAAAAATGCAAAAACTTAGACAGTTTCCAAATTATAGATTATGTATCGGGCGGAAGGTAGGAGGGAGGTGCATTAATTCCTTTACAAACTGTTGTAAAAAAGTGTGAAAATTGTTAAAAATCCTTTCCTTCATTGCTTCATAAATAGAGTTGCTAACATGCTTGCCCGAGCAAAAGTAATACTCGTCCCCCTTGATTTCGAAGTCTAGCGACGTCCATGGATATTTGTGATTTGGTCTGGTCTTCAGATCAATGGCAGAATGTAATGTTTACAGACAAAAACCACTTTAGCTTTTCACTGAATTCAAAGCGGTAACGGCTCTGGGAGAGAATGTGGGACTGCGTATTATGCCAGGAATATTGTTGAACGATACAGATGTAGCGGTAGCGGAGTCATCATGTGGACTGGTATCACAATCAATGGAAGCACCGAATTGAAGTGATGGATTAACTTTGGTACAGGTACTGCAGCAGTGAGATTCTCCGCAACGTTCGGCTATTTTATGGTGCTGTGAGAGAAGATTTCATATTTATGGACGATAATGCCCATCCTCACCGCATAGAAGCTGATGGAGTATTGGCTAGTAAGGATATCCATTGCATTGAGTAAGCTAGTACCACATGTCGAAATCCAGGACATTTTTCTTCTAACATATCTATTTTTAAACCATTGCTCAAAAATATATGTACGATATAAAAGTAGAGAAACTCCTTTACTTTAGGAAAGGACATAATGAAGAAATAATGAAATTTCAAACACCAGTCAAACCATACAAATGTGAACATAGATTTCTGGGAGTCTCAAATCCGTTTTTTAATGGAGTAAAGTAAAACATGATACAAAACGCCAAGCCTCCTTTAATGGGAGGATTTTTCAAAGCTGAAAACTTTAGAGATCTATGATTAAACTCAAATTCATGAGTTCATCCGAAAAAGTTCCGCCACATGCCGATATCGCACGCATTAAACAGAAAGAGATATTGCGGTAACAACGGGATAGCTTGGTAGTAGGTGTTAGCGGGTTTTTTACGTCATGTTGGCGGGGAGATTCAGCCAAGCTGAGAACAAATTGAATGGAAGATTTTCACCGAAGGATGGCGTTGATTTAGCATCTGAATTGTCTCTCGTACCACTGTGCCTTTAAAGTCTGCCTACAGCACAAGCCTTTTTTATATTAGACTACAATAGGATGACTGAGTTTGTTGAAATTGTTCTGAAAAATGGGTTGTGGATCTTTCCTCTTTACCAGCTCTCTTGTGTTTTTTAGCACGTCTTTTGTAGAAAAAGATCGTGCTTCTGTTATCGGTGTGTCCGTCCGTCCGTCTGTACCCAAGCTATCTCTGCAACTATTATTCCGATTGATTTGAAAAATTATTTTTGCCTTGGGAAGCTTGAAATATGCAAATGATGATACTTTATTTAATTTTTTTAAGATGTACAATTTCGCCGGTAGAGGGCGTAAATGCAGGTGATGTCAAATTCAAAAATACGTTTTATTCCACATATTTGCTTCTAAACATCCGATTGAAAAATTGTTTTATCTTTCAGCGGATACATCTCCTGATGGAAACTCTTTTGCATATAATTTCAAATTTTTGGTAAAAAATACTTTGGCCACCAGGGGGCGTAAGTGTTAATTTTTGCTTCTGACGTTTTTGCCATAAAATCGGAGCTTCTAACATATCGATTGAAAAAATTCTTGTGTGTACTGATGCCACTTACATAGATAAACCTTTTCGGAATATTTTCTTCTTAAAATATTCCACAGTTTCTCAGCCAGGGGGCGTAGATGTACATCATATTTTTGTCAATATCTCTACTTCTAGGAGTCCGATTTAAAAAATTCCTTCTTTGTTGGATAGTGTTTTCCGTGTGACATGTTTTTCATGTAATTTCAAAATTTTCAAGTAATTCATAGACTTTCCGCCAGGGGGCGTAGCAGTAAATTGCGTTTCCCCCTATATCTCTGCTTCTAAATCTCCGATTTGAAAAATTCTTTCTGCACCGGATACAGCTCCTGGTAGGAAATCGTTTGCACATAATTTCTAATTTTTGTAAAAAAATAGTGTGGCCACCAGGGGGCGTTAATCTTAATTTCCGCTTCTGTTGTATTTGCAGCAAAATATGAGCTTCTAAATTCTCGATTGAAAAAGAGTCGTTGACCGATACTACTCATGTCGACAAGAAACATTTTCTTTTTAAAATAGTGCATGTTTTCTACGCCAGGGGGCGTTTATGCATATCTTATTTTTGTCAATATCTCTACTTCTAGGAGTCCGATTTGAAAAATTCCTTCTTTGTTGGATAGTGTTTCTAGTGTGACATGTGGTTCATATAATTTCAAATTTTCAAGTGATTCATAGACTTTCCGCTAGGGGGCGTAAATATAAATTGCGTTTCCCCTTATGTCTCTGCTTCTAAATCTCCGATTCTAAAAATTCTTTCTGCACCGTATACAGCTCCTGATGGAAAATCGTTTGCGCATATTTTCTAATTTTTGTAAGAAATGGTTTGGCCACCAGATGGCGTAAGTCTTAATTTCTGCTTCTGTTGCATTTGCAGCAAAATATGAGCTTCTAAATTCTCGATTGAAAAAAAGTCGTTTGTTGACCGATGCTACTCATGTCGACAAACCTTTTAGGAAAATTTTCTTCTTGAAAAAATGCATGGTTTCTACGCCAGGGGGAGTAGATGTATATCTTATTTTTTGTCAATATCTCTACTTCTAAGAGTACGATTTGAAAACTTCCTTCTTTGTTGGATAGTGTTTCCGATGCGAAATGTTTTTCCTATAAAATCAAAATTTTCAAGTAAATCATAGACTTTCCGCTAGGGGACACAAAGGTAAATCTCGTTTTCTGCGTTTTTTCTGCTCTTAAAGCTCCGATTTGAAAAATTCTTCCTGTATCGCATACAAGACCTGATAGAAAATATTTTCACATAATTTCTAATGTTTGGTAGAGAACGGTTTAGCCAGCAGGGGTCATAGTTGTTAATTTCTGCTTCTGGAGTATTTGTTGCAAAATCTGGGCTCCTGAAAACTCAACTGATTGTTTTTTCTTCGAACGATACCGCTTATATGAATAAACCTTTTGAGAATACTTTCTTCCTAAAATAATGCATGGTGTTCCCACCAGGGGACGTAAAGTCACATATTATTTTTGTCGTTATCTCAGTTTCTAAAAGTTCGTAAGCTCACGATTCCGTTTACAGCAATATCAGAAGGATTAAAAACCCGATTGAAAATCTTATTTCTTTGGTCAGATCTATTGTTTTCCATACTGGTTCCATTGCCTTTGAATAGCTTTGATAAATTTAATTTGCGTCAGAACGGATTCAAAAGACGTGCTTATTACACCCGAAAATTCGGTGTCATCTTTCTTGTTGACTCTTGCTATAAGGGATCTCTTGGCCATACTTAGGTATGCCTTCGCGGACCCGTCCGAGTATGATAAATGTGTTTCATACACATCTGCATTGGTTCAATCGTCTTGTTTGTCACTGGTTATAGCATTTCCTATGGATCTGGGGAGGTCTTCGATGTTGTACTTTCTCCTGAGGTTTTCTGAAAAGGTATGTGAATACAGAGATGTACGATATGTATAACGAAGTAAATTTCTCCGTCATTTTTGTCCACGCCAGGATTCGAACCCGGATCCCCTCATTCCGGAAGAAGTCACTCTACCAATTGAGCTACGCGGAGGTTTTTTTAATTCTGATTCCTATCTGCCTTTATGTCGTGTGCGTCCTTCGGGCAGGTACGTCACATCTCCTGGTACGTTACATCATCTCCCCTTTATTATTTTTTTTTCGAAGTGCTGGAGAAAGGATTCTCTTATTTTTCCTATCTCGCGGTGTGGAAATAACATCACACCAATGCGAGATTTTGAACGGTCGGGTCATCCGGATAGTTCGAGCGCCATTATAACGAAGTACATTTCTCCGTCATTTCTGTCCATAGCTTTGATGAATTTCGAACCCGGATCCCTTCATTCCGGAATAAGTCACTCTACCAATTGAGCTATGCGGAGGTTTTTTTAATTCTGATTCCTATCTGCCTTTATGTCGTGTGCGTCCTTCGGGCAGGTACGTCACATATCCTGGTACGTTACATCATCTCCCCCTTATTATTTTTTTTTCGAAGTGCTGGAGAAAGGATTCTCTTATTTTTCCTATCTCGCGGTGTGGAAATAACATCACACCAATGCGAGATTTTGAACGGTCGGGTCATCCGGATAGTTCGGGCGCCATTATAACGAAGTACATTTCTCCGTCATTTCTGTCCATAGCTTTGATAAATTTCGAACCCGGATCCCTTTCATTCCGGAATAAGTCACTCTACCAATTGAGCTATGCGGACGTTTTTTTATTCTGATTCCTATCTGCTTTTATGTCGTGTGCGTCCTTCGGGCAGGTACGTCACATCTCCTGGTACGTTACATATGGATCCCGCATGTCTCGGATTTTATCTATCCATAAGCGTGTTTCTTCGGTTGTTGGGTGACCGAACTTTTGGCAAGATGGGGTGCCTTGCAGACATCTCTTCGATTTCATATTGCTTACTGGAACACACCATGAAAGTTCCTCTACACCACGCTCTAAAAAAAGCAGTTTTGTAAGTTTACAGGTATGTTTCGTTGGGTGATATAAAATTGGCTACGTTCGTGGGTTTGTAGTAAACTCTAAATCCTAAGCTTCATTTCTGTTCTTTGGTAAGTTATACACCAAAGACGGCAAGTATTCATGAACTGGATAGGTGGATGTCATTTATTTCTTGCCAAAAATTGCTGAGTGTCTAAATACTGTGCTGCGGAACAAATGAAGACACCATCGGTACATCTGAATAATATGTAACTATTTATAAGGTTATAAAAGGTAAAACTATTTGTGAAGTTCTTGATAAGCTAAAAACAAGAACTAGAGAGAGAGAGAGAGAGAACTTATCACAGGATGCAGCGAAACTGGAAAGGTTTTCCGCTAGTAAAAGTCCGAATCGTCGTTTGAAAAGTGACCAATAAAATCATGGCTACGCCTTTTTCGCATTTGAACCTTACACAGAAACGAGTTACATATTTATACAGAATTAACAAATGTCTGATTTCCGAAAAAAAAAAGAATTGCTATTTCTGTAGCTAATAAATTATTTTGTCAAAAATACTGTGTGTGGGCCACACGGGAAAATGTATGAGAAATGATTTCTTAGGCCATTGCATTGCATTCAGAAGCTTACCGTTAGTTCGTAGATGTGTTTACGGAAATTATCACTTTAATTTCTTCGGAAAGAGAATTGTTACGATAAATCATTCCAAAAATACATAGTTCTCCTCCTCTGACACTCGTAGAGACAGCTTTTTAACCGCGCTTAGTTATGTACTTGAAGCTTTCCTTAATCTGGGACAGAAATACATTTCATGAGCTTTAAGATCGACAGAAAGCCATCTTTAAAAAGTTACACACTTCCATAACCACTTTTGATTTTCCTAATTTCGTACCTAGGAAATACTTTATCGTTCGGGGAAGCGCTCTCTAAAGTGCATCGAATGTACGCCACTTCGCTCGCTGGTTGGGCTTAATCTTGTTTAAACTTTTACTCTTCCTTCCTACTCATTGGGATTAAGCGTTCGGGAAGTGCAAACAGTTTTCCCATGATTTGTTCCACTCTGTTACTCGCCGAATCGGAGTGACAGTAATTTTCTCTTTCACAATACCCCACAATCAGAGGGTTAAAAGCTAGAATCCAGCTGCGAGAGCTTCGAAACTTTTCGTCGACATTTGATTCCGCTCTTTTCTTCTTCCGTTTGTCAATGCTCACTCAAGGATGGATGGCTCAGAGAATAATTGGCCGCAGTTAAGAGAAGAAGAAGAGACTGGTCGATGGGATTATCAGCTTTATTGGAAAAATAATAGCAACGGTGGAAAGAGAGGAAATTCGATGGTGCTGGATACAAACAACCACTCATCCGGTTGCCTTATTCCTTTAAAAGATTCTATTAGCGTCATGGACACTCTAGGTTCTCAGATCCCTCAAATTGATTCTTTTAACAGTTCAGTAACGATGTCATTTGATTGGCTGCTCTTTTAAGTTTTATACTTTGACGTCAATGGATACTTTTGTTTCATTGGAACGCTCCATGATTAATGACTTCAACGTCAAATATCTAATGAATGTTGACAAAGGTTTGGCAGATTTTTATTTGCCCGGTAGCAAAATCAAAAACTTGTTTCATTATTCAGAACGCACTGAACTGTTCTGGAACAAAAAACATTCGTTTAAGTTGCACATGACCATATCTGATATCTTTTCCCTCTGTATAGTCACGTATCTTGGAAATGCCTAACTGATGGGATTCAAAGCATGTGTTTGATATGCGCGTCATTCGGATACTGATACAACGGACTACGCATTTGGTTTTCTCCTTTACGATATGAAGAACGAAACACAGGAATATTGCTGCTTCGTGCGTAAAATTTCGTTGTGATCAAAACAGTCATTTTTTTAAAGCAAAAAAAAAAAATCCTGCAGTAGTCAGTTAGGAAACAATGAAACTAAAAATAGTGTCCAGTACATGGCCTGAAATGCTGAGATTTGGTCAGCGATGAGATATGTGAAGAAAAATCTAAACCTAGCATAAATTCAGATACCTCGGTGCATCTACGGTGTCAGTATGGGAGGAGCTGATTTAGAAATCAGAACATCAGTTAAAGCAACAAATTTCAAAGAAACCCTATTGCTGCAGCAACATCCTGTGTCATAAAAGTTTAAAAGTTTTCAAAATACTAATATTGCTGAATAAAATTACAATGAAAAGAGTATTACATAATTCGAATTCGCAGTCGTATCAGAATAATATGACCACCTAACTAATAATGGGAATAACCACCCTCGGCCCGGATGACAGAGGTGAGACGGCGTGGCATGCACGCAATAAGGGCCTGGAAGGTTGTCCGAGGCACATGTGCCCATTCGGACTCCAGAAGAGCACGCAGGTCCCGGAGACGACGTGGTTGTGGATCGGCACGTCGAACCTGTCGATCCAAATAGTCCCACAAGTATTCTATGGAATTGAAGTCTGACGATTTCGCCGGCCAAGGGAGAACGGACACATCGCTGTCGTGTTCCTGGAACCAGTCACACACACCCTTAGGGAAGTGGCACGTCCTGTTGGTAGACACCATCACCACCGGAGTAAACGTCCAACATGAATGGATGCATGTGCTCAGCAAGGATGTACAAGTAGCCATTGGCCTTCATGGACCGATCGAGTGATACCAGCGATCCTAGGTCATACCAGGAAAACATCCGCCAGACATGCGCATTGCCACCGCCGGCCTCTACTTGACCAATAAGCGTGTCTGGGTGTTGGTTCTCATGTGTCTGACGCCTACCCTCCAGCGCGTGTCACTTCTGTGGAGTAGAAATATCGATTCATCAGAGAAGGCAACCTTTATCCCCTTTTCCACTGCCCATTGACGGTAGTCTCATGCGAACTGCAGGCATCGTTGCCGATGGACCTGGGTTAACACGAACGTCTTAAGGCAGCGTCGACTCCTAAGACCCATGCGTAACAGAGTTCGCTCTACTGTTGTCGGGCACACGAACCTGGGTGCCCCAGCGTTCATTTGCGTGGTCAATTGCTGCACCGTTTTGCGTCGATTACCCTTTACCAGTCGACGGAGGCGATGTTCTCCACTGGGATGGATGGCCTTTGGAGCTGCACAGTTATGACGTCTCGAGGTACTCGGTGTGCTAGCGGTCGATTCTTGGTGCACCCTTAATTCAGTACCTCGCGAGCACCCCACGGAGCCTGCTGTTTCTGAGACGTTTACACCCTTGGCGCGATAGCCGATGATCATTCCTTTTTGTACGTCCGTCAAATCACTACCTCTGCCCATTGTGTTCACGTTACGCACTATGGCTCATCTGTCCTGGCAGGCAGCTTATATGTCCGTGTGGTCGACCTTGTCACGTGCACTCTGTGACGCGCCTGGGCGGGTACACTGTGATTCCACCGGGGGTGGTCATATTATTCTGATAATATTATATATATATATACACGCACGCAAAATGTAAGTTAAGCGCTGCTTCACACAGTTAAGGCACATGAATAAAATTTATTTTAAAACGTGGGTAAACAGGGCGTATTTTATAAATAATGCCTCACCGGAGAATGAATCGCATTGGTAAGACTTGTGAACATGTATTTCAAAGCCAGAAGTTTAATAATTACAGAGGACTTACCAGATCTGTAAAGTAAATTGTACTTGTAAGCTCTGTTAGCGGTGGCTGTGGAGCTTGTGGGTGAAGAACCACTAAGTCCAATCGCAGAATCGGAGTCGCTGTGATAACCAGATATATCAGTGCTGCTGTCATCATCGTTGTCTTCGTCCACAAATTCCTTCATGAGTTCCAAAACCTGCTGACAACCCTGCGAATACTTCATCAGCACGGGAGCCACCACGGAATTGGAATTCACATCTTTTACTTCTTTTCTCAGCTGCGTGAACTGGAATAGGACGTCTTTGTCTATTTCTATTCTCTTCTGCAACATGCGAAGCAGGGACTCCATGCTGTGGTTGTTCAGAGTTGGCTCAATGACGTTCAAAAGAGTTTTGTTTTTAATAAGTCTTTCTTGGATTTCTTCCTGTCGAAGGCTCAGTTGCCTTTGGTGACTCGCCTTAATTGGAGCCGGTCCGTGTGAAATTGAGCGCGTCACATGCTGCTTCGGAGCTAAGCTTAATTCATCCAACTTTTGAACGGCAATTTTGTATCGGTGAATCACGCGCTCGAACTCAAGCTTCAAAGCCTCGTGCAAGTTCATCAGCGTGTTGTCTGAAGTTCCCACCAGACCGTGCTGCCCGAGATTCTTGATAGATTTATCTAGTGATCGTTTTCTCGTGGTCAGCAGTTTCTTCATCCTTGGCTCTGATAGCACAATCACCTAAAAGAGAACGAAGAACACGTGAGTAATATTCGAGGTAAACATCTTAAAATAGGCTCGTTTAAGCAGCATATTGCTTAAAAATAGAAACACTTATTCACATCTCAAGAGACACTAATTGCAAATAAAATCTGCATGGTGTCTTGAAAATACGATACAAGCACACGATACAAGAAAGATATCAGAAAACAATAGTGCTTTTCTTAGGAAAAATGGACAAAAAGTACAGAGTGGTTGTCCAGCTAGAGGTCTCATATTTTCCACCATATAGTCACATTTATTAGGTCTGCAAGTTAATTCTCGGACCCTAACCGTAAACGATCATAGAACGTCGGCAAATGCAAATAGCTGTGTGCGATAATGGCTGATTGCAGCGCCCCCAACGGCTTTCCAGGCAACCGTAACCGCTCACAGCTGCAGTGACAGAAGGGACGAAAGTTGACGGTGAAACAATGTCGTTCGAGAAACAACATTTGAGGCACTGCCTCCTGTTCGCGTTTCGGCTGACAAAAAGTTGCGCGGATGCCCAGAAAATGATCTGTGCTGCTTTGGGTGAGGCTGCTGTGTCCTACAGTACTTGTAAGAAGTGGTTCCAGCGGTTTAAGCAGGGAAATTTCAATCTCCGTGATGCAGAACGTCCGGGATAGCCACAGAAAGTTGACCATGAGGAACTGGAATAACTGTTGGACGCGGATACCTGTCGCACACAATCAAAGCTCGCCCAGGAACTCGGAGTAACACGGAAAGCCATTGCAAAGCGCCTGTACAAGCTTGGACGGATTCACAAGGAGGGCCGTTGGGTGCCCCACCAACTCACAGCTGCGAACAAGTCTAGGCGCTACAATGTTGCCGTGTCCTTGCTCTCCAGATTCAAGAAGAAGGATTTCCTCCACAAGATTTTGACCTGTGAGCAGAAGTGGATCCTCTACGATAACCCTAAGCGGCACCAATCGTGGGTTTATCCAGGTCAGCCTACCAACAGTGCCGCCAAATCGAATATCCATGACAGGAAGTTATTTCTGTGCATATGGTGGGATCAGCGTAGTGTCGTACATTATGAGTTGCTCAAACCTGGTGAAACGGTCAATGCTGAGCGTTATTGTCAGTGACTCATTCGTGTGAGTGACACACTGGAGGCGAAAAGGCCATACACCGGCAAGGGCAGAAGGTCGGCCCTGTTGCTTCAGGATAATGCGCATCCTTACACCGCGAAAACGACTTTAAACACGATCATCAACCTGGAATGGGAGATTTTGTCCCACCCGGCGTATTCTCCAGACTTCGCCCCTCGGATTGTCACCTCTTTCGCTCCCTGCAACATCACCTGAGTGATACGCACTTCACTTCTGTCGAGGAGGTTCACACAAGTATTGATGACTTTATCAACTCGAAACAGCCCTCTCTTTTCCACAGTAGCATTCGGCAGCTCCCTGACCGATGGCTCAAACGTATCCAACACGACGGGGATTATTTCCCTGATTAGGTACGCATTTGATTTGCTGTAATTTGCTGTCAACGTGTCGTGCCTGTGGCCGAGAATTAAGTTGCACACCTAATATAAACAGATTTCAATAAAAATGCTTACACGCACACCTTAAATTTTGCGAAACAGGAATGCTTTACATAATTTCGTGAAACCGTGACGTCCAGCATCCAAACACAACTGCGCTCGACGACTCTAACTAAGAAATGATTTCGTTAAATATCGTCAGAAATAGCAGCAACTTCTTAGAGTACAGTTTCGTTGAGGTCTTTCATTGTGTGCCAGGTTTTTCCATGTAGTCTTCTCCTTCAAATGCCCCACTGAGTAGACTTGTGAATTTAAATCTGGGGATCTTCTCGGCCAGGGATTTTTTGAGATGATTCGGATTCATAATAAAAAATTCAATTTCCCTCATGCACCTTTTTGAAAATATACAGAGGTTAGGTCTTCAGCTGTTAATTAATACGCAAATTCATGGAAAATCAGATGAAGGTGATTTCTTCGTGCAGGTAGGTACTATAGAGTTTCTTTGCCGTTTCCGTCTGATATACGATTTATAAAATATTAACATACAAATAAAAGATGAATATTATTTACACTAAAAAGAAGTTCACTAAAAAAACTTATTTGAAAATTTTGAAGTAAGCTTCTGTGGTTACAGCGCGTTCAAAGAAAAGAGAAAATTCATTGAAAATTCTGAAGTAATCTTCTGTGGTTACAGCGAGTTAAAAAAAAAGAGAAAATTCTTTGAAAGTTTTGAAGTAAGCTTTTGTGGTTACAGCGCGTTCAAAGAAAAGAGAAAATTCATTGAAAATTTTGAAGTAAGCTTCTGTGGTTACAGCGCGTTCAAAGAAAAGAGAAAATTCATTGAAAATTCTGAAGTAATCTTCTGTGATTACAGCGCGTTCAAAAAAAAGAGAAAATTCTTTGAAAGTTTTGAAGTAAGCTTTTGTGGTTACAGCGCGTTCAAAGAAAAGAGAAAATTCATTGAAAATTTTGAAGTAAGCTTCTGTGGTTAGAGCGCGTTCAAAGAAAAGAGGGCCAATAATTCGTCTACGTGATGCTTTACACCACACACCAATTTCTCCTACATGCAAACGTTCCGCATGTATTGCATTATGTCTATGCATATCTTTCCTGGGATCTTCGTAGCGGGCTGTAAAAGCGAAACAGTCGAATTTTTGGTGGAATTTCGTACTGTGGTAGTAATATGGCATCACTGCGTCTAACGAAAGGTGTTCGCGGACAGCCCACACGTGTGATTAGCTGAGTTATTACGTGGCGACCAACAAGGTGCATATTCGTCACTGTCTGTTGTTCATGTTAAATCTCGGTGATACAGCTGAAGAATCATGTGATTGGATTCTTTCGGTATACAACGAGAATGCTGTGGATGCAAACGCGTGTCATGAGTGATTTGTGAAGTTTAGAAGTGGGGATTGCAGCGTGGAGGACAAGCAGCGTAGAGTACGACCGAAGGAGAAGCATATTTGCAAGCTCTACAGGAATAATATGTTGCCCGGTCGAGCACAAAACTGGCATTACAGTTAAGTGTGAGTCGTTCGGACATGGTTCAATGGTTCTATGCCATGGAAATGATTCAAAAAGTGGCGAAGTGAGTCTCACAATAACTCACCGAGCACAACATTGATCAGAAGATGAACACGTGAGTTTCATTGCTTGCCAGACATGGGGAAAGAACTTTCTTAGGAAAATCATTACGAATATTTAAAAATAGGTTCACTATGACAGAGTGCAACACAAAAGGTTATTGGTAGACCCCGGCCAGTTAACGACATCAACACTGGAGTCCAACATCCACGGGAAGGAAGTTCTCTGTATTTGGTAGGACACGCAAAGAATGATATTTTATGAGCTCATGCTGCCAAGTCTTATAGCGGCTGTGAAACGCTGCAATCATTAACTACTGCTTTCGAACGAGAAACTGCAACGAAAACGACCATTTTCAGGACATGGGCAGCAGAAGGTCATTCTGATGCATAATAACGCACACTAAGTACTTTAGGAAACTGTTCGGCAGCTGGAGTGCTGGAGTGAGAGTCTCTCTCTCTCTCTCTCTCTCTCTCTCTCTCTCTCTCTCTCATGCTTCTTACTCCATACACTTAGCCATGTCGGACTTACCTTGCTTCGCTCGATGCAACACTTCTTGGACAGACAGCGGTTATCTAAACTTCAAAATCGCATTGTTTGATCAAAATATGTACAATGAATTTAAAAGAATGGGTTCATTTACCCACTATATGATATGATGAATCGTATTTACAGTAATGAGATGTTGATTTACATTGGATGCTGAGAATTAACTATGGTCAGAAAAAGCGGATGATGAGCAAATGATCTTAGAAGGATTATAAGCTTTATACGCCAATGAGCTATTACATCATGACCATCTACCTAATAAGCTGTAGGACCCCTTTAGCCCTCAAAACAGCGGTCACTCGTCCAGGCATCGATTCGATGAGGTGGTGATCGGTATTTTGAGGTATCTGGTACCATAATGTCAACAGCAGGTCCTCTGGTTCCCGTACATTTCAGGGCGGTGGCGATTTAGCGCCCATCCGCTTTTCCAAGTCGAACCACAACTGTTCGACTGGGTTCATGACAGGTGAATTTGGAGGTCAGGGCATTAACAGAAAGCCACCAGCTTGTTTCTCGAACCAATTCTTGACGATTCTAGCAGTGTGGCATGGCGCATTATCCTGTTGGTAATGGCCATCACCAGCAAAGAACACAGTTGCCATGAACGGCTGAACTTGGCCCGCAACGATGTTCAGATACCTCACAGCTGTAAGGGATTGTTCTATCAGGATAACGGGGCGTAATGTGTGACAAGAAAACATCGCCCACAGCGTAACACCGTCGCAGCCGGCCTGTTTCCGCACAACAGTGTATCCAGGGGCCATAGCCTCCGTTGGTAATCGGCGTATCCGCGCTCGGCTGTCTACGTGATGCACCAGGAATCTTGATTCGTCAGATCAGGCCACTTTCTTTCAATCTCGATGATCTTGGGCCGAATTCATGCGCTATTGGCGATGACGTGCAGTGAGAATGGGGACCCGAGTGGGTCTTCGGCTAAGCATGCACAATGCGCAGAACGCTGCGATGAACTGTGTTCTGCGACACATTACGCTGATCTCCACTGTTGTAGATGCGGGTGATTTATCCCACTGTGACCCTGCAGTCGCTATGAACAATGTGCGACAGTCTCCGGCCCCCTGTGGTATCAATGACCTGCGGACGACGTTCGGGTGGACGACGGTCAGTTGTTTAGCCATCTGTGCACCACTTTTGATACGTACTTACTATAGCGGCACGTGAACAACCCACAAGCCGCGCCGTTTCCGAGATCGTAGTTCAGAGGCGCGGTGCTATCAGAATTTGTCCTTTATCAAGGTCCGATAAATCGGCAGCTTTTCGCATTCTGACTCCAAACACTTCTAACCGAAAGCAGGTACTCGGGTTGTATTTATACTGCTCTGTGAACTTCACCTGCCTCACCGTTTGATCTCCAGGCGTGCTCATTTCTCTAGACTGAGGGTGGTCATAATGTAATGGCTCGTCGGTGTAATTGAGGTTCTCAAATAGAAAAAAATTGCATCGACGACTTCATCATATCCAAAAGAGGAGTCGCTCTCTCGCGAAGGTATTCGCCAGCCACCGGAGAGACGCCAGGGCATCTAGAAAACACAAGGCCATTACTTTAGAGAGATGAGTTCCCTATTTCAGTGACGTCACACGGAAACCAAGGCTTCCGATTGGTTTCTAACACTGTCGTGTATGACGTCGAACACGACACTGACGTATCAGACAGTGTAATACGAAGGTGACGTCACAAACGAGGGGAACTCATCTCTCTAATTTCATGGCCTTGGACTTTCAAAAATAACCTTGATAGATAGCGAATGCCGTCGCGAGAGAATCCACCAGAACGGAGATAAAATAACACAGGTCTACATGGGAAAATTGTCTGTAAAATGTTCACACTTTTTCATACAGTTTTGTATGCTGATTTCAGATAAAATAGTAAAACAATTCTATCACATACCATTTTCCCACAAAATAAGAATTTGATTTTGCTATCAATTAATTTTTCTGTTCTTACGTATGAAACAATTACTTTAATTTTAGCTCTTTCGTTTACTAAATTCATTATGATTTGACTTTAATTTTAGCTCCTACGTTTGCTAAATTAACTATAATTTGACAAATCTACTCTACAAGGATTAAGTTTGCGACAAAAAGAAAACATTAGGGTCCGTAAAAGCTTCTCCGCACGACAAAAAGTAAACCAGTTTGAGCAAAGGACGTTATGAAAATGTAACCTTAGTTCTCACGAAGCTCAACTACGACGATCAGAGATGGATCATATGTGGTCATACACAGCCGAGTCACATTGGTGCTACCGCCTCTACTTTTGACGTCAACAGTGCGTAGCCAATGAAAGGAGGCACGTGTCGTGAGCTGGCTTGGAGGGTATATAAGGTGTGCATTCTGAAAACATCACTCGTTGCTGTCATGGATAAAAGGAACGATTTATCAGATTTGCAAAAAAAGGATGATTATCGGCTTTCGGACAAAGGGTGGCAGTATTTCTGAAACAGCGCAGTTTGCGAACTGTTCGCGTGCTGCTGTGGTTAAAGTGTATCGTGGTTGGAGAAATAGCACCATTGCGAATAAGCGAAGTGCACACTGCGGAGCTCCACGTGCCATTGATGTCATAGGTGAATGTCGCCTGCGAAGGTGCGTGAGGGCCGATCGACACGTTACAGGGAACCACGTCACTGGCTGAATGAACCAGGGGACTACCGGAAGTGTGTCTAAAACGTCAGTTCAGCGAATGCTGCTATGTATGAGGCTCCGATGAAGACGGATGATCACTGCACCTATGTTAATGAAGGTGCATCGGCAGAAATGGCTTACATTTGCACGGCAGTATCGGAATTGGACCTCCGCTGATTGTCAAATGATTACCTTCTCCGATGAGACACGTTTTCAGCTTCATGGAACGGATGGACGTTGGCGTATAAGGCGAAAAACATCGGAGAACAAACACTGTTCAACCATTGCTGGCAGAACAAACAAGCTCGTGAGAGCAGCGTTATGGTCTGTGGAATGTTTTTGTGGCATTCTCCGGGTCCACTCATACCTGTGGAAGGCACTACGGGCCGAATTCGTTATGAACCCATCCTTGTAGACCACATACATCCATACATGCTGATTGTTTTTCCTGGGGGCGGATGGGATCTTCCACCACGACAATGCGACGCGTTACACAGCTAGAAATGTCCGAGAGTAGTTGGAAGAGCTCGATGAAGACTTCAAAGTACTTCCCTGGCCCCCGCATTCCCCAGACTTAAACTCAATTGAGCATCTGTGGGACCTCGATCGTGTTGTTCGCTCTATGGATCCTCCACCACGCACCCTCCAGCAGCTGTCAGATGCACTGCAGTCAGCATTTTCCCACATACCTGTGAACACCTTCCAAAACCTTATTGAGTCATTCCCAGCCGGTCTAGCTGCTGTCCCTCACTGAAAACGGCGGTTACTCTGGATATTAGCTGGTAGTCACAATAATGTGACTCAACCGTGTATTAATCACTATCCATTATCCTTGGATGTCAAAGAAGATACACAAGATGCTCATGCTTTTTTGTGCAAATGGGAAGTCCGAGCGAAGGGCCAACACTGGATCAGAAAGCAATATCCACTCAGAGCTTCTTTAAAACCAAGAAACAAACAGGTTATATCTGAATTTTTGGTTGATCCCGAAAACGTCCTCCTATCCATATGAAACTTGGACTTTGTAAGAGCTTTCCCAAGAGAAGGAGAGTGTTATAAGTTTCTGTGTAAAAATGTTTCCAGAGTTGTCAGATGCCAAATTGAAAGAAAACATTTTTTGTTGGACCAGACATTCGAAAAGTAAAATACAATGAATTTGAAACAAAAATGGAAACTGTTGAAAAAGAGGCTTGGAATGCTTTTGAAGTTGTTGTGAAAAAAATGTTTTGAGAACTACAAAATCCCAACAATAAGCAAATAGAAAATGCGCTAGAAAAATTCAAAGCATTAGGTTGTTCAATGAGCTTAAAGGTGCACTTTTTGAACTCTCAATTTTATTACTTTCCTAAAAACTTTGGAACCGTTTGTGAGAAATAAGGAAAAAAATTCCACCAAGACATTCATGAGATGGAAACGATGACACCAGGAAAATGGAGCGTCAACATGATTGCAGACTACTGTTGGATGCTGGAAGAGAAAATCACAGAGAATCTGCACAGCGAAATTATCCTATACACGTAAGCTGTGTATAGATGAAAAAATACTAAACGCAGCTCAAAGGCAAAAAAAAAAAAAAAAGAAAAAAAATCAATGTAACAACTTGTAAATGTAACAGACATTTTAAGATAGTTCTTTGTAACATTTTTGCGCATAAAAATATTTTTAACTTTTTGTAATAAAATAAACCTTTCTTCAAAAAACACGAGAATAGTCGATTTTATGAAAAGTTCTAACGTTTTAGACAAAAATTGCAATCGTTTTTTTAAATCAGCATAACAAATACCTTTAGAATCAGCCAAAGACTTGCGGACAATTTTTAGTGACTCAAATTTTGAAGGCCAGAGAAAGCGTAATTAGCTGAATTCAAAAATTAAATGGTAGAATTGCAGAGATAAAAAAAATATAGTGAAAATTTTCCATATACGTGGAGACAATGTAAATAAACAAAGTCATCGCTCTTTCCACGTTTTCCTTTAATTAACACACAGCAACCGAAAATTTCCATTTCGATACCCCTGGGAACGAATCCCAGATCTCTCGATAACTGGCCGAGTGCGTTCTCCTTACGCTCCCAGCTGTGTCGAAAGACAATTTTTCGGTCTCTGTGTGTTAATTAAAGAAAAACGTGGAAAGAGCGATGACATTGTCTATTAACAAAACATGCAAGAATTGGTTAATGCAACGAGAAAAGATTTTGTTTTGCTCAGTCCCTATACAACAATGTGCAGTGATTCCTTTTATGATAACCGAATTATATGCGCACTATAATAATTTCCTTTTATTATAACCACTGATAACCGAATTATATGCGCACTATACTGATTTCCTTTTATGATATCCACTGATAACCGAATTATATGCGCACTATAAGGGTAGCTTTGAAGAAATCTGCCTAAATACGCTAACAGAGATGAACTAGGGAACTGGAAACCTTCTCTGCCGCGAATAGTTTTGAAAAAATCTGGGCATATAGATAATTTAGTGACTGCTTCTGTGTTTGAAAAAAAGTACGTGAATCGGAACAAAATCTTCCTTGTATAAGAAAAAAGAACAAGGCGTTATTTTTCTTCCTGCCACTGTTTAATCCAGCGTATTTGTTTAAATCGCTGTTTTGTGTGTTAAGGGAAATACGATATTCAATCAGAAAGGATTCAGTTAATCTGCATAACAGTATATAACAGTATAGTGAATCAGTTAACGATTTTTTAAGTGCTCATTTATTCTTTGAACTGAACTATTTAAACAAACACATAAAAAAATGAGAATTTGAAGAATGTACGTACGATCCTTGGAGGAGGAACAAAGATTTGAATTTTTGAATTACTGAAGTAAAAAAGAATGTAACCCGATTACTATGTAATTGCGAAAAGTAGTTTAACTGATTTTGTCAGTCAATAAAAAATTGTTTCAAGGAAGAACTAGATGTACAAAAGAATTTAGCTGCAGAAAAGATGGAAGTCAACAGAGAAAAGATAATTTTCACCGAGCACGAAGGAATCAGAAGAAAGAAAAAAGAAACAGGAGAACATTCACTACAAAAAAACGTAATAATACAAATGATGCAATTTTTCCGCGACAACGGGAGTTTACAAAATATTACCTGTTTGAAGAGGTTCCCCTGTTGAGCAGTTCAAAGGAGGATAAGCACATTTCCTTACCATCTATGTAAAACGTCAACACGACTTTGTCAAATATTTCACCTCTTAGTTGCTTACAGAACAAAAAACGTAACTATTCGTTAGCCTTATGGGAGTGCTGAAACAGTACCGCAGTCCCATAAATACGAAAGGTGTCCTTAAAACAATGCAGTTTTAGCTAAAAATGAAAAAAAAAATTGCTCTACAGTATAATGCTAGAGAAAATAAATATCTTTTGTAATGTGTTTTTTCAGAAAGTTGTAAAAGCACTACATGTCGTAAAAAAAAAAAAAAAGCTAAAATTTGCGATATTATTTGTATGAATTTAAAAATATCCAAATTAATACTTTCCATAGCGTTCTGGCAAAGAACCTTTTCCCTGAGTGATTTTAATTTATAAAATATTTTTAAATTCCAGAAACAGTGGCAAGATTTTCAATTTAGAGAATTTCAGAGCATTTAATTTTCTGAAAGTGTACTCAGTAAATCAGAAATTTTGCTTTTGGGTTGTTATGCAGTTAAAGAAAGTTTATTTTTTTTTAATTTTCGAAAATTTCTAAGTGAAATGTTTAAAAAAGACTCTCAGAAGCTAAAATGCTTGGCTTCTCACATTATCGTAACGGAACACAAATCTAGTTTTTTCAATAATATTGACTAAAGGGAATTTTTCCGTGACTTTTTTAAGATCAGTACATTCGCAGCGCAACAGATCAAAATTTTGAAATTCCCCGACTTGTAGATGCTGCAGTTAGAGGAGAAAAAGAATGAGAATTTGGGATGTCATCTGTTTACGTTACCTAGGGCTAGAGAATTAAAAGAAGAAAAAAGAAAAGAAAACATGGTCATCTTATAGGCATTTGCGCTAATTACACAGGGTTCGAAGGAAAATCTTTATTCAGGGTAATAACTGCAGAAGAAAGGGTCCGGGTGGTACTACACAAGTTAGGTCTATGTAGAGGAAAGGGAAAATGGCCGATCGAATGGAAGTGATTCGAGCGCCCTAGCAGGAAAGGTAAGAAGTTAGGAAACCTAGCTCGCCAACAACGCGAGCTCGGAACGAAAGTTCGATTACAAAGTTGTAGTGCAGCGTCGAATTAGTAGGAAACGACATAGGGTACGCACGAATTACGCACATGGAAGTCTCGAAATGCTGTTAATTCGAAATCAGTAAAACGTGTAGAAACAGACAGATTGGCAATAACGAGACAGAAGCTGCGCAGGCTTATTTATAACACTGAAAAATGGTTACAGGAGATATGCCGACCGGCTACTACGTCATTCTCAACGTTTGCATATACATTTGAATTGTTCTCCATCGTGGTCTGGTATTTTGCATTGCCTAACCATCTAGTGACCACGTGCACTTTATCAACATGTCGAGCCGTGCATGTATGTAATCCATGCGTATCCCATATCGTTTCCTACTAATTCCATGCTCCGCTACAACTTTGTAATTGGGCTTTCGTGTCGATCTCGCATTGTTGACGAGTTAGGTTTCCTAACTTCTTACTTTTGCCACTAGGGGCGCTCCAATCGCTTTCATTTAATCGGCCATTGTCCTTTTCTTATACATAGACCTAACTTGAGTACCACTCGGACCCTTTCCTTCGCACTTATTGCCTTGAGTAAGGACTTTCTTTTGAACCCTGTATAGCATAGCACTCTGTAAATATTTCTCCACGAGACAACGCGTTACTGGATTGGTGTTTATGAGCCTTGTTCATCCTGCTAGCTTTGACGTCACAGAGTAGTTCTGAGGATTTCTATTAGACACGGTTTTGACTGGGTTCGTTTAAGAAGAAAGTGAAGCATAATAAATCCGGGGTGGAAGGTGAAAAGTAGTTTAACGGACCAGTTTTTAAACTATATTATGCTAAAAATCGTACCTTAACAGTTATTTTTTAAAATATCTCTGTGGTCCTGTTTCTTTTTTTTTTTTTTTTTTTTTGTCTTCAGTGTCCAAGTATATTTTCAACAGTCCCACCCTAGCGACATTGGAGACGAGTTAATGATTTGAGTGAGCAATTAGTTGCGCATTTCTGGTTAGTTGTTCTACATTTTATTACAGGAGTAGAAAGACTTCTTCACAGAATTTGTGTAGGGGCGATAGGGAATGGGAAGACGAGACAATTTTGGTGAGGGATTGCCTTACCAGACACCTGTTTTAGAGTCCAAGGGACCATCGCGCAAGAAGTAATTTCCAAAATGTTTATCGCAAGTAATTAAAAGGCGTGAAGAAAAAGCTCTTTTTCTCTGTATATGTTTATGAAATTAGATAAAACAATTATATTTCACGCACGTATACACACACAATTTTTCTGAACCCTCCCTAAAAACAGAATTCTTGGATATGTACCTTTCTCTGAACCTATAAATCAAATTCATGAAGTTCTGTTAACATTGTCTAACGTATACACACACAATTTTTGTGGACCCTCCCTAAAAACAGAATTCCTGAATATGTACCTCTCTCTGAACCTATAAATCAAATTCATAAAGTTCTGTTAACATTGTCTAACGTTTACGGAGATCAATATCATTCTCATGCTTTCTAATCTTTTAGGTGCGCTGATTTGCACAGTTGTGTTCGTAGATGTCTATAAGAAGCATAAGAGCAGATTTTGAGTTCACTCTGTTCTGAAAATATCATCTTAATCATTATTTCTGCGGATTGCTATAAAACAGCCACGATTTTAAGCACATCTTTAATAAATAAAACGACGTGCTTCTAGTATCATTTTGTCCATCCATGTGCATCCTTCTGTGGATACCATATCTGTGGAACTATTAGCTGTATTTGAAAAAATATTTTGACCCTTCGAAGCTCGAAATGTGATAACGATGATCCTTTCTGTCAAGTCCTTTCTCGATGCATAATTTCCCCGTTAGAGTGCGTAAAATTCAAAATACATTTATTCATCATGATTGCTTATAAATATCCAATGGCGAAAAATAAACTCTCTTCCTTTCGATACCATTTATAAGGAAGACTGGGTAGAGTTTCTTTTTAACTCACGCGCAGCTTTTCCGTTAGGGGAATACAGATAAATTGCGACTACCCCGATATCTCTGCTTCTAAATATCCGATTTCAAAAATCCTTTTGCGTCGGATAGATACTTTCCTTTCTAGGGTGTGGTCGGGGGACAGAACGCACTGACAAACATTTAACTTTCTCTACCTCACTTACATGTATCTTTCCTATGGAGCATCCCAGTACTCCTAACTTTCTACTTCTAGGGACTGTTTAATACCACAGGGAGGTCAGATATTATTATATTATTTTTTACTACAAAAACTTGTGACGTTGAGATTAAATAAAAATAGCAATGTTTGTTCACAATTAGATGTTTATTTAACATCGACTATAATTTCGCAGAACATTTGGCTCTTCATCATCAGGACGAATTTCGTCCTGTTGATGCCGAACCAAACGCCCTGCGATACATCAAATTTTGAACAAACGTTGATACTTTTATTAATTTGAGGTCAGGTATTCCCTTCTTACAATCCTCTCTTACATCAGTCATTCACTGACTCATGATTAGATAGATCCTAGAATTCGGGTACGGGAAACAATTTGGTGCTACTGTTGTTACACTTAAGAAATGATCTTGAATCCGGTGATAAAAATTAGTTTCCTAAAAACCGGTCTATCATTATTAAATCACATTTTTAATTAACGTTTACGTTCCCGATTTATCAACATTATGGGCTTGGTGATGTTGATATCTGTGCTGTTCACCGAAACCTTGAAGTTTCCCATTCTCACATTCTTTTTCTGAAGGAGGTATCAGCTAAGGTTACACATGATATTTGCACTCGTCGTTCTTCAGTTCCGATTACAAAAAAGATGTGCCTGCCAGAGGCGCCGCCAGCGCGCCTCTGGCAAGCACAACCCATCGCGCCACCTAGATATGGCCTGGCACTGCCATATCTAGATATGGCCTCTCTCAAACAAGAAATTACCGTTGTTTCTTTGTCGGGTTCGTGTAACCATTATATCATATCGGCTTTTCCACCGTGTGAAATTTTCAGTTTACACTTCCTTATCCAGAGCCCACTGTGTAAATTTGTTAACTTGAATGTACCCAGCTGTGATTTTCAATAAAATTTTCTTGATATAGCGAAAGAACGTGTTTTTTTCTTTTTGCTGATTCATGAATCTGTACTCCAGGAATTGCGCGTATTTTCTTTTTGCTGCAACGGAGAATTCCATTCCCTTCTTTGATATTTTTAACAAAATTGGGATCCGACCTCGGATTACTGAATCATTTTCCCAAGCTGTTGCTGTGAAAAACAGTCTTTCACTGTTGTAAAACTACTCCATTATTGAAATCAAGATCCCATTTTCTGAAGAATGCAATGCAGTTTGTAAGTGACTAATATGCCAAAATCAAGCATTGGTCAAGATCCCATTTGCTGAAGCATGCAGTGTATTATTTAGTAGGTATTAAACATATTTGTGTTCAGTATTAAAATCAAACTCTGTTCAGGTGAAACATACAAAACTTATGCAATTTAAAATTTTTCCGCGCATGTGCTTCATTCATTTTGACAACTTGCCAGTGTAACATACAATATACTCTAATTTAACTTTGAACTTTGATTTGTGTTATCTTATGTAAATTTTAGTTTATTCTTGTTAAGAATTGTCGGAACTTAACCTACATTTTCTCTCTCGCTGAATGTTTTTGTGGCAACCTAACTTGAGGTCAAAAGTTCAATGACGCATGTTAACGAGACAGATAAGAATAATATTTACTATTGTATGTGCGCACTCGTATGATCGTTGTATTGCTTTGGAGATAGATGTTAAGAGAGTTTAATCTAAATGTTAATGGTTAATTCTTTCACGTTGAACGTTGCGTTAAGTTGATATTGAAGCATTAAATTGTTTGAGTTCATAAAAGAATTTAGAGGTATTCAGTATTCTTGAGAATTCGTTGTATATCACTGTCTAAATACTAAATCATTACATACGAAGTGAAATCTGTTTAGTTGTGCTGCATTGAATACCTATAGAGACCAATAAAAGTTGGTTGAAATAGTAAGTAGACCTCATTTTCCTGGTGGTAAAAGCCATTAAGTGCTTAATTAAGTGATACATGTGCTAATTAAGATATCCAGAGCACAACTCAACACTACGGGTCGTTTAAGTACAACAGTTCATACAGTATTATATTTAAGTAATGCTAGTATTTTGGTGAAACATAGACATTAACTGATATCTGCTGCCGAATACGCTAAGATCATTACAGCAGTTATGAAAGTATAACTTTAACTAACTGTTTTTTAATGTTATTTACGTGTCTCTGCTAACGTTCGTAGTGAAGTTTGTGAACATATATTTATATATTATGTTTTACGAGGACAAAAATCACAGCGGCCAAGATAAAAGAATCAGCACTTACTATTATAACGAATTCGTCGTTTATTCGTTCTACTCAAGAGAAGATCCAATCAGCATCAATGCAGACATCAATCTCAAAATTCTTATACATTCGTTCATCAATCACATCGATCTCAATGGTTTTTTTAACAGCATTTAACTATCACTCTCCAACAACAACCCTCGTACATAAATCTCGTCATACACGTATGAACCACGGTAATAATGTGGTCATGCACGACACATTACATCCCCGTGGAGTTTTTGGCAACACTGGCAGTGAGACAGAGCTAGATAAAAATATCAACATATAATGTAGGGAGAGAGTTTGTAACGTATACTCTATATTCACTTTCCTTTTGATTTTACTATCTCTGGTTATTTTATTTTACTATGTAAATTATCTTCCTACTGAACGAAATATTATTTCACCCGCTGAATGAGATCTGGCAATGAGTGTAAGTCATGACGTGGTGGTAGCTAGTATATAGGCGCGTTCATCGAGACTTAGGGGAGCTTGTGTGTTGTTATGAGGAGAGCTTGTGGTCGTTAAGAGAGAGAGTGTATAAAACGAGGAGAGATTATTCATTATTGTTCTACAAGTGTTGTGTGTGCCTTAGTTGACCAAGAGTCGTTGAAATAAAGAAGTTTTTCAGTAAGTCAGTCTTTCTCAATTCATAGTTTTTGTCAGACCTCTGTCTGGCTGTTAGGTTTATAACATTTATTTGATTCCTATAAATAACCAGCGTTGAGACTTTGTTTAAGTTCGTAATTAACTAGTAACAACACCCTTTTGAATTCATTATTTTGAAGCTTAGTACAAGTATATCATTAGCTAGCTGGTAGGAAGAGAATCATTCATAATAATTAGCTTAGCGGAAAGTAAATAAAGCTAATTCATTATAATTGGCGCCCGAACTTTTCTCGAACACGAGATCTTGACGTTTATTACCCATGTCTTCCTTACCTGAGACAACTGCAAATTTCCACCCTCCGGCAAGTCTCGAGGGTAATGGTGTTTTTTTTTGGACAATTTGCACGAAGCCTGTGGCTCTGACTTTGATATGAATGATCTACACGCACCCAGGCATTCTTCACAATTTCATAATGCACCGGCTTCTTATTACTCTGAGTCGCGGGTCGTACCTGAGGGAGTTCAATCCTCTCAGCGAAGCAGAATGCTTGCCCATTTCGTGCCACATGCAGGAACAATTCATTTCAATGGTTTGGAGGGGTCCTTAAAGTTCCTCGAAGATCTGGAAGATCATTTTGATCTCTATAATATTCCTGAAGACTGCAAAGTCCAAATCGCCGGCACTTTCTTGAGGGATACCGCTAAGACCTGGTATCGGCAGTGGAGAGTGTCGAACCCGGATTCTCATTATGAGAATTTCCGTGCAGAATTCTTGGAGGTCTTTCCTTTCGGCCTCAGTCGAGCTAGCCTTGCTCAACAGCTTTTTTCACGTCAGCAAGGTCCCACTGATAGCCCTGTTGCATTTGCGTTGGAAACTACACGCTTATATAACCTATGGGATCCACATGCCAGTCATGTTGACATGTTGGATACCCTCGTGCAGCAGCTCGACCCATTCTTACAAGATTTTCTTGAGGTTCGACACCCTGCCACAATTCATGAATGCCTTCGCCTCATACGCACGTATGAAGAGCGACATGGCAAACATGGTTTAACTCACCCTGCTCGGGCACCCGCGAGGCTTCTTACGAAAACCCTCAGCGGCATAATAGACATAACTTTCAGCGCGAGCATACACAAGTGCCCACCCAAGCTTCATACGTTTCACCACACAGAAGAGTGGCAAACCAACAGCGAGTTTCTGCACAAGCTTCGGAATATCGTAATAATGCACAGTATGCTCGACCCCGTTTCACTCAGCAGCATTCGGAACGTTCTCATGCCCAGGGCAATGATAATTTTTCTGCCCGTGCTGAGGGCCGACGTAACGGATATGAAAATGTCAACAGACACGCGGAGTTCCCGACGCAGGGTTCACGCAGTTTTCCTCATCGTGAAAATTTTCCCGATACCCGGCAGGGTCGAGGTTTCCGACCACATGATAACCCCACCAGGATTCCTTTAAACTTCCACAGGAAGTAGACGAAGGGTCGGTCCTGCTTCCTGATACCAAACATTCTGACCCTAAAACAGTATTAGTGACTGTTCAAACTCCTCAGTTGCCTGATGTATTCTTGACACTTGAAGACATTATTGTCGAGACAAAAGTTCGACACTGGGTCTGAAATATCAGCCCTAAATACAAAGTTTTGCACTGACACTTTTCCTGCCATACACGTTCAGCCTGTAAACGCAGTATTTGCGAGGTGCAAATAATGAAATCTTCAGTATCGCAGGAACTGTCACATTATCTTTAGGGCTGGGAAAAGCTCGTTTTACACATTCTTTTCTGCTTATAGACGAGCTACCCGTGAAATG
This sequence comes from Macrothele yani, assembly GCA_039090855.1. Classification (NCBI taxonomy): domain Eukaryota; kingdom Metazoa; phylum Arthropoda; class Arachnida; order Araneae; family Macrothelidae; genus Macrothele; species Macrothele yani. Next base: position 174,133,982 of record CM077029.1, on the reverse strand, counting down.
TTTAATGGGTATGGACTTTATAAACAAGTTTCAAATAACTTTGAATTTTGTACAACATGTGATTTCCTTTCCGGAACCTGTCGAAATGATTCCTACGGTTCCTGTAGATATCACGAGTTTATTATTGAGTAACCAATTGACTGAGGGGCAACGAGACCAGCTTTCTCTCCTTTTACAGGAAAGCCCTGGTTTATTTTCGGATCAACCTGGTTTCACACAGGTGGTTTATCATGTTATTGACACTGATGGTTCGAAACTAATTGCGACGAAACCTTACCCTTGTGCTCCACATAAAAAAAACAGGAAATGCAACGTCAAATTGCTGAAATGATTAAGCAGGGCATAATCAGGGAATCAACAAGCGCCTGGGCTGCTCCTGCCTTTTTGGTTCCAAAGAAACAACCCAATGAATTTCGTTTCGTGACAGATTTTCGCAAGCTCAACCAAGTCACAAAAACGATCAATTATCCCCTACCTGTCATGTCACATATTTTAAATGACTTGTCGTCAACCAAATGCATGTCAACTTTGGATTTGGCGAGTGGATATTGGCAGGTGGCAGTACATCCGGACTCTGTCGATAAAACTGGCTTTGTGACTCCTTTTGGGGCCTATGAATATTTACGTATGCCTTTTGGACTAGCTTCTGCACCTGCTACTTTCCAAAAGCTTATGGGCACGGTTCTCAGACCTGTCCTGGGTCCCCATGTGCATGTCTATTTGGATGATATTATTATCACATCAGAGACTTTTGACGAGCACCTTTCTCTGCTCAAACAGGTGTTCCAACTTATATACAATGCTGGCTTGACGTTAAAACCTAGTAAATGCCAGATAGCGAGGAACGAGATTGTATATCTGGGGTTGAAAATCACTCCCCACGGTTTATTTACTGATAATGAAAAAATTAGGCCTATTGTTGACTTTCCTCGGCCTAAAACAGCAAAAGAACTATCCCGCTTTCTGGGAATGACCGGATGGTATCAGCAGTTCGTCCTCGCTTATGCTACAATATGTGAGCCATTGTATGCGTTAAAACGTAAATACAAGAAGTTTATTTGGACACCTGAGGCTAACGCTGCATTCGAAACACTGAAGTCTGCATTGACTCAGCCTCCGGTGTTGGCTTTCCCGGATCATACTAAGGAATTTGATATTTATACTGATGCATCCGGAGTTGGTCTTGGTTGCGTTTTGTCACAAGCTGGGCATCCAATAGCTTTTGCGTCTCGTACTTTAGCTAAAGCTGAGCGCAATTATTCAGCTACGGAACGTGAATGTCTTGCTGTTGTGTATGCACTGAATAAATTTCAATGTTATCTTAACGAATTGACAGTTAACATAATTACGGATCATTCTGCCCTTCAGTATTTGAATTCTGCTAAGCACCTATCTCAAAGACTTATGAAGTGGGCTCTGAAGTTACAGGAGAGCAATATCAAAATTTCGTATCAGCCAGGTCATAAGAATCAATTACCGGACGCATTATCTCGCGTTCCGATTAGTGGGGTCCCCACAGAAACTACTCCTGGATGTCAGCCTTTACTTCTAATAGCTGATATAACATCCAGAGAGCAGATAATGGCAGAATTAATAAATGATCTAGATTTTTGGGATATCTATAATTTTTTGCTTGCGGGTTCGCCCCTACCTAGTGATCCTTCTCTGGCTGGAAGGTCACAACATTTTGAAGTAATAGAGGGTCTTCTTTATTATACAAAATCTCGGACTACTAGGGCAGAGTTTCGCCCATGTATTCCGCGAACCCTTAGAATGGCTCTTTTAAATGAATTTCATGACAAACCTCTTGCAGGCCATTTAGGTATTCGCAAGACCCGTTGTAAATTGCGGGATGTTGCCTATTGGCCTGGCATGTACCAAAGTGTGCTCGCATACGTTCAATCATGTCACTTGTGTCAGATTAATAATTACCGTAATGTAAGACCGGCCGGTCACTTGAAATCTAGTTCAAGTTCTCATGTGTTTGATATTATTTCTATAGATTTATTGGGACCTTATCCATTATCTGTTAAAAATAAAGCTCGTTACGTTTTAGTACTAACTGATAATTTTTCTAAATGGGTTTGAAGTTTTTTCCCATTAAAGCCGCTACGGCTGAAGTTATTTGCAATGTCTTAGTTAATGAAGTATTTTCTAGATATGGTGCACCTAATAAAGTAGTTTCGGATAATGGTCCTCAATTTATTTCTGACATTTTTGAAAGAATGTGTGCGAGACTACACATTAAACATAAATTCATTTCCCCATATCATCCCCAGAGTAATCCTGCGGAACGTGTTAACCGCACGTTAGTGAAAATGATTGCGACTTTTGTAATGGATCATCATGAAAGATGGGATGACCATTTAGAACTTTTTGCGTTCGCCCTCCGCTCGTCTGTCCACGAGTCTACTAAAATTACTCCTGCAGAACTTTTTCTGGGTCGCAAAATTAAAACCCCTTTTGAAAATTTAACGGGGATTATCGACGAACTAAACCAGCGACCAACTCCGCAATCAGTCCGAATTATGGCAGAAAAAGCTCGTGTTGCAATGCTAGGAGCACAAGCGGCTCAAGCAAGATATTATAATTCTAGGCGTAAGGAACCAGATCTTGTCGTTGGAGATCTCACTCTCGTGGAAACGCACTTCCAGTCTTCTGTTTCGCATACTTTAGTGAAGAAATTTGCACCCAGCTACGAAGGTCCATATCGGGTGGCAAATGTCTTTGAAAATAATATTGTTCTGGAGAAACCTGACAACCATTTTCAATATGTACATGTTGATCAGTGTCGCAAGTATCATGAACGGAATATCGATTTCATTATCAATCCTACTCAACCTTCTGTTCCACAGACTCAAGAATCTATATCTCATGTTCAACCGCCAGAAATTTTGGACGAACCAACAAACATTTTTGAAGAATCTCCAGTGATTTTTCCTTCACCCCCCCCCCTCCAGACGGGTTTCTACACACGCAACCTGATTCTCCCATGAGACCAAGGCTCGAATCGAGTTCGTCGAATACTAGTATCGTTCCTTTCCCTCCAACCATTGCCAAGACTATTGCTGCGCCGTTTCCCGATAACTCTGCACCAACGCGGGCTACTTCTCCTTTGAATACCTCGTCAGAAAGTATTCCTATAGGCAAATCTAAACATCGCCCTGCACGACCACTGAATTACAGCAGCGACTCAGAGGCTTCGGACATTTCTGACTTATCAGTTATGAATCCTAAATTTCATGTTCCAAACCGTCCAGCACTACCAAAGGCTGGGCGCAAACGTGACTTGTCTCCCCAATCTGCTTCGCCGCAACAGCGACGAAGGCAGAAATCTTTGCATCCGCCCGGTTTCGCCCCTGGAACCTACGTTCAGGGCAAACAGGGCCGATGCCTGCTGCTACTCTCATGCCACGCGGGCGTAAGCGAAAGCAAACTATGTGGCCGGAGACACGTCCGTCCAAGAGAATACTGGAAGGACACAACGGGCCCCAGCACAAAGGGACTTCATATCAAAAGCCTGGGGGAGCCTGTTCCTATCAGCTGCCGCAGGGATTTCCGGACCGCCAGACTTCTGACGTTCCTGACCGTTCCTATGAGCCGCAGGGATTTCCGGACTGCCAGACTTCTGACCGTTCTTCTGAGCCGCAGGGATTTCCAGACCGCCAGACTCCTGACCGTTCTTCTCAGCCGCAGGGATTTCTGGACCCACAGACTTCAGCCGTTTCGGACCGAAGGATTTCCGCCATTCCTGACCGTTCCCGTCAGCCGCCGGGATTTCCTGACCGACAGCAGACCGATGTTCCAGTTCCATTCCAGTCCCTGAAGAGATCCAAGCCACCTGATTTTACCAGTCCAATTAGGCCTGGAAAACGTTATCGCACTAGAGTTTTTTATGCGTCCTCGAGATAGGTAAGTTCTCGTGGACAGGTTCTTTTCTCAGTTTGTTGTTTTTCCTGCACGACCAGTTGGCGTGTCAGAATTTCTTTTTTTCGTGTGGGCCTATGCATTCTTTTTTGTGTATATATGTGTGTTTTTTTTTTATATTTCTTCTATGTCCATCTACTAATCCACTTTTTTTATATATATCTATGTGCTTAGGGGTAAAAATAATAAAATTGTTACTGTTAGACAGCTCCAGGTAAATTTCGCAGCTGATACAGTTGGTATGTATTTCAACGAATAATGCGAACGTAATTTGAAATGAAAATAATAAAATTGTTACTGTTAGGCAGCTCCAGGCAATCTTCGCTGCTGATACAGTTGGTATGTATTCACCGAATAATGAGAACGTCATTTGAAATTAAAAAGTGATTCCTGCTAGGCAGAATAAAAGGAAAGTATGCCGATGCAGGTTTGTTTTGTTCCACAATACAAATTTCACAGTCGAATACAGATTTCGTAAATTGTCATGCCAAGTTTGATAATGTAAATACGGCTACCACCAAACCACAAAACAAAAAAGAGATCGAGAAACGTCAACCAACGAAATGTAAGACTTACACTCCTAAATTGATAGGTTTTTCGGAAACACAAAAAAAGAAAAAAAGAAAAAAAAAAAAAGAAAAATTAAGGGGGAGATGATGTAACGTATACTCTATATTCACTTTCCTTTTGATTTTACTATCTCTGGTTATTTTATTTTACTATGTAAATTATCTTCCTACTGAACGAAATATTATTTCACCCGCTGAATGAGATCTGGCAATGAGTGTAAGTCATGACGTGGTGGTAGCTAGTATATAGGCGCGTTCATCGAGACTTAGGGAGCTTGTGTGTTGTTATGAGGAGAGCTTGTGGTCGTTAAGAGAGAGAGTGTATAAAACGAGGAGAGATTATTCATTATTGTTCTACAAGTGTTGTGTGTGCCTTAGTTGACCAAGAGTCGTTGAAATAAAGAAGTTTTCAGTAAGTCAGTCTTTCTCAATTCATAGTTTTTGTCAGACCTCTGTCTGGCTGTTAGGTTTATAACATTTATTTGATTCCTATAAATAACCAGCGTTGAGACTTTGTTTAAGTTCGTAATTAACTAGTAACAACACCCTTTTGAATTCATTATTTTGAAGCTTAGTACAAGTATATCATTAGCTAGCTGGTAGGAAGAGAATCATTCATAATAATTAGCTTAGCGGAAAGTAAATAAAGCTAATTCATTATAAGTTGAGCGGAGTAGTTGATGTAAAGTTGTGATTCAGCAATTGATATGTGTAGAGTTTTATGCACGAGAATTTTTGTTGTTGATGTTGGAGAGTTGGTTGGTAAGCGTTGTTATGAAAGCTACTGAGATCGATGCGATCGACCAAGAAATATAAAAAAATATTGAGATTGATATCTGTATTGATGCAGATTGCATCTTCCCGTAGCGGAACAAATGACGACGAATTCGCTATGCACTAATGTTTTGCCATTTTTTAAATTTTTCTTCCATTATCTATCTGTTTAAATCTTCAATTACTTTAATTCTTCTTCCATTCTCTATCTGTTTAAATCTTCAAGTACTTTAATTCTTCTTCCATTCTCTGTCTGTTTAAATCCTCAATTACTTTAATTCTTCTTCCATTCTCTATCTGTTTAAATCTTCAATTACCTTAATTCTTCTTCCATTAATTCATTCTTAATTATTTTAATTACTTTTAATCCTTCTTCCATTCTCCATCTATTTGGACTGCACTGTCAATCCTTCACGACATGCCCACCATGTAGAACCAAAACACGACGCGTATTTGATTCAATATTCGCGAAACTAAAAGAAATATGCGCACATGGTCAAAAGTTAGGAAACTCTGGGATCTCTACTGAACTTGCAATTTATTACCACAGCGTTACTCTTCCAATAAGTCTAAATGATAACAGCTTGAAATGCAAGACAAAATTCGTATATAATCATGACCGCGATGCAGAAAGTTTGAATAGAGCTGCCAACTTTCCTCTACGCTGTTTTTCACAAATTTTCTTGGCATTAACTTAAATATGACGAGAAATTTCCAGGATGAATTTTCCCTGCGTTTCATTTCCAATGTATAAGCCTAGGGTGAATAGAAAAGGTTCATTCAAGAGTAAAACAATTGCACATCATTTAGCGATAAAAAAAAAAAGTTTTATTTCTTCAGCAATAAATATTGCTTTCCTTTCAGCAGTAGAGTTACTCGTAGATAGTGATATGAGAGTAGTGGAAGCAGCTGAATTGCACACCTGCAGTAGTCTAAGCGCTGGCTTCTGATTATTCGTCTAAGTGGGTTTAGGTTCGAATCCCTTTAAGGCATGGATGTTGTGTTTGTCTTACGGCACTTGATCTTTCCCTTCCCTGGAACCAGTGACCCTAAATCAGGGACGAGCGACTGCTTATAGCCCATTGAGTTGCTCACGGTGGTCATTAAAACCCACAAAAAAATTCCATACCAGGTTTCTCATCATTTTGACATCTATTCACCATTTTACAGCTATGAATGTATTGTTGTGCAAACACCTATGCATATGTAATTTTTTGTGACAGTTAATTTAAAAGGAATGACGCAGATGTAGTTTATCTTGAGTGAGTTACCAAACCCAATGATTATGCAATTTAAGTGACTTCAATATCCTTTATAAAATATGCATGTACAATGTCTAACAATTCGAAAAAACATCTGTTTGCACTCTCTGAAACTGTTAGCTATACGCTCAATGGAGAAAACATTAGACATACTTGTCAAATAACGTGTCGACCCTCCTGTAGCCCGAATAACAGCCTGTACACGCCGAGGCATCGACTCCACTAGATGCCGGAGGGTTTCGGGAGGTAATGCCAGCCATGCCTTTTGCAGAATTGTCCACAACTCCGCCCGAGACGCCGGTCTAGGATCCATGGATCTGATGTTCCCACAAGTTTCCACAGTGTTTATTAAATCCGGAGACCTTGGAGGCCACTGGATGGTTCCAAACTCAGGCGAGTGTTCCTCGAGCCATGCCTGAGTGGTTGCAGACCGGTGGAGCGGCACATTGCTCTGCTGAAACAGACTAGTTCCCGCAAGATGTGCGAAAGCCATGAAAGCGTGTAAGTGATCAGCCAGCACATGACGGTAGCGCGCAGCAATTAAGGGCATCACTAGACACACGAAATGAACAATGTGTCACACATAGCTACCACTGCCTTGAACAGAGCCGACCTGGCCCGACGGGGCCATGTTTTCATGCTGTCGACGCCACACCCGCATCCTCCCGTCAGCTGGGTACAGCTGAAAACCAGATTCATTTGACTACAGGACTCGCCGCCACTCTGCAAAGGTCCAGTTTTGATGTTCCACGCTCCAAGCGACGCGTCAAGTCTAATGACAAGCAGTCAACAACAGCACACGAGTAGGTCATCTGCTCTCGTAGCCCAATGCATACAGCGCACGCCATACGGTTCACTCGCTGACGCTGCTTGGAACCCGACATTTAATCTGGATATGATTTGCACAGCAGTTGCCAAGCTGTGCAGCCTGTACGAGCTTGGATAGTGTACATCATTTCCGGTTATCAATGGCGTGTGGTCGGCCACCGCTTGCTCTCTGGGTACTGGTACATTCGTCGATGGTATACTCGCGGTACACCCTTGATACAGTTGCCCTAGGGAACTCTAGAGTTCTTACCACTTGGGCGATAGAATGACCCATCTGTCTTGCGCCGACAATGCATCCACGATCAAAGTCGCTCAAATCAATATGTTCACCCATGTTCATCGATAACGATACACTTTTGAAAAGCCCTGCTGTCCTCCTATTTATGGCATGCATTCGGTTTGGGTCTGTTCCACTCTTCGCGTGGGATGCCCATGTCAACTTTCCGTCACCCTTATCTCTAATGTTTTGTCAACGGAGTGTACACTGAAGTGCCAGAAAAACTGGCACTTCATTGTACAAAATACATAGTAACGTCACCTATGCGCGTCCTCGGTTGCGTCCGCCAGTGCGTATATAAAGCGATAGACATCCTTGTCAGCTGTCAGAGGGGGCCGCGGATGGCCCAGTGGGCCACGTTCGTGAATGCCACGGAAAGGACCTCAGGTTCGATCCCAGGCAGGTACAAACGCTCGATCCACTAAATATCCGCCGTGCGTCGGATGGGCACGTTAAGCCGTCGGACCCGGGGTACTGGCCCCCGGTAATAAATAAGGGCGTCTTCTTCCCTCTTTCTACTTCGCTTCCGTGTCACTTTCCTATCTGGCACCCTAGCCCAAATCCCCTAGCTTCCTATTTCTAAGGGTTGTTTAAGACCTGGGGTCAGACACTCTCTTCTTAAAATCCTCTACATATGATCATTTGATCATTTGATCATTTTCCAGCTGTCAGAGCTGTTTTCGGCACCAGAATGACAAGTAATAACGATTTAAGTGATTTTCAACGCGGTGTCGTAGTTGGCGCTCGTGAGATGGGCCATAGTATTTCGGAGGTAGAAACGAAGTTCGGATTTTCACGGACGACCATTATAAGGATGTACCGTGACTATGGCAGCGGACGCCCAACTCGAGTCCCCTTGATGGGTGCACGACACAGTGCTATGCGCCTCGCTTGGCTTGGGCACGGCAACACCGCCACTAGACACTTGATGACTGGAAACAAGTAGCCTGGTCTGACGAGTCTCGTTTCCAACTGTATCGGGCAGATGGAGGGATTCGTGTGTGGCGCAAACCTCATGAAGCCATGGATTCCGCCTGTCAACAGGGAACTGTACCGGCTGGTGGAGGGGGGGTCCGTAATGATATGGGGTGTGTTTAGCTGGACTTCACTGGGACCCCTGGTACGTCTACAAACGTCTGTGACCAGGCAACGCTATGTGCGCTTCCTTTCTGACGAGGTACACCAGTTCATGTCCTGCAATGTCCTGCATTCATGCTGATGGGTTGGGCCTGTTCCAGCAGGACAATACACCTCCGCACAAGTGTCGGGACGCCACATTATGGTTAGAGGCGCATTCATCTGAGTTTGAGGTGTTGCAATTCCCACTCAAGTCCCCAGATCTGAACGTGATAGAACACATTTGGGATGCCATGCAACGCGCTATCGAACACAGGAATTTGAGACTTCGGCATACACCCGAATTGTGGAACGCTCTGCAGGAAGTATGGTGTGCATTGCCTACAGCATATTTCCAGAAGCTAGTGGAGTCTATGCCTCGTCGTATTTCTGCAGTCCTGCGCTCCCGTGGGGGACCTACCAAGTATTAGACTGGTGTACCAGTTTTTCTGACACTTCAGTGTATGAACAGTAGTAGTTTCAGTATTATGCAGCTACAGAGTTTACAATAGGACTTGCTTCTGAAAATTCATCTCTAACGACAGATGCAGGAAGTCAAAAAAAAGTCCCCGAAATCTAAACTCAAAAAATTCTCAGGCATTGTCAAAATGCGTATCAAGTGAAGCTTTGCGATAACTCCTCGCGAGAACTCTTCAACGTTATATTCTGCGCGAGGCCAGAGTAAAAAGCCGTTTGACGTCACAAACAATGCCGAAAGTTTAACTAAAACTCAAAAACGATTTTGTGCAAGTTTGGGTACTGCGTCGCTGCTTCCGTTGTTAAATAAACAGAGGATTGGACTCACGTGCGAGCAGAAAGTTCATTTGTTAGAAATTTATTTTGCAGCGAAGTCCTGTGAGCAATGCATTGCCGCAAAGATTTCCGCATCAGAGTGAACTTAGCAAATCGACAATAAGCAATTTAATCCGTAGATTTTTCGAAACTGTCAGCTTACATGACTGACCAGAAGTGGCCGTCCGAGAAGATTTAACGCCTGAAGTTCTTAATGATGTTCAGCAGCGTATCCAATGCTCAACAAAAAAATCTCTTCGACGACTGTTACAACAGGTTTAACTTTGTTATGGTTCCATTCGCGCGTCTACGAAAGTTCTGGTCTCCACACGTATCGAGTGAAAGTGGTTCATGATCTGAAACCATTTGATAGCGATAAGAGGATGGTTACTGTCCCTGGAGTGAAAACGAAAATTTGTCCGTCACGGAGATCAAAACGCGCCCCCTCACTCCAGAGTAAGTTCCTCTCTTAACCAAGCTACATGACGGAGTATATCGCTGAAGATTTGTCGTCTTGACGCGTGCATTACCTCTGTAGTACGTCACATCATCTCCCTCTTATTTTATTTTTTTATTTTTATTTTTTTTGTAATTGAAGAACTAACTTTCAGTAATTTTAGACGATGTGTGAATAAAGCACCACAAAGAACCCAGCGGCCAGTAGATCAATTTTTTCGTTCGGGCGCCAATGTGAAAACACAAATTTGTCAGTGACGGAGATTGAAGTTGTGCGCCTCTCACTCCGGAGTAAGTTGCTCTCCCAACTAAGCTAAACGGACGGAATGTATCGCTGCAGATTTGTCGTCTTGACACGTGCTCTACTTCTGTAATGCGTCACACTGGTTTCGGAATTTTAAACGAGGAAAGAGCATTCTCCTGACTAGAATTTCTTTCTTCCGACGGTAGTAAAGTAAATCCCAAGTAAAAAATGTCGACGTAACGGAAATGGGTAACTGTGCGTCATTGTCAAAACCATTGTTAAAATCTGATCGTGCGGCATGCTGTCCCATGAAGTGACACAATAATAGTTAATTTCGACGTAACGAAAATGGGTAACGGTGCGTCATTGTCAAAACCATTGTTAAAATCTGATTGCCGCCCCGGTGGCGCAGTGGTCTAAGCGATGGCCTCTGATCATTCATCCGAAAGGGGTCCGGGTTCGAATCCCGGTGAGGCATGGAGGTTGTGTTTGTCTTACGGCACTGGCTCTCTCCCTTCCCTGGAACCAGTGACCCTAAATTAGGGACGGGCGACTGCTTATAGCCCATTGAGTTGCTCACGGTGGTCGTTAAACCTCCAATCAAAAAAAAAAAAAAATCTGATCGTGCGGCATGCTGTCCCATGAAGTGACACAACAGTTGTTAATTTCGACGTAACGGAAATGGTTAACGGTGCGTCATTGTCAAAACCATTGTTAAAATCTGATCGTGCGGCATGCTGTCCCATGAAGTGACACAACAATAGTTAATTTCGACGTAACGGAAATGGGTAGCGGTGCGTCATTGTCAAAACCATTGTTAAAATCTGATCGTGCGGCATGCTGTCCCATGAAGTGACACAATAATAGTTAATTTCGACGTAACGAAAATGGGTAACGGTGCGTCATTGTCAAAACCATTGTTAAAATCTGATCGTGCGGCATGCTGTCCCATGAAGTGACACAACAATAGTTAATTTCGACGTAACGAAAATGGGTAACGGTGCGTCATTGTCAAAACCATTGTTAAAATCTGATCGTGCGGCATGCTGTCCCATGAAGTGACACAATAATAGTTAATTTCGACGTAACGAAAATGGGTAACGGTGCGTCATTGTCAAAACCATTGTTAAAATCTGATCGTGCGGCATGCTGTCCCATGAAGTGACACAACAATAGTTAATTTCGACGTAACGGAAATGGGTAGCGGTGCGTCATTGTCAAAACCATAGTTAAAATCTGATCGTGCGGCATGCTGTCCCATGAAGTGACACAACAATAGTTACTTTTATTGTTACTGAACAATATATTTTACTAAACTATCGCCGAACACTATTTCATCACGTTTTACATAAAAGTAAAAATATATCATTGCAATCTGCGTAAATTAAGAGAACCTGATACTAAATGTGATAAAAAACGGGTTATTGTTCTTCTTATGTGACTTGGTTTGACAAGGCCTGATGCAAAAGCTCGGCGAATTAAATATTCTTTATTACTACACCAATCATGCAGAGCACATTTAAGGAGACAGGTGGCCTGTCTGGCTGGACAGTATTTTGGGGCCTCAGTATTAGTGACACATTTAGGATATCACTATGCGTGGATGAATAAAAATACCCAGGAGAAAACATTCCCAAAATATGAGGAGGAAGCCTTAAAAATATCCCCTTCGTATTGAAGTGTGTATCAAATGTTCATGGGCGAATCAGTGGTAGCAAGAAAATGTAAAAATGCATGGTTGAAAACTGGATACAAATTCAGTTCTGCTTTAACCTCCCCCCTCTACACACACACATACAGGGTTCAGCATGTTTAAATTATATCGAAGTAGGGGACAAAATAGTATGATCCAAATATCATGATTCAAACGAATTCTTAATTTATAAAAACTTCCCTCTTTTACACATGTGTACAAAAAAACATCTATAAAATACTTTCGAAAGATTTGAGGATGGATTGGAGGCAACTATACTTTTTGCGGACTCCTAAAAAAACAAAAAGAAATAGATAATTTTTTACAAGACAGTTTCTTATAGTTTTTGCTGTGCTATCTGCAAAAAAAAAAAAAGAAAAATAAAGAAACTGTAGAACTTTGTTAATTATTCAAGCATCCTACACAATTCTGGGCCCTTTGGGAATTCGGGGTCCGAGGCTGCAGCCCCCTCCCCCTAGCCCCCACTCAATATTTCATTGGTGTTAGGGTGGTTTCTTACGTTCGTACAAAACCAAAGGATTTATAAGAAAATTAATATTAATACATACTGTTTTTTGAAAACTAAAAAGTTGAAATACTTACTATTGTTACCGCCAGAATCTCATGTTTAGTTTTATGACTCACATATCTTCTTTCATTGATTTACGACAATAATATTCATTAATCCTCAAACAGAAGTCATCGCTCTTTCATCGCTTTTATAAGTGAGTCACGGAAAAATTATCATCGGCTGCCACCGGGAATCGAACCCAGGGTCTTCCAGTTAGGCGCCGGACATGCTTCCACTGCATCACAGCGGCTTCGAATTCCTCCAGACTCACATACGACTAACTGTCAAGCCAATTGACAGGTTGCTTCTTGGAGCCCCGCACAATGCTGGGGATTCACCAAAGATGGTAAGCAGCAACTGAACAAATAACTAGGAGGCGAATGAATAATTAATACAGACAAGTGACGTGGACCAGGAACATCAAACAGAAGTCAAATCGGCGCATAACTGGAAGACCCTGGGTTCGATTCCCGGTGGCGGCCGATGAGAATTTTTCCGTGACTCACTTATAACAAGTTAGTAAAATCATGCAATGCATTGACTATGATACGCTTTCCAACATACCAGAAATTATTACTCAAGTTATGAGGAGAATGGCTGTGGAATAAATCTCGCTCCTGTGTCCTAACCTTTGACCCCATTTCGATGATATTCAACAGAACCGGTTCAGTATACCTCAAGAATAACATACTAAAGTTTTGTCGCAATAGAAGCAGTTTTACGAAAGTTATGAGAATAATGGCTGTGGAATAAATACTGCTTTTGTGCAATGACTTTTGACCCCATTTCGTTGATATTCAACAGAACCGGTTCACTATACCTCCGGAACAACATGATAACGTTTTGTCGCAATCGAAACATTTTTAGGTAAGTTATGATGCACAAGGGAAATGGAATGGATCCCCCTCCAGTGTCCTAACCTTTAACCGCATTTCGCCCATTTTCAATAGGGTTCGTCCCCAGTGGCTCCCTACCACATACTAAAATTTCATAATCGAAATCGAACCATATTTACGCATGTTATGACGCATAAAGGCAATGGAATAGATTCCCCTCCAGTGTCCTAACCTTTAACCGCATTTCGCCCATTTTCAATAGGGTTCGTCCCCAGTGGCTCCCTACCACATACTAAAATTTCATCATCGAAATCGAACCATATTTACGCATGTTATGACGCATAAAGGCAATGGAATGGATTCCACTTTTATGCCCTGACCTTTAACCCCATTTCGCCCATTATCAATAGGGTTCGTCCCCAGGTGGTTCCTTACCAAATACTAAACTTTCATCGAAATCGAACCATTTTTACGCAAGTTATGACGCATAAGGGCAAACGGAACAAATCCCGCTCTTAAGTCCTGCCTGACCTTTGACCCCATTTCGCCCATTTTCAACAGGGTTCGTGCACAGGTGGTTCCCTACGACATACTAAAATTTCATCGAAATCGAACCATGTTTACGCAAGTTATGACGCATAAGAGTAATGGAATGGATCCCGCTGCTATGTCCTGACCTTTGACCCTGTTTCGCCCATTTTCAACAGGGTTCGTCCCCAGGTGGGCCCCTACCACATACTAAAATTTCGTCGAAATCGAACCATTTTCACGTGAGTTATTGTGCGGACAGACGGACGGACGGGCGGACGGACAAAGCTGGAGCATACACGCTTCTTCAACCTAAGGTTAGAAAGCGTAAAAAATGTGGAAAGAGCGATGACTTCTGTTTGATGTTCCTGCTCCACGTCACTTGTCTGCATTAGCTATTCACTAATTCACCTACCTAAACGCCGCTTAGTGTCAGGAATTAGTAAACCTTATTGTTTGTCGTTATGATTTAATTCCACTTAGTATGTACCGGACTGTGGCTCGTGAGTGACGTCATAGTGATGCGAATAAATGCCATGTGTTGTACGTAAAGAAATGCATACTCTGGAATCAATCCTTTTATTTCACAAACACAAAAATTTTGGCATGCGAAATATAAATAGCATAAAGAGTATCAGGGTACTTACTCCCTCTCGATTTCTTTTTTTTTTTTTACTGGTGAAGCCTGGTTTTATTTGAGTGAATATGTGAACTCACAAAATATGAGATACTGGTCGGCAGCAAATTCCCGTATCGGACATAAAGTTCCATTACATTCTCCGAAGATCGGCGTATCGTGTGGTGTGCCGTTGCCTAAAGGGGAATAGTGGGGCCGCTCTTTTTCGATACTATTGAGTTGTCGGAAAAGTCATGACGTATTTTGGCACCAGATGGCGGTTGAGCGCATTTCGAAGTACTAGACGCATGCGCAGCTCTGTTATCGCTATGGCAATCGACAGGTGCCAGTTCTAGCTGCAGTCTAAAAGGAATAGTGAGCGATTTGGTTGATTTGCGGAGATTTGACATCAAGTTGAAGATGAAAAACCAAACTGTGCATTTTCGCCATATTTTACTGTTTTACTTCCGTAAAGGGAAGAACGCGCGTCAAGCTTGTGAAAGGTTGCGTAAAGTGTACGGTGATAATGTTCTACAAGAACGTCAGTGCCAGCGGTGCTTTGCAAAATTCCGTGCTGGTGATTTTGACCTCAACGATGCTCCTCGGTTCGGGATGCCAACCGAGGTTGATGACGACCAAATCGAGGCATTGATCGAGTCAAACCCACGTTACACGACACGAGAGATTGCAGACACATTGCACATCCATCATTCAAGCGTTCACGACCACCTGAAGAAGCTGGGGTACGTAAGCAAGCTCGATGTGTGGGTTCCTCATGAACTCAAAGAAGCTCAATTGACGGCTCGTACAAATATCTGTGATATGCTCATTAAACGTGAGGAAAACGATCCTCTTTTGAAGCGACTGATAACTGGTGACGAAAAGTGGATTGTGTACAACAATGGGCTGCGCAAACGGTCTTGGTCCCGACGTGCTGCTTCGCCTCAAACGACGTCCAAAGCAGACATTCATCAGCTGAAGGTTCTGGTCTCAGTGTGGTGGGATTTTAAAGGTGTCGTGTCTTTCGAGCACCTACCACGGAACCAAAAAATCAGTTCGAATGTGTACTGTCGGCAATTGGACAGTTTGAACGAATCCATCATCCAGAAACGTCCAGAGCTCGTTCATCGTAAAGGTGTTGTGTTCCATCACGACAACGCGAGACCACACACAAGTTTGATCATCCCGACGAAAATTATTGGAGCTTGGGTGGGATGTGTTGCCACACCCAGCATACTCGCCTGATCTTGCACTTTCCGACTTCT
Organism: Macrothele yani; assembly: GCA_039090855.1. Lineage (NCBI taxonomy): Eukaryota > Metazoa > Arthropoda > Arachnida > Araneae > Macrothelidae > Macrothele > Macrothele yani. Next base: position 174,118,228 of record CM077029.1, on the reverse strand, counting down.
ACTTGTTTCTCTCTCTTCAACAGTCCTTGCATAGTATAACGTTCAATTCAGATGAGGCTGTAAATCAGCACCTTGTACGGGTTTTCGCCACGAAAGACAGGCCATTCTATGAACGAGGCATTCTGCAGCTCACTGACAGATGGCAAAAGGTTATCGAACAAAACGGGCATTATATCATTGATTGATCTTTGTTCTCTCTATCAATAAATGACCTTTGCAAAACACGGCTAAAATACATCATGACTTTTCCTACAACCCAATATAATCTTCTAAATGATGTCACATAAGTGGAAACTGGGTTAAAATGTGAAGTTTAACTTGCCAGTTTTCTATAAAAATTACTTTGTTTTCACCAACAGAACTTTCAGAGCACAGCAGCACTGCATAATAGCCTTTTTTCATATGAGCTAATAATCACATTTTAAAATGCCCATGTGGAATTAAAACAGTAGAATGAAATCCCTAGTTGGTATGAGTGGTTTACAAATGGTTTAGTACTTACATAAAAAAAAATACAGCGTAGGAAATAATCCATGAAGTTTATTATGCACAGTTCATTTAATCACTTTCATTCAGTTACACTGTTGGTTTTTTGTTTTGTTTTTTCACGTTCGTTACACTGAATGGCTTGAAATTCTCGTCTATTAAAATGCATTCAACATACTCACGATCCTGAATCACGATTCCCACACTATAAGGTATGGACTAGTGTATTTATTATATTTTGTAGAACGGTGTGTATCTTTATACACTTTTTAGGAAAAATAAACTATAATACCAGAACAAATATTAAAAAAATTACAGTAATATAATTGAAGAAATATATAAAAGTAACAGGAGAAATATTTGTAGGATCAAAAAAAAAAAAAACTTTTTTTTTCATTATTGCCTAAATTTATTAGCTTGATAACATAAAATGTCTCCGGAGGGGCGAATGGTTGTTTCCGCAGGGGGGGACTAGGTCCTCCCAGAAGTATCCTTGAAAGAAACACTGGATGCCAATAGTGTGTGTTTTCGATTGTGTTTTCAGAATACAGTTTTGTCTCATGGAAGAAGCTGGAATTGATCCCCGCCTTGCTCGAGGCAGATGTTCACACGACAGCACATGTTCTGAAATACGGGCTATGGTACTAAAGTTAAGAATTCCATTTTGCATGACTAATGTTTAATTTCAAAAGCTTAAGGTCAGATGAATTACATGCGTAAACGTTTTCTTTCAAGTATCCCCACAGAAAAAGAATCCGGAGGCTATAAATCCGAGGATCGTAGAGGCTCTCTGAGATGACCAGGTTGTCAAAAATGTTTTCTAGAAGTTCTTTTGGTTTGCGATACGGTATGTCGTTCCGTCTTGCTGAAAAGGTAAGAAACGTTCCCGTTCACCCAGAAGATCCACAAACAGAAGATCCATTGATAAGTATTAGAGGTGATATTATTATATATTAGATATTTTTTTTTATACTTGCGATTTGTTTCTTCACAGAAGTAAAGCGCAAAAGATGGGCAAACTTCTAGTAACTAGTTTTAATGGAATGAGTTGTATTGAAAACTGTCTATTTATGCTTCTTTTTTATAGGTGTTTAACGATTACCATGCGCAAATCTTCGAGCTATAAGCAGCCGCCTGTCCCTACTTTGGGGCAACTGATTCCAGGTAAGAGAGAGAGAGAGAGTAGCGTTGTAAGATAGCCATACCACTCACGCCTCCTCCGGGACTCGAACTCCGGTCCAGTTCGGACGATTAGCCTGTAATCAACGCCTCTGACCTCTCGCCCACATAGGCGGGATACTTTCGCTTTAAAGAATTGTAAATATTTATATTTGATTAATTAGAAAGTGGCATGAGTAACGTTTTGCAACAGAAAGAATAATATTCATTTTTGTATTGCGCCGTACATCTCCATTCTGGTCGCCGAGCACTCTGAGGTTCGGGCCTTAGGTCTCTTGTCCAAGTTGAGCCCGACTGTCGGTGTAGGCTTGGGGGCGTGTGTGGCCCCACTTCCTTAGCTTAGACACGCCACCCCAAATCAGCGCACCCCTGGAAAAGGAACCTCACGTAAGCACCCCGGTGATGAAGCGAGATCTTGGTGACATCCATGGGCTCTCCTAGCCTGCTATGGGTATGGCACATAAAAAAAAAATGCGTCGTACATAGCGTTTAAAATTTTGATCTACAACAAGCCTACGTAAGCAACAACATAGAGTTATTAAAGAAAGGACATGTTTAACCACCTTGGGATGGATGCTTGGGAGTTTTATCTCTAAAACAGTAAGTCTATTTTCGAATCATTGAGGAAATAACTTCATAACGAAGTAAATTTCTCCGTCATTTCTGTCCACGCCAGGATTCGAACCCGGATCCCCTCATTCCGGAATAAGTCACTCTACCAATTGAGCTACGCGGAGGCTTGTTCTGACTACTATCTGCCTTTATGTCGTGTGCGTCCTGCTGGCAGGTACGTCACATCTCCCCCGAAAGAGGGCCGGGGGCATGGCCCACGGGTCAGCCGTGACCATGAATCGTTGCAGGCAGCCATCCACTGTAGAACGTGCACTTGAGAATTCCCAGTCAATCTGGTGTGTGGAATGCAACATCACACACATTTTATGTTTCGAAGCGCTGGAGAAGAGATTCTCTGATTTTTCCTACCTCGCGGTGTGGAAAGAACATCCCACCATGGCGAGATTTTGAACGGTCGGGTCATCCGGATAGTTCGGGCGCCATTATAACGAAGTAAATTTCTCCGTCATTTCTGTCCACGCCAGGATTCGAACCCGGATCCCCTCATTCCGGAATAAGTCACTCTACCAATTGAGCTACGCGGACGTTTATTCTGATTCCTATCTGCCTTTATGTCGTGTGCGTCCTTCGGGCAGGTACGTCACATCTCGTGGTACGTTACAACTTCTGCGTTGTATTTACCTTTCCCAGACAGAAACATAATACAGATAGGCTCAGTTCTGATTGAGCCGTCAGTTTTGGAAAGTAGGACAACGACTTGCTGATCGGAGAGTTGAAATGAGTTAGTCAAGTATGGTTTCAAAGCTTTTATTTAATTTGTTATAGCCAACACAGGTCTATGATATGAAAAGTAGCTTACATAAATTTTACAAATAATGCTGGATACATTGCGAACACAAAGTAGAATTCGAGATGGGCCGGGTACGGGTTCGATCGGTGTGTTGAATTTTTGTTTCCCCGCGGCTGCTTTTAGGCGTTCTCGACACTCTCTAGTTAGTTGGGCTGCAGTCTTCTTGGGCTTCTTACATTCCTCATCACTTGCTCTTGCCTCTCGTTTTTATTTTCTCTACTTTTGTTTCGGTTCGTTCTGCGAGTTCCGCGGCATTGTCGAACATGTTAACCCGTTCACACGAACACTATTTTTAAAAATTTTAGTTTAAACCACAGCCATATGTTCTTTATATATTTGAACAGATCTCATCGAGAGCTTTAAAACAATACCACGTACAGTCGCTTTGCACTCACGGTTGTCCAGATAAACCGCGATATTGTCAAATGTGTTCACTTGTTCACAAGAAAACATTTTTTAAATGTTTAGTTGAAACCACTGCAAAATGTTCTTCGTATATTTGAATAGATATCGAGCTCGGTTGCCGAGATAGACTGAGTCAAACGCGGCGGCACACCTAAAACTATTACATCATCTCCTCCGCGCAAAGGAAGCGAGGGGACCATCGCGCGCACGATGTTTTGCGCAGTACGCAAATTAAACTCCATGCTGTTTACGAATATGCTAACACGATTAGTGTGCGGGCGTCACGTATTTTTAACGCTATAATGATTTCAATTTGGACCTATTTTTGTCACAGGCTGTCGGCCGTAAGTCGCCCCGTACTATCCGCGGAGTTAGACGTAGTCCTACGTTAAAACAACTCACCACTAAATATGTTCTCCCTTTTTCATTTGATATTAACACAGGTGAAGTGACGTTTTTAACAGGATAAAGAAAAGTAAATTAAACAAATAACGCCTGTTATATTCTTGTAAAGTTCCTTTGCTTGTTTTGTTTTAATTTTCTCAGTTTTAAGAGCACTTATTTAAATTATTTCTTAGAGACTTCAACTTCGCAATAAAAAAGATTGTGATGTGAAGAAGGAAAATACTACTGTGTGTTAGAGCATAAAGAAGAAGCTCGCGTTTTCGAATTGATAAGAATCAGCGACAATTATGATTCACTGTGGTTCAAAAACTCTAAAAAACATAAATTTTGATAGCCACTGAAACCAGTTGTTTCTGTTTCTGTTTCTGAATTCAGTTTCTGCCAAGAACTCTGACTGAGCTGGTCTCGACTCCAATTCTGCATTAAACATGAACAAAATGACTGAAATAACGATATATATATATAAATATAAACATACATAAAATTCCTGCTCACTTCTTGGGATGCAGAGCTCGCTTTTTCCCCAATGTGCACTTCTGTGTCTCATAGAAAATATTAGGAACCTGGGAAAAAGAACGGATACACACAAAACGATTGCAGCAGTTCTTGCTGAATATGTCCCATATATGTAAATAAGTAATTCATGATTCCCTTAGAAATTTCGGTGAATGTCATAACCTGTCACCGTTATTAGTACGTATTGGAGTTGAAAGTAGGCCATTAAGAGAGAGAGAGAGAGAGAGAGAGAGAGAGAGTATTGAAGGGAGACATGTAGCTTGTGTTTCTGATAAAAAAAGTGGATAACAGAAAAACGTTCATCTCACATCTCAGGGTGATTGTGTTGGTTGTGTCTGCAGTTCAAGATCATCTGTGTTCTACACAAGTAACGGAATTAATTACATTACCCCGCCATGATCAAAGGCCCGTGAAAGCGCTTGTAGGTTCTCGTTATGACTGGTCAGGTTTCCGATACTCGATAAAACTTAGGTTTCATGATTGTTCCAGACTTACGTCTCACACGAATTGTTAGACTGACAGTTGCTTTTTATCTGACTGGAATGTTTCAGGAAATAGTTTGCCGAAGGAAAATCGTTTTCCAGTCCGTGTTCAACAGTAGGTTAAGAAAATAAAACCACGCACAGTGAAGGATGTTTGAAAAGTGATAAATTTAGCCATTGTTGCTTGTTTTATATATTTTTCTTTGTTACTGAAGAAAGCGGCAAGTTACCCGGTTGAGTGGAGTAGCTAATATTTGCTATTCATATCCGAGGTACTTTGTCGTCATTTTGACAATCAGTGCTCTTCAGCGAAACTAAAACTGACCCCACAGAAATATTTCTGAATGCCGACAGAACATGAAAAGATTATAAGAAAAAAAATTTAGTTCATTTTAAAGATGAGAAATAAAGTGTCAATAACATATCACTGCTGTTTTTTTAGTCGGTTTTTTTTTCGAGATTTAACGACCACCTTGCAGCTCAAAATCATGTAAGCGACATCGCCTCTTTCCTAATTTGAGGCCTCTGGTTCCAAGGAGAGGATGAAAGGAAACCAACGCAGTGGCAAGCCGCCCCACTCGTGCTTCATCCGAGATTCTAACCCTGACGACCAGCCAGAAAACTAATTCTCTTACCAGTTGGTCACGGGGACGGTCTTATGGTTTTATTCTTATAGTATGCTTTTAAGTCGTGTGTTTTTACTGAAAACTAGAAGTTCAGTTCGCTGTCCTAAAGTAGTGAAAATACTCTTCAAGACCTTCCTTTTGAAAACTCAAAAACCTCACGGTCACGGTGGTCGTTAAACCACCAATAAAAAAATAAAAATAAAATAAAGAACCTCAAAACATATGAAGGCTATTTTTCACTTAATGGTGGCGCACACTTTTGTACAACGTGAATCTACATGTAACAAATATATCATCTATTATCTCCTGCTTGTGATGCAGGACGTTTCTTGTGAAGTTCAGCTCAGTATGTCAAATGAAATTACACTGCTGGACAATTGCTAAGGACGGATCATAAACGGCTATATAGCGCATAAAAAAGTAAGTGTGGTTGGATGCCAAGTGAAATAAAATAATGTCAGAATGCCAGGACATTACAAGAAAGACAATTCATTGTGCTCTGAAATCCAGAAGGCTTTGGAACGTGTTCCAGATACAAACAGGCCATTTTGTGCAGAATACGTAAACGTGAAAAAAATGCGATTACTGTCCGCAGGCGTTCCGGTGTAAGACGTCAATACGGGATATGGCCACCATGGAGGGCGATGCAAGATTCCACACGTCGTGTCATGCTTTGCACAACATTATCAAGCAGCTGTTGGGGTAATTTATCCCATTCCTCTGTCAGTGCACGGATGAGGGTGTCCTTGTTTATTGGAGGGCATTGGCGACCAGCAAGACTCCTCCCCAAAGCATCCCACACATTTTCAATGGGATTCAGATCTGGAGAACGTGCTGGCCATACGAGGCGTTGAATATCCTCGCTCTCAAGACACTCCTGGACAGCGACTGTTCGATGACATGTTGCGTTGTCGTCCATGAAAATTAATCTATCACTGACAGCACCACGGAACATGCGAACATGAGGTAGCAGAACATCATTAATGTATCGTTGGCCAGTCATAGTCCCAGTTGGAAGCCCATAGAGGGACGTACGGCCATTGATCATGATGCCAGCCCATCCCATGACACTACATGTCGAATATCGGTCCCTTTCCTGTATGTGTGCTGGACAATATGCAGTACCACTATCACGCCAGATCAGTTGTCGTCGACAATCAGACGATAGACTGTATCTACTCTCATGTGAGAAGAAGACAGCAGACCAGTCGTTATCAGTCCAATTGCGATGTTGATGGCACCATTGCAAACGGGCGATACGGTGACGTCTGGACAATGGGATGCACACAACAGGACGGCGGGCGTATAGTCCTCCTTCATGCAAACGTCTAGCGACAGTTTTTCGGGAGATCCGCTTGCCAGTAGCAGCCATAAACTGATTTGCTACCTCACTAGCTGTGCTGCGCCGGTGTCTTTTTGTTGATAGCACTATGTACCGATCTTCTGCAGGTGTGGTACTGCGAACACGACCTCCCCAGTGACGTTTGCTACACTCTCCATTTGTTTGAAATGATTTCCAAAGCCTTGAAACAACACTGTGGCTGAAGTCGAACTCCCTGGCAACATCTGTTATTTTTCGCCCTTCTTCAATCTTGCCAATAATACGGCCACGCGTAAAATCATCTAGGTGATGTCGGGAAGACATACTGAAAATTGCAAATTAGTCAATTGATTCTTTCCCTTTCAACTTTGCGTTTGAACAACAACGGTCAATACGCGTCAAATCCTTTCTATCTCTTATCAGCGCTATGACGTCACGAACAAGTTTGGCAATCCAAAATTTGCATACGCACAACACGTCTTACTGTATCCCGCACTTATGCTAATTTCCACATTTTCCTGCCTTCCATTTTATGGTTGCTATCATTGCTATTGTCATCCGTCCTTAGCAATTGTCCGGCAGTGTATTATTGCTGTTCTTCGGGATAACTAGTCTCACATCTAGGATGGTTTGATGTTGCGGATCTCCTTTTTACACTGCGTTCAGCCTCTCTCTCTCTCTCTCTCTCTTGCAACACGTCCTCCTCATATTGTTCTCCCTTTATGTTGTCCTAGAGAGAATCCTTCCATCACGCATTAGATCTTTTCCTGGTCACCCATCCAAGTAACTCCATGTTCAGAATGCTACATTTCCTTGTCCATTATCAATACGCGTCTATTCCAGTAACTCGATTTTTGGACCTCATTTGAAACCTCCGTATCTTTAAATGTGTTGCTATTGTCCTTCTATTCCTACTTGTACCCTTCCTAGTGACACAGGACATCTATCTCAATATCCTCACTTCAGCAACATTTGGCTTTTCCTCTCAACATGTCTTACCATTGCAGTGCTTTCTCATTCTTACTACAGTCTTGTCAAAGTGGCATTTCAGACTTATTAGCATTCCTTCATCCCATAGCATACCCGTTGTTTACTTACAGTTGTCCAATTCTTACTGCTCAGGACTGGAAATCGACAAGTGCCTCTTCTAGTCTAAAATCAACTCTGTTTTCAAGTGGTGTGAGTGTTTTCACAAAAAGGGCTATGATAGCCACGCATTTACGATACCTTACTATACTGGGGTATCAGAAAATATTCTAGACACCGCCTGGAAATGAACAAGACAGTTCATTCCTTGCCAGACTCAAACAGCACGAAGAACTGGACTAAAATCAGGAAGAACAATTTTCCCTCAACCGTACGAAATGCGAATCCAATGAAAAGCGATGAGATCATACTCAAATAGTCTCACATCTAGGATGGCTTGATGTGAGACATCGTATATCCAGGGAGAATATGGTAGCTTCAATAACAATTCGAATTACAAATATTTTGACAAATCCAGAGGAATCAAAGTGAGGTGATACTTCTCAAATGAAGAAAATATATAAGAGAGATAGATCCTGGTAATATCATCAATAGTTATACTTTCCCGGTGGCATTTCAATCTCAGCCTTTTCTTTTGCAACAGTAACAACGTTTAATCATCGCAAAAGTAGTAGCATGCGTTTCAAAGGTTGCTGGCCTCTTAATTATTCATAGCTTGCAAAGCCTTTTTACGAATGAGTTGTACGCTAAATACCTATGTAGCTCACCGTTCCAAATGTGAATACGGCAACCTATTTTAAATACGTATTTGGAAGACAATTGCAAATGCTCATGTTTCAGACTATACCATCATTTTAAATAGTGGTATAGTCTTTTAAAAGTTTAAGATGCCACAGTGCATTTGAAATGTACTGTGGCATCTTTAAATTTTAAACTGCATCGTAAATCCTGAGCAAATATGGTAGCTCTAATGACTATTCGAATTTTTTAGCTTCTAAATAAGGAAACCATTATTTTCTTAATAATACATTTTATATTTCGTAATGTCATACGCATTTTTTTAACTTGTTAGAGTTTATTGGCAACATCTGAGTTGTCACCCTTTTTTTGGGACTGATGGTTCCGGGAAGGGAGAGACCCAAGGTCGTGGGGCAACCTCAGCACCCATGCTTCATCAGTGTATCAAACTTTTGGCTCAACTTTAATGATTAGGCAAATGCCTGTACCTCAGACACTTGGCCAGCGGTGCCTCATGAGATAAGTCAGGGTAGTATAGTGGATAACACTCAGAGCTCCGGAGCCGAGAGTTATATGTTCGAATGCCGCCCCTGGTATAAAAATGATGGGGAAATTTACTTCGTCATATGTCTTACTAATAAATGTTGTGACGTACTTCAGAGGTGAAGCATATGGCAGGACGGCAAAGTTGCATGGATAAATTCCGTCGGTGTAACTTAATTAGGAAAGCATTCGGCTCCGGAGCAGAAGGATGCTAGTTCCATCGGTGCCCTATTGTGGAAATGCATGCACTGGTCGTTGGGTTCTTCGAAAATATGTGATGTTCGTTTCACACATCGTTTGGAATTAATGAGAATTCCTTCTTCGCTTCGAAAAATGTGTGACGATTCTTCCATACATCGTCTGGAATCAATGAGAATTCCCCCGCTTCAAAAAAATGTGTGACGCTTCTTCCACACATCGTCTGGAATTAGTGTGAATTCCTTCTTCTACAGAGAGTTACTTCAAGCCTGGTTTACGGTGAACCCGAAAACTGCGATTTCGTGTTCTAGCCTTTATCAAGGAAGGCGGGCGGGTGTATGTATATGTGACGTGCAACAGAGCTAACGCACATGACACGACGGCAAAGTTGCAGCGATAAAATTCGTCGATGTAGCTTAATTGGGAAAGCATTCATCTCCGGAGTAGAAAGATGCGAGTTCGAGTTTTTCCACCGGCAATTTTTTGTTTCTCCACAATGTATGAGTTGTGTATTCTTAATTACCCCTGGCTTGCTTGGTTAAATCTAAGTGAAACAAAAATGTTATGCCCGGAATGCAATAGCTGAGATTAAAATTTTAATTCCATTTTTATTCTAATGTATAACGGATTTAAATAAGTGAAAATGTGTTGTGCTGCAGTTATTACTTTGTTTTTATAAGCTAGGGGACGATGGGTAAACTTGTTCGCTAAGCATTTGGCCGGTGTTACACTCACGCAGTGTTACGGTAAGTGACCAACATTTTTATTCTTATTTTTACTTATCCTGTACAAAGATATGCTTACGTAGACTTTGTGCTTCAAAACGACAAAATTGAACGAAAAAGAGTTTCACATATCAACAGGAGTTTGAACGCGTTTCTCTTTTTGTAGTTTCGCTATTCCCAGTGAAAAATTAAGCGTCTTCATCATTGGAAGCAGTGAAATGCATTTGCAATTATATGTGTGTTCTTAATTTTTTTACGATATGTTGAATTTCATTTAAATTCTGTACAAAATGGATCACACAGTAATAGAGAAGTCGTTTATGCCACATTTGAAAGATTATAGTTAAAACTAAATTTTATTAATTCTTGCGGTGTAATTTGAAAGGCAAAAGCTCGGAAGCTCAACCATTAGCAGTAACGATTTTCAAATCGTTCACGTCTGTACGAATAAACTTATACACGTAAAATTTGATATCGAAAACTTTTCTTGCTACATAAATTGGTTGAATGCTGAAATTGGGAAGAGCATTTTTCGCAGTTAATTAACCTATAATGTTACAGTGTATTAAATGTCATCCTTTTCACTTTGAAGACGCCGCGGACAAGACCGTCAACATAAAATTAACCGTTCTCCAGGCTAATGTTGTTATGTCTATTACAGTAATTAGCGGAACTAACTTTTAGAACTTGGTCGTCTTAAATAATCCGCTTGCGTGGCAAGCACTTAATTTTTTACCTTCCGCTTTCCTGCGAAAGATGAAAAAACCACTAATGCTATGTGGTTATTTAAAATTTATGCGTTTAACGATGTGGGAAGTTGCTTAATGACCGCTTCTGGGTGAAAATAACGCTGTATTTGAAATCAAAGCTGGAATCCAGAAGAATTGTTAAACCATATGGTATGTAAAAGAAAAAAACTTAAGCTAAACTCATTATAATAAATACTATGGTACTTAGAAAATCGTGATATATACACAGTCGAGTCACATTATTGTGACCACCTCCTACTTTTGACGCCAACAGCGCGTAGCCAATCAAAAATGGCACGTGTCGTGAGCTGGCTTGGCGGGTGTATAAGGTGTACTGTAGCATTCTGAAAACATATCACTCGTTTCTGTCATGGATATAAGGAGCGATTTATCAGATTTGTAAAAAAGGGATGATTATCGACATTCGGACCAAGGGTGGCAGTATTTCTGAAACAGCGCAGTTTGCGAACTGTTCGCGTGCTGCTGTGGTTAAAGTGTATCGTGATTGGAGAAATGGCACCATTGCGAATATGTGACGTGGAAACTGCGGAGCACCAAGTGCCATTGATGTCAGAGGTGAACATCGGCTTCGAAGGTGCGTGAAGGCCAATATATACGCTACAGTGGAGCACCTCACTCGCCGAATAAACCAGGGGACTACCGGAAGTGTGTCTAAATCGACAGTTCAGCAAACCCTGCTGCGTATGAGGCTCCGACTCAGACGGATGGTCACTGCACCTATGCTAACGAAGCCGCCTAGGCAGAAAAGGCTTACATTTGCACGACAGTATCGGAATTGGACCTCCGCTGATTGGCAAAGGATTGCCTTCCCCGATGAGTCACGTTTTCTGCTTCATCGAACGGATGGACGTTGGCGTATAAGGCGAGAAGCATCGGAGAACAAACACACTTCAAGCATTGCTGGAAGGACACAAATTGGTGGGGGCAGCGTTATGGTCTGGGGAATGTTTTCGTTGCATTCTCTGGGTCCAGTCATACTGTGGAAAGCACTGTGGACCGAATTCGTAATGAATCCGTCCTTGCAGACCACGTACACCCATACATGCTGATTGTCTTCCCTGGGGTAGATGGGATCTTCCAGAACGACAATGCGTGGTATCACACAGCTAGAAATGTCTGGGACTGGTTGGAAGAGCACGACGAAGACTTCAAAGTGCTTCCGTGGCTCCCTAATTCCGCAGACTTCAACTCAATTGAGCATCTGTTGGACCACCTCGATCGTGTTGTTCGCTCTATGGATTCTCCACCAGGCACCCTCCAGCAGCTGTCAGATGCACTGCAGTCAGAATGACTCCACATACCTGTGAACATCTTCCAGCACTTTATTGAGTCCCTCCCAGACCGTCTAGCTGCTGTCCGCTCTGCATACGGCGGTTACTCTGGATATTAGCTGGAGGCCACAATAATGTGATTCGACCGCAAAGTTGCCAGTAAGTGTCTGTCTTGTGACCTAATTTCCATTTTGAAAGAGCCTGTTATTTTTGTTAACTTCCGTATTTTCACGAATTTTCCGTAGGCAAAAATTCGGTTTCACGTTTTTCCGTATTTATACACAAAGGAACCGTTTTACAACCGTTCAGGTCGCAAACATCTAAGAACCTGAATTATCCAGCCCTTACTCCAAAGAATCCTTCCGTGCTGAGTGGGACTCGAACCGACGTCGTTCCGGTTGGCTCAACAGAAACCGCGTATCTTAACCACTGAGCCAACTTATCCACTGACTCCCATATGGCGCTCACGTTCAATATTGAACTCTCCTGACCCGACGGAGAATTTTTTTTTTTTCATTAATGAGAGTGCTTTAGTTGTCTTATTTTCTGTTGCAACTTTTTTCAGGGGGTATGTTTGTAATAATCATATTTTTTCTGCAGGAGGACTTATCACAAATTATTTTTTTTTCATCGTGATTTTTCGAGGCAATAGAATGCTTTGAAACTTGAGATATTTTCAAACTGACCGTGCCTTTCTATTATCTTTAAGGAAAGTTCAAATGTACTGCACTACAGTATTATATCACCAAACTTCTAAATATAAGATTTACTTTAGATACCTGTATTAGCTTTTGTCTTAAGGACCCCGCAGACTGATACATAGACATCGTACAATCATCTGTACAATAATTTAAATACCATGTTTCCTACGGTAACACGAAATATAACAGCTGGTGCACGAAATGGGGGAGAGGAGAATAAATATCCTGTGCCACAATAACTAAAATTCATGCGATATGCTATCCACGATATCCGATCTCGCTACAGAACTTCACGATCAGTTCCTTTGACAGACAATTGGAATTTAACAATTAATCAAACCTCAGGTATTACCGCGAATCTCTCCTATCACCGGAATGTTTTGGTCACATGGATACAAAAGAAGTGAGAACGGAGTTTCTCAGATAACATAAGAAAGAAACTGCTGGAAGATTTCTGAATATTCAGAATTTTCCGTTAACACATCTTAAAAACGGAAATTTACTGTCAATGTAAGAAAGGGATTGCGGAAAAGGTTTCTGAAAATTAAGAATTTTTCGTTTACACATCCTAAAAACGGAAATTTACCGTCAATATAAAAAAAACGATTGCGGAAAGGGTTCTGAATTTTCAGAATTTTCAGTTAACACATCTTAAAAACGGACATTTATCGTCATTATAAGTAAGGAATTGTGGAAAGGGTTCTGAAAATTCAGAATTTTCCGTTAACACATCCTAAAAACGGAAATTTACCGACAATATAAGAAAGGAATTACGGAAAGTTTTCTCAAAATTCAGAATTTTCCGTTTACACATCCTAAAAACGGAAATTTAGCGTCAATATAAGAAAGAAATTTGGTACAGGGTTCTGAAAATTCAGAATTTTCCTGACGAAGAAAAAATCCGTGAAATTCATGCTTGTTTCCGTCATTTCATGGAAAAGGTTGTATCAGAAATATGCTTCGTCACGAAAGGAATCACAGAAAGTGGCACGTGAATTTTAGAATTTTTTTACAGTATGTAACGTTGAGATATCTTTATGAAAACCCCACTGTAAAGGATTTAGACGGGTACGAAGCTTAGATAGCGACAATATGGGAAAGACTCGTGATTTAAGCGACTTCGAAAGAGGCAGTACAGTGGGCGCTGGACAGCAGGTGCAAGCATCTTACAAACGGTAAACCTTCTAGACTATGCTAGAACCACTGTATCGAGGGTCTAACATGAGTGGTGCGCAAACAACAAAACAAGAAATCAGCAGTCTTTCTTTGGGCAGAAACGACTGGTAACGGCGGTAGGAGAGGATTGTGTGAGGTAACAGACCAGCTCCATTGCTTAAATATAAATACATCGCCATACATTACGATAGCCGTACCGAGAGAAGAATTTCTGCATAGACGCCCTGCCGTACATTGGTGCAAATGAGCTATAACAGCAGACTTGCCCTTCGGTGTACCACTTGTCTCTGCCGTCAAATTCCTCTGCAGTGGGCACGGGACCACCAAATCTTAACCCATGAGACCTGAGGATAGGTCGCCTGGTCGGATGAATTATGTTTCCACTTAACACACGCCGATGGACCTGCCGGAATGGGACGTCAGCAGCAGAAATAGGTGGATCCCAGCTGCCTAAAGTAAACTGTACAAGATGGTGGAGGCGGCGTAAAGTTCTGGGGTGTGTTTCCTTGGAGAACATTTGGTTCTTTAACACCTCTGAACCAGCATTTGGATGTCACTAGGTATCTTAACTTCACTGCGGACCAGGCATATCAGTACCTGCCCGTGGTATTTCCTAATGTAGAGGGCTACTTCCAGCAGGAGTATGCGCTATGCCACAAAACTTGGATTGGATCATTGCGTAGTGATTTCAAACTGCAAAAATGGTCCTTACAGTCTCCAGAACTGAACCCAATTGAACACCTGTGGGATGAGATTCAGAGAGCCATTCGTAACAGAGATCCTCCTCCCGGGAACATTCGGCAATTAACGGACGACATCACATCCGCTTGGTTCAACTTATCTGCAGAAGGATATGAAAACCTGGTTGAATAATGCCATATCAAATCGACACTGTTTTGCTGGCCAAGGGCGACCCAGCACATTATTAGCTAGGTATTCCCACAGGTGTTCAATTGGATTCAGTTCTGGGGACTGTAGGGGCCATTTTTGCAGTTTGAAATCACTACGTAATGATCCATTCCTTCAAATTGGAACTGAGGAACATATTTTCTGCTCTAGAAGGTCTAACTTCGGAAAAAGTGGACATATCTGAAGTTAACAGAAAACCAACCTAGGCTCTTATGGAAACAGCAACGAAAATAGCTGGTATTAAGAACAAGTTGCGTACGAACAAATTATCAGGAAAAACCAAAATAATTCTGATGCAAAAAAGAAGAGAGATGAGTACAACTAAAGGAGATGTGACTTCCAAAGTGAAATATATAGAGCTATGCAAGACGGTACGAAAAAGTATTACTGAAGATGTAAGGAAATTCAACTGTGAACTAGTGAAGAAAGCAATTGAAAACAACTAAAGTTTGAAGAGAGCAAAGGGACATCTGAGTAAGGGGAAAAACAGATTATGGCTCTGAGAAAAGAAGATGGTTCTGTAACAAGGAATAGAAGTGAAATTTTGACAAGAGTGAAAGATTTCTACTCAAAACTAATATATGAAAGGGATGACACATGTATTCCAGACATTACGAAAGGTACCAGTACCAGAGTTCTTCCAGTCCTCCCAGCAAAAGTTGCACATGCAATCAAGAACATGAAACGGAGAAAAGCTCCAGGAGAAGATGGAATTGCCGTAGACATAATAAAAGAAGCAAGTGGAGAAATTGAAACAGTACTCGCCCAAGTTTTCACTCGATGCCTTAATGAAGGAAAGATTCCTGAGGTTTGGAACAATGCTACAATGATCCTGTTACATTAAAAGGTGACATTGAGGATCTCAGGAACTACAGACCTATCAGCCTCCTATCAGTGGTTTATGAAATCTTCACTAAAGTTCTTTCACGCCGCTTGAAGGTGACACTGGACATGGCCCAACCGAGAGAACAAGCTGTATTCAGGAGTGGCTACAGCACTATAGATAATATCCACGTACTGAGAGAACTAACTGAAAGAGCGAGGGAGTATGAACTTCCATTATGCATGGCTTTTATCGATTATGAAAAGGCCTTTGATTCGGTGAAACCATCAGCACTTACAATGGCTTTGAAATCCTGCGGTATTGAAGACGCATACATCAATATTATTAATAACATCTATGGAAATGCAAGTGCAAAGATTCGGCTATTTGAGAATAGAGCACCCATAAAAATTGGAAAGGTAGTGAGACAAGGCGACACTATATCTCCCAAATTCTTTAATGCCACATTAGAAAATGTCTTTCAGTCGCTGAGCTGGGAAAACAAGGGGATAAAGATTAATGGAGATTATCTAACTCACCTTCGTTTTGTTGATGAGTAGTTATTTTTGCAACAACCCCATCAGAGCTGCAGAGTATGACCCAGGAACTTGCTGACAAGAGTAAAGAAGTGGGATCAAAAATGAACTTTCAGAAGACATAAGAGATGTTCAATGCTTTTACAAGAAATGAAGATTTATCGATTGATGGAGAAAAGCTGGAGATAGCAGATACGTACGTTTATCTTGGACAGCAGATATCAAGTGAGAGTCACATTGATGAAGAAATTAATCGGCATATAAAACTTGCCTGGAGAGCTTTTGGAAAAAGCAATATAATTTTCAAGAGCAATATGCCATTATGTCTTAAAAGAAAAGTGTTTGATCAATGCATCCTTCCAGTGCTTACGTATGGTGCAGAGACGTGGATCTTAACTAAAAGAGACATACAAAGGCTGCAGACAACTCAAAGCATTATGGAGAGGTGCGTGCTTGGTGTAACCAGGAGTGATAAGAAGAGGAACTCCTGGAGCAGAAAAATGACAAGAGTGTAAGACATCATGATCAGAGTAAAATCCCTGAAATGGCAATGGGCTGGACATATTGCCAGAAGGACAGACCATCGATGGACAGCCGAAATTTTAGACTAGATTCCAAGGGACAGGAAAAGACCCAGAAGAAGACCACATGTGTGAGATGGGTGGATGAAATTCGAAAGTATGCGGGAGTAACATGGAGGAGACTGGCACAAGACAGACCGTTATGGAATAAACTTGGGGAGACCTTCGTCCAGCAGTGGATTGATAATGGTTGACAATGATGATGATGATGATGATTCTTCATAATTTGCTACTTCAGTTTGTGTGTGTGTTAGAGAAAGAAAGAGAGATAGAGAGAGAGAGAAAGAAGGAGAGAGAGAGAGAGAGAGAGAGAGAAGGCGATCCAGTGGGGTTTTTTTGTTTTTTTTCGTTTTATGGCAAAGTATACAATTATGTTTATGAATGGCTACCCACATAGCTCTCTCTTCCTCTATTGCATGCAACATTGCTTTCAGACGACATTACTTAATACATTAATTTTCACTGCTTAATTTACAATTAACAAATAATATCAATAACCTGAACTCAAAGTTTCTCAGAACGAATAACAAGGATTTTCATCGAACCCACAAAACTCATATTCACAACAGACCAGTCAAGTTCACCTACCCTTCACATTTTTGAAGAATGAATCTTACCGTTTCTTAATTATGAATAAAAGAAATTGATCTCACAACAAGGAAAACATTTACAGAAACTGGAAACAACTAGGAAGAAATTAGGAAAATAAATGCTTGATATATTTTACAACACGATTAGTAGTGTGGAATCTAACAAATAATCCAATTTTACGACACGTTGTGACGTACTACAGAGATGAAACACGTATGAAGACGATAAATCTACAGCGATACATTCTGTCGGTGCAGTTTAGTCGGTTAAAACAACTGGCTCCGGAGTATGAATATAACAAAGAATCATAGAGAATCTAATAAAGAATCCATCATACATCCCATTACGTACATCGGAATAACCAAGCGTTCGTTTAGAATTAGACTCAATGAACATAAAAGAGACACAAAGGACGAAAAAGTAACCATTGCCCTGTTCATAGAAGTCTAGTTCAAGTCCGCTGATCCTATGTGTGATGATATAAAGAAATTAGCATCCTACTCCACACCTAAATCTACTGCCATTTGCGAAACCTTAGTTATCATTACCAATAGAGAGGTTTGCAATGATAGCGTCTCTTCAGAATTGCCACGAGTTTGGAACCAGTTCGTCAAATAATGTTGCGTTTTCTCCCACGGTACCGCGTGCCCAACTAACATGACGCCTCATTTCTGTGAAAATATAATTACATTCGCATCTATTCAATTATTGCCTAGTCAAGTCACGACGTTCAAATTGTTGAAGTGTTTTATTATTCAGTTTTCAATTTGCTGTCTACCTTCCTTGAAAAAGCCATCTAGTTGATGTGCAAAAGCTTGGAAACTTTGATTTCCATTATACGCCAAGAAATTCAGATCATTAGCGTAGTTTTACTATTTTGAGATGGAATCCAATTTTACGACACCTTGTGACGTACTACAGAGATGAAGCACGTATCAAGACGATAAATCTGCAGCGATACATTCCGTCGGTGCTGTTTAGTCGGTTAAAACAACTGACTCCGGAGCTAGGAGGCGCAAAATTGATTATATCACCGACAAAATTTGAGAATTTCACGTTGCCGCCCGATTGTAGAAAATGGATCATCTGCCTGTAGGGTTGTTTCAAAAACGTGTGACATTTCTTCCACACATCGTTTGGAATAAGCAAAGACATCGCTCTTCCCACGTTTTATCAGCACACAGCAAGAGAAAAATTGTTATCCGGTCCCCGCTGGGGATTCGAATACCAGATCTATTGAAAGCTAATCTAGCATTGTCTGGAATTAATGAAAATTCCTTCTTCGCTTCAAAAAAAAAATTAAATTAAAAGGGGTGTGATGAGACGTACTACAGAGGTGAAGCACGTGTCACGACAACAAATCTGCAGCGATACATTCCGTCGGTGTAGTTTAGTAGGTTAGAACTACTGGCTCCGGTGCGAGCAGGAGCGGTATCGATCCTCGTCACCGACAAAATTTGTGATATCACAACCTAATGGGAAAATTCTATATCGAAAATGAAAAATAAATCTTAGTTCTAGTTAGTAATCGAACGCAAGAAAGAATTTTCAGAACAGTACTTTTAGAAGTACAAGGTACATATGACAAATAGAAATATATTTCTGCGCACCTTAGCGGGGAACATAGGCCCTATGAAAAATCGGACACTGTTCGTGGATAAAACTAATCAACGTTAAAAGAATTTTTCCGACCCGGCAGTTAGAAGCGGAGATGTCGTTAACAAAAAATTAAATTTACGCCAACTAACGAGGACATTTTACAACAGAAAACATTTAGAAACTCGTGAAATATTTTACTAGTAATTTCCGCTATCAAATGCAAAAAGAATTTCTGTAGGCCGAGTGGTCTGAGGAGTTGGCTTCTGATCATTTGTCCGAGATGAGCCAGGATTCAGGTCCCGGATGAGGCAAGGGTTTTGTGCTTGTCTGATGGGCCGGGCTCTGTTCCTTCCCTGGAACCAGTGGTCCTAAATTAGTGACAGGGAGACTGCTTGTATTCTTCTTAGGAACTCATAGTGGTAGTTAAACCCCAACTCAAAAAAAAATTCAAAAATCATAATAATAATAATAATAATAATAATAATCTGACGATTAGAAGAAGAGATGCAGCGTCAAACTCAAACGTACATTACGTCACTTAACAGAAGTGCGCCACGTAACTGCAAAACCGCGCAAAGTGAAACTTCAGGAAAAAAATTTGAATGCAGCCCCAGCTGTCGAATAGAAAGATTTCTTCCCACTAGCAATTTTTTGGACTTGGTCAAGCACAAACATCGGTTTTTGTCATCTGCTAAAAAAAAACTACGTAAAATAGAAATCTTATATAGCGAATAAATCATCTCATGGTAACGTCATTCCGTGCAATAAGATTCCAAATCTTGAAGAAACAGACGGCAGGGCACACAAAGTGTTACTCTGAGGCCGAGCTTTTCATGAAGAGAGGCGTTAAACGCACTGGAAAGGGAGAATGCAATAGCTCTTCAGACTTCATAACTGCTGTGAAGTCTAAGAAGGACAGTGGGTTTAGACATTTTGTTCGAAAAACGGATAAGGGTTAGGCAACAACAGTGCTTAATTTAATATCCGAAATGGCAGATATATAATGTACCGGAGTAAAGTTAAAGAGATTCGAAAGCATGCTGGTAGGAAGACTACTGAAGACTGTGTTGTAGTGATCAAGGATACATCACATAATTTTTTAAATAAATATATATATATAGCGATAGGTATTGCGCTTCCATTCAGTACATAATGCTGCCGCTAACTGTTGCTTAGTTGTAGGCCTTGGTTCCAAACTTCTTATGTGGTGCTCTAATTCATCGCATAGGTACTCTATGGGATTAAGATCAGAGCTCTGTGCTGCCAGTCCACACATGATACGGAATTATCGTCAAACCACGCCGCAACAGTTCCTGCTTTATGGCTCGGTGCATTATCCTGCTGGTACCAACAAGGCTCGGTTCCTTACTATAGCCACAGATTTGGTAGGGCAGAATGGTCCAGAATACAGAAGTAGACGTGCTGGTTAACAGGCGTGCCCACGATAACCAAAGGGCCGGGATCATACCACAAGAAACATCCCCACACGAGTACACTGCCAGCTCCAAACTTTACCGTATAGGAACAGTACACTGTGGTAAATAGCGTTCCCCCGGCTGCCACCATACCCACACACGGCAATCAGACTGATGGATTGTGTATCTGGTTTAAATAGTCCACAGGACCCATTTCCATTGATCTACGGTCCACGATAAATGTTCTTTACACCATGTTAAGCGACGAGTTGCATTCCGAGTGGAAATGAAAAAACTTATGAGCAGCTGCAAGACCACTTTAACCCATGGAATGAAATTCTCTGCGAATGGTACGTGTACATATCGAAGTGCCAGGATTTTTAGTCACCTGTACACTGAGGCCTTGTGCAGTACTCTGTCGATTAGCTGTAACGACTCTCCTGAGGCTTTGACGTCCTCTATCACTGATTTTCTTTGATCTGCCGGTACGTTTTGCTGCTTCAGATACGCCATGTGTCTTTCACTTATTCAGTACATCCGAAACAGTTGACTTCGGTATGTTTAAACGCCTCTCGGTTTCTCTTATGGACAACCCACTAATAAAACACCCAACTATCTTTCCTTTTTCAAAGTCAGTTCTCTCCCGCCGCGACATTTTCACTCAACCTCACAGTGCTATATGATTGCGGTAAGCAGCAGGTTTGTTTTTATACAGTTTGCAGCTGTACCGCGCATCTCAACAACGCAGAGGAACAGTTCATTTGCTTTTGAAGGAGTGTCCGGTGACTTTTGTGAATATAGTGTTTAAAAAACAAAATGCAAGGTCAGGTGATGCGCAAGCATAATATAACCTCTGTGACGTACCTACCTCAGAGGTGACGCACATATCAACATGGCAAAGTCGCCGACAAACTTCGTCGGTGTAGCTTAATTGAGAAAGCATCCTTCTCCTGAGCAGAAGGATGCGCTTTAGAATTTCGCAACCGGAAAATGGCTTTTCCGCTATGTTAGCGCCCGAACGTAAAATGAATCTCCTCGCCGTTGGGTTCTTCGAAAAATGGGTGATGTTCATTCCACATGTCATCTGGAATTCGTCAGAATTCCTTCTTGTACAGCGAGCTGTCCTTCACGCATGGTTTGCCTGCTGAACCGGACGTCCCAGCCTTTTTCAAGGGGTGGGGGGATATATGTGACGTCCCTACCTCACAGGTGACGCACATGACAAGACGGCAAAGTTGCAGCGACAAACTTCGTCGGTGCAATTTAACTGGGAAAGCATTCAGCTGCGGAGCAAAAGGATTCGAAATCTGCCACCTGCGAATGGCTTTTACGCTATACCTCTCCTTGGCAAATGTCAAATCCGCCTTCTCGCGGTGCTTCCTGTTCGTCGCACTAAAAGAACTCTGACGACCGCCGTATAGCAGTATAACTACACCACCGGAATAAGAGGAAATGAAGTTCCACATCCAACTCTCCCCACTGCCCTTCACCAAATGATCCCACAACTTAAAACTTGGCCCTCTGTCTCTGGCAGCTGGAATGTACCTGGCCAAGGAGGTGCTTGCTTAGTGTAACCAAGAAAGTTAAAAAGCGGAACTCGTTTAGCAGGAAAATGACAAGAGTGGAAGACGTCATGATCAGAGTGTAACGTATGAAACGGCAATGGGATGAACAATTGCATATTGCCAGAAGAAGGACAACCGACATTTTAGACTGGATACCAAGGGACAGGAAAAGACCCAAAGAAGACCAAATGGGAGATGGGTGAATGCAATTAGAAAGCATGCGGGATTGACACGGAGGAGATTGGTGCAAGACAGACCGTTGTGGAAGAAACTTGGGAAGACCTTCATTTAGCTCTGGATTGAAAATTGTTGATAATGATGATGATGATGCAAAACAAAATGCAGCTGAAACAGAACAAACGACTGGCAAATAAGAAAATACTTCTATTTCCTAAAGAGCATCAGTAGAAACTGCTGTGCCAATAATATATGTCTGATCTTATGGCCACAGTGCTTGTTGATCATGAGGATAAGGGAACGAAGGAACTTCGACTTCTGGAGGCGAATCAGTAGAAACGGTCGTGCCAGTAATTCTCTTCTGCATGGCTACATGGCTTTTTGGTGCTGAGACTCAGGGAAAGAAAAGATTTCGACTTTTCAAGACGTGAATTAGTACAAACGGTTGTACCAATAGTTCTCTGTTGCATGACAACAGGCTTTTTTTTGTTTATTTGTTTTTGTGCCAAGGTATTGAGAGGAAAAAACTGGTGTCTTTTTTTCGCGGGGGGAGGGTCGAAATCTGGAAGAACAGCGAAAAACGTCATATAATGAAAAGTTGTTGCGCTGAGGATTGAAACAAGGTTAGTGACCCCCCGAATCCAAGCTGCTGCTACGAAACTTCCTTGAAGTTAATTTCCCACAAAGAAATACTTACTAAAGATCGAGAATTAACAAAGTTTTAGAGAAAAATTGCATGCACCCTTAATTTTTTGTTGTATTCCCATGGATGAAAATTTGCACATCGAAAAAACTAACTTTAAGTTATAGCATGGGATACTTAATACTTGCTAAAACATAACCGTAATTAAGCAATCCAAGATTTGTTTGTCTGCTGACGTCATCAATGTACGGGTCGTGCCATCTATTAACAGGTCTAAACATTACTCGAAGGAAAATGATTGATTTTTAATATAATTATGGTTATGTTTTAGCAAGTATTAAATATCCCATGCTGTAACTTAAAGTTAGCTTTATCGATGTGCAAAATTCCATCCTTGGGAATACATTAATTGCGAAGAAAATATGTGCAGAGGTTTTGCCATTAGAAACATAAGGCAGAGATTTTAGGTGGAACCACCTTAACCATGCAGCTTTCTTCTTTCATACAAGAGAAAGCGTTTTGTAAACCGAACTCAGCGAACCTCGGTTATACGTTAAAATTTTAAATTTCAGATTATCAAAAACAGTTCATTGATAGTAAATAGTAACACTATACTAGTGATCTGATTTATTGGCGTAGGAAATAAACACATAAGCGTTTCCAAACTTTCGCACATCAACCAGATGACTTTTTCAAGGAATTTAGACAGAAACTGAAAACTGAAAAATAGAACGCTTAACAATTTGAACACGGGAACTTGACAATAAATACACTGGCGGAAAGTGAAAAAAGAACACCAAGAAGGAGACGTCTGATACCAACGAAATTTATGCAGCATAATAACGGAATACAGAGGATAACGTGATCAAAAACATTATGGCAAAATACAGCTGTATTTGCTGGTAAACTGAAAAATAACATTTCCATGTAACATGGTTAGTACGAGGTTGAACTGCCATGAACTGCGTCACACTGTGCGATTTTGGCATGGAGTCTGTCGTACAGATGTTGGATGTAAGTTTGGGGTATTGAGTTCCAAGCATCCTCAACCTGGACGTGTAAATCGGGGATGGTCGTGGCTGGCCGTGGAGACCGGATAAGTCGTTGTCCCATAAAATCCCACACGTGCTCAATGGGGGACAAATCCGGTGAGCGTGCGGGCCATGGAAGTTGTCTCACACCCTGAAGTGCATGTTGCGTTGCACGTGCCGTGCGTTATCTTGCTGGAAAACACCACGATGGACCGACCTTACAAATGGCACAACAACGGGCTGAATGATGTTGTTGATGTAGGAGGTGCTGTTTAACGTACCCGGTACAAACACTAGTTGTGTACGGGAGTGATAGCTGATCGCTCCCCACACCAGGAGACCAAGTGTAGGCCCTGTGTGTCGCTGGCGGATGAAAGAAGGGTAGAGACGCTCCCCTGTGCGTCTGCGAACACGCATACGGCCATCGGAGGCTCCCAAGCAGAATCTGCTTTCATCGCTGAACACGACAGGTCGCCATTGCGTTCTCCAGTGCAGACGTTGGCGACACCACTGCAGCCGTTCCTGACGGTGGGCTGGAGTCAGAGGTACACATGCCAGATGCACACGTGCACGTAGTCCTGCATCCAGTAGACGGTTGCGGATTGTTCGCACAGTCATCTCAGGTGCAACGGCAGCTCGGATTTGCGTCGCAGTGGATGTTCTGCTTGACAACGCCGCTCTTCTTATGCGTTGATCGGTCCGCTCATCAGTTCGTATGTGACTCCCTGTTCCACGTCTTCTCGTGTGGGAATGTTCCTAGGACCATCTACGCTACCATCGTACCGCCACCGATGCTTCCCGTCCAATTCGCTCCGCAATACGACGATACGACCACCCGGCCTCGCGGAGTCCGACTAGACGACCTCGCTCAAAGTCCGATAACTGCTGAAATCGTACAAGTCTTCCATCTCCAGGCATTGCAGCTTCTTCAGGGTCTTCGTACGTGTCCGTACGCCGACGACTGATTACATTCACTTCGCCATACTCCTTAAATACTACCGACGATAATTTGCATATTATGCCGTGCTGTGGCGTAAGCGCTCACCGGTTGGTCCCGAAATTAACATCACACCCACGTAAACTCGACGCCATAGACATATGTAAATTTCATGATCGTCCGCCAATTCCTTCTTGGTGTTCTTTTTCACTTTCCGCCAGTGTAGATGCGACGTTATATTCATTTAAAGATACGAGGCATCACGTTGGTTGCACGCGGGATCCTGGTAAAGAAAAAGGCGTTACTTGAAGAATTGGTTCCAAATTCGTGGCAACTCGAGCGAGACACAATCATTGCAAGTATCACTGTTGGTAATGATCTCCAAGGTTTCCCGAATGGCTGTACATTTAGGGGTAGAGTAGCTAGCTAATTTATTTATATCATCCCACATAGGAGTAGCTGACTTGAATTTGACTTCTCTGGATAGTGCCGTGGCTACTTTAGCATATTTTGTGTCCCTTTTATGTTAAAAGGGACACATTTTAAAGTCACTTTTATGTTCTTTGATTATTTTATGCGTAACCCGGTATGTTACAACTTTGAAAAAATTGACACAGTGTTGTTGCGTTCCTTCTTGGTGCAAGCCAAAGTTGATCGTTGATCGCATCAGAGAAGGGTATGTTTCTTACTTTTGATTTGGGTGAAAAATTGGTTCTGCATATCGTGATTTACACACACACACATATGCGCTATTTAAAAACTGATAAATCTTCGGAACGTAAATCTGTGGCTCCACTATATTGGGGCGTTGTGGAATGGAATCCTAATATTTCATCAATATTCATTTTGGTTTCGAATGGATACACTCGTGATCCGCAGAAAAAGAAAGTTGAGTTCCATACTGAAGCACTAGTCTCAGATTCTTAGTTGTGGGAATGTCACTTAATTTAGAAACAGGATTTATATGGACAAATACAGTCGTCAAAAGATAAGTTTGATTTTCTTAGGGTTTATGATTTTTGCAGCGTTATAAAATAAAACCTATGTAATAGGCTACGTCTGGCCTTAACGCTCTGACGTCATTCAGTACTTGCAACGCCATCTGCTTTTATCCGGTTGCCGAAATCGGAACTAAGCTCACCGCTGTAGCACGATAATTAAAATCAAGGAGAAATACCGGAAAATAAAATAGAGTTAGTAAGACAAACAAACGGCTTCATATATGGCAACACGCACGTGCTCGAACAACTGTCTGCGACGTTTGTTCTGTTACGTAGGTGTTATGTCGTGTTTTATTTCGTTTTCTTCGCACTACAGAGTTATTTCATAAAAAGGAATAAAACTGCAGAGTAATTTCATAAAAATGAATCAGCAGTGTTTTACCTGGTGGCCGAAATCGGAACTAAGCTCACAGCTATCGCACGACACGTAAAATCAAAGAGAAATAGCGGAAAATAAAATAAAGTTAGTAAGACAAACGACTTCATCTGTGGCAAAACGCATGTTCTCGGACAACTGTTGGAACTGCAAGGAAATCTTTTGAACAATCAAATGGCAATAACACAAAACATTGTATATCAAGAAATCGTTCATGACCTTTAATTAAGATCATTTTTATTACCTAAATTTTTATATTATATGATTTTTAACGTACTGTGACCGTCATATGACGGGTAAAAATCTATTAGCCTATGTAATAGGCTTCTGTCATGGGAATATTACTAAAATTTTGTTGTTGGTGACCTATTTATAGACATCCAATTAATAACTCAACCGTTTCTTATAGTTATGTATATTTATTGTACGATTCGTGTTATAAAAATTTCAGTCAGAGCTTTTTCACCCGTGCATGGCATGGACTATGAGCTAGTATATTATAATTTGTAACGCTTTTTTCTTTCTCTCCCAATTCGACTTTAAATAAATCATTATTAAGAAACATCTTATACTCCCTTAAAGCATAAAGTTTACAATAGTATTTGATATTTTGAAATTTCGTTTAAGCTTTTGTTTTACATTTATACGTTTTTTAGGCCATCTCTTAGAAAAACGAGTAACCCAGGTTTTTTTTTATTTTTTTTTTTTGATTGGAGGTTTAACGACAACAGTGAGCAACTCAATGGGCTATAAGCAGTCGCCCGTCCCTAATTTAGGGTCACTGGTTCCAGGGAAGGGAGAGAGCCAGTGCCGTAAGTCAAAAACAACATCCATGCCTCACCGGGATTCGAACCCGGACCCCTTTTGGACGAATCATCAGAGACCATCGCTTAGACCACTGCGCCACCCGGGCGGCTAATTCGAGGTTTAACGACCACCGTGAGCAACTCAATGGCCTGTAACCAGTCGCCCGTCCCTAATTTAGGGTCACTGGTTCCAGGGAAGGGAGAGAGCGAGTGCCGTTAGACAAACACAACATCCATGCCTCACAGGGATTCGAACCCAAACCCACTTAGACGAATAATCAGAAGCCAGTGCTTAGACCACTGCGCCACCGGAGCGGGTAACCCAGGTTGCACTACATATAGTTAGTTCACAATATTAGAGACATACAAAGGCTGCAAACAACTTAAAGTAGCATGGAGAGGTGCATGCTTGGTGTAACCAGGAGAGATAAGAAGAGGAACTCGTGGATCAGAAAATGACAACAGTGGAAGACATCATGATTAGAGTAACATCCCTGAAATTGCAATAGGCTGGACATACTGCCAAAAGGACAGACCATCAATGGACAGCCGAATTTTTAGATTGGATTCCAAGGGACAGGAAAAGGCCCAGAAGACCACACGGGAGATGGGTGGATGAAATTCGAAGGTATGCGGGAGTAACATGCAGGAGACTGGCACAAGACAGACCGTTGTGGAAGTGGCTTGGAGAGACCTTCGTCCAGCAGTGGATTGATAATGGTTGACAATGATGATGATGATGATGACTTGCAATTAGATAATGATAGTGAAAAACATTTTTTTAATCATTTTATTACTCCGTTTTCCATTTTCAAATCAATCACGTTGTTTTTAACAGGCGGGTTGTGAAAACACAAATTTGTCCGTCACGGGATCTAACATGCGCCCCCACGAAAATGGGGGACATAGATTCGATCTAAAAAAATGAGCGGGACGCAGGTTCGATCACAACTTACTCCGGTGTGAGTAAGTTGCTGTCCCTTAGTTCAACTTACTGACACCGGAGTAAGTTGCTGTCCCAACTAAGCTACAGGGAAGGAATGTATCGCTGGGGATTTGTCGTCTTGACACGTGCTTTACCTCCGTAGTACGTCACATCATCTTCCTCTATTTTTTTTTTAAACAAAGAACAAAGTTTTATTTATTCTTGAAGAAGTGTGGAACAAACATCACACATTTTTTGAAGAACTCAACGGCCAGTAGATCCCTTTTTACGTTCGGGCGCCAATGTGAAAACACAATTTTGTCCGTGACGAAGATCGAAACTGCGCCCCCTCACTCCGGAGTAAGTTGCTGTCCCAACTAAGATACATGGATGGAATGTATCGCTGCAGATTTGTTGTACTGACACATGCGTAGTACGTCACAGGGGTCACAAATTTAGATTAAAATAAAAAGTTCTTGTTCTAAGATGATGAATTTTCTCTACTTTTGTGGTTGATAAGTAACACTCTAGTGAAAGAAAGGAAACAAAAAATTGAAAAACTTATTTGCTCTACTTAGTTAAAATTATCTGAGTTTGAAATTCTACGCAGAGAGCCCTCCTACTGCCAGATGAAGGACGGTCCCCTCGGCCCTCGGACATAGTGACGGCAGTGTAGGCGTAACAGATTTATTGGGAGCACTATTTTTTGGTCAGTTCCGAAGAATTTATTGACAGGGCATGTATTTATTGAGAAAAATAATTCCATTTGTTGCAGTTCTGTACGGTCACTTATGCTCAAAGAAAAGAGCAAAATAAGTTCAGTTGCTTTCTCGGAGAGATAGGACATTTTTTATTCAAGGAGATTAGAAAACTTCAAATATTTATCGTTTCAATTGCGAAAGATGAATACATGGAAGTTTACCGCATCCCTTAAAAAGAAAAGAGAATATAAAATCCATTAAAGGTTATCAGTTTGCAATTTCGGAGTCTCTAAAGAAGAATAGAAAGTCTACAGCATTTTAGGAATCTTTACTTCGTATTAGCATTTCCTCAGAAGGAAAATGTCATTACCCATCTGTTTAAAAAAAATTATGCTTCGTATTAGCATTTACTCCAGCAATAAATTTATGTGATTAATCCCTTTTTAGGCACTGTTTAAAAACACCAGCATCTTGCATTTCGGAACAGTTTAGCCTGAATGCAATTATATTAATGAAAACGATCCGTTTCCTTAAGTACAACACTTAGTCAAGAACCTATTTACTTGAGAACTATACAATTTAATTATGTAAAGAGAAATTAACATATTGTAAGCTCGTTCAATAACAAATGGAAAAATGCTGTGTTCAAGAGCCGACCAGTCCTAAAACAATAAGTAGATAAATATCTAAATAAATATTCATGTGTATTTATTAGCTTACTCAAATAAATAACTGCATGTTCACTTAATTGCTTGTTTCCAAATTGATTTATAATATGCATTAAGTTTCTGGGGTTTATTTTTTTAGCACATGACATCTGAATTATCATTATTTTTTTTTTTTTTTTGTATGCAAATAACTTTCACGCCTCAAAGAAAAGCCCTCCTACTTCTTTAAATTTCCGGATTAATTACCACGAGCAACTCCGAGGGCTGTGAGCAGTCGCCCTCTACTAATTTGGGGCGACTGGTTTCAGGAAAGGGAGAGAGCCAGCGCCGTATCACACCACATATATCTCATTCGGCATTCGACCCCCATACCAAACTCGCCGGAAACCTACTCCTCTGACCACTCGGCTACCTGGGCGACGCACTATTACTTCCTGACTCACCGTCTTCATAGTATTCACACTTATTTCTACATTATAAAGAATTAAGCGATATGAAGACATAAATTATCTAAAGAATTTAAAATTGAAAATCAGTAGTCTCGCGTTTTTTTTTTTTTTTTTTTTTTGTTTATTCCTTTTGTTGTATTTTTTCGTTGGAATCTCAACTGTGGTCCTGGTGACTACCTCCCCTCACACCCAGACAGTTGGGTCTACGCTAGTTTCTTACTACACCAGAACGGTGATGCAGCAAAATACTTTTACAACACTGGTATTTTCAAAATGTTCATTTGCTCTTAGGTCGAAGTCCTTCCTAATCCAGAGTTCACAGTAATTCTTGCTTTGTCTGTAAGCTGCTGATTAGACGCCTAGTCTCTTTCTGAATCTCTTTTGCCAGCCCTCCATTGTGGCTGAACTGTCTTCACGGAGTCTTCACCCTAAAATGAATTACTAGCAATGAAAATTTTACTAGGTTGTTATGGGTGGTATTCCATTCTTTTCGCATATCAATGCTTATAATAGAATGTAATTTTTAGCAGTAGTCTGCGTGCTAAATTTCCTCTGTCCCACGCAGTTACCGCAAGCCACATCAAAAAACTGGATTTCAACATCAGAATGAAGAAAAACAAAACTGGGTTTCAACATCTCAATGTGACTACAATGCTGGTATTTTCACAGGTTTGCAATATAATGTTTATTTAACAATATAAGGTTGCTGTTCTTTTTTTCTTAAACAAAAATATGGATTTCTATAAGAAGGAAAGTCTCAATATATCAAGCAGTTTAAAAAAAGGAACCCTCTCGGTGTCCCAGTGGTCTTAAGCGCTGGCTTCTGGCCGT
The DNA here is from genome assembly GCA_039090855.1 of Macrothele yani. NCBI lineage: Eukaryota > Metazoa > Arthropoda > Arachnida > Araneae > Macrothelidae > Macrothele > Macrothele yani. The sequence continues at coordinate 174,087,712 of CM077029.1, read as the reverse complement.
TCGCATGGGCTCAGGTTCAGTTGAGACCCGGATGATTTTTTTTTTGTTATTATTGGAGGTTTAATGACCACCGTGAACAACTCAATGGGCTATAAGCAGTCGCCCGTCCCTAATTTAGGGCCATTGCCGTAAGACAAACACGACATCCATGCCTCAACGGGATTCGAACCCGGACCCTTCTCGGACGAATAACACTGTGCCACCGGGCTGTCCCGGATGAAGTATGGGTGATGTGCTTTTTATAGGTTGCAACTACTCTCCCTTCCTTGGAAGAACTGGCTGGGCTTATAACTCTCCGAGTTGCTCATCGCGGTCGTTATATCGCGAAACAAAAAAAAAAGTTAAAAAAAAAGCGAGATTATTAATATCATTACACGATGAATCATCCACACGTTTTCTTCCTGAACGTCGAAAAACCTTGATTAGGGACAGTGCCTTAAAGACGAAAATATTGCCTTAGAGAGGACGATGTTTATGTTGGCTAATTCTGCGCTCAGATGCGGGTGGGGTCCAGAAACCCCTGCCGCTCTTATAGCATGCAATTTGGTCACGCGTCCAAACAATTATTTTAAGCAAAATGATGTCACTGTGTAGAAAAATTTTACTTAACATTTTCGACGCAGATTTTCACTGCAAATGTGCATATTTCCGATTACGACTTGCAAGCAGTTATTTAGTTCAGTAAAAAAAACGTAATACGGCCACAAGCGTAAAGTTTAAAATCAGTATATCTTTCATACTGACAATTTTGTAACTCGAAACTTTCCATTTTAGTTACTAAATAAAATTTTGGGTGCTCTGTTCAAATGATCTTCACTTTTTCCTAGCATCATGTATCGTCACATAGAAATATATTTCTTATTAAAATAACTATGTTTAATTACATTTAGTCACTTGCATGAGTTCGAGTCTGATGATCGTGGCGTGAATTACACGTACTATTTATTCATTCAAAGCTTAGTTTAATTTTGACTCTCATCAAATAGAAGAAGTTTTATGAAAGTAACTGGGGGAAAAAAAGAAAGAAGAAAACTTTTCCTGGAAACGGTTTGTTTCATCATGGAATTCAACCTAAAACTGTCAAAGTAATTGCTCTATTTCTTATATTTATTCCAAAACGAAATAAGAAAGCCTACTTTTGGACAGAAATGCATGATTTTAACAAGCCATAAACGTAGTGAAAACTAAAACTCATATTATTGATGGATATGCATATACGATGAAAATTTAGAATGACGGTCAGTACTCAGACCAAAAGAAAGTGGCCGCGGTTCGGAGGTTAAGCCCAAGTTCACGTTATCAGTCCGTTGCGTTTGTACAAAAACAGAATAAGTGTATGAAGTTTATGCACAAAGAAAACGGTTGCAGTGTTTTCTCCAAATGCTGAATGCTTAATATAACTTAGTATAATAATTAAGTAAATAAATTATTGTGTTGAGGATTTTAGGAAAGCAGTGTTTGATGCTTATGGTTTTTATACAACTCGTGGGAATAGCAAGTTAGGAGATTAGGAGTACGGTACACTATACAAAAGAAAAAAATTGACAGTCACGTGTAATTGCCCAGTTAGCTGGCTGCGCTCCGGAAAGCAAGAACAGAACCCACGTGGACCAAACCAAGAGACACCGCCGCCAATGGGCAACATTCCACCACTGAAACATACATGAGAGTTGGAGTTAGCTTCATGTAGAACCAAACTTTAATTCTTTTCTTTTTCTTAGGCGCACCATTAAACCCGCGGTAATCCAACCTATCTTGCTCGAAGAGCAGTTCCATTTGCAATATTCGCAAAATCCTAAGAGACGAAGTGTCTGTTAGACTTTCTTTAGGAGTGAGTGGAGTGTCCTTTTACCACTGCGAAGAGGTTTCTTTGTACGGTATATACAAAATTGTTCGTTTTTATATGTATATTCGGTGTAAGACATTAATAGGCGCATAAAACTTGGATGGAGATCTTTTGGAAGAAACGCTACAACGTTCAAGAACAATATACTATTACATCTTAAAAGAGTAGTGTTTAATTAATGCATCTTTCCAGTTCTTACGTACGGAGCAGAGACTTAGACTTGAAAAAAAATGACGTACAGAAGCAGTCCTCGTCTCTCGAAGTTCTGCCGCCTTCAGGCAAGGAATCAAGGAATGCTGTGCCGCCCTTAGCTCTTAAGTAAATAGAAAAATAATTGCGTATTAATGTAATTTTATTATTAAACTGTTGCATTCCAAAATACTCACGAAAAACAATTGAAACCTGCTTTTTATTTAAATATGATTTTATTGTTGAACTATTGCGTTATAAATTGCTATAAAAACAATTAAAGATCTACTTTTCTTAGTTGTTTTTTTTCTGCAAAATCTTTAACAGTATTTTTGAGATTGAGCCTATAAGCCATTTCGGCTTCAATTGATAAAACCGAAAGTCTTACTAGTCTTTCTTCAGGCATAGTTCTTTATGCTTTAACTTCGAAAAACTCCTTTCGGCACTAGCAACAGTTGCTGGTATTGTCAAAAGAACGCGCAACTCAGTTTCTGTGTTTGGATAAATTTCTTTTAAATTGCGGTCATAAATTAGTTTAGCGCATCTTGTGGTCGAGATTTTTGTTCAACAAGTAGGTACAACAATTTTAATTCTTCAAAGAGTTCCACTGCATCAATATCAGATGTATCATTCGCTGTGAGAATAATATCTAAATCTTTGCAATGTTGTAACAATGTTCCGAACGTCCAGTTAACTAAGGAGCTAATTTCATAAAAATGCCTATCATTCGCTGTGAGAATAATATCTAAATCTTTGCAATGTTGTAACAATGTTCCGAACGTCCAGTTAACTAAGGAGCTAATTTCATAAAAATGCCTGAAATGTGAACTATGATGTTCTATTTTTTTCTAAACGATTGTGACATGCCTACACCGGAGGACGCACATGAGACAAAGGCAGATAGCAGCGAGAGCATACGCCGCGTAGCTCAGTTGGGAGAGCGACTTACTCCGGAGTGAGGGGGGCCCGGATTCGATGGTCGGCGTGGACAAAGATGACGGAGAAATTTAGTTCGTTATACGATCTTGTATTGAATTTACAGCTACGTCTACAATTGTGTTGAAAAAATCAATTTCAGTTGGGGTTTTTTTTGGGGGGGAGTAGGGTTATGTAGCGGTATTTCATCTTTACTTTCATGATCATACTGGGTTTTTTTTCTTTAGTAATCTTCGAACTTGTTCTTCTGTAGGAAGTTCCGGAGTAATTTCTAAGGTAGCTAAAAACTCGCATGCTGCAAACTTTACTTTAGGATATCCATTTTTCCGATAAACTTTTAAAAACTTCAACACACCCGAAAGCGACATAACAGCAGCCTGTATGTCAAAGTTTATGGATTACAATTGCTTACTCACTGGGTATATGATGCTTAATATGTCATACCAAATGATAATTGAATATATATATACTTAAAATTGCAAATACGAGCGCATGCATCAGATATAGACTGCAAGTCATAAACTTTTAAAATTCTGATCTTCCTGAATTCGGAAATACAAACGGAACTAAATCCGACAGTTTTCTTTAAACATCGTGTACCGCCCTCAGGGGTCGCCTAACTTGTCTAATGCCTAATGACGCGCCTGGAAGCTGCAGACAACTGAAAGAAGCATGGAGACATGTATGCTTAGTGTAACTACGAAAGATAAGGAGAAGAACCTGTGTATCAGGAAAATGACAAGTATGGAAGACATCATGATCAGAGTAAAATCCCTGAAACCGCAACGGGACGGACATATTGCTAGAAGAACGACAACCGATGAACAACTGAAATATGAATGACGTAATTCAGTCCATATGGCCTTTTTCCTCCTCTTCCTGGTTGCTACAGTATTTTTATAATGTTACAATGAGATTATGATGTGTAATAAAATGTGGCAACTGAAAAAAATAAATGAAATGAAATGTTAGACTGGATATCAAGGGACAGAAAAAACCACCCAAAAGAAGACCACGTGTTAGATGGGTGGATGAAATTATTGGTGAAAAAATCAAAATCTTCATCAAAGACTAAAACAATAGTTCAGTAAAAGAAAAACCCACCCCTTTTAAAATGTCTATAATAATTACCCACAATCTCATTTAATTGAAATTTGCATTGACAGTTGAACATTTAATTGAAATTTGCGTTGACAGTTGAACAATCAACACTCTCGATTCCTTTATAAACCATTGAAGTAGAAGGAAAACACTAAGCAACATTTAAAATGATGATTATGATATGATCATTCCAGAGTTTATTCAAAATCGAAGCAGTGAATTTATCAAATGATCTTGAATAATCTGGAAATTATTTTTTTCTTGATTCTGAAGCCATGTTTGCTTCATTGCGCTTACAATCAAATGGAAGTGAATTAAATACTTTTATTTTTTAATATTTCCCCCATGTAGCTCCTTTCTATAGTAAATAGTTTCAGAAAACATTGGTTCTAAGCGAAGCATATTATGTATTATTGATATACGTGAAGGCGAAATACAAATGTAAGGCAAATAAAAGAGAGCAACAATGTGTGATCTGAGCGAAGCAGTATCAATATGTGCAAAAAAGAAAAACACCTGAGGAAGAAATTTTTATTTGCCTGGAATGAGAAAAACACCAGGCAAATTAATAGAGTAAAACACAAAGCAGCTGCTAAAATGATACAATGTGGAATAGGAAGCAATAACCCTTTATCCATTCTTTTCGCACTTCATGAACTGTATTGTTGTCAGTATTTCAGATTACATCTGATTAATCTTTAATGTATTTTTGGTAAATCTGCTTACTGTCAGTATTAATAATACATTAAAGATTAATCAGATAATTTACCAAAAATACATTAAAGATTAATCAGATAATTTACCAAAAATACATTAAAGATTAATCAGATAATTTACCAAAAATACATTAAAGATTAATCAGATAATTTACCAAAAATACATTAAAGATTAATCAGATGTAATCTGAAATACTCCAAATATGAATGACGTAAGATTGTGTTTCTGGTGCAAAAAAAAAGTATTTCTGCCCATTCCTGCTTGGAACATTCTGGAATCATGAAAAAAACACATTTCTTCGTTCTTCTTGTACCGTGATCACGTGTAGGAGAGACACCGTATTTGAAACAATGCAACTATTACACGTTTCCCTACCTACCGGAAGCATGTAAATTATTCTTATTTCGTTTTTATACCCTAAAATGCTCAAAATAACAAATGTGTCAAACTGATTTCCACTTGTTAATAAAAAAGATATTAAATTGTAATAAACAAGTGATTAAAGTGGTAAATGTATCCCTAAAAAGGCAATTTGAGGTGAATTGTATATGTCGCACTAAACTGTGTCTCCTATACATTTGTTGCATCTCCTTGTACTTAATATAAACTGCAAACTTACCTTTAGAAGCTTCTTGCATGACGTCACAATGGGGTGCTTAGGATCAACGACAGAAGGTATGAGGGCTGTCTCTTCATTCTGCCTGGCAAATACTTTCACCATTTGCATAACAACATTGTCCGGTCTCAGCAGCTTCAGAGATATTTCTAGGCCGTCAGACAAAAATACTTTAGCATAGAGAGCTTCTAAAATGGGAAGAGTGTGTGGAATATTGTCGACAAAAAGCTCGACTGGCAGCTCTCCAAGAATGGACTTGAATGTAGAGTAGTTAAGTCTATTGATGAAGTTTGCTGCCTCCCGGAATTGTTGATTTTCATACAAGATGAGGACTCGACGTATGGCTACGCCGGGGCTGACGTCTGCAATAGTCATACTGCTCACTCTGTTGTCCATTTCGATTTCTTCCGCAAAACCTTTTACCCAGTCAGAACATCGCCAGGTCATTTTCTGGACACTCCTTCGATTGTGTCTCTCTGGACGTATTCTGGAGCCTCGCTCGATAACGGACTGTCCGCCGTGCTTGTAAGTCCACGTGGTAAGCATGGCTGTTCTGTTGATGTTAAGCATATGAAGGTCAGGGTCAGATTCTTACTATACACCAAGTAAGACACTGTACGATAATTTGCTGTTCTCAAGGATTGTTCAGGTTTAAAAGAACACTGCTGACAAACGACAGGCCTTGAATGTTGGTAGTTTTCCACTCACAAAACGCACAGGCAGCCAACTCCAATAGTTGAAATTAGTTTGTCGATTGTCAAAATTGTCCTAAAAAATGGAGAGCACTCAGCTCACGTACTAACTTGTATAGTTGGAAACTAAACGGAAGTCACAATCACACATTTTAAAAAAGTCTCGAAAAAATAATTCACCCCTTTTCGACTCCGAAAATTCGAATCTAAATATTTACAAGTCAGATTTTTTTATGTTTGCTTTCTAACTTCAGTCCACTGTGCCTACTGAAAATAAATAAATAAAAGCACGCTAACTTTCCATTAATGTTTGTAAAATGAAGTCAGTTTCCTCCGTCGACACCTTCTAAAAAAATATCTCTGACTATGCGAATATAGAAGTTTAAATACTGTACCGGAACCGGTACTTTAGGTAAACACGCTCACAATCTACCATGGAAATGATATCATGCCGGTGGCAACGGTGTGCATTTTCACATCACTTTTATGTTGTTTCAGATCACACAACCAGGAGTTGTGCGTCACAACGGAAAAGAGCACAACATGAAGGAGAGTTCTCTTCCAAACGGATTCCCTGAAATTTATTTTTCTTTGAGCCTTAACCGGCAATCGAACACCGAAATATATGAAACATACGAGTCTGGAAATGTCTTAATCCATTTTCGAACGCTTTAAATTAGCTTGACGTCGTTGGAAGCTGGAAATCCGTTCTGCGGATAGGATGCGGGATTCCCTCTCTGCAGACGATCACACAGTGCTCCCTCCTGTCTCCCACAAGAGTTGGATGTTGTGGATAGTATACAGGCCACGAGGTCTCTGAGAAAGAAGGCAATGGGTCAGTAAGACTAGCTCGAGTTCGTGACGTGAGGGATGCTACGGGTTCAATGTTAGGGGAGGACTGGGGGAGGTCAGTAGGAACCGCCCCTCCAAGGTATTCCTATCTCTTTGCAGCTGCGTTTATCACTCACTGTTACCCCTTTTTAAATCGCCGATACATGGAGAGAACGTTGAATCCAGTGACTGAGTGACCTGGAAAAACGTCCGGGATCCTTCCTTTTCTTGTCCTGCCGCGGGGCTGACGACTAGCAGCAACGCCGAACCCCAACAGAATGGACCTGACAGTGTATCCACACTCATCTTCCCCAAGACCGCTGCGAGTGAGCAACCAGTTTACCCTCCCGACCAACCATTCTTGAAACACCCGCCGGCATCACGTGATTACCGGTCTTCAAAATCCAGCCGCCACCTGCTATTAATGTATAGTAGCATCATTTTTTTTTCTTTTTTATTCATTCATCTATTCCATTTATGATATTTTCATTATTTTGCTACGCATTGAGGGCGATTGTGCGTAGATTGCAGAAGATGTTAATTTGCGGATGAGTTTTTTCCGCATGTTCACAGAAAGCTAATAATCTGCTTATGACAAGTAGACTTTGGAGTTGTTAATTTTCAATTGCTTCTTCTGCAAAGGTCATTCCACCGATGAAAATTTCAAACTTAAAAATATATCGGAAGCTTTTATGACGAATTTATACAGAAACCTGAATCTAAAGCATGAGCAGTTACTAAACATTTGCAGTTCAGTGGAAAGAACGAAAGCACCGAACTGGAAAAACACAAAGAAAGACAAGGAAAGAGAGAGGGAGAGAGAAGTATATACAACTGCGATGATAAGTCACGCGTTTTTGGATTTTGAGTATACTTATTGTCCAAATATTGATTTTAACATTTTAAGTGTCACTCCACGTGTTATTTCATGTCGCAAAACGCATAGAAAGTTGCTGTTACGCGAATTTTATCTGTCTTCCATACAGTATCTGCTATTATTTGTGCCTTTTTTTTGGCTTATTAGAAATAATATTTATTAAAAAAAGGAACAGAACCTATTTAAACTTACTCTTTTTGTTTCCATTAACTACATATTTAAGAACTTCTGAAGAGAGGAATTTTAACACTCTTACAACATTAAACTGCTAAAAATTTTTGTGTTTATCGTGAGTGAAGTAGCAATGCCTTTCTTTCTGTTCTTTTTCATTTTCTCTCGCCTTTTTTTTTTCAAGATAGAGATTGTTTAAACCTTTAGTATGTAGCATCATGTGATAGTTTCGTTTTTCAACTTTATGAAACTGTGTCAAATAACTTTGTTTTCTCTAGATTTAAATCCGGGGAGATGTAAGCAGATAGTGAATTTCAAGGCTTCTGTGTAGTTAAGGCCCGTCTCTCTGATCCATAAGTAAGAACTGGAAGGATACATTGATTAAACGCTTTTTTTTAAGTCATAATGGTAAATTGATCTTGAAAATTTTACGGTTTCTACCGAATGCACTCCAGCCAAGTTTTGTATGCCTATATATCAGTTGTGATTTATGTAGTATCAGAAGTTACATACAGTTTAAAATATAGTCTTTGTAGAAAGAGAAACCTTAGCTTTTATTTTCTTTAGATTTTACAATACAATAAATATGAGAATAATGCAAGCCAAGTTTGAGAAAACTTTCCGACCTAGAGCAAACATGCACGTGCTTCTCTTCAAGATGTTATGGACATGGAGTCGAGAGGAAAATACTTCATGATTTGTTACTTGCAACAAGAAATTAGAGGAACTGCAAGAGGTTGTCTTCAGCGCAGAGACAGATGGTCTCAAGTAATCCTGAATTAACGTATACACGATCGAGTCATATTATTGTGAACACCAGCTAATATCCAGAGTAACCGCCGTGTGCAGCACGGACAGCAGCTAAACGGGCTGGGAGGGACTCAATAAGGTGCTGGAAGGTATTCACAGGTATGTGGAGCCATGCTGACTGCAGTGCATCTGACAGCTGCTGGAGGGTGCGTGGTGGAGCATCCATAGAACGAACAACACGATCGAGGTGGTCCCACAGACGCTCAATTGGGTTTCAGTCTGGGGAATTAGGGGGCCAGGGAAGTACCTTGAAGAGTTCATCGTGCACTTCCAACCATTCCCGGACATTTCTAGCTGTGTGACATGTCGCATTGTCGTGCTGGAAGATCCCATCCGCCTCAGGGAAAGCAATCAGCATGTTTGGGTGTACATGGTCTGCAAGGATGGGTTCAAGGATGGGTTCTGTGGAAGGTCCATAGTGCTTTCCACAGGTATGAGTGGACCCAGAGAATGCCATGAAAATTTTCCCTAGACCATAACGCTGCTCTCATCAGCTTGTGTTCTTCCAGCAATGGTTGAAGAGTGTTTGTTCTCCGATGTTCCTCGCCTTATTCGTCAACGTCCATCTGTTCGATGAAGCAGTAAACGTGACTCATCGGAGAAGGCAATCCTTTGCCAATCAGCGGAGGTCCAATTCCGATACTGCCGTGGAAATGTAAGTCTTTTCTGCCGATGCACCTTCGTTAGCATTGGTGCCGTGACCATCCGTCTGCATCGTATCCACATACGCAGCAGGGTTCACTGAACTGTCGTTTTTGACACATTTTCGGTAGCTCCCTGGTTCATTCGGCCAGTGAGTTGCTCCACTGTAGCGTGTCGATCGTCCCTCACGCACCTTCGAAGCCGACGTTCACTTCTCACATCAATGGCACGTGGTGCTCCGTAGTTTCCACTTCGTTTATTTGCAATGGTGCTGTTTCTCCAATCACGATACACTTTAACCACAGGAACACGCGAACAGTTCGCAAACTGCGCTGTTTCAGAAATACTTCCACCTTTGGTCCGAATGTCGATAATCATCCCTTTTTGCAAATCTGATAAATCGCCCCTTATATCCATGACAGAAACGAGTGATATGTTTTCAGAATGTCTACAGTACACCTTATATACTCTCCAAGCCAGCTCACGACATGTGCCTTCTTTCATTGGCTACGCGCTGTTGACGTCAAAAGTAGGAGGTGGCACATTAAGGTGACTCGACTGTACACACACACACACACAGACACCCCCCCCCACACACACACATATATATATATATATATATATATATATATGACAAGAATATATATCATGATCATCATTGTCAACCATTATCAATCCACTGCTGAATGAAAGTCTCCCCAAGTTTCCTCCACAACCTCCACAACTGTAGGTCTTAAGCCACTCTCCTCCATGTTACTGCGGCATGTTTTCGAACTTCATCCATCCATCTCCCATGTGGTCTTCTTCTAGGTCTTTTTCTGTCATTCGTATCCAGCCTAAAATGTTGGTTATCTATCGGTGGTCCCTTCTTCTGGCAACATGTTCGACCTATTACCATTTCAGGGATTTTATTCTGATCATGATGTCTCCCACTCTTGTCATTTTCCTTATCCACGAGTTCCTCATCTTATCTTTCCTGGTTACACCAAGCATGCATCTCTCCATGCTTCTTCCCATGTCTCTGCTCCATATGTAAGAACTGGAAGGATGCATTGATTAAACACTTTTCTGTTAAGATATAATGGCATATTGCTCTTGAAAATTGTACTGATTTTTCCAAAAGCACTCCATCCAAGTTTTATACGTCGATTAATTTCCTCATCAATGTGATCCTTGCTTGATATCTCTTGTCCAAGGTAAATGTAATATCGGTTACCTCGAGCTTTTCCCCATCAGTCGCAAAATTCTCATTTCTTGTAAAAACATTGTACATCAGTTTTGTCTTCTGAAAGTTCATTTTTAATCCTACTTCTTTACTCTTGTCAGAAAGTTCCTGGGTCACAATCTGCAGTTCTGAAGGAATAGTTGCAAAAATTATTACGTCATCAACAAAACGAAGGTGAATTAAATAATCTTCATAAATCTTTATTCCCTTGTTTACCTAGTTCAATGATTGAAAGACACTTTCCTATGTGGCATTGAAGAATTTGAATATATATATTGTGGATATATATATACCTCTACTTTAACCTTCCTTTTGAGTTTTGTGTTCTCATATAATTATCTAAATATGGTTTCTCTTCGTTAAATATATTCTGACTTAACGCCACAGAGTTTCTCCCGACGAGCTTGTAAAAGTTGGCATCCTGACACTGGGTCAGAGTGCAGTGGAACTTAAATAAAAGATATTGAATGTTCTGAGCTAGAATGCAGATGTATGGTATGAGCAGCTGTTGAAAGCTCTATTCGATGAGCAGAGCTACTTTGTGTATGCAGTCTGTATTCAGAGTTGAGAGCGATGTCTGTTGAGAAGGATATTATATAAGCTGTCTACTGAGCGATGTTATACAAATCCATGTTCTGAGAACGTTGTGTTACGCGCAGTGTACCCGTCTTGTTAATGAGAAGGACGTGTTTACGGAAAGACTATTTGACGTGCTGATTGATACAATAAAGAGTGAAATTGTATTTCTGGCAGCACTGTCTAACAGCTTACCCTGGCCGTTATCATGACAAATGTATATTCATGCTTAATTAAGCTTTCAGCTCTAACGAACGAAACGAACAGTTTAGAATTATCTGGGAAAGTAAAATTTAAGACACCAACTGACCAGCTAAGTCTACAAGCTTTACGTGAAGTTACACTCAATAGACGTAACATTAGAGATACCTACTTAATAGAGTGTTGGTCCTCCTCTAGCTCGAATAACAAACAGCCTGTCCTATACACGCTGAGGCATCAACTCCAGAAGATGCCAGAGGTTATGCCAGCCATGCGTGTTGAAACATTTCCACAGCTCCGTCCAAGACGTCGGTCCAAGATTCATAGATATGATGTTCTACTCCACGGCACCTTTGGGGGCCACTATACCCAGATACCTGGGTGGTTAGGCGTGGTGAAGTGTCACACTATCCTGCTGAAACAGACCATCGGCCGCAGAATGAGCGAAGGACTTGAAAGCGTGAAGGTGATCATCCATTACATGCTGGTAGCGCGCAGCGTTTAAGGACCTCTCCAGACACACTAAGGGGCCTAATATGTCCAATGAGAAGGCTCCCCAAGCCATCACAGAACCAACACCGCCTTGAACAGAGTCGATCTGGCACGACGGAGCCATGCCCTCATGCTGTCGACGCCACACCCGCGCCCAGGTACATCCTGAAGCGGGATTCATCTGAAAACACGACGCTACGCCACTGTGCAGAAGTCCAGTTTTAATGTTCGCGGCACCAGACGAGGCGTAATATCCGATGACGAGCAGTCAACAGTGGCACACGAGTGGGGCGTCCTCTGCCGTAGCCCAGAGTATGGAGCATGCGCTCTCTGACGCTGCTCAGGCGTCCGACATTTAACGTGGATGTCATTTGTGCCGCCATTGCCAAGCGGTAGGTCTGTACGAGCCTGGAGAGTCTGCGTCGGCCCCGGTCATCAGTGACGTGTGGTCAGCCACCGCTTGCTCTCTGGGCGCTGGTTCGTCCGTTGATGGTATATTCGCGATACACCCTTAACACGGTTGCCCTCGGGAATCTTATGGTTCTTACCATTTGGGCCATACAATGACTCATCTGTCTTGCGCAGACAATGGGTCCACAATCAAAGTCACTCATATCACCAGGTTTACCCATGTTCGTCGATGGCGATACACTGTTGGGAAGGATGAGGGATCACTTTGCCCGTGTTCATTTCGTCCACGCTCACTTAGTCCATTTCATTTTGTCCACTGTTCACTTTGTCCACCGTTCACTTTGTCCTCAGAATGGATGGAATACCGCGGAAATTTTCTGTTTTGACGGAATTTTTGTTACTAGGCCGAAAAAAAAAACAAGTTAGTGAAATCATGCAATGCATTGATTATGATACGCTTTCCAACATACCAGAAACCATTACTCAAGTTATTACTCAAGTTATGAGGATAACGGCTGTAGAATAAATATCGCTCCTATGGCCAGACCTTTGACCCCATTTCGATGATATTCAACAGAACCGGTAAAGTATACTTCCGAAAAAACATGATAAAGTTTTGTCTCAATCGAAGCATTCTTACGTAACTTATAACGCATAAGGGCGATTGAATGGATCACGCTCCTATGTCCAGACCTTCGACCCCATTTCGCCCAATTTGAATAGGGTTCGTCTCCGGGTGGTCCCCTACCACATACTAAAATGTCATTGAAATCGAATCATATTACGCAAGTCATTGCCCATAAGGGCAATGGATTCCGTTCCTATGTCCTGACTTTTGACCACATTTCGTTTATTTTCAAAAGGGTTCCTCCCCAGGTGATCCCTATCATATATGAAAATTTCATCTAAATTGAACCAATTTTACGCGAGTTATCGTGCGGACGGACAGACGGACAAAGCTGGAGCATATACACTTCTTCAACCTACGGTTGGAAAGCGTAAAAATGGTCAGCGGTCATTGCTCATCTGTGATTTTTTTTCCTGTTTAAGTTTTCCCATTAAAATATAACAATTTTAAATGTTATTTAAAGTAAAACGAGAAACTGAACCTTGATGTGCTTTTTAACTCTTTCGTGTGGTAGGATGTCAATCACTATGACATAAATCAAAGTTTACAAAAATCTTTCAATGTTTTGAAATACATCTTGTACATTGTTTTCATATAAACTATATTGACAAAAGTCACCGGACACCCCTTCAAAAGCAAATGAACGGATCCGCTGCGTTGTTAAAATGCGCAGTACAGCTGCAAACGGTGTAAAAACAAGCCTGCAGCTGACCGCGATCATATTGCACTGTGAAGTTGATGAAAATGTCGCGGCGGGAGAGAACTGACTTTGCGAAAGGAAAGATTGTGGAGTGTTATATTAGTGGATTGACCATAAGAGAAACCGAGAAACGCTTAAACATACCCAAGTCAACTGTTTTGGATGTACTGAATAAGTGGAAGACACATGGCGTGCCTGAAGCAGCAAAACGTACCGGCAGACCAAAGAAAATCAGAGATAGAGGATGTCGAAGCCTCAGGAGAGTCAGTCGGTACAGCTAATCGACGGAGTACTGCACAAGACCTCAGTGTACAGGTGAGTAAACATGCTGGAGTCTCGGTATGTACACGTACCATTCGCAGAGAACTTCATTCCATGGGTTACCGGGGTCGTGCGGCTGCTCATAAGCCGTTCATCTCCACTCGGAATGCTACTCGCCGTTTAGCATGCTGTAAAGAACATTTATCGTGAACCGTAGATAAATGGAAACGGGTCATATGGACTAATGAATCCCGTTACATTCCATGGGTTACCGGGGTCGTGCGGCTGCTCATAAGCCGTTCATCTCCACTCGGAATGCTACTCGCCGTTCAACATGGTGTAAAGAACATTTATCGTAAACAGTAGATCAATGGAAACGGGTCCTATGGACTAATGAATCCCGTTACACAATCCATCAGTCTGATGGCCGTGTGTGGGTATTGCGGCAGCCGAGGGAACGCTGTTTACCTCAGTGTACTATTCCTACGGTCAAGTTTGGAGCTGGCAGTGTACTCGTGTGGTGTGTATTGGTTATCGTGGACAAACCTGTTAACCAGCACGTCTATTTCAATAATTTGGACAATCATGCCCTACCAAGTCTGTGGCAATACTATGGAACCGAGTGTTGTTGATACCAGCAGGATAATGCACCGAGCCATAAAGCAAGGACTGTTATGGCGTGTTTTGACGATAATTCCGTATCGTGTGTGGAGTGGTCAGACAGACTCCTGAACTTAATCCCATAGAGCACCTATGGGATGAATTAGAGTGCCGCATAAGAAGTTTGGAACCCAGGCCTACAGCTAAGCAACAGTTAGCAGCAACATTATGTACTGAATGGAATGGCATACCTATCGCTGTGTTCCAAAACCTTGTCGAAAGCATGTCTCGAAGGATCAGTGCATGCATTAAGACCAAAGGTGGACAGACACCGTACTAATGTATGTAAATTAATGTTATGTTGTGTTTCTCTTCTATGTGTCCGGTGACCTTTGTCAATATATTGTATGTAGTTCTTAGCTTTTCAGTGTATTTATTTTTTTTATTTTTATTAATTGTTTTTAATTTCCGTATTACTAATTTTCATACGAATGAACTGTGATGCTCTCTACACGTGTTATAGTTATTTAAAGTGCGAAAAAATCCATAAAAGTATAATGGTAAAAAAAATATTTAGATTGATATTTACTGCGAACTTGAGGTGTGAGAGAAGGAAACCAGAGACTTTTTAGGTAAAAGAGAAAGGTGGTCTAAAATTTTCCTCTTCAGTTCAACACGTTTATGGCCATTGGAATAAACTTTCATTTATGTCATAGTGATTGACATCGTACCATTAATAAGCTCTTCAGAGTTCAGTTCTTCGTATTACTTTAAATAACATTTAAAATCGTTATATTTTAATCGAAAAACTTAAAAATGAAAACAAAATCGCATGTAAGGAATGTCCGCTGATTTTTTTTCTGCCTAGTAACAAAAATTCCATCAAATCAGAAAATTTCTAACGTATTCCATCCACTCTGAGGACGATATGAGTGTAGACAAAGTGAATGGCGGACAAAGTGAACGGTGGACGAAATGAACAGCGGACAAAATGAACACGGACAAAGTGATAAAGAACCGTTGGAAAGATCAGATCAGATCATATGTAGAGGATTTTAAGAAAGGAGGGTCTGACCACAGATCTCAAACAAGTGTTAGAGAAAGGAAGCTAGGAGATTTGGGCTAGAGTGCCCGATAGGAAAGTGACACGAAAGCGAGGTAGAAAGGTATAGGAAGACGCTCTTATTTATTACCGGGGGGCCCAGTACCCAGGGTCCGACGGCTTAACGTGCCCATCCGACGCACGGTGGATATTTAGTGGCTCGAGCGTTCGTACCTGCCCGGTATAGAAACTGAGGTTACTCCGTGGCAGGTACGAACGTTGACCACAAGGCCATCCGCGGCCCAACCTTTGGGAAGTCCTGCTGTCCTCCTATTTATCACCTGCGTTCGGATTGCGATGTTCGATTCTGCGCGGAAGATGTCCATATAGTCTACTGAGTGCACTTCTTACAAAATTATAACCCGATTATTTTATAATTTCCCTATAATACACTGCTGGCCACCCAAAATGCAACACCAAGAAGGAAGCATCCGATTGGCCTGAAATTCCCAGCATGCGTCGCCCGCGAGAGGACACGCAAACGATTAGCATTGCAGGGCATATGTAAATCATGTGCGCCCGGCACGCCACCAGGAAGCACTATAAGAAGGGTGCACAGAAGGCGGGGTGTAAGTAGTGGAAGTGTGTTGTGCTGCCGAACCTGTGCGTGGGAAGCTTCCTGATGCCTCGTCGCAGAATACGGCAGTCATTCCAGCATGTTTTGGAGTTCGACAGAGGACGAATAGTGGCTTATCGCGACAGCGGTTTATCGTACCGAGACATCGGCGCCCTTGTGGGACGAAATCCAGCCACAGTGAGGCGAGTATGGATTCGATGGGTGCAGAAGGGACGAACGGACCGACGTGAGCGATTGCCGCATCCGTGGCACACAACCGAACGAGAGGACCGGCATGTTGTGCGGTGGGTATTGACGGCTCGCACCGCCACATCACGAATGTTAGCGCAGTAATTAGGGTGTGTTGCGCAACAACCTGTGTCAGCACGTACCGTTCGACGTCGTCTGCAGGAGCGGGGACTTGTCGCACGGTGCCCATTGCTCCGATTACCATTAACGTTACACTACCGGCGAGTGCGGCGGCAGTGGTCCGCTGAACTCCACACCTGGACTACGAAATGGCGCGACATTGTCTTCTCCGACGAATCCCGCTTCTGCCTGCACTGCAACACCACGATGGTCGTATCTGCGTGTGGCGGCACCGCGGCGAGAGACTGTATGACGCCTGCATTATGCATCGCCATACCGGTCCGTCGCCTGGCGTTATGGTTTGGGGCGCAATTGGATATGACACCCGCACCCCTCTGGTACGCATCGCCGATACACTCAACAGCCACCGCTACATCTCCGACGTTTTGGAGCCTGTAGTCCTCCCTTACCTGCAGGACCTGCCAGCGGCCACGTTTCAACAGGACAATGCGCGCCCGTACGTGGCACGCATCGTGCAACAATTCTTCACTGCCCACCAGGTTTCACTGCTGCCGTGGCCCGTCTGTTCTTCCGATATATCACCCATCGAACACGTCTGGTCGCTGATCGGCAACCGTGTGACCCAGCAAGCACCACCTGCGGCTACGCCGGATGAACTATAGCAATGTGTGGAAGCAGCCTGGATCGACATACCCCAAGCCCACATCCAAAGCCTCTTTCCTTCGATGCCGCGGCGTGTAGCGGCCGTTATTGCCAGCCATGGGGGCCACACGAACTATTGATGTCTGCGTGTTCCGCAAGTCTGTAAGCTCAATCGTTTCATCTTTGTATCTGTTGTTATGTGTCCAGTAAATCAGGCTTAGCTATCTCGTGTCCTTCTTAGCATTGCATTTTGGGTGGCCAACAGTGTACATATATTGTAAACGCAAGAATTGCAGTACAATATGTTATCCCCTTGGAAAATTATTTGGAGGAGGGATATTCGAATAAGGGGCGGATCATCGATATTTATTTCCCGCTGAATAAAAATGTACTTATACAATAAAACCTTTGAATAGCTGACACCTCAACATTTGTTCGCAATTGGAAGCGGTTCGCTACTCGGGAGGTTGACTTCTGAGCTCAGCTAGGTTCACAATAGAAACAACTGCATGTTAGTTACTTATGTACAATATATAATTAAAATGATATATTTTGATTAAATGTTTCATTTTTTGCAACTGTTTCACCGTGAGAAACAATACAATACGTGTGGATACATGCAGTACATTTACAGTATTTTCATTTTAAAATGCAGTCCATGCAATGTATGTATTTCGATGTATGTTTAAACATACGTACGAAACAATAAAATATATATAGCGGTAAGTACTTGCATTTCAAAATATATATAAATTTTAAAATGCATGTACTTACCGCTCATTATTTAATTAAATCTGTCAGCAAATTTTGACTGCAAAACATTCGATAAAACGGGTTGGCAATTCGTAACATGATTTTTTTTAAATGTGTTTTCAATATTGGGAATCACTCCCCGTATCAATTCCATTTGTTTACAAAAACTTCTTTTGCATCCTCACTACACTTTACAACTTCTTAAAAAAAATTGCACTCCTCTTGTGCAATTGCATCATGTGATTCCTCAATCAAATCATTTTCTTCAGACGTTTCCAAAGCAACAAACTCGCGCTTATTTTTCGTTGCCTCTTCGATATATAGATGTTCATCGGTCGTACAGAAATTTGCATTTCTTTCACTGTTTAGACATATAATTAATTCGAAAACGAACGGCGTCTAAATCATCTTGCTCTGGACTGACAGCGAACGGCGCCTAAATCATCTTGTTCTGGACTGACAACGAACGGCCCCTAAATCATCTTGTTCTGACTGACAACCAACGGCTAAATCCTCTTGTTCTGGACTGACAACGAACGGCACCTAAACCATCTTGTTCTGGACTGACAACGAACGACGCCTAAATCATCTTGTTCTGGACTCACAGCGAACGGCGCCTAAATCATCTTGTTCTGGACTGGCAACGAATTTCACATTTTGTTTGAAAGAAGCTGGTTTGCCCACTTCTAAAAGCACAGACCAATATTTTTTCTAATGGGAATCTGAAAGACAAAAATTATCCTATTTCCGTCCTAAGAAGCTGAACAAGATCTTTGCGACAATTTATACAGTACGTTGATTCAAAAATTCTAGAAAATTGTCCTCCTCAATCAGTAAGGTTTTTCGCAAAAGATAGAAAAAAAATGAGCTACTGCTGTACTAACACATGAGTGCATTTTCTATATCAATTAACAGCTTTTGCTTTATGGACCTGTCTTTTTGGTTATTCCCTCTGAAAAAGCAAGTTTTTCTGAAGAGCTGAAAAAAAAAAAGGTACAAATTTAAAATCTTGCCAGTACAAGCAGGCGCAACGCTACGGGTGGGATGTGGTGAACTTCAACCACCCAACTTTTCTTTGATCCCAGCCTTTAGCCCCCCCCCCCCCCCTCCCCTTCCAAATATTTAAGCTGTTAGAACATATAGTTGGTGCAACCGTCGAAGATTTTAGGAAACTTGGGTACCCGATTTTTTCGAATTCACAGAAATTTTGTTACATGAAATGATGATTTTTTATTTATTTACTTATTTATTTT